>OX375879.1:38589411-39997865 GCA_947359465.1 Metellina segmentata | reverse complement strand
TAAATTTACTTCGCACTAGAGCACAGAAACGGGCTATTGAACATTGTACGGGGTCAAAATAGAAGGGAAATGTCTGACGGCATCTCTTACGTTTAATCCATGGTCAGTAATTGTATGCGTGAATATTGCATGTTAACAAAGAAACAAATTACATTAGTGCAATCTATAATGAACTGAGAAGGTTATAGCATTAATTTGAAAATTTAATCCGTTCAAATTCCATTTAAATGCAAGGATTTATTTTGCAGATCTTTAAAGAAATATTTTTTTTTATTCATTCATTGCAAAGTAACAGGGGTCATGAGGATTGATATAAGGATAGGATTTTTACACGAACAAAAATTTCTTATCGTTTATTTTAAATAACGTATTAGTAAATTGTAAGAACACAAAGCAAAATTAGCAAAGGTTAAGAAGAAATGTTTATTTTAAGTATTGATTCAACATAAACTTTCCTAAATAACTTTGATTTTAAGACTTACATATAATTGTGTGCATAATAAAAATGTTCGTAACGGCTTCCGTTTAGAACAATCGAAATTGAATTGAGTTCAAATGAGCAGCTAAAACTAGGTTTGATAAATGTAGCGATTTCGAGAAAGCAGCAATAACCTTGTACATTTTAATTGAATATACATTGTATTTAAGATACAAATTTTAAAAAGCATTAAATTGCACATAACAGTATTCTACAGATTGCCATGCAACGGTATAAAAATTAACTATATCAAGATATGCACTGAGGAGCCAAAACATTATGAACATCCCCACATTTTTCAATGAACTGGTCTGGATGACGTGGAGGGAACGTGATTAAGTGAGAATGGCATTTAACTGCTTCTGGAGAAGGTAAGTAATCATTCTTGCACTTTTGCGACTGATGGAAAAGGCTGCTGATCTAAACGAATTTGATAAAGGGCAGATCGTAATGGCCCGAAGATTCGGAACGAGAAACACCGAAACTGCACGACTGGTAGATTGTTCACGATCTGCCGTTGATAATATTCAATGACGGTGACACCGGCAGTAAACTTCAAGGTGTTGGTCGTTCACGCGTCGTCAAAGAAAAAGGACGTCCTAGACTGACACGCTTGGTAAAGCAAAATCGGCGCGAGACGGTGGCTCAGCTGACAGCCCAATACAATGCAGATACAAGCTCAAGTGTTCACGGACAAAGTTCAGCGGACACTGTTGGATATGGGACTGTGCAGCAGACGTCCCACTCGTGTGCCTCTGCTGACCAAGCGTCATCGTCAACTACGCCTACAGTGGGCCTGGGAACATCGAAACTGGACCATGGATAAGTGGAAAGGAGTAGCCTGGTCGTACGAATCCCGATTTCGCATTCATCACGTCGACAGTCGTGTCAGGGTACGCCGTCTGCCAGGCGAACAGTCTCTCCTCTCTTGTACAACAGGTCATACATAGGCTAGTGGCGGATGTATTATACTTTGGGGGATGTTCTCATGGGCGAGAAGAACATGGGTGGTAGAACAGTCCATGAACGCTACGAACAATCTGAACATCATTGTGGATCAGTTGCATCCTTACATGGCATCTGTCTTCCCAAATGGAAATAGAATCTTCCAGCAGGACAACGCCCCATGTCACAAGGCTCGGATTGTGTTGAAGTGGTTCGAGGAGCATACTAATGAATTCCACTTAATGTCCTGGCCAAATAACTCGGCGGGATCTTAATACGATAGAACACATTTGGGGTGTCACGGAGCGGCAGCTCAGAGCTCAATCACCACTATGTCCGAATATCTCGACTTTGCGTGACCGCTGCTTAGATATTTGGTACAACCTGTCTCCAGTCGTGTACCAAGAACTTGTTTCATTTAAGCCCAGGATAGTTGCAGCTGTTAGGCAGGACAAAGGAGGCTCAACGCGTTATTGAGTAGGTGGTCATAATGTTTCGGCTCTTCTGTGTAGTTCTCACGATTGTTCATACGTTCAGTACGTATTGCAACAAAAGAATCGTAAAACATGAGGTTCCCAATAACTAATGTTTCACTCTTATATTTTTCCATTTGGAGGTATGGAATGTGCATATCAATGTTTATGACATAAATAAGGCAAGAAAAGTGAATAAGTACACTACACTCAGTTGATAAATGTAGAAACTTTATAGGAGATGCCGTATACAACTTGGTAAAAAATAATATGCTGTTATCATTTTGCAATATTTTGATGTTCATGTACATCGTCTCCAAAGCGATGAACTTATTTTTACAATAAGTCAAACAATGACAGTAAACAAAAGTTCAATTCCATGTGATATATTTATGGATTCTTGTTCAATTGTTATGTGCTAAACGCTAAACTCATCAATCAGAATTTATATGTAAAAGTTACTCTTGATTACACTCTATAATACCAATCATCTTATTATAATTGTTTTGTCATTGAATCAAAACAGCAGGTTTTTAAGGAAAATGGTAACTTTGTTTCCAAATCATTTTCTTCAGGGATACGTACTTGTGTAACATACGACTTTTCCGGGTTTATGGCCAAGGCAAATATAATGTCCGATTTTCCCCAAACTATAAACGTTGCTGTAAATAGCAGCAGCATATTTCAAGTGATCTAGTCTCCAAGTGGAGATTTCATACCATTAAATGCGGATGGAAAATGTCTTGAATTGTCGCAAATCCTAGGTTTCCGATACAATATGATTTTATCTTCAGACAATAAATGGAGGATGGAAATTGGACCGGAATGATCATCAAAGGTGAAACTGATATTGTCATCACCTACTTGAGCATTGCAGAGGACAGCAGGAAAGTTGTTGAATTCAGTGAACCCTATGCAAAAAGTACCCTTTTATTTGGCACTGACTTACCTGAACGTCTGCCCAGACAGTATCTATTTTTATACCCTTTTGATACCTCGACATGGGTCTGTATGTTGCTAGTAGTGTGTCTGGTACTACTCGTGCGCTGTAAAGTGTATAACAAAAATAAATCTACATCGGTTTGTTTGTAACAGCTTACGGAAACATTGTGCGCCAGCCGTTGTCCGATAAAGCTTTTAATGGGAAAATCCTCATCGCATGTTGGTGGATATTAGCCTCAGTAATTTCTATGAGCTATTCGGCTGTCATATTATCTTTTTTGACCATTCCATTGCGTGAAAGTTCTTTAAAAACGTTGGAAGACCTAGAAAAGGCAAATGATAATGAGGAATATGATGTTTTCACCTTTAGAGGGTACGCAGGCTTAGGGAAACTGGAGGAAAGTGGAAATACCCAAGTTAAGCAAATCGCTGAAATGATAGAACGCAACCACTGGTTTATGGATCAAAAGTTGTTAGACGGAATTGGGCCAGACAAGAATATGAATTGAAAGTAGCCCTACTTTAGCACCTAGATTGGGCTGGAATTTGGTAGGAGTCCGTCCAGTAAATATGTTTTTGAATATGACATCATTTCAGAATATATTGCAGTTGGTTTAAATAAACAGTTTTGTTGCAAAAAGGCACTGGATTTAGTGATTAAAAGAAATATGTGGAAGAATAATAAGATAAGATTAAAACAATAAATGGTTTGTATGAAAAGTTCCTTGGCGTTGAAATATATAAAATCTGGATTGGTTCTTATGATTCGAATCTACTGCCGTCTGAGTGGAAGACTTTTGAAATGGATGATATTTCAGGTGCAATTTGTGTTTGGATATGGTTTGTCACTACTAGTTTTAATTTCTGAAATAACTATTGCAAAAATTAATTCTAAAGCAACTATATACTTTGGTTATTAGTAGGTTACATATAAAACGTTGAAACAAACGGAGAATTTCTGATAAAAAAAGTTTAAAGTTTAAAAAATTTATTTGTAAATAAAACAAAATTGAATGGAAGAAATAAAAATAAATTGAAGAACAAAACTCAACTAAACAAAACTAACTTAATGTACAGAACATTTCCTTTTTCCTTTATTTGTTTCAATGGAATGATAAATGAGTCAGTAATGAATGAAGTAATTAACAGGGAATGAAGTATTTAACAAATGAAGAAATATAATGTGTGAGTATTGGTCTTTGTCAAATATCGTGAAATATTTATAATTTCAGAAAGGTAAAGCGATATCAATTTATAAATAGTGCACTGAATATTATGAATTTGCATAACGCTCTAGAGTTAGCAGTCACTTCTAACACAAGTCACTTTTACTAAGCTGTACTATCTACGTATTTTATTAAACTTTCAATTTTCTTAATCTCAGAAATAAATCTAATTATTTAACTTTATTGATATTGTTTTGCTGTATGATAAGAAATTTATTCTCATGTAAGTTATATAGTCTCCACAGCTACAGGTTTACTTTGAATTTTTGAAACAGTTTTAAGTTTATTTTAGAAACTTTAATATTTTGAAATTTAATTTCAGAAATGTATAACGAGTGTAATAAAACACTTATAAAAATTAATGATTTATTGAACACAGATTGTATCAGACATACAGATGAAACCTTTTTCAAAATGGTAGTTGAAACTAAAACCTTAAAAAATGACTCATGCATATAAAAGACAGCTAGTTCAATTCCCAGTAGCTATTTCGTTTATCGTTGGTGTTTTTCAACTTGACTATTGATGAAATGTAAGAAAAGAAAAACTTACATGAAGTATCAGTTTTCAATAAGTCTCGACATCTGCGAGATATTTGCACACATTCCTTCTTTTGTTTCACGAAACAATGTAAATAATTGCTTGAAAAATATGAATACTTTCTTTGGAAGGACTTAGCATGCACAAATAACATTGGGCAGATTGTGTTTTGTTTGATTCGTAACATTGCTTGAATTTGAGCTTTCTCGAGGCTTAACGTACTCTCAAAGTTAACAACAGTTCATCCCATATATGCTATCTTTTCATTAAGTAACTTTTATCCAAATTTGGATGTTTACTTTAACATTTTTACTGGTTAGCAAATCTGACCAAATCTTGATAGACGTGATATCTCGTGACTAGAAGAAAAGTAACTAGATCTTGTCATCAAACAATCAGCATATTCCGATAACATGGTTACAAAAAAGATCGTGAGCAAAAAAAAAATGTTTAAACTTCTTTGAGTTAATTGATAAATTCAAAAAAACTAACACGCAAAAGAAAAAAAATGGAAAATTGAAAATATCAGGGAGTATGTTTGAATGGGCTCCACGTTCCTTACACAAGAGGATTATTATCTGACAATTTCTTTCATAATTTTGTATTTTTATGTATGGATAATGATACGTAACAAGGAAAGGAACAAATACAATGCACACTCATTATTTACGATAACTCCACAAAAGATAACAATAAACGCTTGAATAGCAATAAGTAATTTCTTGAGCCAATTATATCCTCATATGAACAGTCTTTAAAACTAGTGTGATGTAAAGAAAGATAAGCCACGTCTCGTATTTTCTACTGGCAACTAAATGAATTGAAAAACTCTATTGTGGTACAAAAACATAGAAAGAACTACGTTTTCGTTTCTTGAATGTGATTTGTTTGAAAGAGGATTTCGTGAAATCTTATGTTCTTTGTCACAGTTAGCCATCCTTTTAGAAGTAAAAAAAATCGTTGTAAGAAATCCTTAAGAAATAAGTGAAAAACAAACCATGCATATACACTTTCATTTTAATACATCAAGAGAGACAGTAAAATTACTTTAGTCAAACACCATACAAATCTAATTAATGTGGATTGATCTTTAAGAGAAGATAATCTTAAGTCATATGACCTTTTTTTAACATTCATTCAATTATCAAAAATAAACTGTGTTAATTGTTTCTTCGTTGAGAAACTCATGTGAAAAAATAAATCAAAACAGCCACTGTGGCATGGAACAGTAGTAAAATTTGCACAAAGCATCCTTTTCCATCAAGAAATCTGCCTGCCTTTTGAAGCACTTTTAAGGGGATGAAGTACATTAAAAATGACAAAATATCGAAACTTCTTCGATGGCAGCAATTGTACACCTAGAGAGAATATGTGCATAAAATTTGATTCTTGTAGGTACATTTTTTAGCAAGTTAAGAAATATTTTCCATTAAATACCATGAGAGGGAAATCGACTAACTTTCGAAACATAAATTCATTTTCCATAGCTTTCTGTTTTCCATGATTACGATGTATTTAGAATGCTGAGACTCTTTTTTGTAACTAATAAAGAGAAATTTAAAATATTTCATGTTTGTATTTTTTGATAACTTTGTGCAGGCAACCAAACTTTAGAAGAACTGATAATTTTTTTTTAAATGGTAGAATCCGTTATGCTATTTCTAAATTGTTTTTTGTTTGTTGTGGTAAAAGATATTTGTACAAAAGGTATAACAGTAGTGCATATCAACCCATGTACAAAATTGTGGAAACATCTCAAGTAAAATAAAGACAAATGGTAACAGAAACAAAATTTAATTTGTAAAAGGAGTAGGCATTTTAAAATATCAAAAAATTATTTTCAACAATAAAATATTAAAATTTATTATTACATAAAACTGATTTCTTTGTTCGTTTGCAATGTGTATTTCATGGTATTTCATATGTACTCGAATAAAGAGCACTAATAATATACTCTCAAAGAATTTGTTGTGAATGTAATATAAAAATAAGTGTTCAAAGGGTACTGGTTCTAGTACGTAATAGGTATTTTTAGTATCTGCAATGTGGAATGAAGGGATGTTTTCCACATAATATCAGAAATACAAAATAAGTGGAAATTAATTTCCATTAGTTTCATTTGCTATGTGGGATGCCATAAAGAGTACTTAGCCTCGAAAACGTGTTTCCTACAGACAAGTTCAGGCACTAAACATTCTGAAATCTGATTGACCATTTCAGCTAACACAGGCAATGTTTATTAATTGCAGGTAAATCACTAGGTTCATGGCATGGTCTCGAGATTGGAAAATTGTATAGGTGATATGCTCTTTATGCTGGCAACCCATCTAGTAAACATGAAGATCAGTGGGGAGATGAGTAAAATATGAGTATTTTTCTCCCCATCTACTTATATAGAAATTATATAGAAAAATATAGAAATTTCAGGTCCTTCATAAAAAAAAATCTCGAAACGTTTACACTGTTTTCGAACTTTTGTAATGGTATCAAATTTTAGAAACATTAGTATTAGAAAAGAATAATCTGGTCTAAGAAGTCACGTTTCCTACTTATTAAGGCAGGTAGAAGGATTTGTATGGAGAAACCTCCATGAAGTCATGCATCCCACGCGTCAACAGATGTTTTTATAGGCTAGTAATATAATGCAACTTATTTTGCTCATATTAAGGGCACCCGTTACGTCTACACACGTTTCTGACAGTTGAAGACTGAGTACATCATTTGACGATATACACTCGTTTATGTCCTTTGTTCATTCTGATGGTAGGACTTCTTGTAACAATGTGACAAGATCCAGATACAACAAATTAGTTACAAGACAATATCTAGATATATCAAATTAGTTTAAGGACAATGTCTAGATATTCCAAAGTAGTTACAGGACAATATAAATATAAGCCAAATTACTCTCATGTCTATAAATTAAGGATAATTCAGAATCACACGGAAATCGAACTCTAAAGTAAAAATTGCATCTGTAGAATTATCACACGCATCTACAAGAATAATATCCAATTTACAGGAAGCCATCAGATGACGCCGATAGTACGTCACAATGACGAGAGTGTAAGAGAGGTGTATATAAGGAATTGTAGCAAAGAAGTAAAACTGTTCACAAGCGTTCTGTAAGCCGCTTAGTGCCACAACCGAATAGTTATGGCACAGAGAACGCATGTCGATGATTTTTTACGTGGTAGAATTATCGGCCGCCTGGACAGTGGGCGTACTCAGACGGAAGTTTCAGTGGAACTTGGAATCTCCCAAAGTGTCATCTCTATGATTTGGAAACGATTCCATAATTATGGAAATGTCAGTAGACGTTACAGTACAGGTCTCCTCCTAGTTACAACGCCGAATGACGACCGGTATTTGGCAGTAACTGCAAAAAGAAGTAGACGGAGCACAGCATCCGACCTTTCTCGTCAGCTATCTTCAGCCATGTGTACGACAGTTTCAAGGCAAACCGCTTACAGACGTTAGGCACATTTTGGACTATATGCTCGCAGGCCTGTCAGATGTGTTCCACTCACGGCATTTCAAATTAGTTATAAGAAAATATCTATATACGCCAAACTAGTTATAGGACAATGTCTATATATACACTCTAAAGTAGTTACAATACAATGTCTAGATGCGCAAAATTAGTTACAGGACGATTTCTAGATACGCCAAATTAGTTTCAGGACAATGTCTAGATACGTCCAAAGGGTTAGAGGAACATTAATTTGTGAGTTAGGGATCACGCCATTTTATCTTAGGCACCGGATATCAGAGTTATTGAATGTAACTGGGAAATCATACAACGTCGGTAAAAGAAAGAAATCTTACACCTTAGAATACAACGGAATCGTTAGCCACTCTGCGAATACTTCTAACAGCTTATGGAGCCTCATCGTATTATTGCAGTTCTACGTTCTCGAGAGAGACCTACCAAGTATACAGTTCTTGTGTCACTAGTGCACATAACATTGAAAATTAAAAGTGTTTGATTTTGATTAAATAATATTCAAAACTATACGAAGTTTTACAATAATTCATACTTTCTTCCCTAAAATTGATTATTTTGAATAATAAGAATTTGAGTTGGGGAATAATTTCTCGGAAATCTTTGATTCAGCATGTAAATTTGATCGCGCTAGCCCTCATGTCCTTGTCGTTTCACAAACTTTTATCATTCGTTTGATTTTAGGTTTACTGCCAGTTTGGATACGAATTACACAAGGGCAATCAGTATTTTACCCTTATAATTAGTAATTATATAAATTTGAAAAAAATAATATATAAAGTTTTTAATTCTTGATCTTTTGAGGGTTATGCCCCCATTATTATATCATACAACCTGAAGATTCCCTGCACTTTTGACCAACTTTTGATATTTTGGCAAATAGAATGTCTAAAAATTCTTTGGACGAATAAATCTTGCTGTTTATAAATTATGTGAATTGAAATTCTTCAATATACATAAAATACAACAAACTTCAATACTGTAAATGTGAAGTATTGTACATTGCTCATAAGTGTTATGAGGGATAAACACAAAGCTAATAGAAGCTTTTTTTCAGTTTTACAAGTATAAGCACCGTAGTGGTTTTATATGAATTTCCTATCATACTTCATACAAATAAAATTAATAACAGTGTCTGTATGTTTGACTTTTAAACTTTTCTTTATGTATAAAATTAGAAGAAAACAATTCTACAGTTGAATGTCTTGTAAAACATGTGAATTGGTTAGTATCGATATTAATTATCTGAAGGTTTCATACACATAAATGTGTTCTATAACATCCAGTCTTTCATCTATGACTTGTAAAAGCTTCGATCTTTTTTACCAATAGAATCTTATTTAGATTTCTTAAGGAGGAGAAAAAGCAATAATACACTATTCAAAAATCTCATGAAAATCAAAGAGTTAAAATTCCATTATTCGTATCTACTCAATCCTTAAATTAAAACCTTTATGATACTAGCATCTTATTTGATTTGAAAAAAAAAACAAAATTTCTCATCTCACAGCATGTTTGGATTCCCGGGACCATTTCCGTGAATTATGTGCCCAAATTAAGAAAAGGCAATCGGAATTTTCCCTAACTACTCCCCTGTGAGACGCTATATAGACTGTTTTTATTGCAAGAAAGTGTCTTTATGGATTTAGCCAACGCATTTCAGTCGGTTTTATGTGCTCACTTCCTTGAATATCCTTAAAGCGGGATCAATTCAAGATTGAAGTTTCTGCCAAGTATACCATTAGGAGTAAAGCCCCTTGCAACTCAGTTTTTCAGACAGCTATTTCTACACTGAAAAAGTAAACGCGGAATAACTTCAACGGATTTGTTTAAAAACTTGGGACTTTTAAATACAAAGAGATCTTGAGAAACTTTGCTTGATCGTTGTATGCTTTTGGCACAATAGTAAAACCTTTCTCAACTGATTCATTTATAAATATAACAATAATTTAAAATGATAAAATATGATTTATAAGTGCTGCTAATAATGTGTGATATGTGTAAGTGAAAGATAAGAAAAGTCTTAGTGGTGGATAATGCCATTCCATTTCTAACAGAACATGTTGTGGATGATAATGTTAGAATTTAGTACTCTTTAACAGGGCAGCATTGTAGTTCTAAGTTCTAAAATAAGTTATTTCTCTAAAGTTCGTTTTGTTATTGTAATTATCTTTAACCTCACCACAGCTGCCTTATGAGGGGATAAAAAGTTTAGATATTCGATCGAAGCTGGTGATGTCATGATTACAATGAGTTGGTAGAAGATATATTTAAAAATTCCTGAATGCTATCAATATTACATAGTCAGATTGGCCTCTCGACAAACGAATCTACACGGTCGTTCACTGAAGATTCAGCATCTAGAAAAATTTTTTGGATTGACTTTCAATTTTCCAGATGGGTAGTTTATTACGACAAACGTAAATGATTAAAATTTACTAGAGTATGCAAATAGGATGCTAATACGTAAACATGGCACATCACATAACGGGATAGCATTTTGCAGTCAAGAGAATTGTAGAGAGGGAAAACCATTGGGTTAAAAAACGCAGATTATCGTATTTTTATATTGCTGAGTTACGTTGGGAGAAGGACAAAACAAGAACCTATGCCCATTGTAGAAACTGCCCCGAAGTCCAACTCACGCCCAACCACATCTGGGAATGTCCAACTATTGCGGTGAATCTTTTGAAGACTGGAATGGTTCTACTCAGGGACCCATTACGGGAGATCCTCTACAGCTGGGATGCACCAACATTGGCAGAGGCTGTGACCAATGCTTTTGATGGAATCTAGACAGCTTCCCCACTACAATATTGCTTGTCCATGGACACGCGAACAAGAACAACATAACAACAACGTTGGGAGAAACGCTGATACAATTAAGCTCACTCGGAGACAATTGAGAGAAGAAGGTTCTATTCATCGCTGTCAGATATCTGGAATAAATCTGAAGACGATAGGCACTTACTACAAGATTAGTAACGAATCGTACAGTGACATGCACAACGTTAGAGCAACAATGCAGAATTGTGATACATCGCGCTACGTCTATCATCACAAAGATTGCTGCAGTGAAGGCTCGTAGCTCGGCGTCTGCCACTGCAATTTCATTTAACCCGTAAATCATGGGCATAAGGTTTCGATGGAGCTAAGACCGAAGATACTGGAACACTGAAGGATAGCAAATAATATTTTCTGAATAGTTAACTTGCGCCATCCTCCGAACATGGCACAATTATGTTGGACGGAATTTCGAACTACCGACTCGCCGGTTGCTAATATATTGGAGCTTAGGTTTTTAAGTAAGTATTGACCCCGTCATCTTAATGTGGTTTGAAATTACATGTCATCGGATCCAATCATTAGATGTTGATCCTGGATCGTCGTAAATAGTCAATTATGTTTCTGTAGTGCGACAGTAATTTAATACTTACCTATATGCTCTACTGGGGTCAAGAGAGTGCATAAACCTTTTGACTACGGCTATCGATATAATTGGTGCAATTTTTATAAGTTTAAAGGTACAAATTCTGTTCTGACCCGTAGCCTAAATTCTTTCTTGACGCGATCAAGTTACAACTGCAGTACCGGCCGTAATATAAATGTTAAAAGGAATTTCGTTCTGCTTGGTTTGGTTTGGGGTTTTATGACATAAAGCGCCATATTTTGCATGCAGAACCAGACACAGGATATACCATATAAGGAAATACAAATATACACAAATAAAAGTTCACTATATACAAAAGAGATATGAATATATTTTAGCTAACATCGAACTAGAGCAACACACCGGGCTATTGACAACGGTTCGGAATCAACACCCGAAGGGAAATATCCCAAGACAAGAGCATGCAATTTTGAATCACGTTCCGATGAGGATACACAAAAGAGAAACCGTATAAATGTATTACTTGTGAAAAGGCATTCTCAGTAAGCTCTCTGTTAAATAAACATACGCGTGAACACATTGGTTGGAAACCCTACGAGTAAGATGTGTTTCTAAGAGTTTTGACAATGTGAAACGTGGAGAATCAAATGTACACGAACGAAAAAAGTACCACGAAGTCGTATAGTAAAACATTTTACGCAGAAACGATTTGACTGAATACATGTGAGGTAAGCCTTCAAAATGCAATATGCTTATTGCGTAGTTTGTCGTAGTCTTCATGTAAAAAAATAGCTTTTTAGACAGAATGAGATAATTGACCTGATTTCACCACCAACATTTAACCTTTACGCTGCAGCGTTTAGATTTTTTCAATCGTCTCTCAGAACGGCTGCTTCGCCTATATGTCCGACCCCCCCCCTCTTACCTAATTACTGAGGCAACTTTTTTCTTGCATTAAAAATGGAAAAAGTTAGACATTTATCATTCCTTAAAGTTGCATTTATGAAAATAAAGTTACATTTATTATTAATACACTAAAATCTAAATTAAATTATAAGTAAAAAAATGACAACAATTCAAAATTTATTTGTACATCATTGAATACAGAAGAACGTTGATATCGTTGAATGGCCGATCCTTGGTCAGTAATTCCTTTAACATTGAAAAACTGCGCTCTACAGAGACTGATGTTGCCTGACATTGTTGCATTGGACTTTATCTGCGGTTGTGATACAATTGTACCACTCAAGTAACTTGGAGCAATCGCGGATAAAGCACCTTGAGTGGGATTCCAGTCGCAGTTATATAATATGCTGTATCGGATAGCAGAAGTCCAAAATCCTTTCGCTCAACATTCAGAGATTTCAAAACGTCATCTACAAGGAAACGACATACAGGGTGGTCCCGAATTCATGGTACAAACTTTAATGGTAGGTACAGGACATTGTAACAATGATTTATTGTATAGGAATGTATAGTCGCAAGTGACGCGGTGAGGCGAAAACAGGGGGAATAACGGCCGAAAGGAAAAACAAAGATTTTATTGAAAGCGTTGTTGTCAAGTGTCATGTTTACAGTAATTGTTCAAAATTGCGTCCACCAGTATCGATACATGCTTGACAGCGTCGGTGGAGCGATTGGCGTACACGTTCAAAGATGCCTGGTATTTCACGCACACCTGCAGCAGCTACAGATAAGCGAGCGACGAGATCCTCATCTGAGTCAACTGGAGTCTCATAAACAAGATGCTTTAGATGTCCCCATAAAAAGTAATCGAGGCTCGATAAATCGGGAGATCGGGGTGGCCAAGGGACTGGTCCACCACGCCCAATCCATCGAGTACCAAACGTGGCATTCAGGTAATTCCGTACATCAATGCTGAAGTGTGCTGGCGCCCCATCGTGCTGAAACCACATGCGGTTACGAATGGCGATCGGAACATCATGCAGCAGTTGTGGTAACACTTCTTTCAGAAAAATAAGATAGCTTCCGCCAGTGAGCCGCGTGGATAGTAAGTATGGGCCAATCAAAAAGTCGTTCACAATACCAGCCCACACATTAATACTGAAACGTTGTTGAAACGCATGTCGACGCGTTGCATGTGGATTATCGGTTGCCCACACATGGTAATTGTGCGCATCAAAGACACCCTCGCGTGAAAATGTCGCTTCATCTGTAAATAGCACATAATCTACGAAATCCGGCTGCAACGCACATTGCTGCATCACCCACAGGCAGAAGTTCACGCGGCGAGGATAATCTGCCGGATTCAATGCTTGTACTTTCTGAAAATGGAAGGGGTGTAAGCGATTTTCGTTTAACACTCTGCATACAGTCTGATGACTCACACCTACGTCACGCGCAACAGTTCTTGTGCTTGACTCGGGTCTATCAGCCACAATGTTCAAGATGCTTTCTTCCAGCCTTGGAGTGCGTACAGCTCTTACTCGACCAGCGCCATGTCTGTTGACGTCGAACGCACCTGTTTCACAAAGTTGACGATGTAACCGTTGAAAAATTCTATGATCCGGCATTCGTCGATCAGGATACTCCGCGCGATACATTCGTAACGCAGCTCTGCCGTTACCATTTGCACGGCCGTACATGTAATACATGTCTGCTTTTTCTGCATACGTAAAGTCACCCATCGTCTACGGCAGCACAATTGTGAATGGCGCTTTTCCCTACTGCGATGCATCATGTTAAACAGCGGCTAGACATCTACTGCCCTCTACCGGCAATGATACCAACCGATCACTCCATTTCTCTTTCCTTTTATTTCCCCTGTTTACGCCTCACCGCGTCACTTGCGACTATACATTCCTATACAATAAATCATTGTTACAATGTCCTGTACCTACCATTAAAGTTTGTACCATGAATTCGGGACCACCCTGTATTAATGATCGAAACTCACCTCGCAAACTCTACAGTCAATTATGCGAGTTTCCTCTGGATTATCAAGAAGAGTGCCAACCAATGTGTTAAAAGTACTTCTTGCCATTTATTTCACTTTCGTCTGTTAGGACGAACACCTTCTTTCCATGAAGTTCTTGTTTGAACCGCAATACGTCGTCGTTCGCAAGATCAGACACATGTGATTGAAGGGTAGATTCAGAGAGCAAAAAATGAAATCATAATTTCATATAAATTAATTTTAAGCTAGATTTTAAAAAGTTGCAGGTATGGAAAAACTTGCAACTATGCAAAAAGTTGCAGTTATGCAAAAAGTTGCAGTTATGCAAAAAGTTGCAGTTATGCAAAAAATAATTTCTTTAGCATTGAAAAACTGCGCCAGCCGCAGTCATATAATGTGCTGTATTGGATAGCAGAAGGGCAAAATCGTTTTGATCAACATTCAGACATTTTAATACATCATCTACAAGGAAACAACATATTTATGAACAACACTCAACTCGCAAACTCTGCATTCGATTACGCAAGTTTGCTCTGGATTACCATGAGTGCCAACCAATGTGTTAAAGTACTCCTTGCTATTTTTTTCACTTTCGTCTGAAAGGACGAATACATTTTTTCTATGAACTTCTTGTTTGATCTGCAATACTTCGGCGTTCGCAAGATCAGACACATGTGATTGAAGGGTTGATTCAAAGGGTAAAAAAAATGAAATGGTAATTTCATATTAATTAATTTTAATCTAAATTGAAAAAAAAAGTTACAATTATGCAAAAAAGTTCCATTTATGTAGAAAGTTACATTTATATTGCGGTTATAACTCACTTATAACACATCAGTAGTATTACACTGCTAACAACTGGCTCACTTGCAAAACCTGCTAACAACTGGCTCACTTGAAAAACCTGCTAACAACTGGCTCACTTGCAAACTATGCTAATAACTGGCTCACTTGTATGTCCTGCTAACAACTGGCTCACTTGCAAAACCTGCTAACAACTGGCTCACTTGCAAACCCTGCTAACAACTGGCTCACTTGCAAACCCTGCTAACAACTGGCTCACTTGCAAACCCTGCTAACAACTGGCTCACTTGCAAAACCTGCTAACAACTGGCTCACTTGCATACCCCCTGCTAACAACTGGCTCACTTGAAAACCCTGCTAACAACTGGCTCACTCGCTTGACATGTTAGTGCCTAACTTACAGTTCGACATGTTGATGGTATTATTGTTTGGCTCACACACACGTAAAGTGTGTTATTGTTTGACTCATGTGAAAGTGTGTATGCGACAACATGCGAGTATTAGATGAGAAAAATTGTTAACACTGTGTTAATAGCCCTCCCCTGTTTGCGAGTCGAAAGAGCGTAAACCATCCCTTAGAGCAAAGGTGAATAATAATTGTAAGTAGTATATGTTGTTGACACCTGGACTAAATGGTCTGTCGCTAAAAATGTTGTTGACACCTAGACTAAACATCATGTCGATAGAAAAAGTGTTTACACCTAGACTAAATATCGTGTGGATAGAAAAAGTGCTGACACAAAAAAGTATGTTTCTCCGTTTATTGAGTGTTAAATGTACTAGGAATTGAAGGACTGTTGTGAGAGGAATTTCGTTTGATCATTAGATTTATACACCACCCATTGGTAGATATTCATGGTCGAGTGCTTTAGATGAACAAACACTCGAGCATGAGTATCTTTTACAGTCTCAAGTTCAAGTCTGCATAAATCCTAATTTTATCTTAATTTTTAGCTTTTAGAATTTTTCTATAGGTGTCAGCATGAACATCATTGTGATACTACAATTTGTAAAAATACTCCAGAGTTCTTATTTTGCGAAAAGTAGTTACACTATGAATGACTCTAAGATATTTTCAGAGTTCGATGTTTTGGTTTGTAATGATATAAAAGTTGTACATATTATTTTACATATTAATGAAAGAACAAAAGAAACATACATATTTCCGCTTACAATTCTTTATTTAAGCATTTGAAAATATAAGTATACAAATAAAAGTAAAAAAACTTTCGAATATGTATCATACAAAATGCTCCATGGACATACATATCATTTTACATACATATCAATCTACTGAAACATTTAGACAAAACACAATTTTGAAAACATTCTTTATTTCAAACAAAAACCAGTGATGAGTACATTTTTTTACCTTACACTTTCAAAAATCGAAAAGCTCGCAGGCTTTTTGTTTTACATTTTTAACAAGTTAACAAATTCATCCTCATTTAAAATTTGAAAGTAACCATACTTGAGGATGCAGTTTGGAAAGTTCATTTCTATCTGGCAAATACAATCACTCGTGGCTTCAATACATTGTAGAATATTTGAGTACAAAATGAGTCCACTTCCATACAGGGAGAGTTTTTTATTTGGAGACATGCGATGTATATGACACACTCCAAATCTATGTTCTTTGTCATCCTCATGGACCAAATTCACTATGTCTTCATTAGTGAGTATTTTAAAATAGCGTACATTTTTTTTGTTTTCTTGATTTAGTCCTAGAGATGCCAATACACTTTGGACACAATCGAACACACTATTGTACAATTCGTAGTGAATATAATCATATGTTTTCTCTGAGCTTTGAACGAGATATCCATACCGTTCCATGTTGGAATTCAAATGATGAATTTCCTACTAGAGTACATACTTATAGTTCGTAAAGTTAGAAACGTGTACTGACACGATTCTCTCCATTTTACGAGCCTGTATTAAGCTCTCTCCATACAGTGGGGGAAGTGAAGCTCTTTCATGAGTTCGTCACTGTCAAAAATTTTGTAATATCCAATTTTTACTTTCAGATTGGATATACAAGGAACTTCCAAACCATAAGCTTTCGCACTGATAATGCAATCCAGTAAGTTAGAAAACAAAATATCTGATGCAGTTTCAAGTATCATATGTTGCTCCGAATCACAGGGTTGATACAAGTAAATGTATCCATATCTACAACTAATTGGATCTCTGTGCATTAATTTGATCGTTTCTGAATTTTCTAAGATTTGAAAATACACGAGCAGTTCATCTTTGTCGATCTTTTGAAGTATCCCACTTTTTACACAATGTACGATATCATCAAATAATACTTTATTTGCACTTTTAACCTTTTTATCGCATGCATTCAGAATGATATAACCATATCGCTCCATGGTGAGCTGTTGAATAACTTTATTCGTGATGCGATAGTGTATTTATTACTACTAGTTCATTCGTGTAGATTCTTTGATGCGTTACGAAGAGGTTGACAATATTGATTATAAGACAGTTCTGGTGCGCTACCAATTTTGAACCATTGATGGGCAAAACTTTGAACGATTCGTTCGTTTTCACATACATCTGTAACTCGTAGTTTGTCAATGGATAACCCTCTCGTGATATGCCATAAGAAATAGAGGCAAAATAGTCCACATGATCTGGTTTTAAAATGTTGCAACGTTTGTCTATTCCACTCAAGTTGAGTTGAATTTTTGACTAAGAAGGATTTGATATTGCGACCGGGTGGTGTGCCATAAGAGCAAAAGAATGTGCAGTATCCTTTTTCATCAAAGTACATAGCTTGCCAGTGTTGTCCTTCACAATGTGCAGGATCGGTGTTCACGATGAAGGAACGATAACGCTTTCTTTTTGAAGGAAGCATATCACTTGCGAATACACCTCCGAAAGTAGTTCTGATCTTATGATCGCTATACGCAAGTCTAGTCAACATTGAGGTGTCCATGATTTTAATAGTCAGTAAAGATGTTTCTGCTTTTATCAATTTCTATAAGAGCTTGCATTTCCATATATGCTATCAATGTAACCGTTTCGTCGAGATCTGTCTCAAACTTCAGATGAATCGATAGATCACCACTTCGAGTTACGTTTGCAAATGGATCGCTAGCAGAATAGTCTTGAGTGAGATCGAATACGTAAAAACATAAATTATGTTTATACTCGTTGAATGTTATGTTTGTGTCATGTTTACCAAGATCTGTAAACAAACTTAAATAATTTCGAGCATAAAGATTTTTTGCATAGCTTGGTGCATAAGCGGTGGCCGGGATCTGTACACCGTTCTCTGTCAGAGAAATATGGTTCAGGTTATAATTCTTAAAATTAAAAGGATTCTTTTTAAAATCACCGTTAAATGCAGAATTAGATATCATAGTCAAAATGATTCGACTGGGAAGTGCACCGTTGATTGCATTTGGTATCGTAATACTTTTTAGTCCCGAGCTAAGCGTGAATGTTTTCATTTCAATTCTTGTAAATGGCATTTGAATGAGAGAATGTTCCAACGCTTTCTCATGTCCAATAAGTATTGAACTCGATACTTCACACCGTCTCACAAAGAGACTTATGTTTTCAATATTAAGGCAGTATTCACCGTTATTTGTCAATAGGCTGAATGCATGTTTCGCTTTTTCTAACTTGATGCGTATCGGCACACCGTTTATTAATAATTTGGATTGACTACCTAAATCCAAATGAAGCGCACCATACATATCAAAGAGGGTTCCGTTCTTAGTGCGATTCCATCTTTGCTTCAATCCTTTGTTTCCCCCCGCTGCAATATCCAAATCATCATACTTCTCAGCGGTATCTTTATGAAACATTGCACCACTCAGCAAATTCTTTTGAGAGGATTCTGGATGAAACAATATGCTTTGAATATATGCTTTGTAGGCATAATTGTTTTCTGAGGAAATTTGTCTATCATTAAAGGAGACATGGCATTCAGAGAACATAGTATTTAAAAGATAATTGATAGGCCCGCATTGATCGGCAGCAACAAATGCACTACCATCTGCTTTTACAATCTTTGCTTGAACATTGAGGAAAACATGGGAAAGATCAAAATATGATTCACCTAATCCAGATATGGCAAATTCAATTGTATTGCTGTCCGAAATGGATGCTACAGGATGAACTTCTATGAACGTCGACCGGTCAATTGCTAGCTGAATTCGTGATGTTTCGAACAAATCTAGTTCACTTTTTGTGCAATAACAGTTTTCCATTTTCTCAGAGACTAGAAAACACGTCTTTCGAACACCTCTTTCGGCGTTTCATCTGAGTTTTTTTCGTTTGTTTCTTTCTTTTAATACCCCCACCACCTCTCAGTTTGCGAAGTAGATCGTGTTGGATCTCTCTGCCAGATTCCCGTAATCGATTACGGGAGGCTTCTCTGAAGGATTTCCCATGTGAAAGGTCTTCTAGTACGTTCTCTCCTGCGGTTAGTAAGTGTTTGCCTAAATATTTCCCCGCTTTGATCATAAGTGGTTGAACAAATCGACGCAAATTAGTGAATATTCCATATCCTCTCTGTATGGGGAAATCTGATGAAAAATAACCCCCTTTCCCTGATTGTTGATTACAATAGTAATCAATACAGTCCTGGGATCTAGCATTCGACCGTGTTTATGCATGATGAAAGACATATATGAAGGAAGGGTCGTTTGTACACCGCTTTATAACGATTTTTTTCGAAAGGAGAGCACCAAGCTCGTTTTTCCAGATATAAATTGTATGGGTGTACCCCTACTTGTTCGCAGTTCGATCTCAATAGCATCGAAGTGTTGCTTTTTAACGCGAAAGTAAAGTGGTACGGGAAAATGTTTCACAATTTGATCCTGTCGTTCATTCGCAATTGGTATGATTTTTAAAATCGGAACCAATGAATCACCAACAAGCGATGAAGATACAATATCACTATATACATATATTTCTGTTATACCCGCATTTAACTCCAAGTTATAATCGGAAATGTATGCTCCTTCCGTGAAAGTGTTTAGCGTAAATCCTAATATATCCGAGAGTTTATCTTCAAACACTACTTTGGTGTCATGTGGTACAATCAGTTTGACTTTAGAATTAGGTAGTACTTTGAATTGAATGGATTTGAATTCACTAAAGAAGTCTTTGGCTTGTCGATACATGCCACTGGGTATTTTAAAATTATATGTTCTAAGCTCATGATGAAGTGTTGGAAATACTTCATTGACAATAATCTTAAACTTTTCACCTTCAGCTCCATTTAATGGATTAGAGTAGTTGAATGTGATTTCTTTTTTATCACCACTAATAATGTAAGAAGATTCATCGATGCCTAGAGACCTCATTAAATTGGGGCAGGAGTCACGTTCAAGAAGTATATCTATATGTTCTTTTAATTTTACAACTATACTATTTTCGCGTCGTAAGAACTGTGCTAGACTATTCGCTGTTGTAGCAACGATCTTTCTATTGATTTGTTCAAATACATTATCATTCATTTTATCTAGTAATATATCATAAGTGAGTTTTGGTACTGGTTTATTGGCGACAAGTGTTATAAACTGGTTTCGAAAATTCTCTAAATTCGGTTTGTGATAGTCCAAGTTGTAAACATAGTCTATAGTTCTACTACGTGTTATATCATCAATTTTTGGGTTCAATTTTAAAAACTGCAAGAAATGTTCAGCATGTTGTGAAGTAATGTACATATCCCATCCTGTTTTTAATGTTATACGAAGTCGTGATCTTGACGCATTCAGAAAAAGAATAAGAGGAGGATCTGTAAATGTCTTTTTAAGATTTGCATTGACTCCTTCCACAAAGTCTGCATGATCTTCACTATAAAGTGGTATGTCATATTTAGGTAAAGTTGTTACACCTTCTACTTCCACTATTTTCTCTATAGAATATTCATCATTATAACCGGGGTGAATGGTAAAGAATCTACCTGGTATGGTTGCTTCTGCTAAACAACATTCCCATGTCCCATTTAAAGTGATCGGATAAGCTAATTTAGTCCGATAACGATCAGGAGTGTTGTTCGGAAAGTAGTTCATACTAGCATTTGAAGGTAATATGACATGGAAATCCTCTATGTTCTGATCCATTCTGCTTTAATCCACGAGTTGAAGGAATCGTTGAATCCTAGCCACTTTATCAAAAGTTGACGAGATGGTCCTTTACCTTTAGTACGAATAATTTTCTCAATTGCCCAGTAACCATTTGGAGTTTTTTCTATCTTTTGTAACTCTTCAGCATAAAAACGTCCGTCAATCTCTTTTCCATTCAAATCCTGTAGAACATAAGTATGTGGACTTGTAGGATATCTTTTATAGATTTTAAAGCATTCTTCGGTCCACCCTGGTAGATATCCCTTTCTAAACGTTCTGAGAGCTTTCGATATTCTAACAACATCACCTACACCAAAACGAAATTTGGTTAGAGAACTGAACTCATACAGGCGTTTATATATGGTCGGCTCATCATCAGTGGTTACTTCAGCCGGTTTGAAACCATGACTACTGTGTACGGAATGATTGTACGAATCCACAAGAGATTGTAAAATATCATAATATTTATATGAGTTACGATGAGTGAAAACTCGATACATACGCGCACGTAGCGTTCGATGCATGCGTTCTAAAATAGCACATTTGGTCTCACTTTTAGTGGAATAATGATGAATACCATATTTCTTGAACAGATCCCGAACCTTTTTATTATAGAACTCACTTCCTTTGTCGGTTTGTAAATTCGAAGGTTTCGTTTCTTGGAAAACATTTCGAAACACCTTTACCATCGTACTTGCTTTCTTATTTTTAATAGGAATGGCTCTAAAGAATCGTGACATCACATCGATAATGGTAAGAATATAACGATATCCTTTATTATGTCGTGATAGTTTCTGTACATCTACCAAGTCACTTTGCCATAACTCATTCACACCGTAAGATATTGTTTTCCGTCTCTGAAATTTGTAGCGCACTGGTTTGTGTAAAGTATAGACATCTTGCTGCGAAAGCCATTTCTGGACATCGTGCCTATTAATACCGGTTGCCTTTGACAGTCGGCTGAGTCCTCCAAACGAAGCGGGCTCTTTGGGATTGAAGTAAAGTTTTCTCATTCGTTCCATGCTTCCCATTTTTGTTTTTTAGTCTCGACAGAAGAGAGTGAACCCGTTCTCTTCATCAGTGGATTCATTTCTGAAACAGTTAACTGCTCTCGAAGTCTTTTATTGCCAATCCACTGATGTGGAATGTTAATTTCGTAAATGCCTTTAAAAAATTTATCAAAGCCTTTCGGAGGAGGTTCGATTTTTTGTGTGTCTCTCATCAGATAGTTAAAAAGATCTATAGCATTGCTTCGATATTCTGGTTTCCCATTCACTTCTAATTCACTGTTTTCATTAAATGTATAGCTTGCACTCTTCAATTTTTCCAAGATTGGCAATACATATTTCTTTAGTGTTTTCGGAACAGCATATCCCAGGTATTTAACCAGCATACTAGGAATAGAAACATCTTCAGAAGGTTTTGTTTCGGGGCAATTGTATACTCTCCAACAATTCAGGAGGAATTTCAAACGGTTTCTGAGGTGGCGGAGGTTGCATTGCCCTCTGGTACTTGGGTATTAACTGAGAGAGAAGTTTAGCCCTCATATCGTCAGGCATTTCATTCTGTTGTAACAAACTAAGAATATTGTCTTCCAATCGAATTTCGGGTTTATTTAACTGATAATATTCAGATACCAGCTCCGGTGGTACTAACGCCATTTTCTTCGACATTTTCAAATGCGTTTACCAATAGCTTTACCTGCAATTCCCCCCAACAGACTCAACACGGCAGGTAAAATCAAAGGCAAAAATCCACCCGTTTGTTTCGTGAACAATTTGCGTTTTCTTGTAATTGGTATTTTTCTATCTGCCAACTGACGAATCACTCTCTTGTAATATCCAAGTTTTTTCACTTTAGCATTGGGTATATTTCCCGATAACAAATTCTGACAAATTTCACACAATGATTGAATTTGTTCATTTGACGCTGTTCTTAAAATGGCTTTTCGCTGTTGGGGACTCGCATTGGAGAGTAAGTGTAGTAAATGTACATGACGTCTCACTCTATTCATTTTTCAACGGTAAAAAGACCCAATTAATAAGCCCACGATCTGGAAATATAGACTGTCGGAGACGTTGCTCCTCTGGACTTCTCGGATGAACATCAACAAGCAAATAGGAGAAAGGTTCTGCGGTTGCTTTTTTATAGGCATCCATGAAATATTTCCCTTTTCCAGGAAATGCCTGCCTAGAGAAACAAGCAGCCTGAGATAGATCCCGGCTATTGCGAAACATAATCAAATAGTGTGTATTTAAGCTGATATCCCGCATAACTCTCACACGAGGAAATAGATTTTGTGTGATTAAAATCACGCTATAATTCTCGTGGTGGGAACCAACCGTAAACATGGATGAAATAACACTTGTTAGATCATTCATCATGTCATCGATTACGATCAAATTGCATGTATTTTCCTTCGGTGGTAAACCACAAACAAACGTTATGTTTTTCTCTTCGACAAACCAAGGTTGCCACACTGAGTAACACCACACAATTTTGTTCATATTGCATTCATAAACTTGCTCTGCAATCATTTTTCTCACAAGTTGTGTTTTTCCACTCTGTGACGGTCCTGTCACCATGCAGGTCGAAGGATGTCTCAGTTTTAGCATACTTGACATAACTGACAAAATTCGAATTCTATTAGTTGTACTCCTACAACATTTGCTTTTAAACCCAAAGATTCGTCTTTTAAAAAAATAACGTATATCATACACGTGTGAATCTCCTTTCCGACAAACATGAAAAAACAAAATCTTTCTATCACCTAACCGTTCAGAATAATAACACGTTGAATTCGAAATGTTCCACCTCACTAATGCCGTTTCTCAGACTCAATGTAAATATCACTAATGCAATTGAGACGATTCCTAAGACCAACATGAACACTCTCTTGTAATCTGTGTTGAATTCTGATGTACTCTCACCTCACTTTATATATATATACATATATGATGAACCAAACATCTGGACTCAATTAACATTATTAACTGGAATTATTAAACTGGGATCTGTACACAATATTTAGACCACGTGTCAACACTTTTTCTATCCACACGATATTTAGTCCAGGTGTCAGTGTCAACAACATATACTACTATTGTAACACCATTTTATATTTTTTATCTGTTGATCATGGATGTTGCTTTTAATCATCTTACGCACTAGTGATGTTTTACCAGATTGACTTGCTCCTACAATCAAGCAAGTGCTGGGGTGTTTAAAATTTAACATTGTGTTTGCAAAGTTTTCCAAATTCATACTCGGCTAAGCTGTACACCAATAATTTGTGGGTTTATCTTATTCAATTCCCTCTCCCGCAGAAACGCTTATATTCCTATGGTGAGATACCACAGTAAACAACTCTGAAATATTTTCATTTAAACGATGCATCAGATCGTCAATAACCGTGAAGTCAACATCTTCATAATTTTCAGGTAAACCTTGTACAAACTCTATCCCAGGTTCGTCAAAAAACCAAGGTGAAGAATAATTGTAACACCATTTTATGTTTTTCATCTGTTGATCATAGATGTTGCTTTTAATCATCTTACGCACTAACGATGTTTTACCAGATTGACTTGGTCCTACAATTAAACAAGTGCTGGGGTGTTTAAAATTTAACACTGTGTTTGCAAAGTTTTCCAAATTCATATTCGCTAAGCTGTACGCCAATAATTTGAGGGTTTATCTTATTCAATTCCTCTTTCCAAAAATAACGAATGTCATACACTCTAGAATGTTCTTTATTACAAATGTGGAAATAGAGTCTTCTTCCCAACTTTTCCGAATAGACACAGGAGGTGTTTGTTAAATCAATCTGATCATCATACTTGCAATTATCGCTAACGTAAAAGATGGAAAGAAATGTTACAATAGCAAAAATACAAATAACAGCTAACCCCAATTCCAACACATATCTCTGTTTAAGCGCAGGCGAAAAAATAAACATTTTACTCAATTAGGTGCTTCTATCTCCTAACGTGTTGAATACCATAACGACAAATGGGAAATGAGCCTCATTAGATTAATCATCTTCCTTTATAAACAACGTAAGTATCCATTTCTACTTCATACGATTTGAATCGCAATGTAAAAATCTTTTTCTATCAAACCCTCTCCCGCAGATAAATATCCAGCTGTTTCCTTATTTTGACTTTCCCTCCTCTCCGAGCTCACATCAAAGACCTCTTGCGAACTTTCTCCTTCCCCTCTCCGTTTAAATACGGAACACCTCCAACAACGAAGGAGGGGAACAAATTCTTCTACTCTTGAAAAAAAAACCTCTCCTCCGCTCCTCACGCGCTAACTTTCTACAGAAAGCAGGAAGTGAATTCATTCGCGTCGGCTTGCCCCTAAGGGACGGTTTACGCTCTTTCGACTCGCAAACAGGGGAGGGCTATTAACACAGTGTTAACAATTTTTCTCATCTAATACTCGCATGTTGTCGCATACACACTTTCACATGAGTCAAACAATAACACACTTTACGTGTGTGAGCCAAACAATAATACCATCAACATGTCGAACTGTAAGTTAGACACTAACATGTCAAGCGAGTGAGCCAGTTGTTAGCAGGGTTTGCAAGTGAGCCAGTTGTTAGCATGTTTTTCAAGTGAGCCAGTTGTTAGCAGGTTTTTCAAGTGAGCCAGTTGTTAGCAGGTTTTTCAAGTGAGCCAGTTGTTAGCATGTTTTTCAAGTGAGCCAGTTGTTAGCAGGTTTTGCAAGTGAGCCAGTTGTTAGCAGGTTTTTCAAGTGAGCCAGTTGTTAGCAGGTTTTGCAAGTGAGCCAGTTGTTAGCAGTGTAATACTACTCACATCCCATGTAAGAGGAATTTTGTTTTTAGTACTTTACATAAAGCGTAGAACGTGTGAAAAAATTCCATTTGTTGCAAAAAGTTGCCCTACTAATTACCTACCTTGAGCGATAGAGCCTTGAGTGGCACTTACGACTGATGCCTTCCTTTCATAGTATTGTGTGGCGTATCGTTTGGAGTGAGATAGATATCACCGGAGTGTTCTTCAGCCTTCCCTATAAGCGTTCACGCCTCACGATTAACAAGGTAGATCATCGAACAAAAGGAGAAACCCTCTAGAAGGTCAGTCGCTGACAGCTTGTAAATGGTGATCGAGGCAAGCGGTCACTTAAAAGGGTGATAACATCCATAGTACACATATCAATACCTTACCGCCGGAATAAGCGAAATTTTAGTGGTAACACTTATCTATCTGCAACAGCGTAAAGGTTAATTTGCTTCACAGTCGAAGAATTCTCTAATATTAGTCTAATTTTTTACTATTGAAAAAATATTTTTAATGCGAATACATGTACTAAACATGGTTAATTAGGTGGTTATAATTACAAGTCCAAGATTATATTAATGCGCAGATTCCAATAATTAACTACAACCTCAAGATATAGTTTGAAAAAGATAACAATAGATAAAACATGCAGAAAAGATTTGTTTTGCTCAGATTTGTTAATGCATAATTAGTAACACATTTTTATTTTATTAGTATCTGAATGTGCAAATTTATAAGCTGTATTGTGTACATACTTTTACTGAGTATTACATACATAAATTTTTAGATTAGAATATGGTTTTACTGACCAGATGTTGTTTTCTAATTTAATTTTCTAATGAACACTTATTTCATCCAGCTATTTATTGCTCAATATGAAATTTACGTCTAAAATGTATGCAATGTAGATTTTACACATGGTTCACGTAGGCGTTAATATTATCAGTTCCAGGATTACATAAATGCGAAAATTCACTTGTAGCTACATCGACAAATCCAAGTGTTTGAAAAAGCTAACAATTGTTGTAAAACATGCTTTAAAACGTTTATTCTAATTATGCTTTTTATTCAAATAAGCTCATTTTTTTCTGACATTAGATTTTGAATGTACAGTCGCGGAAGAAAACGAAACACCTCATTCATTTCGAGCACTTTTCATACTATAGCAAATTTAAAGATATCTTTCAATAACGAGGAATGTCCTCAAGAAATTCAAAAAAAAAATTACGATATCAAAATATGCACAAACAAATGTCGGATGAAAACACCATGTTTGATGCCATAATCAGATTCTGCATCGTTAAATTTGACTCAGTATGAAATTTGTATGACTTTACTAATCTCATATTCCAATATGTTAAATCTTAAAAAGTTTTTGCAAATTTCAGGTATCATCTCGAAATAGAAAATCGCTACTATGTAGATCAGAATTAATTGCAGTTATGCTACCCAAATTTCCAGTGTGAACACTTTAAAAATTTTTTGTAGCGATACGCAAGTGCAAAAAATTTTAGAATTACTTTATTATATTAACTATGCAAGCTCAAACTACCCGAGAAATTACTATCCGTTGTTTTTCAGACGTTTATTAAACTTCTCTTACTCCAAAATCGCAATAACGAGGAAAATCGATTATAGCGCAAAAACTATTTATCGGAATGAGTTGAAATTAGCATGGTCATACTAGAACTTCTGAATCAAATTTCATCAAAATATAATAAGGTTTAGTTCATAATTTTTTTTCAAAATATTTTATAATTATTTATACTAAAAACTGTTTTTAAAATAAAATATTACGTGGGTTTTGTTTGGGCTGTTGAACAGTAACATGACATAAAATATCATTGCTATAGGTATTATTTATGAATATATCCGTAAGTGTGTAAGGAACTGATTTAAATATTAGGAGCTCCAATCTTTCTGCACTCAACTTCGAAAAGGTAGTGACTTAATGACATGAAGTTTGGTATCTGAAGTTAAATTTTGATAAAGATTCGAAATTGTGGGTCGAAATAAGGCGTTCCTACTGGAAATTTTGAAGTGGATGCTCAATGTTCTATGAAAATGGCCCCTCTTGCGAATTTTATGAATTTGAATTTTTAGAAGACGTTAGTTTCTGTCAAGCGCCATATTCGAATTTTCTCTACTGGTTAACATTGCTCAAATATAGAGGGGTGGTTCACTTTTTTATCCTCTACAACATTTTTGTATGCTGCATTATTGTAGAATATGTACTTATTAGCCTTGCCTCGTTTTACTAACCTGATATTTTTAGTTTAATTTACTATTATACGAACAATCCTTCCAGAGAGCCGTTTGAAAAATTAACATATTGACATATAATGACCTTCTTCTCATAAAATCATGTTTTTACATGAATTTGTATGTCTGAATTACATTGTTAAAACTAAAAGAAGTCAAATATATTTCCACCTTTTAGTTTCTTGTATAAAACGTGATACTTCGAATGCTGAAACTTTATGAAATTTGTACATCCCATGCTTTTATTAAAAGTTCTTTGTGTCAGTTAATTGTTTTAGTTAATTTTATGAATAGATAGTGATAAAATTAATTGATGTAAATTTTTTTATAGCTGTATAGATTGTTAAAAATGTACTTCGAAAATTTAAGTCCTTCGTTGATTATGCATTGTAATTATATTTTCAACTTTTGAATACAAGTCTAAATTGATATCCCCTCTACTCTGTCTGCTTTAATGTTAAGCTTTAGTTAAAAAAGTTAAATTTGATAAAAACTGATTTTTTAGTTCTATAATAGTATAAAAGTGGTTTTCAAGGAGAGACTTAAAAAAATATCGTTAAAATCAGTTTAAATGTTGGGTCTCTAAAAATATCAATTTTTATATATTTTTATATTACATTTTTCACACAAAAAGGGGTAACATTTATTTTTTCGTTTTAATTTAATCTCACTATTTTTGTATATTAGTTTATGGATGTGTATATTTAAGTACTATATTATTGATGTATTATTGTCAATTATATATTTAATTATTAGATTCTGACATTTTTTAAAATTTCCAGTGGCGTATCAAAAGACAAAACTAAAGACGAAAAACAGAACAGAAGCATTGTAAAAAATAAGACAACAGAAGAAAGACTGATTAGATGTTTTCTATTTTACTTACAATTAAACGATCGTGTTTTGCGGAGAGTTTATTGCTGAATAGGAATTTAACTTCTAAACTTTTAAGGGAATAGTGACGAGGTTTTTCTAAAATGATATTAAGTGTAAATGGAAATAAGAATTTTTATGTCTGATTTACATTTTTTGCAAAATAAAAAGTAAATTTTTTTGTTTCAATTTATTGTGTACAAAGTATATTGTTTTTTGTTCTTTGATGTATTGTATATCGTACTGTTTTATAAAAATATTCGTTGGTAGCAGTTCATTGTTTTACTAAATTTTTAGACAATATAGTGACGAAATTAATTGATAAAAATTCGTTACATCTATAAATTGCTATATAATGTTTATATACAAATTTAAATAAATTTTTGAATGTCGGACTATGTGTTAGATAAATATTTTCATTTGTCACAAGTCAAATGTGATATCCTCTACATATATTGTCGTGAATTTAAAGTTAGTTCTAAATTTCAAGTAATGAATTTGTATTAAAATTAAATTTATTGTTTAAATTTTGGAACCTGTGCATTGTCAATTTCAGCATTTTTGAATGAACAAAAGATTAGCTTTAATCACTTTGTAAGAATATTGGAATTAAAATTTTTTTTCTCCTAATAACGGGCACATTTGACCCAGGTCATTGGTCACAACAAGGCCGGAGTGATGGCCACTTGTGAAGGAGCACCCAGTGGGAGTACCATCATTGCTTCTAACAATTTATACTTCGTAATTTTGAACCATGTTCAGATGACGAAGCAATACCTGAACTGGTATACGCTTACAAACATCCATGCCCGAACCCGGATTCGAACCGGGGACCTTCCGATCTAGAGGCTAACACCTTAACCGCTATACCGGTTGGTCGGCGGCATTTAAAAGTAAAACTCTCTACTATTTCTGTCGTCTACATATTTAGTTTCCGAATTGAAGAGGACTTATAAATGTTACAACAAAACTATATTTATGACATCGCCCAGTGAAAATATATATAAATTACTTACTGTGATAAATTACTTATTGTTATTTATATAGAGTATTGTTTTCAGTAACACACTCAATCTCGTACAATACGTGATTATTACGCCTATGTATGTACCTGTTTAGTATCAACAGTTTGTTTTTTGAAAAGTAACGTATCCCTGGAATTATCCTAATGATATAGTTGTCTGAGTATTATTGAACGTCTTATCTGAAAGTATATATCCTCATTATTCATACAATGCTGCTCTCATGAAAATTGGGAGAACGGTAGAAAGAGCATCGGATTATCAACCAGATAGTTGCGAGTTCAAATCCAGCCAAAGACCGTTGTTTTCAAAGAGGGCTGGTGCACGTTAAATCCGTCGGGGATTTAAATGTCCTCACGTTGGCGTGCCGTTGAAGTTTGGAGAGTGGAGTAACAGGTCAGATGTTGCGTCGTCGTCTGATCGAGGTTCAAAATTGCGTGGTGCCCTCGGATCTATTCCGTTGGGATTGATCCCGGACCGTCTTCAATAGGCCATTTTGTCTCAACGCGAAATCACGACACTTGATGGATAGATTCGTTTTCATAGATATAGCTTCATTTCATAATAAGATTATACACTCTATAACAAAAAAAATCGACGCACCAAGAAGGAATCATCCGATTGCTTTGAAATTTCGTATGCAAAAATGTTTTTAACAAATATGCAAATGATGAAAATTTGGTGTCCAATGAATCAATAGTGCGATCTCCAGCGCATCGGAACTGCGCACCCAGCAGATGTATACAAGGACTTGTTTTTGAACTGTTGTTAAAAATTTCTGCTGCATTGCGATTTAGGATACCTTTTAACGATTGAAAAAATGCGTCGGCGCAGGATTCGAGCTCATTACGAGCAACTTTCAGAGTTTGAAAGAGGTCGTATCATTGGATTGAAAGAGGAAGGTTGGGCAAATCGGAGAATCGCTCGTCATATGAGTCGAGGCGATGCGGCGATTAGAAGATGCTGACAGATTTCAGCGTCATGATGGTAGCGGTCGACGTAGGGCCACAACAGATCGCGAGGACAGAGTGATTGTCAGATCAGATGTAACAGCGCCTGATTCATCGCTATCAACCATCAGTCGTCCGACCCACACACGAGTGTCCACCATGACCATTCACAGACGACAGAGAGAGCGAAATCTACGCTCGTACCGACCGTTACGCCACCTGCCACTCACGCCTGCGCACTGTCGAGCAGATTACAGTGGTGCTTGGCTCGATCAGGCTGGAATGATGCTGGCTGGGGATGTATAGTCTTTAGCGACGAATCCCGCTTCCAACTGTTTCCTGACGATCATCGAAGACGCTTCTGGAGACGCCCAGGGCAGCGTGCCGATCCTGCTTTCACTATTGCACGCCACACGGGCCTTCAACAAGGAGTTATGGTCTGGGGTGCCATTTTCCTTGATAGCCGGACCCCTTTGGTCGTCATTAGAGGTACACTTACTGCACAGCGGTACGTTGACGACATTCTGAGACCTGTTTTGCTACCGTTCCTTTCGCACTACCCTGGGCTTATTTTTCAGCAAGACAATGCCAGACCACATACGGCCCGTGTTGCTATGAACTGTCTTCAAGCTTGTCAAACACTTCCTTGGCCAGCCAGATCACCAGATCTCTCTCCCATCGAGCATGTCTGGGATATGATGGGAAAGCGACTGCATCTGGTAGGGAATGTTGATGACGTAGTCCGACAATTGGTGCAAATTTGGCAAGAAATACCGCAGGAGACCATCCGGGAGCTTAATCGGTCTATGACACGCCGTGTGGTAGCTTGCATCCAGGCTAGAGGCGGGTCAACACTTTATTGAGCTCGTTACTGTAACTCTGAAATAAATCATTCAATTGTTCTGAAATTTTAATCATTTTCTATTCTGTACATAATTTTCCTATCCACCAAATTTTATCTCCATCGAACCACTCCTTCTTGGTGCGTCGATTTTTTTGTTATGGAGTGTCCATAAAAGAATTTCCCAGTTTCAATGGTATATTATAACAGTTGAATTTAGGCTATTTACAACAAATCATAAGTCAAATTGAAGGTAAACTAACCTAGTTTTTCTTACAAATGTTCAATATGTGCACCTTTAGTTATACGGCACACATCAAACCTAAAGATCAATTGTTCCCACACATTGGTTAACAAGTCCGGAGTAATGGAAGCAATAGTTTCTTCAATTCTGTGTCCCAATTCTGGCAAATCATTTGGTAGCGATGGAACGTAGACACGATCTTTTATAAATCCCCAAAGGAGAAAATATTGAATGGCGTTATGTCAGGTGAACGTGGAGGTCAGCGAAAAAGTAGCTCTGTCGTCCCGATCATTTCGACCAATCTAACGGTCAGGGACTTCGACGTTCAAACACTCTCATACAAGATATTCCAATGGTGAATGGATCCATCCAATTGCCAAATAAAGTTTATAGGTTCACCCTCTAGTAATTGGAGAAAGAGCCATTCTTTCAACATATCCAAATAGGCCATCCTTGTTACGTTAAGAATTGAACTTTAGGTTAGATGTGTGCCGTTTTTGCTAAAGGCGCACAAATTGAACATTTGTAAGAAACACTTGTTTAGTTTACCTTCAATTTGATTAATGATTTGTTGTAAATAGCATAAATTAAACTTTTATAATAGACAATTAAAAATGGGACATTCTTTTATGGACACTTTGTATATATATTGCACACAAAATTTGAAGTCAGTTGATTGGAAATTAAAGAAGTTTTTGCATTTTCAATTATAAAATGCATACAAAAAATGAAGTAGGAGATAAAGCAGCTTAAAGTTGTTTCGAAACACTGATCGCACAGGTACACACAAAAAACCTTATAACTTAGAAAAATATACGACCGTCTGATTTTCTAGGGCAACATTTCATATAGTATCAGACAACTTTTAAGCAAAACACATTTTTTTCTGTATTGTTGTCATTTTTAAGGGACTAGGATCCCTTGATCTATCATTCAACACAACAATACTTGTTCCAATGTCATTCAAACTGTCCAACATGTCTGTTATCAACAAGCATCACTATATCCTTAGCCATCTAGATCACCAGATTTATCCTTCACTAGATTAATAACCCTGAGTTGCTCAGGTTTTAAATGAGGACCGCGACATTTCCCTGTGTTAATACAAATACGCAACTTGTAGAATGTGTTTCCTACCATGACAGCTAAAATATAACCCCCGACATTTCTCATTGTTTACTCAAATACACCAACCCCCTAGAACGTGTTTCCATGTCCACTTATTGTAGGAAAACAAACTAGATTTTAGGGCTTTGAGGGGCACTTTTAGGACTACCTGTGTGCCAGTTTTCATGGCTACATATTGGTCTGTATACAGCAAAGAAACAACTAATGTTTTCCGCAGTGTTCTAAAGTATTAGTGTACCAAATTTGGTGTGGATTGATCAAACGGTAGATATTTGTGTAGAGTATAAGCATATACATACACATATCCTTTATTTAAAAACAAAGAAATTTAATATATATATATATATATATTACACACACACTGACGAGTCAAAACATTATGACTATCACCACATTTTTCAATGAACTCGTCTAAAGGACGTGGATTAAGTGATTAAGTGAGATTGGTATTCAACTGCTCTGCTGGAGAACGTAAGTAATCATTCTTGCACTTACTTTTGTGAATGATAGGAAAGGCTGCTGATCTAAGCAAACTTGATAAAGGGCAGATCGTAATGGCCCGAAGACTCGGAACGAGTATGTTGTTTCCATGACAACAACTGTCAAGAGTTAGATTTTCAAAACAACGCACCACAAAAATTATTATATCTCTAGTTCTAATTAAGATAGATTTAGACGTCATTTTAAGCAGAAAAACACAGAAAAAAAATTTCTTAAAATAATAAAAAAAAAATCGAAAATTTTACGGTTTTTGTTTCCCGGACCCTCTTAATATCCTGGTCACTTAACTTGCTGGATCTTAATACGATAGAGCACATTTGGGGTGTCATGGAGCGGCAGCTCAGAGCTCAAACACCACCATGTTCGAACAACTCAACTTTGCGTGACCGCTGCTTAGACATTTGGTACAACCTGTCTCCAGTCATGTACCAAGAACTTGTGGTATCTACGCCCAGGCAAGTTGCGGCTGTTTTGCAGTCCAAAGGAGGCGCAACGCGTTATTGAGTTGGTGGTCATAATGTTTTGGCTCTTCAGTGTATATGTGCGTGTTTGCGTGTCAAAACTATGCATGATTGCTTTGAATTCAGTTTAATGATGAAACCAAGGATAATTTTTATATTAAAAATTCTTTAAATTAAATCCCGTAATCAACTGATATTAAATTTGTTTGAATGAAACATTACGAGTTTTTATGTATTCATAAACGTATTAATTCCTTATTAAAAGGAACAAAACACACACACATCTCATTTCTTACATTAAAATAGAGAGGATGCTCAGATCCATCGAATAAAATTCTTCAAATTGAATATCAGAAATTATTTAGCGTATCGTAAGGATCTTTCTCTTATTGAGTTTAATTTAAGATCTCAATAGGAGAAAATATCTTAAATTAGATTACACTTGAATTGTTTGGACCACAAATAAATTTAATAAAGGATATTGTTATCTCAAATAGCTTTTACTATGATTGCGTTCCGATCGAACTAATTAGTTATTTCTGCTTGAGCTGAGGCAATAAAACTTGGCTGATGCACGACGAAAAATTTGTTCACTGAATTGGAATATGGTTACTTGGAACAGCTTGCGACTATTTTCTGTTCTGTGCAGAGGGTAATTTACTGAAACTTAATAATTTATTTACTTTAATGAAATACATAGTTAACATCACATAATAATGCAAGTAAACATGTAATGAAGTTATTTGTTAATTTATTCAATTTTAAATGTTCCCTCTTAATGTTTGTAATAAATAAACCATTATTATTTCATAAAATGTAGAAATTAATCCCGAATTTCTCAGAATAATCTAATAACAAAACATTTAAATGCAAAATATTTACTAGCATGAAATAATTAATAATTTGTTTTCTTCTAATTTACACTGAGCTATAAAGGACTACAAAGGACTATTGTGACCTCTACTGCTCTACAAAGGGCGAAATGAAGACTATTTATGAAGCAGCAACATATGGTAAGACACCATTCCTGGTAACAATAAAAATCACTATCGTCCATAGGCTTTCAAATCTGAATACGAACCAGGGAACTACAACCTGGAAGACTATGGTCGCTATGCAAATACAAATACAAATACAAATATTGACGACCAGCTACAGGCTCAAGCCCAACAAGGCTGGTCCTTTGTTTATGAATTCTACAATTCCCACTGACTATCCAATTGTGTCTTAAATTCGTACACTTCCTTTGAATTAACTATATTTTCTGGCAACGCGTTCCAACTGTCTATTACCCTATTAAAGTAGTAGTTTTTCCTTAAATCCCGATTAAAATGTGTCTTATTCAATTTATACCCATGACCCCTTGTTCAAATATAAATAAGTGCGAAAAGATATCAGGTACAAAACTAATCCACAACAAGTTAAAATCTAGTTTCACTTTTTTTGACAAAGTAAAAATTTAAAACAAATGCAAAATGATCATAACCAAACAGAGAACTTAATTGGTTAATTTTCAATACAAATTATTAGGGAAAACAAGTTTTAAATCTAACAAAAGCACTAGAAGCGCTCAATTGTCGGGCAATCCGATCACTATACCAGTTTTTTTTTTAGGCACCCAAATCTCTCATAATACTAACACACTTTACAAACATACCAGTGTTGTCTATGTACTTAACCTAAATGCACCCTCAATTGGTAGTATATTGTACATTTTTTCGTACATTTGTTGGCTACATGCTTACAATTCTTACAAATATGAACGTTGTGTTGACATCTGAATTACAAACCAGAGTTTGTGATGAAGACATCGAGAATAAAACATACACGTTTGAGAAATGTAATTTATGCAAATCAGTACTTAAATCCCCATGATATAAGAATACCGGTTATTAGATTATCTTTACGAAATTATTGTATTTGTTAAGAAAACCGAGAGTTGATATGATGACGATAAAGTATAATATACAGGGTAATTCGAAATTCTTCCTTCAAACTTTGAAAAGAGTGTGAATGCACCAAAATAAAAAAAGTGTCAAAGAATGTATGACAGAAAATGTTACGTTTTGACGATAAAGGATGTTGCTTGTCGCGTTTAAAAATAACTATATTTCTTAACCCCCCAAGTGGTTTGAATCAGATATCTCTTCCATCAAGATCTGGACAATTTTGGAAATGGCGAGTTACATCGTCATCTAGACATTACCGATCTTTTGATAAAGACGAGATTGAGATCAGCTAAGTTTTCTTCTAATGACAAGATACATCGTCCATCCAAATCTGTTAAGTTTTGATAAATGAAGAGATACCTCGTCGATATCCCAGGTGCATAATTATATTAAGTGCTCTGCAACACAATTCCAAACAATTACAATTGTTGTGCAGACATTTTGTCCGAATTTTGAAAACTGTAGTTAAATCAAACACAGACGTAAAACACAATTATCGGCTACATATGTATTACATATTTATAATAAAATACATCAAAATTAAATAACAAACTTTATTCAAAACCAAGGCATATTTCAAAATTTGCAATTCTGTCGATAATTTTTGAAGTTAAAATATTTTGTCATTGACGTAGGAGATGTGTTATTTATAGTGTGTGTAGTAATTTGGGCAGTGTAGGGAGATTGTTCCGTAGCTAGTAAAGAAAACAAAGTGTGGCAAGGAACCCGCTTTGCTCAGCAGAACATCGTAACTTTTGTTTGAAAAAAAAAAACGGTCAAAATTTCGATAAAAGACTTTGTTCTTCGACGGACTTCGAAGTCTTTAGCACTTTCTGTTCCCGGGGTCGAGACAACCACTATTACAGTTAAATAATGCCTTTCCAACTAATATTCCACAAACTGATTCTCTTTTCTGAATGGCATGTCAAACAAATAGCAATAAATCCACCATCCTTTTAATCCCAATTAACCATTCCAGTTCTTCAGATGATTTCAACAACTCCAATTGCAACTTAAAACCATTTCACTTGTGGAAACGAGAAAGTCTCACTTCGGTCCTCACCGCTCCGTTGTAATTACATGTCTCCCTCGGCGTGTGATATCCCATCCATTGTTTTGATAGGCGGAAACTACCCAGGATTTCAATTAGAGTTAGGTTTCCGTGTATAGATGAGAGGCATCGGGTTATTTATACATAAGTACTGGCGTGTTTGCTTTGGGGAGCATTGTCGAAGGCCATGTGGAATGAAACTGTGTTTATCGTACCCGAATCGAAGCGTTCCGCGCGAGTTACCTGGGTATGGTACGCGGATGCTGGACAGTAAATTAAGCAGCGATGTTGTGTTAGAACTTTAAGGAATGCGTTAGAGAGTATCGTCAATCTTAGAACAGAAACTCATTTGTTGACAATTTTTCGTAGACACTAAATGCTTATTTCCATGGTGATGCGAAATACGCTGTGATATTGTATCATGTTTAAAAGATGTATGACGCAATCAAAATACTCATAATTTATATTGTTTGCTCATAAAACCACAATAAAGAGCCTCAAAGAAAACGTTTTTGCAGCTAATGAGTTTCTTCTCGAAGCCGGACGACAGTAACTTAAGCAGTGGTGTAGTGTTCGAACATTAAGGAATGCGTTAGTCCACTTACGGCTTCGAGTAGAAACGTATCAGTTGACTATTTTACGGATACATTAAGTGCTTATTTTCGTGTTGATGAGAAATGGTATACTGTGATATTGTAAATTGTTTGAAATGCATATTAGTCAATTAAAATGTGCTGATAATTTTTATTTTAGACCTGAAAACTATTACAACGAGATGTACAGCAATGAAAATTTTATATCAGCTAATGTTTCTATTCTAAGCTGACAACATGATAGTGTTGTCGACAAATACCTTTTAAACTTTTGTTTACTATTTTTACAAAATACGACTGTAACAACATTCAGAAATACTGTCTTAATTATGAAATGAAGATACTGGACAGTAAATTAAACAGCGTTGTTAAGTTTGAAATTTGAATGCGTTAGAGACTATCGTATGGCTAGAACAGATATTCATTAGTTGACCATATTTGGAGACATGCTTATTTCCATGGTGATGATGACAAGCCAAAACATTATGACCATCCCCACATTTTTCAATGAACTCGTCTGAATGACATGGGGGGCACGTGATTAAGTGATAATAGTATTTTACTACTTCTGGAAAAGGTAAGTAATCATTCTTGCCCTTACTTTTGCGAGTGATGAGAAAGGTTGTTGATTTAAGCGAATTTGATAGAGGGCAGATCGTAATGGCCCGACGACTCGGAACGAGTATCACCGAAACTACACGACTGGTAGGTTGTTCACGATCTGCCGTTGTTAGTATTCATGCAAAGCGGATAAATGACGGTGACACCAGCAGTAGACGCCAAGATGTTGTTCGTCCACGCTTCATCAAAGAAAAAGGACGTCAGAGACTGTCCCGCTTGGTAAAGCAAAAATCGGTGCGAGACAGTGGCTCAGCTGACAGCCCAATACAATGCAGGTCCAAGCGCATGTGTTTCGGAACACACAGTTCAGCGGACACTGTTGGATATGGGACTGTGCAGCAGACGTCCTACTCGTGTGCCTCTGTAGACCAAGCTACATCGTCAACTACGACTACAGTGGACCCGGGAACATAGAGACTGGACCATGGACGAGTGAAAGAGAGTTGCCTGGTCAGATGAATCCCGATATCTCATTCATCACGTCGATGGTCGTGTCAGGGTACGCCGTCTGTCAGGCGAACAGTTGCTCCCCTCTTGTACAGCAGGTCATATACAGGCTTCTGGTGGCAGTATTATTCTTTGGGGGACTTTCTCATGGACGACTCTAGGACCCGTTGTTGTGGTAGAACACACCATGAAGGCTAGAACGAGTTGCATCTGTTTTGCAGGCCAAATTAGGCGCAACGCGTTATTGAGTAGGTGGTCATAATGTTTTGGCTCTTCAGTGTACATTGTGATAGTGTAACATGTTTCAGAAATGTGTAAAGCAGTCACATTGATAATACTGTTTCTTTTTGACCACAAGACTACAATAAAGAGCCTTAAAGGAAGCTTTTTGTCAGGTAATGAATTTCTTCTTTAAACAGGTCATATAATTGTGTACTTGCCGTATAAGTACTTTATGACCTATTTTAATACCTTCACAGTATACTGTAAGGGAATTCCGCTTGAATTTCTTGTTTATGAAATTGGACAGTAAATTAAGCAACATTGTATTTAAAACTTTTAGAAATGCAACAGAATTTTGTCACGTACGTGACTTTTTTTCTATTTTATAACATGATCCTGTAACAACACTCTTTGTGTGACGTATCAATACAAACAGACAGTATCGATATAGACAGAAAAGTAAAATAAGGAGCAGTGTATTTAGGACTTACAGGACTCTACTGAAATTGTTTTAGTACTATTTGCTGTAAATACTTTTGGACTTGTTCTATTCCTTTCAAAACATGCATCTGTATATTGGTAAATATATCTGACAAACTTAAATAAGTTTTTTATATCTCAAAAATGTAAAGCTAATTTAACGAAATTTTAAGTTTGAAGTGTATTTCTATTATTCTTTAACTTCCACAAGCACAAGATAAAGATAGCATTATATTTCTTTGTTTTTCATTAAAATTTATTGCACAATTTTGTAATATTTTGCATTTTTAGACATAATTAAATATTAGTTTTTCTAATTTTTTTTATTCAGCTAAATATATATATATATATATATATATTGTAGATCAATCGTTTATGAATTCCACATTATTTTAATTCGATTGCATTTTCTCTGTAATGGACATTATGGCTGGGATAGAGTCCTTGGCGAAAAGTATTAAACCGAAATATCCACTCAAATTTATTATTATTTTAATACGAAAACCGTTAATTCAATGCTCCATTTAGTGAAATCTTTCTAAAAAAGTCATGAAAATAAATGACAATTTCAATGGATAATTATTTTGAATAGAAAAGGTAAGTAGATTGTATTACTCATACTTGGGAATATTTACATAAAAAATAATCTTTTTATTTAATTATAAATGTAAAATATTACGAAAAGAGTATATTTCAATTATACTATACGTGTTGTTTTAACTAGTGTGCATGAAAAAATTGATTGTTTCTATGATAATAAGAATCCGTGTTGCATAGAACATTTAAAAGCAGTACAAGACAAAATTTTATACCAATCCAGTTTTATCTTCAAAACTAAAGAAACCAATCATATTTACACTAAAGAGCCAAAACATTATGACCATCCCCACATTTTTCAATGAACTCGTCTGGATGACGTAGAGGGAACGTGATTAAGTGAGAACGGTATTTAACTGCTGCTTGAAAAGGTAAGTAATCATTTTTGCTTTTACTTTTGCGAGTGATGGGAAAAGCTGCTGATCTAAGCGAATTTGATAGAGGACAGATCGTAATGGTCCGAAGACTCGGAACGAGTATCACCCAAACTGCACGACTGGTAGGTTGTTCACGATATGGGACCCGGGACATCGATATTACTCGACCATGGATGAGTGGAAAGGAGTTGCCTGGTCTTATGAATCCCGATTTCTCATTCATCACGTCGATGGTAGTGTCAGGGTACGCCGTCTGCCAGGCGAACAGTTTCTCCCCTCTTGTATAGCAGGTCATATTTAGGCTGGTGGTGGCGTTATTATGCTTTGTGGGACGTTCTCATGGGCGACTCTGGGAACCGTACTTGTGGTAGAACTGACCATGAATGCTGTGAACTATCTGAACATCATTGCGGATCAGTTGCACCCTTACATAGCGTCTGTCTTCCCAACTGGTATTGGAATCTTCCAGCAGGACAACGCCCTATGTCACAAGGCTCGTATGTGTTGCAGTGGTTCTATGACCATACTAATGAATTCCACTTAATGTCCTGGCCCTCTAACTCGCCGGATCCAAATCCAATACTACACATTTGGGTTGTCATGGAGCGGCAGCTCAGAGCTGAAACACCACCATGTCCGAATATATCGACTTCGCGTGATCGCTGCTTAAACATTTGGTACAACCTGTCTCCAGTCATGTACCAAGAACTTGTGGCATCTAAGCCCAGGCGAGTTGCAGCTGTTTTGCAGGCCAAAGGAGGCGCAACACGTTATTGAGTATGTGGTCATAATGTTTTGGCTATTCAGTGTATATACATGTGTACAAGAGTTGAAAGATCGTTTTACGAGCTGTGTTTGCTCCATATAGATGCATATCTTGATGCTACTGCTGAAAATAAAAAACATATAACACCATGCCCCATCTTCCCCTTCTTATTTTATTACTTCCCCTACTAATTGAGCAAAATTACTCGACCTCCTTCGGGATGAATTGGTTAACTCTTGATTGAAGAAATCATCAGAATATATAATCACTTTTGTCTTTCGCAGTATAAAATAATCTTAACACTTTTCTACGGCTTTATAATTTCTACAACTTACTTTTCACACAAATCCTACACATGCACATCCATCCGTGTAATGCATTTTACATGTTTCGCAAGTGTATGACAAAGCTATGAAATTATGAAAGTTGACACATTAGCTTACTTCTACCAAACACGATTAGGAGAGGATTTCAAATTCCCATTCTTAAATTTTTGTCACATAAAATTGCTCAACTCATTTGAAAAAAATTATGAATCTATAGCGAATACAGCACAGTCAACAAAACAGTACTTTTTTTTACTTGAGGGCTCTATTGCATTAGGGATTGTCGAATTTCGACTTCTTTAATGAAAGGATGACTAATTGAAGTGATAAGATACTCATCACGAAGTTTTTTAAGGCGAATACATTTTATCTTGAAAAGTTACAAATTGCGGCCCGTCTAAAAATAATAGAACTTGTTTTAAAATTGAATGCCTTCAGTATAGAACTACAGAGGTAACTTATTAACATTTAAAAAATGGCAAACCGATTTGTTTCGATAGGTGGTTTTGAAAGAAAATCACTGTTTTCAATAAACTTAATGACAGAAAAAAAATGACAAAAATAAGTTGCTTAAATATAGCTTCAACTAGTAAAATTATCCACTTTGACCTCCTGTCATTATGACAAAAACATTATTTAATATTTTAACAATTCTAAGTTGGAATGTTTTAATGTTATTATGCATTTACTAACGGCAAAACTACACTTAAAATTTGACTACCTGACACAATTTAATTCGAATACTTTGTGGTGTTGTTGCATGTGAAAAGGAAATGTAATTGATAAAAATAGTAAATATACATACAGTAAATAGCGGAATAAAAATTCGGGAAAAACGTTGTTCTAATGAAATTCTTTATTTTATTATATCTGGATCTCGTGCAATTGTCACAACTTACAATTAAAAGTGCACAAAATCTATAAATGCTAAATTAATACCGAGCAAAAGAAGCAGAAAATACCACTGCATATGAACAACGAACACGTCCTCGTTCGTTGAGAAATATCGTTTGTCCCAAATATTTGGAAATTGTTCACAATTCGTAAAGAACAAAAATACGACTCGATATAAATGAAGTAACAGAGTATAAATTCCATAAAAAATCAATTTTGTAAAAATTTCTTTTCAGCAGTAGTGGTAAAACAATCCATGTAATCGTAACACTCAACATACATTCCAGATTATCCATTCCTTCCAAATTAGACTTGATTTAAGTATACTAACTCAGAAGTCTTAGAATTAAACTTAACAAACTAAAATTATTGTATGTAATGCAGAATAAAATAACAATACACAGAAACACAAAATACAGAAACATAAAATAGAACATATAACGGAAAGACAGACTTACGTAACTTGAGTTACTAAATGAATGTAAGTACTTAAAGTATGCAAAGTTTCATAAAAATATATTAAACCGTTAGGACGTGCATTAGGAACAGACAGACATCAAACGCGCAAGAGACGGATTTTTCCATCAAAAGGTACCAAAACGGATAGAATACTTAAAATGGGTCGAAAATATTCAACAAACACTCCATTTTTATTTATATAGATTTTCTATCTCACTTTCTGCCTTCAAGAGCACATCTTCTTTAGGTTTGTGCGGACATCACAACCCCAAGGTACCTGAATGATTCATCCTCCCTTTTGTTTTACATTCCACTTCAACTTTTTTTTTTACCCTGATTTTCTTGTGTTTGGCGCATCTTGGCGAAATATGGCCCTTGCGTCACAATACCCAAAACTAATCAACCTATGTCACTTTCTACTAGATAATGCTTTATTCTCGCCAAAGAACCTTTTTGTTTCTTTTTGTAGTCTATGTAATTAAAATTTTGACTACGGCTATAGATACAACTGTCGGGGAAGATTCTTTCTTGGAGTGATTATTAGAACATACAAGGCACATTTGTTGTACTGGCCGTAGTCTAAATTGCGATTCTTATAACTGTCTGGGTACAACTGCTTTACTGCCCGTAGTCGAAATTCTTTCTTTGCGCGATTCTTAAAACTGTCAATGAACAGCTGCTGTACTGGCCGTAGTCTAAGTTCTTTCTTAGCACGATGACGGTACTACTGCTGTACCGGTCATTGTCCAAATGTTACGAGATTCGTTGCTGCTTATCAAGTATTCACACTAATCTTCAGTTACTTTTCTATAGACAATTTTAAATACAAACTTCTTATCTTAATGGAGAATCTTCAAAAATCTTAAGGGAGACCCGTAAGGAAAACCCAAAATTCTTATTATTAATTTTACATAACCAATATTTTTAGTGAAAATTAAGCAAATATTTTAAATCAATAATCAATAAAAAATAGTTTTTGTTTTCAATTATATTTTATAATACGATTTTAATATGTTTTTTAAGCCGAAAAACACACCTTTTTATAAACCCATCTCCTCTGTCAATTTTCAATATTTTTGTATGAAATAAATTTTTACAGTATTGTTATAGTATAATCAAAAAAACCTATAGGGAGAGTTTAAAAAAAATTTATTTACGAGTTTTCATAAAAAAAATTACTTATTGCACTTTAAATTTCTATAAAAATTTCCGATTTTTTTATGTTTATTAATTTTTATTATTTTTTCTGAACTATTTATAAAAAAATCTTTCCCTGTGTCTGTTCAACAGTTATTCAAAACTTAAAAAATGTAAACAATTTAACTCTAAGTGGATACATCAAATAGCCTTAGTACTTTGAACTTTGGCAAAATTGCAAAAAAATGATTTTGAGACAATCGCATTTTAAGAACAAAATACAACAGAAGTTAGCGAAAACAACTTACTTTGTGCAAGTACTATTTTTTTAGTAATTTTTATTACATTAAGACCCTTATCAAAACAATAGTTTTTACCGTAAACTTATCTCTGATGACAACTGAGTGATTTGTGATAATTCACTGAAAAATTATACATTTCTTGTTTAATGAACTGAAAAAAAGTATCTTATTGGATCCGTACTATTTTTTCTCTGTAAACGAGCCTTTTTTGTAGTGATACGGATGCGACGAAATTTAGCACTATTTTTCAACGTGTTTCCTTCAATGGCGTCACCACATGTTTTACATGAGGAATTGGATTTTGTCATTTAGCTTTCGCCGATTGATAGAAAAACCAGGAGTCTACACTTTAAGGGGGTCCGGGACACAAAAATCGTCAAATTTTCGAATTTTTTTTTATGATTTAAAAAAATTCTCTATGTTTTTTTGCTTAAAATGACGTTTAAATCATGTTTCTATCTTAATTAGAACTAGAGATATAATAATTTTGTAGTGCGTTGTTTTGAAAATCTAACACTCTTGACAGTTGTTGTCATGGCAACGACATCTGTCTTTAAAACTTTAAATGCGTTTTTCTCCATGATACTTTTTTTCAAGATTTCCTGTATTCAAATTGCTATAAGTCGAAAACCAATAAAGTTTAAGGGTTGAAATTTGGAATATATATATTTCAAACATTATACTTTCATTTTGATTCAGCAAATTTGAAAAAAATATTTACTTTTAAAAATATGACTTTAAAAAAAAAAGTACCATAAAATTTTCAAAAATTTTCATTTAAATATTTTTTATTTTTTGTTAAATTAATATTTTTTAAATTGCCGAATCAAAATTAAAGTTCATAAATTTGTGAAAAATTTACTGCAAGAATTTTGACAATGGACCAAGAATATTTTGAGCCTTAGCAATTTAAAATGACCCCTCTTTTTTTCAAAAAATTTTTATTTAAAATTTTTAAAAAACTTTTGGAAAAATTTTGTGTTGTGATTTTGTTTATTAGTTAGATGGGTAATCAGTACAAAAAAATTCAAAATTCTAAATTAATTAATAAAATTTTTTTTCTGATGTGTCACGGACCCCCTTAAGGGTATTTAAAATGCTTCGAATAATCATCGGTAGATACACAATGATATAATGTTGCATAAATAGAAGTTTTCATGGAAACCGAAGCCAATGGTTGGCAGTCAATTATGCAGTTGGAAGGTCAAATAAAAGTTAAAAAGCAGCTGGTAGCAATTTCCTTCGCTTCTGAAATTGTGTCCATTTGTTTTTGAATATCTTATGCATCGTTTTATTCAATAAACCAAAAAACACTTTTAAATTTTTTTTTTCGAAATTTGGGGTCAGGGTCTCCCTTAAAAGTTTATCCACATTTATCAACGTTAATGCTTAATTAAATTTACTGCTTTATTTTACTGTGCGTTTCCTCCTATTTATGGTTGTAAGCGCTTGAAAATATTTAGGCTGACTATTTTCTCTCAGCAAAATTGTATCGTGTTCTAGCCAGGATCAGCTGATGAAAATCCGCGATTGTTTATTCAATTCACAGAGAAAAAAAATCAAAAGCACTCCTTTACGTCACTGAAATGTATTTAAAGTTACAATATCCGGCAGAAAAAGTATAAAGTGCTATCGGAAGAAAAATATTGGATAATATATTAAAAATCAGAGAAAAATATAAATTCAATCCACTATGATGTTTGTAGGATTCTTTCAAAAAATGAATTCCTTTGACTTTTATTAGACAATAATGCCGCTCGAAGCATTTCAACCGTTTTTTCCCATAATATTTCCCTTGTATGAAATTTGCTTCTGAAAGAAAGTACATGACTCAAGCATCCGGAAAAACAATTGCCTTTGGCATTTTTGCCTTTGCATCAAATCTTTCGAACGCTGCAAATCTTTGTATTTCCTCTTGGAGAGACTGTATCTATGGCAACGCCTAATAATGCTACTGAGAGAAGTAAAAAGTATATGGAAACGGGAAAGGAAACATGGTTGGAAATAAATTTTAGATCGAAATTAGAATCGAAATGTAAAAAGCACATATCACTTCTAATTTGCATTTCATCTTTCAAGAATCCAGGATGGGATTCAGAAATTGCTTTGTGATACAGTTCTCATGTATTGTCTTCTTGTGAAACAGTGTACGTATAGTTACTTAAATATTAGCGGATATATAAGACCCTTTATACAGTAGTGATCGTAGTTGACTCTGAGGGTTCCATAATAATAATTACTGTGGTGAAGGCTTACCCTTCACCCACCACATGTTATAACTATTTTGCATTCCACCCCGGATTTTTTGGAAAAGGAATGAGAGCAAGAATTAGATTCCCTGTATGGTTGTTTTTTCTATCCCATTCGCGGCTTCCTAATTACGAAAATCTTGTAAGTAGGATTGGTTTTCTCAGGCTTTACCCCTTCTTGGAATTCTGGCTTGAGTGCTTTCTTGACTAGGGGACAGCGACCCCTCATCCTTCACACGGTCTCATCTCTACTTTGCCTACACTGATTGGACAATTGGTGACCTTCCAAGGTCAAATCCACCCCACTATAACCTTCAACGTGACACTTATTAATTACCGGAAGATGTTGGAGTGATTTGGCTCTCTTCTTAATGAGGTTTTTGAACATTCCGTTGGGATAAAGGGACAACCCCGGTTGCTTTTCTCCCGCGTGCTATATGTAATTTATTGGCGTTGATTTCCCCCTCGCATTGGGGTTAGATAGGGCCCCCCTTTTTTTCAGTTACAGATATACTACTCCTTGGGTTTGCGGCGGTGTTTTGCACCCCAACAACTATGATCTTCTCGTCCTGCTTTAAGTTAGAACTGTAGTTTTCTGCTTCGCTTCGCTGCTCTGACATCACCCCAAAACTACGATTTCTTAATCGTTCAATATTAAATGAACGCGTCTTCATCCGCAATCGAGATGTGTGTGCAGAAATATTACAACCTTCGATTTGAAATCGCACCTTGATGATGTCGATAATTGACGGTGCCCTTTGGATTTCGTGCATCGCTATTCCACCTTTGTTGTTCTTCGAGCCACGGAGATCTTCAGATCTTCCCTTGTTAGATTACATGGAATACTTATTGACAAATTAACGAAATCGAGCAATTCTTCAAAGTCGTTCTCGGGTTTTCGTAATCGACCCGATCCCCTGATGAGAGAGCCATGGACACTCTCTGAGGTAACTAAGGACGCCTCTTCCATAACTCCAGTATCGAATTCGACCACAGTGACCAGCGGTCCCTTAGAAGAAAAATAAACAATATGTTGACTCTCCAATATTGATTTCTCGAATTTCCTTCGTAGTTGAATCCACAATGTACAGGACATCCCAGTGCGTCAATTTCGAGGAGGTAAAAAAATAATCATCTGGTGAGTCCACCTTCATAAACTCTTCTTTCTAAACGACTGACATTTAACCGATTTTGCCTTAACCGACTACGGCCAATTTATTTTTGTTAAATATGTGCGGCCAATTTATTATGTTCAGATAATCTATGTAGGAATTTGATCGCGAAACTTATTTTTCATTCAACTATCCATTTTTTAACCATAATTTACACCACAATTACCCTTTTGCAAACTAAATCCGCTGCATGCCACCTCAGTTTTAATCTTCTTCACCAATAAAATCTTTCCACACGTTTCTTTTCTGAAGACGAGACCAATATAATCTTACAAAGGACTCTATCATAAAAGACTAATAGAATCCTTTCAAATGATTCTACTCCGAGTAAAAGAACAATCTAATTGTTCCAAAGGATTATTTTCTAAATAAAGGAACAATGAAATTTTTTCAAATGATTCAATTCCAAAGAAATGTCTAATATAATCTTTCCCAAGGATTATTTTCTAGATAAAGAAACAATGACATCCTTTAAAATTATTCTATTCCGAAGAAAAGACTATTATAATATTTCCAAAGGATTATTTTCTATATAAAGGAAAAATGAAATCCTTTCAAACTATTCTTTTCCGAGGAAAATACCAATAGAATCTTTCCCTCAACGGATTTAGGATTCTCTTAAAAGAGCATATAGTCCATAGAATATTTCCAATGGCTTCTATACTTCGGATACTGACAGTAGAATCTTTCTAGAGATTGAAAAAATTCCATAGATTCTTTCAACTTTATAGATGTATTTATTTAGTCCCTGAACAGTTGTGGTCAAAATCAATATTACACTATTCGGAAATCTCGTGACGATCAGAGAGTTATTCTTCTTATGGTTTGAAAGTCATAAATTCGTTCTACAACCTGAAGTCACCACTGCATACTTCTAACCTGTGTTCAAGTTTTTGATCTATAAAATCTTACCTAGGATTCTCTCAACCAATAGTCATACAGCGTGTTCTGGGGAAAGAGCAATATTTCACAACTGAGAAATCTCGTGACTCTCAGATAGATAACAGTTAAGTTTATTGAAAAGAATTCTCAAGTGCCGTAAAATCCTTAACTTTCCAAGTGGCTTTGATGAGCCGCTTGAAGTACGAATAAGAAGATATTGCCTTTTTTTGCCTAACACGAAGATATTGCCTAACACGAGATAAAGATCTGGTCATTTTGGCTAATGACGAGTAGTCGAATAGATATCTCGATCATCGAGATCTGGTTAATTTTACCAATGGCGAGATATCTCATCGAGACAACCACCAAGATCATTAAAAACGTATACAACGATGTTAAAGAAATTTTTCTACAGCGGATTCCTACACACTCTTGTATGTATGACCACTAGGTATCAGATTCCTTGTTCTGATGTAACCAACTAATCTTCTATTTTCCCATGTGGTTCATTGTCTAGTAACCACTGGGGTCGTGCTAAAGGGATACCCAAGCGAAAAATATTTTTGCTTTCATCCTATTATTCAGTTCCCTATCTTTTTCACCCCTTTCAGGACATATGTTACTTGAAGTTTTCTATCTTGTGTTTGTCACAGCTTGACTAAATATGGTACTTGTGTTGTAAACATTCAAACAACCAACCGATTCTCAGAAAGACACATCGATTTTATACACTTCTGCTTTACGATACAATCAGTTAATCATAAAATCCATTAAGGATTAAGTTTATCAAAGCCTGTTAGTTATAATCTTTTAAAATACTTGAATAAAAGGATTGAATCCATCTAAGGGAAGTGTTGAAACATCCTTATGTGTAAAGCTGTTGCTAAATTCTACCCTGCCACTGGTCTTGTCTGCTTTTCGAAGCATTTGCAACGCATTAATATTGTCCCTGACCCTTTCTGCAAGCTATGTGACATTCGAGAGGAAATGGGTAGTAATCACCCACTTCGTTGTCATGTGCTCGTTAAGAACTCTCTTTTAAATCGCTACTTGGGAAGCCAGGTGCCATTTGGGCTTATAGACTATTTCCGCAGTTGCTCTTATTACAATTTATTTTTGTTGCATTTTTGACTCCAGTTGTCCTTGTAATGCCGCAGCTGGAAATTAAAGAAATATTGAGATGAAAAAACACTTAAAATAGGAAAGTCATCTGTACGCTTTGACGTTTAGCTTAGAAAATAAATAAGTGTTCGGTTCCCAACTGGGGGGCGCTTCACACGCAATATGAATGTTGTTGGAAAATATACAATAAAAACTCCATTGGATCGATTTCTCGCGGGATGATTTGGTCCATAAACTGAAGCTAAGATATATGTTAATCGATTCAAAGCCGTCCTGGTCATTTGGAGAGCTAGAGACTAAGATTATCCAGCAGACTATATCCAGCCATTGTTCATTTAACTAGAACGGTTTGCGGTACATTGGTTTGACTTGCCAGCCATAGAAAGAGGATATATATGTATACGTGTGAAAAACACGAACCCATTGGACACTCTTGAATGAGCGCATACTTTAAAACAATAATGCAGTTGCAAAGCCCAATGAAGTTGGGCTTTACGACTGCATTACTCATTAATTCGTTATCAAATTTTGAATAAAATTTGAATATTCGTCCATGGAAACGATTCGAGGGATGGATTAATAATGCTTTCGGGAAGGAAGCAAGATACAACGAGTACAAGTAAAAACTATTAAAGATTGTTCAAAGATGGCGATGGATCTGTTGAAAATTTTCCACTTCTGGAAGACCTACCAAAGTTTGACCTTGATATTGTCATTTTTCTTGCTTCTGCTTCTGTGTAAACATGGCCGCTCAGCTAGCAGTTTGCGCCTAGGAGGAATAAAAAGCAGTGATCCGATTTCTATGGTCGGAAGGTGTGGCAGAGTTGAAATACACCGGAGGCTTATATCAAAATTCGGGGAGAGTGAACAGGGTCCACTTAGAAGTGTATATGATTGGATTGAGAAACTTAAGAGGCTGGACAAGCGTGATCCATGAATTAAGAACAGGACACCCATCAACCTCCACCACTGACGAGAAGATTCAAACAGCTCGAGAAATAGTACTGGCAAAACAGCGAGTTATCAATTGTAAGGTTGTTTGTTCTCTGCAGATTAGACGGACAAAAAAATGGAGGAAGCGGTGCATAAATGGTTGAGCGACCAACCGAAAATCGTCTTCTTTGAAGGAATACGCAAACGTATTGACCGTTGGACCAAGTGCATCAAAAAGTAAGGAGATTAGAAAAATGAAGAACTTACTAATTCCATACATTTGTGTAAATAGATTGAAAGTATAAAGGGCAGATAATTTTGCACTTTTCCTCGTAAATTGTGTGGTGTTACCTGTTTATTCCTTGTCATGCAGGGATTTTTAGTAAAAGATCAAGTCAACCAAGTGCATCAGCACACTAGAGTTTAGATTTGACATCATGTGACTTCTGGTTTTTTTTAAAGCTATAATCAATTCTGAAGTGGAATAGACCTTTGATCTTCGATTCGATTCTGGAGAACACGACGAGATGGCCGATGGTGATTCCAATAATGGGCTTTGCAGACCGTTTGGAAAAGTGTAAGACAGGCTGGAAGAAATTTGTGAAGATCCAAAGGTGCTCTTTCAAAGAAGACTGGACTCCAAAAGTCATGGGTTATCTGCTTTCATAAAACATCACTAGGTACCTTCAGGACAGGCCACGTAGAGTTAGAAATAAAAAGTCTTATAAATCGAAGGTGTTGAACATATAACAGATTTCGAGACTATTTGGGGTATTCTATAGACTTCATTTCAAGGTTCACAGGAGTTTAATTCAGTAGAGAGCACTGTAAATCCCAACTCCAACGACTGATTCACGTTTTAATCATTTGGGTGGCTGCCTTGACAAGATATCTCGTCATTAGCAAACCTGATTAGGTTTTGATGGACAAGATATTTCATCATAAAAGAAAACTGACCAGTTCTTGGCCAGGAAATGAAAAGAGTCCAGGTGTTAACATCAAAACATCGGCAATATCTTTATGACTCTATATCTCGTTATTAGCCAAACCGATAAAATTCACATGGACGAGTTTTTTCATCATTCGAAGTAAATTTACCACCTATTGAGGAGGAACTGAACAAAACCAGGAACTTCGTAATCAAAGCATGAACAATGCCTTGAGGCTAGATATCTCATCATTAGCAAAATTTGTTGGATCTTGATGGACGAGATATCTCAGTGAAACCTCTTGGAGGGTTAACATACACTTGAGCGTCGCCATATAAAACCTTAACTGGGTTCACTTAAGTGTCCAAAGAAAAAATACAGTACGATACAATGAAGAATATACACTCCATAAATAATACACGAAATCACACAGTAAAAATACACGTGCAACGCGCAATATCACACTCGTAACTGTAGCACACTGCGAGTTTTCCAATATTTACTTTCTTGTGTTGTAAAATTTCTACCCAAGACGAAAGCTTATTTGATTATAACGCCCCATAAACTAACAACGCACCCTGTCTAGGATAGTTCGAGAAAAAAGGGGTGAATCGAAGAACACAGACCCTCAATTTATTTATTCATATTTCCCTTCCCTTTTCGTCACCGCTGAATGACACTGCATTTCACACTTTTCCTTCTTCCACTTAACTGCGTTACGATCCAAAATTCTCCCCGCACCACCATCTCTCCTTTTATTCTTTTTTATTCATTCCATTCTTTATTCTGCGCCCGTCCGCTCCGCCTCAGTTCCCAAAGGCGCGTCATTCCAATAAATTCCACGAAGTTATAGTCCCTCCGCCATCTTATTCATTTGCTTATTTCGCTCAGTTTGAACTTAAATACGAGTTCAAAGTTCCGGACAACTCTTGCAGCTAATGCAATTTTGCTGCGGAGACGCTTCACGAGTGAAGGCTCAGCAATCGATGGGGCATTTTCTCGTGGGGTGCAACAGGGGGGTGGTCCACAAATGACCGAAGACGGGGTGCAAATGTGCGAGGATCGCCGTTCATGGATGATCGGACGCATTTCGAGCAATCAACTCTGGTCGGTGAGTGGAGTTTTGACTTTCGGCTAATCGGCAGTCCATAGAAAGGGAAGTGGACGATTGGTGGTTCGGAAATGAACCCGAGGCTTTGTTCTACTTGACTAGCTGTTAATAATCGCGATCGGGATTTAACGGCATCGGAAATGCAAGTGTTGTGTGATGCTGCTGAGTCGATCAGTATCTAAATTTATACATAGCGACTCTGGAGAGAAGTCAGTTGACCTTGTGAAAGTTCATTATTACTGAGGTGGTTGGGGGAGTTCTCAGGGAAAAGGACTGGCACATTCACATTTGTTCATGGTGACCATTTTAGTTGATTATTTGTTTCGCCTTCTTGTAATCTCTGCTATCGTCAAATACAAATACAAATATTGACGACCAGCTACAGGTTCAAGCCCAACAAGGCTGGTCCTTTGTTTATGAACTCCCCAATTCCCACTGACTATCCAATTGTATCTTAAATTCGTACACTCCCTTTGAATTAACTATATTCTCTGGCAACGCGTTCCAACTGTCTATGCGTTCCAACTATGTCCAACAAGATATTGTCTGTGTTAAGGGGGTCTCGGACACCAAAATCGTCAAATTTTCGAAAAAAAAAAGGGTTTTCTATTAAAAAAATTCTCTGTGTCTTTCTGCTTAAAATGACGTCTAAATCATGTTTCTATCTTAATTAGAACGTGAGATAGAATTAATTTTGTGGTTCGTTCTTTTGAAAACCTAACACTCAGACAGCTGTTGTCATGGCAACAGCATATGTGAAAGACGTTATTTAAGTCTACGGAGACCTTTAAACTATGCAGAAAAAAGGTAGAACTTGCAAAAATCAAACTAAACCAAAGATTTAAGAGGAAAAAAGGAGTTAGATACTCATCTGAATGCTCTTAAAGGGTATTTAAACATTTTATATTAATTGTAAATCTGTCTTTAAAACTTTAAATGCGTTTTTCTCCATGATGCAATTTTTCAAGATTTCCTGTATTCAAATTCTTATAAGTCAAGAACCGATAAAGTTTAAGGGTTGAAATTTGGAATGCATCTTTTTCAAATATTATACTTTAATTTTGATTCAACAAATTTCAAACAAATATTTACTTTTAAAAATACAACTTTAAAAAAAAGTACCTTAATATTTTTAGAAGTTTTCATTCAAAACTTTTTTTGATTGAATTAATATTTTTAAATTTGCTAAATCAGAATTAAAGTTTATAAATTTGTGAATAATTTACTTCAAGAATTTTGAAAATTGACCAAGAGTATTTTTAGTTTTAGCAATTTGAAAAAAAACCCTCTTTTTTTCAAATATTTTAATTTAAAATTAAAAAAAAAAAATTTTGGAAAACTTTTGTGTTGTTATTTTGTTTATTAGTTAGATGGGGATAATCAGTACAAAAAAATTCAAAATTCTAAATTAATTAATACAAATTTTTTCTGATGTGTCCTGGACCCCCTTAATAATCATTAAACCTCGTCGAGGCAACCACCAGTAGGGTTAATCCTCTCTATTGAAGATTCGAAATACAGCTGTTGTACTTGAACTGCTGTAATCAGTACTCCGATATGAAGCATCGACAAGTTGTGTTAAATACAGATTTCCGTTGTGTCTAGTTCCAGCTGTTAATCCTCCTGATTATAAATCCAGCATCATCTAAACTTAAAAGTTTTTAAATGTTGCGCTATCTAAAATAGATACTGTCAAAACTGTAACAACCGATGAAAATATGAATAACAGTTTACGTGTTTTTATAGATTTTAGTTGTTGGATTGCTTTGTTTTTTAATGACGAAATCGACATATGTGGCTATACTGCCTCAGACACAAGAAATACAACTTTAAGTAATGGACATACATGCACAAAATGAGTTTTACTGATACAGTTACTACGTATAAAGTCAATAAGGAATCAAACCAGCGCCACCTACAATTTTATCAGACTTTAATTGTAGATTTATAATTTTTAACGCTCAATTAACTGTGCTCGATTTTCGCACATTTAATTGTTAACATTTAATTCACCCTTAGTCTGATGGTAGATATAAAAAAATATGTCCCTCTTTTTAAGTAAAACTGTTAAATGTGCAAAGTAACTAAACAGATAAGTCATTTTAGATTTACAATTATGATGTTTTCTTATACGTTCAGCTATATACAAATTACAGGAGCACAATATTTTTTTCCAAACTCACTTCTGTACTCACTTTTTCTTTAAGAACAGCTTAAAAAATATTCACTTTTGGAGGACCCCCAAAAAGTTTCACTGCTGCTTTGGGTCTCTCATTCCTCCTGAAGTCAAATGTTCGGCTTGTTAACGTAGTCTGGGAAATAAAACCTTCTGTTTACTCATGACCCATGCGAAGTGAATGTCAATATTTTCAACTGCTTTGGTTTTATAAACTACTAACAGTTGGAATTGTGTAGAACAGTTGGAATAAGAGGGTGAAATTGATTAAGTGTAGGTTGAAACAGTAACTAGGATAAACAGTTGTATAATTCATAGCAAAATGAAAAAATTACTTCTTCATAGGCACGACAGTATAGCGTACGCATTTTCTTTCACGACGATTTTGTTTCTCCTGACCTGTGTGTTGCAACAATTTTTTTAAACCTTTTAGCATTTTAACTATGTCTGAAAGTGACTTTTTACACAAACGTCTATATCTGATGTATCCATTCTTATACATCGATTATATTTAAACATCGTACCTTTTATACTTGTATAATACTAAGAGGATTTACAAAAATAATAGTCGATGATACGTTTGAAAGTGAATGTGAATGCATCTTCATAATCCTCCAAATGGTTTAGACATCTTGTCATTAGCAACATTATTCAAATCTTGATGGACGAACTATCTTGTCGAAACCACTCGATTCTCGTCAGCAAAATACTGTCGAATTTTAGACTATGAAATGGTCAAGTTCTGGCCAGTTTTACAAATGACAACATACCTCTTTCAACAAGATCTGTCCAATTTGTTTCCAATGATGATATACTTCGTCCATCAAGATATGGCCAATTTGTTTTCTCTGACTATATATCTCTTCCATCAAGATCTGGCCAATTTGTTTCCAATGATCATAAATCTCGTCCATCAAGATCTGATCAATTTATTTCTGATATGCGTCGTTGAGAAAACCACCAGGTGGAATAAGTTCGTTTCTTGTAAAATTACCTTAAGCAAATTGTAAAATTATTCAATCTACGGCTAATAGTTTTGCACTCAGTTTCCTTATCATTATTTTTTACTCGTGGCCTTCTTGAACAAGAAATGCAATATTTTCGAATTTATTCCTCATTAGCAGACCGACAATTTGCTATAGTGTTCATGACGAATTTCATTTAAATAAAATATACATTTTAAATTTAATTTAGTGACAAATAAAATACGAGCTTGTTTTATTATTAAAGGTCTTAGTGCAGATAAAGCAAATGAAACCGATTACCATTTTCAATCAACGGTTGGTAGATTAGGCAGTGTTTTTATTCAAAAAATTACTGCACTATTTTGCTACATTATTCGTTTTTTTTAAATTCAGTCAATATCGAAACATAAAAAAATGAATTATCGGAGCAATATAACATGCAATAAAATTACGAATGTAAGTATTACATATTTTAGAATTATATTGCAGTTTTTATTGCTCCGATGTTTCTTTTTTTATCGGTGAAACTTATGTAAGTGATACATAAATTAAGATACATTAAAAGAGGAAGATACCATCAATATTTAGATCCATATCCGATAGTTAATTTTTTTTCTAGTGATTGTCTCAAGAGGTATCTTACCATTAGCAAAAAGGACCAGATCTTGATGGACGAGATATCTGGTCATTAGCAAAAAGGACCAGATCTTGATGGACGAGATATCTGGTCATTAGAAAATACCTGACCAGATCTTCACATCGTCATATTAAAGATACTGCAATATTCTTGATGACGAGATATCAACTCTTAAACAAAATTGGTATGATTTTGATGGATATCTCATAGAAATCATTTGGATAGTTAATTGTGCATAAAAAGAATGCTTTACAAAAAAAAATTGTTTATGAAAGAGTGAAGCAACGTCTGTTCTTAATTCTTATTGAAATCAACATTAGTTCAAATTGTGTTTTATTCTGCTTCATTGAAACAAAAGACAAAATAATCTCAATAGGTATTGTAATTTCTTAACGGTTATTACATCTGTTAGTTCGCATTAAGTTCACCAAGATTTACTAGTTTTGTTTTAATATCATGTATTCTTTTTCTGAAAATAATTAGGAAGTAATATAAGAAAATAGAACACTAAGGTTTTTGGTAACTATTTAGGTTATATAAAAAAACGATACTATATAAAGTCATGTCATAAATTTCTCAGAATAAGGAAAATTAAATTCTTACTGATGTAAAAAAATCCTTAGCTAAAAAGAATTGTTCCATGTTTTTAAAGTAAGAACATGACATACTTCCAAATTGGTTACCTGATTAGAATAGAATCGAGAAAATCTTTAAAAGAAGAATTTTCTTTCAAAAGTATTCTTTATTTTGTATCGATGACTTCTTTTCTCAAGCAAATATCATCGACATCATTAGTCATGTACTTTTTAGAAGATTTTCTTTGTTTGGCAGCTACTCTGTACTTTGACTGAGAGAAAATGTTTTTTCTCTTTTTTTAAGCTACATTTATAAGGAAAAGTTATTAGAAAGAACATTACTTTTTGAAGCATCATTAATTCATGGAAATTGAGGAGAAACAAATACAATTGTATTGCATTTTATTAGAAATTAAATGTAATATCTTTTTATAAATTTATTAATTTATTTTAAAACCACTAGCTTTCGCTGATTAATCACTCGTTCTATGGTTAATGTTCTATGGAAGTGACCAGCTATTGTAAATATTACACAATTTTGCAATTACAAGCAAATATGGTCCTTGAGATATTCAGGCAAAATATAACTATAAATTTATAATATAAATAAATTTATAATAAATATAACTAAAAATATAACTATAAATAAAATATAAATTTATTAATTTATTTTAAAACCACTAGCTTTGGCTGATTAATCACTCGTGCTATGGTTAATGTTCTATGGAAGTGACCAGCTATTGTAAATATTACACAATTTTGCAATTACAAGCAAATATGTTCCTTGAGATATTCAGGCAAAATATAACACAAAATTTGAAAATGGACATTAATACAAAAAAAATACATAGAAATGGTAGAAAGCTTACGGCAGAAGAAATTAGAAATTGATATAATTTAAACGTTTATTCTATTTCATAAACAACATAAAGTACACTTTCGGCCATATTCACAAGTCTCGAGTTAACTCGAGAATCAGTTGATCCGCGAGTAAGAGTTAACTCGAGGATTATCAAAAACGGTATTCTCAAACGGCGTGTTAAGTGATCCGGGGATTAAAATGAGACGCTCGCTGTGATTGGCTACCTCACGATCACGTGGTATTGTTTACATTGGTTACGACGCCCCAATATGCATTCATACTGATCAAGCACGTACTTCACCGTAGAATTGATTCCAAATTGTGAATAAATAGGACTCGCACAGCATTTTAATATGGGTTTGGGAAAAGAAATGCAAAGGTATTTTATTTCAAATTGGATTTTTATGGAAACCTAAATTTGGCAAGAAAGAATTGTACACAACGTCTTGACAGATGTATGTAATCTGATTATCTTTATACTTGTCAGTATGGGTGTGTGTTGGTGTCGTGAAAAGTAACTTGCATTATCAATTTTCTTTCATTCGTAATAAATCAACAGAATAATTTTTATTCTACGACGTATTTGTATCTGCCATGGTCGTTTTCTACCGTTTGCTCTCTCCGGCTTATAGGACAGAGGTGGCGCCATCTATCTTTTCGCTAAGCTGCTTGTTTAAGATTTACGCAGCTACCTTTATTTTCATTTTTCTTTTGAATTTCAATAAAAATATGTTTAAATTTTTCCATTTAAGCAATATTATGATGATGAGATGAGCTGCTATGTAGGAGGTGCTCCGTAATGACTGATCCAGTCCAGTCGTCGAAAGAATACTGTAATTGAGCATAGAATGAAATGTGTCCTCCATTTTGCTTTTCAAAAAAGATGGTACTGCGCATGCGTTAAATGTAACTCGCGAGTTAACTCGCCGATTTCGGAGGATCAAAATGTAACACCGAAACGGCAGTTTAAACCACGGATCAGGACTTGTGAATACGGTTTTTTCGATAACTCGAGGATTATCGTTGATCCTCGAGTTAACTCGGACTTGTGAATACGGCCGTTTAACTTGTACGGACAAGCCAATGTAAAACACGTAGTAATGCCATCTAGTCACGTCATTGTTTGCGTCTGCCATCAGCAGTTTTGCAGTAAAAGGACTCTGGGAGAAAGTGACTAGCGTCAATTGGTAGGAATCGTATAAGCATACAACACTGCCTCAAATAACAACGGAAGTCAATACTGGACTCTCATCAAAAACAATATAAGAACTTTACAACGTTCATTAAAATATGTTATGAACCGATGCTCAATTCGAGTATTTGATTAATCTGATGAACTCGACAAACAGCTATGAGCCTCTCATAGGCTAGAGAACAACACCAATGGACATTCGATGTCAGGGAATGAGTTGCCTGTTCTGACGTGTCACTGTTTTCCAACTGTTTAAGGCAGACTAAAAGATTCCCGTGTGAAAAATTAAACGGAACAAAAGATTCCGCATGTAAACAGGTGATTGTATATACTAGTGGTAGCTCTGTAAAGACACGAGGTTTTTAGATGGGATTCAATGTGACTTCTATAAATGTCTCTGATGGGTAAACGCCAAGCATCCTTAATAACGACTTACACCCGTTCTCCAAATCATTGTTGGAGGAACACGCATCTGAATTAGAGATCTTACCGTTACACCTGACACAAAATTTCATCTTAGTGGAACTCATCTGGGATGCAATACAACGCGCTGTGGAACAGAAGTCTTACACCTCAGAATATAACAAAGTTATGAACCGCCCTACAGAAAGTGTAATATTCAAAGCCTAGAAGTACATTAACCCTCTCGTGGGGTTCATGTCCCATTGTATTTAGTAGTTTTAAACTGGTGTATGTTTCTGGTACTAGTGTATATGAAATGTAAAAACCCGTATTCGTCACGTTGTTCAAAGAATCTTTTAGTTTAAATTGCAGCACGTTTCTTAAAGCTTAAAATGGATGATTATTTCCCACAACACAATATGTGTCATTTGCAATCACTTACCAAGTTATGTATACATGTATTCGAAGAAAATATTTATAGATTTTTTTACTAGTCGGTACTCTCCAAAACTTGACTAGTTATAAAGGTTCAAATAAAAATGGTTCCATTTATTTTTTATCTTTTAACTCATTATTTTGTTTGCTTTTCACATGATGAAAATTTAATAGCCAAATCAAGTTAAAAAATCAAATTGAAATTAAAAAGTCATTCCACTTTTAAGTAAAAAAAACCTAACAAATTATGTTTTGGTTTTCGAAGTCAAGCGTATATTTTATTTTGTTTCAGTTACTAATCAGAAAATATTCTGTCATTAATTGCTTGGAAATACGAGCACTGGAATTTATCCTGACCTGCTTAATCATATCGGATTTTTTAATTTCCAGTCCTCTAAGCAACCTAAAAGAAATATGAGCGAGAATGTGGATAGTGTCCAGATGATATTCTGGCATGTTATACTAGAAATCATCATTTGATCTTCATAGTTCTTTTGAGGTAAACCATCAGGCCTCTGTACTTTGTCACTTCAATGAAAGTCAGTGTCACTAAACACGTAAAAATGTAGCTGACACATCTGTTTACAAACAGCTCAACATAACATTTCAATTGAAGATAAACTAGTCATAGGAATATTAGTCATTGTTTAGAAATTATGTACAAATTTAGTTAATTGTTTTACCTGCAACTGGACCATACATGAAAGTGCGATGCGACTTAAAAATATTTTATACAGTAATTGTTTAACTAAGGAACTATCTTTGCAATGAATGAATCGATAATATGTGCATACTTGACGCCAAAATGAAACTAATTTATAACGGGATTTATCATCTCTATTATACACTCATTGCCATAAAAATTTGCGCATCAAGAAAAAGTCGTCAAAATGAAACGAAATTTTACACATGTAAGTAATACTTTGATATAACTAAGTGATTAGAAAATCAAAGAAAAAGAATCATTTATTGCAGAAAAAAGTACAAATGAACGGAAATTTTAATACTCTATTGGACACCCTTTAGCGTGAATGCACGATGCGATACGAGCGGGCATTGCGGCATGCAAGTTTCATATGATGACCTGAGACATCTCGTTCCACAGTTGCTGTAAACGCGCCTCTAGTTCGACCAAACTCGTAGGGTGTCCAACTTGCCGTCCCAAATAATCCCAAATATGCTCGATTGGTGACAAATCTGGGGATCGAGCAGACCAGGGAAGGTTGGTAATGTGACGGAGGCAGTCTTGTGACATCCTTGCTGTATGTGGCCGAGCATTGTCTTGTTGAAAAATGGCTCGTGGGAGCCCTGCCAAGAGTGGCATCACATGTGACTTAAGAATGTCATGGACGTAACGCTGGGTTATCATTGTGCCATGGATCAATATTAGGGGTGACTGTGTATCGTAAGCAATGGCACTCAATACCATCACACCAGTTGTGGGAGCGGTGTGTCGCTGTAAAGCGAAGGAAGGATAGAGGCGTTCACCACGGGGCCTCCACACACGAACACGATTGTCATCACTGCTCAAATTGAATCTAGATTCGTCGCCGAAGACGACCTGGTTCCATTCCGTTGCATTCCAATCCCGTCGTGCGCGACACCACTCCAAACGGAGGCTTCAGTGGGTGGGTGTCATTGACAGCACACGCAATGCGCACCGCGATACCAGATATCCTTCAGACAGGCGCCTTGCGATGGTTCGGGAAGACACATGGGCCCGTAGTGAAGGTGCTGCCTGTGTCTGGATAGCGGCCAATGAGGCAGTTGGCTCTACGCGTGCGTTTCGTATGATGTGACGGTCTTCTCGACGACTTGTCTGGCGAGGGCGACCCGAGCCTGGTCGCCGTGTAAATGACATCTCTTCTGTCCACTGGTCCTAACACCTTCTTACAGTAAAATCAGAACGGCCTATTTGACGAGCTACTCGCCGAACAGGCCACCCAGCTTTCGTCATCCCGATGATTCTTCCCCTCTCGATTTCTGACAGCTGCTCATATTGTCTTCGATGGCGGCGCAACGGCATGTCTACCTCAGCGTTTCCTTTGCAAAAGATTAAGTACACTCAAACAAGCTCTGCTTACCTGTTTTATACTCCAAGGAGAACGAAGTTCAACGCCCTCTAGTTGCAATACGCAATGCGCAATCACGCTGCATCTCTAATAATTTCATATCTGTCCGGCATGCATCATGCCAAATTTCGTTACGATCCCACAATTATTTATTGGTGCGCAAATTTTTATATCAATGAGTGTATATTTTATGAAGCAGTTAGAGCAGAAAAATACTTCGAGAGAAATAACATTAAAAATTGTTGAGATTGTTTTGGATAACAAAAAATAGCTATTTCCACAAAAGTTTAATCACGAAACGTATAAGAGTGAAATTATATAATGAAAAAAATAAAGAACTTATGTGTACACAATTGTCCAGTAAGCAGACAAAGGTTATTTTAATTCACTCATTTAAACTTTAAGAAAATCATTATTAACTCAAATATTTTATTTTCTTATTACTATTACTATGGCATTTGTCTTATATGTAATGCAGGAAATCTCTGTTTGTCTGAAGCAGAAAAAAACCCTTTGAACATCTACGCCATGACATGTTCACAGCTCATTCTGTTTGGAATAATTTTTTAGGGATTGGTGAGCATTCTAAACCCAAAAGAAATTCTCGGAGGTCCAGTTCACTGGGACATTCAGGACAATGGTGAAACATGCATTCGTTTGATTCCATGTTACATACCAATTTTAGCAAGAGTTTTGATATGGCACTTTTAAATGTATACTCTGCAACATAAGTTTAAAATTCTGATGATATGTGCGAACACACTCTGAATGAATCCCTCGAATATTTACAGTTACACATTCCCGTGGTCGTAAGTCACAAAACTTGTAAAACCTATCTTTTCTGGTGTAGGATTCTTCTCCTTGAATGATAAATAAACATCTTTTAAGTTATGCAATATCAATCTTTTTGTTATCAATTCTCTTTCACCATGTTTTGTTGGTAAATAATACAATCCTTTTTACTAGGTGAAACTCCACTTATCTCGTCATCATAATAAAAATATCTTGATTTCTGAATAACTTTATCATATAGAGTACGGCTTTTTTTTTTACCTTAACATAAAATGTCTTCATTATATAACTTCCGAACTTTTTTCACTAAGTACTCAGAGGTTTCAAAAAATTTGACAGTTTGTAAGATACTCCATGACTAGGGAACTAGAGTCAATATCGGAATTTGATCATCTATTTTATTCTTTTTAAATTTTTCCTTTAATTTATGAATTAGATTATCACAATCACTGCACTTCTGTTTGTTCTCTCTTTCTTTGTTTTTTGATGAAGAGTCAATATTTAGAGCCTTTTTTGCCATATTATGGAATCTATTTGCAATTCGCTCAGCTTTATTTCCAAAATAAATAGCCCTTTCATCAAGTTTTCATTTTCTGACTTTAAGGGAGAATATTCTATCAATTCACAACTTCCATTTAGCTTCGCAAAGACTTCATTATTACTTAAATCTGGTTCGTAATCACTGTCTGAAAGATTGCTTACTTTGTCATTATCTTGAGGAAATGTTGAGAAAACTACTTTTCTACAAGAAATACATAATTTGTACCTGGTACTAGTTCAGCCCATTGTTTATATTTTTTGGAAATTGGAAGATAAACAGTTTTAAGACCTTTGTACACGTTGCATTTGTATTTCATAAATGGATCAGCACATACTCTTTGTCGATCCAAAAATAAATTAAATTAAACGAAAAACATGCATAATGTTGACTGCACATATTTTCAAATTCACACATTTTCTTCTTAGGATTAAAAGTTCCCTATCTGTTTCCCCAAGTTCAGAACAAATGACAAATTTTTCTGGACTACCTTCTACTTGAGTTGATGTAGTAAAGTTTTCTTTGAAAAATTAACAAACTGAAAACTTTTCCTTTATATCTCAAACAAAAAACTTTTGAAATCAGAACTAAAAAATATACCTTATTAAGCCATAAAAATGCTAGGAAATAATGTATACATTCAAACACAACCTTTCTCGCAGAAATCTAACGCAAGACTGCACGTGAATAAGGTGCGAGTGGGAGATCATTGGCAGGTGTTTTTTTTTATCCAAACAAGTCTATTCATGAAAAGATTTTTCATATTGCTTACTGTTTATTTTTTCCCTCCAGCTGAGGCAAGTGCATAATTTTGCAATCAGGAAGGCTGTTCTAAAGTGTTATTTTTTTCATTGAAAAGATAGATTATATTTTGTTTGCTGAATCAAAAAGGGTTTCTGCATTATTCCTTTACAATATTAAACTGTAATTTTTAATTCTGATAAAGCAGAAGTTCAAAAAGACCTCAAATTTATAGAAAATTGTTTATTTTGAAGTAAAATTGTTTGCAAAAGAAATTTATTTTTAATTTTATAAACACAAAAAACACTCTTTTTATTTTAAAACACAATCTGCTCATTCTATAAAAAAAATATGATACATGTGTTAGTAGTGGCTTATGAGGTATGACCTATTGAATCTACCGACAGAAAAATATAAAAAATCACTTAACCTGATGAGTGGCAACACTCTATTACCCTTACTATCTTTTTTATAGCTTATTTTAAAAAATAAACGTGTTAGCTTTAATTTGATTGAACAATTAAAGCCCAATTGGTAGAAAATAAAGTAAAACAGGAATGTCTTTCTAAAATGATACCAAAAGTATAGTAGCCAAAATCTTGCAAAAATCAAAATTTTCAAAAAAATCCGCTTAATTTAATTTTTTATGAACAAATCTGAAAAATTAATTTGATATTATCTCACAGGTATCTATTCATAAAATTTTTTTAAAAACTTTCTTAGATATGATGGCACTTATCCCTGGGGGAATTGACATGAAATGACCCATACACCACACATTATATCTCATTATACCCACATTTTTACCTCAATCGGATTTTGTTTTTCTTATAGAGTGTATTTGACAATGGTTTTCGTGCCATTGTGCTCTGTTCTATATTCTATTCGTCATGTGATGGTGATAACCTCAAAACATTATTTAGTTACAATCACACTAGTATTTATCCAAAAAACTTGTACGGTAACATTTCCCGTATAGAGAAAATAAATAAGCGTATTGTGAGACCAACGCTAATCGGATTACCGAACTGAAATACGGACTGTCGTCTTTCTATTCTACCATGGTGTATGGATTATTAAAAGATGATGAAGCTCCGCTAGGCGAGATTTTTCCAGCGAGGCGTTCTTATGTAATTAGTACGAAAACCCCTCACTTCTGTGAGAGTATCGATTGTAAATTTGTGTCGATGTCACACTTTCCGCTTGAACTCTTTCTTTTACTCCAGTGCATTCTAAATTGCTTCAACTAAATGAGAGTAGTCATTATAATAGGCTGCATATTTTTCTCCACGGTTACCAAGGAATGTTAAATTCTTTTCGAGAATTCTAGCTGTTATTTAAACCAATTTTAAGCTCGTTGTAATGTTAAATTATTTCCGAATTCCTAGCTATTCTTAAGTACTCAGATTTGTAGTTGTTAAAATCTTCGAACTGCAAAAAACTATTTAAAAAAAAACGCGGTGTTGTTTTTGGAAAAAAAATGAAAGCTTCGTTTTTATATTTTAAGGGGCTCGATAGCCCAGTTGGTAGAGTTCTGGATTAGGAAACGGAGGGTTGCGAGTTCGAAAGTCGTTCTAACTAGAGCCCATCCTTTACATGGTATTGGTGCTCGTTAAATACAGAGTTACACTCACTTTGGTGTGTTGCAGAAGTTTGGAGAATGATCTACCAGCTCAGGTGTTTATCTCGTCATCTAACCGTGGTTCAAAATTACGAGATATTGTCCTCGGATCTTTATCTTCGAGTTTGATTCCAGACCCTCACCATCGTGTGTGGATTCAGTAATGACATAAATTCAACTACCTACATATCAATATTTTTAAGAGACAAAGGAGAAAATTACGAGATATTGTCCTCGGATCTTTATCTTCGAGTTTGATTCCAGACCCTCACCAATGTGTGTGGATTTAGTATGACATAAATTCAACTATCTACATATCTATATTTTTTAGGAGACAGAGGAGAAAATGGCAAGATATTGTCCTAGGATCTTTATCTTCGAATTTGATCCCAGACCGTCACCAATGTATGTGGATTTAGGGTGACATAAATTCAACTACCTACATAACAATATTTTTTAAGAGACAGGCGTAAAAAATATTTTAAACACAAAATCCAAAAGGTGTCTGACTATTAAAATAATTTCAATATTACCTAATCAAAGCAAGCTTTTATTAAAGGTAAGACGCAAACAAGTTTTGAATTCAAAATACTGAAAAACCTTTCTGAATTTTGGTACTGTGCATTTTTCTTCTATATGAGAAATATAGTTATAATCTTCATGGCAGGCTATTTATAATCCTAACCATTTTGAAATACGATTATATAATTGTTTATTATATCCCTTACTAAGAGAACCATTAAAATATTATAAATGATTCTAGATTTTGGCAGAAATTTATTCTAACTGTCAAATATAAGAGATGGTGTTTGGAATTGGTCTTCTTAAATTGTGCACCAAACAACATTTTGATGAAGGCATTATAAAAGTAGGACTCGAGCATATTAGAATGGCAAAAAAAACTTCATCATTTGAAAATATTAGCATTTTTTAGTAAATTGAAATTTATTATTCCTAAACTTTCCTAGTCTTCTAAAATTAAAGTTTAAAAGTCAACCTTTTGATGGTATAATTTTTATTAAATAGGTTACTAGCTTTTATTCAGGTAAGTAGATATTTTAATTAATGTCGTGGTAGAGCAACATAACGGGGCTATTGGCGATAGTCCGGGATCAAACACGAAGGGAAAGATTAGGGGAAAACTCCACGTAATTTTAATCACGGTATGGTGACGAGGTCGCACCTGAGATAGTAACTCAATCTCCAAACATCCGCACCACACCGATATGATTGCTTTTAGTCAAATTAAGTTTTTAAATTTAATCAATTTAAATATCTATAGTTCAGATGAATTAAAATTGTAATTGAATTCACTAATAAGAATTTTAATCAATTGTATTCAATAACTACAATACAATTTGAATTTTGAAAAATAATTAGTTTCGATACATAAATGTGTACTTCGTACAACATTAAACATATTTTTAGTTTTTTTTTTAAATTTAAAAATAGGATAATTAATTTATTTTTCCAATCCTGTCTTGCTTGAAAGTTTACTCATGTCAAAATATCACAAGGGTGCAATACTTTTTATAGAAACTCATGAAATTCATGGTGCCATTTGTCATCATGGGACCTGAAAAGTTTCTAAATTGAATTATTCAACAATGTTGTTGAAAATGCAGCAACATAAAATTAACACTTTTTTCACATTTCTCCATTTTTTTATATGCCAGTCTTTTGAGAGTACGCGATTAACCTTCCATGGTTCGGCTTTTTATTTAACGGACACGTTTTGGTACTCGAGATCTAGTAAGATCCACGACTTAACCCTCCTGGTGGGTTATCTCTGGATCGAAAATAGTCTCTGGTTGGAAGACCTATTTCTTTTTTTTTACTTGAATATCTCTTCATTTCCCTTTCTTTTCCTTTTCACCGATATATCTTGTTCAAGTTTCGGTAAATTTTGTCAGAACAAAACTTCCTTATTACTATAGGTCAGTTTTGTCTATTTGCAGTTTTGTCTTTGTTCAGATTAGGGAAAAATTTACCAAATCTTAGACAATATATCGTGTTGAAACTCTTGGAAGGATGAAGTGAATTTCTTAACACTATTTCCCCCACTCTTCGTAAGCAGCGTGAACTATGAACTTGAATTTCGGGAAAATTTGATAAAAACGAAAACAACTATCACTCGTAGAAATACGAACTGTTCAGGGCGTTAAAATAAACTTAATAGTTTGAATCTGTTTTATTTTTAAAATATGAAATAAATGTTAATTGCGTATCATGTGTCAGAGTGTAGTTTCTTCCGTAGTTATTTAACTTAAAAGTTTTCTTAGATGACGAGCTTAGGAGAAATACTCAATGCAGTTTTACTCTAGAGAAGACAACTTCTGCTCACTATCACTTACAGTGTTTTTGCCACACAAATCTATCAATTTAATAAGCAAATTGAAAATGTTTAGGGTTAGACTCTAGAACATGTTACCATCACCAATTGACGTTATTTTTGGAGTATGGTAACCGTCGAAAGTTTGCTAAATGCACCTCAACTTGCGCGCATGTAGAGATCATTAAATATAGCTGTCTATCCAAGTAGCCGCTTGTCGGTGCTTTTTTAATCCAAGTTTGTCGTAAACTTTCAATCGTCAACTTGGCGAGAAGTCGGTGGTCTTTATTTTACCAAGTGAAAACAACAATTATACGATCAAATTTTTAAAAACACTATTTATGACTTTTGGGTTAATATGGATATGTATCTGACTAAAAACAATTTACCCTACTCCTAGGAGATAACTTTTGTGGAACTCTGAGTTCTGTACACTGATCATAGATACAGGGTGTCCATAAACGAATGTCCCAGTTTCAAGGTATATTATAACAGTTTAATTTGACTATTTACAACAAATCATATTTCAAATTGAAGGTAAACTAACCTAGTTTTTCGTACGAATGTTCAATATGTGCTACCACGAGCCTGTGTATGACCTGCTGTACAAGAGGGGAGCAACTGTTCGCCTGGCAGACGGCATACACTGACACGACCATCGACGGGATGAATGAGAAATCGGGATCTGTCTGACCAGGCAACTCTTACACTCATCCATGGTACAGTCTTGATGCTCCCGGGCCCACTGTAGACGTAGTTGACGATGACGCTTGGTCAACAGAGGCACACTAGTGGGAAGTATGCTGCGCAGTCCCATATTCAACAGTGTCCGCTGATCTGTGTGTTCCGGAAAACAAGCATTCTATTGGGCTGTCAGCTGAGTCACTGTCTCGCGCCGATTTTGCTTTACCAAGCCGAATCTATTTGAGAAGGACGGGAATGTGCAACAAAAAAGCACGTTAATGCGTTGAAAGGCAAGTGCGTGACTAATGGTGGATAAGAGCCTCCATCTAATTATTAATTGGTTCGTTAAATTTTACTTGGGTTCTTTATGTTATAATACTTAACACTACAGTCTTTAATTTTTTTTTATAAATACAGATTTGAAACCACAATTTGCTTGAGTAAAATGCGTTGAAAAATTTGCTCAGTTCCATTAGCAGATGAATCACATGACGGTTGATCGAATAAGTTGGCCAATAGAATGAGAGAATCCGTAGAAAATAGGCTTTTTTGTATCCTCATAAAAACATATTATTTCTAATAATAATAATAATAGTAATTGTTCCATGTGAATGAAATAACGATTATAGTCTCTGCCAAAAACACATTGACATAGAAAAATCATGTAAATAGTCACACTTTTTAAAATACGTTTTGTATAGCTTAAGATTTTAAAGTCTGTCAACTATGCATTCTATTTTGAAAATATTAATTAACCTTAAATGTGTCTAAAAAATTCTATGTAATACAAAACGCGACAAAGTCATCTCTTACTAATAGATTAAATTGAACTATTTTAATGCATCTAAAGTGCTAAATACATCATTTTTAAAAATCAGTAATTTTGAGTGTCTAAGAATTTATATTATAATACAAAACCACAAATATCATTCATAACACAGATTCTTACTGCTACAAAACAATTGAAACAATCCAAATGTTCGTTTCCAAAAAACCTTTTTTCTCACCTTCCCTTACTAATCCAACGAAATTAACCATTTTGAGGGTTAAGTATAACTTTTAAAAAATCGTTTTGTGTGTCTAAGAATTTGTATGCAATATAAAACCAGTTGAAGTAACACTCAAAGCTCAAATTCGTACTTCTACACAAGTATTGAGACTATCCAAGTGCTCTTGTCCACACGAACGTTACTATTTTTACCCCCTACTAAATAATCCATCGAAATAAACTATTTTTATGCATTTAAAAAACTAAATATACATTTTGAAAATGTTCATCAATCTTGAGTGTCTCTTGGAAATTCTATGTAATACAAAACACAAGACAAAGCAACACTAACAGCAGATATTCTAATTGTTCTACAAGTATTGAATCAAGCCGACTGTTCTTGTCCTCAAGTTCGATACTTTGTTTACCCACTCTTACTAATCCATCGAAATTAACTATTTTAATGCATTGAAGTGCTAAATATATCATTTTGTAAGAGTTGATTATTCTTGAGTGCCTAAAAAATTCTATGTAAAACAAAACCAGCTAAAATAACACGCATTAGCACATATTCTTCTCCTATGCTATTGAAATAATCCAAATGTTCTTGTCCTCAATGTCATTTCTTTTTTTACCCTCCCTTACTAAATAATCCATCGAAATAAACTAATTTAATGCATTTGAAGAACTAAATATGACATTTTCAAAATGTTCATCAATCTTGAGTATGGCTATGAAATTAAATGGAATACAAAACGAGACAAAGTGGCTCTCGCAATAAAGGTTATAATTTCTGAGAGACTTAGCACATATGCTTCTCCTATGCTAATGAAACAATCCAAATGTTCTTGTCCTCAATGTCATTTCTCTTTTTACCCTCCCTTACTAAATTATCCATCGAAATAAACTATTTTGATGCATTTCAAGAACAAAATATGCCATTTTCAAAATGTTCATCAATCTTGAGTATCGCTATGAAATTAAATGGAATACAAAACGAGACAAAGTGGCTCGCAATAAATATTATAATTTCTGAGAGACTATTGAAGCAAGCCAACAGTTCTTGCCCCCAAGATCGTTACTTTTTCCCACCCTCTCTTACTAATCCATCGAAATGAACTATTTGAGACTTAATTTACCAAGGATTACCATTGAAAGAAAATGGCGACACATCTAAAAAAAATACCACGCCTACAGTAATAAATAAAATTTATACTGATGAAAGAATTTCCCATTGAATTCAGAAATTAAATAACAAAACTTCTACACAGGGAACATAAAGCCCTTATTACGGCATTAGAGGGAAAAAATGTCCAGATGAAAAACTTCAGAGCCTTTATTATCCACGCTTTGTGGTGGACTATTTAATTAATTTACCTCCAAATCCATTAGTTTTTTAAACGATTTTCTCCCTCTCCCATTGTTCATAATGATGTATTATTATTATGGAAAAAGCCCCCTTTCCGCAGTGTGAGCAAATACATTATATCAATTAATAATCCATATGGTTACGAGACGTTCATTAAGTTTCTTAATGGAAATGATTTATATTTAAGGCGATGCCAATGTCTTTTCTCCCACTTAACTGAATGATTAAATTATTAATGTTTTTGTTGTTTTCACATTCATTCGACCACTCTCAATAGAAAATAAATAACGCTCTTTGTAAAATAAAAGGAATTACTGTTTTTGCATAAAATATGACATTTTCTAAGAACAGAGTAGGAACGCGTTGGTAAATTAACTTCATTGCGTTGATAAATATTAATTTTAACGTCGTTCTTTATTATAAAATTTCTCGGATTTAGGAATTATTTTGTTTTGCATTTTTACATTTCTAATCGGAAGGAGATGAAGATTTCTTTTAGCCAACTCACAATCACGTAACTTTAAAAATCAGCTTTCCATTTAAAAACTCGTAGTTTGGTAAGAATCTCTTAAAGTGAATAGTACAATAATTAAAATTACAAGCAATTACTTGAATAAATTATCATTAAATTACTATTTTCAGTAGAGCCATATTTATAGTTAGAACGAAAGGTAGTATAGTACTCTTATATTTTTGGTATAGTATAGAAATCAGAAATGCATCGTCTATAGTAGTTAAATATTTACTATTAAACAGTATAAGAGGGTATTAGCTGTGAATAATAGAAGAGTTCTAGATATTATTTTAGTATTAAAATAGTTTTAGGAATTTAAAATTTAAAAAATTAAGATTTTGAGGAGACAAGCAAGATAAACATTAACAGAATACATAATATAATTATATGAGATATGTTTATTTTTCGCGTAATACAATAATTTACTAATGGGTAATGCTAATGGCTTTTAATTTCACGAAAGATTACCTATATTTTAGTTAAATCGCAACACAATTTTTTTTTAAATTTCATCCAATGTTCCGAACAAAAAAGAGCTGCTCGTAAAGTTAAATAGCCCTTCAGTGTACCAATAATATTGATAATTGTAATAATAAACATAATAATATAATAATACTAATATAATAATATAATTATAATAATATAATAATACTAATATAATAATAATATAATAATATAACAATACTAATATAATTATAATAATATAATAATATAATTATAATAATATAATAATACTAATATAATAATAATATAATAATACTAATATAATTATAATAATATAATAATATAATTATAATAATATAATAATATAATTATAATAATATAATAATACTAATATAATAATAATATAATAATATAACAATACTAATATAATAATAGTAACCAATACTAATAATACTCCTCCCAACACTAGCTTATGGATTGTATGATCCTGCTTGCTTGTTAACAAACGCCCACCCTTGGCTGTTGGGTCATTCGTGACGCGCGATTCAGTAAAGACGGAAAAACCTCCTCGAATCCTTCTCCTCTGTGTCTGGTTCTTGGTTCAAAGCCGGGTACTGATGCAGGTGGGCAGCATGCATGAATCTGACCACACAGCGGACATTGTGGGTGGGGCAACATGTGGATCCTGTGCATTCCAATAAGGTAGTCGCTGCCAATTTTCATCCGGAATAGCAACTTGCCGACTGCCCGAAGGTGATCATGGCAGACCGGACCACTGATGATGAGTGTATGGTCTTTCAAGCATTAAATGACGATTAGCATTAAATGGAAGTCGCGCTGTTGCACCAGGGAACCGTAGGAGGGGCTTCTATATCGTACGCTTAAAGTGAAATTTGCATTGGCGGCATGCCTTCCTGGAGGACTATTGTTAACCTTTAACTGCTGTCATGGGTCTCACAGATCACGAGTCATTTTTGACAGGTTGTTTCCACCCCTTAAAATGAGTATGGGTCCCTGTCCTATTCAGTACCTTCCTACTACGTCCAACAGAAGCCACATTGCAAGACTGGTTTGGCTGCTCCATTTCGTGTTTTACACTATTTGCATTTCCAGCGAGGTCTCTTAGAGCACTTCACACCATTTACGTTAACGTTCTTGCTGAATGAAATCCTCTGAGTTGGGAATTTTGGCGGAAAGCCTAAAATGGCAACTAACTTTTCTAAAAAACGACCTGTGTATTTTACACAAAAATTTATTTTTTGGATATTGTTGATAATTGGTCGGAAATATAGCACTGGTACAGTGAAATTTCGGATAATATTATTGAAAGCGAACACGAAACGGATTCGGAAATTTTGGCAGATGAGGATGAAGACGTTTCAAGTGCGTCTTCACAAGAATAATATTTCTACGGAAAACATAACTTCAAATGGCATACCCAGGGGGGGGGGTCTGTAGAACACCAAAGTCCAAAACACAACATAGTTTAACAGTTTCCAGGGTTGAAACGTCCTACAAAATTAGGTCCGAGAGCTAAGCCTGAAGAGACATAGAATCTACTTAACTTATATAGTAATATAAAATATATATTTCATGTTAAGAATTGAATTATCTAAATTTAAAATGTATACATAATAATTAGCTACAGAATCTTTAATTAATATTTTATGTTAATCAACTTTATACGCATTGTGAGGGAGGTCTGAGAAACCCCTCCACACTAGTTACGAGACGGTTTGTGACGCAGCAGTTAAGTGTTAAGCTGGTTCACATTTACTGGTTATTCTTGAAGAAACCAGCAGAAACAAACTTTAAACAGTAGATCCGACTTCCACACACATGAGATTCCGTGGGGAACTGCGGCACAAATTACACGCAAGTTGGACGTGCGTTGCCGCAGCGGCGCCGGAGGCATGGGTCTACTACTCCATTGGATCTAATGTATCTCAGACCGCACTTGCGTTACGGCAGTGGCACCGCACGTTGAAAAACCGGATTTGTGCACCGGTCCTAAGGTATGGATAAAACCGGACTTTAGAAAATTGTACAATGGACGCGCTTGGTTATCAGAAGATATGTATACACAAGTAAAACTTTAAATGTACAGAATTTGGTTAGGGTGATAGAAATTTCCAACTTTCTTCAAGACGACTTGCAAATATGAGCTACCTTTCGATCTTCATGTTTATAAACATTACATTGAATTATTTTTATTAAACGTTAGCATTTTATCCTTTAAATTACAACTATTGTAAGGTGTACGTATACACTAATATAAATATATATATATATATTTTTATTATTTTTATTTTTTTTATTTAAAAAATCTAGTGTTTTTACCATAGGTAATTGATATATTCTTAAAATTATTTCAGGGAGAAAAATCAATTTGTGCTAGTAATTATTTATCTAATCTATGATTAGCAAATTAGCATGTTTTTTGAAACGTGATATCTCAAATTCTAATTTGTTCAGAAAGACAAATCTTGTTGGAAATTATTTATAATATTATTCTTCATGTTTTGAACCTCCATCAAATTGTTGAAGAAATAGTTTTTTTTTACAAGTTTTTAATCAAGGAACCATAAAAAAGTCAATTTTTTTTTTCAGGAATTTCAACTTTTAGAAGTCAACTAAAAATTCATTCTTGACTAAATACTCTGAGTGAGGTTCAAAACATCCAATGTATTTTATAGATAAAAAATGATGCAAAAAATATAATTCATTACAGAGTTAATATATTTTGAACAAAGCATCCTATTGCAAAAACGCAGTTCCTTGGAAATCGAGTTTGAAGTTTAGAAAACATATCTGTTCATGGTGACAGTATCTAATGAAAACCCTCTTTACAAAAACCTATTTCGAATGATCGCAAGATCTTGGCATCGTTTGAAAGCTAAGAAATTGAACAATATTTGGAATTAATAAAACTATTGATATTCTGGTCGATTTTCGTGATTTCTAGTGTATACGCACACTTTAAAAATGATATATATTTATCGTTTTTGAATTTCACTTACATTAGAAGTAATTTACTCCTTTGAAAGATGAAAACCCATAGGATTTTTAACAAATTGGTTATGTTTCTTTTTTCTAGTTTCTTTGAGATCAGGCATACACAAGAAGTTTCGATTTGTAATTTTTCTGTTTGAATAACGAATATAAGTGCTGACATATGATTAGCCCGGGAAAGCCTAGCGGTACCATATGGTACCAGGATTAAAGGTTTATAATATTACAATTTTCCTTGTTATAATCCAAATATTTTGTTTGTTTGTTAGAAGATGGCACCGCACAAGAGAGTGAAAAATCCTGTCTAGGTAATAATTTAAGTGAGCAACACGTCAGATGTTTATTTTGAACGGATCAAACAAAAACATTTTTGTGCTATAACAAAATTACGCAAAAGTAAGTACAACCGTTCTTTCTTTACTGATACATATATAAATGAAAGTTTGATACAATATTTACCGTTTATGTCTAGATATTACGTGCAAAGTGTTTCAAAAAAAATATAATAATATTATGTACATCTTTTTTGTATTGGAATGTTACTGGTACCATATGGTACCACTAGGCTTTTACACTATCTTTTCGTCACTGATTAGATTTTTATTGATTTTTGCTCTAGAAAATACAAAAAATGTTTAAAAATGTATACTTTTTTTTACTATACATAATAGAATAGTTAAAAAATAAATGTGTATAAAATAATTATACGAAAATTTTGCATTAAAAAAAACAGTATTTCTATTGCTTATTTCATAAAAATAACGAAGCCCAAAATATAAAATGGGAAAGGAGTTGTAGGTTAAAATGCAGTTATGGAATTCAAATGTTCTTTGACTATATTTTTGAATACATTATTTCTTATGGCAGTTTTTATGTGCATATTTAAATCATGTGTATATTTTATTATTTTGAAATATAGTTTCATTTTTCAGAAATACTTAACACAAGAAGAAACTCTTCTGCTATTTGATGAATTAAACTCAGAGTCGGACTTAGAAGATGTCTATATTGAACCTCCTGATATTGCAGTAGTATCACAGATGAAGACTCGGCAGAAGAAGATGAAGGAAAACTTACAAATAATTTATCTGGTCGTCAGTTACGTGTAAATGTAGAAACGTCACGAAAAAACCCACAGAAAATATTATTTAGATTTAGATTCAAAAGAGAGAGGGTCTGGCAAACTCTGCTAACGAAAAAAAATAGCAAAAAGAATCAAAAAGACTGGTACAAATAAATTCCAAAGAAGTTAGGTTCAAGATGTGCTGCTATAAACTACACTAGTCGAGTTCAGACTATGTGCGTAAAATGTAACGTAGGGCTATGTATTTTTTTAGACTTTCACTCAAAATAACATTGCAAATAGACCATGTAATAAAATTATAGATTATGTTTCATAAAAAAATGGCAGTATTATTGATAATATTATTGGTATTACCATTTGTCTTGTGCTTTCTGGATAGTAAAAATTTTCTCTTCTTCTCTTAGGATATTTTTTTACTATTATATATTTATCCAAATGTGTTCTTCTATGCCATACATTTGTATTTTTGTATTAATTTCAAATTATAAGCTGGTAAAAAAATATTTAAACCGCCTGCGCCTATATCAATATGAAATTACATTAATTACAATTTGCTCCCTTAAAAGCCTAGCTTTACCATATTGTACCATGCATTTTTACCAATATTATTGAAATTTTGCAACAAAAAAAGGCTTTTCCTACATAAATAGCATCCTATCAACAGTATACTAGAAAGAAATTGATATTGGAAAAAAATAATTAATTCAGGCTTTGCCGGGTTAGTATAAGAAGGAATTGCTCAATGCAATGTGTACTCGGATGTTACATTTTTAAAATAACCACTTTCTTAACAACTGCAAATGTAAAAGTGCATATTCTTGTAGAAAGCACTGTTTAGGATTATTATTTTATGTTTTGATTTCATTTCTGCAAAATTTTATTAAAAAACACCATAGGTCAGATTTGAAAGCTGCCCATCCCTTCATAGATTTAAAAAAATATAGCTCCCTGATAAAAATAATTGCACTAAGATTTCTCATTTGGATCTTGAACTTATTTATATCTCTTGTCAACACAACAAACCGATAAAATTACTATCAGTTATGATTTTATATTTGCCTTAGAAGCAATTGCAAATGACCACCCACAATGTGTCCACAATGTGTCCGTTTACATCTGCACCAACTCATGTGTTTGTAGAATAGCTGAATTCTTAAGTGAATTCCAACGCATGTGAAAACTGAAGAAAATGAAATTATAGATATTAAATAACAAATAAAGCCATAGAATAAAATGCTAAACATACCTCTGTAAGTAAATTTAAAGGCATGATGATTAACATTGATGGAACTAGAACGTAAAGACATTGTATGAGTGTTGAACTCGCATCTAATTCATATATTTCCCTGCTCTTCAATAGTAGTTGTTCTACAAACCTTCGATTACCATCCCAAAGAACAGCTTTAGAGCAAAAAAAAAATATTCGACATAGCCACAATTGTTGCATTGCCATCGGACTCGGAAAGTAGTGAACTAGATAAGACCGATATTTCTAATTTAGTAATTGTTAAAAGGGTTAGAAACCTTTTAAATTTTCAAAAAAATTATTATGATCTAATTTTAATGCTCTGTTTCTGAGCAACGTTTTAAAACAAACCTGGTGTAAAATTTCACTCTAGAACGGAAGTTATAGTTAAAAGAGTAAAGCCCTTAATCAAACATTTAGAGCCAGATGGTTTGTTTACATTTTGTACTTCGTCGATATAAGCGATCACAAAAATGTATTTTGACTACGCTCTATTTTGTTAAAGCCATCTCCATGTACATTGTTTTATTAATTTTATTTTTTATCTGGGAACAAGGTACTTTGCCTACAACTTTTAGTTTCATTTGTTTCCTTCCTTTACTGCGAAAGAATTTCACAAGCGAATTGTTTTTAACCGACGATATCTCAAAACTGTGATTTTACCACTTGCGCGCAAGATTTCTCTGGAATGGTTGGTTAGAATTACATGAAATTTTAATTGATTATGTAAACCATATATATGTTTAAAATGACCAACTTTTTTGTCTATCCTGTTGAAAGTTTTTGAAAAAAGATTAACTTTGTGTTGAAAAAAAGAAAAAATTTCAATTTTTTTTATTAAAATTATTTGTAATAATTTTTTTTTAAATACAAGAGTTCGTCATTGTAATTATATTATATATTTTTAAGTACATAAAAAAATTCAGCTCAGAATAATAATTTTTTTGCCCAGAATACTGCACGCAATGCACCATATATTATTCTAACAACAAAAACAATGCATTTCAGTTTGGTCCAATTTACAGTATATTTAAAGGGTAGAAATTAAAAAAAAAATAGTTTACAAAATATAAAGGTAGTTAAAATCTGCATAAAAAATTTCATTTATGTAAATAATTTATTCATGGAGATATTAAGATTCGAAATGTAGTAATTTTTTGCATATTTTGACATTTAAAAGGTACCTAACCCCTTAACAATATCCAAATATATTACAAAAACAGCAAAAACCTTGTCTTTTGTCAAATGAAGTTTAACTTAAGGTGTATGTAGACAATAGAAGTTTTTTTAAATTTTAACTTTAAAAATCCAGTTTTTTCACATTAGGTCATTGGTTTATACATAAAACGGTTACAGAGAAAAAAATCATATTAAGCTCATTATTAATTAGCCAATTAAGATATAATAAGCTAATTAGCATGTTTTTGAACAGTGATATCTCAAATTGTAATTTGTCTAGAAAGACGATTCTAGTTGGAAATTATGTCCAATATTAGTCTTCATGTTTTGACCCTTAATCAAGTTGCTAAAGAGAAAAGTTGTTCAATTATAACGTTTTTCGTCAAGGATGTATAAAAAAAATCTAGTTTATTTTTTCTTCTGGAAATTTAGCATTTAAAATTAATCAGAATTTATGTATCAACTAATAACTCTGATTTAGGATCAAACATCCACAGTATTACATATATTATAATGATACAAAAATATTATAATAGATTAATTTATTGTTGAGTTATCACAGTTTGAACAAAGCATGCTATTGCAAAAACTTGTTTCTTCAGAAATTGAGTTTAAAGTTTTGAAAAGATGTCTCTTCATAGTGAAAGAACCTAGCGAAACTCTTGTAAAAAAAAACTATTTCGAATATTTGCAGGATCTTGGCATCGTTTGAAAGCTAAAGAATGGAAGAATATTTTGAAGAAAAACTTTTTGTTCGATTTTCAGGATTTCTAGTGTGTACATACCGTAAGTAAAGAAATAAAAATAATTAAAGAAAATATTTGCTCATAATTACCCATTCAATGAATATGATGAAGTTATTTCAATCATAAAGGGAAAAACATATTTAATATATTAAATTCCCTTCCGAATAGAAGCGAATCCTACGAGATTATTGCAGTATGAAAAGACAAGAAGAACCAACTAAATCAAAAAGGAGGGAAGCAGTATTTTAAAAATTCAATTTATCATTGCCTCCGCTTCCGTGTCCCAAACCTAGATTTCATGGTTCACCTCTTAAATTTTTCATTCATTTGCTTGGTTCAAAGTGAGTATTTTTTGCTTCTTCCGTTTTGTCGTTGCTTTTTCCATTTTGCGATTCCAAGAAGCTTGTAGTTCTGAGACCAAAAGTGACGTGAATAATTTATTTGTCTCAGATTTGTGACTCAGTGCGGCTAAAAACCGTAAAAACAATCGATGTTTTTTACAAATAGATTTTTCTTTATTTTGTTGCGCATCGGAAACGAAGATATCTGTGTTTTCGATATGAGTTTTTGGTTTATACTTTTACGATAACTTTTATGTAGAGGCTGAAATCGGGGAAATGTGGTATACGGTTAATGTATCTAGTCTCTAAGCGATACTTGTTTTCTGTAAGCCACGGGAAACGTTAATGGCTTAGAACGCGCATCAAAAATAAATTTTGTTTCAAGCATTTTTGTGGGGAGAGTTGATTTTTATATTCAGTTTTCTGTAAATATATGTTAGTTATACCAGTTCTTTAGTAATACTTCCTAAAACGAATGAATATATTTAGAGTTGTTGCATTGCACTTGAATTTCGGAAATTTGGGTAAAATTTGGCAATTTTTACTCGGCGCAGGAAATATAATTAGTTTTCAATATTGCTTTTCTAATAGTGCGGAAGAAGTGCCGACTGAGTTAGATAAAAAAGGTGTAAAATATTTTCTCTATCGAATATTTTCTGTTTCCGCATTGCAATTGAAATTTTGCAGTTTTTGAAGAAAATTGCACTTTTTTATGTGTCATAGAAATAAATCAAACAAGCAAAATAGATGGTTACAAGCACTGTTTATTGCTGTATTGTATTGTACATTTGATTATCTTGCCTGAAAATTATTAAATAATAGTTGAGTCGCAATATATTAATATAATATTTGATAAGAATAATGTAACCATATAATGTTATGACATGGCAATACCAAAAGTTTACTTACGCTTAATCAGCAGGAAGAGGCTTGAAATCAGCCGTATGATCGAATTCAGGCATAATAAATCAGGAAAAGAATGTGAATCTAATGAACCCGTCTCTACTGTGAAACCCATAAACCTTAGCGGATGCTTCTGTAACCTACTTGGCACACCGTTCAACTACCTGTGTGTGACATGGGAAGAGAACAAAGTCCCATTCTGGATTTTTCTTATCACGCACAATAGAACTAAATACGCAGGGGATATATTATGGAGGATTGGTGAAGTCATAGTAATTGATGACCAGTCAATCAATTCCGTATAATCAGCAGCTTCAAAATTCAGTTTTGATGGGAAAAATACATGTAATGATTTTACATTGGAAGATGACTCTCTAGATTTAATTATGCGTCGTGCAGCAAGTTCTAAGATGTGCTGTCTTTCATCGTTCAACATGCACAGCAAGATATTCTCAGGATGAGCAAAGAACGAATTTTGACAAATTACTCCATCAACGACGTCCTTGAGATAAATATCTGGATCTAGAAATAGTGTTCCACACATGCTTAACTCTATCCTTCAGCGAGTGTTTAGACTTTATATTAAACACGTTTGGAGTGTAAACTTTCATAACAAACTCAGCGATTTGTTTCAATTTCAAAAAGGATTTGGAACTAACATATAGTCTTAGAACTCTGTTCGCTGTTGTTAGCCAGCATGAATGTGATAATAGACCAGGACTGTGTCTAGCCAGTTCATCAGAACAATTACCCAATCGCACCGCTTGAAATATTTGTAGTGAATACATTTCATCCTTTCTTAAGTCACGTCTATGAGTTGTTGGTAACTCGTCGTCAATAATTTCGAAAGTTGTCACGGCAAAGTTTCACATGTAAGGAGCGCCTTCCCAATATTACAAAAATGTGATTTTGCACAATTTGCTGGAGCATACAACGTTTCAAACAGATGCCTCAGAGTTAGTTCATTAAAATGCAGGAGACATATTACCCATTGCAGAAGTTAACAAATTTCAATTCCAAAAACCGAATTACACCAGATTTCCATCCGTTATTAACAGATGTACTGTCACAGCCAATTTCCAGAAGCTGTGAAAGATCCCTTGTGTTACCTTCAAAATATCCGATAATAGTCGTGGAAATCTATTTTGCGGTGCCAAATGATAGACTCAAATGATTAATTTAACGTGAACCCGGTTCTTCAGTACGAGATAAAGTGTTCCTCTTTTGCTTTTCTTGTGTATCTTTTAATATCTACCCTTTCCTCTTTCAATGTAGAATTTTTACGACCATCAAAATCCAGCCCCTTCAACGGTAATGTCTGAGCTTCAGTTTAAAACTTGAATTTTTAAATCCTTTCTAATTTTTCCCTCTAACTTAAGCCTTTTCCCTTCGCAGCTTGCTTTTGTCAACCACCAAATTTGAGTTGTTGCTAGTTATGAGTCCGACATCGTGAAGAACACGTGAAGCAATTGCAGCTACAGCACGGTCTAAGACTCCAAACCTATTGGCAACCATAGGAGTTGAAGGGAGGCCAAATCGCATTTCTGATTATTTAGATACAAACGGAGTTAGTTAATTTGTGTACTATGATCAATAAGAGAAATTAAATTGTTCGTGTAGATAGTTTGTAAATGTCCAAATTTAAATCTACTTCAGATATATCTGCGGAGGAATGTGAACTGTGAACCCTCTTATCTCCTTTTATTTCCTGTCAGAAATAGGCAGCATGAAAAAACGAGAAAAAGTGAATTTTTCTTCAAAGGTCACATTTCAATTGCGATGCGTGAATATAAGATATTATTCGATTGATAGCAATATTAAAAAATAAATATATTTCCTATGCCGAGTAAAAATTGCCAAATTTTACCCAAATATCCAAAATCCAAGTACGATGCGGGGGCAGAAGATATTATCCAATCAAAAAATATTTTACACCGTGTTTATTGAACCCAGAGAGAACCCTTTTCCGCACTATTAGAATAGGGATTTAGAAAAAAAGTGTTTTTCGGCCCATCCTATTATTTAATATCTTTCATTACTTGTCATATTAATCAAATGCAATTTCAACATGTTACTTGTATCAAAAAAATAAAGCTAAATGTGACCAAAATGGTGACAAGTTAAAATTTAAACTCTAGTTTGTTTATGTATGCACATAATAACCTAACTTAATAAGATTAATAAATTATAACATGTTTTATGAAGTTTTTGTCAAAGTAAAGCTTTACATAAACATCACTCGTGATCTATTATGCTAATGACACTATATCTCGTCATTGCGATATTGCCTGTTTTTCGATGAGGACGAGATCAAGATCTGATCAATCTTCTTCTATCGATCTTGATCTTGTTTCCTTCTGATGACGATATATCTCTTCCAACAAGACCTTATCAGTTTTCTTCCTACGATCTTGATAAGGTTTTCTTATAACGACGAGATATCTCTTCGAGCAAGATCTGGCCAGTTTTGCTAATGACAAGATCCCTCGTTGTGACAACAACCAGGATTTACAAACTCAAATTCCTTTTAAATACTTAATAGGTTCTGAGGATGCAATAACTTGAAGTAAATGTGATTAATATCCTGGCCCAGCTATTTATCGTTGTTTTTTATACAATTAGAAACAACATAAGGATTATCTCAAAAACATTTGAGTAAGCTTAAGAGACTTAAGCGCCGTTCTGAATCTTTGTTTTGAAAAGCTGTTCTGTTTCAAAACGTTTTGTCATTATTGGAGTCGGAAAAATATTATCTCTAGTGAGATATATAGAACTCGGGAATTTAAGCGAAAATTTGTTGATTATTAAACATCATGTTGCACTAGTAAATACCTTTCGTTGATTGATAACTGGCTTACTTCCAGATTGCACGTTGCATTCGAACTTGCTATTGAAAGTATGATTTTAATGTTGTTGTTGTTGCCTTGTCTATGCATACAGTACTAGTGCAAAAGTTTAGAGTCCTCCAAAAGCCTTGGTATAATTTTAATAATAAATATATAGGGGTATCATGAACCAATGCAAGATGTTTTTAGAGAACCATATGTTTATTGCTTTTACAGGAATTAATTGAAGAAGACATAATTATGGCTGTCCCTTGTTTGTGACAGAGGCTTCAAGTCTGCGCTCTCTCGTCTTGCTAGTGGTCATCTCAAGATCCTTTAGTTCAATGAGGGAGAAAAGATTTTCGCCACATGTACCAAGTATCTCGCCCTGAAGGCCACTGCCGAACATATCTTGGACAGCATGGGCCTCTCTAGAGAGTATATTTACTCTGTCACTTTTATTGTGCTTGATTTCCTGGGAGTCGATGGACTTATGGACCTTGTCTGGCTTCGTCAGACACTGGATGATTACTAACAACAACACAGCAGGAATTACCAAATGTTGTGTTCAAGAACGAACCAAACACAAGCGACGACCTTTATCTGTGTTACTTATAAGAACGACAAAAAAAATAAGTTCAGATAAAAATGTTACATAATAAGTTACTCAAACCATCGATGACATCACCACCCATCACTGTACAAATAAAAATTAATTGAGTATCAAATTCAAACTGTATACCCCATTTCAAATTCAATTTTACAACTACAAAAATAAACAAGAACCGAGGTAGTTTTAACCGTACAGCAAAATATTAAAATGGTTTTCTGAACACAGCATACTTCTGAATTTAAACGAAAATTCTTTGTCCACGAATCAAAATCCTTACCAAATTTAAATTAACCCAGTCCACATAAGTCAACTCGACAAAGCTGTCGTCACCGATACCGCATTCATTAAATTCCTCTTAAAGGTCGAAATCTTACCCATTCAAAAAAATCTGAGACTTAAATCACAAAGCGACGAATATTCATAATCAAAACGATCACACCATTACGCTAAAAATGCATAACTCCAAAAAATTAAATCCACGCGTACAATTCCGTCCATCTCCCACACACACTTATCCATCCATTACTCGAGTTAACCAGCTCCTTCGCCACTTTGGACCGAAAACTTTATTTTTCGATCCAACTCCACGTCTCAGAAGCTCTCGAGTCTTCTTTACTTTAAGTTCCCTTTTTCCTCCTCGCTGAGGATTACGGGCTTTGCATTAAGAAATGGTGCACCCCCCCCCCCGCACGGTTTTCTATCCTCATTAAATATTCATGTCTTGTGTGCCGCATTCGAAGCGGAAGACGGAGAAAAACGTTTTCCTCTCACCGAACTTATTTCACTTTATTTTAAAATTCAGTCGTCCACACTTTTATCCCATGGTCGTAATATTTCAGCTGCGGTGGGATAAAGGGTCCACGTTTATATCCGCGGGTATCTATGTATATAATGGATTGTAATGATGAAAGTGTGTCGAAATTAAAATTCGTCACCCATGGAATTAACATTTTTATTGCAAATACAATGTGATTCAGCTTGGGCTAACTAGATAATTCTTCCTACTTCTGGAGTCACTTGAATTTGAATGGTTATCTAAAGTGTTTGAGCTATAATTATTTACTGAGAACCGTATCACATATTCCTTCATCAAGTAAATTATACCTCAAAAATAACCTCAAGTAAATGATACTGAAATCATTGAACATATCCACAGTGGAAAAGTGGTTTGTTTAATCTATTTTACATCGCATTTTAAGAATGGATAGTTCTGTAGCGTGGTTTAACTCGCCTGCTGGATACATTTACACGATACCTCGTCATTAGATGAAAACTGATAAGATATTGATCTCATAATCATAAATAAAATCGACAATATCTTTATAACGAGATATCTGTTCATTAGCAAAATTGGTACGGTCTTAATAGAGTGGGTAAACTATAGTGAAAGCATTGAACATACACAGGTCAACAGTGGTTTCTTCAATCTATTTTACATCGCATTTTAAGGATGGATAGTTCTGTAGCGTGGTTTAACTCGCCTGCTGGATATCTTGACACGATATCTCGTCATGAGATGACAACTGATACGATATTGATCTCACAATCATAAATAAAATCGGCAATATATTTATAACGAGATACCTGTTCATTAGCAAAATTGGTACGGTCTTAATAGAGTGGGTAAACTATACTGAAAGCATTGAACGTACACAGGTCAACAGTGGTTTCTTCAATCTATTTTACATCGCATTTTAAGGATGGATAGTTCTGTAGCGTGGTTTTACTCGCCTGCTGGATATCTTGACACGATATCTCGTCATGAGATGACAACTGATACGATATTGATCTCACAATCATAAATAAAATCGGCAATATATTTATAACGAGATACCTGTTCACTAGCAAAATTGGTACTGTCATAATAGAGTGGGTAAACTATACTGAAAGCATTGAACATACACAGGTCAACAGTGGTTTCTTCAATCTATTTTACATCACATTTTAAGGATGGATAGTTCTGTAGCGTGGTTTAACTCGCCTGCTGGATATCTTGACACGATATCTCGTCATGAGATGACAACTGATACGATATTGATCTCACAATCATAAATAAAATCGGCAATATATTTATAACGAGATACCTGTTCATTAGCAAAATTGGTACGGTCTTAATAGAGTGGGTAAACTATACTGAAAGCATTGAACATACACAGGTCAACAGTGGTTTCTTCAATCTATTTTACATCGCATTTTAAGGATGGATAGTTCTGTAGCGTGGTTTTACTCGCCTGCTGGATATCTTGACACGATATCTCGTCATGAGATGACAACTGATACGATATTGATCTCACAATCATAAATAAAATCGGCAATATATTTATAACGAGATACCTGTTCACTAGCAAAATTGGTACGGTCATAATAGAGTGGGTAAACTATACTGAAAGCATTGAACATACACAGGTCAACAGTGGTTTCTTCAATCTATTTTACATCACATTTTAAGGATGGATAGTTCTGTAGCATGGTTTAACTCGCCTGATGTTATTTTTATATTCCTTTCAAACAGATCTGTGTTCTTTTATGAGATTAAAATCCAAGCTCTCCCAAACATACTATTGGTAAGTTTGAAACTAGTCCTTAATTTGTTTTGTCTGCTTAGAATGACATTTTATTTTCAATCATTTTATTTATGAAGACCGTGTTAAATATATTATTTATAACCTGAGCAATTCGCAGAATAAATAACGCGATGGAACTGCTTGTTGCGGGAATGCCGACTGAAGTAACATATTATTTCAACTAGCAAAATACCCGACCTTACTCGGTTTGAATTCGTTTACTCTAGATTGAAGAGATAACCAAAATATATAATGACTTACGTTTTTTGTAGAATAAAAATTTATTTTAACACCTTTCGCCATCTTTATATTTTCTACAACTTACTTTGGACACAAATCCTACACATGCATATCCATTCATGTAATACATTTCACATACATCGCACAATTGCTGTATGACAAAGCTACGAAAAGACGAAAGGTGATACTAAGTTTACTACTATAAAAGACGATTTATAGGAAGATTTGGAATTCCCTTTCTTAAGTTCTCGTCATGTGCAACTCAATTAATTAAAATTACGATTTACGGCGAGTGCTCTCGCACTCATAGTCAACAAAACAATATATTTTTACTTGTGGCACTCTTGCCTCCGGTATGCGACATTGTGAAATTTTGCAATCTTCTAATGTCATTACTACAACGAATTTTTTAATGTTGGAAAAAGTTCTAGTTTGGATTTTTAAACATTATTATTCTTCCAATAACGACATTATTCTTTAAATAACGGCATTATTCTTTAAATAACGGCATTATTCTTTAAATAACGGCATTATTCTTTAAATAACGGCCTTATTCTTTAAATAACGGCATTATTCTTTCAATAATGTCATAATTACACTTAAAATTTACTGAAAATTTATACTGACTTACCTAACATTTTCAAGTCTAATACTTTGTGGTGCTGTTGGGTGTGATGAGAAGGAAAACGCATTTATTACAAATAATAAATATTTAAAACAGAAAACAGTAAAATAGAACAAAATAAAAGATGTCGGAAAAATTGTTCTGAAGATATTAATTTGTGATTCATTTTTATCTCTTGATCTCGCACAGTTGCCACAATTTACAACTAAAAGTGCACAAAATTTAGAAATGTGAAATTAATTCAGAGCGAAAGAAACAGAAAATATCACTGCTCACGCGATCTTGTTCATTCTCGTTTCCTTGAAAAATATCGTCTGTCTCAAATATTCCAAAATCTTTTTCATTGCGCTAAGAACAAAAATAAGACTCGAAATAAATGAAGTATCAGAGCTGAAATTTCATTAAAAAATATAATTTTTTGAAGAATAATTACTTTTTCAGCAGTACTGGTAAAACAATCGAAGTAATCGTAATATTCAATACACATTCCAATTTTTCCAAAACTACCAAATTATGGTTGATTTGAGTATACTTACTCAGGTGTTTTAGCATGAAACTCATCTTAATATAACAATAAAGATATTTTTAATATTGCATTCACTATATTATTAGATAATGTATAAAATAAAATACACTGCAATCAAATATCTGGAATGCAATTCATGTGATGCTTACACAAACACACAAACACAAAATCGAACATAGAACAAAAAGACGGACAGACAGACTTTCGCAACCAATTCCACTCACTAAATCAAGATAAGTACTCACTGTATGCAAATTTCCATGAAAATATCTTAAACCGCGTGGACGTGTATAGGGCACAACATACAGACAGACAGACAGACACCAAACGAGAAAAAGGCGGATTCGGCATCAGAAGGGTCCAAAACGGATAGAAAACTTGAAATGGGTCGAAAATATTGAATGTACAAACAAACACTCCATTCTTATTTATATAGATTCATAGTTAAATTTATTACGTTCGTGTATTTGGGGTTAGTTATGCTCACTCTAGCCTTGCAACCGTGAATGACTTGTATTGAACTGTCCTCGACACTTTTATCCACTTATTTGGACATTTATTTTCAATCACTAGTCTAAATCATCTAAGAACGGAATCGAGATACGTTGTCTATTAAGAAGTCATTTGAGTTAATTTTAAGGGGTTAGGAACCTTTTAAGCTTTCAAAAAAATCACAAAAATTATTATGATCTAATTTTAATGCCCTGTTTCTTAGCAACGTTTTAAAACAAACCTGGTGTAAAAATTCACTCAAGAACGGAAGTTATGGTTAAAAGAGTGAAGCCCTTAATCAAACATTTAGAGCCAGATGGTTTGTTTACATTTTGTACTTCGTCGATATCAGCGATCACAAAAATGTATTTTGACTACGCTTTATATTGCTAAAGCCATCTCCATGTTCATTGTTTTATTAATTTTATTTTTATCTGAGAACAAGGTACTTCTACTTCTACTTTTAGTTTCATTTTTCCTTCCTTTACTGCGAAAGAATTTCACAAGCGAATGGTTTTTAAACGACGATATCTCAAAACTATGATTTTACCACTTGCGCGCAAGATGTCTCTGGAATGGTTGGTTAGAATTACATGAAATTTTAATTGATTATGTAAACCATATATATGTTTAAAATGACCAACTGTTTTGTCTATCCTGTTGAATGTTTTTGAAAAATAATACATTTTGTGTTAAAAAAATATATATAAGTTTTTTTTTTAATTAAAAATTTTTTTGTACGAAATTAAAAAAAAATACAAGAGTTTGTCATTGTAATTATACTAGATATTTTTAAGTATGTAAAAAAATTCAGCTCAGAACAATAATTATTTTGCCCAGAATACTGAGCGCAATGCGCCATATAATATTCTAACAACAAAAACAATGCATTTCATTTTGGTCCAAATTGCAATATATTTAAGGGGTAGAAATTAAAAAAAAATAGTTTACAAAACATAAAGGTAGGTAAAATCTGCATATTAAATTTCATTTATGTAAATAATTTATTCATAGAGATATTTAGATTCGAAATCTAGTTATTTTTTTTACATATTTTTACATTTAAAAGGTACCTAACCCCTTAAGCAGAATGCCAATAGCTCTAAGTGCATCTACATGTTCCTTTAAACGGATACACCAGTTTAAAAGAATGCATCAGTACAAGAGTTGTAATTTCAATAGCAGTAGCAGAATAATTACTAGACACAAAAGGTATTCACGTTACAACATTTGTAATCCTTTAATGCATTAGTGTATTCATCCATCAGCTTTGAATAACACTTATTACCAGCGGCAACTTATTATCCAGGTCTCATTTAAATAAAATATTTAAGAAACATATTTACATCCAACTTCCTGTTCTGAAAGTCTTGCATATAAATCTGGAAATATGACTGAAATCTGTTTTGCATCAAATTAACACATCGTATAATGTCCGGAAGTAACTCTTTTCAGCTCTCTACAATAGTGAGTTCCCCTCTTATAACCATGGAAGTAAAATTTAATGTAACGTTACACAAGAATCAGACCAATTTTGTTCGAAACTAGAATCAACACAAAAAGATGACATCTGACATGAACTGAGAAATCGAAATGAAAGACGGTAAGCAGATGAAGTGGACAAAGCTCAAAAAGTTGTTTGAAGATGGAATGAAACTGCTGAGGAAACATAGGCGTCATTTGGTTTGTCGGAAGTATTAAAATATTTCAGTCGAAGCAGGATAATAACGCTAGGTAAGCCTCTAATTGCTTTTGAAGAGATAACTCCTCCATCGGGATTTGAACAATTTTGCCAATGAAAAGCTATTTTGTTATTGAGAGATTACAATTTTTGTTATGGTAACGAGAGATACCTCGTCGAGATACCTCGTCGAGACAAACACAAGGAGGATTAAGCTAATAAAACAATGATCACAATTAATCATTAAAAGGGACATACAATTTTTTGGGGTAGCAAATGGATAACAATTTAACTCCCTATATAAATTAATAATATTTTTGGCAGAAAAAAACAAGACTAAAGTTTTTTTTTATGAATTTAAATTTGAATAGCTGATTAAATTAATATAAATGTTCAAGACTAAAATTAAAATTACCATCAAACAACTTCAAAATTGAGCTACTTTATTGAAATTATTCTCGTAACCGACAAAAGAGTTTGTATCTATCAATTTCGATTCACATAATGGTCTTTAGAAAAACTGGAAACTAATTCATTCATAGTTTAGCTTAAGTTAATAACTTATTTCCATCGACAACAAAAAGAACTCTAAAGATGCGTGAAATTATTTTGTGGAAGCAGTATTTCTGTGTTTCCAATCAAATCACAAATAAAGAAAAGAAAAACACGCTGATTGGATTACACCTCATCAGTAAAACACTTTGAACAACAGGAAATAAAATGACGGTTTCTGAAAATGGAACACCTTTGATAGAAAGATCCCAAATAAATTGCTCACCTATCGAATAAGATAGAAATGATAAACGTCTTTTGTAAATCCCCGAAAATTAATTCAAGGGATCATAAGGATTATGCGCTTCGTTCTTTACCTTTTCTTTTGCAGGTATCGAAAAAAATAACCTGTCGAGCTCCCAAATTAATTGCATTTTACTGATCTCCTAAAATTAATTTTAAACATTTCTTTCTTGCCACCTATGGTGCAGGAAAAATGTAAGTCTATTGTTGTTTTTCCTTAAGTCCAAGTATTTATATTTTTCTTTGTATATCACGCGAAAAGGATTATAACTTTTCAATAAAACTTTTGTATTCTTGCTGGAGTTCGCATGTTTATGTTTGCGTTTCTAAATATTAATAATGACACTTTTGGGTGAATCCGTTTCGCGAATAGTTCGTTTAGTTCTGTTTTGAAACACGATTTAGATTTTTAAATACATTGTAAGCCTACAACAACAATCCCTGAAATGAAAGAGAAGCTTTTGTGGAAGTCATTTTGATTTTTAAGATCAGGAAAATACAGGCGAAACGATTTAATTTGTTTGAACTGTTTTGCTGTAAGGAAAATGTTTTCAGGGCTTATTTTAAGGCAAATGAAATACGCAGTAGATAATTTAATTATGCATATTTTCTAATTTATTTTTATGTCACTTTTTTATGCAAATACTAAATTTAAAAGGATTGCAGAAACAAATTACGATGAAAATGCTTTTTAACAATTATTTATAGGAATATTAAAATACTGGTAGAAAAGTAATAAACAAATTTAATATAACAGGAAATGCAATTATAATTATGCTAATGTCATGCCGATTTAAGATGAAGGCAACAAATATACAATTAGAATTCTACTTTTTGTGAAATGGCTGTTTTGAGCATTACCTTCCATATTCGCGAAAATGAAGACACAATATGTTTCACCGACTAGTAAAATCTATTATCCTCCATATTACATTCTCAGAATCTTCTTAATTTATTAAAATTTAATACCACTTCACAGTTACTATAACACGTATCTCTGAATCCCAGACTTATGGCCATATTTTATCAAGATATTTATCCAATTTCTGTATAATGTAAATAAAAAATTAGAAAAATAAGATTACAATAGAAATAATGTGCGTTGATGCATTCGAAGAATATACATTTTACGCTATTTTATACTCTTATTATATTTAGCTTATTATTCCTTGTTTTGCAGAAAACTTAAAACGCGCACCACAATTAATTACTATATACATAATAAAACCATTAATGTATATAAAAATATAAGCACTCTGCTCACATCGTCCCTGCTAAGGTAATTGTAGATCGGAAAGCTCTAACTAAACTACATACATTAAATCAGGGCTCGAAATGCCCGGGTGCACAGGTGCACTGTGCACATAAAAATAAAATTGTGCATCTAATTTTTTCCCACTACGTGCACGCACTAAGTGCACCTAACGTTAAAAAAAAAAGGGGGGGGGGGGGCGTGTTTTAGGTTATTTGGATGTTTGAACAAAATATTAGGATCGACTTCTCTCGCTCTAAAGGAACGTAATTAAAATTCCTAAATACACACTATGCGAAAACTAAATCGCTGGGCCGTAACGGGTTTAAACAGAAGGAAGTTTTACTTGTGCCACTGCTGCCAGAACTTTCCGATGATCGAAACATTTTCCAAATGGCTCTGTTGAAGCGATAGTCGCGACAGCCGTGAACCAAAAAATTTGAGATTTTAGATGATTAAATATTTTTATTTACTATCTACTACCTAAACTATATAAACATACCCAACTAATAAAATAGTTTACATTAAATTAATACACTTATATTACGATATTCTTAAAAATATCCACCTAAAATATAACCTGTGCACCTAATTTAAAAACTTAGGTTCACAAGGTGCACCTGTAGTAAAAAATCTATTTCGAGGCCTGTATTATATAAAATGTGTGTGTGTGTGTTCTTCCAATCTCACATTCAGAGAATCTTCATGTCGTGGCAAGGCAATTCATAACTACAGAAAATCGAACCCAATTTGATTGATCAGTAAGAATTAATTAATAGCTATCATTCAATGACATATGATCAATTGCTTTTGTCACTCGTTACAAGAATCAGTTGTTATAATAAAATAAATATAATCTTACTTCTACCGGGCTGTGTATATATGCCCGTCTCAAAGCAATAGAACATTGGACAGTTGCCTGTAAACAGACGTATAAATGAGTCTACGATACTATTATCTTGTACTTTTTCGTGTGTAAATGAAAAAAAGTCCTGTTATGTAACCCTCTGGGCGTTACGAGTATTGCAGTGTTGCACTTACTCCACAGATACATAAAGACTAATAACCATACATTTCTAAGGAATCGACGGATTAACTTAAATAATAACCATAATACAAATGCTTGGCGATTCAAATAGGCGTCTTAGTCATTTTGTTTGTCACTGGTATTGAGGGCGGTTGTTTGACTGCTCTGTCTAAATTAATCTGTCTTACATTTTTCGAAGTAATCTTCTGCTGATTGCTTAACGAGATATCTCGGCCATCAAGAACTGCCACATTTTGTAAATGACGAGATATTTCGTTCTCGAGGTATTGGCGATCTTTTTACGATGATGAGATAAAGATCTGGTCTTCCTACTTTTTTCTACGAGATATTTCGTCCATCATGATCTGACCAATTTTTCTAATTACGAGATATTCCGTCATGAAGATATTACTAATATTTTTTTTAAGACGAGATCAAGATCTGGTCAATTTTCTTCTGATGGCGAGATATCTCATTCATCAAGATATGGTTAGTTTTCCTAATAACTTAATATATTGCAGAGACAAACACAATAGGAGTTAATTGAAGTGGATCCCAATCAAAGGGGTGGCCCAGTTGGAATAGTAACGGATTAGCAACCAGAGGATCCAACCAAACTCTGTCGTGTACAAAGAGGGATGGTGCACGTTAAATCCTGTCGTGGCCTCAAATGTCCTCACGTTGGCGTGGTGCGGAAGTATTGGGAGTGGGCTGACATCAAAGTTGTTGCCTCGTCATATGTCCGTGGTTAAAAACTACGTGGTTTTGTCTTCGGTTCTTTCCCATAGAGGGATATATACCGGACCGTCAAGTATAGCCCGATGTGTTGCTCCAGTACGATGCTAATAAAAATACTTACCTACCGAATCAAATCAATTTTGTAAAGATTTCTCTCTGTCAAAACGACGAAACTCCTGTAGAGCAATTTTGGATATGTCTCTAAATGCAAAAAACAGAAAAGGCATATGCCTGCCCCAATTCGAAGAGATCATTCCTTATCACGTGACGTAATATCTGTTAGATAACTTTATTATAAAGCTGCGCATTAACATCGTTAATGAGATACCGGAGACATGAGGATTGTGTGTGTGAACCCAAGTGATTCATATATCTTTGAGTTAATTTTAATGTAAAATAATTTTCTTGACCCTCATAAATATCTCTAATATAGCACATTATGTTGCTGTGATTTACCGCTAGGAATTGTCTCGGGCCAGCTAGTTTGTTGATCAAATGATGTAAGCGTATACCCATGTCTGCGAGCTGAAGCTGGCCCTATGGGACCAATGATGTCAATGTTTACAATTTGAAGTGATAAACGTAGTCTCGCTAAGGGAGTAATATGTATCGTACCTGTAATCTTTTCGGGAATTATCAATTCGCAATTATACCATGCTTGATAAAACTGTTAAGCGTCTTGCGGCAAGTCAAGTCAATAAAAACTATAATAATTTTTTTTTATTTCTTAATACACATGTGTGCAGTCTGTTTAAAAGTAACACTAATTGTGTGTAGGGATGCCAACCGTCTTGAATTGGCCGGAATTATCCCGGAATTGAAGTTGTTGTTGAGAATCCCTGTTAAATGTTCAAATGCCTCGGAATTTCTGAGAAAACTATCGACCAATATCACCTACACTCCAACATAATTATATGGGCAGACAGAGAGCCTGATAGCAATTACATTTAATTAAATGAAATGGGGACAGTTACAATATGGGGACGGGTAACAGAGAATGGGCACTTCGGGCCTGGCATCGTTCATCATGATCACAAAGCACTACTTTTTGCGCGGAAGTGTTCAGGGCGCTTTTATACCCTGTACCAAGGCCGACTAAAAAGACAGGCCCCGAAACTAACGGCGAGAAAGAAAGTCACGTGACCGTCTTAGTCGAACTTCTGCCGATCTCAGCTCGTTGAATCAATTGCATATCGTCTTTCGCGGATAATACCCGATATGTGGCATTTTTGTTTTTCAAAATTCAGGTTATTTGCGCCTTTCTCAAAAGAATATTCATAATATTCACACGAAATGTCTATTTCAGTTGATGATCCAGAAAAAATACACGAAATCATGCCATCATTTCCCAAACTTTTCAGACAGCGCACTGGTGTTTTTTGTAATATTTTTTCCTTATATAAAAAATATGCCTGATAAAAAAATGTGGACGTTATAAAAGGAAACGTAAGAAAAATAGCTAAAAATAATCATAAAAATATATATACATATACCATATTTTTTATTAGTTTTTTTCTAATATTTTCTGACGATCGGGTACCAAGCATGGACCCAATTTGACAAACACTACACTGAAATGTACTGTTTTAAATACATTTAGTTAGCAGGGAAGGAAAACTACTATTTTTAATTATAATTTACTCTAAAGTATATTAAAAAAAATTACAACTGGAGACCAAAAAATGTTCAGATTTTTCTTTATTTTAGTAAAATTTTATTCATACAATGTAACACATCTAGTAAAAAAACATAACATAACAAAATGTATATTTATAATACAAAAGAAAACAATATTTATCTCTCACTGTCAAATATTTTTGTTCAACTAAAATAGTAATATAAAAGCATAAAGAAAGCAGTCAGTCATTACACCATTTTTCACAGCTAGGCTAAGTATAAACACAAATGAAAATAGAATTCTAACAATGAATCAACTAGAACAAATGGAAACTAATGTTCAGTAATCTACCTTTTCATAGATCTAATTAAAACAAAAGTCAGATATTAATACAAGATGATAAATTGTACAACAGGTAATTATAATCACCTTCCTTAAAAAACAATTTCTTCAAAACATCTTTAAAGCAGAATTGTAAATTAATTTGGAGTATTTTTTCATGACTAAAGTGCACTAATTGCTGTATATGAATAGATACTAATATCTTTAATGACCATTAACGCAATTTGAAAAGAAAATCGTATCAATGAATTAAAGTATTACATTCCTAGCTATAGCTAGAACTGTAAGTGCAACTGGTGGAGATCTAGTAACCGCTGCGGTAGTCGCCAAATTAAATTTTTGCGCCAAATCAAGATGGCAGCCAATTTAAGCAAATCCAAGCTGGACGTCCGAAATCCGGACGTTTTTTTAAACGGCGTATTTTTCCCCTCACTTTTTACATCTTTCCGACAATTTTTAAAAATCAAGGAGTTAAACCTGGACCTAATTGATGAAACCGCGCAATAACGGACATATTTAACATAAATATCACACAAAAAATTAGAAGATTTTCAAGTGAAATTTGTTTTATTGTATTAAAAAGGTTTTTTCCTTTTTTAAAAATTATTCTTATTGATATATTCCTACTTATATATCCTGATATTTTACTTTACTTTTTTAAACGCTACTTGCAAACGCAATCCAACGAACGAAGCATTGTAGAATTCTTTCTGAATAGGGTTAAGTTTTAAAACTGGATGAAAAGCACGAGAACTGAATCCACTGCCATAAGAAATCAATTACAGGGAAGTGAGCAACAAAAGGGGGAAAAAATCGCAACTTACAATGTGCAATTTCAAAAATCAAATTTCATACATGAAGAAAAATAGCGTTCCATATGAACTGCACATTCCAAGATTCATAGAAAAAACAAATTTAAATCAATTAGCAAAACAAAAATATTGTAACTTATATATACACAATCTCCAATTTCAAAATAAAAATCAATCCAGTGAGAAAAATTCCACAGTCCAAAATTTCCGACACAAGGAACAAATATCAAGAAATCTGGGAGAAAAATAGCGGTACAACAATTCCAAATAAAATTACTCCGTTCGTTCTAAGAAGCAGGTGTAAACAACAAAAACCACATTTGGCAATAAATCGTCCAAACGTTGTAACTTAGCATATATTACACATCTTATGTTTACTCATCTCGTAGTCCAAGACTTCGACTAAGTTGATCACGTGATATTTTGGTTTCGGGGCCTGTCTTTTTAGTTGGCCTTGACCCTGTACGTGGTGATGTCATTGTTCTGGCTGCTGATTGGCTCGTTGACTTTGGCGGGAACCAGGCGCGCTGTGTAGTCTGGGAAAAGGGTAAAAGTGGCTGGGATCTCCACAATTATTTATATTGCACATGACTTCGTATCCATCAAACATCCTTTCCTTTACTAACCCAAGTCAATACTATATCGTCACTCAAAGTGCAAAAGGTAATGTGTTAAAAATTTTCTTTTTCTTTTATTATGGTCGACCTATATGCGGTGTTGTCCGATGTGTGGCATTATGTGATTTCCAATCCGGTATCAAATTTTCTTATGTCCTCAGCTGATCCAATAAGCTATTAACAAAACCCAAAGTATATAATAATAGAATCTAATTGTAAGGATATAATTCGGTTGTTTTTGATCCCCTGAAAATGCACCTTCAAGACATGCAACCTTGTGCTCTTTGAGTAACAATATCACAATACGTCAAGGAATTGTCTACTGCAAAGGTGGCAACCCTAATTGTGTATCACTTTAATGTTAATAAATCTTAAAAATCGGAGCAAAGCTGGGAGATACAGGAAAAGTCTAGAAATACATAGTTTTGTTTTATGCTATATGAACTGGACTATACATTCAGAAGATAAATATATTGTCGTGTATACAAGGCATGTCCGTAGCTGACATGACATACGGACCGAGTGTGCAGACGCATAGGGCACGGGAAGAGGGATCCGCAATACGTCAAAAATCTACGGTGCTTAATTTGGGCCAGTGTAACTTTGGGCAGCGTGAGGACTTCGTAAGTGATGTTGGAGATACTCAACTACGTAACAAACACAATACTTGAATAAATAAATTTATCATTTAATTTTGATATCAAACTGCTCTTTAACCGGACAAATTGTAAATTACGTGTTGAATATTCACAATAAACAATCATTCAAACATCCTACACCTGCTTCATTCCTTTTACAATACCACAGCATGAATATCCACGCCAAAACTAAAGTTCAACAGTTTTTGTCCTCGACCACAACCTACCATTCTTCTTCCTGATATCGCCATTATGAAATGGTAGTCCATATATTACAGCGAAATTTCTCTTTATCTACACAATAAATCGTATATTTCCTTCAAAGTAACAAATTCCTTTGGTTTATTTTTATTCCTTTCCCTAACCCTACTACCAACAATTTACGAATCATCTTCAACATGCCTTTTGTTCTTATCGTCAACAAGATCTGAATCATACACTGGCTCAACTCTATTTTCAAAACAAATGCTTTTTATATATTTCGCCCCTCTCTCGTACTTTCCTACTAGTATATAGTTTTTCTGCTACACACTCCCACGATTTCAATGGAAATGAAGTGGAAATTCTAATATTTCTATTTTTAGTGCGACGGAGAGATTATAATAGGGCTTCCACCTACTCACCAAAAGCAGAAATATGATTTCCTAATAACATTTCCCTTTTTCTTTCAGGATACAAATATTATTTAACACTAGAACAGCCGGATTTTAGACTTACCTAAAACCGTCATTGGGGGCCAACTTGACTCTCATAAGAAATGTAAGCCATAAGGAAATAATTTTTTAAAATTGTTTATGGATGATGAAATGACAATATATAAGAGTGTTTATATATTGTTTTTTAGCTTTTTTCGAGTTGGTTTTAAACACAATTTTGTTTCAGTTTTTAGAGGTAATTCTTTTTTTTCTTTAAGAAGTTTTTCTTTTGGAAGGACAACAAAAAAATTACAATAGATGACAGTATATTATATAATGTATAATATTACCCAATATTCTTTCGCAGGAGTACGTGATAAGAAAACAAACAAGAGATACAAATGCAAGTAATACAAATTAGCACACAACATGCTTCAAAATGAGATTACAAAAAACATAAACTATGAATAAACACACAATGTGTTCCAAAGTTCAATAGACATTAGCGCAGGTAGAACAAGATGTACGCTTGACCCTAACAGTACACATTTATCTCATAAATTGGTTTTTGGCATCCGTAACAACTGGCAGAAGTCATACTGTCCCTTGCAAAGTTCAGAGGCACATTTATTTCGTTTTGGAGTCGGTTCTTGAACAATTGGTGGCATCTTTTGCTGAAAGCACCAAGTCGTAGTTCTTCTACAAGGGCAGGAATAAATTATCGTTGTGAAATTTTCGAGGCCGGGGATTCCTTAAAAATTAGCCAAGCATTGAGTGCAGCAATGTCAAGGACGTCATAAAAACATTAAGAGGCCACCTGCGAGTTCCACATATGTATAGTATATTTCCTTAGCACCTGATCTACATCTACTCCACATTTAGTATGATTGTAGTAAGTGACAGTGTTTGGCTTCTTTGGTGTGGCGGCTAAGAATCGTGACAATATTTTGATACGACCAGTGTTTGTGTGAACTATTGATACCTGAATCTAACGGCTCAAGAGGGCAAGGGCCTCATCTTCACTCAATCCTCTTGATATTGTTTATACGGATAAATGTTTATACACACTGGTCGAAATCAAAAGCTCCGAGAACAAGGCTGAGGAAAGTGGCGTCGAGTTTCGTTCTCGATAGTAGCTGTAGCAAGACTGGTTTTTTTCCAAAAGTTCTGTAGCATACCAGGGCTCCTAGGATGCGAGCGCATTTCAGAGAACAGTCAGAGTGCGTAGAGCGAACCCGCTAACTGTCGCGATAGTCATCGCAATAAGAGGTGCGAGTGTCTCCATCCGCAAGGGATCGGGAATTCGAAAACAGACATTCACTTGAAAACCGATCATTTTTCTTATGAGGGTCAAAATGACCCCTGTTGACTGTTTCAGATATTTCTTTGATTATTTAATTTAATAATTAAGATAGAAATATAAAACTTTTCTACAGTACACTTCTAAGCATTTTAAGAAGAGTAAAAAAATATGAGCTTCGAGGTTCAATTGTATGGTCAGATAACGCAAGTTAAATTGGAAACAGGGTCAAAATGACCCCTACGGCGCTACTAGTTTTAACCATCTAGGAAGTTTATCTTTGCATCGAAACATACCCTAAATAAACACACCTTCGTCAGCACACCCTATGTATTCTGCTATACCGCAATGAAAACCGGACTCTTTACTCCACGAAACATTTCGGGTATGCAGTCCCCTACAATGAAATTTCACGAAACTATTCGGCATGTAGCTAGCAGGGTTGATGTTAGGACGTATTTAAAGTAGTACTTGATTTACCAGAGTATTTCTTATAGTTTAATCGTACTTTATTTGTCTTTTGTTGTGAAATAAATATCACTGTTACTACCTAAATCATAGCTCGTTGTGTTTCTCAACTACGACGTTAGTTAAAATTACAATTACCATTGTCTTTGCTAAATCTTGTAATAGAAGATTCTTGCTCAATTTCTAAATCCGTAGTGGTATCATTATCTTGAGTTTAAAACATTTTATTTAATTAAATTGTTTAATGTTTGAACAACCTCTAGTTTGCAAATTCTACAGTAGTATTCCCTCAACATCCTAATCTAGATGCAAATTGGACACGAGTTCGCACTTGATTTCGCATTCACTCTCGGCGAATTTTCTAAACATACCAGCGAAAGCAGTTGAATTTTCTCAGATTAGATGTTTAAACTTCGTCGTAATCCTTTAGATGTCCCCCTTTTACAAAAACCAAGAAATTCGTTGCTTTTTTCCCCTAGAAAGGTTAACTGATATTTCCGCTTTGAATTCCGTGGGGACTTTTTCATGCTCCACACACACACACACACACACACACACACACAACGCCATTTCTGAAGAACCGAAAAACAAATCCCACGCCTCTGTCTTGGATGGTACTGGAATTGTTAACATTCTGACGCTTTTCATTAAACTTCAACAGAACGAACGTTTTCCCCCGAGATTATCTCGGGTACTGATCTATTTTGGTGTGATTCTTCCACCTGAATCCTTTCTACTTTTAATTCGTGTTCCAGTTTTTAGTTTATAAATCTCTAATTTCCCATCTAACTTTCATTTCCTGTCTTCGCTAGAGTTCAGAATATTCGTTACTGTTTCGGAATCGTCATTGTATGTCACAATCTCTCATATCGTATTCATTAACTTTAAATATCCAGAATCATCAGAGGCTGTATCTCCTATTTGTCTACTCGGCCTCGGTAGCCCACGGGGGATGACGAACGTTAAATCTGTCTTCAAATGTACTCCCATTAACGTGTTGCTTAAGTTGTTAAGTCTTCAAATGTACTCCCATTAACGTGTTGCTTAAGTTGTTGTTAACATTCTGACGCTTTTCATTAAACTTCAACAGAACGAACGTTTTCCCCCGAGATTATCTCGGGTACTGATCTATTTTGGTGTGATTCTTCCACCTGAATCCTTTCTACTTTTAATTCGTGTTCCAGTTTTTAGTTTATAAATCTCTAATTTCCCATCTAACTTTCATTTCCTGTCTTCGCTAGAGTTCAGAATATTCGTTACTGTTTCGGAATCGTCATTGTATGTCACAATCTCTCATATCGTATTCATTAACTTTAAATATCCAGAATCATCAGAGGCTGTATCTCCTATTTGTCTACTCGGCCTCGGTAGCCCACGGGGGATGACGAACGTTAAATCTGTCTTCAAATGTACTCCCATTAACGTGTTGCTTAAGTTTGGACAGTGAAATGTCAACTCAGGTGTTGACCTCGTCATCAGATTGTGGTTCAAAACGAAGAAGCACTGTCCGTCGAACTTTCCAATTGGGATTGATCTCGGGACAGTCACTAATAGCCCGCAGCGTTGGTCCAGTTTGAAGTTAATTAACTACCTAGTTCTCTACAAGAACTGCACAGTCCTGTATTGACGCCTTTGAATATTTTGATGATTAAATTCCGTGTTCCATTATTCAATGCTAGCTAATCTGGATACTTGGTATCAAATCTCCAAATCTTCCGAAATCAAGAGCGAAAATGTTCACGATATCTCTCTTTATGAGGTTCTCTTGTTTGGTGCATTCGTTGACGTGGTGAGGAAATTTGGAGAGTAGGGTGTAAGCTCAGGTGCTGCCTCGTCATCTTAACCGTGGTTTAAAATTATGCAATGTTGTCCTCGAATCGTACGATATACATTAAAATAGCTTGACATAAATTACATTACTTGATATTGTGTCTTGTGCAGCATAGACAAATATGGCACCTACACCATAAAAACCAACCAATCAACGATCATGACGTTCCCGATATAGTCTTTACTGAGACTCGAGCTGCAAGTAATAAAATTACAATTACCTCTGGCATTCACCACTTATTACTATGTTGTACATGCAGGCCGATGCACTAGCACACTATTTCATTTTGGAACATTTCTTTATACCTGATAAATTAGCTTGATTACTTTGTGCATGTCTTGTATATTTTATCCTTTGATTTTGTTCGCTTATATTATAAATGTATGTCCTGTGGAATAATTTGTTGCGCATTACATGATAACATTTTGCAATATTATGTCTAGTATGTTAAGCAAAATTTGGAAGCTTCGTCAATTATTAGGTGCATTATATGTCAGGAATTGCTGCTTTCGTTCTTGTTTAGTTGATATTCTTGCTTAAATATTTATGAGTGGTATACATGTGATACCACATTTGTTGGGAGTCAGGGTATGTAATTAGTAAGACCTGATTTTTTGGCTTATACCTATTTAGTTTTATACGCTGTTTTTTATATCTACTGATGTTATCCTGAATGCAATATGGTGATTTTATGCGTCCAACTAATACCTAATTTGAGCATTTTCCTAATTTGTTCTATTCAAATTCATTTTGAATACACTATACTAAAACGAAAGTGGTCATATTAGGTAAGTTAAATATGATATATAATATTGTTACAAAAAATACAGCAAAAATAGTCTCGCAGTCAGCCAATGTTAGCTCATAATCCATTTGAGATTTTATATCATACTCTTTCCATGCATTTTTAAATCATCTGCTTGGTCAATAATTTGAGTGTGTTTTTACCTATTATTTTGAAGACAGTTACCATCTCAATGCCAATGCTCAGATTACTAGTACAGTGCTAAAATGCTTGATTCATGGTGATAAGATGATTGTTAAGTATTTGAATTAACGTCGCACTGAAGCAAAATAACTGGTTATTGGCTATGGTCAGTTAGCATTCCTGAAAGGATATACCCTTTAGGTGATAGGAATTTTATTTTCGTGTACCATTTGGATGATCTCATTGATTCCTGTATTGGAACTTTGTAATTGTATAGAGATTACAACCATATTATTCTAAGATGGCATACACTCTTTCCGAGTTATCATCCTGCTGATTGTTTCGACGAGGCCTCTCATCATTAGCAAAACCGATAAGATCTTCCTAAAAGATATAACTTCATTAAAATAGTACTGAGCCATATACGTTTATCTTGTCATCATAAAATCCCCGAAAATATCTTCATTACGAGACATCCCGAGAGTAGTAAAATTGAGAAAATCTTGATGGACGAGATATCGCGTCATTAGTAAAATTGATCAAATCTAGATGAACGAGATATCTCGGCCTAACCACTTGGAGGGTTATGGAAGAAAAGAGATCCGGATACCACTACACAAATGTAGGTAAATCTTTGTAGGAACAAGATAAATCTTTCTCAGATAATTTAAAAGTGCACTGTCAGAAGCTCCTAGTCTTCACACATCAGAGTAGAAGTTACCATTTATCATCCAATTCGATGCCTCTTCGATCGGAATAGGTGCTTGCCTGTCACTGCATAGCAAATAAACGTTATGACTGCCCCATTATCGAGAGAGAAGTCCATGTAGTTGTTTGTAGTTTATAGAATTTCGAGATCTTTGTTGCAAATGTGGAACTGGTCACTTTTGAGACTATTTTCTAAAGTCATCTAAATTACAAGGACTGGCGGTGGAGAGTACGGCAACACAGTCTGGGAATCACATGGTCTTGTACTCCAGCAGGGCGAGTATGTCTTTGGTAGGGTTCTCGGAATTCGGGCTACGATCACAGACACTAACCTGAGCACCGGTCACCTTAGCGACAATCACGCCTCTGCCCCCACGAGCCAAAACCGTGATTAAACCGTGAAAGCACTGCACTTCGTACCATAATTAGTGAGCCCAAATCCACAATGATTCAATGTTTAAAAGTTCAGCTACAAGTGGAACCCATACAGCAGGGGTAGCCGACTTTTTACATACCATGCGCCAATTTTTTTCACGTACGAGTTCAGATTTGCCATAAAACTCAAGCACCTATTCTACCTTCTTGCGTTTATGATTGAGGTTGTAAAATAGAGATATGGGTAGGATCTGCTTCATTTAGGGAAAACTAAATTAATTAATGTACGCCAGTTCAAAAGAGCACCAACAAACAATAGTGAGAGATGATCTCTTGGACGAGAAGGGGATCGCAGTCGTAGAGCCTGCTGATGGTGCTTTTGAGCCTGTTTCTATTTTGCTAAACTTGCAATGTTTGGTGTTGAATTTGTTACCGAGAACAGCATAGAATTCTACAAATTTGAATATTCGCGAAATCGTTTTGCTTTTAATAAATTTCATGAATGAAAATGTTTGTTCATATCTGTATATCGTTCCGAAACGACATATATAATTTTTTTGCAAATGTTCTTAGTTCTGGGAACTGTTTATAGGGTGAATGAACGCTAGAAATTAATCAGGTCAAAGGTATTTAGATATGAAAAAAGCCAATGAAATTTCATTTTCAATAATGAATTTGCTTTTAAAAAATTGCGACGAACTGATAAGTAAGAAGTCTGTATGAATTGTTCTTAGAGCACTCTGGTGTTAAAAATATGGAAATGGATTCAGTTATGGCGCCTACTTTAAAAGATTAAGTAGGCAAAAGGAAGCAAATGCGCCACTTGTACTCATCCAATGCGCCAAGTTTGACGAATGTGCCACAGGTTGGACACCCCTGTCATACAGTTTCGTCATGAAAAGCTCGATCTTCGCTTTTGGGAAATATATAAACATAACTATCTTAAGCGCTGGGATGGTTACAGACAAGCTACTGAAAGGCTAAAGATGCAAAGGACGCCATTGATCATGAACAGGACCATATTGGTGGACACTCTCAGATAAGTGACTTTATTATCAATTATTAATGAAGTGCCGTTTGGCTGAACTTTAATTATCAAAGAAATCCACACATGTTTTATTTAGCTCCCTGGTACACTACATAACTAAATATATACCCATCTCAATGACATATTTAAAGGACTACAACGATTACAGTTAATGTCAGTTCTCTACGAGACCTTTCCAGGTATAAAGGTTCTATACTTCCTATGTACCTCTTCAACTTATGTTTAAACGATATATTTAACACCAGGTCTACGCGATACCTCTCTAGACGCAATACCTCCCTTTGTAATTTAAAAGTACCTTATTATTAAAGTTATACAATTTATGACTTACGTCATATCTCCAAGAGACCTGCAACATTCGTACTCTCAAAGTACTTTCTCAATATCTGTTTAAAAATTCGATTTTTCACCAAGTCTCCAAGATAGATATCAGACGTCCTATGCTCGTGCTATTAAAGTGATTTGCGACTCCATCTAATCGGTTGCGTCTTACAGAAGTTTGTGCCGTCACCAACCCAGGTTGCGACACACACTGCAGTGGTAATACTGCTTTCCATTTTGTGTTTTGATCATGGTGATAGGGATGTTTCTCTCCATCCTTTAGTTTATCAGTCAGTTAGTAAAGGATTTTAATAATTCTGAGGATTCTAAAATTAAGGCGTTTGGGATACCAAGGATGAACTCATGGTTTTAAAAAAACGCATTTAAAAAGGAGTTCCACCGCTCTTAGAACATAGGAGAGCGTTTGTCAGCCATTCTTTTAAATGGTTAGAATAGGCGAACTCAAGAAAAGAGTTAATACCATAATTAATTGATGTCTGACGTATCAAAATATGGTAAAAAAAGTTTGCCCAATGTAGAGTACGTCCATTGTATCCGCAATTATAGTTGCCAAAAATTTGCACACTATATTGTATCTTATAAACCCGAATTCTGTTGATATGCCATTTTTGTTGATGTTCATACCTCCTTGTGTATAAGAATTTCGTTCGCACTGACCTGAATCTATGTATATATATAGTTTTGTATTTTGTGTCAATCGATTTTTCTTAGGGGGGGGGTAGTTTAAATTTATTAGGTAATTTATTTCAGAACTCTAGGGCAATTTTTGGTTTATTTATTGAGAATTTTAGGGTATTGTTCGTCATTTTCACGTCAAAATCGTTACCGATCACCTGATTCTAGATATGTAGCTTCATAGTAATTTTAAGTCTTTCCTTCATTTTTGGATAGTTGTTTCATTAGTTAATTTGATACAGAATTTTAGGCCAATTTTTTGGTTACTTATTGAGTATTTTAGGGCATTTTTTCGTTATTTTCATGAATTTAGCAAAACAATTTAGTTTTGTCCTAAGTTTTGATTAAATTTTATTTAAAACGTTTTCAAGTGTTCCTCTTTTTAATTGACATATCTTCATGGACGAGATATATCGTCATTAGAAGAAAACTAACCAGATTTAATTTCTTTATCATAAAAAAATCGGCACTATATTATGACGTGGTACCTCGTCACTAGCAAAACTGGTCAGATCTTGATTGACGAGATATCTCGTCAAAATTACTTGGAGGTTAAAGCCATAAAATGCTTTACATTCTTTTCCGTGGTTGGGTGAATGATCTACACACGCAAGAGTGAGGAGGTAGCTTGCTAAGTTTTAACAGACGAAAAATAAACATAACATTTTAAATTGGGATCGATTTGCTAGTTAAAATGTTTAACCCTAAGAGTGGCTTTGACGAGATGTCTGGTCTATCAAAATCGGACTGTTGATCTCGTCATCTGAACTGGTTCAAATTTACGTGATGTTATCCTCGCATCTTCACCTTTGAGATTGATTTCGGACCGTCACCAATATACCGTTGTGTTGCGGCAGTGTGACGTTAATTAACGACCCACTTACCTACCTGAAGAATATGTTATTTCGTGGGAACGAAAATTGTTTCATGACTTACAATTGCGACTCCTAATGTCCCTAATTTTTCTCGTTCGATATACAATTCGTGGTTGCCATGAATTTGAAAGAGAATTTTAGTGAAAGAATACTTGTTCAAAAATAAATAACAGAACAAGGATTCCAGGTTTCATCGAAATAAGAATCGTAAGTCCAAATCCAATTTAAATTGAAACCGTGGGAGTAGTATTTATATGTAGGTATTAACTTTCAATTGTAGAAGGGCGGGTTAGAAGATATTATTCTTACCTTCTTTATAAGCAAATAACCTATTTTTAGAACGAGGAGGATTACAAATAGTTCGAATTAAAAATTCCTACTTGCTTACTTCCGATTCAGTAGTAGATAACAATGTTATGAGAAGTATGCTATTTCTGTCCCCTGTCAACTCTTTCGGGTGTTAGAAGATCTTAGCGTAGCCTGATAACCCTTAATACAAAGGGTTGCATCAGTGTTTATGTATATATATATATATATATATGCGTGTGTGTGTAGATCATACACTGAAGAGCCAAATCATTCATTATCACGACCGAACCAAAAGTCTAAGTCAAAGTCTAAAGGTCTAAGTCTTTATACCAAAGGTCTAAGCAGCGGTCACTCAAAGTGTCGAGACATTCGGACATGATGGTGTTTGAGATCTAAACTGCCGCTCCATGACATCCTAAATGCGCTCTATCCGGCGAGTTAGGTGGCTAGGACATTAAGTGGAATTCATCAGTATGCTTCTCTAACCACTTCAACACAATTCGAGCCTTATGACATGAGGCGTTGTCCTGCTGGAACATTCAATTTCCAGTTGGGAAGACAGACGCCATGTAAGGGTGCAACTGATCCGCAATGATGTTCACATAGTTCGCAGCGTTCATGGTCTGTTCTACCACAACTACGGGTCCCAGAGTCGCCCATGTGAACGTTTCCCAAAGCATAATACCGCAGCCACCAGCCTGTGAATGACCTGCTGTACAAGAGGGGAGCAACTGTTAGCCTGGCAGACGGCGTACCCTGACATGACTATCGACGTGATGAATGATAAATCTGGATTCATCTCACCAGGCAACTCTTACACTCATCCATGGTCCAGTCTCGATGTTCCCGGGCCAACAGTAGGCGTAGTTGACGATGACGCTTGATCAACAGAGGCACACGAGTAGGACGTCTGCTGCACAGTCCCATATCCAACAGTGTCCGCTGAACTGTGTGTTCCGAAACATTTGCGCTTGGACCTGCATTGTATTGGGCTGTCAGCTGAGACACGTCTCGCGCCGAGTTTGATTTACCAACAGCGACTGTCTCCGACATCCCTTTTCTTTGATGACGCGTGGACGGCCAACACCTTGGCGTCGACTGCTGGTGTCACCGTCATTTATCCACTTTGCATGAATACTAACAACGGCAGACAGTGAACAACCTACCAGTCGCGCAGTTTCGGTGATACCCGTTCCGAGTCTTCGTGCCATTACGATCTTCCCTCTATTTAATTCGCTTAGATCAGCAGCCTTTCCTATCACTCGCAAAAGTAAGTACAAGAATGATTACTTACCTTCTTCAGCAGCAGTTTAATACCATTCTCACTTAATCACGTGCCCTTCACGTCATTCAGACGAGTTCATTGAAAAATATGGTGATGGTCATGATGTTTCGGGTCGTCAGTGTATATATATATATATATATATATATATATATATAATTATTATTATTTTTATACACCTACATAAATATATGTAGCCATATATGCACCTAATATGATTTCCTATACCATCTACTAGCATGATAAAAATATTTGAAGTGTTTTATTTTGAATTAAGGTCTTTTTTTAAGCTTTACATAGGCTGTAGCTTATGGTAGAGACAGGAAAATGTGCTTGGAATGTCCTATACTGTCGGCGGACCAGTTACATATTCCTTGAGAGATGTGTATGGTCTGTACGTAAGCTAAACCTTTTCGGAGGGCCGTATTTGGTGTACGGGTAGATAACACAATTTGAAAGTCGTATCTGGTCTACAAGCCTGTTAAATCTGTTTGGTGGGCTGTATATGGTTTTCGCGGACTACATAACATTCTCGTTACAATTTATTTATGTTATACGTACTAATTTTAGTGGTAGCCATTCGAAACAACGATAGCAGCTATTTCTCAAATAGCTAAAAATGCAATTTTTAAATGAAACACCAGTTTAAGTAAAATAAACTGTACAACATATTTCAGATAGCGAATGGTTCATTATAATCATATACAATTTCAAGGCTGCGAAAAATCGCTCATAGAAATGGCTGAATGGATACTTCAGTCACTTTCCTCGTGAATAGGAGATATTTGAATTTTATGTGCAACACAAGTGATTTCTGTATGTTACGTACGTATATCGCAATAACGAAAGTGGCACAGAAATTGGCATTATATATGTATATACATTGGGGAATGTTAGGAAACGTTACAAATATATAAAGTCAACGGCTACGGGGTTTAATGTCTGTTCTTCTGCTCCGTACGACTCTGGTTTGGTTTGAGTTATAGGATAGCAAGATATAAATCCAAATGATTTTATATGATTACTATCTTGCTGTTCAATATATTTCTCATAACTTTTTTTCGGATTAATATTTCCTATCTCTTTTTAAAGAAAATATTAAATGAATGTAAAATAAAAAAAACGGACGAAGCTGTGTTTCGACATGACCGCTAGGTTATATGGTGAATAAGAGTGGCAGAAACTAGTACTACACTGTTTTAATTTCACATATCAAATGTTTATCGTCTCCACAAATATATCACAATTGATGCATTCGCTGTTAATGTTGAAGGTTGTGACTTATTTACCAACCTCTATGGGTTGAACATCATTCGCTTATAAAACGTTTATGTCATCAGATATGCTATTTGTGTCGAACTGAGCGGTGAAGGTACTTGGCGCCCTCGTAAAAGGCATTTGTTCACTTCGAATGTGCGAATACCATACTTTGAAGAACGCACTCCGAGCACGTTAACACTCAGTATCGTTTGTCCGGATCTTTTGGATTCCCCATTCTTTCCGTTGACGTTTTCTACAGTATGTATGATGTGTATAATGCATATATTTGAACATTTTGAATTTTTTATGATTTTCCACATTTTGAGGTCCAATATCTAAACAAGTATAACATATTTAGGCTTTTATTGTATAATTATTTATAAAGCACAAAAAAGCGTAACAAATGACATCTCAAACGTCTTTCTCGCACAGAGGAGGTCAGAGCTAGACTAAATTAATGTGACCGGAAGTGGTGCTCCTTTTAGTAACTGAACTTTGCGCTGTGATTGCATCAGCCGATGACGTCAGCGCAAGATCAATGTAATTTATAACATTCTTTGTTTAACGTTCATTTGAACGATATCGTTCATTTATGAATTATATTTTCAAGTTATTAATTTCGCATTAATGCTTTTTTCTGACACTCAAAAATTAAGCGTGGTACCCCGTTTTCGAAAGGTAAGACGTATTTCACGAAAAACATACTTGAATGAATTGACAATTATGAATGGTTAGGAAATAAGAATACGGGCTGCAATCAACTGTCTATATATATATGGTTTTTATTTTTCCTGTTAATTTTTAAATTGCTTGTTTTAACTGATGTTACACTTGGTGCATATTTTGTCTTTCTCATTATTCTTGCAATTCATATTTAGTCATTTTCATATCAGTACTTTATCTCAGATTAACGACCTACTATTTTACTATTAAAAGAGCAGTGTACTTCAGTTGGTAGAGTCCCCGGATGATTGCGAACACGAAATTCGATTCAACCAATGATAGTCATGTACGGGTGGATTGTGCGTTGATTTAGTGAGATGTAAATTCCGCCAATGCTGTTAAAAAGTCACAAGTGGTTGATTTCTATTGCTGTCTTAACAAAATCCTGAACTATCTTATATAAGAACGATTGAATGCGCTTCACAAAACACTAGCCATCAATATTTACACGAATTTCGACTATTCTGCTCAATTGTTCTATGCTGGTTAACTAAACTAAATAAAATCACAAAGTAAAAATACTTTAATTACCGATGCGAATACAAATTATAACCTGAAAAGACAAGTATTTTATTTTAAAAATCGAGCGGTTACTTCATCTCCTAATTTCACTATCCCTTCACTTGGACATCAACAAGCAATACGAGCATGTAAAGTGGAAAACGTCACACGAAACCAAAATTGATGAGTTTTGAGCATACTGTTCTCCTCCCGTTCACCTAAGGGGGAGAGACAGACAATCATTTATCAATTAAGAAGTCGTTAGCCAACGATTAGCATTGCTAATGTACTTCGTCGATAGAGTTGGGTCCGTTCGATCCACATCAAATAAGTATACCGTCTGGCTCGATACTAATTCCTAGGCCCAGCCTTTGAATGTAAACTTCGGATACGTTTTCTTGAATGGAAAAATTTTTCCCGGCTTTACGGATTCTCACGGGTCTTATCAATTAAGTCTTTATTCTCAGATGGATGGGTTTATTTGTTCGTTTAGTTGCAGATATGTCATCGGGAATTTCGTGGTGGAGAAATCATTTTATTTTAATAAGTTTGTACAGTTTCGCAAATTGAATTTGTTTCGAAATCGATTTCTGGGGCTGGGAGTTTTAGTGAAATTAAGATAATTTAAGGCATCGGCAACCAAAATTTAAAACGGTTTGGGAGATTACAGATCGGTCAATTATAGGTTTGTTTGCTTTGTTTTATATAAATGTTGCAAAATATAAAGTAACTTACTTATTTTTTTTTCAATTAATTAATATAAACTATCTAACTTCTGACTACGGCTATAAATATAACAAGCGTGATTCGTCTAACTTTCAAGGTATAGCTGTTGTAACGGTCGTAGTTTAAATTCTTTCTTGGAGCGATTCTTATAATATTCAAGGTACAGCTGATGTACTGGCCGTTGTATAGATTATTTCTTGGCACGATCATTGTACATCTGCTGAACCGGCCGTAATCTAAAGGTTAATGAAATAAAATGCTTAATTTGCATTTGAGATGAGATCCTATTAAGTGTTTGAACCCTTCAAGTGGTTTCGACGAGATATGATAGCCATCACGATCTGACCAATTTTGTAATGATGTGAAATCTCGTACAGATACTGCCAATACTTTATGATGACGAGATCAAGAACTAGTCACTTTTCTTCTAGTGTTGGAATATCTTATCCTTTAAGATCTGGTCACTTTTCTTCTAGTGATGGAATATCTCGTCCTTTAAGATCTGGCCATTTTTCTTCTTCTAGTGATGGAATATCTCGTACTTTAATATTTGGTCACTTTTGTTCTAGTAATGGAATATCTCGTCCTTTAAGATTTAGTCACTTTTCATCTAGTGATGGAATACCTCGTAGTTTAAAATTTGGTCGCTTTTCTTCTAGTGATGGAATATCTCGTACTTTAAGATCTAGTCACTTTTCTTGTTGTGATGGAATGTAACGAACTTTAAGATCTGGCCACTTTTCTTCTAGTGATGGAATATCTCGTACTTTAATATTTGGTCACTTTTGTTCTAGTCATGGAATATCTCGTAGTTTAAAATCTGGTCACTTTTCTTCTAGTGATGGAATATCTCATACTTTAAGGCTACAGTGGACACTTAAAATGTCAAAAATTGACGAAATTGCAGAAATTTTTTAAAAAGTTTATTTTGTTATTTTATATACTCTTCTATCAAACACAAAAAAAAATTTCCGATTTTATGCTTTTTTTGCTGAGTTATGGGGTAGTTTTGTTTTCCTCCGCCATGGCTACGCCGCTTTGTTTACGTTTTGCAGCCACATAAACACAGCTGTCAAGTCAGCGAAAATATGGATTATTTTCTTTTCTCTTCTCAAAGCCTCAAAATTATTAAGGACAGTTTACAATTTATCAAATTTGAAATGGCAACAGTAAATTTTAACTGTATCTGTGACTAAAACAGCATATTATTATTTGTATACAAACTTGCAAAGCGTTTTTTTCCCATGTGCATGTAAGCAGTAGCAATCATTTCAAAAGCTATTGTTATCATTTTGTTGCTATGGATCTTGTTTCAAAGAGATGTAGGAAGCCAAAAGGCCGACCCAGCAAGAGAAGGAAAACAAATGCAGAAAATAGCCAGAAAAGATATACAAAATCAGAATGTTCTGCTAACATTGTTGAAAGGCAGGAACCAGCTCCTCAGCCTGAAGCCAACTACATAATCGCTCACAAAACTGTGTTTGATGAATTGTTGGAGAAAGTTCCCTGCAAAAGCTGCAAACAATGTTCACTTGTTGTGCATCAACACCATTCTTTGGGATATTCGGTCAAGCTTGAGCTCTTGTGTGGTACATGCGATGATGAGAGCTATGGCACCGAGTTTTCAAGTCCTCAAGAAGAACCAAAAAGCTCTCATGACATCAATGGCAAGTTGGTGAGTGCCTTCTTGTCCATAGGAAGAGGTCATGCTGCCTTAGAAACTTTTTCTTCTATATTAAATATGCCTGTTATGGACAAAAAAACTTTTTCCAAATGTATGCTCAACTTGTCTATAAAAAATCAAGACGTGAAACGACGAATGCTACAAGTGTCCCGTGAAGCTGCTAGAGCAGCTCATATAAAAATGGATGGCGCACTTAGTACTAGTGTCGTAATAGATGTCAGTGTTTCTTACGACGGTACGTGGCAGAAGCGAGGGCATACTTCAAAGCTTGGATTAGGTAAGAAGAAAGATTTGGAAAGAAGGGCATGTTGAAGAATGCGAAAAGAACTTCGATGGATCAAGCGGAGCTATGGAAATGTACGCTGCCCTAAATATGTGGAGGAGGTCTGTGAGTGATTGCAGTATGCGATACGTGTCGGTATTGAGTGATGGGGACTCTAAGACTTTTCAGGTCTTCAATCAGAATCAAGTCTATGGGCCTGATCTTGAAATTCAAAAGGAAGAGTGCCTGAACCATGTAGCAAAAAGGTTGGGCACATCCTTAAGAAATAAAGTCAAAGAATGGCGCATGAAAAAAGTGACTCTCGGTGGCAAAAAAAAAAAGGCAGCTTGACTGAAAAAAATATAGTTAAGCTGCAAAACTTTTATCGCAAAGCAATAAGAGACAATGTGCCTGACACAAAAAAAAATGAAGTCTGCTATATATGCTAGTTTGTTGCATTGCTCATCCAATGACAGAAAGCCACAGCATACCAAGTGTCCTGATGGGGAAACATCATGGTGTTTCTACCAAAGGGCGATTGCCAAAGGGGAAATGCCAGAATCACACGCTGCGATGAAGACCCACCTGACGCTACAAGTTGTGAAAAAGATTATGCCAGTTTATCAGCGACTAGCATCTGATGCTATTTTAGACAGATGTGTTGCTGGTAAGACGCAGAACATCAACGAAAACATACATAGCTGCATTTGGAGGAAATGTCCCAAGGAAGTGTTTGTTTCAAGAAGAAGGCTGGAGTTAGCAGTAACTGATGCTATTCAAAAACACAACTTGGGATATGTGAAAGCTCTTGAATCTGAGGATAATCCCTCTTTAGATTCAAGTTTTTCTTTGATTATTGCCAAAAGACGGGATCACAGGCGTAAAACGCAGAAAAATATCGTGGTAAAAAAAACAAAATCGAAAAGAAAATCGGTGAAACCGGATGCAGCATATTGTGCCGGAGCATTTTAATTTTGGTTACATCAATCCAATTAATTAATTAATCGATTTTCTTTTCGATTTTTTTGAGAATTAGTTTTGTTTTACTTATTATACATTTTTTATCGTGTATTATAACATACATACATACATCTTGTATTACAACACTACTCTACAATTATGACATACATGTTTTTCAATTCAATAGCAGTACTGTAAAATTTTATCATCTTCTATCCTATATTAGTGTTTAATTAAATTTAATTTGTGCTCTTTGTTTCTTATAGTTATTTACTAAGAAAGTTAAAGACTTGCAATTTACGTAAAGTTTTTTACAATCCGTATGCGTTATGTGAATTACAATTATGTGCTTAAAAACTGCCTTATAAAGAATGCATAAACTATATTTGTGTTATGCTAGATTTCTAGAACTAAATTTATTCCTAAAAATTATTTATACTCTTTTGAAATGAAAAAAGTTGTTTTACTCCAAATCAAAAAATTGCCTCGAACTAAAATTTCAAAATGCTCCGGACGTCTCAATTTTCATCCTATAACTACAAGACTCTCCATATTTTCTCCTGTTATAAGTATTAAAAGATTTTGGGATGCACAAATATGATAATAATTGTGTGAAGAGAAAAATTTAACTTTTTAACTAAAAATTTCTTTTTTTTTCTTAAAAATTCCTTTTTAAGAGCACATTTTTATTCATTACTAAAAAACTATCATATTAAACATGACATTGCTTCCCCAAATTTTTTAAATAGTGGCTTAAGATAAGAAATCAAGAAGAAAATCAAAGATATTGAAAAAATTGGAACGCCCGGAGCATTTTTAACTTTTGTATTTTTTTTTTTTTAATTTCAAATATTTTAAAAATAAATAATTTTTTTTACATCAATTTTTTTTTCTAGTTTTAGTATGAAAATAAATATTATCAGACAAAATTTTGAGCTTTTTTATTTAAAATTAAGAAAAAATATTTTTACTGTCCACTGTAGCCTTAAGATCTAGTCACTTTTCTTCCAGAGATGGAATATCTCGAACTTTAAGATCTGGTCACTTTTCTTCCAGTGATGGAATATCTCGAACTTTAAGTTTTCGCCACTTTTCTTCTAGTGATGGAATATCTCGTTCTAAAAAAATTTCGTCACTTTTGTTCTAGTCATGGAATATGTCGTCCTTTAAGATTTAGTCACTTTTCATCTAGTGATGGAATGCCTCGTAGTTTAAAATTAGGTCGCTTTTCTTCTAGTGATGGAATATCTCGTACTTTAAGATCTAGTCACTTTTCTTCTAGTGATGGAATATCTCGTACTTTAATATTTGGTCACTTTTGTTCTAGTCATGGAATATCTCGTCCTTTAAGATTTAGTCACTTTTCATCTAGTGATGGAATGCCTCGTAGTTTAAAATTTGGTCGCTTTTCTTCTAGTGATGGAATATCTCGTACTTTAAGATCTAGTCACTTTTCTTCTATTGATGGAATATCTCGTATTTTAATATTTGGTCACTTTTGTTCTAGTCATGGAATATCTCGTCCTTTAAGATTTAGTCACTTTTCATCTAGTGATGGAATAAGTAGTTTAAAATTTGGTCGCTTTTCTTCTAGTGATGGAATATCTCGTACTTTAAGATCTAGTCACTTTTCTTCTAGTGATGGAATGTATCGAACTTTAAGATCTGGCCACATTTCTTCTAGTGATGAAATATCTCGTACTTTAATATTTGGTCACTTTTGTTCTAGTCATGGAATATCTCGTCCTTTAAGATTTAGTCACTTTTCATCTAGTGATGGAATACCTCGTAGTTTAAAATTTGGTCCATTTTCTTCTAGTGATGGAATATTTCGTTTTTTAAGATCTGTAGAGACAGGCGAGTTAGCGCCACCGGCGCGATAACGCCATCTATCGAAGAGTAAGTGGTACTGCAGAGAACGTCGGAGGTAATTGTAGACTCCGGACGTGTCTGCTGGATTCTTAGATCCTGTTGTTTAATTCTCCATGTATATAGTGTTCTTCCATGTTAAATTAGTCGTCCTGTATTAGTCTGTTCTGTGCTGTGTTAAAATAAACTTGTGTGTTTAAAGAAGTTGTTCTCGATTGGACAAACAAAACACTTCGATTCGGCAATCCTCACAACACGCTCTCTTTCGAGAACCAGAGGTAACCAGAACAAAGGACTGTAGGACTATAAGCAGAGCATGAGAACCAAAAGTCATGGAAAGCAGGTAGGAGCAATTTTGATCTGATTTTATTTGAAGTATACTTTCACCGAAGATATATAAATATATATATATGAAAGAAAGTCAAAATGTATAAGAATTCTAAAAAAGAAGATTTGGTATCACTTCTTGGTGAATTAGAAGATACACCAACTGTTGGTTTAACAGTGATTCAATTAAAAAATAAAATTGAGGACAGTAAACCTTTTAAAGACGATCCAGAATTCGTAACAGGTTTATTAAATTCAATAGTTGAGGAAAGAAAGACAAAAGAAGATGACGAGATTAAAGCTAGGGATACACAATTAGCACTAGAAGCTCAAAAAATTGAATTTGAAAAATTAAAATTAGCGCAGCTAGAAAAAGAAGTCGAACTAGAAAAAATCAGAAGTCAGAACGCGTCTAAATATGAATCTCGCTCGAGTAAAGACATAGATACAGGTTCGGGAAACTTGGAAAGTCTGATAAGAAGTGTGAAAACGTTAACCATCCCAGTTCCAGACAAATCGGAAAACTTCAGTTTGTTCTTTCAAACACTGGAGAGAGCATTCATTACCAAAAACGTACCGGAAGAGTTCAAATCCGAAATTTTGATTAACATTTTGGGGGATAAAGCTACAAACATACTATTTTATATTAGCGATGAAGAACTAAAATCGTATGAAACCATTAAAAAACTGGTATTAAAAGAATATCAACCCACTGCTTTTGAATGCCTAGTAAATTTTCGTAGAGCACGACGTGAGTCTAAAGAGTCGCATGTTCAATTCGCATCTAGACTGTCTGCTAATTTCCAATATTACTGTCAGCTACGTGAAGTTAAAGATTTTGATACCTTATGTCAACTGATAATTTCTGACAAAATTTCCCAAACATTAGATAGAGAAACTACAACTTACATTAATATGAAAACAGGGGAAAATTGGTTAAAACCGAAAGATTTAGCCAAAGAAGTTGACATATATTTTGTCAATAAAGGCAGGTCGTTGAATGAGACCACTTCTTATTCCAACGAAAATACAGCTAATAAGTTACCCCATGTTTTTAAAGAATCCAAGTATGTCCCACCTCATGCGAGGAACAACATAAATAAAAATAGATATCCGCCCAAAGATTGTTATATATGTGGAAAAAATACGCACCTTGCCAGATTTTGTTCGCAACGGAGTAAACCGGAAAAACAGTACGATCTCTCAAAAAAGGAAACAGAGAAAAAGGGGAGTGACAGAATAATAGCTAAGATTGGATCTTCATGTTTAGAACCAGACGAAATAATAACGCAACCATTGCAAAGTGTAAGTGTTTGCATTGCGGGTAAAGAGATACGAGCTATAATTGATTCAGGAGCTGAGATTTCAGTTTTAAACCCGAAGTATATTCCTAACATTCCTATTGAAAATAGTAGCGAAATTGACTTAATTTCCGCTTTTGGAGAAACGATTAAAGCCAGTGTGGCGAGAATCCCCATTTCTATTAGTAATCCTGATAATCCTCTCTTTTTGAAACCTATTGAAATATTCCTGGCCTTGACGGAGAAACTTCATGTACCATGCATTTTAACCCCGACCGTATACAATTTATTGCTTTCGGATGAGACGTACCCTACTGACGCAAAGCTTGATGTGGGCAACGACACGCCAACGCAGGTGGCTAGGGAAAATGATAAACAAAGTTCGCTGGGTGAAACATTTTTTTTCTCGCTTGTTGATGAAAATGTAACTGGTGGTGTAAACAGTATTACTTCTGTGAATTCGCAATCGGGAAAAACGGAAAAGGTTAACCAGATGTCAGATGTTGATAAATTAAGAGCGGAGCAGCAGAACTGTGAATCGTTTAAGACGGTTCTTGATCAAGTAAAGCAAGGGAAAGGAAATTATATTTTAATCGATGATATAATTTATCACAAAGAAAAAATTTCAGGTGACAATGTTACGCAACTCGTTTTACCAAAAGATAGGAGGGAACAAATTTTAAAAGTCGCACATGAGTCAGTATTTGGAAGTCATCTGGGGATGCGTAAAACGAAAGAACGAATAAAATATTCATTTTATTGGCCCGGCATGTCAAAGGACATATTGAATTTTTGCAAAACTTGTAAAGATTGTCAGTTACGAAGTCCAGAAAGATGTACAGATAGAATCCCTATTACCCATGTAAATAGACCAAACTTCCCGTTTGAAGTTATAAACGCAGATATAATCGGTCCAATCGATCCACCTTCAGCTAGAAACCATAAGTATGTTCTTACAGTAATGGATCAACATTCGAGATGGCCAGAAGCCATACCTTTGAGATCACTCACCGCCAAAGCAACATGCGATGCTTTGCTCGAAATTTTTATGCGTACAGGTATACCCACACTTATAGCCAGTGATCAAGGTTCGAATTTCATTTCTCAACTGACGGAAGAATTTCATACTAGATTAGGAGTTTGCCCTAAATTCTCAACACCTGGTTATCCAGCTAGTAACGGATTAGTCGAAAGATATAACAAAGTTTTGAAACAAATGCTTCACCATGTTATTAGAAAAGATCCTAAGAACTGGGACAAACATATTCCGTATTTGCTATTTGCATATCGAGAAATTCCTAACTCCACAACTGGAGTGTCGCCTTTTAAATTACTTTAAATTAAGAGAAGCTAGAGGTCCATTATCAGTTCTAAAATCTACTTGGTCAGGAGAAATCCCTCTACCCATAAATCTTGGCAAAAGCGCTATAGATTATCTTCAAGAATTGAAAATAAATTTAGAAGAGGCTGCAGAACAAGCATCGGTAGTTGCAGAAGGGAAACAAAAGGCGTACGCTGAGTATTTTAATCGTCGCACTTCGTCCAAAGAGTTTAAAACTGGTGACCAGGTATATTTACTAATTCCGGATTCAAATAACAAATTATACGCGAGATGGACCGGACCAGGAAAAATAATTTCTCGGTGTAACCCTCATTCATATAAAGTAGAACTTTTAGACGGAAAAATAAGGCACGTGCATGCAAATAAAATCCGGAAATTCCATTCAAGAGTCCAAACGATTGGTGTAATTTTTGAAAACGAAGCAGAGTTGGGAGAAATCCATCCTACACCTGAACCGCATTTAAAAGAAAAACCTAATTTTGAGGAAATCGACTTAAATCATTTGGATGACACAAAGAGGAGAGATATTTTGGATTTAGTGACGAAATATGAAATGTTATTTTCTGATAAAGTACAAATAGCTCAAGTCGGAGAACATAAAATTAAATTATTAGAAACAGAAAGGAAGAAACCTTATATTTATAGAATCCCAGAATCTCTTAAACGAGAAGTTGATAAGCAAGTTGAAGAATTGCTTAGTCAAGGTCTTATCGAGGAGAGTGATGCAGAGATAGCCTACCCTGTAGTCTGTGTTATGAAAAAAGATGGTAACCTTCGATTATGCATTGATTTTAGATCCCTTAACGCTGCTACTAAAGCAGACGATTTCCCAATGGAAAATGCCACCGAGCTCATGTATTGCATAGGAAAAGCCAACGTCATAACAACAATAGATTTATTAAAAGGCTACTGGGCTATACCAATGGAAAAATCAAGTCAGGATTTTACATCATTTAAGACTCATCGAGCGCTATACCGATTCAAGGTGATGCCTTTTGGATTAAAAAATGCTGCAGCGACATTTCAACGTGTCATGAACAAGGCATTGTCAGATCATAAAGAATTTTCTCGTGCCTATATCGATGACATAGCAGTATTTTCAGATGACTGGGACACACATCTATCCCATCTAAACACCATACTATCAAAATTGAAAGAACTGTGTTTCACTATCAACTTGAGGAAATGCTCTTTTGCAAAACCTCAGATAAAATATCTAGGTCATATAATCGGATCAGGGAAGCATGAAACTGACCCAGATAAGGTCACAGCGATTCAAAATTTGGAGCCTCCAAAAACTAAGAAAGAACTCAAGAGTCTTCTTGGTTTATGTAATTATTACCGAGATTACATACCGCACTACGCAGAAACAGTTTACCCTCTCACGGAACTTACGAAGAAACGATGTCCTGAGGAATTAGCATGGACAGAGGCCCATAGTCAGTCCTTCACCAAGATAAAAGATTCTTTGACGAACGCACCAAGTTTGCACACGCCAGTTCCTGGACAACCATTTGTGATACAGTGTGATGCATCTTCAGTCGGTGTCGGTGCATGTTTATCTCAGAGGAAAGATGGAACTCTTTTTCCTATAAGCTACGCAAGCCAAAAATTGACTAAACAACAACAGGCTTGGCCGACAATTGAGAGAGAGGCCTACGCAGTTATATGGAGTTTGAAGAAGTTCGAGACTTGGATCTTTGGGTCGAAGATCGAATTGATAACTGACCATAATCCATTGACATACATCACGAAGAATACTCCTCAATCGTCAAAGCTTCAGAGATGGTCCTTGGCTCTACAAAAGTACGACATCTCCATATCACATTGCCCAGGGTCAAAGTTGTCGAACGCTGACGCTTTGTCCAGACTGATGTCCTCCTCAACTATTCCACTATAGACTGTTCCTGATTAAAAAACTGTATCCTTATAAACTGTTCCTGATTTTGACAATTGTCATTATAAACTGTTCCTGAACATTGAATTTTCATTGAACTTTTTCTATTATTGGATTTTATTTTTTTTGCTAAGCATTTTAGAGATGAAAATTTAATATTTTGGTATATTTAGTTAATTCTTTTAACTGATTTATCTATATACAATTATTTCTTTCGTATATGTTTTGAATTGTTGATTTAGCATATAGTATGATATTAAGTTGAATATCAATATATACATATTTTTTAGAGGTCAAATTTTATCGAATAATTGGTAAAAGTGATTTGTTGTATTATTATATATTATTTGTCTATATTGTGTCTATTGCTATTATCAGAGTAATTAATATATGTCTCACCTGTCACTTAAGTTTCAGATTCGGATTAATTGAGGTATAATCCCAATCTTGAGGGGAGGGTGTAGAGACAGGCGAGTTAGCGCCACCGGCGCGATAACGCCATCTATCGAAGAGTAAGTGGTACTGCAGAGAACGTCGGAGGTAATTGTAGACTCCGGACGTGTCTGCTGGATTCTTAGATCCTGTTGTTTAATTCTCCATGTATATAGTGTTCTTCCATGTTAAATTAGTCGTCCTGTATTAGTCTGTGCTGTGCTGTGTTAAAATAAACTTGTGTGTTTAAAGAAGTTGTTCTCGATTGGACAAACAAAACACTTCGATTCGGCAATCCTCACAAGATCTAGTCACTTTTCTTCTAGTGATGGAATACATCGAACTTTAAGATCTGGCCACTTTTCTTCTAGTGATGGAATATCTCGTACTTTAATATTTGTTCACTTTTGTTCTAGTCATGGAATATCTCGTAGTTTAAAATCTGGTCACTTTTCTTCTAGTGATGGAATATCTCGAACTTTAAGATCTGGTCACTTTTCTTCTAGTGATGGAATATCTCGTACTTTAAGATCTAGTCACTTTTCTTCTAGTGATGGAATGTATCGAACTTTAAGATCTGGCCACTTTTCTTCTAGTGATGGAATATCTCGTACTTTAATATTTGGTCACTTTTGTTCTAGTCATGGAATATCTCGTCCTTTAAGATTTAATCGATTTTCTTCTAGTGATGGAATATTTCGTAATTTAAGATCTAGTCACTTTTCTTCTAGAGATGGAATATCTCGTTCTTTAAGATCTGGGCACTTTTTTTCTTCTAGTGATGGAATATCTCGTACATTAAGACTTGGTCACTTTTCTTCTAGTCATGGAATATCTCGTTCTTTAACATTTAGTTACTTTTCATCAAGTGATGGAATACCTCGTAGTTTAAAATCTGGTCACTTTTCTTCTAGTGATGGAATATCTCATACTTTAAGATCTAGTCACTTTTCTTCCAGAGATGGAATATCTCGAACTTTAAGATCTGGTCACTTTTCTTCTAGTGATGGAATATCTTGTACTTTAAGAATTGGTCAGTTTTGTAATGACGGGATACCTCATCCCAACAACCATAAGGAAGGTTAAAACAATGTCTTTATTATATTGCCTTTAAGTTTACTTAAAATGTGATGCTTTGGTAAAACTAGAAGTTCAGTAATTGACAGTTTTGGAATACGTTATATACGTTTGGAAAGATGTCTACTCGATGAAACTGCATTTTATAGCACTAATTTTAAACTAAACTATCTGTACACGTAGGATTTAGAAACTATTTGATTATTCCTCAAGAGTTCCCAGATTAATTTGCATTCGGACGTTTCAATTTTTTATTTTCTTTTATAACGTAGTTTAGTAATTTTTTTTGGTAATTTTTAATTATCGTTGTACTAGAGCAACACAACGGGCTATTGACGACGGTTCGGGAACAATCCGCTAAGAGAAAGATTTGAGGACAACACCACGTAATTTTGAACCACGGTCAGATGTCGAGGCAACACCTGAACTGGCCCCACACTCTGAAAACTTCCACACCAACCCAACGTGAGGACTTTAAGCCATGACACATTTAAAGTGTATCAAACGCTTCTTCACCAAATGCTTACTAACATCCATGCACTGACTCGGATTCAAAACAATAACCTTCCGATGTAGAGGCTAATACCTTAACCACCAGACCGATTGGTCGTCATAATGAAGTTTAATTAAAATGAAATAAATTATGCGATTGTCAGATATCGCAACTATGGAGCCATGGTATCCCAGTTGGTAGAGTCATAAATCAGCAATCGAAAGTTTGCGAGTTTGAAACTCAATCCAACCACATACTCTAGTGTAAGTGTTGGCTGGTGTGAGTTAAATTTAATGGGGGCTCAAATATCCTCATGTTGACACGGTGGAGAAGTTTGGAGAGTGGGGTGCCAGCTCTGGAATTGACCTCGTCGTCAGACCAAGGTTCAAGATTGCGAGATGTTGTACTCGGATTTTTAACTGTGGAATTGATTCCGAACCATTTTCAACAGTACGTTATGGTAGCCCAGTTAGACGTAAATTCAACTAATTTTCTACCAACTTACATTTCGGCTACCTGAATTATTTCTTTGACAGTAGAATAATTGAATGGTTTTTGCACTTGAGAAAAGGTATTGAAATAAATATTGAGTGGATTGCTTACTTTAAGATTTCGATCAAAGGTTTATCAAACTTTTGATTAAAAAACCTAATTAATTAAAAAATCTTATAGATTATGCGTTACCGCACAGAACCACCAATATTAGCTAATTTAAGAAAAACACATATTTATAAATATCTGCATTTAACTGTACAAAACCGCTGATTATTGTGTACTTAGCGTTGTACAAGTAAAATATAAACCAAATTCATTCATTTGGGAATAATGTATGTGTGATCATAAAAGCACTTAAGTCCATGAATAGTTCATATTACATATGATATTGGTGTCAGGTGGACAGCATCGTGGCTATTGATAGACATATTGAAGTGTCAAATATGAATAAATGTGATGTTCAAGAGAGTGGTACTCACCGAGAGGTCACTGGAAATAGCACTAGGGATCTTTGATTTAGGGGATCAGATCATGGCAATCCTACGGAATACCTTTGAAGGGCTTAATTTCAGGGGTTATTTGGAGCTTACTCTTTACGGATCAGCATATTTGGGGTTTTAGTCTTCCTCGAGAGATTCCCAGTTTCTGTCCATTTCCGGTTGCTTCACCCGCAATAAAATTCAACTTCATACCCATTCTTCAGATCAATTCAGTAAAATGCATTAATCTCATACTCAATCACTGAGGCTGTTTGACCCCTCGCAATTCCTTGCATACCCAATGACTTAAGTCGTTTCATTTGGTATTGGTTGTAGCATTCCCGGGAGCAGAAAGCGCTTAAAACTGCGTCGTACATCGTAGAACAAAGTCTTTGCAGGACAATTTACCTTAATTTGATCAAAATTTTGACCGATTTTTATAATTATAAATTACGATGTTCTGCAGTGCAAAGCGCGCTCCTTGCCACGCTATTTTTTTTGTCTAGCTACGGAACAACCTTCCTACACCACCCCACCCCACTATAATCGTCTGAGGATTGTGTCCAGTCATCCGACATTTTATCTTGGGAACATGAAAGCTACATGCCTTAGAAGTTATTTGTCCATAATGAAGTACCACTTCATTCATATTTCCAATTCTAAAAGCTTGGATGAATTAAGGAAACGTCTTTGCCTTCATCTTTTTACAAAAGTACAAAGTTTCAACTCAAATGATTTCTTCAGAATGTATACTTCAAAAAAAAAATTCGTTTTCCTTTTTCTTCACGTGAGCTTGAAAAAACTGCGCCCTACACATGGACATGATAATTCTGGGATTTCACCCTTCTGTTTGCATATCTAGAAAATTATAGGATAAATTGATTCGCTGTTAGAAAACGAAGTGTATATTTTGAAAAAGAAGAAGATACAGACATCATCCTATGGCCCTCGAAAATGCTGTTTAATTTTGAGTATATAATATACCCTAGAAATGACGTCAATTCTTAGCAGAAGGAAGAATTAGAAGTTCTTCCAGATTTTATTTCACTTATAAAAATTTTTCAATGTTTTCTGCAGTCCGAAGAAGAAAAAGAGATTTCTATTGAGTACACTTATTTTTCTACATGGGTTTACAGAAATATTGAATAATGTGGGAATAGTGAATGCTTTTTCCAGCTGAAGGCTTTTCTAAAGCAAGCCATAGATGAATTGAAGTCAGAGATCCCCAAATTAATTAAATTTTTGGTTTAGTTCTGTCTGTACCTGTTTCGGAAGCAATTTGTGAATCCTGGGGATCAACAATAGATAAAATTGTTAGCAAAAGAACAAATGTTGTTGAGGGAGATGATGCAGTCACTGGAATTGGTTTGCGTGTGTTTATTTTTTTCAAATGGTGTACCACCAGGCTATAAAAAGTTAATTAATTTTGATGCTTTATTATAAATACGTAATACATAATTACAATTGCCTGGAATTGTGTTCCAGAACACTGAATATAATTGTGCAGCTGAGGTCTCATTTATGCGTTGTATTTCATCTTTCAACTTACCACGCTACGGTGACTTGGCGTAATCGTAACATGAACGGGACATCGACATTCCAATGAAGTAGAAACGACCATGTGGGCAAAGTAGTTGTCAAGATCTCAGAACTGTAGGTCACGGGCCTTGGGAATCGACTTGGCTCCAACGACTATTAAAGCACAAACTAGCTTCGTTAACTCTCCTTGTCCCAATGATGTACCTTATTATTGGCAAAACAGAGCAGATCTTGTAGGACGAGATATCTCATCATCAGACGAAAACAGACCCGATCTTGTAGGACGAGATATCTTATCATCAGACAAAAACAGACCAGATCTTGTAGGACGAGATATCTCATCATCAGACGAAAAAAGACAAGATCTTGTAGGACAAGATATCTCATCATCAGACGAAAACAGACCCGATCTTGACCTCTCAGCATAAAAACAGCGGCACTATCTTGATGACGAGGTATCCCTTCAAAGCAAATTTGGTTACATCTTGATGGATGAGGTATATCGTCGAAACCAGTTGAAAAGTAAACCACGCTCGATAGTTATTACTGCATTATAACTCCCACTTTCTACCAAATCATGTGAACTTAACCCATATATCTTAAACACAGAGTGATCGCAAGTAATAACACGAAACTGTGCACCTAATTCACTAGAAGGTCGATGGAACCAATATATATATATATATATATATATATATATATACAAACAAATATCATTCAAATACGTAATTTAATGAAAGATCAAAATAAAAAGCATGTGTGTTTAACCAGAAAACGAAAGTGAAAACGAAAGTAAGAAGAAAAGTTAAAACTAATCATGCAAGCGCGCTGAAAGCTGCAGACATAGCATGGTAAGGAATACATTTTTCTAAAACAAGAGAAAATTCAAATAATAAAAACCAAAAGGAATTTATTGAAAACGAAAGTGTTGGTGGATCAGGGCGTCATCAGGGAGGAGTCTGACCCAAACAACACAAAATGGTGTTTTCTACGAAAATGAGCCGCAAAATGTATATATATATATATATATGTATATATATATATATATATACGTTGAAATTTTTAATCCATCTTTCAAGTTCCCGAATTTACAAAAAATAACTAAACAATGCTAGTCAAAATTTTCTTTTGCTGGAATGGTTTGAGTGCTGGAAATGGAATCTGTGAAACGATGGTCAAATTCCTATTGGAAAAGATATAAAAGTTACAATACAAAAATTATTTATTTATCAAGAAAATCATATTTTTAGGTACGGATCTAATGTGAAATTTTCCGCAGATTTCAAATCCGTTGAAATTTTTCTCCATATTTAACTATCTAGGAGATAGAAAAAAGAACTCCACACTCCAGTTAAATTTGTATGTTTTTTTTTTTTTTGTCTGCTGAAATATCGTTCCTCGGAAAATGAAACGGAAACACAGAAAAAAATAAATTTAGAATCTGTCATATCTTTATGGTATTGCCATTCCTTGCAAAACAACAGTAATTAAATCCCATTAAATTCATTAAAAAATATTCTAGATTTAATTTTAAAATTCGAGCTGGCCCCAAAAATCGCAAAAAATTCGGACTACCTGTGTGCCAAGTCTCATTAGTGTAAGTGCCATAGATTTGTCGGGATTGTGCGTAACGACACACAAACACTTCTTTTTATAATAGTAGAAAATGTCGCGATTGCTGCATTCCTCTACTCTGATATTTTCGGCGTCCAAAACGTATCTAACACTCCTTGTTGTAGCACTAAAGTAGTGTGAAGTAATCACTGATGTGTCATATCCCATATTTATATGAATGAATAGGGAATAATTTTAAATATCAATTAAAATAACAACGAATATATTAAATTACTTATTAAAAATACATTTAAACATTTTTCTAATGTCGTCAATAAGGTTGTAAGGCTTAAAAGATCTCAAGTGGTTTCGTAGAGATACCTGGTATATCAAGATCTGAACAATTCTGCTAAAGACACGATACCTGGTACTCAAGAACGCCAATTGAATTCCAAATGATGGACATATTGCCATTTTTTGAGGATTACGAGATAACGATCTGGTAAGTTTTTTAATGATGACATATCCCGTGCATCAAGATCTGGTCAGTTTTTGATTGATGAAATATACCGTGCATCAAGATCTGGTCAGTTTTTTAATGATAAAATATACTGTGCATCAAGATATGGTTAGTTTTGCTGTTGGCAAGATACCTGGTCGAGACAACCATTAGGAGGGTTGAGCAAAATCTGTTTTTAGAGAGATGTTGAGAACCCAATGGCAGAAGACAATCAACTATAAAATTGATTGCTGCATTGGACGAAAGTTTATTGACATAGTTGATATGGAGCTAATTTAGGATACATTTGTAGTTATTTAACCAGAGAACCCCACATTTCTTAAGGTTTCGTATACAAGCTAAAACTTTAAAACTCAAGGTACATTCTGTTGTGTTAATAACGGTCTACTGTTAAGTGTAAAAGATTTAATACCACACTTCAAAACACATCTAGATCTATTGCTGATTATCTGTAAAGTGGTTTTTTATGAACTTCTGCCAAGTTGGAACTTTTATTTCTCAAACTGAGATAGATTCTCCATTTATCTCGAAATAATTTGTTCGTGGACTATTCAAAATTGTTTTTTGAATGTGTTTGTACTTAATGCACGCATGAAAAATATACTAGAACTAAGCAATTAAAGTAAAAAAATATGACATCCATGCCATAAAAGTTTACAATTCACTAAAAAATATTTTGTTTTACAAAACTTTGAAATTGCGAAGGAAATGTTTTAAGAGTCTAGAAGGGAATTAAATAGATACTCTTTATGTACAATACGTATATTTGATCCAATTACATTTTTCAATTAAGTATGCAAACAATTATTTTCTTTTACGTCAACATTTTTTATAAACGTAAATTGTAGAAAAAGTTTACTAACTACTTTCATAGTTAAGCTGACGTTTAAATTTTAGGCACCCATGTTTTGAGTCTGGATAATTTGATGTGATTATTAAGTATTTGAAGAGGAATTAATTCATTTAAATAGATCATAAAAACTATAAAGCTATATTTTAACAGAATGTCCCCAACACATTATTTTTAAATGCGTACCATTATAACTCTTTGCAAAGATGGAAAATATAACTACTAAAATATTAATGATAAAATTGGCAGTTATACTTTTTTTATGAAAATGAACCTGCCATGGAAGATATAATTTAAAAAATGGTTCAGTGCAATGCTTTTTATTAAGAATTAAGTATTCGACTATGTTTTTAGCCCTCTTTGGGATTACATCCATTCTATTTACTGTGTAGTACGCAAAAAGAATAGGATTTACCGCTTATTTAAACTTTCCAGTCGAGCAGAACTATCCATTCATGTACCCGATTGAGAAATAAAACAAGGTAAAAGTACTTTGCTTATTTCTTTAAAAGTATGCAGCTGAAATCCCAACAATGCTTAATCTAATTTATGTATTCCCAAATGAACATGCTTGCCAGTCTGAATTTCTAAAGGTCAGCAAAGAATCCTTTCCGGTACAAAACGTCTCCATAATTCTATTCCCAAACTTTTACAATCCGCTAAATTAAATTAGAAATCCAAAAGAGGCGACATTCATTTTTGAAAAAAAAGCAAAGACCCTGGAAGTAAATAAAACTAAAACACACCAATAGGAAGCAAAAATAAAAAAACTATCAGCCCCAAATCTTGTTTGTCGTTCTTAAAGAAGAAACACAAGAACCGAGAGACAAACAAAAAAATCATTCGAAAAATTCCTCCCCGTCTTCATTCTTTAAAAACGCTAATCCTTCCGAACACGATTTCGAAATCTTAACCTTTTAAGTTAACCTACGCGAGAGAGATAACAACAGAAGAAAACATAAAAGCATCCAAACATGACAAAAAAAAAATGTCTCCAACAGCATTTGGCCTCGAAATAAAAATTCGGTAGACAACATGCTTCAGCATTGGTCCGAAATTGTTAGAATAGATAGAGGAAATACCCACAGCGATCTGATATTCCCTGTGACGTCCCTTCTTAAGCTAAGGCACAGAAAATAATGTATAAAAATGGGGTCTCTCTCCAATCCCCTCGAGGGAAGGCGAAGAATTACTGGTGAATCCAGCTTGTTGCAAGTTTTAATGATATCCCTTGGCAGCGAAGGGCAAGTAAAACACGATGGAAGACTTCTGAAAGAAAAGATAGGGTTTGTCGTTGTCTGAGCCCCCTGGATCCATGTTTGATCTTCTCTAATCCGGCATTGGTGTTGTATTTCATGTATCGAAACGTGAGTTCAGGTACTTTGAATTAATACATTAGTATTTTTCCCAAGTTCGCCTTAGAATTACAAACTATGATTTTTGATCTCTTAGTGCCGTCTTTTAAACAACGTCTGTAATTTAATGGTGGTAATTTAATATGGAGACACCCCGTGAAATGCATGCCTGAAAAGAAATTTGTATTCTACTGAAATGTGTAGGTGGCGCTGATGTTTATATATATATATATATATATATATATATATATATATATATATATATATATATATATATATATATATATATATATATATTATGGTGGAGCGAAAAACACGAATTTCGGAAATTGAAAACGCCTATGGTGGGAATAGTTGGGGACCACCATGGTTATTGATAATACGAAATATGAGCTAAATCAATTAATATCTTCAAGTGCCAAAATCACTTCGAAATTTCGATAATTTGCCAATTTCTTCACAAAAACAATAATAACGCATTTAAAATTTTTATTGCATCTCATTTAAAGCCATAGGTGGGAGAAATGAACTCCCTGCTTGTAAAAAAAAGCGTTACACCTAACATTATCCCGGATATTTAAAAATTTCCCTTTTTTTAGAGCGCTTGCTATACTACACACGTCTCCACTCCTCTCAATAGAGTCATCATAGCGTTCCTCGCTATACTAGGGTGCACGGACGCTTCCCTTTCTTCGCTTGTTTATAAGTGATAAATAACACGTATTTCACCACATGAAGTGAAGGTGTCTGGGTTTCTTTAAATACCCATACACTTCTTTGTAAATATCAAGCAGGTGTATGCTCCTGCAAATGCCCTACTGATCTAATTTATCGAGGAAAACTAAGTCCTTTGTTTAACTTGATTCGCTTTCGTTTCTTGGTGCGTATTTTACTGTTTATTTTTACTTATTTTAGATATTTTTTATGTCGAATTTTATTCTTTAAGTTCAGTTTTCTTTGGGTTTGGTTTGTTTTGTTTGTTAAGGATACACACGGTTCTGTGAATTAGTAGAAATGCCTAGGACACGATCAGTAGATGTATGTCCCATGTTTGGAATGGCTGAAATAATGAAGCCTAACATGCGTTCAACATATTCAGATGTTATGAAGTATTATCTTAATATACAGAAAGGTTATAAAAGAGATGCTAGTATGTGGTTGATGTATGTTCAATTTTAATTAAAGAGCTTAAAGGATTATAGAGAAAAAGTTCGATTCGAACTGTAACAAAACAACAAATAATATATATGCTGAAAAAATACCATAAAGCATATCGAAATATTAAGAAACTATTAAAAAATACTGGCAAACTATATTTCTTGAAAAAGGTTGTGTCCTTCAGGGAATCAGCAGAAAAAAAATCTCTTTGATACTAGCATATGTAAATGTAAGAACTTTCTCAGTTGTACTTTCAAAATGAAAGTACCTATTGCTGAAAGAGATTTTTTAACAGATCAAAGGACATTTCGAAAAATGGTCATTGGAAATGTTGACATTAAAACTAACAGAATGATTGAAGAAAAGATTGCAGCGCAAAGAAAGAGAAGCAGAGAGCCAAAACGTTCAGCTCTAAGATTGTAAAGGAAAACAATCCAAAATACTCTCGCCCTCTATTACGGGAGCTGCTTTGAGTTTTAATTTGCTTAAGAATTCTAATGACACTATAAACACAATCATTGATAATAATTCTCCTTCAACTTCCCAAAGAGAACTAAACTTCCAAGTGTAGCTCAGGTTTGTGACAGAACTGGTGTTTCCGATAGATCGGTAGCATATCTAATAAATGCTGCTTTGAAGGATATGGAAAAAATTTCCAATTAGAAGAGAAAGGACAAATACCCGCAGTTACCTGAAAAGGAAAAATGAGGAAACTACCTCTTGATCAGAATATGGAATATACTTTGATGAGCTTTGATACTTTGATGGAATATATTATGATTCTAGACGTTCCACAACCAATAGTAACATATTTAACTTTACATACCATCCACAAGCAGTAGAACGTTGCGTTAAATTAGTAACTGAAGCATATAGTACAGTATGTGGTACAGAGGCACGATTTGGATTTATTCGGTCAAGAATTGCTTCCAGACTTGCTTTACTCAGACTTGAAACCAAAAGCCAATATCAACCACTTTTAAGCTAAACCACTTGCCAGTAACTTCAACTTAATTTTTTAGGGTAAGCTAGCAACTTAAATTGAAATTTTTAGGGGGGGGGGGTAGAACTCGATATGCAGCTACCTTATCGTGCTGAATTCTGGGTTTTTGTCATAATGCAAAAATCAGCGAAGAGCTGCAAGGGAAAGCGCCCGTGTAGACGCGTTTTCGCAATGATGAGTCTATTGAGAGGAGTGGAGACGCGCGTGATGGCGCTGAAAAAAAAAAAGGATTTTTTTTTTAAGGGATAATGTTGGGTGTAAAACTTTTGTTTTACACGCAGGGAAGTTCATTTCATCCACCCATGGCTTTAAATAAGATGTATTAAATTTTGTTTAAATGCGTTATTATTATTTTTGTGAAAAAAATTGGCAAAATTTCGAATTTTTAAAGTGATTTTGGCACCTGAAGATATTAATTGATTTAGCTCATATTTTGTATTATTAATAAGCATGGTAGTCTCCAACTATTCCCACCATAGGCGTTTTCAATTTCCAAAATTCGTGTGTTTCGCTCCACCCTAATATATATATATATATATATATATATATATATATATATATACACTCATGTCCATAAATTAAGGATAATGCCAGCTCCGGCAAATACAGGTTGAGAAACAAAACAAGCGTAACTTATTAATAAATCCCATTTATTAAACAAAAGATAAAGACAAAAAGAGATGGTGTATGATACCATTCATAAAAACTACGTTTTTTGCTCACTACAGCAATTACTAAAAATATCGACCTTACAAAAACTTAACATGACATGGTTGGTATGATAGTTAATACATTGTATGTCTCCCATACGATGAAATACATTCCGTATAATGCTTAGGCATTCTGAGGATCAAATTATCGAGCTGATCTTGGAGAAGATCACTCTACGTAACAAGCAATGCTCTCCGAAGTTCCAGTACATGTAGGAGGTGGTTGATGGGCTGCAACTAGTCGGTCAAGCATGTCCCACACATGCTCTATCGGATTCAAGTCAGGTGAGAATGTTGGCCATTCCATATGGGTGATATTCTCATATTCAAGGTATTCGTTTACAATGTTTACTTGGTGAGGACGGGCGTAGTCATCCATAAACACAAATTCTGAGCCCATGGCACCTCTAAACAAACATACATGTTGTTCCAGAATCCCAAGCTTATAATCAGACTGCTTGTTGCCACGAGTGAAACATGTCGGGGTTCTGTGATGGTTTGGGCAGCCATATCGTGGTTTTCTGTGGTTCACACGATTACTCTGCAAGGGCACATTAAGGACAACGATAATGTGAACATTTTGGCTGATCAAAACCATCCCATGGTACAAACTTTGTTCCCCAATGGTGATGGTGTCTTCCGAGACGACAAAGCCCCTGTTCACACAGCTCACAGCGTACAGGACTGGTTTTATTAGCTCCATGATCATTTGTCACATTTCCCATGGCCACCTTATACACCGGATCTCAATATTATTGAGTCTTTGTGATCTACAATCGAGAGGAAAGTGCGTGATCGCTATCCTCCGCCATCATCGTTATCTGAACTTACCATCCTTCTGCAGGAAGAATGATACAAGATTCCCTTGGCAAACATACAATACCTGTATTATACATTCCGAGAAGACTGCAAGCTGTTTTGACTGCAACGGTTTTCCTACAGAAATTTTCAGTCTTTCAAATTTTCTAATATTCGTAAATCTATCCATTCAGATGATCTTTCTTTAGTTAAAACCAACCTTGATCACAATACTACTGATTTTCTCGACTTAAAAATTTCTGTTTCATGCGGCAATGTTGTCATTAATGTCTACGATAAGCGCAACGATTCTACATTTCCAGTCACTTAACCAATATTTCTAAAAGAATCTACTACAGTACGATTGTTGGTCAATTGGTACGTTTCAGAAAAATTTGTCTAACTCTGATTCAAACTTTCTATTACAATGTAGATATCTCAAAACCACACTTCTCGATAATATATATCACCCTTTTTCATTCTTTAATACTATTCTTGAAAGATTTATTAATATCAACAGCTACACAACCGATGAGTAATTTTCTTAGAGCCATGTGAGTTGCTTTTCAATTTTATTTTACTGTTTCTGAATATCTTTTTGAATAGGGGCTGAGGATTATATTTTTATTTTTATGCTTTTTTTAATGGACTTGTTGCGACGGAAGTTTGGTGTTAGAATTTAGTTGGACTGTGTAATTAGTGGCATTTGGTGGCAATTTTAAGGCTTCGTGTTGTTGATCTCCCGGCTACTGCTGCTTGTTTGATTTCGTTTTCTACATGTTCTGTTTTGGTGTTTTTGTTTTTTTGCTCTATGGTGGTGTTTGGGGGAGTGAATGAGCAATTTTTCAGCCTAATGCTGCTCAAATGTATAAAACATCATTTTATGTTGTCTGGGTCAGGTAAATGTCAATCAATATAAAATATTATAACTCAGGCCTTTTGATGCGTTTTTACTTAAATAACAAAATAATGCAGTCGGATCTTGATTACCAGAGCTCCGTTTAACCGCGTTCCGGTATTCCACGCAACTTCAATGTCGAGTTTTGGTAAGCTTTATATAAAGCTTCGAGATTGAGTTCGACGAGCATTGTTATTGACTGGTCTGATTTAGAGGGCATAGTTCTGGCTTATCACAGTATGAGATTCATATAATCCTTGCTTTATGAATCTTTCAGTAGCAGCAGCAGTAGTAACATGTAGTACAATATTTTTTATCTGAATTTCGTATAGACTATTTTGTGTTCCTGTTTCCGCATTATCCGAGGTGATAACGGTCCACATTTTGTTTGTGGGATAGTCTAGGTCCTACTGTAGTTAAAATATTTTTGAATAGAATACCATACAGCATTTGTATTATATTTATCTTATTTGAGCATATGTTCCAAATGAAAACCGTAAAAAAACGAAGCATCAATCTACTAATTTTTTAAAGTACAACTCATTGTTATGAATATAATCGAAATATTTTATGTAATTTACTAAAATTACAAATTATAATGTTTAATTAGATGGGTGTAATTAATTATAAAAATATATATGTTGATATTTTTACACGTCATTAAATATTATCTTGAGTTTTATCCGCTTTAGGTATTTTTGTTTATTTATCACCCGACTGCTTTGATCGTGACAGTTTTTAAAGTTTTGTGTTTTGGTTTCAATTTGTTTAAAATTGGTCTCTTACCTTTTTGCGAAGTGTTCTACATTAAGGGGACTCGGCGAGGAAAATTGGTCAAAATGTCGATTTTGAGATTTTTGCTCCAAATTATACTTTATATATTTAAGAACATTTGTACAAAGTTTCATAGTCCTACGAAAACTCTGAGATATCTTATTTTCGTTTTTGCTAGCCTAACTATCCGAAAAAAGGACACCCTGACGAACTCGCTTAGTCAGAATTCCACTCAGCGTTGCTTGACTTTAAAAGCTATTTACAAAGCCTTCAAGTAAAACCTGGTGAATTTAACGATTGAATAAGAAGTATTTATGTAACTGTAACTGTGTTTACTTTTCCAGTTTGTTTTGATTATTTCGCTTTACTCGGTGTTTATAATTTGATTCATCCATTTCAAACAGCCTTTTTCAAAGCTACATTTTTACTTTGCGTTCCATTTTGTGCTATTTTAACTTTGCTTTTTCATCATTGTTGAACAACTTTAGTTTGTCATGCCTCTTATGAAAAGAAAATCCGTGCAAGCTATAAATATGAACCGTAAGCGTTGGTGTTCTGAACATCAACAACAAACAAAGCCCTTGACAGCAGTAGATCAGCTGATTGTTCCTGCTCCCAATCAAAGAATACAGAACCTTTCTGCGCTGTCCTTACCAACAGAAAGTAATTCAGGTTCATATGTTTTTATGGACTTGAAACTAATGAATAATCTTTTAAAAGATTTATACTGTCCTAAGTGCAACAAGAAAGAATTAAAATTCAACTTAGGTGCAAAGTTTGGCTTTGCATACAATGTGAGCATCATCTGCCATAACTGTGATAGTTTTAAATCCACGACTAAAACTTCACAAAAAAATGATATGTCTAATTATGACATAAATGTACGAATGACGCAAGCATTCCAACACATAGGAAAAGGTTATGGTGCCATAAAAACCTTTGGTTTCGTAATGGACATGCCTGTGTTTTCCTCGTCCACTTTCCGTTCATGCACAAGTGCCCTTGATGAAGCGTATAAAACGACTTTCATCAATCTTCAAGAAAAAGCTGTGATGGAAGTCAAGAAAGCTTACTCTGATGTTGGGGCTTCAACGGAAGAAGTCACAAATATTGCGGTTTCTTTCGATGGGTCATGGCTTACCCGTGGTCACACTTCCCTCTTCGGTGTTGGCTGTGTCATAGACATATTGACAGGGTATGCCATTGACTTTGAAGTGATGTCTAAAGTTTGTAGCCACTGCTCCAATGCTAAAAAAGATCTTGGTGCTTCCACTGCCGAGTTTGAAACATGGTATGGTGGGCATAGAAATGATTGCCAAATCAATCATACGGGATCCTCGAGCTCGATGGAGCTCCAAGCTGCTTCGCTGTTGTGGAAGCGTTCGGAAAAATTAGGCTACCGCTACACAACGCTTCTTTCTGATGGGGATTCGAAAACATACACTGAGCTAGTCAATAGCAAAGTGTATGGGGATGTTACCATCGAAAAAGAAGAATGTGTGAACCATGTTGGAAAGAGGTTGGGAACTGCTCTCCGAGAAGTTGTGTCCAAGTGCAGAGCACGAGGTATCACGTTAGGGGGCAAGAAGCATGGCAGCTTAAAGAGTGAGATGATAAAAAAACTCACCAAATATTACCTTGGGGCGATATTACGAAATAAGGGTGATGTAAGTGGCATGAAAACTGCGATATGCCACATTATACCATAGTATGTCAACAGATACTAAGCCCCAGCATTCTAAATGCCCAACAGGCCAAACCTCGTGGTGTTTTTATCAACGAGCTATGGCTCTGGGTGAAACACCAGGGCCTCATAGCAAGTTTGTGAAAACACCACTCAGTGAAACGTTGATGCCGCACATCTTGCCAGTATATCAAAGGCTGGCAAGTAATGCTCTTTTGGAACGTTGTATTCGCTGTGCAACACAAAATGCAAATGAGTCCTTGCACAGTATCATGTGGAGCAAGTGTCCAAAGGACAAATTTTGTTTCCTCAATCGTGTTCGTCGTTCCATATCTGAAGCAATTTGCGAATACAATTTTGGTGTAGCCCAAACACTGCATGAACAGCAAAGTGCATTGGGGCTTCAGTATGGAACGGTGAGCCGTAAATTAGCTGCCATGTTTCTTTCACGAAAAATAAATTTTCAAAAAAGACAAAGATCTAAAAAATTTCAACGTGCAAGAAAGTTAGTGAAGCTAGCTATTAAAAGCCAGGAAAAAACCTATAAAAAAAGAGAAGGTGTCACCTACAAACCTGGTGGCTTCTAAATTGACTAATTTTCATTGATAACCCTTTTCATTTTAGTGCTCAAATTAGGTTTTATTTTAGTAAGTGATGGCAAATTTACTGTCACAATATTAATTAGTTATCTGAACATACAATAATATTAATATTTGTTCACATTAATTCAAATAATTTCTATTATGGTGGATTTATTTGCACTTTTGTACATTTTTTTTTCTCATTTGCACTGAAATTGTCTTATTTAAATTTGATCATGTACAAAAAAATATTTGATACTTTGGATCAAAAACATATTAATCTGGCACATATTTGTTAGGGTAATCTGAAAAAAAATAAGGTAACACTTTAAATGAACATTTAATTACTTTTTTACCTAAACAAAATCTTTAAAAGGCTTTTTCTCGGTTTTGTTTTTTTGCATACTATATGATGGTTAAAATGCTAAGGCTTTTTCAAATATGTACCAATTCACTTAAAATTTTTATGACATGTTTATAATGACCTACTTAATACAACCTGTGAGGGAAGTTTTTGATAAAATAATTAGAAAATTTTTTATTGCAATTTAACTTTAAAAAATTTACATTATCGAGATTTTTCTAAGATTTTTAACTTTTAATTTTTTTTTTCAGAAACTAATAAAGATATCAAAAATCTTCTCCCAACAAGTGAGAAGAATGGTTTAATCTTTCTTGTAAAAAAAAATCAAGCAAAAATCTCACATTTTAAAAGAGGAGTAGCGTTTTACATTTTGTTTTAAATTTCTAAATTTAAAAAAAAATTAAAGGGTTATGTTAATTTTTTTGCATTTTTCTGCAATAATACATTAAATTACATTCATAAACATAAATTATCAGTCAATACATCTTGAATTATTTTCAATTTGAGAAGGTGGATATTTAGGTGCCGGGTCCCCTTAAATTGTGCTGCTATGATTCTGTACAGTCCGGCCCCAAGCACCCTTACGAGATTAACAGCTGGCAACTTGTGTACGACCCCTTTGAGGGGTGTCGCGAAGATCCCAACGGGGTGTTTTGGAAGAAGTAAGCAGAGTGTAAAGAATCGGGGAGGCCTTACGTAGGCGTTTTGCTCGGAAACAACAATTATTCTGTAAATTAATTATTTAAGTTTAAACTATCCTAGTATCTTGAAACTTTTCTGTAAATTTATAATTAATTTGTAAATACACTTTAATTTTAGCTTAATTGCTCCGTTCCTGTTTTAATCGAACTTGTATTCAATGATTCCTTCAACATTCTACAAAATGGCCACTGCATGCTCATCCGAGAACATTTGAAGGAGAATTCGACTGATTCTTAAGATGCAAATTACCGAGCTGAAAGTAGTTATGTTGACCATTAACTGGTGCAAACTTCACGAAGTCTGTTCAAGAATTTGTGCTGCCTTAGAGAAACGTATTTTCAGTTTTGTACATATGATTTCGCAGTTTTATAAAAAATTCAGTAAAAAGTATCGAATAAATATAGTTGATATTTAACCAAATCAATTTTATTTAAAAATGTGAGTATATGTCCGATATAAATATACTTATCTTATATTCCTGTCTTATGTCTTCTTCAATTTAATGTGTGTAGATAACCAACTGCAATTATGTTGAAAGTAGATAGCATCATGTAATATAACATAGATAAAATAAAACGTAAAATAAATTGTTCTTTGAAAATTTTGATTGCTTCCAGAATTATTAATAAGGGTTTCATTTCTTTTTTGGGAAAATGTTATCTCCTTTAGGCATAAATATATCGAGTTTCTCAAATGGCAAACTGGATCTTTGTTACACAACGAAATATTTTATTTTCGCGATAATAAGATTCTACATTCAGTTTTGTTAAGGAAATAAAAATACATATTTCTATACATGTGGAGCATGCAATTTATTTATGAAGTAAATGCTTTCTTTTTTACGCAAAATGTAAATACTCTCCTTTCCTTAGTTTTCCCAGAACGTTCGTTGTTTTAGTGTAATCTTACTGGAACTATAACAAGAAGTATATAAAATTGAAGTATACCTCCTTTTACTTTTTTGCATCAATTTATCAGCCATTGTTTTCCTAAGCTTTAGTTCCTAGAAACGCATTCAGTGTCTCATTATACATGTCGTAAATCAAAATGTTTCGCCTACTCTCAGTAACAAGACTTCATGATAATAGAAGTATACCCTATATATTTAACTATTTCGCATCAGTTTCCTGAGGTATTTTTTTTGTCTGAGCCATTGTTACTGGAACACTATCAGCGTTTTATTAGTAGCGTTGTATGTTATAACTAGAAAGTGTGTAACTTCTGTATAAATAAAACATCGATTCTCAGTAGCTTATTCGTTCTCTTACCTGATTTTAATGAAGAAGATTTTGTGGTGCGAATGCATTGGAATTTAAGTTCTAATACTCTTGCTGTAGAATGCAATAGTAGAAACAGACTATGCAAAATATATGTATTATCACAAAAATACATTAATGTAAAGTAACAAAAAGTGAGATATATATCTCATTGCCTTAAAAATTTGCGCACCAAGAAATAACTGTGGGATCGTAACGAAACATGGCATGAAGGTACATGTCGGCCAGATATGCAAATGATTAAAAATGCAGCGTGATTAGGCATTGCATAATGCCACTAGAGGGCGTTGAACTTCGTTCTCCTTGGAGTATAAAACAGGTAAGCAGAGCTTGTTTGAGTGTACTTAATCTTTTGCAAAGGAAACGCTGAGGTAGACTTGCCGTTACGCCGCCATCGAAGACAATATGAGCAGCTGTCAGAGTTCGAGAGAGGAAGAATCATCGGAATGATGGAAGCTGGGTGGTCAGTTCGGCCAGTAGCTCGTCAAGTAGGCCATGTTGATTTTACTGTGACGAGGTGTTGGGACTAGTGGACAGAAGAGACGTCATTTACACGGCGACCAGGCTCAGGACGCCCTCGACAGATCAGTTAACGAGAAGACCGTCACATCATACGAAACGCACGCGTAGATCAAACTGCCTCATTGGCCGCTATCCAGACACAAGCAGCATCTTTACTACGGGCCCCTGTGTCTTCCCGATCCATAACAAGGCGCCTGGCTGAAGGACATCTGGTATCGCGGCGCCCATTACGTGTGCTACCAATGACACCCTCCCACCGACGCCATCGTTTGGAGTGGTGTCGTGCACGACGGGATTGGAATGCAACGGAATGAAACCAGGTCGTCTTCAGCAACGAATATAGATTCAATTTGAGCAGTGATGACAATCGTGTTCGTGTGTGGAGGCCCCTTGCTGAACGCCTCAATCCTGCCTTCGCTTTACAGCGACACACCGCTCCCACAGCTGGTGTGATGTATGGGGTGCCATTGCTTACGATACACGGTCACCCCTAATATTGTTCCATACACAATGACAGCCCAGCGGTAAGTTCATGACATCCTTCAGCTACATGTGATGCCACTCATGGCAGGGCTCCCAGGAGCCATTTTTCATGCTCGGCCACACACAGCAAGGATGTCACAAGACTGCATCCGCCATATCACCTGCTCAATCCCTAGATTTGTCACCAAGCGAGCATATATGAGATCATTTGGGACGGCAAGTTGGACACCAGTTTGGTCGAACTAGAGGCTCGTTTACAGCAACTGTGGAACGAGATGTCGCAGGACATCATACGGAACTTGTATGCCTCAATGCCGGCTCGTATCGCATCGTGCATTCGCGCTAGAGAGGGTCCAACAGAGTACTAAAACTGCTGTTCATTTGTACTTTTTTCTGCAATAAATGATCCTGTTTCTTTGATTTTGTAATCACTTACTTATATCAAAGTAGTACTTACATGTGTGAAATTTTGTTTCATTTTGACGACTTTTTTTTGGTGCGCAAATATTTATGGTAATGAGTGTATTTATTGTATATGAACTTTTTAAGATAATTTTTGTAATACTATTTAGGATAAAGAAGATGATAGTACATTTTAAATCGTTTTAAATTGATATTCAAGATTTGTTAAACCTGAGCTATTCCAGAATATGTAGGAAACATTTGTACATTATTTACAGCTTTCTTCTCTAAAATATACTTTTTTAAGAGTAATTTTTAATCCTCTGAGGGATTCCGTTTAGTGACCTGTAGTCTGTAGGGTATGATTTATAACCAATTTTGTGTGTGTGACTTTCTTGGTTCACAGAATATGTCCTATAAAAGTAGGCCTTTTGAATAACCTCGCACTGCAGCAACGCAACTGGATATTGGTGAGGTTCTTGGATGAAACTCAAAGGGAAAGATCCGAGGTCCACACGTAATTTCGAACCACGGTCAGATGACGATTTAAAACATGGGATGGCATACCACCTCTCCAAACTTCCGCACCACCCCAACGTGAGAATCTTTACTAGGATTCTATATCTATATCTATATTCTATGTACCCATTCTGCGACCTGTAGTCTTAATGTATGCCTTTTAACCAATTTTGACTTTCTTGACCAGCAAAATTTTTCCTAGGATTCTCCAACCGGTAGATGTGGTTATTTAGTCATTATAAATGTTGTGGTGAACAGCAAACTACCCTAAGTGTCCTTGAAGCCTAAAGTGTCCTTGGCTTAGTCTGTTGAGATCCTGAAGATCTGTGTGCGTTCTTGTTTTTGTAAGACCCCGCAGATAAGATGGAGAAGACCAGAAGAGTGAAAATGGCTACTAAAAACCCGGGATGGCAATCACCACAGATGGTTTCTTGTCCATTTGACTCAACACTGACAAGTGGAAAATCCGGGAGGTCATTGTCGGAGATCGTGCCTATACTAGGTGGATCATCGAAATCAACCAAATATCTGACCAGCTCATAAGTGGGTGGATTCCGCGATCTTTACAGGGGCGTTCGGGAGAGGACTATGTAAAATCTTGTCCGATCCAAATGTTACTCGCAAGTTTCCCCTATTGATGCTGTTTTGGTTAAACCACTTGCAGAGTCTAGTGCTGTGGCCTAACAGCCTACATTGGACGATGCTGTTGAAGGACCATCTGCAGAATCAGAGATGGCTTCAAGGCTTCCATCGGACGAAGCTGTGACGGATTCGCTGGCGCAGACTGTGAGGGATAAACTTATGACTTCCTATGTGAGCTCAGTGGCCATTTAGGTCGAGTAACCAGTTTCTGTGGAATTTCCTCAGACGGTGGGTCCAGGAGTGGGACTTCAAGAGCCAGTATCTAGTATAGTTAGTGACTCTAGTATAGTTAGTGACTCTACTGGCTCACTATATAAACAAATCGATGATCTTGTTCTGTAAAACTCAGGAACACGGCTATGTCAGACGAAACAGCTGTGTCTGTTTCTCCAACCAGAGGCTAACTAAGCTCCAATCGAGAAGGAAACTTCTCAATAACGGTTAGCCTTGTTTCTCTCCATAGCTTAGCAATATTGTTAGGTTATATCTGAACCCGTTCAGAAGACAAGCAATCCCATGAAAGGTTGCACAAATCAATTTCCACCATAGCCAGTCTCCTACAGCTTTACCTAACGAGAGACTGGCAGAAGAGATGATAAACATTACCCTGATACAGAAGCCCTGGGTCAATCATAGAAGAATCCTAGGCCTGGGCAACTGAGGGAATCTATTCTTTGATCACTCATGCAGCAAACCAACCAGCAACATGTATCATCGCGAATATAAATCTCAATGCTCTCCTTATGTTTGACTTTTTTATGGGGCATCTCTACTGGGAACTGGCTAGGAGTATAATTACTCGAAAAAGAATAGCACGGGCAATAAATTCACTAATGCCCTTCAAAACACCTGAAGTAGATGACATTATACCTGCTCTACTCCAACGTGGCTGAGACATCATTACGCCATATCTGTGCAGGATTTACAAATCTTACGTGACATATGGGTACATGCCACATGCATTGAGAACTAGTAAGGTCATTTTTATACCTAAACCAGGTACGACAGGCTACAGTGAAGCCAAAGCCTTCAGATATATTAGTCTGACATCATTTCTTCTTAAGACTCTGGAGAAATTTATTGACAGATACATTAGGGACGGGGTTCTAAAAGCTAAACCCTTATCGAGATAGGGGCGTTGAAATGTGTGTATCGTTGTTTGACTGCTGTAAATGATTGATTAGAAGTCAATATGCTTCGTCAAAAATGCTGAGTGTCATACGAGCAACTAAAGGAGTTCTGATGGGGCCCGCATGATCGACCTTCGGGAAAATGGAACTTTGTATCGTGAAATCGCTACTCGCACGAATTGTAATGTCACAACAGAGAATGGACCATGGAGAACCGGACAAGTCGAAACAACTGCAGAGGGTCACGCAATATGACGTAACCACGGAACGACAAACACCTCATCCACATGGTTGTGACAGACAGTACAGCGTCCTATCGTGCGTAAGTACAACATTGGAACAGGCCTACAGTTGTGTCATTGTCTGACTCCACGGTTCGTCGACGTCTACTGCGCCATGGTCTACATGCATGGATTTCTATGCGCATGATTCCTTTGATGCTAAACCACAGACGCCTCTGGTTACAACGGGCTCACCAACCCAGTCAATGACATGCCGAATGGCAACAAGTCGTCTTCGTTGTCATATGAGTCACGCTAAAATCTGGACTATAACGATGGACGCGTACTCTTCAGACGCTACAGAGGTGAACGTTTACTCCCGGAATGTCTTATTCAGTGTCATACGGGGCTAGCGTCATGCGTTATGGTTTGGGGCGCTATTGGATGTCGTGTCAAATCCCGCCTACTCTAACTTGTGGGGACCCTGAACAGCGGGCGATATATCAGGGAAATTTTGAAGCCGGAGATCCTACCCTTTCTGTAACGCATTCCTGGGACTGTATTTCAGCAAGACACTGACTGTCCACATGTTGCTCGGAATGTACAATGGCCTGCGCGTTCTCCGGATATATCGCCCATTGAGCAATTATAGGATTACATTGCTCATACCGCTCGTTGGGCAGATAGTATCACTGAACTTTGGCCTCAGATAGAGGCCATCTGGGATACAATTTTTCAGTATGATATTCAGAATCTGTATGATTCGATGCCACGACGTATACAGGCTATCCATCGCTCCGCGTGGCGACTGTACAATATATTGGATTTCGGCATTGTTTTTGTTTTATCGCTCTGTAAAATTGATCGTTTATTTAAATCACTATCAGTAATACGTGGAATAAATTTGATTTACTTCTGAGGATTTTTTCATAGTATTGCAATTTTCACAAACAGTGTATGAAGTAAAAGTTAAAAAAGCAATTTGGCTGCAGGAAAACAAGGGAATAAAAAACATTGAATAGCAACAAAACAATCTAGACAACAAGAAACAATAAACAAAAATGTCTAAATTATATTCTTCATGTATAAAAACATTCGTTTCTGACTCTTATGTAAGCTTTTTCTGCAGGTCATTTTACAAAAGTACTTAATAAATATAAAGTAACAGATACAAATATACTAAGTGATCTTCGAATCCCCCCACCACTTGTTTTATCCTTAACATTTTCACCGAATTTTAAAGCTTTTATTAAAAGACTAATTAATGAATACTACCACAAATATCTCACACAGCTAATTGCAAATATAAATGCCGTTTCGGAGTTGGATGATTTATACTCCACTTAAAAGCCAAGATGAAAGTCCCACGGTACTTTGGGTAATTAAAATTAATTTAATCGAAGAGGCTCACTTCATGAAGTCCCAGTTGCTTCCATTATACAGTGAAGTCAGTTAAGCCAACTGGATACTCTGTGATAATTATTTAACAATACTTTCTTGATGTATCGCTACCATAATTTGCTGTTAGGAAGATTAAAGCTTTACAATCAATTATTTTCTCAATTGGTTATAGGTTTTGATACATGAAATTATTGTTTTCATTATGACGAAAACTTTGAAAAGGATGAAGAACTGAAAAAAAAACCAAGATGATGAAAATTGTCTATAATTTTTTCTATGGAACCAAACCATCGTATTACCTTATTTGACACAATATTGAATATTAACAAATTTATACTGTTTCTATTCATATTCTGGAAGATATTAATTGGAAAAAGTCGTAATAGTGCGCAAAAATAACCCACTTAACCCTTCAAGTGGTTTCAATTAGAAATCTCGTCTACAAAAATCTAACCAGTTTTGGTGATAACGAGATATCTCGTCATAAAAAACCTCGTTTTTTTATGGTAAAAAGATCAATATCTGGTTAGTTTTCTTCTAATGACGATATATCATGTACATCAAGATCTGGACAGTTTTGATAATGATAAGATACCTCGTCGATTGAGTTTTGTGTTGTCTGAGTCTTTCCTGTTGTTTGTTTTAGTCTTGTTGCAGGTGAATGTTTTGTTATAGACCAGTTTTACCACCTTCATTAGTCACTTTTCAAGCTGTTTTACACTGACTACTAATTTTGTGTATGTTTCTGAACTAGAACTATGTCTTACGGTGCGATCAGATTGGTGGACGAGATGCAATTACCAATTTCGACTCGCAAAAACTGGATTATTGAAGACGTGGTAAATGCACCGGAATCGATTCATAGCAAGCATAGGCCATTTCGTGACAGTTAGAAGTGTTTGGATCTGTCTATTAAAGGCTACAGTGAACCGACGTCAGTGGTCATTTTTGTGTTCTGCACAGAGAGTGTACTGTTGTTTTCACTATTTCGGAACTAAGGGTATCGACCATTGATTTTGATATGAAATTAAGGTTAACATTGTGGACAAGTCGCGTGAAATAAAAATATTAATATTGTAAAACCATTACGACAAAATGAACAATATTATTAATACTGACTTTATATTTTATTCACGATCGTAACAGGAAAAAAACGGTTTACGTAACCAAACATTTAAACAGAGCAAGCGAATGCATTTGTGACTCATTGGGTTTAAAAAAATATTTTTATTTTAATTTTAGTATGAGTATTGTAAAGTTTTTTTGATAAAATTGGAATGGAATCTACACCATCTACAGCCAATAGGTTGCTACTGCTGAGGGAAAACTGCTACATCGGCTCCTTCTTCTTTTAGAATTTGAATTCATAAAATTTCTTACATCATAAACCGTCATTCTAACATATAAGACAGACTAAATTGGTGCAACAACTGGGCCCTCCAAGTAGTTCTGGTAAGATATCCTGTCCATCAAGATTCGACCAATTTTTGCCAATTTTGCTATGGATACGGATCTGGTCAGTTTTTTTCTAATGACGAGGTATCCTGTCCATCAAGATCTGACCAATTTTTGCCAATTTTGCTATGGATACGGATCTGGTGAGTTTTTTTTTCAAATGACCAGGTATCCTGTCCATCAAGATCGGACCAGTTTTTGCCAATTTTGCTATGGATACGGATCTGGTCAGTTTTTTTCTAATGACAAGGTATCCTGTCCATCAAGATCTGACCAATTTTTGCCAATTTTGCTATGGATACGGATCTGGTGAGTTTTTTTTCAAATGACAAGGTATCCTGTCCATCAAGATCCGACCAATTTTTGCCAATTTTGCTATTTATACGGATCTGGTCAGTTTTTTTCTAATTACGAGGTATCCTGTCCATCAAGATCTGACCAATTTTTGCCAATTTTGCTATGGATACGGATCTGGTCAGTTTTTTTCTAATGACGAGGTAGCCTCTCCATCAAGATCTGACCAATTTTTGCCAATTTTGCTATGGATACGGATTTGGTCAGTTTTTTCCTAATGACGAGGTATTCTGTCCATCAAGATCTGACCAATTTTTGCCAATTTTGCTATGGATACGGATTTGGTCAGTTTTTTCCTAATGACGAGGTATTCTGTCCATCAAGATCTGACCAATTTTTGCCAATTTTGCTATGGACACGGATCTGGTCAGTGTTTTTCTAATGACGAGGTATCCTGTCCATCAAGTATAGTGAATTTTCTTTATGCCGACAAACAACGAAGAGGGTCAACTCAAAATGATTAAATTCATATTTTCTTGGCTCAAAAGAAATAGCTGTACAACACGAAGTACTAAACACAAATACTGAAAACGCAATTCAATATTTCCCACAAGCAACCACCTTGTCACCAAGACTGAACGTTTCCATTCCCCTCAAATGCCTCGCAGTGACATTCGCTTCGATTCCTTTAAATTCGCACCGTTTGTGTGACAACAGTCCCCACTACGTTCCCTTGCGATCATAACGTGTTAAAACAGTTATTACCCAGAGTAATGCAACGACACGCAGAACAATAAGAAGCACAGCTAACGGCCCCAACTACTTCCCGCTTAATGAGGTAGCCGAAGCAGATGTCAGGGAAAAATTCTTCCACGACAATGTCTCTCATATTAATTAATTTCCAAGTTAAGGATTATTAGGATGTAGGAATAGTTCTGTAATTTTGTTTCGAGGTTGAAGCCTTGGAAGTTCCGTAATTAAAGCTCAACGTTATGTTTCTAGAGTCCGCCATTGTTTCTCAGAATAATAATAGTTGCATATATGTTTTCTCTAATTGTATATATTGTACTAAGTACAATATATAAATGAGTCTGCCTGATTATATTTAGTTTTTGGGGTAATATGAAAATTCTGCATGTTTAGTAACGTTTATAAACTAAGCAGATTTCGGTATTTTTAATGAATTGGGGTGACGATTTTTCTCGTGTATGGTAATTTTAATCAACTTAGAATTATAGCAACACAACTGGTTATTTATCGTGTATGATAAAAGGGTTTACGCAAATATAACTATGGGAACATAATTAAATGGTTTACTTTAAATTACTTACAACTCTATAGGCATATTTACAATTTGTTTGTCTTATGGTTTGATCCTGTACCGTCGCCAATAGCCCATTGTGTCAAACCAGTGAGACGTCAATTAAAATACCTACCTACCTACAAATTAGTTTGTCTTATGGTCAGAAGGAAGATTCTATAAATTAGGCAATAGATTAGAAAGCTACAGTAGGAGTCACGTGTGGCGTTTTGTTGACTTGGTGCTTCCTTTTTTTTTGTCCAATGAAGGCAAGTATTTTCGTCTACTTCCCACTAGAGCAACACAACCGGTTATTTGTCAATTAAAGTATGAATATCAAAGTTCTCATACATTCAAACTGACATGTAACAGTATTGAACAATGAACATTATTGAATGCTTGTCAGTATCCAACTATCATAATAATGTTTTGAGTAATACAGGGTTATTCAAAATAGCTAATCTGTTTTAAAAAGATTGAATTTATGAAATTTCTAAATAGTGAAAATAATTCCTGAAATGAAAGAAAATCTATTGAATGTAAACATTTGTATGGAATACTTGAAGTCATATTCAGAGTGGCCCAAAAATAACTAGACCTTTTAAAATGGAATAACTCAATTATGTATTAAAATTTGACATTTATTCTTTTACTTGCAAAATACCCGACCTTACTCGGTTTGAATTGGTTTACTCTAGATTGAAGAGATAATCAAAATATATAATGACTTACGTTTTTTGTAGAATAAAAATTTATTTTAACACCTTTCGCCATCTTTATATTTTCTACAATTTACTTTGGACACAAATCCTACACATGCATATCCATTCATGTAATACATTTCAGATACATCGCACAATTGCTGTATGACAAAGCTACAAAAAGACGAAAGGTACAAAAAGACGACTGGGTGTGCCCACTCACTGTCACTCTCTTCAATCAGTCCTTGTTCAAGTAACTCTTGGATTTGGCGATCCACCTCGGTTTGTAAGGCGATGGGAACCCGATAGGGATGCATTTTCTTTGGCACGCAATCTTTAGTTAGTTTGATTGAATGTCCATCAACTCTGGCTCGGCCAGGTCGTGCACTGAAAATTTCTCGAAACCCTTCCAAGGTCTGAACTAATTGGTGTCGCTGTTCTTCGCACAACGCCTCTGTAGTCTGGAACACATGACCCTTAATATCGTCTGCAGATTGACTCTTATTTCGAGTAGGGGCATAAAAGATTTCCCCAAAGTCCTGATCTTGTTCGAAAATCAACCCCACCTGTTCAACTCGGGCTATATAAGGTCGTAGTTTGTTGAAATGCAGCTCTTTTCGGCTTTTATCCTCCATCTCGACCAACGCAGAATGAGGTCGAGTTAACTGGATAATAGTTGCAGGTCCTGACCAGTTCTTCAGAAGTTTGTGACTAGAAGATGGAATAAGGATCAGTACCTTATCACCAACCTTGAAAGTCTTTTCTCTCGCTCTCAGAATATATTTAGATGTGTAATAGCCTTGTGCCTTTTCGGCATTCCCTGCGGCAATCTCGTGTGCCGTTTTCATCCTTTGACGAAGGTCTTCTAAGTATTTTTCAACAGAAGGAGATGCTCCTGTTGGAATTTCGGTTTCTCCTAACCAACTCTCCTTAATTAATTTTAATGGACCTGGAGGTAACCTTCCATACACCAACTGAAATGGCGATACTCCCGTGGTACTGTGAGGTACTTCTCTGTATGCGAATAGTAATAAAGGGAGATGAATATCCCATTGTCGACCATTTTCTTGTATGTTCTTACTGAGCATATCCTTCAGGGTTTTGTTCCATCTCTCCACGGCTCCCATGCTTTCTGGATGCCCCGGAGTTGAAAATCTTGGTGACACCCCGATAACTTGCATGAAGCCCTTGGTGAGCTGTGCTGTGAAATTTGTCCCTTGATCGGTACAGATAGTTTTAGGAAACCCCGTCTGGGAGAAAATCTTCATCAGGACGTCGCAAGTTGTTTTCGCAGTAATGTTCTTGACTGGTATAGCTTCCGCCCATCTCGTGCACAAATCCACAGCACAAACGATAAACTTGTGCCCTCTTGAGGATGGTGGCTCTAGGGGACCAATACAATCTACACTCCACACTTCAAAAGGATTTTCAGGTCTCACAATAGGTTGGATAGGAATTCTGTCATTGTAAGTGGTACCTCTACGTAGCTCTGGCAGACCTTGCAGCTTTCACAAAAATGTTTGACATCAATCTTGATATTCGGCCAGTAAAAGGAATACTTTATCCGTTGTTTGGTTTTCTGTTCTCCTAAATGACCGGCCAATGGAATTTCGTGTGCCATTTTTAGGACATAGGGCCTTTTAAATTTAGGCAAAACTACCTGCTGAATTTTCTCTCCTCCTACGATTTATGAGTGTACCAATAACCCATCTTGCACTTCGAATGCATTTCTTCTATTTCTTGCTAATTCCCAAATATCCTTTAAACTTTCATCTTCCAATTGAAATTGCACGAACTCGTTCCGTTTCTCATTAACCCCAGGGTGATTTGCGGTGTCACTACGGGCCAAGGTAAGTTCGTTTAAGGACGAAACTGAATAAATTTCTCCAACTCGAGAAACCCCTTCTTGGCTAATAATATTGCCATAAAGTTCCACATTCGAGTTTAAAGCGTCATACGTTGAAACGCTTACGAGCATGTCGCTTACTAATTTTTCAGACACTGCACATGTCACTGGGATTTCTCCGTGTCGTCGGTCATTGATTTTCACATGGATGATCTTGAGAGGTGCCATTTCTGTCTCACCAAATGCGGATACAATTTTAATTTTTCCTTCCCCTTCATTTTGAGAATCCTCAATCAGATCAGCCCGGATGACTAAAATCTGCGCTCCAGAGTCGATAATACCGTCGAAGATATTATTACCGCTTTTTAAACTCACTATCTTGAGTTCATCAATACCTCTTTGGTATTCTACAGGCTTTGTGACTGGAACGGTCACTTTTGCCGTCAACATCGATGGAGGCTCCACCATGTCTTCCCTTGCACATGATGTTGTAGCGTCTTGGGCTCCAATATTGCTCACAACTGCTGAAGTTTGTCTTCTTCCTAGCTTAGGACATGCGTTTCTAAGATGCTGAAATGATCCGCAAGAATAACACTGAATCTTCTTCTTCCTTCCCGCTTCATTTTTCGGACTCGTATTACGTTGATGAGTACTCCTCTCGTGAAACTGTCCATATCTAGCAGGAAAATCGGAGTTCCTTTCTTGAAAGCGTCTTCTTTCTTGAAAATGTGAATTTCTTTCCTTATTTACTATGTTTTCAGGTGATTGGAATTTCTTCTTGAACCCTCGAACACTTTCGTATTTGTCAAGGAGTTCCGCTAGAGTAGTAGGAGATTTTATTGTGCTCCACTCACACACATCGACAAAATGCTCTCGCATTTCCGGAGGTACCTTACGTTTGAATTGATCCGTAATTACCAGATGCTTTAACGTTTCGAAATCCGCAACCTCAAGACCTTGAATCCATTCTTCAAAATAATTTGTCAATTCAAAGGCAAAATCCTTCCACGATTTATCTTCAGTCCGCTTGAGCTGGACAAATTTCAATCGGAAGGTTTCTGGGCTTAGTTTAAACCTTTTTAGCAATAACCCTTTCACGTGGCTGTAGTTATATGCGACAGCCGCTTCTTCTCTAACAATTAACTGAGTAATGTCGTAGGGTAATAAACCCAAAAGCTGTGACACCCAGTCCTCCCTTTTTATGTGAGCATGTTCTGCCTGCCTCTCGAAAAGAACCAGATATAGACTGATGTCTCCTTCTTTAGGATCGAACTTCTGCATCACCCTTTGTAAATCGTAGATGTGCTTAGAGTTGCTCGAATTCCCTTCATTTGATGGTTCTGTATTGTGACGGCCTTCCATTTCGAGCCTTAGCTTTTCTAACTCAAAAACAGAACGTTTCTCGAGCTCCATCACAAAACGTCTTTCTTCAGACTCAGCAGCGATGCGCTTTTGCTCAGTTTCAGCAGCGATGCGCTTTTGCTCAGTTTCAGCAGCGATGCGCATTTGCTCAGTTTCAGCAGCGAAACGCTTTTCCTCACTTTCAGCCAAGAAACGCCTTTCCTCGGCATTTTTCCGATCTGTTATGATACTGTTTAAAAGATTTTCGGTAAACTCCTGTTCATATTCTTCGCTGTTCAATATTGAGTTCTTTAAATCGATGATTTTGTGTTGCGGCAACACATCTAACCCCAATTCATCTGCCAACACCTTCAAATCCTCCTTCCTTGCTTTCGCGAGATACGCCATCCCAAACGAATTTAACGCAGGAATTAAATTTACGCCACAGAATGCAGAAAGAAAAGGGTGGTGGTGGAAACCAAAGTTCATCAGAACTAGATAACTGTTGCGTTTTGGTTCTAAAAAGAATAGCTACTTTCGTTCGGTAATGCATGTATGTAAATGCGATTTATCTGTATAAATATATGCAAATTTTCTACAATTTACTTTGGACACAAATCCTACACATGCATATCCATTCATGTAATACATTTCGCATACATCGCACAATTGCTGTATGACAAAGCTACAAAATGACGAAAGGTGATACTAAGGTTACTACTATAAAATAAGATTTTGAGGGAGATTAGGAATTCCTTTTGTTAATTTATTTTCATGTTCAACTCAATTAATTAAAATTACGATTTACGGCGAGTGCTCTCGCAATCATAGTCAACAAAACAATATTTTTTTACTTGTGGCACTCTTGCCTCCGGTATGCGACGTTGTGAACTTTTGCAATCTTCTCCTGTCATTATTACAACGAATTTTTTAATGTTGGAAAAAGTTCTAGTTTGAATTTTTAAACATTATTATTCTTTAAATTACGGCATTATTCTTTAAATAACGGCATTATTCTTTAAATAACGGCATTATACTTTCAATAATGGCATAACTACACTTAAAATTTACTGAAAATTTATACTGACTTACCTAACATTTTAAAGTCTAATACTTTGTGGTGCTATTGCGTGTGATGAGAAGGAAAACACATTTATTAAAATAACTAGCAAAATACCCGACCTTACTCGGTTTGAATTGGTTTACTCTAGATTGAAGGGATAATCAAAATATATAATGACTTACGTTTTTTGTAGAATAAAAATTTATTTTAACACCTTTCGCCATCTTTATATTTTCTACAACTTACTTTGGACACAAATCCTACACATCGAATTTTGCAATCTTCTCCTGTCATTATTACAACGAATTTTTAATGTTGGAAAAAGTTCTAGTTTGGATTTTTAAACATTATTATTCTTTCAATAACGGCATTATTCTTTAAATAACGGCATTATTCTTACAATAATGGCATAACTACACTTAAAATTTACTGAAAATTTATACTGACTTACCTAACATTTCTAAGTCTAATACTTTGTGGTGCTGTTGCGTGTAATGAGAAGGAAAACACATTTATTAAAATAATAAATATTTAAAACAGAAAACAGTGAAATAGAACAAAATAAAAGATGTCGGAAAAATTGTTCTAAAGATATTAATTTGTGATTCATTTTTATCTCTTGATCTCGCACAGTTGCCACAATTTACAACTAAAAGTGCACAAAATTTAGAAATGTGAAATTAATTCAGAGCGAAAGAAACAGAAAGTATCACTGCTCACGCGATCTTGTTCATTCTCGTTTCGTTGAAAAATATCATCTGTCTCAAATATTCCGAAATCGTTTTCATTGCGCTAAGAACAAAAATAAGACTCGAAATAAATGAAGTATCAGAGCTGATATTTCAATAAAAAATATAATTTTTTGAAGAATAATTACTTTTTCAGCAGTACTGGTAAAACAATCGAAGTAATCGTAATATTCAATAGACATTCCAATTTTTCCAAAACTACCAAATTATGGTTGATTTAAGTATACTTACTCAGGTATTTTAGCATCAAACTCAACTAAATATAACAATAAAGAAATATTTAATATTGCATTCACTAAATTAATAGATAATGTATAAAATAAAATACATTGCAATCAAATATCTGGAATACAATTCATGTGATGCCTACACAAACATATAAACACAAAATCGAGCATAGAACAGAAAGACGGACAGACAGACTTTCACAACCAATTCCACTTGCTAAATGAAGATAAGTACTCACTGTATGCAAATTTCCATGAAAATATCTTAAACCGCGTGGACGTGTATAGGGCACAACATACAGACAGACAGACAGACACCAAACGAGAAAAAGTTTTGATTCGGCATCAGAAGGGTCCAAAACGAATAGAAAACTTGAAATGGGTCGAAAATATTGAATGTACAAACAAACACTCCATTCTTATTTATATAGAAGATAAACAATATACTTCTTGGAAATTATTTTGAATTAGTTTTGTAGGTTGTAATTGTTTGTCGCTTCTGTAGATGGTGCTTGTCTGACCCCAAAATGATGAATTTAAGCTCTTTGGGTTAACACAATTCACCGTTGATTTTGTAGATACAATTAAATTGCTTTTACTCGTTTCTTTGCATTGAATTTCTCCATAACTATTTTCCAAGGATTACATATGAATAAATTGAATTTGTTTAATATATTAATAACAAAAAGGCATAATATTTAAAAATGGTCTAGAGACTTAAACTTTAAATTCTTAAAATTTATAAAATAAAATTTAATTTTATATTATTTGGCATAGGTTGGACACTTCTAGTGTTAGATGCAAAAAAAAAAACCGCAATCATCATATGCAACTGTTTTAAATGGTTTGCTTTGGCATACAAACAATGTCAATAAGACAATAAAATGTCATTTGTAAACGTCTCCATAGCAGTTACAATGCAGGTTTGAGCTAATCTAGGATGTTGGACAAAATTGTATGAACTCTACATCTTAAACCTACATGGAAAAATCATCATGGCATAAAACTTAGAGATTCATTAATCTAAAATATGCCAGAACACCATTTCATAGTGTCTTTAAATCAACCACACGAAAAGCCTTTTGTATGGGCGTCATTTTCCTTATAACTGTCTCTTTGAAACTAAAATGTCTGGAACACCAAAATGGCTGGAACTCCAACCTTTTCCAATATTCTAAAGTTCTAAATTCTTTTTTTTTATTTGATACCAATCCAAACAATATAAGGCTCATGGATAATATGGAGTGGGTGTGTACCGTTTGTCAATTGTGTTACTTGATGAACTGGTAAACTGCGAGTTGTAATTAGTGTAGGTTCCATTCTTGGGTGTATACCTTTCTTTTGTATCAGTATAAGCTTTCCTTTTTTATGCATGCAAATTTACTTGATGTTGTTTTAACAATTTTTTTCCCATAAAACCCAATACCACAACCAACGATAGGAACAACGTAATATAGCTAATTTGAAATAGAGTCAATTTAGAAACAACAACGTACAAGTTAACTGTTATGTCGCTTAAGGCTAACCCAGCAACGATACATACAAACTGGAGTGTTGTTAATTCAAGTCCTACCAAAGAACGTCGTGTTCAAAGTGGGATGGTGCCCTCTAAATGGTGTGGAAATTTGGAGATTGGGGTGCAAGCTCTAGTCATTTGACAGTGATTCAATATGACTAGGTGTTCTAGAATCGTTCCCTTTTGGTTTCATTCCGGATCAGTGTCAATGAACTGTTATGTATTGCGCCAGTGCAAAGTTAATTAAAATACCTACCTACCAATTCATTTGGGTACAGCTACACTCTACGTTTATGAGTGATGGCAACGGCTTGGCGATTTTTTTGGCGCACTTCTAGTAGCGAGTTACGATAAATTAAGGCAACCCATCTTTCGTTGCTGTTGTTGAGGTTTTCACGGCAACCTCGGCAAACGGAAACTTTCAATTTTCATTTTGAATATTCTAGAAAGTTCTTCCAAAATCCGTTAAAATCGTTTAATTTCATTGATTCGTTTGAAATGTTTTCTTTCCTCCCATTGGTTATTTTGTTTTTAAAATATCTTTTTACTGCATTGGTCCTTTTAAATCGTTTTCTGTGATACCATTGGTCCATTTATTTGTATTTTGACAGTTGTGGAATTTTTATTTTGTTATAATAGTTTTCACGACAGGATTAAGAGTTTTGTTTTTTTGACCATTTTCGTTTTCATTATTTTTTTACGAGAGAATTCTGACGTTATCAGGTATTATTTCTTGCTTTGTTTCTTTTGTAAATCATCTTTTTCTTTTTCAACATGCTCACTGTATTTAGTGTAATTGATAAGTTTCAGGATATTCTTACCATTCGTAGCTTAGTTTCTCTGCTGGTTCACAAATGTGTTTTGATATGTGATTAAGCTTACTACTTTTTGTGAAATTTTTTTAAAACGTTCTGAAATGTGCTTAAAAAGTGTTTTGTAAAAAGAAAAAAAAATTGTGACAGGAAAAGAGTAAATAAATAATTATTTCCTTGGCGACTTTAGAAGTGCGCCAAAAAAAAATCGACAAGCCGTTGCCATCAGTCATAAACGTAGAGTGTAGCTGTACCTTCATTTGTATATAAATTGGAATGTCAGGTTTCAGTGTTTGAATCTATACGGTATTCCTAGTTATGAGTGAAACCTGTTCTCCTAGACCACTTTAAAAGTACTTTTAGAAATAATCTTAGCTGAAAAGGTTTCAAACCGGTTTAGTGTAAATTGCTTCCAAGGATCATTAATTCAACTGATGGTTGTCTCATCCAGGTATCTCGTCATAGAACTAAACTGAACGTCACCAACAATCGATGACGAGATACCTCGTCATTAGCAAAATTTGTCAGATCCTGACCCATGGTGATATATTGTCGAAACCACTTGCAGAGTTGATATATTTAACTTTGTTCAACGGAACACAAACAAATGCTTCCTGAGGTTGCTGATTTATTTTCAATTAGAACTCGTTTCGAGTAGTTTTGATTACTTCAACCCTACATACTCTTCATCACTAATTACGACAATTGGATATTCCTCTGGGTTTAAATGGATAATTACGCTCAAAACCAAAGACGTTTAAATTCAAAACGGAGCACCTCAAAGTAATAAAATTTTAATATTATTGCAGATAGTTTTTATTTACAGTAAAAACTACAACTCGGAAGCTCTGGAGCATGAAGTTGTTTCCCTGAGATATTCCACTCTTTCCAAGCGGTCTTTGTAATTTAGAATTTTCGTTTCCTTACTGTACGCCGCTTCAATTAATTTCGGATTGCTTTTCCGTTGCCAGGTTCCGCAAGATCAAAAAACCCAACCTTCCGCAATTGATCAAAGACTCACAAGGCGGTGGTTCTCATTATTTGTAAAAAATAAGAACCCCTCTTCATTTCTTTTCTTCCCTAAATATTTTTTATCTTCTGTTCAAACCGGTGTTCCCGGAAAGTTTGGGGGTTCCGAGAATTCCAAATGCTTGGATACCAATAACAGTAATTACCAAAACTGTGCCTCGCTTTTTTTTTCCGTCTCAGTTTTGCAGTGAGCTGAGAGAAAATAGTTATAAAAAACATATAGAATGACTTTTTGCCACTGGGATAGAATCCTTCTCTTGTTCTCTATGTCTTTGTGTTCTTCGTTAAATTAAAGAAAAGCAAACAAAGTACGGGTTTTTAAAAGTGGGAATTGGAAAATTTGCTGTTCGTTGCAAAACGCTGAATACCGTGAAAATAAAATTTAGTGTTACCTTTAAAAAAAATTAGGTGTAATTGAAAATAGAATGTACTTTGTTTTCTATACGTACTAATGTGAGAAAAAATATGCACTTAGTAACTTGGAGAAAACTATTTGTCACGGAGGATTGAGACATTTTATGTTGAGATAACTAAGCATAAAAAAGTATGGTTGTTTATTGTCTAATTTAAATACTTGTGCGTAAACAAGTAAAATTTTAATGTGATCAGTGTAAACATAGTATCGAAGTATAGAAAGCTCAGGAAATGTTTAATCAGTCGAATAGCTTGTATCATATTACTAGAAATATGTTAAACATTATACACGGATTTTAGCTCTTTTAATTATGTGTATAATTTCAAAAAAAAAATTAAAAAAAAAAAGAAAAGAAAATTTTTGAAAGTGAAAGTGTTGGTGAATCAGGACGTCGTCAGGGAGGAGCCTGACAACATAAAATGGTGTTTTAAACATATGAGCATCAAAACGTTAAAAGTAATTGTAAAACAAACATACTAACAAAACATTATAAAACAGAGCAGGAAGAAAACGAAATCATACCCGCAACAGCACGGCAGTCGGGAGACCGGTAACACCACGGCCGAAGTTCGCCACCAAATGCCACTATCCACTTCATCTAACAAAACGCTAACATTAATGTCAGATAAATTATTTTTTGCAAGAAACTATAAAAAATAAAAATGGCAGTTTACGAACACTTCCATCGAAATATCCAGTAGAAACACCGTGTTTTAATGCCATTATCAGATTCTCCAACGTTAAAGTCGTCAAAATATGAAATGTCATGACTTTACTTACTTTATAATCTGATATTTTCAATCGTAAAGTTAATGTCAATTTCAGGAAACATCTGTATATAGAAAGTCGCTATTTGCAGTTTGAGATTAATTGAGTTTAAAGCTACCTGAATTTAAAATTTGAGCCCTATTTCAAACATATTTTACAACAATCCTAGAATTATTATATTTATTATGCAAATACAAACGATTTGATAATTACATTATTATATTTACTGTGCAAGTGCAAATGATCCAAGTATTATTATTCGAGGTTTGTCAGAACTTTTGGTTGCCCTTTAAATTCGCAATAATCGTTTGTGAATTGCATTATTATAAGTATTTACTATGCAAGTGGAAACGATCCGAGGTTTATAAGACGTTTATTAAACTGTTGGCTGCAACAATGAAGAAGATTGAATATAGTTCAAAACCTCTATCAAAATTAGCTGAAATTTCACATGGTCATATCCCTTGAGTGCCTTCCAAAACGATTATTTTCAAAATATAATAAGAATCCAATTCCTTTTTTTTAAACAATCATTCAATTTTTATTATTGCATGGTAAACACTTTTTTAAAATTAAGTATTAGATGGGTTTTGTTTGGGTTGTTTAATAGTAACATGGTACAAAATATCAGCGCTATAGAAATATTATTTAGGAATATATGCATAAAATTGTGAGAAACTGATTAAATTTGAAGCTCTAATCTTTCTATACTTATTACTTCGAAACGCTAAGAGATGATAACATGAAATTTGTTATCTCAATTTAATATGAAGAGGGCCCCTTATGCAAATCTTTTGAATTTGAATTTATTGAAGATGTTAGTTTCTGTCAAACGCAATCTTTGGAATTTATCTATTGTTAAAATTGTTCGAATAAAGAGGGGTAGCTCGTTTTTTCCGCAATTGTTCCATATACATCTGTTTCTAATGGCATTACAAATTTCGTTTTGTAAATACGAGTTATATCGCATTCTAATTGATAGTTATTGATCACAAATAGTTAGAATTCAAATCAACATTCATGATTACGTGTGAGCTGTGGCACCATCTTAGTGAAGCCATATCATTCACCTATAATCCCACGAGCGTACTCTTCACAGTACAAATTTTACAGTTTGGTGTGCAGTGTCTACATTCTGTATCATAGGCCCTTATTGTTTTTAGGAGAACGGGAACATTGTAACAGTGAATAGTGAACGCTACATCGAAATGCTGACAGGATTTCTTCAACCACAACTGCATAGGCGTCTTCATGGGATCATGGCGTATGGTATGATTTCAGCTAGATGGTGCCACAGCTCATACGGCAGGCAGTTTCATAGCAGTTCCACTCCGCATGTTTTCTAGGGCACATTATTTCTCGGCTCGGCGACATTCCCTGGCCTCCCCGTTCGCTTGACGTTACCATCTACGACTACTTTCTGTGGGGTTAACTGAAGTCAAAAGTGTACGTAAGGAATCCATGGCCTGAATGTTGCCAATGCTCAGGAAATCGACAACACTGGTAGCGAAATGTCGGAAATAGCAGCACGTAACTTCAGGGAAAGACTTGAAGAGTGCATTTGAGGGACGTAATTTTGAAGACAGCTTAAATGTATGTTGTGGCCGTGTGTAGACAATTTCTCCTTGAAGCGGGCGAACAAGCGACAAACTCTCATTACACTCACAGATATTTATAAATCTAATTTATATTACGTGGGCATCACGTATATACTATTTACAAAACCTTTCATAACTACCCAACAGAACGGACGCTACGACGCGTCTTCAGTCTACGCCGCCGAAAACTACCTGACCTAATTGAGGCGTCCTTGATCGAAGCAGGGATGATATGTAGTTTTGGTTATCACTTTTAGTCCGGAGGTTTACAACTCTACAGCTGGCGCTGAGCTCATAGTTCACAAGTTACAATGTACAAATATCCAAATCGCGATATGCATAACCACTGTGTTATTCCATTTGAAAACTGTCCAACGCCTTTGCCGCACCTTGTATAGTTGCTCCATGTACAACCGTTAATTTTCCTGTATGTCTTCTAACCAATTGTAAACATTAAGGCCAATTGAATTTTTTTATTCTTTAAATCAATGTATGCGAGTGTTTAGTCATTATGTGTATTCAAGGTAAAAGTAATATCAATCTACTCGGTAAAATCATGACTTTAAGCGAGTTAATAACATTGAAACAATGCTCAAGTATCTCCTTTACTGAGGCATGTAGATAATCTGTTTACTGTCAAACACTTATTTTATGAATCAAAAATGCTTAAAAAGCGTGCTAATAATTCTTAATTTCTACGAAATAAAACATCTTTTATTTCGGTACTATGAAATAATACAATTCAATTCCTAAATAAAGTAAGACGCCGAGAAAATCAATGTCTAAGTTAAGTTCTCATTTTTGAATAAAAAAGAAATAATTTGTACCACGAAAAAATTTTGAGTGTAAAAACTCCTATCTAGTTCCAATCTAAGCTTTGCTGAGGCATGTACATTATTTTTGTACAATCAAGCACTTATTTTATGAATCTAAATGCTAAAAAATGCGCTAATAATTTAAAACGCCTTTCATTTCAGCACCATGAAATCATTCAATTCAATAACTAAGTAGCATAATGAGACAAGAAAACTAATGTTCGCGTTAAGTTCTCATTTTTGAACAAAAAAACCCAATGATTTGAAACTCGAAACAATTTTTAGTGTAATTACTCTCAGCTAGATGTAGGAATTCCGAAGGAATTAAATTAAAATACATTAAGAAACCCATACATGAATTATGCAGCAGTCTTCCTTTCAGTAATTCTGACATGAATTTAGAAGCGCCAGTATATTTCCGCTTAGAATGATTTTTTTCTCTCCATCTATTTGCCTGCCTATGCCGGAATCGAGTTTCACTAAAAGCCAGAGGTTTTGAAAAGAATTTTAGACGTCGGGTTTTATTTAGACTTATGGTAATACCGGAACTGAATCTACAATGTAAATCCTTTTTTAGAAAAGAGTTCTGGCGTTTAACGGAAGTGGTACGGGTTGGCAGGGGCTGTTTCCTTTTTTATCCTTGGCTAACTTTTTACTTTCTCTTTTTTCGAAACGAAAAAAGGCGTTTCCAATGTAAATTGTGCCATAAATTTTTTAATAAGCATATTTATGAATTGAACCTCTTTTTTGTGGCTAATGTTTTCCGAAGCAATGCGTGAGATAATTATTTGTCTTCAGAAATTGATAATTACTTCCTAGAATTATTTAATGAGTATGAATATGATCCCCATTTGGATTTAGTTTCCTTACGTGTGACGCTGCATCCAGCAGGAATAGTAACGAATTATAAACAGGAGGGTTGTGAGGTCGAAGTTCTCTTTTTAGTGGTCGATGTTTTAAATCCTCTGGCCTAACCAATCATATATAATATTTAAGTATTTTAGCCCCCTACTATTAAACTGTGTGATTATTTCCATGTCCTCTAAAATACGTAATAATATGCGAGTTGTCAATCTTAAATGCTAGAAATTATAATTGTTCCGATTGTAGACATTAATTTCTAGGTTGATCTAGTTTTTTGTTACATTTGCATCCTAATCCATATTTATATTTTCATCTCACACCCACTAAACGTTTTAACTGTCTAAATGTTCTAATTATCTACACATTCCGTTTATATGAAATATTTACTGGTTTCTGTGCATTTTATCGATGACCTCCTCCTTTTTCAGGTTGCCACTACGACATGTGGTCAAAAAAAGCACTTGCTTACTCCCGTTATCGTTTGAATAAAATCATGCCTTGTTTATATTTCCTTGTCTTGTAGTTCTTGCGTGGGAGTTATGGGGGTTTTATACATCTACTGAGAGAAATTGAAGGACTAAATATATTCATTAGTGGTTAATAATTACATCTGCTGAACAAGACATCCATACAAAACGTCTTACAATCAGGGAGTGCGTCTCAAAACTGACAGACAAGCTACTCGCCAAACACAACAGAGGGCGCTGGTGTCGAGGGTCGAGAGGATAATATCCTACACTTGTAACATTTTATAAATTAGTAGTTTTATGAAACTTTAAAATTGATGATGAATAAGAAGCTAAGTTCCTGCTTTATTGAAATTCAAAGTTCATTATAAATGGTAATTTTGCACCAGGAAAAGGAGCACTTATAATTTACTCGCAAGCATATCTAACTTCTCGTGCAAAGTGACAACTTAAAACGTTGGAATTGTATTCTTCAATTACCAAAAAAAAACATAGTAAATTGAAACAAAGAACCATTGAATTTCAATTAGGAGATATGCCGTGTATGTTAAAAAAGATATGAATCGATCTATGAACATTAAATTTAGAAGATAATACGCCCATATATCTTCATTCGTTTATATCTCTCCTTAAAAACTAACTCCCTAAAGATTAATCGCATTTCTTAAAATGCATATGCCATTTAGGTAATTAAAATATAATTATCAAATTATCTGAGTATGTAAAACACTTTTTGTGTAAAGTAAAACTAAATGTTTAACTTTTTTGTGTTTGTAGTGACGGAGAAAAATTTATGTGCACATTTATGTTCAGAAATTAAAATTCTTAAATTAATTATGCACATGCGTAAAAATTATTATGACTGTCAAAAATTATATTTTTTAGCTGTGTCATGTTTCTCGAGAATGAATGACTTGGACATAATTTATGTACATAAAATAAAAGTTTTCATTTTTAATCTCATATTAGTGGATTTACATATAATAATGCTAATAAAAAATAACCATCTAATATTTCTATTATTTTCGTTAAAAAGATAGCCTATACACATTTTTGATTTCTCCCTTTTTTTCATGTGGGTCCTTTTTTTTAAAAATTTTTTGAATATTGAAGATTTGATTCACATTATCCACTTTGAGAAGCTCAACCCTAAGGAGCAATTCATAGTTCAGAATTGTCTTCAGTAATAAGTGATCCACTTTGTTTAGTAATATGATGATAACCACAATTTTGGTATATTCATTATATTGTGGTTTCTGTATGTGTATGGTTAAAAAAAAATTATTTTCACAGTTGTTTCTGTGTAACATTGTGGATAGCTTAAATAATGTTCAAGAGTCAGTTATCTCAGTGTAACATACTGAATGTTCCGCATTGATTTCAGGGACCGTAATAGCTCAGGGTGTATGCCCACTTCGCTACCAACCACCGAGGTATAGATGGTACAGGATCGGTTTCTCTCGGGTGCATTCTTCCCTGGGTGTACTTCTGTGTCGGTAAAACTTTCATTGTATGCGTCTATTACTTGATATCGTATGTCTTGTGTCTGGCGCAACGTGGTCAAATGTATCCCTTCTCTACTATTATAAAAGGAAATGTTTGTCTGTATCTTTGTTTTTTTCGCGGCAGCAAAATCCTGATACACAGGTAGTCCGAATTTTTTGCAATTTTTGGGTCGCGGCGAATTTTAAAATTCAATCTAGAAGATTTTTAAATGAATTTAATAGGTTTATTCTCCATCTTTTCTTAAACGCCTTTCTTCCGGAGAGAGAAGAAACACCAGAAAGTAGACTTTTCTACCCACGTGACCTTGCCATCAGGATTTAGAGTCATGCGAAGCTTTTTTCATCGCGGTAGATTCTAAATTTATTTTTTCCATTTTCCGTTTTCATTTTGTTCAAATTAATGATTTTCCAGCAGAGGATAAAAACAAAGTCTTAACTTTAGTTATGTAGTTTTTTTTCTATCTCCTAGACCGTTAATGATGGAATAACAAATTCAACGGATTTGGAATCTGCGGAAAATTTCACTTTTGATCGATACCTAAAAATATGATTTTCTTTAAATAAATCATTTTTAAATTCAATATATCTTTTATATTTTCGCAAAAGATTGTGATGTCACGTGAAACAGATTGCATCTTCTGCCCTTCGCGTTAGTAAAAAAAGAAACATATTATATTTCCTGTCCTATTCTATTTCAGGAAATGTGAGCAAAAAATTAAAAAAAAAACATTTTGACTGGGATTGTTAATTCTTTTTTGTAAAATCGGAATAGCTAAAGATGGATTAAAAATTTCAACGGATTTGAAATATGCTTAAAATTTTACACCAGTTTAATAACTTACATCACGGCGCTGTCCGTGGTGTTGGTTTGCTTCTTAAACCAACACCACGGGCACGGGCAACGCCGGGTTAGCCAAGCAGTGACTAGTGTACCATAAAACTTCAAACCAACCAACAAATGCATTTCAAGGGGAAAGGATGAGGTCTCTGTTTAACGTTACGAATACTTCAAACAGTGTTAAGATTGGTTCGTAGGGTTTTTTGGGTTATATGGCACATTCTGTTGCGTTCTGTATGGAGTTAATCACTCCCCTCCGCACCGCACTTGGATGTGCACAACGGATTAGCCATACGGCTAGAGAGGACCCCTAGAGGGAAAACAAAGAAGCGGATGGGGCATAGGAAGCGTAGTTCAAAAGCCTCCGCCGCCAACACTTGCCAAGCAAGGTCCATGAACGTGTTCGACCCAGGATGGTGCCGTGGGTCCCAGCTCATAAAATCAATCAACGCGGGGTGCTCAGGACTATTGCTCAGAGCCGTTTCATCATATTCCCGGTGGACTGAGTTCATTCATAGTGGCTGTTCTTTGCAAGACAGCAAGTCACTTCCCTGATAGCCCCGCGTCAGAGATGATCCGGGTGTAGTTCTAATCATTGTGAAGCTGTTCGATATGGAAGCGCAATACCTCACAGGTATCCCCGCCTCAGGAGCCCGACAGACAAACAAGCCGTTCCTTCCCTAAGATCCGGTAAAGTGGGGGTAGTTCCCATTATATGTGGTGATATGTAGACCTCTGCCACCTGCCAGCCTTAATTCGTAAGCGAGCAGGTATTTGCTTAGGCTGGCACAAGGACCATATGTGGCCAAGCTCAACCAGACACAGTACAATGTGAAATAATTGTGAAAATAATGTATATAGAGAAGGAAGCAGAGAAAGATTCCTTAAGCAACCTGGAGTTGCGATCCTCGTGCTAATCAGATACATAAAAAAACAAGATTCGATCACTGGAGTAGCTCTGATTCGTGAAATCTATTCACACCTAAAGAAGATGTGACCCCAAGGGGATAGTGCTTATGAGTCAGAGGTATCTGAGTAACATTACGAATGTTTCAAATACTGTTCATGAAAGTGATATATGCATAACATCGTAAATTGTTCAAATAACGTTTTCGATACGGCAGTATTTGCGAAATGTTGCGAATATTTCAAATAATGCTCTTGAGACATTGGCATTTGTATAGCATTGTGAAGATTTCAAATAAATCTCATGAGATAATAATATATGTGTAACATTGCGATTATTTTAAACCTCCTAGTATTTCAACGAGATATCTCGTCCACTATCTGGTCATTTTGCTGAAGACTAGTTATCAATCGGTGATGAAATTGCCTATTACTCCAAGGGGGTGGGTAGAAAAGTATGTAATCAATGTCGCTCTGCAGCAACACAACATGCTATTGGCGACGGCGCATAATTTATCCCCAAAGGAAGGATCCGAGGAAATCATCACGAGCTTTGAATCACGGTTGACTGGCTAGGTCACACTTGAGATATGACCCACCCTTCACACCATGCCAACCTAATAACATTTGACGCACACACAGCTCCCTCCCCACGTACACGACGGTCTTTGGTTGGATTTGAACTCGCAACCCTCTGGTTGCTTAACCGTTACTCTTCCAACCAGGTTACCGCGTCCTACTCCAATGACGAAAGAAGATCCAAGTCGAAAACTTACAAATTGAAACTTTGCCCAGAACATGTTGACGTTTAAAATAGGTTTTTGACCCAGAAGTTGCCACGGTAGATTAGTTTTCGAAGATAATATAAACTACAAGGGGGTAAATAATCAAGAATAAAATTCAAATTCAACGAACTATGAATGTAATCATCTACGTTCCACAATTATCTTTCGTAGGACCTTTGAGAGGCAATCCAAACTGAAGAAAATTATTCCAACATCTCGGGAAAATTTTACCACAGCATGTTATAAACACGGGCAAAGTAATCACATCAACTTCCATGCATACTTATTTCTAAAGACAAAGTGAATTGCATTTTTCTAGGTAAAAAGGACTAATATACGTCTGACTGAACTTTCAGACTGAAGGAAGAACGAAACAAAAAGGTGTTTATAATTTTTTACAAACAAATTTCACATTTCCCACTTTGCAGTTTTACTTTTATTCAGTGTACTTGCCTTTTGAATCATTATTTAATGCATCGCTGTAGGAAAAAAAGTAAAATCTAGCACTCCCTTCTTTCATTACTTACAATACACAAGCTCCCAAGCATGAAAATTTTCCCGTGTATTCCGCTTTGTTTATTTCGAATGTTTCAAAAATCTCAAAGGATTTGGTGTTGGGACTATAAATCAACTAAGATGAGGGGAAGAAATTACAATGGGAAAGAAAATTCTGCGCGTTCTGCTTCTTTCTGTCGTTCCAGTTCTGTTCCTCTGACGTGTTGAATATTTATAAATGTGAGAACTTTACGCTCTGCCGAGTAGAAATTGATAAGAAGGCACGAAGGCTTAGTCGTGGAGTTTTTTCTAATTCGGTGCTTTGAATTCCCGGTGATGTTAACGATATGAAATGAGCGGAAATGGAAGTATTTAAAGATCGTTTTAATTATTCTTGATATTTGCGTGGGTGTTTTTGTTGTTGTCACTGAAAGATAAGAAATCGCCAAATAGTTGTAGGAGATTTTCGGTATCGTGAAGAATGGGAAAAAAACTGTCTGAAAAATGATGTCAGAGAAAATTATTTGGTGATTAACGTTATATTATTTCTTATAATTATATAGAAACAATTTTATTTTTGCCTACATTGTTTAAATTAGTTTAGATTCAACATATGCGTGCTTTTTTAAAAAATTCATTTACTTTTTGAAGTCAATACGTCTTTAATTGAAACATGATTGTGGAACATGCTTGAAACAACGGGCTATTGACGACGGTCAGGGATCAATCCCCTAAGGGAAAGAACTGAGGACAACACCACGTAATTTTGAACTACGGTCAGATGACAAGGCAATACCTGAGTTGGCACCCCACTCTCCAAACATCAGCAACAGCCCAACGTGAGGACTTTCGGATATAACAAATGTAAGGTGCTCTAGCTACCTCTACACTATACTCTCACAAACTTCCATGTACTGACCTGGATTCGAACCAGGAGCCTTCCGATATAGAGGCTAAAACCTTAACCACCAGACTGGTTGGTCGTCTAAAGACTAAGTTTAAAAGCACAATCGATAAGTATATAAAGTATAAGTGAAGTATAAGTGTTGAAATGCAAATGAAATGGCTTAAAAGTCGAACCCTGTGACATCCGTAACGAGGAATGTTGACTCTAAGAAAAAAATAAGTTAGATCTCTTTGTGGCAACCAAGAAAAATAAATCCCTCTATGTATAGGAAAGTTCATTAGGATTGCATGTTCACCAGAATTTTTATGCATCAAGTTAATGAAAGAGATATAAACAATATATCAGGGAGTATAATGCTTCGATAACTTATACAGATCCAAATATTAAGATATACCTAATATATACCTACTGGGTTTGAACCGTAATGTTTTGGGGTAAATGTTCGGAAACATCGAAAGCCAGTAGTATTTAGTTGGTTCATATTCAGTAACATTATTAAGTTAAAGAAATACTAAATGCAGAATAAGGTGCATTTGCTTAATGCACGCTATACTCTTAAAAACTTTTTAAACACCTTGAATGGATAATCATATTCACTATGGCAGAATATAAATGAAAGGCTACGGGTAAAGTGTATTTAAGCCACAGAAAAATATGTTATTAATGAAAGAAATTTTAAAACAGAGATTCAATGCGAGAAAAAAATCATGTTTGTTTGAATCAGTGCTTAGTGCTTGAAAGTTTAAGAATTTAAGAAACAATTTGTTACTTTCATTAAATTATGAAATTACAATGGTTATATTATATATATATATATATATATTATTAAGGAAGATATATTATATTACCTATGAAATATACAAAATTCTGAAAGCTAGAAATTAAAATTACCTTTTAAAACCATGATTAATGAAAATCTAATGTTATAAAATTAATCTAAACACGTTTAAGGCTAAGCCAATTGAACGAAATTATAATTACTATTCAACAGTTGATGTCGGAACTAATTAGTTGTGAATGAGGTTTCAAGGAAATAAGTGTTTATATCCCTTAAGACCATAAAAAATCAGTTTCGGTATATATCCTTTATTTTACAAATCCATATGTTTTGATCCTTAAAAAATCTTTGCATTTTGTTGCAATTTTCGAACCATTCTGACAGGTCCTGGTTTTATAAATATAACAAGACATGATAACAAGACAAAAATCAAAAAGTTGAAACGCTGATATTGATACAAGATATCGTATAACTTGATCAACATAAAAAAAATAAAAAATAAAACATTTTTAAAATTCTTTTTAATTTGATGTCACCGCCATACTAGAAAAAACTGATCGAAAATGACAGATTAAAAAACAGCCTCAAACTGTACCTTTTTAAAACAAAATGCCAGAAACATCACTAGTTTCTTTTGAAGCCAGCATTTATTAATAGAATTAAGGATAGTCTGAGATTTGAAGATTTATGATTCTTTTTCTACCAAACAGAATTGTAATTGGCTTATCAGGTTCGAATCTCGGCCGATGCCAGATTGTTTAAAGTGGTTTGGAATCCCCTTTAAGTGACTTCTAACTGTTCAATTAGCCCCTTCAAGACATAAAATAACAAGAGATTAACTGCTCAACTAAACCAAGTATAAAATATATACATTGAATAAACTGTAGTACGTATCCTTATCAAGTAGTTTCAGCTCAGTTAAGAGTTAAAAAGCTATGTGCTAATGAAAATTTAAATAGCCTTTCTACACTCGAGCGTCATTCTAAGTAGATAAAATTTAAGGGCATCATTTTATAGAATACAAAGTTTTCTAAAAACTTAGACCATAAAATGTGCATAAAGAACTTCATTCATATGAAACTACGCATTAGCATTTTTTCACTTGGACAACAATGATATTTGACAAAAATTTCTGAACCTATATTTGTCTACAACCTTGAATAGCTACCATGGGATACCATTTAGTTGGTAAAACCTCTTATAGATAATCAGTTTGAAAATTGTGAAGCCCGGAATTTTAATTTAACTACTGAAAACCTGTATTCATAGTTTCCAAAATAATCTTTCTAACTTGCTTTGTTATGCCCCTTATAAAGAACTGGAAAAATTTAAGAGATGTTTCTTTGTATGCAATATAAAGTACGAAATGTGTCTTTGAACCGCCCTGTTGGTTGTTCTGGTCCAATGTATCTCATCCTTGTTAATACTGATCTTGATTAACGAGATATCTCGTCATTAGAAGTAAACAGACCAGGTTTTGATGAATGAGATATCTTGTCATTAGACGAAAACTGACCATATCAATATACTGTCGATCTCATAGACAGTATATTGATTACATGATATCTCGTTATTAGTAAAATTAGTTAGAACTTCATGGACAATATAATTCGTAGAAACCACGGAGTGTTAATACGCAGCATAAATTAAGAAATTTAGTTTAAAAACACTAGGAATATAAACTCTAACATACATTGATAGAAGTCTATTAAGGACATTTTATGACCATACAAATTTTCAGTTATTTCTTCCAAGAATTGTTAATAATTTCGTTTTTTAAAATCTAATGGGCCAAATGTTACGAATATTGAATGTATTAAGTGAATAAATTATTAGTAGAAAAAGCTTAAATTTCTCATTAACGGATAAAAAGGTCTTCTATATCGATTTTCATCAATCTAGTTCCTAAGCATTATTCATACGAATTATTTTATTACTGAAATTTTATATTAAATGCTGATTTAAAAAAATTACATTGCGTGCATTGTGATTTGGTTTATATTCTTAAAATAACACTATAAAAGTATTTCACACTTTGATAGTAAGAATATATAGGGTATTATCAATAAAAGTTTTGGATGGAAATCTATCATTACATGCTTCAAATTTTTCACATTACCCATGATCCAGAAACAAATTACTTAAAACTTGGGTTCTTCCATGTTAAACTTTGATACACCCAAAATTGGAGTCAAAATTGGTGCTGACACTAAGAATTACGAAGTTATAATGCGTAATTCTAAATAAAAATGGTTGTTTACGCAAATTTTATGCACAGAAGTTGAAAAGATGTTATTTTGAATTTGCTTTACTATGAGCGAAGCACGAAAACAAAGAATTTTTTCCCCCATCTGTACAATTCTTTACTTGTTTGTCTCATTTATTTTGGGTTTTCCCAAAGTATATATCTAGTACTTTTTGTAATTTTCTGTCAAACATTGATTGATTTGCTTCTAACATCTTTTATAAAAAAATAGTCTAAAATATTCATGTAAACTTAAGGATATTTTAGTATTGAATCAAATAAAAAACATACGTGTTTCGGGATCTTTTAAAAATTAGTTATTAAATAAAATTTGGAAAAGAAATTTGGCATTAGTTTTTTTATTGCAGAATCAAAACTTATTCCTGCAGTATCAAAACTGATTACAGAATGAAAATTTTTACATTTAATCGATTACATTTTGAGACATGAACTCTCCTTTAAATTTAGGTGGTAGTTAGTTGAAGTTACGGAACACAACGGGATATGTCCGGCGTTCCTGGTTTAGTTCTGAAAGTAACACATCGTCTTTTTGAGGTACAGTTAGGTGGCGAGGTCAACATCTGATCGGACATCCCCTCTCGCAATTTTCATACCTTGTTGACGTGAGGATATTTACGGCCACAACAGATCTATCGTGCATCCCTCCTGTATATGACGGTTATTGTATGGATCGAGTTTTGAAATATCAACCCTCCTGTTTCTAATACCGACTCCACCATCTGTACTACCATGGGACTAAATTTAAGTGGATATTAAAATATCCATAATCAAATTGGGTTTTGTTTCTTATAGCATCTGAGTTAGACTAATTTGTTCAATATATTTTATATACAAGTTCCTAGATTATAATATTTCCTAGAATAACATGTAAGTAGTTGGTTCACGTTTCACTGGAGTCGGGCTATTGTTGATGGAAAATATCAATATCCGAAGACAGCACCGTAATTTTGAATCACGGTCAGATGACCTCATCAACACCAGGGTCGCATCCCACTCTCCAAACTTCCACAACTCGCAAATTATAGATCATGACAGATTTAACGTGAACTATTTTCCACGTACATATACGGCTGCCTTTCGTTAGGCCGATTTTAGAACTCGCTACACTCTAGTTGTTAATGCGCTACTCTTCCAACTGGGATGATCCGGCCGCAGTTTAACAACAGAAGTAAAGATCATCAATCACGTAAGTTTTATTCTGGATATTGGTTGAAGAACTTCAATAGTATAAGCTAGGAGTAATTGCCCAATTGTTTGATCAAGTAAAAAAAACAGGTTAAAGGGAACTCTAGAATAAACTAGATGGAGTGAAAGAGAAAGGAAAGCCATTTGTTTGAGAAAGAGTAGATGTGGGGTTGAGCTCATACCACAAAAAATAAAAGAGGATGGAATTTCTCAATTTCTACTGATCAAGTGGACATTTTGCTACTCATAAATACTGTTGGTTTGTTGAAAATAAAGTTGTCTTTCAATAAAAATATTGTGCAATTACAGAAATACATAAGAGTGCAAGACAAGGACGAATCGAACAAAAGCGATAGTCTTCGTTAGCGCCATTTTCGGGAAAGGCAAAAATTTGGGTTCTGACAAAACATGGGGTTACATAACAAGTCACTCAAAGCATTGATTGCGTCAATACCATCTTCGGTCAACACATGAAATCCTACATAACGTTTGGCGGTGTAATATATGGATAGGACTGCGTAATTTGGTAAGTAGAAACGGGGCGTTAAATTATAAGTTACTAACCAAAAAGAGTTTTTAATTGCAAAATAACTAAATATTACCATGAAACTTGTTTCTAAAAAGAGATAACATTCGGCATTACGTTTATTATGAAAATTCTGATGTGTTTTATTTTATTCTTGTTTTAATAAATGATAATAAGGTATTTTTAAAGATAAATAACAGAACATCAAGTAAGGACAAGGCGCGATTATATGTAAACAAGATAATTTAAAAAATAAATTATTTTACAGTTAACAGTGGAATTGTGAGTCCAAGAATTTTACAAGGGACAGCTTGACTACAGCTCCTTACATGATAATAGCCATGACCATTCTTGAGATGCGTACGGAACTGCTGATGTAAATGAAGAGAGATTGAAAAAATGTATACCAATAAGTGTATATAATTTCTCAACTTTAAAAATTAATATGTTCAAATAGTATTAAATTGAGAGGGATCAAATTTAGTGTGAGGAAGAAGGAATGATAACTGAAACAATATAATACCAAGACAATAACTTCTATAGTATAAAGGGGAAGATTTGTAGTTGGAATTACTTCGCACAGAACAGGCTAAAGGTAACGATTTGTAATCAGTCCCTAATGGAAAGTTTGGATTAGAAACAGCTCGTCATTTTGAATCACGGTCTAATGATGAGGTAAACATTTAAGCTGCTACCCCACTCTTATATATTCCAGACCATACCAATGTGAATACATTTGAGGTTACGACAGATTTTACATGTATTACTCCAACCATAACACATGTCTACCTGTTCGTGTGGTGTGGAGTTTTGATAAGTGAGGTACCAGATCATGCTTTGACTTAGCTATCTGACAGTGATTGAAATTTACTAGAGTTTATCTTCAGATCTTTTCCTTCTGGATTAATCCCCTACCTTCGTCAATAACCTTTTGATACGCCCGACTTTAACATAAATTTGTGATATAAAGTTTGAAATGTGGAGTGCCAGCTCAGGTGTTCACCTTATGATTTGACCGTTGTTCAAATATACGGGGAGTTCTAAGATCGTTTCTTTCGAGATTGATCCCCAATTGTCGTCAATAGCACGGTGTCTTACACCAGTGTGACGTAAATTCACCTACCTGTCTCTTGTCTTGCTGTCTGATGAGCGAAAAATTTAAGCTATTACAATCAGTAAAATACATACTCCAAGAGCAAATCCTGGTTAACGCTTAGATAATCAGAATTATTATTGCCATAGAAGATAGATAGACAGGATTTGAAAACAGGTTGTAAAATTAATGACCTATCTGAATATGTATAAGGTATACACATTTGCTCTAAGTTGCATTCTCTAGAAATGGACTGTTTTGAAATATTCAAATGTTTGCTTAGAAAAAGGCACCTCTGTATAAAATAGCAATAATTTTGTTTTTAAAATGTGCCCTTTTAGAAATATCAGTCACGGTGTTCATGCAATATTCATGCTCTAAATTCCCTTGGCTTCAAAAATATATGGCAGCACTTGTATTACCTGAGATCATGTAGACACAGTTATAGAATTTATTTAATGGAAGCAGTATAAACAGGGGAGATGCTATCGAAAAAAGCATTACATTCTTCATTGCGCAAGACGAGGAAGGGGAATGTTGAAAATTCTCCCTTCTAAATAAATCCAATCACCTTAGAGAATATAGTTAAAAGCGCAGCGAATTTCTGCGATTTTTAAATTTCTTGGAGAAACGTTTTGCGTTGAACATGTTCCTGAATCACAGAAGACTCTTTCACTGTTCAGTTTCACCCACGTAGGATTATTTTATAAAACCAATAATATGTAATATACAGCATTTGAAATAATCCTTAACCCTTCAGGTGGTTTCGATCAGAAATCACGTCCTTCAAGATCTGACCAATCTTGCTAATGACGAGATATATCGTCAACAAGACATTACCAATGTTTTGATGATGACCATCTGGTCACTTTTTGCAAATGATAAGAATATTTCCATCAAGATCTGGTTAGTTCTGTTATAGTAAAAAGATACCCCGTCGGGACAACCATCAGGGTTAAATAAATAGCAGGGTAAAGTGGCTTAGTGTATTTTCGTGGGAGTGCCTAGCGGGTCAATAATATTGGAGCCGAATAATTCACAAAGCTGCCTTCTACAGTAAATTCTACGGGGATTCTACAGTAAACAATCTACACTTTCATACTTTCGACACTACAGTGTTCTGAAGCGACGCATAACCAATAAGGGTTTAGAAGCATACCTGTTTATTCTCCTTCGTCTATCAAGTTATAAGAGATAATATGAAATGAATATGAATGAAATATAATATGAATATGATATGATCTATGAAATTCAAGAGCATTCATAGATATTGCCAATTTTTTTGAACTTTTTCATGAAAGTAACTAGTTTTGATCTTTCTGCTAAAGAATAACATCATTTATTTGTCCTATGTTTTTCGGAAGAGCCCCAGTCTGTACTTAGACGTCAAAAATTCACTGGAGGTGTTAGTGCACGTGTTGCAACTGGGGAAAGTGCAAATTAGTCTGCACTTGCCCGTATTTAAAACAGCAAGGCAATTACACATCGGTCTGCACGTCCCCCCTTGATCTATAACTGTTTATATTCCAGAGTTGGGCATAATTACTTTAATTAATCTCTAATTATATTTTGAGTAATACAACAAGATGGCCCAGATTAACCAAGAAAACGAAGTCAGCCAGTGGATCGAAAGTGATAAGTTCAGACGAAGTTCATAAAAGTTTCTGGATCAACGGAAAAGGAGATTGAAAAATTGAAAGAGATTAGGAAAACACAGGAAAATATGAACAAAATAAAAGTGTCAGGACACGGCCGCTAGGTTTAAGGTTTTAATACATCAGTGTGGTAATGTGGTAAATGAGAGTGAAAAAATTAGTTCTGGACTGTTTTAATTTCACATATGACATGTTAATCGCTCCGCACGTATATCGCAATTTGGGCAGTCGCTGCTAGTGTTGAAGATTGTTGCTCATTACGGGCCTCTGTGGGTTGTTGAACTTTATTCTATTTTAAAACGTTTATGTCATTAGATATGACATTGGTGTCGAGCTGAGCGGTGGAGGTACATGGTGCACTCGTATCAGGAATTTGTTCACCTTGAAGGTGCGACGAATGTACTTTCAAGAAGTGCCTCCAAGCCCGTAGACACTCAACATCAGATGTCCGAATCGTCTTGGATTTCCCAACTCTTGATCGCTCTTCCTGGTGACGTTTTCTATAATTCTTATGGATTTTACAATGCACATATTTGAACATTTTGACATTTTTGCGATTTTTCACACTTCCAAGTGTTCTTAAGTGTGTTAATAAGTCTGATACTTAAATAAGTACAAAATATTTTGATATTTCTATTATTATTCATAAACCGCAATGAGACGAAACAAATGACACCTCATACGTAGTGGTCGTACAAAGGAGGCTAGAGCTAGACTAAATTATGCGAGTGGAGCGACGCCTCAAATTGAAAGCGCTCTCGACTAGCCCGTTGACGCTCTGCTTTTGATGCTTGCATGTTCTTGGATTTCAAATCCCTCAATCTTTCGTCCTGTTGACATTTCTATAATTTTTCTTGCGTTCATTATGCATATATTTGGACATTTTGAAATGTTTGCGATTTTTCCACATTTTGAAGTCCGATATCTAAACAAGTATGAAATATATAATTTTTATTTCGGTCTTTATTTTAATAGCGCAAATAGAGATGAAACAAATCACAACTCATGAGTCGTGCTCTCACAAAGGAGGGTGGAGCTAAACTAAATTAATGTGAGTAGCAGTGCACATTTTCGTGACACAATTTTGCGTTGGGATTGCATCAGCCGATGACATCAGCACAAGATCAATGAGCACTTATAACATTCCTTGTTTAATGCTCTTTTCAACGAGATATTGTAGATTTAAGTATAAATTATATTTTTCTAGTTATATTTTTCGCATTTATGCTTTTTTAAGTGGTATTCAAAAATTAAGCGTGGTAGCCTAGTTCCGAAAGGTAAGGCGTAGTCTACGTCAAGAGAGCAATGTTTTTCTCCAACCTAATTCTGATGTCTGCATATTCTTGCCTGGGGTTAAATTGTCTGCTATTCTATCTTTTAAATTACCTGGGGCTTGCCAAGGAAAGATATTTTGAAACCCTTTGATTGTTTTTGACTTCATCGTGATTTTTTATCCCTTAGATCTGGTCTTGCCCCCGGCTAGTCCGTGTCCAATAAGTCTCACAAGTCACACACAACCTAATTGTCCTAAATAATTGTTAACATCCGAAAAAATGCATATAAATCTAAAAAACCTTTAGTCTTCACGAATATGATCCTTAATCAATAAAAAAAATACTGTACATAATTCTTTGAGGATTGAATTTCAAAAACTACTTCTCCTCGTCTCCCCTCTCATTTTCCCTACAGAACTTATATTTTTTACGGGGGTTCGGAAGTAGTTGAACCAGTTCTCGACGACGACATTCTCATGTTTCCTTAAACGGGATCACCATTTTAAAAATATATTACTTCAACAACAGAATGCTTACTACTAGTTTTTACGAAGAACTTAACTACGGCCCAGTCATCAATTGCTAATTCGTCTGCTGTTTTAAATCTATTAACATCTTTGTAACGCTAATGTCATACCGTTACATTTCCATAATATCTAACACGAGTCAACAGGCGCGAAAGATTTAAAATAAACAAAAATGTAAATAGACCCCCCTTAGACACTCCAGACACCCACTCTGAAAGAACACCTTCTACCAACAGTGGAAACTTTATATTGTTTACCCAACATGTCAGATATCAGAAAATCGTCAAAGGGGACCTCTCCTTGTCAACAAAATAAACCTGGTATTTAAATCTAATTAACATCAAAATCCATGCTAATTTCTCCATTTTTTTGTCGTAGCGATTTAACATTATTCTCGGAATATTCACCTCAATCAGATGTTAATTTTGGTTGTGGTTTTGAATCTTTGCGGCGCGTCAAAATTTTAATATCTGGGATCATTCAAGTTTATAACGAATCAGAGAAGGAACGCTTTAAAGGGGGGTTTGCCGGGAGAAAATCTTTGGTGTTGGAGGAAGGGTGAGATCTAGGAGAACAGACCCATTTATGGCAGATTTTGTGGGCGTTTGGGACAGGTGACAAAAATTGCTGAATGAGAGAATTTCGCCGGACACATAGAAAAGTCCAACCGCATGATACCGTAGCAAAAAAATATTGGTTGGTTTGCCGGGACGGGGCATCCTGCCTCGGACCCCCCGGCTGTTCGAAACTCCCCTCGCTCAATCTTTTGTGGATGGGATGTTAGATGATTCTTGCTGGTGATGCAATGAATTTTTGTGGGAACATTATTCCTGTGTCGATTACCAACTTCTGCTTGATGACTGCAGGCATCGACGTTTTGGTATTATTAGTGTTATTTTACTTGGTAGAGGAGACTCGTTGCGTTATGCATTCTCGTCCCGTATCGTTGCATACGCTTTCCTTTAATAATCTAGTAGTGACGCTCCTCATTGATCGGAGGTTGTCACGTTTCATTATAATCAGTTGTGTAGAAAAAACATGAAACTTTGAATTTTGACATTATGAATTCGACACTCGATATGAATCGTGATGTGGTGATGAATCAATAAGAAAATCAACCCATCCTTTGAAACGACAAATAAAAATGCCTTTTTTTCTGGGAATTCACATAGAATTTTCATTTTAGTTGACTCTTTTTTACGACATTCTATCTGGAAAACAATATGAACCGGTGGTCGGGTGATGAAGCAACTTGAAGCTGGAAACTGTCAAAATACAGACAGGTCGTCTGGTTGTAAAATAACTCTAACCTGTCAAGAGATGTTCCTTTTTTTATTCACCTCTTAATGACTTGTGGTGATTTAAATAGCTGCTCAACGGGATCCGACTTACTGACTTCTGGAGTGTGACCACACTGTTCTGCATGCAAGAGGTATTGAACTCAAAGTTGTTTCTCAACCATGTCCATAGAACTTCTCTTAACGGGCTCCATCATTTACAGGTTGCAGCAATAATTTTCTTAGTATCTTATCTTTACCAAGAATTATCATTTCTAATGGGAAGCCTGCGGCTGTTGCCTGGTGGTCCCCTTCTTGTATTAGTTTATAAGGAACGGGAATCAACCACCAACATCCATGGCACTTCATGCAATATTGTACTAACCACTCCTATTCAAAAATTCTACTATTCCAAATTTTAATTCTATCCCAACAAAATAACCATTTGAACAAAACCTATGTACCATCATAAATTTATTTTCTATCATTCACCATACAGACCGGGCAGTCGTTGCGTTGTACACTGTACGCTAAACGCACAAAGTTTCATGGACGGACAACTGGCCTCACCCCCTTCGTGCGGCTATGCATCGTCTTGACTGTTAGTACTGTATCATACCATCCCTATACTATTATATGCATAAACATATAATAATAATAATTAATGTTACAATCTTCAACTATTGTCTTCAGAAAAGTTCACGGCTTCAAATTCATCCTAATCTCTCACTCTGTGCATTTCACTATCAGATTGCGACGAACTTTCGACTAGCTTCTTTTTTTTGTTCTTTTGTACAAAGACTATTTCACTGTTTACTTTTTATTTATCTAAACTTCAGATTGTTAATTGTAATAATAAGTTATTACTTAGTTTTTAAACAACAAATGGATTTGCACATTTTAATTTAAAGTACTATAACTACTGATCTCTTTGATTTTAGTCACTTTAGATTTCGTAAAAATGATATCATTTTAATACTATTGTTCTACAGGTTATATTAGTTAACAGTAAGATATATACCTTTTCTAAGCTGTAAAAATAATAAAAAAGAAACTTTTCACAAACTATCATTTATAAGATAATATAATTAATATAGTATAATTCTCTATATAATTCTATAGATTAAATAAAAACGTTTTAGCTGTTACATGATATTAGTGATTTTTCTTCCACTTCATGTCTTCTAATCCAAAATGATAAAAATTCTATAACTAGATGAATTTTTACCAATTCTAGAATTTCAGCCAGCAAAAGGATTTTCAAAAACTAATCTATTTGCACTTGCACCAACAAGCTATTTGCACTTTTCTCCATTCAAATGGGCAATATTTAGAGACTAATTACGCATTTACACCGATACAGTGGAGATGTTGCTTACCTTGGACTTTCGATAACATTTTGAATAGATGAACCTTATTAAATAATTGCTTTTAAATATATATTTTGAATAAGAAGAATCTGGTATTTATTCGCCAGCAAAAAATATTAGCTAAGTGATAAAAATAATTTTTTTAGAGACGTTTTAAATCAAACTTGGTAAATTTTAGTCTGCAAATACCCCACTTTACTATACAATATTTTTGGTAAGCTGTGCTTCCGACAAAATAATTATTCTGCGTTGTTTTTAAATACATTCAATTCCACAAACGTAAATCAGTTTTTAAATAGGAATATTTATTTCAGTTTAAATAGCAGTGTTTATTCAGAGAACCATCACATTTAAATTTTTAGTCCGATCCTACTCGAGAGAAGAATAATACAATTTTTGTTTATTCTTAATTTACAATATTTGTTTAATAAAAACCTTGGAAAGATTTGTCTTCGGTTATTCATTTTAATTATTTGCTCTATTGAGTCGTCCCGATTCCATCAGAATTCTCCCTGTTAAAGTCTTTGTAAACGAAACTCTTATTCTGGTAAAATAACTTAATAAAAACACAAATAACGCCCCAAAGGCACTAAAATGCACACATTCAACTATTTTTACGAGGGAAATGAGCGATTTTATTATTTTATGTACATGTACTTCAAAAACAAATTTACCTCCGGTTATTTCCTTTACAGCTGATATTACTTTGTATTAAATATCTTGCGGGAAACAACATTGCATCAATACTCTATAGTTTGTTTTTGATCTGAACCTTTTCTTTATTATATGTTTTTATATACATGTGTTTATTATTTATGTTTAAATGGTAATATGTTCAAAACAGCTAAAATATATAATTCTAACATTAAATTATATTTCTTTTGAGATGAAAAAAAAGTGAGTATTTAATTATTTCCCACAATATTAATATTGAATCATATAAAGTTATTAACATCGTAGTTGTGTTTACTTTTGTTTAGTTCCATTTGTAAAGTTAGAGAAACGTCAAAAATTCAGAGTAACAAAAGGCCGGTGCATAGTCAACTTGAAAACAGAACTCGAAACTGTCCACGCATGCGCGCCTAAGCCGCAGACATAGCATGTCAAGTAATGATATGTCCACGAAATGAATATCTAAAGGATAATTGAAATATCTAAAGATATTAAAAATAAGAGCATTTCAAAAGCCTTTTCCGAAAGGTGTTGAAGAGGTGTTGGTGGATAAGGGCATCATCAAGGCACACAATACAAATAGGTGTGTTCAGCGTGTCGGCCACAGAAAAGTAAAAAAGTACTACTTTTAGTAGTGCCTTTAAAAAGTACTTTTTAGCTTTTCTGCGACACACGGGCAGAAATCACGTATTTATCTTGGCTGGGTCAGGATATGCGTAACTTTCTCTTTTCATGTTACCCACACTCAGCATTACCAATATCCTAATGTGTGATTTCCTTAGAAATTCCAAGTTTCAGCCCTTTCCCAGTTGCTTCAATATCGCTTCATATCTCATGCTCTTACCAATGCCAGCAAGTTCTATCATCCCTCTGCAATCAGTGTTGCTGCTGGACCCTTCCCTGTTCTTTGTGTTCACAATGACGTAAGTCACTCCATATGGTATTATTTATTACATTTATGAATTTTTCAAATTTCAAGTCGTCACGCCATTGTGACGCATCAGGTTAACCCTCTTTGTGCTTGCTTCGACGCACCGTACCTCATCATTAGCAAACCTGATCAGATATCGATGGATGTATCTAGTCATTAAAATAAAACTGACCGTATTCAGAACATGTTATTGTTAATAATTTGTCAATAACTTGATGACGATCTATCTTGTCATTAACAAAACTGTACAGGTCTTGATGAAGGAGATATCTCGTCGAAATCCCTTGGAGGGTTATGTTGGATGATCAATTAGGATGACCATATGGTAGTTATTTCTATTATATTTAGTACTCTAGAAATTATACTGTTATAGTGTACTAATTAAAAATATATTTTATATTTGATTACCACGTATATGCATTCAGTTTATAAATCAATTGTTCATTCTTCTCGACATGGCGTTCGAAAGGACTGTCTTCAAGTTCTTTCAACCTCCATGTCTGTCCCTCGTGTCTAACCTTTACTCTTTCAGTCCGAAATTCTTTCTCCCCCCCCCTCCCCACTTGATCTCCGGATGACACCCCCATGAACAACCTCACTTCCGATCAAAGGGAAGAAGATCCAGTGGTTCCTACTGGTCACCATCCTTCCGTGACTAGACGGAGAACCCCATTTCCTAATTTTTTGCAGTAGATAGTTGGACTAGAAACTCTATTGATGAGCACAGTATGGTTCGACTTATTAAAAGGATGGATGATCCCTTGGCAAGGTACAATTCAGGTTTTTTCTTCTTGTATAATCTGGTGTTATTTTCAGACCATCCAAATAGCACTGTTGGTTTACCAAACCTCACCCATCTCACATTTGTGGTCCACCATTTTTAAATTTTACATGTCCACCTCTGGGGTCGTCATTGACTCTTTTGATGGTTGTCACGACAAAGTGCATCGTTATTAGCAGAATTGACCAGATATTGAAGGACTAGATGTATCGTCCTTAATTATAAGTCACCATTTATTAGAAAAAATGACCAGATCATGATCTTGTCATCTTAAAAACATCGTTAATATGACGATATCTGGTTATTTGCAAAATTAGTCACATTTCTAAAGACGAGCTATCAACTCGCAATGACTTCGAGTCACATATCTTTGAATCTCTTATGCCACTCGAAGACGCCTTATTTTCTTACAGCAGCTCTACGATATCGCACTTTCAACGTCTCTGAAGCAGGTTTGCCAACTGTCACATCACATTTTATGTTAACACGCTGCTCAAAATATTGATAATTAATTTTGATATTAAGGCTTACATTTCTTTTTTTCTTCGAAATAGCAGCAAAATGGCTTCATGGCTTGAGGTTTACACTCACATCTGTTAAAACACATGCGGAAACGATTAATCACGCGATTACAACCAAATCACATCATGGCAGCTCTTCGTGACCGTTCCGGGAATTAAACTGTCGCACTTTATATTATACGGATTTTCTGGTGCTGTAAACCTTAATGAAGAATAATTATTTTGATATGTACAACAGAATAAAGATCTGTCATACATATCAAAGTAATTAATATTAATATCTGAAAGGGAGGTACATAAGTATAACAGCAACATTTTGAATAGAAAAAAAAAGAATTGTTGAGAATTCTGAATCAACTGAGAAGAAGGGTACACTTCAACACATAAAAAAAAACCTGCTCTATTTTTTAAATAAAATCTTTATGGGGGGAGGGGGGTATAAAGGTTAACGCATGCCGTTTTTGTAACCATCTCAAGACAATCTAGATGATTTCATGCAGAAAACAATTTTTGAAAGTTTCGGGTTGTAGAGTGAATGATGTTTTACCTTATGTCATGACCTTAATGTTTTTAAGGTCGGTATTACACTATAAAAGTTCTTCCACAAAGATATTTTATAAAATACGTTTGACAACGAAACATGATATTGTAATGGTAAACTTTGATAAAAGACGCGCTTTGTCAAAGTTTCTTTTATCAAAGTTAGCCTCCTCATCCAATATTTGATAAAAATATGTTGATGCACTTTCTATCCTGCATATTCAACAGCTGAAGGTTTGAATTTGAATGTTCCGACTGGGAACATTCCGAATAAGAACGCAAGGAATGTTCCGCTCTGGAGAAGAAAGGGGATTTTTCCCTGAAGAATAAACGAAGAACGAGACCGTTGTATTTTTTTTCGCTACCGTTTGGGGCGACGACACAACATACTTTGGGATTTGATAAATAATTAAACAAATCAGTGGTAGATTGTCAATGAGAGCTACACAGTTCTTAATATATGAATATCAGAGATTTGAATTTCTCCATGATGCCCAGCATGCTGACTACAAAACAGAAACAAATGGTTGGATGCTTATCAAGAAATAGTACATTTTTGAAAGAAAATGTATTCCAGTACACCATTGGAGATGTGAAAAAGATACTAAACGGGTTGAAAAGCCAGTACCTTATGGAAATGTTTAAAGTAAGTGCAAGTACAAATTAGTATAATTTGTTACGCTATTATAAATAATACAAATACATTGTTATACATGTTAATATGATTGTTAAGCAATAATCTTAACAAACTAATATTATAATTTACCTATTTTTTAAGGAAATCTAATTATTTTTTAAAATTAAGATAATTTAGTTTTCAAAGGTTCACAACAGTTTTGGGTTCTTATTACAGATGCCAAATAGTATGAAAAGTGGAGCTGATTGAAAGGGTATAATAAAGCCTTCTGTACACTGGTATGTCATTATGAAGTTTTTGGAAACATATATAGCAGCTGACGAATCAATCTCTAATTTAGATGTTTCAAGTGACTTTGAAGTTCCAGATCCCTCGGATAGAAACACTGAAGAGATGGTTGTTTATATTTCATCTTTCACGTATTGTGTTATACATAACTTTATTTATTTACATATTTTACATATTAGCCAAAGGACTCTTCTGAGACTATTATAGAATCGTTTAAATTAATATCCTATTTTACAGCCACTACGGTTCCCTGAAGCATGAAGTTGCCTGCAAATAGGTAACACCTCCTAGCGTTTCTCGTTAATTATTGGATTCTGGTATGTAGATCCACTACAACTGTACGTAATAGTGTCCTGTTGAGTATATAAATGTTTTCTTTTTTTTAACCATCTTGTTATGTAGTACAAATGCTGCAAGGGTGATGAATTTGACTTTTCAAAATTACAAAATAATGATCGATTATTCTCCTCTCTTGAGAAAATCTATAATTGCAAACTTTTTCTTCATTTGTTATGCCCCTTAGGTACAAAGTTTAATGTATCTGTACCCTAAGTGGAATGCATAATCTACAAGGACTACAAAAAAACATTAATGTTGGTATTGTGAATAAGTTAACTATTAGGAATGTTCAGTAATGAAGAGTGTCTAGGAATCAGTCCTTAAGTTTACTTTTTGCATATACACCACTATCACCGATTCTACCATTTGTTCCTGCATCAACAAATAAAAATTTTTAATTAGCATCTGAGAGTACTAACAAATATATGCTTTTATAACACTTGTAGTTGAAGATATGTGATCCACTAAGGTGAGGAGGAACAATGTTGATGTCCTTACCATCCATAGAGCTAATTGTGTGTGTTAAAACATTCAATTTCTCCTCAAAAGCCTTTCCTACTCCTCTTGTGTGCTTGGAACCTTCAAAAACAATTTTAACTGTACCAAATACTATTAAGTGTAACATTTATTTATACTCAGATTTATTTAATTTCAGGATACGTCTGCGGAACGTGTGCCTACAGCAACAGTAACGGCTTGTGGAGTGGCAACTAGTGGTAACAGTGAAGATTATAAAAGAAAGTTGTCATGTACAGATTAAATGTTGTATCAACTATCACGTACCATGACTGAAATTAAATATCATCAACTTACCAACCAACCTCAGCCCAACAATTCGTTGAGCTCTTTTGGTAAATTCATTGCAGATGAATTAAGAATACTTGACAACGGGGTGGCACGCTTATATGCCAAGTAAAAAGTAAAATATTAGCTACTAGACTCGTTCATCGGCCACTAAAATATTTTAGTATCGCTTTATCACATAAAGAATAGCATCATTAAGTGAATTCATTTACTGTAAAAATATAGTAAATGGGATAATATAGTATGTACAAACACGGTGTCAAAAAAGTCTAACTTATAATATTTACACGTTGCAAAGAGTAAGTAGCTTTTGTCATTCTATGGGAGCAGTGAGCAAGTGAAAACCTTTCTGGTGTAAAATCATTCCTAATCTAGCCTACAATACTCGGAAACGTTCGTTTCGACTTGGGAATTCACCCCATTAGCCATTTGTTACTCGCCGTGTGCTGTGGCTCTCCTAAGCCTGTCAGCAGTATTTCTGGTCGATCTTCGTTGAAATCTTTCACCATTTCTTTGGTGCATAAGCGAGTAGCTCAACAGCACAGCGAAATACTCGACGCCATGGTTGAGATTCGTAAGCAAACTGATTGTTGTCAACGGCAAGAAAGAAATTAAGACCATTTTTCCGCCACGCATAAGCGTTTTTTGTATATACATTTTTTAGTCGTGGGATACGATTGATTATTCACCTCCAACCCCTTCGACCAGTCCGTGTTTGTCTTCTCGAACATTGACTCCAAAATATCAAGAACTTTTGTAACTACTTTGGTACCTTTTTGAATTTTTAAAATAAATTTCAACTGATAAAATTTTATTCTACAAATTTGCAATACTTTATAAGTGGACAAATAAGTTTCTAAAGGTATTATATATAACTAGGGGGCTAACGCCCCCTGCTCGCTAACGCTCACCAACCCCCGGAACTGCAGGCAGTTCCATCAAGATCGCTTGGCGATACGAGCTCGCTTCGCTCGCCTATTGCACATTACAATTCTTTAGTCTAGCTTAAAATGGGCCCTATTTAGTCTACATAGACCTAAAAGTTGATCTGATTATGTATTGTTGAACGATATGCAACTAAGGGTCGGAGAGCAGCGAGAAAGGGGATTTCTTGGGACTACTATGTACTAAATTCACTTTGAGGAACACTATGGGTGAGTATTTACACTGACAAATAGATTTCTGGGATAATATATGACTGAATGTATTTACAATAATAACCAATTCTGGGGTATATGATATTTGAGTATTTACACGGTGCAAAACAGTTTATCCGAAGACCCTTTTTACGTATTGCTGAACCATACAGCTAAGGTTCTGAGGGAGCAGTGAGAAAGGAGATCTCTTGGGACTACCATGTTCTAAATTCACTTTTAGTAACAGTGTGGGTGAGTATTTACTCTGACAAATAGATTTCTGGGATAATATATGACTGAATGTATTTACAAAAATAACAAATTCGGGGATATATGATATTTGAGTATTTTCACGGTGCAAAACAGTTTATCTGAAGACCCTTTTTACGTATTGCTGAACGATACGGCTACAGTTCTGAGAGAGCAGCGAGAAAGGAGATCTCTTGGGATTACCATGTTCTAAATTCACTTTTAGTAACAGTGTGGGTTAGTATTTACACTGACAAATAGATTTCTGGGATATGATATGACAATGTATTTACAATAATAACCAATTCTAGGGTATATGATGTTTGCGTATTTACACGGTGCAAAACAGTTTATCCGAATACCTTTTTTACGTATTGCTGAACGATACAGCTACAGTTCCGAGAGAGCATCGAGAAAGGGGATCTCTGGGGACTACTATGTTCTAAATTCACTTTTAGGAACAGTGTGAGTGAGTATTTACACTGACAAATAGAATTCTGGGATAATATATGACTGAATGTATTTACAATAATAACCAATTCTGGGGTATATGATATTTGAGTATTTACACGGTGCAAAACAGTTTATCTGAAGACCCTTTTTACGTATTACTGAACGATACGGCTACAGTTCTGAGAGAGCAGCGAGAAAGGAGATCTCTTGGGATTACCATGTTCTAAATTCACTTTTAGTAACAGTGTGGGTGAGTATTTACACTGACAAATAGATTTCTGGGATATGATATGACAATGTATTTACAATAATAACAAATTCTGGGGGATATGATGTTTGCGTATTTACACGGTGCAAAACAGTTTATCCTAATACCTTTTTTACGTATTGCTGAACGATACAGCTACAGGTCTGAGAGAGCATCGAGAAAGGGGATCTCTGGGGACTACTATGTTCTAAATTCACTTTTAGAAACAGTGTGGGTGAGTATTTACACTGACAAATAGATTTCTGGGATAATATATGACTGAATGTATTTACGATAATAACCAATTCTGGGGTATATGATATTTGAGTATTTTCACGGTGCAAAACAGTTTATCCGAAGACCCTTTTTACGTATTGCTGAACCATACAGCTAAGGTTCTGAGGGAGCAGTGAGAAAGGAGATCTCTTGGGACTACCATGTTCTAAATTCACTTTTAGTAACAGTGTATGTGAGTATTTACGCTGACAAATAGATTTCTGGGATATGACATGAAAATGTATTTACAATAATAACCAATTCTGGGGTATTTGATAATTGGGTATTTACACGATGCAAAACAGTTTATCCGAAGACCCTTTTTACGTATTGCTGAACCATACAGCTAAGGTTCTGAGGGAGCAGTGAGAAAGGAGATCTCTGGGGACTACCATGTTCTAAATTCACTTTTAGTAACAGTGTGTCTGAGTATTTACACTGACAAATAGATTTCTGGGATATGATATGACAATGTATTTACAACAGGGCTTGAAATACCCGGGTGCACAGGTGCACAAGAAAATAAAATTGTGCACCTAATTCCTTCCCGCTAGGTGCACACAGTGCTCCTAACGTTAAAAAAAAGGGGGGGGGGGAAGAAACTTGTTTTATTTTATTTTGACGTTTGAACTAAATATTAGTATTGACCTCTCTCGCTCTATAGGAACGTCATTGAAATTCCTAAATACACACTATGGAAAAACAAAATCGCTGAGCCGTAACGGGTTTATGCAGTAGGAAGGTTTATTTGTTTCATGTCACCAGAACTTTCCGATGATCGAATCATTTTCCAGATGGCTCTGTTGAAGCGACAGCCCTGCGCCGTAGAGAAGAGATAATTTAGATGTTTAAATATTTTTATTTAGTATCTTCTACTGACCTATATAAACATACCCTATTAATAAAGTAGTTTACAATACATTAATGCTCTTATGTTACGTTTTTTTTTAATGTGCAACTAAAATATAACCTGTGCACCTAATTTAAAATCTTAGGTGCACCTGTAGTAAAAAATATATTTCGAGGCCTGATTTACAATAATAACAAATGCTGGGGTATATGATGTTTGCGTATTTACACGGTACAAAACAGTTTATCCGAATACCCTTTTTACGTATTACTGAACGATACAGCTACAGTTCTGAGAGAGCATTGAGAAAGGGGATCTCTGGGGACTGCTATGTTCTAAATTCGCTTTTAGGAACAGTGTGGGTGAGTATTTACACTGACAAATAGATTTCTGGGATAATATATGACTGAATGTATTTACAATATTAACAAATTCTGGGATATATGATATTTGAGTATTTTCACGGTAAAAACAGTTTATCTGAAGACTTTTTTTACGTATTGTTGAACGATACGGCTACAGTTCTGAGAGAGCAGCGAGAAAGGGGATCTCTGGGGACTTTTAGGAAAAGTGCGGGTGATTGTCTACACAGACAAATAGATTTCTGGAATATATGAATAAATGAATTTACTATGATAACAAATTCTGTGGTATATTCATTCACATAAAACCTCCCTGAACACACAGTTGTGTATTTGAGAACTCGCAGACACTACAGTAACAGATTCGAACGATCTCACTCTAGAAAGACCTACGTACAATTGGCCATGAGTAAATACTGGTTTGCTCAAATCTAAACATCTTTGGTCAAAAGTTTGGCCCTGAGCTTTATTAATGATCATTGAAAATGCTAACCTAATAGGAAATTGTTTACGCTTGAATTTAAAAGGCATATTACTATCAGATGGAATAAGAGGCTCTTCTAAGCCTATCCTAAGTATTTCTAGCGGTAATTCTCTGAATTCGTTCGTCAAAAGATTCCCTAGTCCGCTGCTCTCTTCTTCGCAAATTATATTGAATTTGACGCAATGTGCTCATTTTTCTATCAAAAACCTCTCACAATTACCGGGAAGATTGATCAAGCTTAAACTCGACGCGCTTCCAGTTGGTGAAAGGAGGGATAGCAATATTTATTTACATTCGTAAAGGACAAACCCGTTGCCACAAACGGGACAGAAATACAGGCCAATTTTGCGCCACGCATAAGCGTATTATATCTATAGATATTTAAAAAAAATTAAACATGTTAATTCTAAGATGTTTAATGGGTAATAATACTATGCTTGATGGATGATAAAACTTGCTAAAGGATGATAATACTATGTTTATATGGGTACTTACTTTCAAAACCTAGTTATTCAGAGGTGCATGAATGGTCTTGCATGTTTCTCGTATAAGTGAAAAATACTGGAGGCTTGAGTATCTCTCTTCTGCGGCGAGAAATCGTAGAGTAATCATAATTATATTTCGCAAATGCGTCATTTGTCGTGAGATTAAAGGTTTCACCTTAAAAAATAAATAGTTGAAATTAGCTTCATTCATCCTTAAATAGTTCATATAACTTCTATGATCTTCCGTGGCCAATTCCAGAAGCATGTTATTATGTACACCTTTCAATTCTCGCCGAAAATTCATGGTCTTACCAACACACGCCATTTTTATTCCTATTCTTTAAAACGGAAGCCATTATAATGAATGCAAATGATAAATTTGCTACATCAATTGATAAAAATATTTTATCCATAGCTACTACCGGTAACAACATTTAACTCAAACTGAAAAAATATTTTATAAATCTTTTGTATAGTGTAATATGTTCCATTTACTGTCGTAAAAGATAGTTTAAAAATAAATTTAAATAAATGTGTTACACAAGATCTATGTCAAAGAACTTTTATAGTATAATACCGGCCTAAGACCACGAAGTTAACATGTAACTTCTCTTACAAGGAATCACTATGACAGAAAAAAAAAACTAAAGTCACCCTCTTGGTGGGGTTGTCTCGATGAGCTGATTCGCCATTAAAATTTGCCAGATCTTGATGGACAGATATCTAGTCATTAGAATAAAACTTGACAGAGCTTGATATGGACAAAATCTTCAGTCATCGGAAGAAAACTCACCAGATCTGGATTGGCAAGATATGTTGTCATTAGAAGATTTTTTTTTATTTCCAATGACAAGGCAGTACAATTGCGAAGACAAATACAATACAAAGTACACCAAAGTCATTTTAGCCTTATTCAAGGCCAGAAGTGATGGTCACTTGTGAAGGGGCACCCAGTGGGTGGACCATCATAGTCCCTAACAAAGGACAGCACAATTTACATCGATGCCCTAACCCCGGATTCGAACCAGGAACCTTCCGATCTAGAGGCCAACACCTTGACCACTAGACCGGTTGGTCGGCGTCATTAGAAGATAATTTACTAGATCTTATTGAACAAGACATCTAGTCATAAGAAAAAACTTAACAGATCTCGATCTAGTTGTCATAATAAAAATAGTAATATATTGATGACGGTATATCTCGTCATTAGAAACGTTGTTCATATCTTTATGAACGAAATAACTCGTCGAAACCACTTGGAAGGTTAAAATATAAAGATATTTCTGACTATTTTTTAAATATTTGATTAATTTATTTTCATTAGATTTATTAATTATACTTGACTTATGTATTTGACTAATACTTAAAACATTTGCTTCTTGCTTTCAGGTATGAGATATTTTCATGTAATTTAAAAGCGTAATCCATCCTACAGTTTTTGACTGCAGTTATGCCAAAAAATTTAAACATTTAAGGAACATTTGCCATGTTTAGTGTTTTATTACATACTAGCAAAATACCCGACCTTACTCGGTTTGAATTCGTTTACTCTAGATTGAAGAGATAATCAAAATATATAATGACTTACGTTTATTGTAGAGTAAAAATTTATTTTAACACCTTTCGCCATCTTTATATTTTCTACAACTTACTTTGGACACAAATCCTACACATGCATATCCATTCATGTAATACATTTCACATACATAGCACAATTGCTGTATGACAAAGCTCAAAAAGACGAAAGGTGATACTAAGGTTACTACTATAAAAGACGATTTATAGGAAGATTTGGAATTCCCTTTCTTAAGTTGTTTTCATGTGCAACTCAATTAATTAAAATTACGATTTACGGCGAGTGCTCTCGCACTCATAGTCAACAAAACAATATTTTTTTACCTGTGGCACTCTTGCCTCCGGTATGCGACATTGTGAAATTTTGCAATCTTCTCCTGTCATTACTACAACAAATTTTTTAATGTTGGAAAAAGTTGTAGTTTGGATTTTTAAACATTATTATTATTTCAATAACGACATTATTCTTTAAATAACGGCATTATTCTTTAAATAACGGCATTATTCTTTAAATAACGGCATTATTCTTTAAATAACGGCATAACTACACTTAAAATTTACTGAAAATTTATACTGACTTACCTAACATTTTCAAGTCTAATACTATGTGGTGCTGTTGGGTGTGATGAGAAGGAAAACACATTTATTAAAATAATAAATATTTAAAACAGGAAACAGCGAAGTAAAACAAAATAAAAGATGTCGTAAAAAATTGTTCCAAAGATATTAATTTGTGATTCAATTTTATCTCTTGATCTCGCACAGTTGCCACAACTTACAACTAAAAGTGTACACAATTTAGAAATGTGAAATTAATTCAGAGCGAAAGAACCAGAAAAAATATCACTGCTCGCGCGATCGTGTTCATTCTCGTTTCATTGAAAAATATCGTCTGTCCCAAATTTTCGGAAATCGTTTTCATTGCGCAAAGAATAAAAATAAGACTCAAAATAAATGACGTATCAAAAATGAAATTCCATAAAAAAAAATTTTTTTTTGAAGAATAATTACTTTTTCAGCAGTACTGGTAAAGCAATCGAATTAATCGTAATATTCAATAGACATTCCAATTTTTCCAAAACTACCAAATTATGGTTGATTTAAGTATACTTACTCAGGTGTTTTAGCATGAAACTCGTCTAAATATAACAATAAATAAATGTTTAATATTGCATTCACTAAATTAGTAGATAGTGTATAAAATTAAATAGAGTGCAATCAAATATCTGGAATACAATTCATGTGATGCCTACACAAACACACAAACACAAAATCAAGCATAGAACAGAAAGACGGACAGACAGACTTTCGCAACCAATGCCACTCACTAAATCAAGATAAGTACTCTCTGTATGCAAATTTCCATGAAAATATCTTAAACCGCGTGGACGTGTATAGGGCACAACATACAGACAGACAGACAGACAGACAGACAGACAGACACCAAACGAGAAAAAGGCGGATTCGGCATCAGAAGGGTCCAAAACGGATAGAAAACTTGAAATGGGTCGAAAATATTGAATGTACAAACAAACACTCCATTCTTATTTATATAGATGATTTTAAAATACGAATACACATTTTCTAATTAATTCATGTATGAAACTTCTTCGTAACAGCCAGATCTTAGTGAAATGCAATAATGTTATATTTTCCTTGTTTTACCTGTAGATTTTATTCAACAAAATTCTATTCTGTCTCTGGAACCACAGTCAGAAAATCATTTAACAAGATGCAATTCCAATCGTTTTTTAAGTTCATCTGAAAAATCTCTATCGCATATTTGTTTTGAAAGGAGAGGGATTATTGTAAGCATAAAAGATGACGCACTTTGATAGATACTAGTACATAATTTACCAACGGTTGGTTTTGATTGCCTAATGTATACAATAACAATAAATATCGTTAAGTAAATATTGAAATATGATTTCTCTAAATTGATTTAGCGCTTTTTATTCTTTCATATTTACCCCTGAGTGATTAATTAAATAAAATGTTTATTAATTTAGCAACTGATATCTAATCTAAGGAACTCTATTGAAGTATTCGATGCGTTTATGATGTTTTGTTTGTAAAGCGATAAAACTAAGAAACCTGCCAGTTCAATAGAGTCTCTATGCCAGAGCATTCTCTAGCTACACTACTGCTATTTTTCATAATAATCTTAAAAAAAAAGCGTACTTCGTGTTACGTTCAAAATTAGTACTCTTCATACTAGTCACCTAAATGTTTTAGACTTAATCCATATTTTCATTCTATATTAGAAGTGGTTTGTATATCGCATTGGCAATTCAACTGAATCCTGAACCATCCAACAAGTACGTGGTGATTGTTGCAAGCTCTATCTAACTTGTTCGAAAGTACGCGTGTTCAATAATTTCGTAGATGAGTGTGGGATTAGAATGCAGTTTCAGTTATCGTAACAGTACTCTAGACTAAGTCTGTACAGACGCGGAAAAAAGAACGGACCACACCTCTTCATTAGCGCAATTTTAACAGTATAGCAAATTCAAAGATGGTGTTTCAAAAGAACTAACGTCTTCATTAATTAAATCAAATTCATAAAATTTGAATAAGAGGCCGTCTTTATATTAAATTGAACACCAACTTCATAATTTCCAATAGGAACCAATATTTTAATACGCTACTTCGAATCTATATCACAATATAACGTCAGACGCTAAATTTCATGTCATTAGATCTTGTCGTTTCGACGTTATGAGGACAAAATGATTGGAGCTCCTAAGGTTAAATCAGTTTCTTAGATTTTTATAAATATCTTCATAATTAATATTTCTATAGATCTGATATTTTGTTCCATGTTACTGTTAAACAACCCATATACAATCTACTTAGTATTTTATTTTAAAAATAGTTCTTAGTATGCAATAATATTTATTAAATTAATGTTTGAAAAAAATTATTAACTAGATCTTTATTATATTTGTATGGAAATAGATTTAAAATAACTTCTAGTATAGCCATGTAAATTTCAGCTCTTTCCGATGATTAGTTGTTGATCTACATTAAATTTTCCCACTTATTGCGATTTTAGAGACAAAAAAACGTTTATAAAACGACTGTCAAACCTCGGATAATTACTCTCGGATCATTTGCACTTGCACAGTAAATACAATAATGCAATTCTCAAATCATTTGCTTTTGCATGATAAATATAATAATTCTCGAATTGCTACTAAATATGCTTGAAATAGTGTTCAAATTTAAAATTCGAGTTGCGATGACTACAATTAATCTCTATCTTCAAATAGTGTCTTTTTATGTGGAGATGACCACTGAAATTGAAACTTATTTTAACATTGAATATGTCTTGATATATTGATAGTAAAGTCATGAAATTTTATATTTAAACTCATTTAACTATGTAGAATCTGAATATGGCATCATAATATGATGTTTCCATAGAAAACTTTGTTGTTTGTGCAAAATTTTATATGAAGGCTTCCCTTATTTCAGCGGTTTTGAATTTGAATTTAGAGAGGACGTTAGTCTCTATTGAATGAAACCTTTGAATTTGCTTTAGTATGAATAGTGTTTATATCAACGAGGCGGTTTGTTATTTTTCCATCACTGTACACACAATCTGCATTGCAAATCTCTGTATATGTTACTGTATCGATAGTTTGTTTTTGTAAAGGAAGCTCAACCACAAAATATGGTTTATTATAAATTAAAAAGCACGAAATAATATTGCGAAGTGTGAAATACAGAAACTGAATCAGAGAAAATCCTATTTAGGTTTCAAAAACTTTTGTATTTATTTCTGTATCTTTGAGAAATAAAGAGAAAATGCACAATACCGGAGAAAAAAAACCACCTACTTTATTTAAAAAACTATTAATACTAAAATTTGAAGGTATCATTCAATAGGAAATAACGTCCTCTACAAATTAAAATTTTAAAAATTTAATAAAGGGAAGTTTTAATAGCAAATTTTGCACAAACAACGAAATTTGTAATGGAAAGTTTTAATTCCATAATCACAGATTCTGAATCATTAAATTGGTCTAAATATGAAATATAATGACTTTACTATCTTAATTTCTGGAGATATTCAATCCTAAATTTGGTGTCAATTTCAGGGTTATTTTCCTCCTAGAAAGTCGCTATTTGTAGACAAATATTAAAACGCACTACCCGAACAAACGGATTGGCAAATTAATTGTTTGGTAGTTTAAAACTCGGTCCAATCAAATACCGTTGTATACGAAGGGTCTGGTGCAGGATAAATCTATCGTGGCCTCATACGTCCTAATGTTAGCATAGTGTGGACATTTGGAGAGTGGGATACTAGATAAGGTATTAACTTCGTCAAATGACCTTGGCTCAAAATATCGAAGTAATGTCCTCCAACATTTTTCTCCGAAATTGATACTTCGCAAACAGTGAATTGTTTCCCTCTAGTATGACATTCATTAACTACCAGCTTACTTCCTAACTTGAAACGATACACGAAGTTCAAAGCACATTGAACTTGGGCATTGTTCCTTTTTCTACTAAAATAAAATTTACAAGATATGATTTTGAATTATTGCGTAAGAAAAAGATAGGATGATATAAACTTTTTTAATCCTTTGGGGGAGGGCAAGTTTTATCTCCAATTTGAGAGTATGTATAATTCTTCGAATAATTTCGCGAAACGAATTACCTCTCCTTTGCACCCATACAAGTATCAACATCAGAGACATTTCGGAAATAAAATAGTCTCCCTCTATACCCACCAGAATGCAGATTTACTAGAAAAACAGGATAAAAAAAAACTCGCATAAAACTAGCTCCCGCAATTGAGGACCCGAAAAAATAAATGGCTATAAAGGAAAAAAAGTTTTTATTTATTTTCTTGCTCTCCCACGAAAAAATGGCAGCCAGAAAAGAAAAAGAAAAGAACAAAAACATTCGAGCATTTTATATTGAATTTTTACGCCGTCTTAGGTTAACCTTCCATCTCAAAAGACAGCGAAGAATAAAGAAAATAAAAACTCAAGAATCGGGAAGAAGACAAGAAAGAAGATATTTCCTTCCTCCTATTTTCCTCTTTTTCTTTTCTTCCTATGGTTAAGATCGCGACAAGAAAGACGTCGGGATAGAGTAAAATCTATTTCCCGTTTTTTCTGTCTCTCTTTATAGCGCGCCTGTTTTTGGCCCTCTTTTTGTTATTATTCGAAGTATAAGTCTGGAATTCCACAGGGGGAGAGACGGCAAAAATCAGGCTGCAGGTGAACATGGGGGCAATATCTTATACATAGGTACGAATTTAAAGGAGCGAGGTATGTATTTTCTCGGTTTGACTTTTTCTACTGAAAGTTTAGAGGAGAAAAATTTTCCTGTGCGTCATTACATAGGTGGAAATTTTCGCTTTCGATATGTATGCGTTTCCAGCTTAGGTGGAGTGTATGTAATTCCGGTTGGGGGGGTCGGTAGAGGAAGTGTTGTGATCTTGCATAGACCGGGAAGCTAGCTATTGCCTCCCTTTCCTTCAAGTAAATCATGTCGATTTTTTATGCGGCTGTAGACATACTTTTATTTTGGAATTTTTGCTTTTATGTTTTCTATTTCTTGCAAATATACATAGGTAGCCAAGTTAGTAGAATCATGAAATTACGACTAGAAGGTATTTTATTTACATTTACGCTGGGGCGCTTAGATTTTTTCAGTCGTCTCACATAACGGTTTCCGCCTGACTCCGACCCCCCCTTACTTAATTACCTAACTTGAGGAATAGAACAGTGAGTGGCATTTACGGATGACGCTTTCCTTTTTCATAGTATTGTGTGGCGTATCGTTTGGAGTAAGAGATATATATCCGGAGCGATTTTCTGCCTATCCAAAAGCGTTCACATCTGACGGTCGATAGGGTAGGGCAACGAACAAAAGAAGGGATCCTCTAGAATGTCAGTCGCTGACAGCTCGTAAATTGTGATCGATGTCAGAGGTCGCTTAAAAGGGGTATAATATCCACCGTGCACAGATCGATACCATGCCGCTGGTGTAAACGAAATTTTAGTGGTGGAAAATTGTCTGCTGTTGTAACGTAAAGGTTGACGCCCAACTGGAGTAACACACCTGGTAAATGTCCGGAATCAATACCATAGGAAAGGTACGAGGAAACACATCTTAATAGTGAACTATGGTCAGAGGATGACCAGGTCGCCTTCTCTCCAAACTTCACACCTAGCCAATGTGAGGATATTTGAAGCCAGTGCACCAGCTCCAATGTACACGATGTTCTTTGATTGGATATAGTTTCCAACTCGCACGCCCATTGGTTGCTAATCGGACCGATTAGCGATGTAAAGGTTGTTCTGTCGTGGTCTCAAATATCTTTACGCTTACGTGGTGTGGATTGTGGGGTATGAACTCAGGTGTTGAAATCGTTTATTCTACCGTGGTCAAAAATACCGAGCATAAACAACAACCACGCCATCAAAAAATAGAATCGAAATTATGAAATCCAACCTGTCTATTTACAATCAGCTAAAGAGCATTCTAAGCATAGGATGCAATTTGTTGCGCATTGAAAGATCAGCATATTAAAATTTTTCTGTGGGGTTAAGCGGAATTTGATTATTGGGAATAAAAAATTGTTTCTATTGTATTGAATCTATATGAATATTTGTACTACGGTCAGTACAACAGTTGTACATTGAAAGTTATAAGAATAGCGACAAGAAAGAATTGCTTCAGTTTTATCTATTGCGTAGTCAAATTGTTAAAAATTGACTACTGTTAAGATATAGACTAGGCTATATATATATATATATATATATATATATATATATATATATATATATATATATATATATATATATATATATATATATATATATATATCTGTGTGTGTGTGTAGTGTAGTGTAGTGTATAGTGTATAGTGATAGATCTTGTTATTTTGCGACGATAATTAAAATACATACTTACCTTATCTTAAAAGTCGCACTTCTAAATTTGGTTCATTAAATTCATTCTAGTTAGCTACAGACACCTCAAAATAGTTCAAGTCACTTTGTAACAAACCTGTGCGTGCATAAATATTTACTATTATATTTCTTTAAACTCTTTCATGCTTCTAAAGACAGAATTTAATTCATATTCAGCACAAAAACACGATTCATTACATGGTCTCTCACAAATGATGAACCATTGTATTTAGTAATATTAAAACTTAGAGAATATTGATATTTCAGAAATTAAATTTCGTTAGACCTGAAAGTTTAATATTTGACCAAGTAAATTAGGTTCATTCAAATATTATACCCATATTCGTCCCCAATCGAGAAGAGAAATGAAGAAAATAAAAGGCTTGAGAAGAACTCTCCTGTTGCTCACTCTTGCAATTTGTGAAGCATAAAATATTCACAAACTGCTATGAAGACAGTATGTTCTGGGAATTTTAAGCACGGGGAATATTGATCTTACACTCGTAGGAATACGAATACTAATATTGAAGTAAAATATTAATATTTTGCAGCAGAAAACTTATTTCATTGCATACAGTAGAATTGTTGTAGCTTCGATGCATTCATTTATAAAAAGAAAGTATTTTAACTATAATAAGAATGCTTTGCATAGTTATGAGACTTAGTTTTATAGTCTTTCTATTTATTCGTATATAACGATTTAAATATATTTTTTGTCTAGCGAAGACAATTTTAAAATAAATTTGAAGTACACTTATTTAAGTCTAGTTTCATTCACATAAAAGAAAAGTTTTACTAAAAGATAAAAATCACACAGTTTTAGCATTTAAAAATACGTCTTCGATAAGCGAAATTAGTAAAAAATATACTTTCGCGTCTTCGAGTTAGACTTTTAAGAACTGGATATAAATTTTAAAGCACTTTGACATATAAATACTTTTGTAATTTTGAATTATTTTAAATTTAATTAAACGGATTAGAAGTAATTTTTTTTTGTTTGTCTGGTCTATCGAAAAACAGGATACTTTTTAAGTGAAGGTTACATTGAAACAAACCATCATGAGCTTCATGGTACGGATTACACAAATCTCGAAGATTAACCCCCAAGTGGATTTCGACGTGATGTTTCATCATAAAGATAGTGCAGCCTTTTTGATGATGGATTCGTTTTTGTCTAATGACGAGAATCCCGTCCATAAAGATGTGATCAGTTTCGTTAATGACGTGCAACTCGCCCAGATAACCACTAGACATAGCACAAGACATAGACAAGACATAACAAGACATAGGTTAAGACATAGCACAACGTTATGAAGAACAGAGGTAAGCTGACCCAAGAATGAGCTATTGGAACATCGTTGAGGTAAGCAAAACAAGATAGATTAATTTACGTGCATAATGGCAAGCAGTGCTACGATAGTTATACAATCAGGACATTTACAAAGTTACTACCCCTGCTTCTGACAGAGGAATACATAATATTGAACTAATAATGAGTCTACGCCTGTGAAAATAATATAGAAAATTATATTGAATGAAAATAAAGTGTGTTATCCCCATAACTGGTATAGTGGTCGTTGCATTTATCTACCATTCAATAGGTCTAGGGTTAGGATTACGTTTGCAAGCACGTATATATCGATGATTACCCATTGTGCCTCCATCACAGAGAGCTATCAGTTTATCAATTAATAGACCAAAGAGGTCAGTGGTCAGACATAAAATATTTTAACCTTCATGTTGCGGAACTTAGATTTTTTTTCAATAGTTTCAAGGAACGGCTTTTCTCCTGATTCTCCGAGCCCCCATTCCTTATTACCTAACTAGAGCGATAGGGCCGTGAGTGGCATTTACGACTGACGCTTTCATTTCATAGTATCGGTTGGCGTGAGAAGATGTATCACATGACGGCTTTATGCTTTCTCCAAAGCGTTCACACCTTACGGTCGGCAGGGTAGGGGACAAACGAGGATAATAAGGCATCCCCTAGAAGGTCAGTCGAGACAGCTCGTAAATTGGGATCGACACGAGTTGTGATTTAAAAAGGGGGATAACATTCGCCGCTACCATGCTGCTGGTGTCAATCTGCCGCATCAAAAAGGTTGAACTAATGGTAATAATTATATAAAAATGAAATTAGGATAGTTGTATTATGTGTTTACCCAATCTCTACTATTTTTAAAGGAAGTGATTGTCTGTGTATCTGAGTACTGTATGCAGCACCTTGACGAATCTATGGCACTTGCAATAATGAAATTTGCCACACGGGTAGTCCGAATTTTTTTGCGATTTTTGTGTAGCGCCGGAATTTACAAATTTAATCTAGAACATTTTAAGATAATTTATTAGTTTTTTTCACCTTTCTTTCTTCGGAATATAACGTCATTGAAGAAAGGCGAGGATTTTGCTATTTTCGAACGCTGACGTCACATGTGTTTTTCTAAATGGCTTTGGAACCATGCCAAATTGTTGAAAATAGCCACTATAGAGTTCGTTAGCGAAACAAACATAATGAGAGTACGTAGCAATCACCTGGGGTATGCGAACGTCAGTAAGCAGTGGTCCTACCTGACCACACGAAAGGAACTGTCACTTTTAACGTCATGCTGGCCACGAAGTGACTAATACATTATATAGGAATTGTGTTCTATGTACACTGTACTGACAAAAATCACCGGACACCTGGAATAGAAACAAAACAGCATTTATTTTGGGCACCGACTATTCCACATTCACGTGGGTAACTACTGGTGAGTATAGTCTGAAATTCACGGAAAGAAAGCCTTCAGCATTAATATGAAACATTTTGATGTACAAAATTCCCATCAGACATTCCTTCATTAAATTTCAGTTTGTTCTCACTAATAATTAACCATATGGATGTAGACTGTGGAACTGGAAGTTTAAGTTAAACCCCGAAATAAAAATTGTTCTGTTTGTACTTCAGGTGTCTGGTGACATTTTCACGAAACACCTCCACTCTATAAGTCATTGTTTTTTAATTAGTAGAAAACTGACGGGATATTTACCTCAGCACCATGACAATATTGTCAATATCTTAATAACGAGATATCTCGTCGCTTGTTGATGGACAAGCACTCATGAACTGCAACTTCTTAATCGATAAACTTTTCAAAAATACTCGTGTTACATAAAAACGTGAACCATGAAACAAGAAAATCCCACTAATCCTTAACTTGATTGAAATATTTAAAAGAAATTGCACGCTAACTCATTTCATTTTTCAAATCTGCAGACTTCAAAAAGCGTAGTGTCCAAGGTCTCCATTCCGAATTCCTTGGTTCACGGCTGCTTTCTTAAAAGAAGTGCTCAAAACCTCCAATGATACGATACAATAAATTCCCAACTACGTTGTACTTTAAAATCGGGATGTCCTAATCTGTGAATAAAGTCACAAGGGATGGTTCTTTTTTTTTTTAAATTGCAGTCGAAGAAAAATCGCCCAAGTGTCCGACGCTTCATCCAGTTTCACTCCCTGTCCTTCATCTTCCGTTTCAAAATCCGTTTAAATGGCAGGGGATACTGATAGGGCCGTTCTTCTTACAAAGCGAATCAATCTTCTTTTTCAACTTTTGACGTTATTCAGAGACAGCATGTACCACTAAAAATCCGACGTAAAAGTTTCTAACTGAAGCTAGAAAAAGTATTTATTTTTGACAGTTTCTGTGCTGATTTATCTGCTTGAAGAATCTGAAAATGATTACTTCGATAATTGAAAAGAAGAAAAGTCAGATAAAAGTTATTTAGCCCTCCAAGTGGTATCTTCGATATACCTCGTCCATCATCATCCGAACAATTTCGCTAATAACGAGATATCTCGTCATAAAGATACTGCCGATTTTTGTATAATAATGAGATCAAGATAGGGTCAGTTCGTTTGCTAATGAGATATATGGTCCATCAAGATATGGCTAGTTTTGCAAATGACCAAATACGTCGACGAGGCAACCATTATAGATGTTACCCTCCATGTGTTTTATACTTCGTAAAGGGTCTCTTGCATTTTATGTAGGATATGCGGAAATTTTGTATGTAAATACTTTTGTTCTGACCAGGGGAGTAAAAACTGTATTAAAAAACCTCGAATTTGCGTTAATTTTTTTTTTATAAAAATAAAGTATTCGAGTTTGATTAAATAAATAAAGAATATGAAAATTGAGAAACATTTAAAATATACACTGTTGTGCCAATTACAAAAATGCAAGAAACTTCAATGTGATAAAGTAAAACTACTTTCTTTCTCTCATAATTGCCTGCAGTGATTAAATGTATTTTGTTGATTAAATTAGCAATATTTTGATTTTGTCTATGTGTATCTACGCTCTGCGTTGCAAATATTTGTAGTAAAAATGGTTTACGTTATTTTCTTTTCTTCGAATTAATTAGACGCTTAAAGTATTTGCGTATACTATATATATATTCAAGTTTTTAAACCCTCTAATCCTCTATTTCTACTTTTAATGTCTCTTTTTAGAATAAATATTATCATATGAAAATAAAATGTTTTAAACATATTAACTACAAATATGAAGAGTAAACAGTGTAATACTATCTAAATATACTAACTATTCATAATTAAAAGATTACGATTTACTGTTCAATTAGTTTTGAAAGATATTCAATAAAAAATGCATATACTTTATTTTTCTGTGTGGTAGAGTACTTAGTCATTTTTGTGAATATAGTCTAAGTTCTTTTTACCAGTCAAGTTTTATAAGGAGTTTTTCGAATTTGGAAGATTATGTCTGTAAATGGTACACTAAAATCTGAAAAAAGCAGAATTATTATTAGTTCACCAGCTTCTATTTGTAGTTAAAGTAAAATTGAGCAGCATCACATTATGTAGCTTTGTATCTGCCATAAAATTTATATTGTACGTATTACATTTTATTTACCAAATTGATCATATCGTCAATAGTGCATTTTCTTTTTCCTTACTATTACACTGTGATGATTTAACTAGCTGTGTCAGAATAGCTGTTGTTAATTTTTGACGAAAACTAATTTATTCCTATTAATTAACTTCTAGCCGATCTGCTCAAAAAATAATAAAATATCATCTAACTTCAAGTTATTCTATAAAATTATGATTTATCCCACTACCGCGTTGTTCTTTTACGCACACCGAACCACTTTAGTATGTTTTCTGTATTATACAGTGGCTGTCGAATTCTCAAATTAACGCTTGTTTACCAGTCAGAACACAAAATAAAAAATACAAAGTTAAAAACATCTCTCATAGCATTGAAGGGGTTCAGAATTTGACAACCTTTGAAAATATTTTTTAAGAGAGAAAACGAGTTTACGCACTATCTTTATATGGCCTCTTCAATCGAATTTTACTGTTGTTCTTTACCAGTTGTAAGGTTTCGAAATACCTGTTATTAAGGGGGTCCGGGACACATTTTATTAATTAATTTAGAATTTAGAATTTTTTTTTGTACTGATTACCCATCTAACTAATAAGCAAAATCTCAACACAAAATTTTTCCAAAAGTTTTAAAAAAATTTTAAATTAAAATTTTTTGAAAAAAAGAGGGGTCATTTTAATTTGCTAAGGCTCAAAATATTCTTGGTCGATTTTCAAAATTCTTGCAGTAAATTATTCACAAATTTATAAACTTTAATTTTGATTCAGCAATTTAAAAAATATTAATTTAATAAAAAATAAAAAATATTTGAATGAAAATTTTTGAAAATTTTAAGGTACTTGTTTTTTAAAAAGTCCTATTTTTAAAAGTAAATATTTGTTTCAAATTTGCTGAATCAAAATTAAAGTATAATGTTTGAAAAAGATATGTTCAAAATTTCAACCCTTTAACTTTATCGGTTTTTGACTTATAGCAATTTAAATACAGGAAATATTGAAAAATGTATCATGGAGAAAAACGCATTTAACGTTTTAAAGACAGATGTTGTTGCCATGACAACAGCTGTTAGAATTTCAAAAACAGCGCACCACAAAAATTATTATATCTCTAGTTCCAATTAAGATAGAAACAGGATTTAGACGTCATTTTAAGCAGAAAAACACAGATAATTTTTTAAAATAATAAAATTTTTTTTGAAAATGTGACGATTTTTGTGTCCCGGACCCCCTTAAATAAAACATGCTCCATGAGCTAAAGAATATTATGTGCATTTATGTAGAGATTAAATCAGGGTGTTGTGACATTCCAGGAAGATATATGACATTCGATTGACTTTCGAGATCCCATGTTTTTTCACACTTTTGCAAGAAATGGAAACAAAGCCAGATTATTTCTACAGTCGAGAGGGTTTCCTTCCAAAAAACGCAGTCCACATCAAGCATTCTGTAACACTTGTAGGAGAGCAAACAAAAACGATATTACTATGATAAAAGTGTGTGTCTGGTTCATCCAATTATTGAACCGGTTTTCCATATAATATACATGTTCATATTCAAAAGTTGAAAGGAAAGGCGTTTAAGATTTTTTGAAATTAAAATATCTAAACAGTTTACAGCTCATGTGGTCGAAGGAAGTATTCTTATTATGAATAATTTAATTTAGTCGAAGCAAGTACTCTTATTATGAATACTGTAACACACAATTTAAGATTGACTGTTTAATATGCGCTGTATAAACATACATTGCATGTTAAACAGTTAATAGCTGCCAATGTACAATGTTTTATTGTATGTTTAAATATTTTACATACATTTTAAAACAAAACAATTTCGCATACAATTTTGTTAGAAAGGAAACCACTAGCTGGCTACTTGATGCATGGCAGAATGAATGGGACGAAGGAGAAACAGGCAGGACGGTGCACGATGTGTTACCAAAAGTGTCACTAAAATCATCAAGTTGGACCAGGGAAGAGACACTTTTCTTCACATGGCACGGCCCATTCCCATCCTACCTAACGAGGTTTATCCAGTCCGAAAACTGCTCATGTGGTGAAATTGGCACACCTCTACATTACATCACAGTTTGCCCCCTTACAGCCTCATGGCATATGAGAACACCTGCCGACCACGTAAAAATTGCATGGCTCAGGAACATTGCATGCAACAAGGGCTCGAGGGTTAAAATTATTAACATGGTGAGATTCATTGAAAATCATCAGGACTTGATTATCCTAAGAGACTAAGAAAAACGAACTTTTTTCTCACCTTGCATGATGTATATATGTATTTATAATGTAACCTAGTATAGTGATTTAATGTATATACTGTATAGATGTAAGGATGTATAAATGTAATGTAATGTGCTCTAACATTCTGGGTAGACATGTCACCTTGGTGGCATGCTCTACTCATCCAACCACACTTATTTAAACTGGTACAGTGTCTCCGGACACTAGGCACGGGAGTGTGTGTTGGTGTTAGTTAGTCTCTCTAACCTCAGAACAAGAGAAAGCATAAATGTAAAGTCGAGTGCTACAACAGTTTTGTCGTATGACTTCAGAAATAGAAGAAATATCCAGAAGATAATCATTGCTTCGTGTAGGCAAATAAATGTTGCAACTGATATTACCTTTGATCGAATGAGCAGACACCATGAGTGTGGGGATGATCGGGTCCACAATATGTCGGAATTCTACAGTGCTGGGCTAGCTTTGGGCCATTGCTACTTTAGATTGTCTGGAATGAAGGCAGCGTACGTAGTGTCTTTTGAAAGCTACCAATATACGCTATAATAAGAATTGGACAACAACAATCTCTCAACAATAATTAATACAAAACAGCTCTTTAATAGTTCCAACTGTGAAGAAATTGTTGAATATTCACAGTGTGTGCTACATTCATTCCACAATCCAACATCAGGCCCGATTATTAAATCAAAAGCAGGGATTGTATCCTCAACACAACTAACCAATTTTTGTTTTCACTACCTAAAGAGAAGCGTCTACGGGAATCTGCATTACAAACTTCAAAAACACACAATTTATGATGATTTATTTAACAGATACATTTTGAGAAATGTATAAAGATAATTCTGATTTATGAAAGACCCTTCACAAGACAGACACTTTTTCAATTAAGGGTTTTACGAGTAAGGTTCTAGCTCAGGTGTTGATTTCGTCATCTTACAGTAGTTCAAAATCACGAGGTGTTGTCCTCCGATCTTTCAATTCGTGATTGATCCTGGACAGCAGTCGAAAGCCCGTTGTGTTGCTCCAATTCGACGTCAATTAATACCTACCTACCTGCCGTCTTCAAGTATGGATGGAAAGAACATTAATTTATACTAATTTATGTTACACAAATTGAAGTGGTTAGCAAAAATTACTATGTATATCTAATTAGATAGAATATCACAGTTTATCGGGGTTTCTTAAATACATAAGGTAGGTATTTTAATTAACGTCGTACTGGAGCAATACCGCGTTCTATTGTTGACGGTCCGAGATCTAACTCGAGGGGAATGATCAAAGGACAACACCACGTAATTTTGAACCACTGTCAGATGACGATTAAAATACATATGAACAGCTTTTATAGGAGATTTACGAAATCGAAACACAATTTTAATGAAAATAAATCTTACTGTAATTGTTAGAAAATATTTTATTTACAATCTCCTTTTTATATTCACTTATCTCATTAACTAAGACCAAACAGTCCTAGACGAACATCTCAACCGGGTTTACAAAATTATCTTTCACTGTAATACAAACAAACACAAAACAACATTTACCTAAAACAAGAAAAATACAGAGTAGAAATTAAATAGATAGAAAATTTAAATGTATTTAAACCAAGTATTATTCTTCTTAAAATACTGCGACATTTTAGAATGCTTTAGTATTTTTTACTGCTTTGTGCCGTCTAAAATAAACGAATAGGGACCTAAAGAAATGCAGACATTTAGAGACAAAATAGAACCATACACAAATCAATACGGAAATTAAGTGGAATTTCCATTGCATTACACAGGATTCGAATTCGTTTTCTAGAAAATTAAAACTAAATGTTAGCAAAGCTTCTCTTTCTAAGAAAGCTTTCACGGGTTTTAAAATATACAAGGGGTTGTCTCAAAAACTAGATTTTGCTGCTATTTCCAAATCGTCATGGTTGTTAACTGCTATCCGTTTCTATGCTAGTGATAAATGAGGTAACTATTTGACACGAATCAATTCAAAATACACTCTATAACAAAAAAAATCGACGCACCAAGAAGGAGTCGTTCGATTGTGATAAAAATTGGTGGATGTGTCGTACATATAATAGAAAAACAAACGATTAAAATTTCAGAACAATTGAATAATTTATTCCAGAGTTTGACGGTTACAAAAAGAGGAAGTCAATAAGACGTTGGACCACTTCTGGCCTGGATGCAAGCTGTTACCCGGTGCGGTAGAGACTAAAAAAGTTTCCGCGTGGTGTTCTGCTGAATTTTTTGCCAAATTGTCTCCAACTGTCGGGCTAAATGGTCATCATTCCGAGATGGTTGGTTTCCCATATCGTCCCACATGTGTTCCATAGGAGCAAAATCAGGAGACCTATCTGGCCAAGGAAGTGTTGGGAAAGCTTGAAGAAAATTCATAACAATAAGTGTCGTGTGCAGTTGGGCTTTTATCTTGTTGAAATGTAAGTGCGGGATGTCGCAAAAGGAACTGTAACACAAACGATCGTAAAATGTTGTCTACGTACCGCTGGGCTGTATGTGTGCCAGAACTGACTACCAAAGGGGTCCGGCTATCAAAAGAGATCGCACCCCAGACCATAACGTCCTATTGTGCACATGTGTGGCATGCGATAGTAAAGGCAGTTTCACCATGCTTCCCTTCCCTGGAAGTCTCCAGACAAGTCTGTGGTAGTGATCAGGACACAGATGGAAAAGGGAATCGTCACTAAAGACAATACTTCCCCAGTTAGCGCCGTTCCAATTTGATCGAGCACGGCACCACTGTAATTGTGCACTTAGTATACCATTCTTTCTACGTCGATTTTTTTTGTCATAGAGTATATTTGTAAAGCTAGTTTGTTTAGTGGAAGAGAAGTTACAGTTACCATCTTGGTGTGTCAATTTTTTTGTTATAGTGTGTGTGTATTTGCATACTAATTACAAATCTTGATTATTTACTTCGTTGACGTATACAAGGTGAGGTGTAGCAAGTTGGTTTTTATTACGTATGTAGTAGAATTAACGTTGTACTGGAGAAACATATAAGAGAAATACAAAAGCAGAGTGATCAATGGTAACATTCGTATGTACACAGGATCATGTGACTTAAACTAACAGTAACATGACCCTTAGCCTTACTCGTCTAGTATAAATGAACATTCACCGTATGATTGGTCCACGAGATGAAAGAATATACCATGGATTGATTCAATATTTGATAGGTCTTCGCGACGTGGTATACACTGGCGATTTCACCATTTTTGAAGTTATTCAACAGAAATGCTCATTCACACACATACCTTGTTATAAGATGTTATGTACCTCAAAATGGCGATAAGATGCCAAATGGCCCACCAAATAGAATTTTTAAGCAGTCACTACTATTAGCCACTATGTTGGTCTCATATTTTGAGAGAAGCTCCTCTTTAAACAATACTCAGTTAAATTATATTTCACGCTTATGGCCACTCCTCTGGGAGTACTTGTCGGGCCATTGGTCCAAAATCAATCCCACATGGAAAAATCCGAGAAATATACCTCGAAATTTTGAGATACTGTTATACGACGAGATCAACACCTGAGCTAGCACCACCATCTCGTAACTTCCACGCCAACCCAACGTTAAGACACTTGAGCCCAAGGCAGGATTAACAGGCACTGACCCCCCACATGCTGAAACAATCACCCCTTTGGTTGAATCGACTTTCAAACTCCAAACCCACAAGTTGTTCATCTGCATACCTACCAACTTTGCTAACGCGGATCTGTTTGCTCGTGTAGTAAGTAGGGTAAACTACTAGTAATGGTCTGCCAACCAGAAGTGGACAGGTTTACATTAAGCCCATTTGATGCCTGACATTTTTTTCCGGAGATATTTGTATACTGTAAGTAAATATCGTGAGATCAACTGGAAAAAATATTTAAAAAAATCCAAACTAATAATTGAGATTTTTACTGACAAAACTAGAAAGGGACACTAGGTACCACAGAGGGTACATAGTTTTCGGCTTGAAATCCTTTTTAATTCCGCTGTTTATATTTGTAAAAATGATTTTTATCTGGTTAAAGCATGTCTAATAAAGCACTTAAAGACATTAAATAGGGCAGGTTTTTTTTTGTTTGGTATGTGAAATTCTACGAAGCATTTGTCATGAACACCCATAGTACTTGCTTCATTTTCGATAGAATTGTTTTCCGCAATAGGCGCATCTCACCTGAGTTTTATTGACAATTGCATACTGCTTTTCCCCGTCATATCTAATGACATTTGATACTCTGGATTTTAAGGTCTTTGGTTTCTCTAAAGGTCTTCCCGGTTGTAACTTCCTTTCTGGACATATAATCAATTACAGCAGAAGTGAATAAAATGACACAGAAAAGTCAATGTTGGAATGTTCAGCTAGTTATTAAGTGAGATCCACGACAGTAGAACCTCCCATGCTTAATTTTTTAACAATATTTACAGTTCCCCCCCCATGTTTGCAACTGGGACAGGTACGGCAACATGCTTTCATCAATCGATAGTTGTGGCTCCTAGGGTTGCAAGCGTATGGAAGTAGTGCATCATTTATTCAAATCGATTTCTGCACAGTATAGAACGTATTGCAGTAATGTAGACATCAATGTCAGCTGACCAGTTAAGACGTGTATGAGGTAAAATAGCATAGCCACTGGTTAAAATAATGCTAAGGAACAAACCCAATTCCAAAATTTCGTAAACTAACGGAATTTGCAAATGCATTCTAATGGTTGCTTGCAACAACATATTTAACCCGTAAAAGAAACGCCAGGATCTTCGTCATGTTTGCGCACGGTAAATATACTTGCCCCCTGTGCCTTGCGTCCCTTTTTAGGGACGTTTCTAAAATGCTAAAAGCATCATCAAAATTTAAACTTATGAAATCCAAAGAGACGTAAATTAAATAATTGCATTTAGTACCACATTTATTAAATACAGAACAATTGATTTATAAACGATGGGGAAATCTAACCTCTTTTGATTCGATAGTGCAAACGTTACTTTTTGCGTGGAAGATGAAAACAGAAAGCCCACACTACCAACTTTACTACCATCAAATGCTGTCATCTACTGAATATAATTGCAAAAAATGCTTAAAAATGCTTCATGATTTTTAAGTTGAAAGATGCATTTATGCGAAAGTGTGGTTCCTTTTTTTTAAGCGTCCCTAAAAAGGGACACTAGGCATTAATGGGCTAAATTGACATAATTAAGATTGCAAAGAACATTCTAGGAATCTAATTACTTTCTTCTAAAAACTGATTCATTCAATATCCTTCTAGGGAACACTGAAGAATGTGAAGAATGTAAACTGAAGAATGTGTAGTAAGCAACAATAAAAATTAATATTATTGAATACGACGGTGTATTTTAGGAAAATTGTAAGATTCACCTAGGATGACCATTACTAGTTTTTATTATGACCATAACTAAATATGTAGGACCATAACTGGTAAAACAGCTTATGGAAATGTATTTATTTTTTACATTGTAAAGAGTTATGGGAAATTAATCAAATTTGCAAACTTAAATGAAGTGTAATGTATTAGTTCTAACCCAATGAATTTTTTTTCTATGAATTGGAACAGGTACACTTGTACTTAACTTGAAAAGAACCCCGTTAGATATGCCCATTGCTGGTCATTTACCCTACGTTCAGTGAAAATAAAATATGTATATGATTAAAGTAGTAGCTGCTACCTGCTATACAAAAAGTGCTTTAGTTTTCTATAGATTAGTTTCTCCAATAGAATGCTCAGAATTTCGTACGAGTTATTGCTCAGACCAAAAAAAAAGGATGTATGATTTTACTCCACAAACACTACTATCTCATTGAATTCAAGAAAACGGTCTATGGTATGCAATTTCCCCATCATTTAGGGCATGGGGGATCCCGAGAAATATTGCAGGGAAATAATTTTTAAATGTGTATAGTTGTTATGTTTTACCCTCCTAGTAGTTGCTACGCCGAAAAATATCACCACTAGCAAAACTCACCAATTCTTGTAGGACTAGATTTCTCGTCATCAGAATAAAACTTCCCAGAATTTGATCTCGTCATCATAAAAAAATAGGCAACATCGTGATTGCGAGATATCTCGTCGGAAGTAAAGTTAGGCATATCTTGATAGACAGAATATCTCATCGAAACTAATTGGCGGGTTACATGAGTCGGAGTGTAACATATTAATAATGGGTCGGTGAGTATGGATTAGAATATGAAATAATACCACTTCAACATAATAGAGTATTTGCTTTGGAAGATTTCGTTTGGATTATTAAAATTTAAGATTTTAACACCTTAACCTATACTAATTTTTTGCTCAGTATTATTTACACTCTATAACAACAACAACAACAAATAGGCGTACCAAGGAGTTAACCAATTGCGATAAAAATTGGTGGATGTGAAGAACATTCATAGAAAACAAACGATTGACATTTTAGAACAATTGAATGATTTAGGTCAGAGTTTGACCGTTATAAAAGGAGGATGTCAATAAGGCGTTGGTCCTCCTCTGGCCTGCATGAAAGCTGTCACCCGGTGTGGCATAGACTGAAAAAGTTCCCGGATGGTGTACCAAATTATCTCTAACTATTGTGCTAAATGGTCAACATTCCAGGATGTCTCGCCTTCACACAATGTCTCAAATTTTCTCTATGGAAGAGAGATCAGACGACCTAGCTGGCCAAGGAAGTGTTGGGAAAGCTTGAAGACAATTTTTAGCAATATCGCGTGCGGTAGGGCATTATTTTGTTGATAATTTAAGTCCGGGGTTTCGCAAAAGGAACGGTAACATAAACGGTAGTAGAATGTCGTCTACGGACTGCTGTGCTGTAAGTGTGCCAGAAATGACTACCAAAGGGGTCCGGCTATCAAAAGAGATGGCACCACATACCATAACGCACCTGTTAAGGGCATCTGTGGCGTGTGATAGTAAGGGTAGGACCCCCACGATACCCTGGACGTCTCCAGACAAGTCTGCAGGAGTCGTCAGTACACAGTTGGAAACGGGACTCGCCACTATAGACAATGCGTCCTCAGTCAATACGCCCGGCACAACTCTTACTTGGTGCGTTGATTTTTTTTTTTGTTACAGAATATTTTTTGCTGAACCGAAAATTATGAGTGTTGCATTAAACTCTCGCACTGTTTATGATTAGTAATAGTGAGAGGTGTATTACTACGGTATGTTCGAGGATGTTGAAGGAGAGTGGTATTCGATAAAATGATTGGAATGTCGTCTCTGTTGTTTTAATTTTTAAAGTGATCTATGGAAATACATCCAGGTTGGAAGTGTTCTCTTCTCTCTCCAAATTGACAGAAACGTCCATATTAATCTCGAACCCAAGAAAGATAGATTCAGATTTTTTTTTTCGTTTTAAAGCTCTTTTCCAAATTCATCGTAAGTGTAATTTTTAATGTTTGACCTATAACAGTGTGTGTAGACACAGCTCAAGCATTCACCAATCTGTTGAAATTTCTTAAACAATTGTGTATGCCATGCTTCAAAGTTTTAATGGCACATATATTCTATGACTGGCACACTATAGCATATGTTCTATGACACACTATGACATATGTTCTATGACACACTATGGCATATGTTCTATGACATACTATGATACATATATTCTAATGTGCTAGCTGTTACACATCTCAACGGAATACGTATTTCTTCCAATTTTCTGTATGATAATGAAAACATAATAAAAAATATGCTCAAGTTATTACATATTTGTAATTGTTTAAATTAAGGTACAATGGACATTTGAATATCACAGGAAATGTTTTCTATAAAAAAATAACAATACTTTAAAGTTAAAAAAATTCACATTAAACATTATTAGGTGTAGAAAATTTACGCTTGTAAAATTATATTTTATGTTACATATTTTAGATAAAAGTATTTACAGAGGTTATTTTTGGTACAAATTCATTTCTTGAACAATCTAAATAAATAAGAATAGAGTGTTTGTTTGTACATTGAATATTTTCGACCCATTTCAAGTTTTCCATCCGTTATGGACCCTTCTGATGCCAAATCCGCCTCATACGCGTTTGGTGTCTGTCTGTCTATGCATTGCATGAATGTATATGCAAGTGTAGGATTTGTGTCCAAAGTAAGTGGTAGAAATTATAAAGATATGGCGAAAGGTGTTAAAATATTATTTTATTCTACGAAAAACGTAAGTCATTATATATTTTGATCATCTCTTCAATCTAGACTGAACCAACTCAAACCGAGTAAGGTCAAGTATTTTGCTAGTGACTTATAAGATCAATTAAAAATGTTATCAGATTATTTGAACAAAGAGGTGCGCATAATTTTATGGGCTGTTAAGATTTTAAGTTAGGTATTCAAAATAAGCTATACATGCCAGAAATGTTAAAACAGAAAAATAAACAAGCGTTATTATGATATTTAATAAGACATTAATTTAAATTTACGCTGGCTAGTTCCATGCGTGACTCACACTACAAGTGAGCTAAACTTGAATCTTTAAGATTCAAGTTACCATAAAAAATTATTATTACACTAAAATGAGATTTGCAACTTGTTTTACTTTAGTAAAGGTTTAATTTATACATATTAGTTACTAAATTTCATTTATCTTACTGGGTATTCTCTGTACATGGGAAAAACTGCGCTGTGACTCACACTACATGAAAGGGAAGTGATACTTTGATTAAGTACAAAAACTCTTGTTTCTTCCTCTGTTGATTATCAAAAAATATGTTTTTTAATTATTGTTACTTCCAATAATTGTATTTTAATAGCAGATTATTACTAGATTAATTAAATATATAATTAATTTATAACATGACATTTTGTTTGTGACTCACACTACATGGCAAATGTGCACACAACACTTCACAAAAACATTTTTATTGACTGTTGAAACACTAAGAAAACATATATTAGTAACATTTTTCTTAATCTTGCATAATAAAATATAGAAAACATACTATCCCATGTTTAAGTCATTGAACTTAACATTTAAAAAGGTATAGTGCATTCGTTTATCAAATGCTGCTTCAGGGAGTCTATTTATTCAATGATCACTAAAATCAATTTCAGATATGTCCTCCGTTTTAGGCCAAGCAAATTTTAAAGTGTCTTTATCAAAGCGCAAAAATTGAATTGTGAGTGTGATTGATATGAACGCACTTTCTTCCATGTGGATAGAAACTCTACTTTTGATTCCGGGTATTGCCAAATTCTAAACATAAACTTTGTGTCCACTTTTTAATACAGAAGTTTGACCTATTAAGTACATAATTTTTTAGAAAAAAGGAATGAAAATCTAACTTCAAAATTCTGTGGTATGGTGTACTTTGGCATGAAATTAGCCTGCTGTGTTTCGGAATTGAATATTATGCGTTTAATATAAGCTTTTTTTCATCATTCGTATTCAGCATTTTTCACATATCGTACTCTTTCATCACAAGGTTTATTGTTACATTGATTCCGTATGAGTTTTAAAACTGAAAATGTTTATGAATGTAACATAAATTTAAATTAACATAAACAAGTCTACATAATATTATTTTTAAATGAAACTCATAAATCGCGTTCGTATTAAAAATTCAATTATTTCGTTTCAACTGGCGACGAAATGTAAAACCTTGCTATTTTTATCATTTCCTAATTTTCAAAAAATTGTAATTTTAAAACCTCAAGCAATGTTTTAAATAACTAATGGGACATAGGTATATTTTTAGATAAAAATATTTGAATGATGATATTATGAATGCATAACTGTTTCTAGTTAAAGACGGATAAATTGACAGAAGAGGTCTTGAAATATGAAACGGTTGAAGGGTAAAGCAATAAATTATGCAAAACCTCACTGGATGGAAGAACAAGATTTTTAATCTGTAACACAAATTTTGAAAGAAATTTCTTCTCTTCAACAAAGAGAAAGATCAACAAGCCATCTTTACTTATCATTATGTAGTCATTTCTATTTTACTAGAAAAATAACTGTCTTTCTACATTCAAACCAGATTTTTAAGATTTAATGAACTTGTATTTGTTGAGTGTTACCACTGGCGTGTGTATCTTTAGTGTTAGAGAACAAAGTAAAACTTCATTTATAATTTATTAATATTATTTTTAAGTACTTGGGAATAAATTTAATTGTGAAATAACTAGAATAAAATTGTGTTAGTATCAATTTTATAAACGTGTTTTACAAAATAACAACTTCTTTCGAATTTCATATTTTTAATAATAAATGATTTCATACAGTTCATTTCAACATTCATGGGAATATAAATCTTCTGATTCATATAGCGACGAATGTGTTTTGAAAAACCGATCGAGAAAGCTGTTCCTAGATGCAAAAACTTTAACCAATTATACTGTATTCGTTTTCACTCTGATTCAATATTTTCAATTCTAAAGTTCAATTTCTAAAATTTACCTCAGTAGATACGAATTAACTTACATTATATGAAACTATTTTATAGCATCCGTAACAACAAAACTGGCAAAACTGAAACTTCTGCCAATACAAAAGATGAAACAAACGAGTAAGCATGTCAAACATGGAATATCAAAAATCTGAATGCAACATTCGACCAAAATAATAAAAAAATCACGGCTTAAAAGAGAAAATTTGTCATGATCTGTTTAGTTAATACTGAAATAAAACATCGATGCCTTACTGTCTTCACTCATCAATTCTAATTCTTATTTTTTTAAAAATAAATATTAACTGTGGTTGTCTTAGATAATGTTATACAAATATGTCTTAAGAACTGATTAGATAGTGTCATGCATACAAACAAATATGTACAGTTTAATTTGGTAAAAAAACTATAGCTACTTCTTTAAAATCAATTTATTCCGCTTCCATGATTCTATTAGTATATTAAGTTATACACTAATAGTTAATATTTCTTCCAGTCAGGCTACCACGTCCTTCAACTTCTCCTGGAGCCTCCTCGTCAATCAGGTCAATTGATGGGCGGCCCCTTTCAGCAAATTTTCACATTATATCATCGGTGACAACGACATATTTAACGTGAACCAGCCCCCTTGTACACAAAGATCTTTGGTTGGATCCGAACTTGGAACCTTCCAGTTGCTACTCCTTTACTCTTATAACCGGGCTACCTCGACTGTCACCTTCTCATGGAGACTCCTCGTCAATCAGGTTAATTGGTGGGCGGCCCCACTTTCCAAACTTTCCAACTTTTACCAAACTTTCACAAAATGCCATTAGAGGCCACTATAACATTAACGTGCACCAGCCCCTTTGTGCACGAAGGTCATTGGTTGGATTCAAACTCGCAACCCTCTGGTTGCTACTTCGTTACTCTTCGAATCGGCTGTCACCTTCTCCTGGAGCCTCCTCGTCAATCAGATCAATTGGTGGGCGGCCCCTTTCAAAAAATGTTCACATTATACTATCGGTGACCACGACATATTTAACGTGAACCATCCCCCTTGTACACAAATATATTTGGTTGGATCCGAACTTGCAACCTTCGAGTTGCTACTCCGTTACTCTTATAACCTGACTACCACGACTGTCACCTTCTCATGGAGGCTCCTTGTCAATCAGGTCAATTAGTGGGCGGCCCCTTTTACCAAACTTTCACAACATGCCATTAGAGGCCACTATAAAATTAACGTGCACCAGCCCCTTTGTGCACGAAGGTCTTTGGTTGGATTCGAACTCGCAACCCTCTGGTTGCTATTTCGTTACTCTTCCAACCGGCTGTCACCTTCTCCTGGAGCCTCCTCGTCAATCAGGTCAATTGGTGGGCGGCCCCTTTGGCCGGAGGTGAGCGCTTGTGTCAGTACATGCCACGAGGCCAATAACTCTCCCTAGGGAAACCGCCCTTTAAACGCATCAAACTTGACATTCTCTAAAAGCTTTTTTTCTCCAGCATAAAAGGAGAAAGACATCAGATTTCGCGCCGTTCAGGAAAGAAATTGAGAGATGTTTTTCTTCTCTCCTCTTCCGAAGCGTCTCTTCCCTTTCTGCTCAAAAATAGGAGAAAAAGGGAAGGCGTCTCTTCTTTTTTTGGCCTCCCTGTTCCGAGATAGCTTTTGTTCCTGCGAAATGGCCTGCAGGGGAATTTAGCTGACCGTGGTTCTATGAGATCCCCTACGATCCCGGATTTTTATGTTCATTTTTGTGTTTTCAATAAGGGATGAAATAGTAAATGATATTGTTTTATAATACTTTGTGATGTCGTTGCTTTGTTTTTTTGAATTCGAGCCTTGGAATCGTCTTAGTTTTCAAATATTTCGGAGTGAAAGAAATGTTCGACTTAATGGATGCTTTAGGCGTTTGCAGAATCTTCTTTTGGTTGAATGTTATTTGTTTTTCGTTATCACAAAAGTTCTTGGTCTTGCTTAAAATATATGTCTGGAAGAGACATCAGCATGCAAGTAAATTCATTTTTCGCTTATAAATATTTAAAGGTTGTCGGTCATGGAGTTTTCAACATGATCGTAAGCCACAAAACCAATTTAGAATGTATTCAAGATACCACTTTACAGTTGGGTTCATAAAAATTTAGTTCAACGTTTGATTTCATAAATTTATCGTTTTAGTAACTTCCAAATTTTCTATTTATGGTTTATGACACCCTAGCTTCAAAAGCACAATTACAGCATTCTTAATGTTGCTTTTTAATGTTAAAGTTTAATGATATGATGACGAATTGATGTTTCGGTTGCCCGTATGGTTGGTTTTGGGGTTTTATGGCGCAAGTGCCATATCTGGTCATGATGCGCCAGACACAATACATACAATATCAAGTAATAGACAGACATACAATGAAAGTTTTATTGACACAGAAGATAGAAATATACCCAGGAAGGAATTCATCTGACAGGAATCGAACCTGCGCTGCCTACAACTCAAAGGTTGATGGCACAGTAGGCATATCCACTGAGCTAAGACGTTCCTAGTTAGCCCAGTTAGTAGGGCGATGGATTCGAAACCGGGTGGTTGCAATTTTACTACTTGGTCCTAAGCCCGTCATGTACACAGGGGCTGATGCACGATAAATACGTCGTAGCCTCGAATGTCCTCATATTAGCTCGTTATGAAAGTTTGCAGAGTGGTGTGCTAGCTCAGGCGTTGTCCTCGGTATCTGACCGTGTTTCAAAACTACGAGGCGTTGTTGGATCTTTTCCTTAGAAATTGCTCTCGGACATGTCACCAATAGCTCCTTCTGTTGACCTAGTGTAACATTTTAGTTGAGTGCCTACCTTATAAATAATAGTATTGCTTGTCAGACTTTTTTGTGTGTTAAAGTAATCAATAAAAAATTATTTCATTGTACATTATTTAAAGAAAACTTTTACTGTGGTCAACAAAAGAGATAAATTCCACCGTTTTAAGATAAAGTGTAGCGATAAACGTGTTTCTGGGGTTGTGAGAGACGCCGGCCACTACCTATTCGACTGTCCACGCACTGCGCAGGACATCACATTCTATAATCTAGCTCTTTAAACACGTCCATGTGGTGTAGTAATGTTTCAAAAAATAAAATATTATCTAAAAGAAAGGCTACGTGATGGTGACCGGAGAAGTGTAAGGGGCTTCCTCCACCCTAATAAAATTCGTATCCTGTACGACCTACCCTCTGTCAAATGATTTTCGATGTTTGCTCTCTGGTGTTTTCCCCTGGTGTATTGTACGGGATCAGATAATAGTTACAATCCCATTTTAATGATAATTTTAATTTTAATTCTTACAAAATTTCAATGACTCTTGGGTTTTCAACTCTTTTCAATTTTTTAGTTTTCATATTTTTCAATCATCCTGTATCGCGCATTTTAAGATTTGTGCATGTCTACACTCATTACCAAAAGTTATGCACCGACAGGAAAATATTAATTTCCAAAAGCTGAAATTTGCTGCAGAGGTAGATGGAAGTATACAAATGTGTTATATAACAGTCAATCACGGTTTTGTGTCGAGGAATATGAAAAAAAAAGGCAGTTGTATAAGAAGCCAGCCATGTGAAGGTTTAGAGTAGCTGCATATAACTGCTAATAAAAAGGGTTTAGAACTTTCGTACGATTAGTTTTCAAGACAGACGTGTTTCTATGGCTTCCAGCAGACGAATGGCAGATAGTGAGCGCTAGCGTTTTGTAGTATGCCTTGAAAGCAGGGCAATCTATCACTGATGTTGCTCTTTTCTTCAGCGTTCATATTTCCGTCATTTTACGATTATGGAAACAATTTCAAACAAGGCAAACAGTTGTCCGAACACATGTGACATATGGTTAGGCTGACATATTCACCCAACCTTAATCCCTTTGAAACTTTTTCGGATGCCTTCGGCCATGCTCTGTCGGCACGTTTCCTACCCCCACCAACTCTCACAGAGTTGCAAACTGACCTATATTAGGAATGGTGATTACTTGCCTCTGGGGTGTTTGATCACCTCATAGAAAGTATGACCTCACGCTGTAAACTTTGTTTGAGGATGATGGGTTGTAACATACCCTATGAATGTCGGTTTTGTTTATTTGTTTTGGATTTATATATAAACATAATTTGTAAATAACTCCAATATGACTTCATCTAATAATTTGTATAATTTCAATATTGTTTTCATCTTTGTCTTTAATTTTTTTGTTTTCTCAACCAGCATAAACCTATTTGCTACTTCTTTCCTGCCGCATTTCGTGTCAATCAAAGATGTTGTTGTCGTCCTTTTCGCATTTTACCTTTCGTGCTTAACTTTTGGCACTGCGTGTATATTCTATAAATGTGTCATTAGATCATTATTCTACTTTTTTATACTGTTATAAATGATTGTTTATGTGTATCAAAACTGTAATTATATGAATTATCTTCAACTACATATATTTGTATTATAGCTGGGGAATTTATATTTATTTCTGCTTGGTGCTTACTAAAAGCCACCTGCACTTCTAGGTTTTTTGTCTTGTGTGGTTTCTGCAGCGTTTTATATAAACAGTCACTTTTTATATCAAATATATCTCAGAATTATCGTTACGGGACATGTCTGCATTTTTTACATCTCCTTTTATATGTCATTTGCAGTGTCTTATATAAACCGCTGTCTTATGTGGAATCTCTTGGTGAATTGTTATTGCGGGAGATGTTTCCTTCCCACATATATGTGCAACCTCGGTTTCCAGTGCTGCGCGCTCCTTTTTAAAACGTCATATGTTCAGCCCTTGTTGGCTTTCTGTAATTTTTGGATTCTTGAAATAATATATGGCGGTGCTCTCTCCTCTTGGATGTGGATTCCCCTTTGCGCCCTTTTCGTGGCATTGGTAATCACTTCCACTTCCCCAAGCAAAAGGTCTACAGATTATGGTGAACTGGGAGGGAGTGGGTCAAAAAAAAAAGAACTACGCATTCCTGCACTAGTATGTAATGAAATTCATTTAACATGTCTGTAGATGTTTTGATACACTCACTGAATTCTAGCAGTTTGTCTTAGATTTGATAAGTCTATAGGTGTTTCCTTTATGTAGCTTGTAGAAATATTTACATTGTACATGAATGAATATTATACATTTATATTTTATGTTATAGTTATTTATGTGAATATTAACCCTCTGACCAAGTTTTCCCTAAATATTCTATGAGTTATTTCTTTGGAATAGGATCTTTCTTTTGAATGATCATACTGGTTCTTTCCTTAGAATAAAATCCGTTGGAAAGATTATATTGCTATTTTCCTTAGAACATAATATTTGGAAGGTAGGTAGTTGTATTAATATCGCATTGGAGAAACACAACGGTCTTTTAATTTTGTACATGTTTATTAATACATGGATCATTTCAACCTTCAAAAAAATTCGATATGCCGTTTCCTTAGAATAGGGTATTTCTCTTTTGAATACCCGTTAATATTAGTTCTTTCCCTGGAATCGAATTCGTTGGAAATATTCTATTGCTCTTTCCCTTTGAACATAATTTTCGGAAGGTAGGTAGTTGTTGTAAATATTGCATTGGAGAAGCACGACGGTCTTTTAATATAGGTGGCTAGTGCAAGTTAAATCTATCATAACCTCAAATGTCTCACGTTTGAATGGTGTAGAAATACAGAGAGTGGGATGCTAGCTCATGTTGACCTTTTCATTTGACTGTGGCTCAAAATTACAAAGTGTTTTCCCTTGCTCTTTCCCTTCGAGATTGACACCGCACAGTCGTCAATAGCCTGTTCTATTGTTTAAGTAAGATGCAAGTGCAAATAATTATCTTCCTATATTGTTTATGGTAACGGCAAATATTAGATGTAGTCATTATGATGTCATAAATAAGAATATATAGTTGATTAAAGAACATTAAAGTTAGTGACTATTAATGAATTATGATTAATAATTCTTATGATGCATAAAATAAAATTTATTCATATTTGGATTTTTAATGAAAGGATTATGATCGATAATAAGACAAATTCAGAAAATTTAGACTTAATCAAGAAAACACAATAGAATTTAAAACCAGCTTATTCAATAAAATCAGATTAATAAAACAATTTTTTTAATGTTAGTTACCAATTAGAAACCCAAACAACTGGTTTAGTGGTCAGTTTTCAGATTTCAGAATAAAACAAATTGACTGAACGCCCTTATTAAGAAGAGCTTCAAAAAGTGTGATCAATATGTGGACTAGTAATCACATGTTTGTTTTGCAAAAAATTGACTCTACTCACATCGTTTTCGTTGAAATAACAACCTAGAGAAGGGTAGAAGTGTTAATGCGCATTTTTACAGAGTGGCGACAAAAATGGTGATACCAAAGTTGACTACAAAGTTGACGTCCTGCAGACCAATCAGGTAATAAATCATTGCATAGGCGTCTACCCCAATCTAGCGAACCAATCAGGTGTAGAATGTTTGTTTCCATTCATCTGACAAAGTATTTCAAGGGCCATTTTTCTTCTAGTTTTGGTCACATAATTCTGGGCCCATAAAAGTTGTCATTGCTCCCTCTATATTTATATACTTATATTTTCTGCATTGGTTAATACATAGATGTTTATCCATCTACTATGCATTTGTCACCTATACATTTATCTAGAATAGAAGTTGGAGATCGGGGTGCTAGCTAGAGTAGTGATCATGTCATATGTGTGCGATCAAAATTATGAAGGGCTTCTTAATTCTATTTGTTACGTTGTCTGGATCTAGTTTAGAACTCATAACACTTCAGTTACTTATTCATATGACTCTACAAACTGGGCTACTATGGACGCGGGATCTAATTATAATGGGCACACGAATTGGGAATACGAATAATGAGCAAATTAGGAGAATGAAATTGAATTCGGATACTCACACTTACTTTACCGTTTGTCTCTGCAGACTAGAGAAATAACCCGAAAATCGATTTGTGATTATTGAAAATGAATACTAAACGCTTAACGGCTTTAATAACTACTATTGAGATAATTATAAATAATGTACAGTGAGATATTAACTTAAAGTTTATTAATGTGATAAAGTTAAGAATTTTGAAGGAAGATTCTACAAAACCTAACGATTTATTTTAGATTCACGCCCGACTCCATTCAGAGTACTAGCAAGAGTAACCTCATAGCGTTACCTATCTGCTAGAACTAGGGATTGCAATCCGGCCGGATTGATACAAATTCAGCTGGATCCGACCGGATTGGTACTTTGTTAATAAGTTTGTCTAACCAGTATGTATTTTTCCAAAATCGGCTGAGTGAAAGTAGTTAAAAAGGATATTATTCCAGATTGACGAACAAAACGTTTATTTTAGCATTAGAAAATCAACTTTATAAATAAGGATCCATAGTTAAGAAATCAATCACCAACAATAAACTATAGTAACTACTAGTACTACTAGTAGTAAGTATTAAACGAATTGATACTGATCAGTCTTACTAGTTTCCACACCAAAAAACATCAGTTTGTTTTATACGTAGTACGTTTCTATTTATCAAAAATTAAGTACTCTCTATCTCTAATGTCGTTGAGCAAATGACATATACATTGTACCTAACCTTGCCTCATACTAACATACAAATCTTATCTTTGGCAGTTTTTGGTCAACGTAACAAGCAAAGGAACTCTTAATTCTTCTTAACTGCTTAAATAGAAGTTATATAGTATTAAAAAACACTTTTGAGTATGAAAGAACGATCTAAGGAAACAAATCGTATTAATTGTGTCATCCCCCAATCAACTTCTGAATGAACTGCAAATATAACCAGTGGCCAAGAAGGCCTTCTCAGCTTGTACACTACTCGCTTTAACCGTCATTAAGTAGTCGTACATAAGAGACAAATATTTTCCTTTGACTCAATTTCATATGAGGTCATTTCTTTCTTCAGTATTTTCTCAAAATCTGTTTCCTTTCTACAGTTTGTCTTTTTGCATTAGTCTTCATTTTCTTGCAGAATTGGCTTTTCTGATTCCTCTTTATTAAAAAAAATAGTATTGATCATTATTTTATTATTTTTGCAAGAATTCTCCACACGGATGACTGAAAAATATAAAATCGATTAATTATTCACAATCGATTGCTTTAATAAACGATTCTGGGACATTAAAGTTGGGTTTGAAAAATCAATTATTTAATTTAAAAAAATTCAGGTTTATCGGATCCAGGCCGGATCCGATAGATGTTGATGGATCCGGTAGGTATCCAAATGATGCCGGAACCGCTAGGTTACTAGATGTACCGGATCGAATTGCAATGTCTAGCTAGAACCCATCAAGGAGGTGGAAAAAGTTTCAGTTCAGAATCGTAAAGTTTTGTCGTATTTGTATCGTTCTCGTAAGGAGAGTTCCTACAGAATTACTTTCAACTTACATTATCTTTTGCAACGGAGCATGTGGCATTATTCAACGAGCTCTACAGCAATTTAAACTATTCCGTAATCTCCTGTATAAAAATATAGTAAGTTGTTGACATCGTATTACTAATCACATTATGAACAATTACTAACTTATGCATCACGAACCAAAAATCCGTAATTGTTTATCATCAACAGAACATTCAACACCAATATACGATTTGGATGCACAAGCATTACCACATACCGCATGCACATGACGATGATTATACATAGATTTATATCCTTCGGCAATCGAAACTTTTTTGACGTAGCCATGTTATAAATATGCTTACCCCGTTTAATACTTATACTACCTCTACAGCAAGCTGTGAGAAATATTCTAACCAACAGTAAGATAAAACCCAGCATTTAGTGCCGGAAGACCCTGAACCAGTTGCATAAGCATAGACCGAAATGAGCAGACCAGACAGACAGTCTCAACCATTTAGAAAGAACCCATACAAACATCCCCTTCACCAAAGCCTTAGCAATTTCATCAATTGGTTCAAGGATTTTTTTATTGGTAAAATATAGTACTTAACTCTCCTGGTAGTTGTCTTGACGATGTTTTTTCCACTTAGCAAAACTGATAACATCATCTGGCGATATCTTTATGGCCAGGAACTTCGTCATAAACATATCTTGATGGGTGATGTATTTAGTTCGTAACCACCCAGAGGGCTAGAGGAGAATTAGATTTCAAGAGATAAAAGGGAAGGATGTGTGGTGAGAAATTTGATGGTAAGAAAAAGTTGAGTTAAATTAAATAGAGGTTCGTGATATCATACTCCTATATAGGTTGACTGGATACAATTTTGATTGGCCTTTACTAATGAACAAAAATGGATCGTAAAAGGCAAAGGCAATAACGGATGAATGTCTGACGTTTAGAAAAAAGAGTTTATAAAGGTGGACTCACAAGATGATGGTTTTTCCCACCTCGAAGTTGACGCAGTGGGATATCCTGAAACATAGTGGAACCATATACGAAAGAAAGTCGCAATGCAATATTGGAGAGTCAACTTATTCTTTATTTCTCTTCGAAGGGACCGCTGGTCACTGTGGTCGATTTCGATGCTGGAGTTATGGAAGTCAGAATTACCTAAATTTCAGAGCGTGTCCAAGGGTCCTCATCTGGGTGTCGGGTCGGTTACGAGAACCCGAGAACAACTTTGAGGTATTGGTCGAGTTCGTTAAATCGATCAAAGTGAAATAATTTCGTTACTTGTTCCATGAAATCAAACTGGGGTAGACTCGACGATTAAACGATCCGGGACACAGTTGATCGCATCCCTCCCAGACGTCAGCGTGAAGATCAAGATATCCGTGGCTCGTTGAGAAACCTCGAAATCAGGATTAGTGATCCGCGCGACTAAGAACAGCATCTCCGAGGCTCGCAGAGCAGCAAAGTTGGAATAGCGATCCACGCGATGAAAGAACAGCTTTGTCGAAAGTCATTTAGTAGACATAATACTCTAGTCTATCATCGCAATCACTGATGAAGATTCCATGGTTAAAATTCATCGGAAAAAAAGGCACGACGACCAAAATGGGGTGAAACCACAGTAGCGAAGCCAAGCAGTATAATCTCTTCAACTAAAAGAAAGGAGGCTAGAAAAAGGCAGTCCCTCGGTTCCCTTTCAGGGGTCGCCAAAAAAGAAGGTCACCCCAATGCGAGGGTAAAATTAACGCCAATAAATAACATACAGCACGCGTGAGAAGGACAACCGGGGTTATGCCTTTAACCCAACGGAATGTTCAAAAAATCCAGAAAGAAGAGAGCCAAATCATGCCAACCTCTTCCGGTAGTTAAGAAGTGGTGGCGGGGTGGTTTGACCTTGAAGGTTACTGACTGCCAAATCAGTGTGGGCCACATAGAGATGAGACAGGGAGAAACAAGATGGGTCGCTGTACCTTAAACTAAATAAAGCTCAAACCAGAATTTCAGGAAAGGAAAGAGCCTGAGAAATCCAATCTCCACTTACAAGATTTTCGTAGCTCGGAAGCCGGGAACGGGATCGAAAAACCAACCATGCAGGGAATCTAATTCTTGCTCTCATTCCTTTTCCAAAAACAATCCGGGGAGGAATCAAAAATATTTATAACATGTGGGGAGGGGAAAGCCTTCACCACAGGATGTATCTTTTTTTATGTAACTAATTCTGAGGATGCGACAATGCCAACCGTTGCCTAATCATCAACTAAGCTGAATTATCTATGGATGCTTTCGCGTAAATTTCACTTTTATATTAACAACCCGAATATTTTCTGTAAAACAAATGCAAACATATAGCAGCTTTTATATTCCCTTTTAGATACGATGTTGCAGCAACAAATGAAATAAAAATAACTTAAATACAAATAACTATGTGTGAAGTAGAGTTTTCGTGTATTTGTACTCTATAAAAATCAGAGCTTGAGTAATTCCCACTAAATTGCGTTCACTAATTCTGTCGAATCTTGTGGAAAAAAAGGCAATAGATTAACCATGTTTAATTTGTCTCGTCTTCAGAGATGCCTAAAAATTATTCGAAATTCCCATAGGAATTATCATTGATTATCATAAAGATCGTTGTTTGAATCAAATACCCACATTTCTGTACACATGCTTTAGAATCCTGTGTGAAACAGTCTGATTATTAACCTCTGATGGATTTATCCTGCATCCGGAAAGCTACTAAACACAATGTTGGGAACAATTGAAAATCCCTACAGGAATGAAGAGATTTGAGTATCTTCATTCCTGTAGGGGCTATGACCACTGTTTGACCGATTTGCACCAAATTTTGTACAGATTGAGAATAGTATGTGAACCATCGGCTACACATTAACCACCAATTCAACCTGATCAATCAAAAAGGGTAATTCTACTAGTATATTTATATTATTTACCACGCAGCATGTGGCTTTGTTGAACAATGTCTACTGCTGTTTAAATTATTCCGTAACCTCCTGTAAAAGAAATAGTGAGTTTTTGGCATCGTATCACTAATCACATCACGAACAATTACTAACTTATGCATCGGGAACCATAAATCAGTAATTGTTTATCGTCAACAGAACATTTAACACCAATAGAGGTTTTGGACGCACAAGCATTATCACATACCGCATGCATATGGCGATAAATACCCATAGATTTATATCCTCCGGCAATCATAAACGGTTTTGACGGTGGCACATTTTACAATAAATATCTAGAATTCCAATTTTAAATTTCTTTTAATCCAAGACTAAAATAGTTAGTTTCATGATCCAGATATATACTTTTTTATAAGCTCTAATGAGTGAGGATAAAAGGAGACTAACAGATTTTTTGAAGATATCCTTAGCGCACATTTTTTACATGACCCTTTTGCGTTTTCTCGAAGATTCCAGATTAATTGCTATAATTTGTTTCTGATACCAAGAATCAATACGATTCACAGTTGGACTGATTTATAACAAATTTGGTACAACCGTTTTAGAATCCTGCGGGAAACATAAGTTCATATTAACCAACATTATAATTGTTCCAGTTCGGGAGAGAAGGGTTAAAGAAATTCTAAACTTCAACAGGAATATCATTGAGTAGGGTTACGATCAATTACAACCAACTCAAAAGAAGCAGCACTAGAAAATTGGGTTATAGAATTTACATTTTCATTCCGCCTCTGTTTTACAGTATTATAAATGCTCCAGGTCGGAAGAGTGGGGATAAAGAAATTCTAAATTCCAACAGAAATAGCATTGAGTAGTGTTACGATCAATTACAACCAACTCCACCGAAGCAGCACCAGAAAATTGGGCTATTGAATGTATGTTTTTATTCCGCCTAGGTGTTACAGTATAATATAAAAATCTAACTATGCAATTTTAAAATTACTCTTAATAAACACATGAGTAGTTAGTGTTTCATAATCCAATTAAACATATACCTCCTTTATAATGCTCGAATGAGAGAAGATATGAAGATACTAACATTTTCTTTGTGGATATTCAGTGTGGACGTATATTTCACTGTCACTTTTTATTTTTCTGTTGCCGGGTTAAAAGACCTTTTCCTGTCTTAATAGTTAAATTATTTATCATCCTTGATTATTATTCCGGCGACGTTTTCAGTGCACAATGACGATACAAATTGCTCGCACGATATTTACTCCTCGTTGCTCCATTTTCTCCTTTCAAGCACTTATTCATCAATTTGTAAGGGGAGGGTGAATGATTAATACATCTGCAGTAATTGTGCTGGATGCCTATTCGGGCCGCCTAGGAAATATTTCTCTCCATAATGATTTTATCAATTTAAAGGAATCCTCTTTTGTGCCGGAGGTGCGGGGCTTTGTTGTGTACCAACAATGGCGTTATTTATCACTTCCCTTTTAAAATAGAAAGGGAAAGTTGACGAAGCATCAGTTCTCTCCTCCTTTATTCGCCATCCTCCAAGTGGAAAACATTTCTTTTGTGGGAAAAAAGGGAAGAAAAATTCGCTCTCGCGACAATGCGATGGTGGGATGTGAATTTTAAAAGCAACTCCCTCCTGAGGCTGTGAAACAAAATTGAGAGCATAAAAACTTCGGGGGGAGCTTCATGTACCTTTATGAAGAGGCACCTAAGAGGGAATGGGAATCTAATTAAATGAAGAAGAGAAATTCTCGGGTGTTTTCGCACCGACACATGAATGTAACAATGGCTACAGCTTTGTGCTCGGTAAAGAGGCTGCAATGATGCTTAATTAGGCCTGGTTGGAAACGAATTAATTCGTGTTTTTTCCGGAGAATAATCTACATGGAGAATGCCAGGGGATAGACATATTCAAAAAGGAATGTGGACATAAAAATTGGTTTGGGTTGGGCGTGCAAACCGGGGTGGGGGTGGGGAGGGAGTAGTTGAGTATGCTAAGTTTTTTGTGGTAAATCTTATTAGGTGATATATTTTCAAAACCCCAAAAGTGCCACTTGTGTCTCAAAGGATTTTAGGAAGTAGGATTTAATAAGAATTTGTGTATGCCTTTAGTATAAGGAAGTACTGTTTTTTTATGGAGAAAAATATTTTTTATGTTGGCGTTTTTGCTTTAAAGCCTTCAAACGTAGTTTTACACTTGCTTTTCACCTTTCCTGCTCGAAAAGTGTTTCTTCTTTGCTTTTGTTTCAGAGAATTGCCCGTAGAAAAATTACTGTATACGATGAAATCGGATTTTGTTTTATTCGGGAGACGAAATACAAAGGATTTATAGAAAATTACTTATCAGAAGAATTGTAGAGAAAAAAAGTTTTCCAGTGTTGAAATGGAAAAAGAAGCAACGACGATGTGATGTAAGTAGTTTTACGATTACATTTTTGGAAATAGAAACGAAGTAGAGTTTATACGGTATGCTTTTAGGATGTAAGTAAATCGGCTTAAAATAAAAAAATCAGAAAGCTATCTTACAATACAATTGAAACAAGAAACTAATAATTTGTATGCTAAAATGTTTTTTTTTGTTCTTTTAACAAAATTGCAGTTAATTAAAAAAGTATGTTCGACCCCTTACATATGCGGTAAAGAAATTACAACATACGTATTGTACAACAAATTAAAAAAGTAATAATTTATATTAAATGCATTTATCTTCAAATAGTATGCAAATTGCATACTATTTGTAATTTGTTATAACTAATGTAAATTTTATATGAAACCGCATTTAGTGCAAACAGTGTATACATTTGAATTCTCAAAAAATTGATTAAGAATGTGCGATAAAAAATAATGACGCTATATTAGTTGTCTCACTCCATGAAATGGGCGTCACAGGGAATGCGAAATGCCAACTAGTTTCAGTAAAACAATTTAAAATAAGACGCATTTCTTTCAGAGGATCTTATATTGGAATATTTCAATACGAATTACCACTTTTAGTAAGACGCATTAGTTTAAGTAGAACATTTATATACGATACTAATTTCAATGGAACATTTCAATTAGTCTCACCATTTTCAGAGGAAGTAAAATACAAAGCAACACTTTAAATGAAACATTTAAATATACCACTTTCAATAGAATTGTAAATATGCCCCACCAATTCACTAGAACTGTAAGTAAGAAGCAGTACTATCAGAAGAAAATTTAAATGAATTAAGCAGCATTTTCGGTCGAATTTTAATGTAATACACACTAGTGTAAGTAGTTTATATTTAAATACGATCCACCACTTTTTCCTCAGAGCATTTAAATTAGATGTACTGCCTTCGCAGTGGAACATTTAGATAAAACGCATTTCTATTAAAAGACATTTGAGTAAGATGTAATATCTTCACTGGAACTTTTTATTAGTAGCAATACTTTCACCAAAATACTTTACATACAATTCACCACTTTCAGAGTAACTTTTAAATAGATCCCTCATTTTCAGCGGAACATTTAGATAAGTAGCACCTCTTTCAGCAAAACATTTAAACTTGTCGCGTTAATTTCTATGGGACATTTAAATATGCCGTACCACTTTCAGAGGATCTTTAAATAGACACCAGTAATTTGAGCGACAATTATAAATTCACCACTTTGAGTGAAGCTTCAAATAAAATAAAGTACTTTCAGTCGGACATTTAAATAAGAACATCCACTTTCAGCAGACCATTTAAATTAGACGTACTAGTTTCGAAATGAAACATTTAGCCAAGACGTATACCTTTTGCTGGAACATTTGAATAAAACACGCTATTTTCAATGGAATGCTAAAAAAATATTTAACCATTTTCAGAAGAACATTTAAACTAGCCACATCACTTTCACATCTGAAGAGAAAACGTACCACATTCAGTGGTATATTTAAATAGGACATACCTGGCTCCATGGATTTGTACAGAGACTACGTTGCGATTTCACTCGTGAAAACCATAATTTGTTCGCCCTATTTAAACATTCCAATTTCGAAATCGCTCATGAGAGATTGATAAATAATGTCAGAATTGAACTTATGTTGTTTAGAATACCTAGGAACATGAATATTATGAACTAATAATGTTGAAATGTATATAATATGAATTTACCTTATTTTTACTTATGTTTAGACAGATTTAGTTATATGAATATCAATTCATTATCTATGATGTAAAGGCATCAGAAACAAATCTTGATGGACAAGATACCTGGTCATTAGCAAAATTGATAAGATCTTGATGTATGAGATATCTAGTTAAAATCACTTGAAGGGTTAATGTTTACAATTGTTGGATTACACTTTTTTATTCATGTTAAGGCTACTCTAAAGGAATCATGTGTTCACGTTAAGGAAGAAGCAAAATTTCTTCAGAGAAATTCCAAATTCAAGATAGAAATAAACCAATACAGAAACAAGCATTTTGAAAGAGTATAAGCTAACTAGTAATAATTTACATTTGCTTGGATTATACACTTCGATACTTTTATTCAGATGAACATAATAACGATATATAGTACATACATATCAAATTTTTAAATTTAAATTTAAGGTGTTGAAAGAGATAAAAGGATACTAAACTAGAAATTATTTGAGGGTAAGATCTGGGCAGGAAATCTTTAATTTACACGACACTTTATTCTGAATTTTAAGTTTCACACCATGAAAGCTAAAAAACTATTTAAAAGTAGGAAATTTAACAAGTGTATGGTTTCTCACAGAAAACCTTTATTACGAATTTTCCTGATCTAACATTTTTTTCTGAACAGAAAGAAGTTTACTTTTAATTTCGCAGGTTTAAATTATTGTCATTCAGGTTTTTGCGTTGCTCTGAATAAGAAAATAAATCTAATCAGGAGACTTGAAAACGCTTCATACATCAGAACATAATTATTGCAGAACTCTTTTATAGTCAATATACTTTACAGAATACTAAATTTCTATCAAACAAAGCATAATTTTGACACTTGATGCAGTGGATACCTCAAGGTTAGTGACAAAAGAATATATTCACAATCTTATCCAATAAGTTAACGTTGATAATGACATGTTTCACAAAACATTTATATCTAGACACAAAGAACATATAATCTGCAGCTTCTGTTTGTGGTTTTGAACCTGTTTTGAAATAATAGAATGTCGCTTAATTATTAAAAATAACTAGCCAGTCAAGTTCTTCGAAAACAAAATTGAGGCAAGTTAATTAATTTTTGAAACATGATCTACATTACAAGCGCTAAAGTGAGTGTTTAATTGCAGCTTATTAAAAATCACTTATGATTATACCATTGGGTTATTGCACCTAAAATACCAAGGAAGACAATATTTTTATTAAAAATTTGTTAGTTAAATAAAAACTAACAAGTTTTTAATAAAAATGTTTAATTTCGTATTTTATATACAATAAATAAATGATTAATGATAAAAAGTGATTAAAAAAAAATTCCAACAAAAACCTAATTTTATTGTTTTAATGTCATTGTAAGATACATCATAGTTCACAATATACTATATCATGAAATTTACTTACTTTACTATGCATACAGTTTCGTACAAGTATAAATCAATATGTTCTAATAAAATAATTTACTGTATAATATAACGATGTAAAGTCCATGCATTACAAATTAAGTGAACCAAAACAAATACACATAACATAAAACGCCCAATAAGTTATAAACATTTGATTTGCCTTAAAAGTTCTATTTTAACTGATTTATTCAATTTGTGTGGCGTGAATTTTGTCTAGTGCTTTTACTTAGATAAAAGTACTTAAGTCGAAATGAATTCATTTGTTGGCATGAAAAATTCAATGAAGCACAAACTAAATAAATCAAAGCAAGTATATTTTAATAAAAAAATAAAAATTAATAATTCATATTAAGTAAATCACATTGAATTTAAGTTGAGTTTCAAGAGATTAACTAAACGTGTGATGCATGAAATTTATACCAATTTATAAATTCACTTCAATGTGTATACTTTGAATAAATAAAACAATATAAGCTCATTTTACTGAAATTATGTAAATTGAAACAAATCAGCGCAACGAATAACATTACTTCAATAAATTTTCGTAATTCAGGAAAACATATTTGATTAAAAATTATTTCACCATATTTATTTAATAGGTGATGCATGTATTTTATACATCTACCGTTTTCGGTGTGAAATTTATACATATTACAAAATCTAATTAAATAAGCTAAACCTCATTCCATTAATCTTTATGCGGAGGAGCTTAGATTTTTTCAATTGCCTCCAGGAACGGCTCTTTCTCTTGCATGTACAACCCCCTTACCTAATTACCTACTTGAGCGATAGATCCTTGCGTGGCATTTACAACTAACGCTTTACTTTCATAGTATTGTGTGGCGTATCGTTTGGTGCTAGAGATATATCACCGGAGCGACCTTCTGCCTTACCCCCCAAAGCGTTCACACCTCACCGTCGATGATCGATGCCGGCGGTCAAAAGGGGGATGACATCTACCGTACACAGATCTATACCATGTTGCTGGTGTAAACGAAATTTTAGTGTTAATAATTCTCTATTTTCCGCAGCGAAAAGGTTAATTGATGTTAAGTTACATTTATGTTACATAAAATAAAACTGTGTGATAGACGTTTCCTTTTGTCTGATTTAAATATTCGAAATCACGATTTACTTTTTATTAGTGACAGACCAAACTTTTATTCAAATAAATAAATTCAATTATATATTAGCACATACATTACACAAAGGAACTGGATAATGTTAAACCTGATTCGATTACTCAAAGCAATTCATTATCAAATCAATTTGCCCCTAAAAATAATAGTGTTAGTTTATACTTCTGTGCAACTGCTTGTGGTTCAAAGTTACCTGGTGTTGCCCTCGGATCTTTTTCTAATCGGATCGATCTCTGACAGTCGCCAATAAACCGTTATGTTGTTCCAGCTTTATGTTAATGAAATACCAACCTACCAATTAAACATAGCTATTTGAATAATCACGAACTCATTGATTACATCCAAAAATATGTTACTTTAAGTGCAAAAATATTTAATAAAATTTTCGTTTTACCTAATTTAAATCACCGAGATTCATATTAGTTATTGAAGAATTTCTTGACTAATAAATAAATTAACTTAACACTACTAACTACATTTTTGAAACAACTACATAGTATCAAACAAAACGCCAGTGCACAAAATAAAAGTTTGTTATTACAACAAATTAGGACATTGTAAAAAGTGATGCGAATAATCAACAAACTCATTGATTGAACCTATGAATAAGTTATATTAAGTATAATTATTTTATAAAGGTTTTATTATACCGTATTTGAAGTATTTAGATCATGATTTTTTTATTAGTTATCAAACAACTTTTATATAAATTAATTTTTTCAATAAACATACGTATCTTGGTTACATAAAATAACTACACAGTATCAAACAAAACTCCATTACATAAAATAACTACACAGTATCAAACAAAACTCCATTACATAAAATAACAGTTATCAGATCAGATATATTCCCCCACCAAAAACCACGATGTGAATAGTCAACGAGTTCATTGGTTAAATCCAAGAATATCCAAGACACCTTTTATTTTACCTGATTTAAATTATTGAGATTCTGATATTCTTTATTAGTGATCAACAAACTTTATACAAATGAATAAATATTCAATAAAAAAGTATCTTAATTATATAAAATGACTCTACACAGCATAAAATAAAACTCAATTGGTCAATATAACAGTTTTCAGATTAAACATATTCCCTCACCAAAACCACGAATCATCAAAGAATTATCAACGAACTCATTGGTTAGATCCAAAATAACTCTCCAGAAGACAATAAGAATTCCCTTTCCTTTTCCCTTCGACTTTTTTTAAGTGAAATGAAATCAAGACAAAGAAACAAAAAAACAAACAAAAAAAAACCTTCAATTTCAAACTTTTTAAATTAGTCACCGTATCTTTCTCTTTTTGTTCCAACGCGTAATTCAAACTTTATACAAATGAATAAAGATTCAATTAACATACGTATCTTATTTACATAAACTTACTCTACAAAGTATAAAATAAAACTCAATTGGACAAAATAACAGTTTTCAGATCAGACATATTCCCCCACCAAAAACAACGACGTGAATTATCAACGAACTCATTGGTTAGATCCAAAATAACTCTCCAGAAGACGATGAGAATTCCATTTCCTTTTCTCTCCGACTTTTTTTAAGTGAAATGAAATCAAGACGACGAAACAAAAAAGAAACCAAAACCTTCAATTTCAACCGTTTCCCTTTCCATCCGAACGGAAGAAAAAGTGAAATAAAATTAGTCACATTTTACCCGTATCTTTCTCTATTTTTGTTCCAACGAGTGATTCAAGCGTCCGAAACGATTCAGATCGTATCATTCGATTAGGATTAGCTTACAGAGATTGGCAAAGCGATTCCCAGAGGAGAAAATAGCTCTCTTTACTCTTCTTTTAGGAAGGCCTTCGGGTTCAATGTGATGGGGTAGGGGGTAGTGAAGTCCATTCGCTGGCCTCGTCTCCGTTTTTAAATGCTTTCCTTAAAGTTTTCCGGTGATCGTTCCGCTTTGGAATCGGTTAAGGCGAAAATCGTTTCTCTTTGCGGAAATTATACACTTGCTTTGTTTTTCGGTTTGCGTGGAATTAAATGGTACTTTGTTCGGTTTTAGGTTAGAGTTATGTTTGGGTTTTTGAATTTTAGGTTTTTGTTTGGACTTTAATTGATATGTGATTGAATTCCGTGTTTGGTTTTTTTAGGGTTCTTGGGATCGTAGATTTAATTAATGTATGAGTCGGTTTCCTTTCGGAGTATTTGTTTCTCAACACCAATGATTTCAACCGGTGTGGTGGTATTCCTTACAGGTAGGAACACTGGTTTATCTTCGTTGGTTACCTTAGTTGAACTGTAAAAAGATTCCATGTTTGGGCTTTTGAGTTCATTGGATTAAATAATGGGTGTCGGTGGACATTTGCATTTAATTTACTTATTTAGACCAGAGATTTTCAACCGGTGTACCACGGTATGCTGATGTTCTTTACGGATTGTGAGGAACTTCACTCTTTTATGGACTTGAATTGATATGTATGTGGAACGATTCCGAGTATGTTTAGGGTTCATAAGATTTGATTAATGTTTGAGTCTGTTTACATTAGGAGGTTTTGTTTCTTCTGTAGACCAGTATTTTTCAACCGATGTGTCACGGTATACTGGTGTTCCTTACGTATAGGAAATCTGATTTATCTTCTTTGGACTTAAATTGAACTGTGAAGAAGGGGGGAGGGGGGGATTCCGTGTTTGGGCTTTTGAGTTAATTGGATTTAATGAATGAATGTCGGTGGGAATTTGGATTATTTAGTTTCTCTAGACAAGGGATTTTCGACCGGTGTATCACGGCATGATGGTGTTCCTTAAGAATAGGGAAGCTGTTTACTCTTCTAGAGACTTCAATTGATGTGACAGGATTTCGTGTTTGGTTTTTTGGGGATTTTGGGTACATATGGTTTATTTACTGTGTCAGTGGGTGTACATTTGGAGTTACATTTTTTCTCTAGACCAGTGATTTTCAACTAGTGTGCCGTGGCATGCTAATATTCTTCAAGTATAGGGAAACTGTTTACATTTTTTGAAATTCATTTAATTTCAACTTGTATAGTTTTGAATAGTTAAAATTATGTTCACAAATAAATTCTAGTAATGCCCGAAAACTAGTTTTGAGAGTTACTTTTGCTGCACAATACTATAAATAAATTGTTTAAAAAAGAAAAAGGGTAGTTAGTTGCTGTACTTTTTTGAAAATTAATCACATTTTGCATAATTTTTATTTTATTAAAAAAATAAAACATATTTTTTGCCGCATAATTTTAGCAATTAGCTCATGTGCCTTGAGATCAAACAAAATCATTCCTATAGACTATATGAATCGAATATAATTATTTAAAATGCGCTAAACCTAATGAAATTCATTGTTCTTCTATTGTCTAAACGCATATTTTGATTGTTCTTGGGAAAAAGTCAAATTTGAAAAACATCTTACTTCACTAATACGAAGCAACTCTAAATTGAAGCGATTTTCGTAAAATAGAGTTTCAGTTTGTATTCTGATTTATAAAATAATTCCGTACTTGGTGTTTTTTGGGGTTTTGTGTTTTGAATCCATGTTGTTTTTGTTTGGACACAAATTGATCTCTGAAAGGCTTCTATGTATGGGGTTTTGTGTTCTGATGTTTTAATTAGTTCGAGAATAAGTCTAAAGATATGAGTTGCTGTTTTTCTGTAGACCACAGAAATCAGATATAGTTACTTAATGTCAGTTAAGTCTACAGAACTTGAAATTCATTATCGTTTATTTTTCAAATGCATATTTTGAATGTTTTTAGTAAATGTAAAATTTAAAAACGTACTATTTCAATATTAAAAAGCAATTATAATTCTAAGCGATATTCATGTAATTAAGATGTTTTTTGTCATCAAATTATTTTAGAATTATGCTGAATTTGCAATTTGAACCTGTTTTTTATTTGGACTTTTAATTAACCTTGCAAACTTCAAATAAAAATTTAACTTATTTAATGTATTAAACATAAACATTTATGGCTTTGTAATTGTGTTTAGTAATGTTAGATAATTACTCGGTTATTATATATTTCATGTTTGTAATTTTTGTTTTAAATTTAATTGGTCTATGAAATGATATCCGAGTTCGACTCTTTGGGGGCCTATAGAATTTAGGTTCAGTCGGTTATATGTGTAGGTTTGGGCATTTAGGACTACTTTAATTTTTATCACGATCAAAAACAACAGAAAAACAGTTAAAATTTAAGCAATAAAGAACAAAGACGTATAAAAGGATTAGAGGATTTTTGATGACGTGCGTATTCGTAAAACTCCACAAAATCCTTACATTTTTAAGTATGATCATGAATTTAAAGAAATTGATATCTATTGCTCAGTCAATAAAATATCTTCTGATTTTCTGTACATCAATAATAAATAAAATAAGATCATTTTAAAAAGTACATATTACTGTACCATCTTTCTAATACATTTAGAAAAGTAGCAATACTTTAGCTATTCAAAGCTTTTCGTGTTTCAGACGAAAGTATTCAAAGCAAAAATAAATTCGTATTCATTGAAAATTCTAAAAATTCTTTTACAGTAGTTTACTTCCTAGTTAAATTATAGTTTGTATTTAAATATTCTAAAGAAATATTCACCTAAAAAAGCTTCTACTAAAAAGAAATTACACTTAAGAAAAAATAAATTTGTTTTTATTATAAATGATAAGAATTGTCTTACAGTAGTTTGCTTTGTAGTTAAATTATAGTTTGCTTTTAACTATTCTAAAAAAAATATTTTCACCTTGTAGGACAAAACGTAACCTTTGTATACTTTAATCAATCTCACTTTTAAATAAGGCATGAAAATAAGTGAATGTTTTCAAATAAATTTGTCCGTCAACTCCTAAAATTAAATTATTTTTAGTACCTAAAAAAGCGTTTTCGTTTGGAAGACAACTTTTTGCTTTTGGAAATCCTGTCAGGTAAAATTAATTTATAGAAATCTTACCTGGTATAAAACAGTTCCAAAGCACAATCACATAGCAAAAATACCTTCACACTGCTCTGAAATTCTTTGAGAAAGCGAACTTTATTTACCACAAACTAAACTTTTATAAACTTTCCCTTAGAAACTAAAAATAAATCTCAAGTCTTTCCCTTTTGTCTCACAAAAATGAATAATGTATTGATTTCCCACAAACAAATGCCCCCGTACTTTTATAAAAATATAAATTTTTCTTCGTTTTTATCGCCGCTATTAAAATATCGCAATAAATGAATTGAAATGCTCCCGATACTTTCCTTTCCTTTGCTACCGGAGCCTGCGTCAGCTGGCGGAACAATTCAACTCCGAGACACAAGCATCAAGACATTTCACCTCTTTTGGTTTAAGTTACAATTTATGGCGCGGCTAAAAGCATAAAATCCATTGTAAAATCCCACCGTCATCTGGAGGAGCAATATAAATCTGGTAGCAAGGACATTAGTCAGGTGGCGAGGAGATTTTCCATTATACATCCTTGTAAGAGTTTTTGGAAGGCGTCGTTTTCTGCTCCGTCCGAAGACAGTTTCATTAGGTTTTTATAAATTAAACTTTGATTGTGAAATGTGCCGCAGGTAGTTTTTATGGGACGTTTGCAAGTGTTTTATTGATTTTATATGGTTTTATTGCTGGAGGGAATGTGTTTAAAAGCGTTACATAATCTCGATTTTGGATTTCGAAGACTGAAAAAAAAAATACACTCTATAACAAAAAATCGATGCATCAAGAAGGAATTGACCAATTGCGATAAAAATTGGTGGATGTGAAATATATACATTGAAAAACAAACGATTAAAATTGCAGAACAATTGAATGATTTATTTCAGAGTTCGACCGTTACAAATGGAGGAAGTCAAAAAAGCGTTGGTCCACCTCTGGCCTGGATGCAAATTGTCACCTGGCCAGAGGTGGACCAACCAGAAAAGTTCCCGGATGGTGTCCTGCGGAATTTCTTGCCAAATTGTCTCCAACTCGGGCTAAAAGGTTAACATTCTAGGATGGTTGGCTTCCCATTACGTTCCGAATTTGCTCTATGGGAGAGAGTTCAGGAGACCTAGCTGGCCAAGGAAGTGCTCGATTTGCTTGAAGACAATTCATAACAACACGTGCTGTGTGCAGCCGGGCATTATCTTGTTCCAGATCCTCAACCGTTAGGGTTTGGAGTCTTAGGCTGGGAAGGGGAAGTACATCCAGCTCATGAAGTAGACCCATGTCGTAGAATGTCGTCTACGTACCACTGTACTGTAAATGTGCCGGAAATTACTGCCAAAGGGGTCCGGCTATCAAAGGAGATGGTACCCCAGACTATAACGCTCTGTTGTCAGCATGTGTGCGATGCGATAGTAAGGGCAGGAGCCTTGGACTTCATCCGACCGTCTGTGGTTTTCGTTAAAACACAGTTGGAAACGGAACTCGTCACTTAAGACTAGTATGCGTCCCCAGTCAGTGCCGTTTCAAGTTCATAGAGACCGGCACCACTGTAATTCTGCTCTTAGTATACCATTCTTGCTGAGTCATTTTTTTTTGTTATAGAGTATATTTGTAAAGCTAGTTTGTTAAGCGGAGGAGAAGTTACAGTTAAAAAGTCGAATATGTATGGAATATGTTCGAATTTAACTTAAATTGTTGTCAGAATTATGTAATAGGTCTATCAAGGTACAATAGATGTTGCTATGATGAACACAATCTTACCATCGATTATTTATAATCTGCATATGTGCAGTGCACAATTAGCAGACTAGTTAGGTCGGTAAGTTTCAACTAACATCTCACTGGAGCAACTCAACAGGCTATTGGCCGCGGTTCGGGATCAATACACATGGGATCAGAGAACGCGTAAAGTTGAACCACTGTCAGATGACGAAGTCAACACTTGAGATGACACCCGACTCTCCAAATTTCAACTAGTATATATTAGTTCTGGTACACACTCATATATTAGTTCTAGTAACCTGAAGTCTACCTTCTATCACTTCTGACTAGATTTCGACTTCAATACTAATAAAATCTTTCCTTGTATAATTCCTGAAAACAAGAAATTATGAGGCTGAGAAATAAAAATGTGTGCTACTTGTATAATCATATATATATATATATATATAGGTGATAGTTATAAACAGTTAGGTTCAAGAAAGGAAATAGCTCAAAATCAATATATGATCGTGGTAAATTTATTTTACTACCTAAACGAAAGATCTGAAGTATAAGTAGGGTAGGTTTATTTCTTTATTCTAGATAAATAAATGAATTGAATCGAGCTTTTTAAAAAACTCTGATATCCAATGAGCCTAAAGACATTTCGGTGTATTAAATTTTTTTATGAATTAATCATATCAAAATTCTACTCAAAGTTGTTTGAAAGAATAATTTATTTTCATATGTTTTTCAACACAAATAACAATCCACAAAGCAAACATTATAATCGTATAAACTAAAATTCATTCGTGCAAAAAAAAAAGTATTCATGAGTTTTGCGTAGACGAAAACAAAATTAATTTGGTTTTCTATAAATTAACGGTTAATTATTAGATTTGCAGAAGGTAGTATTATGGGAGGCTTTCGGTGTGTTTTATTGATTTTTATAAGAGTTTTATCGCAGTAAAGAAGCTTAATTTTCGAAAGGGAGAAAAATACTTTTATAGTTATTTCTAAAGTGGAATCTTGAAAATTGCAGTTAAAATACTAAATGCATTCATAGAAAATATTAACTGATTACAGTTACAGTAGAACGTTGTTATAGGGCATTGCAATTTTTATTTCATTGTTCATTATACTCTTTCCCTGCATTACACAATTTATATATTAGTTGCAATTAAAAAGTGATGGTTTCTATGTTATATTTATCTGCGATACTATATCAACACTTTTCATTATTTTTTATACCTTAAAGTTTCTTATTTCAAAAATAATGCTTGGAATTTTCGTCAAATATGTTATATACACACATGTCCATAAATTAAGGATAATGCCAGTTCCGGCAAATAAAGGTTAGAAACAAAACAAACGTGACATATTCATAAAGCCTATTTATTAAACAAAAGATAAAGAACAAAAAAGATGGTGTATGTATGATACCATTCATAAAAACTACGATTTTTGCTCACTCGAGCAATTACAAAAAATATCGACCTTACAAAAACTTAACATGACATGGTTGGTATGATGGTTAATACATTGTATGTCTCCCAGACGATGAAATACAATCCGTATAATGCCTAGGCATGCTGAGGATAAAATTAACGAGCTGATCTTGGGGATTATCACTCCACTCAACAAGCAATGCTCTACGAAGTACCGGTACACATGTTGACGGGCTACAACTCGTCGGACACGCATATTCCACACATTCTCTATCGGAATCAAGTCAGGTGAGAATGCTAGACATTACATGCGGGTGATATCCTCAGTTTCAAGGCATTCGTTTACAACGTTTGCACGGTGAGGACGGGCGTTGTCATCCATAAACACAAATTCTGCGCACATGGCACCCCTAAACAAACGTACATGTTTTTCCAGAATGATGTCCCGATAAATTTGGTCTCTCATGGTTCTGATTTAAATATGTGGATCTGTTCTGGAGCCCAGTATACTTCCACCCCAAAAGATCAATCGTGTACCACCGTAACGGTGTCGTTCAATGATGTTTTCTTGGTGTTAGCGGGTACCTGGCGTTCTCCATATGAACGACTGCAAGCTAAACATGAACTCGTCGGAAAACATCACACAATCCCACTGTGATGATGTCTACATTGCATGTTTTCTACTCCAGACTAACCGCTGGCGACAGTGAGTTGACGTGAGCGGAAGACATCTGATTGGCCTGCGAGAATATAGGCCAAAATGTCTCAAACGTCTGTAAACGGATTTGCCTTGAAACTGTCGTAACCGTGGCTGAAGATAGCTGACGAGAAAGGTCGAATGCTGTGCTCCGTCTGCTTCTATTTGCAATTACTTCCAAATACCGGTCGTCATTCGGAGTTGTAACTCGGGGAAGACCTGTACTGTAACGTCTGCTGACATTATCATCATTTTGGAATCGTTGCCAAAGCCTACAGATGACACTTTGGGCGATTCCAATTTCCACTGACACTATCGTCTGAGTACGCACCCACAATCCAAGCTGCCGAGGTTAAATTCACACTGACGTTTTGTTAAATTCACACTGTTGTTCTTATGATCACAAGCGCCCAATTTGAAATGATGATGGGAAAATGTTTTGTAAATTTTTCATTTAGTTTAATTAACTCGAAAATCAAAAAATAATAACCGTTAGTGGAAACATATATTTTAAAAATAACAAGCAGTTGACAAAACATAACTACATTAAAGTTTTTGCTTTATTTCATCACATGATAGTACGCTAAAATAATCAAAATTAAGTAATTTTTTTATTACATAGTAATGTGAAATCATTATAATTTATTATGTTACATAATTATGTAGGTTTTAGTAGTTTAATAACTTATAATTTTTCGCTGTTAACATGTAAGCTATTAATGAATATTTTTTCGAAACTATAAAATGCCATTAAGTATACACTGAAGTGTTAAAACATTATGATTACCTACTCAATAATGCGTTGGGGATAATGTTGCCTGCAAAACAGCTGCAATTCGTTCTAGCGTTTATGGTTTGTTCTACCACAACTACGGGTCTCCCCGTGGCTTGTGAATAACCTGTAGAAGAGGGGAGCAACTGTTCGCCTGGCAGACGGCGTATCCTGACACGACCACCGACTTGATGAATGATAAATCGGGATTCATTTGACCAGGCAACTCTCTTCCACTCATCCATGGTCCTGTCTCGATGTTCCTGGGCCCACTGTAGGCGTAGTTGACGATGAAGCTTGATCAACAGAGGCACACGAGTGGGAAGTCAGCTGTACAGTCCTATATCAAACAGTGTTAGCTGAACTGTCTATCCCGAAACATTTGCGCTTGGACCTACAATGTATTGGGCTGTCAGCTAAGCCACTGTTTTGCGCCGATTTTACTTTATCAAGCAGGACAGTCTCCGACGTCTTTTTTCTTTTATGACGCGTGGACGTCCAACAGCTTGGCGTCTACTGCTAGTGTAACCGTCATTTATCCATTTTGTTGAATACTAACAACGGCAAATCGTGAAAAACCTACCAGTCGTGCAGTCTCGGTGATACTCGTTCCGAGTAGTCGGGCCATTACGATCTGCCCTCTATCAAATTCGCTTAGATCAGCAGCTTTTCCCATCACTCGCAAAAGTAAGTGCAAGAATGATTATTTACCTTCTCCAGCAGTAGCTAAATACCATTCTCACTTAATCATGTGCCCTCCACGTCATCCAGACGAGTTCATTGAAAAATGTGGGGATTTTCTTAATGTTTTGGCTCAGCAGTGTATTTCAGTCTTTAAAAATAGTGTAACTACAAACTTGAGTAAGTGAAAATGTCAAATTTCTTCGATTAAAGTAGTATACAGAAGTAATGGGAACATTTATAACATTCGATTAAATAATGATTGATCACAAAATTTCACTATTTATACTTAATTTTACGAAATCAAAACAATATCAAGTAACAAGATTTGAAATTTTCTTAAGTATTAATTACTAAAAAATAACACAAATAAAGAATTTCCTCTCAGTGAATTTGATAGCTGATTTTTGTACTGATTTTGATAGAGTTTCGTACGAATGTCTATGCATGGACAGGGAGTTATAATAACGTCTCTGAATCAAATTATAACCTCCGTAGTAAAAGTACAATCCCAATAATGAAAGGTTTTTTCCTTACATTTAAAATATTTTTAAAATTGCGGAAAGCTAAAAAAGTGGCTTTGGGCGAATTTAGTGAAATTTTCATATTGATTTTCTTTAATAAAAAATGAAAAACATATTTAACTTATTCAGAACACAAATTTAATGTTTCTGACATATATTTTTATGTCTTATTAGTGCAAATATTTAAACAAATGTTTAATTTAATCACAATTTTGTTAAAAACTATGTACGAAAATCTACTCTTTGAAATAAATTAACTACTAGATAGCATATTTAAGATTTGTTCATTCGATATAAATGTTTTTAATGGTATTAAAGAAAAGTAAAATATATTTCCTGTTATATGTATTCAATAACTAAATTTCAATAGCTCGTTGTTCACTATTTATTTGATTTCCAAATTTCTATCCGAACAGTCACAGTACAATATCAAATTTCTATGTCACTCCTGAAACTAGTTTTATAATCATAGTTCGTGTAATAAAAGCAAATACACATGCTCGTGGATATTTTTAGTATATAATCATATTACAGAACTGAATCTTCTTTTGCAACTGCCTTTACATACTCCTCCTCCCCAATTTCCAGTTTTAAATGTAATTTTACTCTCCACCAATTTTTCACCAAATCGGTTTCGTCTAACATCTGATTTCTACACAAAAATGGAGAGGTAAAAGCTGCATAACGACAACGTTTTGAATGTAAAGATTGTAATAATATTTAAACGCCAGGAGTCATAGATTGAATATAAAACTTGAGTGAGCAGTGATGACATTTTGTGTTTGCAATGTGACCTTTAAACTACTGCGATTATTCGTTAACTGATTTTTCAACGGTATTGGATTAGACGCCCAACCATTCATTGATTATCTGATTGGTCCACGCGAATTTTTCGATTCAACCACTTGTGCGATCACATTGAAATGACCATTCACATATTTACCCTGCCAAAATATGTTATATCACCAATCAAGCTGATAAGATGCCAACTCGGTCAACCAAGTCGAATTATTGCAAACCTGTGACATACCTGAATAGTGACATAGTGATGCTGATCACAGTTTTTAAAGCTCCTGTCAATAGCTCAGCCTACTTATATTTCAGGCCTATGTCAAGAGATTTTAACCTTTAACTGCTGTCATGGGTCTCACAGACATCGAGTCATTTTTGACAGGTCGTTTCCACCCCTTAAAGTGAATATTGGTCCATGTCCTACTTAGTAGCTTTCTACTGCGTCCAACAGAAACCACATTCCAAGACTGGTTTGGCTGCCCCAACTATTTCATCTTTTACACTATTTGAGATTCCCGCGTGGTCTCTTAGACCTCTTAACGGCATTTGTGTTTCCGTTCTTGTAGAATGAAATAGTCTAAGTTGGAATAGGGAATTTCGGAAGAGAGCCTAAATTGGCTACAAACTTTACTAAAAAACGACCTGTGTATCTAACACAAAAATAAATTCAGGATATTGTTGATAATTGGTCGGAAATAGAGTACTGGGACAGTGAAATTTCGGATAATATAATTCGAAAATTCGGAAAGCGAACTCGAAACGGTTTCGGAAATGTAGGCAGACGAAGATAAATACATTTCAAGTGCGTCTTCACAAGAATAATATTTCTGCGGAAAAAATAACTTCAAATGGGATGCCCGGGGGGGGGGACCTAATCGTGCCGTTAGAACACCAAAACACAACATAGTTTTACAGTTTCCAGGGTTGAAACGTCCCACAAAATTAGGTCCGAAAGCTAAGCCTGAAGAGTCATGGAATCTACTTAACTTATATAAAAATATAAAATATATATTTCATGTTAAGAATTGAATTATCTAAATTAAAAATGTATAAATAATAATAATCTACAGAATCTTTAATTACTATATTACATTAATCAATTTTATAAGTACTTTAGTAAGTGAGGTCTGAGAGACCTCTCCACACTAGTTATGAGACAGTTTGTGACACAGCAGTTAAGGGATAAATAGTTATAAACTAGTGTGAACGAGAATATGATTCAAATTTTGAATTCTTTACGTTGAAAGGATTAAATTGAAAGGTTTACAGACAAAATGTTTGTCTATTGATTATTTAGAGCATTATTTAAGAATTTTTGAAGTAAATGTGTTTACGTTATATTTATTTGACTTCGTATTTCGCAGCAAAACATGGGGGGGGGACTCGAAAGTTACCTCATCATAATACTATTTTGTGAACCCAAATATATTTGAGCTCAAACACACTTTTCATGAGTAGTTAAGATTTATTGTTTTTTTTTTTAATTTGTAAATGGTAGCTAACTTTATGAATTTAAATATTTTAAGTACCGATTTAATTATAATTATTTTCATTTTACTTTCCACTTTAAGTTAAGAAATTGTGTCAGTTTTACTTCAACAAACTTTTGAACAGATCAAATATTATACTAATTTTGCAATCGAAAGAGGTATCTTCAAGAAAAAAGAACGAGTGAAAGTAAATTGAGAAAAGTAACTTTTATGTCCCCTTATATTTATAATTTTCTTTGTAAATTATATGTGTGACTGTCGTAATAATGTTATAACATTAATATCATTAGCATGTTGCCATCATAAATTTCATTATAATGTGTTTGTGTATGAAAATGTCAGCTAAATCAATTTAATAAAGTACCATAACAAATATATTCCAATTTAAAAAAATCGTAACTATGCATTTTAGCTTTAAAATATAATAAGTGCTTAATTAATACCAGGTTTAAAGCTTTTATCTCAAACTCTAATATTGTTAGTAAAAAAATGTTTTTTTGGAAATTAGAGAAAATATTTCTCAACAATTTTTTGTAGTCATTGAAGTAAGGAAAAACTTAAGACTGTACAAACAAACAAATATAATTTCGTAAAAAGCAAAACAGAGTGATTTTCTCTCTTACATATCTTTTTTGAGAAAAACTAAGTGAATGATTGTCAATATAATTAATATTACTGCAAAACCATCGAGAGCATTTTATAGAAGGTTGTATAGCATGAATTCTTTAATTGTTGCTTCAAAGGGTAATGATAGCCATTATGTTGATTATGTTATTCTTTTGGGTTATTCCCAATAGAAGACGTAAATAAAATGGTTAAAAATTTTTAATAGTAATTTTTATTGGTTACAATTCTAAATTTATGTGCAGAAAATTAAGCATACCTTATATTTATTACCAAAAGCTCTCAAAGAAAAAAACATAGCATGAATCTGATACAAAACTGAAAGTTTTTCGGAAGATTGAAATACAAAATATCAAAACCAAAAGTTAAGTTTTCAAAAAATTTCAAACAACTGAGTACTACATTATAAGCACAAAATCCGTTACACGAAGAACATTTTAAGTCAGTCATTTTAAAAATCACATTGATGTTGCGAAATACTCGTGCAAAAGTTCACACTACTAAAAAAGGTAGTATGAACTAATGTTTAGTAATATTTATGTCAAAATAATAAATGCTTGCTTAAACTGCTGATACAAATATATAGGGATAAAATACTAACATTTAATGTCTAGGCAGTAGACATTTCATTTGAAAATCCATTTCAATTGGCCTCAATTTCATTCTAAAATGGTTTAAAAGCATATATTTGTGCATATAAATAAAGTATATTATGTTTTCAAATATATGCTGTGGTTCTAAAAGTAAAGAGCACGGATGAATTCTTTTTAGTTAAACTTTCCTCTCGACAAATTAACACTCCTCACTCTACTGTGAAATTAGCCCTCTTGCAGCAAAATATGACTGTAGAATGACGAGAACCCGAATCTTAAAAGAAACAATGGATAAATAGAGATATACAGGTATTACGTTTTAAAATGCATGCTATGATTCCAGAAAGAAAGGTCCAAATTAACTCATCAGTCAAACTTAACTCTCAACAAGGGGTCAAATTAACACTCATCTCTTTATAGTCAAGTTAGTCCTCTTGAGGCAAAAGATGACTGTAAAGTGACGAGCACCCGGACCATGAAAGAACAGAAGGAAAACTATTTATTTCAAAGGAAATATTTAAAAGATAATATCAATCGTTCAAAAATATTAAACTTCCTTCAAGTTTAGCTGGGCATGTACCATTATCACAGTGATCAAGATATTTAACTGTTAATTTATTATTTTAATCAAACGCAAATACAATAAAAAATAAAGAGATTAAAACTGTCGTATTTGATTAACATATAGATACTGTGTTGATTTGATGTTGATGTTATCGTTTTAGAAGTTATCTCATATCAGTGTTTATTCGCTGGGCTGTAAAATTCGATTACTTTTGTCAGAATTTCAGATCAGCCATCCGTTTAACAACGGAAGATTAATTCATAAAAGTTAAATCAACATCGGAGTTTACTTTTGTATAAAACATTTAATTCACTTTTCACTGACAAAACAAATGAAACATTATGTTGTACCTAATTTTAGGAGAAATTTTAGATTGATTTTATTGTCTGCTGTGCATGTTTATATTCGTATTTAAACATGATTTAATCCATAAACTCAGTACTATATTTATAAAATTCGTAAGGTTTATCGATTTGAAATTGCTTTCGTGTGTAATATTTTAAGCCTAAATAGTAAATATTAGTATAGGATAGGATTGAATAGATATATATTCATTTCAAACTCTGTCAAATGATCTGCTATTCTATTTATCATTCATTTTTAGATTTCATGGTGATTTTCCTATACGGATCGCTATTTTTTTTATCCTGACTTTCTTTTGGTATTTTAGCAACGGAAATAAACTTTTGACGTTCAGTGTAAAATTTATAGATGATAAAAATTGAGAAAAATGTACTTCGACAAAATATTTCATAAGTATCATATTGAAGAGATTTCTCTTTGGGGAATCTATCAATACTACAGGTATGATATACCTATTTTATGGAAGCTTCTATGCTTGCTTTCATCAGATGGCAAAGATTCATTTTACTGATGAAAAGTGGTATGTAAATATTTAGAGTTCTTACGGAACTGAAACCTTTTGATGCAGTCATTGAAATTTTTGATAATTGGGATGAAATTTAATTTTATTTTTATGACATCCCGCATGTAGATTGAAAATTTGTTCTGTGGATTTGTCAATTTGCGCCCGTTATTTGTTGCACACAACTTTCATCATTACTTTCATTTTCTGTACAAATATAGATGATGAAATTTTACGAAATAAAATATTTTCTATGGATTTGTACATTAGTGTTTATTATGTTGATTGTTTAGGATTCTCTGTTGAAGTGTTTCAACATGGTTTTTTAAGAACATGAATAAGGAGGCCAAATACGTAATAAATGTCCAGTTAAATGTCAAAATGATGTAATCATCATTCAAAGGAAGAAATTCTAATGTATGCACTTATTGTGATGGTATTATTAAGCATAATATATAAATTGTATTTACTGTGTAATTTTTGTCTTTTATAACACATTCAAGATCCAAGTCAACAAATTGAAGCAAGCGTCCTCAACTGATCTAGAGTAACTGATTGAATGAACATAAAAGGGTGAATCAGAAAAAAAGTTCTCAGAATGCTCTATATAGGTTATTATGTAGAAGAATTAAAGAGGGTTAGCAGTGCAATGGAACTCTTAATGATGATCAAGGGCAATAGTGTATGAACAACAAGGAATCGGAAAGAAGATTCTGGGAATGATCTATTAAGACTATGTTGTAAAAGAATTAGGGATGGTAATCAGTTAATCTTAAAGAACACACAACGATGATCAAGTGCACCAGAATGCTTGAACATGAAGGAATCGGAAAGAAGATTATCGGAATGCTCTACATAGGCAATGGTGTCAAAGAATTATAGAGGGTAATCAGTTCATCTTAAAGAACTCAATGAAGGCTAATCTACTAGGAGAAATGTTAAAGATAATTTATACATAATAAAAATATTATAAATTTCATATGAAATTCTATTCTTCATTGGCCTCACAATATTCACACTTATGCGATATATCCGAAACACCTTACGTATCAAAAGAAACTTGTAGTGTTTTAAAACTATTATTGTAATGCTTGAAATACAAAAAAAACTTATCAGTTTCTTTTGAAAATGTTATACCCTGTTAAGTTAAGATATCATGTCTTGATGAAACTGCCGACCAACCGGTATAGTGGTTAAAGTGTTAGCATATAGATCGGTAATTGGTAATTGGTAATTTTTAGTTAACGTCGTACTAGAGCAACACAACGGGCTATTGACGACGGTCCGGAATCAGTCCCTTAAGGGAAAGATTCGAGGACAATACCTCGTAATTTTGAACCACGGTCAGATGACGAAGCAACACCTGAGCTGGCACCCCACTCTCCAAACTTCCACGCCAACCCAACGTGAGGACTTTCGGCCACGACAGATTTAAGGTGCACCAGCCGCCTCTACACCATACGCTTACAAACATCCATGCCCGGACCCGGATTCGAACCAGGAACCTTCCGATCTAGAGGCTAACACCTTAACCACTATACCGGTTGGTCGGCTAGCATATAGATCGGAAGGTTCTTGGTTCGAATCAGTGTCCGGGCATGGATGTTTCTAAGCGTATGGTGTAGAGGCTCCTGGTGCACTTTAAATCTGTCGTGGCCGAAAGTCCTCACGTTGGATTGGTGTTGATGTTTGGAGAGTGGGGTGCCAGCTCAGGTTTTGCTTCGTCATCTGAGCGTGGTTCAAAATTATGAGGTGTTGTCCTCGGATCTTTCCCTTAAGGGATTGATCCCGGGCCGTCGTCAATAGCCCGTTGTGTTGCTCAAGTACGACGTTAACTAAAATTACTATTACCATCTTTATGAAACTATTACATTTTATTAAAAACTATTACATCATTAATTCAAAATTTCTTGAAAACGCCTATGCAATCTATATTTCTCTCAAATTTCCTTAAACAATATTATCAGGAAAGAAGTTTTCAAATTTAGTCTATCAAGATTAGAGTAGAGAGTATCATATGTCGTAAACTTATGCGTTTCTGTCTGAGAAATGCGAAGAAATAAACAAGTCTCTGTTACCAAACCTCATTTAAAGTTGAGTATACGTATCGATTGAATTAAGCTGTGTAAACTATTACTATGTTGGTTTTTTTGTATTTAAATATGAACTTCAAGAAACTTCCTTCAAGCCTTCCTTAATATCAGCTACACTCAAACGTCTAAGAGTGACTGGAATTATGGTATAAAACAGTGGGGATTATTGATGTTTTAAAAGTGTATTTTTCCTGTAACTTGCATTCAATAATAATTATGTTAACTTTCCTAGTATTTGTTTCAACGAGGTATTTCTTCTACAGCAAACTGACCAGATCTTGATAATGAGGTATCGCATCATTAGTAAAATTGGACAGATAATGATGGACGAGATATCTCGTCAAAACTACTTGGATTGTTAAACAAATGTGAGAGGTAAAAATGAGACAAAAATACTGAACATTTATTCAAATCAATATAGTACTTAAATTCTATTACTTGGTTAAGAACTTGGTAGTATAGGAATACGATCACTTGGATGTTTAAATACATGTTCTTTTACCTATACAATATTTGAAAATAATACAATGTGAATAAACTATAGATATTTTGTGGCTCTACATGCAGTCGCTGATTCAAACTGCTTTTAATGGCCCACAACTAGTTGAAAAGAGTCAAACACTCCACAACAAATAACTGAGAAACACATACGAAAAACAAGTGCACAAAGATAGCAAAAAATTAAGCTCATTTTAATCAAGAACATTTATATCTCTTTTTTCTGAAAGGTCTGTGATCTAACCCGGTACTAGGACCAGATCACAAGTAGGTAAATAACTAGTCGGATAAACATAACACTAGAGCAGTGCGACAGTCAGGAATCCATCTCGAAAGAAAAGATACGAGGACAACACCTAGTCATTTCGAACCACTGCCATATGACGACTTCAACACCTGAGCTGGCCCCTTACTCTCCTGACTTCCGTCTAATGCCAACGTGAGGACATGTGAGACCTCGTCAGATTTAGCATGCACCAGCCCAAACGTACACGGTGGTCGTAGGTAGGATCAAGTTCGGATCTCACAACCCTCAGATCGCCAATTCGCTACTCTTTAAGGAGGTCCGGGACTCAAAAATCGTCAAATTTTCGAATTTTTTTTCAATTATTTTAATAAATTCTCTGTGTTTTTCTGATTAAAATGACGTCTAAATCATGTTTCTATCTTAATTATAACTAGATATAATAATTTTTGTGGTGCGTTGTTTTGAAAATCTAACACTCTTGACAGTTGTTGTCATGGCAACAAGATCTGTCTTTAAAAGTTTAAATGCGTTTTTCTCCATGATACATTTTTCAAGATTCCCTGTATTCAAAATTGCTATAAGTCGAAAACCGATAAAGTTTTAGGGTTGAAATTTGGAATATATCCTTTTCAAACATTTTACTTTAATTTTGAAACAGCAAATTTGAAACAAATATTTACTTTTAAAAATATGACTTTTAAAAAAAAAGTACCTTAAAATTTTCAAAAATTTTCGTTCAAATATTTTTTATTTTTTGTTAAATTAATATTTTTTAAATTGCTGAATCAAAATGAAAGTTTATAAATTTGTGAATAATTTACTGCAAGAATTTTGAAAATTGATGCAGAATATTTTGTGTTTTAGCAATTTAAAATGACCCCTCTTTTTTCAAAAAATTTTAATTAAAAATTAAAAAAAAATTTAGAAATTTTTTTTGTTGGGATTTTGTTTATTAGTTATATGGGTAAGCAGTACAAAAAAATTCAAAATTCTGAATTAATTAATAAAAAAAATTTTCGATGTGTCCTGGACCCCCTTAACCATACTATCGGACCATAAACGGGTTGGTCTGCTTAACAGAAAAATATAGAAAATAATTGTTTTCGATAATTATGCAAAATGTAATACCCCAAAGCATTAATATGTGAATAAACTACTGATAGTTTACTCAATCCGTGTCCAGTCGCTGGACCCAAATATTTCAGATTGTCCACTACCAGTTAAAAAGTTTCCAGCACCCCTCAAAACTCTCAGCAACCGCTTTCGTTCGGTTACCGCCAGATCTTCTGAATAATTTCCCAACTCTTCCCGGCGCATGCGTTTCGGGGGACTCAGCACAGGGGAGTAGGGATCTCAACTCACTTACGCCAGCAGCACAAGGAAATTGATTTCAGTCCTCTCGCGATACTCGGAGTGAGCGGTCCCTCGCAGTTGTTTCCCTTCACGTGCTCAGGCGGCTGTGCCGATGCTAGCTACACGTGGTTGATCCGCCGGGCGTGAGACAAGCTGGACATTCGACCGTGATTGGACATCCCTTGACGTGCAGAGTTTGACATGGTCTGAAGATTCGGTTTCGTTTGACAGTTTGGAACTTTGAGCTGAAGTTTGGTTACTGTGGTGTGACAATGTTGAACCTTTTGTTTCTTGCGGTGCTGGTTGGAATAGTTGGACTATCGTCGGAGGAAGTGAAAGGTAAGGCTTGTTGCATGGGTGATGGCAATTATTTTTAAGTACATACTGACGGATGTATCAGTATGTGTTAACCCTCATGGTGGTTGTTTTGAAGGAAGTATATCAACCACAAAACTGATCAAATCTTTGATGGACGAAAAGCCATGTCATTAGTAGAAAACTGAAAAGGTCTTGATAATCGTTAAAACATCGGCAGTATATTGACAACGATATGTATTTGAAAAATTAGTTTTTTCTAGATGGATGAGATGTCTTGGTTTTAAGAAAGCTGACCTAGTCTTCATGTAGGCTTCGTTATACAATCGGCAATATATTGATGACAACATGTCTGTGAAAAAATTAGTCATATATTGATGGATGATATATGTCTCGGTCTTAAAATAACCGACATGGTCTTGATATTGGCATCGTTATACGATCGGCAATATATTGATGACAACATGTCTTTGAAAAAATTAGTCAGATCTTGATGGACGAGATACGTCTCGGTCTTAAAATAGCCGACATGGTCTTGATCTAGGCATCGTTATACAATCGGCAATATATTGATGACAACATGTCTTTGAAAAAATTAGTCAGATCTTGATGGACGAGATACGTCTCGGTCTTAAAATAGCCGACATGGTCTTGATCTAGGCATCGTTATACAATCGGCAATATATTGATGACAACATGTCTTTGAAAAAATTAGTCAGATCTTGATGGACGAGATACGTCTCGGTCTTAAAATAGCCGACATGGTCTTGATCTAGGCATCGTTATACAATCGGCAATATATTGATGACAACATGTCTTTGAAAAAATTAGTCAGATCTTGATGGACGAGATACGTCTCGGTCTTAAAATAGCCGACATGGTCTTGATCTAGGCATCGTTATACAATCGGCAATATATTGATGACAACATGTCTTTGAAAAAATTAGTCAGATCTTGATGGACGAGATACGTCTCGGTCTTAAAATAGCCGACATGGTCTTGATCTAGGCATCGTTATACAATCGGCAATATATTGATGACAACATGTCTTTGAAAAAATTAGTCAGATCTTGATGGACGAGATACGTCTTGGTCTTAAAATAGCCGACATGGTCTTGATCTAGGCATCGTTATACAATCGGCAATATATTGATGACAACATGTCTTTGAAAAAATTAGTCAGATCTTGATGGACGAGATACGTCTCGGTCTTAAAATAGCCGACATGGTCTTGATCTAGGCATCGTTATACAATCGGCAATATATTGATGACAACATGTCTTTGAAAAAATTAGTCAGATCTTGATGGACGAGATACGTCTCGGTCTTAAAATAGCCGACATGGTCTTGATCTAGGCATCGTTATACAATCGGCAATATATTGATGACAACATGTCTTTGAAAAAATTAGTCAGATCTTGATGGACGAGATACGTCTCGGTCTTAAAATAGCCGACATGGTCTTGATCTAGGCATCGTTATACAATCGGCAATATATTGATGACAACATGTCTTTGAAAAAATTAGTCAGATCTTGATGGACGAGATACGTCTCGGTCTTAAAATAGCCGACATGGTCTTGATCTAGGCATCGTTATACAATCGGCAATATATTGATGACAACATGTCTTTGAAAAAATTAGTCAGATCTTTTGATGGACGAGATATGTCTCGGTCTTAAAATAACTGACATGGTCTTGATCTTAGCATCGTTATACAATCAACTATATATTGATGACAATATATTGATGTCTGTCAAAACATTTGTTAAATCGTAATAGTCGAGATGTCTTGGTATTAGATGAAAACTGGTTAGGTCTTGATCGCATCATCCTGAAACAATCGGCAGTATCTTGATGACGAGATACCTCGATATTAACAAATCTAGTCAGTTATTGATGGACGAGATATCTCGTCGAAACCAACTGGAGGATTAAATTTGCCAGCATTGCTAAGTTTCTAAAATATGTTTTGTTCAGGTTTTGCGTAAGCAAAAACACTTCGCTTACGCGCTGTTCATTAAAATTTAAATATAATATGATTTGATTATTTGGAAAATAAAACTTTTACACCTACTCGTTATTAAGAATCTATTGGCTTCAGTGGAGGAGCTAAATAAATTTATGGTGTGTTAATAATCTTTTACAATAATTAAATAATATTTAGTAGTGTCGTATTAGTAATACCATACAGAATAATTAAAAATAGAGATTTTCCATTGAAAGTTTTCGCCATTGAGAATCAATTGAAAAAGTGGAAAATTTAAATATATAATAAAACTTTTGTTGGTTAGTATTTCATCGATATAGTTAAAAATTCTGTTTAGTAATTTTCACTAATCGTTTAGTTTGGTTTACTTAAAATTTGTAGTGGTAAAGGATATTAAACAGATATTTAGTAAAAACCATGTTTTTCTTCGTTTTGAACAAAATATTTCCCTTCTTGGCGAGTCTCTTTTTTTTTGTTCTGCTTCAATAACAGATTTCTTATCATGTTATAAACAGCAAGTTTCTTTTTGCATGAAAACATTACTTGATTTCAGTATCAGATTTTTTTTTAATATTCTTTTCACACACTAATATGTGTAGTCAACGCATTTATCAGCTCCATAGAAACACTACCTTCCTGCTCATTGTATTTGTTTTCAACAACACCCCCTTAACATGTATTTGTTTTTGAATAAATATTTCTGTTTCTTAACGATAATAGTTTTTTTCCAGTAGTGCATTTCGCTCTTTCTACAAAGAGAAAAAACCTTTGTTTTGCACATTTTCATCTTTGTAACGAGAATTTTCCGTCATGGAAAATATTTCTTTTATCTGTAAAATTATGTGTTAAATATTGGTTAAATGGTCAAGCCACAAAGGTTTTCTCTCGTTTTCTTACGAAACAATGAACATTTAATAATTGCACAGTACATATTTGTTTAGGTTTCGTACAAACTATTCGTATTATTTTGCTTTGCAGAGAGATATGCAATCTTTCTGTTTTAGGTAGCTTGCTTTGTATAAAGATTTTCATTTTGTATTATCTATATCATTGAACGATATAAATAAGTTGTTATCATACCGTGAATAATTTTAACATACAAAAGCTGAGATGAATATAAATGCTAACAGACCAGACATAATACATTCTGTTTGGAAATTCATGGAACTTTTATTATTTGGAAGTGGTAGTATTTTCTTAATATAAAGGGGTTACATAAGAGTTAGTAAAATTAAAGAAACTGTTTCACAACTGAAACTTCAGTAAAACATTCACACATTATCATTTGCTATAATAAGACTTTTGAAACAACCCAAATATCGTAACATTTACTTAAACTGTTTTTTTTTTAAACTCAAGTACTTCAAATAAAAATTTTGTTCAATATTTATGTGTAATAAATTTCCGGTGTTTATAAATTTACTTGAAAATATTTAAATTAATAAGTGGTAAACATAAAAATTATACAGAATGACACCGAACGATACCCAAACGCAAACAACTTACGATTTGTCAATACTAACTATCAATCAAATAATTATAATAAATTAAATCCTAATTTTTAAACTGTTAATGATCTTGAGTTCTAATTCATCAAAACGTAAACAATCCTTTAAAGTTACTGTTTTACTCTAGTGTGATTTCAAATTAATTAAATGATTTGGATGGATTTCAAATCATTTATACGATCTGTAAAATGTGCAATCGTTCAGTGTTTTAATTTACCTTAAAAATTAAAATTATCTAATCCAAAACACCTGCAATAAAAACTAATAAAAACGTTCTTTATCTCAAGCAGTGAAAAAATACAACCGCTCAGCCATTAAAACAGAGAGTTGAGCATTTTTTGTGAAGATCGTAAAACTTGATATGCTATGAAATTGTTTTGCCCTGCAACAAACTTTTTAATAACCCCCCCTTTTAATCTGAAAGTTATCTCATGCGTAAAACTCTAACCAATTTAGTCACGCCCATATCTGGCAATGGCAGGCCTAGAGGAGATTCATTCTCAAAAACTACCTAACTGATTTATTCCTTTCCATAAAGTTTGTAAGGTACTAGTGATAATAAGTGAAAGTTTGGTGACAACAAATAAGTTTTTTTTTTAATTCTGCAGTAACATATAGAATTTGTTTTAAGTAGTGTCATCATTCTTCTGTGTAATTTTCTTTATTTTTGTCATACGTTAACATTTTTTAAAGTTGGAACATTATGGAAGAGTTTCGTTTTAATGTATGAGGGAATGTTGATACATTCTAACAGTTTTCAGAATAATGTAAAAATGAACTTAGCATTCCTTACTGCAAAGAAATGGTAACAGTATCAGTGGTTCAAAATTTCTTGGTGTTGTACTCTGATCCTCGAGATTCATAAACGGACTTTGACCGTTGTCTAGCTCCAATGGGAAGTAAATTCAACTGCTAACCTATAAGATTTGAAGCTAGGCATATGTGAAAGTTTCACGATAGTACACAGTCCAGTCACATTAATGTGACCACCTGTCAAAAGCCAGAATAACCACCTTTGGCAGAGCGGAACGCTGCGAGACGTGCAGAAAGAGAGTCAATTAGGTTTCTGTAGGTGTTCACTGGGATGTTGAGCCATGCCGACTCCAGTGCCGTGGCCAGCTGCGCAAGATTACCTCCCTCCTCCTGCCTGGATCCTTCCGGCAATTGTTGCAGGGTGTTTGCTTTCAGAGGTTTCCCGCCGTATACGCCAACGTCCATCTGTCCGATGGAGCATCAAACGTGATTCATCGGAAAAGCCACCTGTCGCCACTCTGTGGACGTACAGTTGCGGTACTGTCGTGCAAATTCCAGTCTTCGTCGCCGATGAACATCAGTCAGCATAGGTGCATTAACCAGGCGATAATACTTTTGTTTTTGTCATTTTTCAATAATTTTCAAAGTTTAAACTTCATTGATCAACTTCATCTTAAATAATGATGGACTATTGAGATGCATTATCGATTTCGCTGAATAATGTAGTACAGTGGAATATGTAATCATTCGTAACATTGGATTAACATTTCTTGTAGTGGTCCTCAGAATTGATGATAGATAGCGACACCAATAGCCCGTTGTATAGCTCTATATTGATGAAAATTAAACTTTCTCTCTTAGGCAAAGTGTGTAAGCTAGTGAAAGTTTGGTGATTATAAATGCATTTTTTTACTTTCACAGCAATGCATAAAATTTGATTTTAAGTAATGGGATTATTCTTGGTCCCCATACTTTTGATTTTGTCAACTATTAACATTTTTGGAATATCGAACTTCATTGAAATGTTTCGTTCTAAAATATAAATGACTATTGGGTTGTATTGTCAGATAGTCTCTCTGTATTGCGAAGTATAAATAATATATAATAATTTGGATAACTTACGACATTACATTGGTACATTATTAACCTTACTTGTGGTTTCAACGAGATATATTGTCTATCAAAATCTTACCCATTTTCATAATGCAAAGATTTTTACTTTCTGTGAAAATTTGAATTGTTTTCTTTATAACGACACCTCACTTCTAAAATTCCGTTGATTGGAAGTATATTTAAATATTTGTTAAGCAGATGCACTATTACCGCGACGAACGTCTCATAACATACTTTTTTTTTTCATGTTTGGTGGCACATTACTCAAAAACTACTTGAGATAAATTCTTGAAACTTTTTATGATTGATTTTGAAGCACTTTTAAACACTTTAACACAAGGAATAAGTTTAAAATGTAAACTTTTAAAAACAATCTCAAACTTTTTTTTAACTTTTAAAAAGTTTATAATTTTGGGATTAAAAAAGAATTAAAAAATCCTGTGTTAAAGTCTTTGAAAGTACTCACATATAACACTGTAAAAATTTCAGATTAATACAGTAATTTATGAATAAATGAGATACCACTAAAACTTATGAATTTAACATGGGTGCCTATAGAGGTCATAATGCAATAGATGACGCATTTTTTTGCTGATTTTAATAGACGAAGAGTATTTAAAAAAATTACATTAATTAAAAATTAATTAGATAGTTAACCGTACGAAAAAAATTTCAAAAGAAAATGTTACAAGAAAACTACGACTCTCGCTTTTTCTAAACATCAGAGTTGTGTGTGATTTGATTTATAATATATAAAACCAAAGTTATTTTATAATATGATCAATACCATGCATAAATACTAGATAAAATTTAAGCATTCGTTGGATAATAAAGATAATTTAATATTTGTCATAATTATAAAAACAACTCAACGAAATAAGATCTAACTTATCATTTTTTCTCAAGATGTAGCTTTTTAAAGTACACAATGATATCATATAACGAAAAAGAATCTGCATTGGTACTTGGTAGGTAGGTATTGAATCAACGTCACACTGCAACAACAAAATGGCGACGGTCCGGAATCAACCCCCAACCGAAAAGATTCGAGGACAACACCACGTAATTGCAAACCACGGTCAGATGACGAGGTCACACCTAAGTTTGCAACCTAGCCGCCGAACTTTCACACCATGCCAGCGTGAGGACATTTGAGGTCACGACGGTCTTTAATTGGATTCGTATGTTACTCTTCCAACCAGGCTACAACGGCCCTCATTGGTACTTAGATATTAAATTATATAAATATGAGATTTTCATTTATTCATTTCTCGGGTAACATTATCAGAACCGTGAGCATAACACATCCTGAACCCATAACATTGTATTGCAATATACCTATCGCTACCAATTTAAAATTTTTTTAATTAGATTAGATTAATGTGTACAGTTGATTAATAAAATGTTTTTAGACATTGGTATTTTTTTAAATTTGAATGTACAATGCATGTTTTTTTGTAAAAGTGTTTCCATGTAAAATACATGAAAGCATATAATTTTTAGAAACTATATGCATTTGTTTTCACTTATGGCATCGTAAAACTAACTAAGACCTAAGTATTGATTTGAACTCTTTTGTCATTACCATATATTATTAATATTTTGTTCCTTGTGGAACAACTATGAAAGTATTTAGGGGAAATTTTTATTTTCATAGACGCGTTATCAAAGATGGGTATAGTAATCATTCTCTTTCTTGAAAACTACAGAGTTAATGCTATAGGAAAGAGAAAAATTTTAGTTCCCTAAGTATCAATCGAACAGGCTCAGACTTCAGTAGCTGTGAGCCCAGGTGCCGAATTATATCCAGTGCTCTGCAGCACAACTCCAAGCAACTGCAGTAAAATCAAAAACAGACGTGAAACACAATTATCCGCTAAATATGTATTACATATTTACAACACATCAAAATTAATCAACTTATTTTATTTAAAACCAAGGCATACTTTCTCAGAATTTGCAATTCTGTCAATAACTTTTGAAGGTAAAAATGTTGTCTTTGACATTGAAGAGGAGTTATTTATAAAGTGTTTGTGGTAATGTGGGCGGTGTAGGGAGGTTGATCTGTAGCTAGAAAAGAAAAATAAAGTTGTAGCAAGGAGCGCGTTTTGCACTGCAGAACATCTTAACGTATAATCCTAACGTAAAAAGGTCAAAATTTTGATAAAATTGAAGGAAAAGTGTTCTGCGAAACTTTGTTCTGCGACATACGGAGCAGTTTTATGCACTTTCTGCTCCCGGGGCTGTGATGAATTTTCGATATGGATGTATTTGATCATTTCGACAGGAATCTGTTGTGATTATTGCCATAATGTAAACTATAAAAATTGTATATAATATTTTTTATCTGGTAATTAGATTATCATATTATTTTGTTGCTTACTTTTCCCTTATATTTCTCTACTTTCAAGATTTTCTTCTCTACTACATTTCATCTACTTCATTTCTCTACTTCTCTAGCAATGGCCTTTACTTTTAAGACAACTTATTCAGTATTCAAACACTATTTCTTGTATTTATTAAGAAGTTTCATATTTCCCACTAGACAGGAGTATACAATTTTGTCTTTTATTGACTTTTATCATATTCCTACGTTCCAAACAGTTTTATATCTTTCTTATTTCAACAAATGCTTCGTATCTGAAAGTAATTAAGCCAAATCAACCGTAAAACTTATTTGGACAAAGAAATGATTTTCATACAATAAAAAACAGAATCACACGAATAAGAATCATAGTGTTCTTAGAACTCGGTATTGCGCAAATTTTAAAGATTATTTTGCTTGAAAAGGTTAAAAGTTAAGACTTTTTTCCTCCGCAAACAACTATATTTACAGAGAATCCCAATTATTTGCACATCACTTGAAATGATTAATGACATAGTCCCGACGGATGGATCTGTAACAAGGATCTCTACAAAAAGAGACTTGACACATCATTAAAAACATCTGGTTGACATTTTCTGTTCCACTTGTCTTTGGAATAACTTACTTACAATACAAAGTGAGAGCTATTGTTTTTGTAGCAAAACCTACTGAACTAAGTGTATAAGTTCTTAAAACAAATTATAATATATCTTCAAAGAGAACTTTTATTGAATTCGTTGTTGGTTATATCAATGTTTAGTCGTTAAAGTTGCTTTAAAAATTTCATTTTTAAATATGTTCAGAGGATTTAAATGTAATCGTAATTTAGATCACCAATTTATTGGAATTTGCATTTTAATACAAGATAACTAAAGAATTTTTTCATTTATGAGTTACTAAAATGAAGATTTATATTAGTATTTAAGATTTGCAAGAAATGTAGCGGTAGTCGAAAATTTTGATTTTCTCAGACATCAATGGTGATATTTGTGCATATCGTGAGACATTTAACGATAATGCACTAATTTTCAGAACATTCGAGATCATTTGGTTTATTCAAGTTTGTGGACATCAGAAAAAAGAATTACTGCAAAACCCTTATATCAGTAGATGGTAATACAATTTCTAAAAATATTGTCTTACCTTTTTTTGGAATTATGAGGTATTACAACTGCAATTAACTACAATAGGATTAGTACAGTTCATTGTATATGAATGACAGTTTTCAATTTGTATAGATCGTCACTTTATCAATTACTAGCCACTGCGTGGTCAGAACGACGTTGCCCGTGACAGTTCTTTTCGTGGGGTCGAGTTAAACCACCTGTCACTAACACTTGGTGATTGCAACTAATTCCCATTTAATGATATGAGATCCAATAGACGTGACGTCACAATCTCTATCGATGTATTAGGTATCGATCTAATGTAAAATTTTCCACAGATTTCAAATCCTTTGAAATTTTCATTCCATCATTAACGATAGCTGAGATATAAAAAAGCACTGAAAAACGTCAGTCATAACTTTTTATTTGTTTTGCTTCACTCCAAACAGTTGCTCAGGAAATCAAAATGAATGAATTGATCTCTTTTAACAACGAAGGTCAAATGTTTTGCTGCGGTCAAATTCGTATTGGAAAAAATATAAAAGTTACAGTTTAAAAATTATATATTTAAAGAAAATCATATTTTTTAGGTATCGATCTAATTTAAAATTTTCCGCATATTTCAAATCCGTTGAATTTTTTACTCTATCTTTAATTATAATTGAAGGTTTAAGTATCATATAATATACTCTTAACTGTGTGGAGGCCATTTTACTTTTAACATTATTCACTTCATCACTTTATTAAAAAATATTAAGTCTTCCTTTAAATTGACATTGACCTAATAGCTCACTACTTATAACGGATACAAAAGTGATTATACCTAATGATTCTAGTTAGAATGATTCGGATATATATATATATATATATATATATATATATATATATATATATATATAATCCAACTATCGCATTTATGACCATTAATGACGTAGGCTTGTGTACAAAATCGATTACAGGTTTCACTTAATGTGCATTAAAATATGAATTAACAATATACAGCAGTGTAAAATATTCAATTACCCAAACGGTAATGAAATTAATTAATCATGTTAAATCCTTTTAAGTTTTTATATAGAAATGCACGTTTTTGTTCTCAATTCGTGATCTTTAGAACATGAATGTAGAAAAATGGAACAGCAAGAAAATGAATGTTTAAAATTGTGAATGAAATAAAATATTCTACATGAAATACCTTTTGGAAGCTATTTGACATATGGAGAAATATGTGCCGTTTAATATATATTTATTACTTTAAAATTAATTCAGTCATGCTTACATGTAAAATCTATTTATGTACTAGTATTTTATAGTTGTGAAAGTGTGCGAAAATAACGAATATGAAAGCTGTTTACCTGAAATAAAAATCACATATACAACTCATTTAGTTACGCTTTCTTTAATATAAAACAAAAATAATAAGTATAGAAAAGGCTAAATTTATTAAATAATTTTAATTCATAAATTCGTGTTCCAAAATTGGTTTTTTGGGTGAAATATGTTTACAAGGGTGGATGTTTTTTAAAACTATCTCAATAAAAAATATATATTAAATTGTCAATGGGTATGAATTACTATTTTCTACTTAGAACTATAATTTAATGACCATTTTTATTCTCTACTAATTAATTTATTGTAAAATAATAAAAATATACATTTACTGGCTTATCAATAAAGCACTTTTCATTTTTACTCCTATTTCTACTTGCATTCGTTCTAATGAAACTACTTCAATCAATCCAAATAGAAACAGATTTGAAAAAAAAATATTCCTCAATATTATTACCTCCTAACTGTAAGCTGAAAGAAGAATACCAATAAAAATGTGATTTAATTTAAATTATTCACAGAAAGGAGTATTACTCTGATTTATATTCTCATACGAGGTATAATGACGTATATCCGACCGATAAGAAATCATACAAAAATACGTTATTCAGAAAAAGGAGTGAATGATACAAACCGATGCTTCGTGAATGAAATTATACTGTATACATGAGGGAAGCAATCAAGTGTTATGAATAGTTCTTTTCAATCTTATTACGATGGGATCAGAAGAAATCTAAAGAAATATTGTAATTGGTTTTACATGAATATGCTTTTTTCTTTCATGTGGATTCATGGTACGAAATGCATCACTAGAAATAGAACGAGTTACATGCAAAGTTTCTATTTTACACAATTTGTGTTGAGTCAATCAATAAATAGAAATTTTCTTTTAAATAGGGTAAAGCGGGGTAATTGTAAACATAATTTGCGTGTTCACTATCAATCCCTATTTTTAAACTCTTAATAAAGTAATTAAACATTGTTCACCCTACTAAACTAACGTGTCACTATTCTACTTTGATATTTAATTAGTACGAAGATTCCAGATAAGAAATTTAATATCGTACTCGGCTGTTTACAATTACCAGAATTACCCTTGAAAGTAGGGGTAATTGTAAACAACGATTTTCCTCGTGATATTGAATATTGAACAAGTGACAGCATGAGCAGTAGTCATGGCAGCAGAAGGAATTCCAATGGTATTTTTACCCTTCTAATACCATGTTTACAATAACCCCGTTCTGATCTTTAGATTTACCAAATACTCCCACTTGTTCCACAAAAAAATATAGCGACACTTGAAAGTTTCATTGATTATGAGGTGAAAGTCCAGGAATATATATGAATAAATTATTCAAACATTTTCGGAACAAAAAATGTATTTAGTGTAGAAAACAAAAAATTAAACATTTTAGAAACAAATTAAAAATTGAAAAATACAAACTTAGGCAAAAAAAACGAACATCACATTTCTTACACATTAACAGTACCCTCAAATTGGAAAATATCTTTACGGTCTTCTTTGCTACAGGTTGGAGTAGGTAAAATTGCTTTGGAATGGTCTTTGGTAACACAGCATTAGTCTTTTTGAACCACAGCGAATTTAGTACATGCGTTATATCGCGATGCATTTGAGTCCGGTGGTCTCAAACTCCTCTTATGAAACAACATCCACCCTTCAAACATACGAAAAATTTTTTTTTTCTCTTCCCCTCTCCCCTCAACATTTACAAGTAGAAACGTAGTCGTTTTAATGCCTTTCATAAATGGCCCCAAAATATTTAACTTTTCCTACAAGCTAGTCTTCTATATTTTGCTTGAATGTTTGGAGAACTTCAAACTCTTCACCGATAATGTTAGTCAATTCTTTCAATAGTTCCTCATTCTCGCTGTCCTTGACTTCTGCTTTCCTTTCCATTTGCTTCTTTCTTGGTTTCTTGCTTGCTTCTGGCTCTTTCACTATCCTCTCACTAGGCTTCCTTTTGTTCTTTTTCTCTTCTGCCTCCTTCAAGCGGGACAGTACTTGGTCAGTTGTAAGAATTTCGCAATATGTGTGAAGTTTTAGTAAATCAGTCTTCCTGCTTCCCAACAACACGAAAAATTCAATAAAACACAATTCATAAGTACTTAATACGAATAAATACAAAATTACACGGGAAAACATATTGGTTTTCCATCCGAATTGAACACAATTACTGTCGAAGTTATGTTTGCAATTAACCGGTCCTTTGAAAATATGGGGTAATTGTAAACAATCAACTGTAGGTGCAACAAAGTTCCCAAGAGCAAAAGTTAATGATTTCCTGTTCGATAGAAACATAACTGACCGTAGTAAAGAATTGGAACAACATTCCTTTTAATATATTATGGAGGGCAGCAGAAAAGGCAGCACACAAAAACTTTAAAACCCAAACTTTTTAACCATAAATTTTTCAACTAAACAGATTGCTATCAGCTGTGGTTCAAAGAAATACGGGATCACCATATTGCATCCTCAGGGTTGCCAGCTTTCATATTTTACAACTTTCTAGTTTCTCGAAATCCCACGTGGGCGCTTGTATAGCTTGTTTACAACTACCCCTAAGAGGTTTCGTTTGGTTTGTCGCTTTGACGTCATTCTTTGCTATAAAAGGACTAGTTTAACCGAAACACACTTTTGAGTAAGGAAATAGAAAGTACTATATGTATAGAATTACATCTGATTTTCAATATTAAAATGAAACAAAAATTATGTTTAAAGTTTTTAAGATAAAGTAATATTAACCAATAACAGATTCATGAACGTTTACAGCTAGAGTAAAGAAACTACTAATTTTCTCTTGTCACATTAAGTAAATTTATAAATGTGAGTTTTAACTACACGGACAAGTATTATCTATAGTTTTATGAAGTTACACTTTTACTTTGTAACTTTAATTAAATAAATTAAGTTGTAACTATACAGCATACAATATACTTCTGTTTCAGTGTGAATATTAATTAAAACCAAATGTAAAAAAAGAAAAAAACGGTGTCTCACTTAAAGGAACTATGTTGTTTGAGTCTTAATTTTTGTAACTTTCAAAATTGCTTTTTTCATATTTATATTCAGTACTAATATCCTTTTAAAAGTTATATTTAGAGACAATGAAGGCAACTTTAATACTTTTCAGACAATTTCCGAAGAAAAATTTATTTAATCTTCTAATAAAATAATATATTTAAAAAAAGGTGAAATATATGTATATGTGCATAATATTCTTTGAAGAAGATAGTTATTCCAATACAAATACAAGTTGACTAATTTTAAATTCAAAAATGTACTTTAAATATATAAATACAAAGTTTTGCAAAGCATAAAAGTTTAACACAACGTTTTAAAATTGTTACTTTAAAAACTTCAAAGTTGTAAATTGCGTTTGGAACGAACTCCATAATCGTTAAATTAATTCCAGATAAATCAGATTAGTTAAATTCATATTTCAAATGTACATATAAACTTACATAAAAAAAACTGTCTTTAATGTAAGTCTCCAAATACCATTCCTAACAGGTTCTCTTATGTAATATGTTGAAACGTTAAACTTCATTACTTCCCTCCTACACAAAAAAATTATTTCACTATTAACTAAATAAAAAATAATTTCTCTTATTTAACTCAGGTGACGGTTTTAAAAGAACTCTTAATTGTACATACTTTTTTAAATATATTTCTGTCCGTTCGAGTTTTATGTTACAACTATCTTTAGTACTTGTGTTTAGTCTTTGTAAGTTTATAATAAGAAAGAGTTTCTAAAATTTGAGTTCCTTGTCTAGTTTCTATGTTGGCTAAAAAGTATTCAAGGTAGAAGGCTGCAATATTTCACATTTGTTTTGCAATCCTTCTTCATAAAAATTATATGGTTAGGAATTATTAATGTAAACACACAAACTGTGAAAATACAAAAATGTATTCATACAATTTCAATGTTTTTTCTTATACCAGAAAACAAATTCCCTATCGATTTATTTCCATAAAAAATGTGTAAACTAAATAATCTTAAAAGCTGTTTATCTAGTCTACTAATATACCATTTGAAGGATATGTATGAAAACAAAGGTGTACCAAAAATAGCTGCCTTAATAAAACTGACATGATTACTTGAATTATACATATACCTCGCATTTCAACTAATACCTTAAAATAAATGTGATTTAAAAGGTAAACAATATAATTGTATGCAACCCAAATGAGTTCTGTTAAATTCTGTATTTTATTTACTTCATTCTACTTACAGAGATTAGCCATTTGACATTAATCCATAGTACTATTAGTTCTTAAATCAGCACTTTCTTGTCCTCTAACGTTTTTGACACATAGTTTGACTGTTCTGTAACATCTGTCTGTTAAGAATGTAATACTTCTCTGAAATAACAATACATTATTCGAAATAAGCTTTTAAAAATTGATGACAATAATTTTAGGAATGGTTAATTAAGATGGTTGTCTAGAATTCTGTGCGTGAAATGCAATGTTATAAAACGTATGAATAAATTTATTGGAAAATATTCACATAACTAAACAAAGTTATTTGAAATAATAAATGTCAAATTAATTTTAAACCTACGAAGAAGCTAGTTGTTTTTACAAAAAAATATTGCATAAAAACCTCTTTTATATTATAAAAAATATAATGAAGAATTGTAAACCTGAATTTAGAAAATGATTACATACGTACTTCATTGACTTATTTAAAAAAAGGAAAACACTTAAACGTATCTGGTTGAATTATGAATTGTAGTTTTCAAAATATAAAGTAGTTTTAGTGTAATATTTTAATTTCAAGTTAGTTTCTAACCACTCAAAGTTTACTTTGTTGATAGTTATACAGGATTCAATGGGTTTTTAAATTTTTAAATTGTCTGTTCAAAATTGTAAATTAAAATGTATATTTCAATATGCTATTTGGATAGCATTTATTCTTTGGGAAGAAGTTAAAACACATGGTTTTAATTTACTAGTCTTAATTGTCCAAGTGGTTTTATGAAACAATACTTCATTGCGACAGCAATTTTCCAATTTAAACTTAGATTATTCTGAAAAAATTTAAACATCACATATTAAGATGTAATAATGATAGTTTTTTTAACTTTTCTATCTGAAATTTTATTGATAATATTTAAAAGCTCCTAAAGTAGACGAGTGTAGATTAAATAATTTGTAATTTTAAATTTATTTAAATCTATTTAAATTGACTGTCAATATTATAAACATAAAAATAAGTTTTTTACTTTTATTTATTCATGAGTATTCAAAACGACGGCATATTTCTTACAGAATTTTCTTAATTAAATATGTAAATATATTTATTTAATATATAAATACGAAATTAATTTACCTGCATATATGGAGGTTCTAGGAACAAAAATAACATAAGTTACATTGAAGTTATGTTTGGATGACGGGAAAAGGACTTTTGATTTCCAAGAAAATAACTTGCTTTACTGAACTTTTTTTTCTTGTTGCTCCCATAATTCTTATTTTCAAATATGGGTTATTCAGCTTCTAAAATTCAATCATCTTATTTAGCTGGTATGGTAGCCTATTGGTTAAACCAATGACCAATAGTTCAATGTGTTCGATGCGGTAGAATCCAGTAATTTGAAATCCAATTTTAACATTGAAGGTTCATGCCTTTTTATACCTTACGATATTGTCATTAACGTGCTAAGTTGAAACTTTCATTTTACCTTATAATTTGTTAACTTATTTTGGGATTGTATAGAAAATATGTTTAACTTTAATATTCGTTTAAAGGTTACGTATTTGCAAGTTAAATTAATGGTAATCTGTATATATAGGATATACTTGCTTCTCTATTGTACTTTTCTTTGTGAAATTTAATTCCAAAACTAGTTCGTAATATATAATTCGAAAACATTTAGCCGAGTATATACTATATGTAACCCAGAGTGGTAAACAGTCACACACTATTAAATTAATCATTTGAATAAATTTGACAGAAATGAACCAGGAATATAATTTAGTATATAAGGTCTTTATAATTGGTTCCCAACTAGTCTTGAATATGTTAATCTTTAAAATTCATTAAATTGCCCCTCGAATTCATACATTTTGTTACAAATATTTACGCATTTAGAATATAATGTTAAGATATAGAAGTTTTGAATTCAATTGAGAATAATTTTACGGTACAGCTACAGTCTACGTTTATGAGCGGTGGCAACGGCCTTGGCGATTGTTTTTGGCGCACTTCTAAAGTCGCCAAGGAAATAATTAATTCCTAACTCTTTTACTGTCAAAACTTTTTTTCTTTTTACAACACACTTTTTAAACATTTACAGAACGTTTTGAAAATAATATTTTAAAAAACTTTCACAAAAAGTAGTAAACTTAAGCACATATCAAAACACATTTGTGAACCAGCAGAGAAACTAAGCTACGAATGTTGGGTAAAGAATACCATGAAACTTATCAATTACACTAAATACAGTAGGCAAGTTGAAAAAGAAAAAGATTTTTAAAAGAAAAAAAGCAAGAAATAATACAACCTGATACATCACAACGGTCCCGAGAAAAAAAATTACGAAACAAGAATATTCCACAAATGCGAAAAACAATACATGTCAGAACTCTGCCGTGAAAAAAAATTATTATGAAATAAAAATTCCACAACTGTAGAAATACAAATAAATAAACCAATGGTATCAAAGAAAAAAAATTTAAACGGCCAATGCAATCAAAGGATATTTTAAAATCAAAATAACCAATGGGAGGAAAGAAAAAATTTTAAACGAATCAATGAAATCAAACGACTTGAACGGATTTTGGAAGAACTTTCTAGAATATTCAAAATGAAAATTGAAAGTTTCCGTTTGTCGAGGTTGCCATGAAAACCATAACAACAGAAACGAGAAACGGGTTGCCTTAAATTATCGTAACTCGCTACTAGAAGTGCGCCAAAAAAAATCGCCAAGCCGTTGCCATCACTCATAAACGTAGAGTGTAGCTGTACCAATTTTACAAAATGTACTTCAATGTAATTAGTGATAATGTTTTTTCATATAAAACCAGGAGGTTTTCAGGCAATATTGTATGTGAAGTATGCGCTTTCAATAAATTATCACGCTCTTATGCAAACAATATACAGCATTAGTCTCGCGCAGATTTTAGTTAAGACTTCTGCAAATCCAGGGAAAATAGAACAATAATGACTTTATATTACTTTTCATTGTTATTATTGTGTACAGTGAAAGTGCTTCTCCAGAAAGGTAACAGAGATTAGAATTGTATAAAAATTTGGTTGTTTAGAGAGTACTTTAATAGTTGCATATAGAAACAAGGAACATTTATTTCAATTGACTGTTGCTTGCTTTCGATCGACTCGGGAGTTTTTATGCACCTAATTTTTTGCGAGGATTTATTTAACACATATTAAGTCAATAGAATATAAGCACAACTTAGTATCGATGGAGTTCGTAACCCTAAAATCTAAACTATATTTTAAACATTCCTCCTTAAACATGGTATTCTATCAGCTGTACTAAAAGTTGAAAACATTTATTAAAGTCTATAATGCTTCCCCAAAACCAACTCACCAATATATCTGGGTGCAGCTGCTTGGTTTTTCTTTAGAGAAATTTAAGTTTTAATAAACAAACCTAAACATTTCTTTGAAATTCATTTAACATTAATAAAGTCAATACAATGTAAACACAACAGTCAATATGTATCAATATGAACCTCTAACCTGAAGTTCTTAACAGCCTTAAAAACATTACTTTCTAATCAAGGTATTCGGTCAAATCTATTAAAAATTGAAAATATTTCCGAAAACTTATGAAACTTTGACAAACCAATTGCCAAATGATCAATATATCCTAGCACAACTGCTTATTTTTCAAATAAATAAATTTTTCTGTTCAACCCTAAATATTTAACTGGTTCGTTTAACACAAATAAAGTCAATTCAATATGAATACAGGTTTTGTACCGACATCAGCATGTAACTAAAAAGCCTTAACTACAACTACCGTCAAAACATTTCTCCCCCAAAAAATGGTATTCGGTCAAATCTACTAAAAGTTGAAAATGCTTCCGAAAACCTATAAAACCGCCACCAAATCCCTTCATTCCCTAGTCACGTGTCGGCCGCCAATGCATCAACGTCTGATGCATAGCTGTTTAATGGAGCGCCAAAAATCAAATAAATAAGAGTTTAAAGAAAACCTAGCCAAGCGTGTGTAATGTGCGAGATAAAACATGGCTGCCCTGCTACTAGAGAACCATTAATTAATTCCACACAATGGATGTGATAGACGGCCTTCCGTTCCTGTCAATTCTCGAACTAAGCCTACATGTTCATCAGTGAAGAAGTTTATAGGGAATTCCTTCGCTAAAATTTAGTTTTTTTCCTCACCTCGGATCCAGTGATGGATCAATTGTTCACGTGTAAACGTGCGTACATCTTTTTTGTGCATGTTTTTTGACAGGTTGTTCCATTCATGGCTGAAAAATGTTGATGTGGCAAAATCGATTCCTGTTACGTGAACTGAAAGATTAAATTTGTGGAGTGAAGGAGATGATAGATTTTTTACGCTCGTAATTTTGTTTTGTTCTTTCTTGGGGTGAAGTTTCGGTTAACGGGTTTTGATTGTACGTTGTGATAAAAATATTATTTGTTTATTTAAAAAAGTAAGCAAAATAGTTATACATTTTCACATATTGAAATTAGCATTGCTGATAATGATTATACCAGATTCATGAATATAATACCTGCAGAAAAGCATTGCCATCATCAAGTGTATTATATCAAATACATTTAATTTGTTGATAGGAACGTATTCACTCAGATCAAATTAGGCGATATATACTCATTTATGTCGAATTCGTTACTAAAATGCAAGTTGATATGTATAGTACTATCACCTTCAGGTATTACTTAATATATTTTTATTTGTTGATAGGAATTTGATAGCATATAGTTTAAAGTAGTCAATACATATTATACTAATTCATGAATAAAATAACAACTGAAAATTGTAGTTCTACCGTCAGGGCTGTATTATTAAAATACTTGTGTTTGCTGATAGGAATTTGTTAGGGTGAAGAAATCAGAACGTTTAGAGAGAGAGAGAGAGAGAGAGAGAGAGAGAGAGAGAGAGAGAGAGAGTTTATCCCTACAAATATAAGAATAAAATGACAGCTAAAAAGCATTGTCTACTGTCGTTGGATCTGTATTGTTTAAAATATTTATTTTTTACCTGCGTGAATATCATACATCCTCCAATATGCGAAAATTAAATTTATACTCACATGCTAAAGGCAGTTTCTGTAATTAAATCGACCTTTTTAAAGAATATTCATGTGGGGAAAATTCGTAAGATAATGTGTAACACCGCTTTATTTTGAATACATTTAGAAAACTACTTCCGATTGGGTTTAATAATTTTTTACCGTTAAAATTGGGTATTTTTATGGAACTGTTTAACAATTTCATTATTTTGAAGTTCAGCTGTATGATATTTTTTTGCCTCAATAATAAATTTGATATCGTATGCGATGTAGTCATGTTACTGTCAGTATCTATCATCAGATTTACAATTAAAAATATCAAATAAAATTAATATTATACATGAATAATTGTTAAATATACTCCTTCTAAATAATTTTTTTTTCAAAGTCGAATTTAGTGCCGCTGTAGTAACACGTAACTTCAAAATTCGTAACTTAAATTTTTTAAATCATTACTTAAGTATTCCTATTTACAAATTCAGACAAATCTAATAAAATTAATTTGTGTATATGGAAACATCTTTTACTGATGCTAAATTACCTTTCCACTAAATATACTACATTGGAAGAATAAGGGAAATAATTTCAATAAGAATATCTCATAACACACGAAATATTTTCTTATTGTAAGTATCATAGGCGAGAGGATCACTTAACGTATCTCTTTTGAAGAGTATGTATGTTTTGTTTGGTATATATAATCACGGTATTACAAAAACTTTCTATTTGGATCATGTCTACTGTTGGATTGATTAAATATACAACTTTTGACGGAGGATAAACTATTTAAAAATCAAGTGCCGTTTTAAGCGTAGAATATATGATTTGATGCAATCGAAGAAAACTGATCACATGATTATAATCATCACATGCTTGAAAAATATTCTGATGTATCCGTGTTTGGTAAAACATACATTTATTTCCTTTTCTTTTATATCATGACTTCCTAACTTTTCCAATTGTGTTTCCGTCCAGAACAACAAACTATATCTATAGTTTTATGTAAAAATTTAAAGAAACTCTATCACACACAAAGTGCATTTTCTATTTCTATATAGGAATATTACTGAAGGCATGAATGACGAAGTTGTGCCTCATTTATTGATTCCTCAACTTTACGTGAAGCTATCATTCATATATCTGTGCTGCTACCTCCAGACTTCTCAGCACGACTTGTTACATGACCAATATGATCTTTTCTAAGATTGTGTCAGCCAATCAATTTGTTTGTTTACTCATTATGCAGGTTATGGGATTATAGAAATCCTACTCAACTGGGAAATCCCGTGACACTGAGAGGATAGATGTAATTCAGTAGCCAACACAAATTTTGAAATACGTGTTTGAATGAAATAACCTTAAACTGAATAAATGATATTCCATTCAGAGCTTTTTGTGCATATATTAAAAGTTAATTGACCAAGCTAAGGCTGGGTTAAATTCACAGAGTAAATTTAATATTTTGAAATCCCAAGAAACTTCTAACATTCCTCTTCGGCACCAAAGGAGTACTTCCAAGTCCTGAAGCGAAGAAACTAAAAATTTATAACGAAATGAACGAACGCATTCGAAAACACCCCGCTAATTGCATTCCCCGAATCATAAGACATCCCAATCCGAGAAAGATAAAAAACAGATCCACGTGCATGTCATCCATTAAAACAAGATGGCGCATCATTAGGCTTAAGGAAATCTGCTCATGTTAGAGCTCAAATCCAAAAACTTTCCTTCAAAGAATGGCCAGAACAAAAACGGCAAACATCTTGCTTTATGTAAGGCAGACTAAGTACTGGTGCTGAATAGTCACCATGAAAATGAAAATTCATGTTTTCTCGTTTACCGCTGACGTGTAATTCCGATGATAAATTTGAACCCCGCCGCGTTTATCGCTTGTTCATGGCGGCTGTATCTTCGTTGGTTGAGATTTTCGTAAAGCCGGGCGTAAACCTTTAACGGCCCACCCGCTGCAACAAATGGAGAATCGTAAATCGTAATTACGTAATTTACGAAACCAACACGAAAACTCACGAACGAAAGAAAGCGGGAAGATCTTTCTGGGAAGGTGCTTTTCGGAGAAAGACAGTTTCTTGAACTGGGGAGTGGGGAATGCTTGTGTGAAATAAGGCAGAGGATCTGGTACTAAAAGTGATCATTAGATTTGCTTTCTTCGGAAAGCGTTTTTTGTTTCCCAACCACTTGTAACAAGGCTGCAAATTTGCAATGATGAGTTAATTATAAATAAGTTAAAGTATAAAAATTATTTTAGCATTTACTTCAAATTTTATTTATTGTTCCTCAAAGTATTTCCTTATGGATCGTATAATTTTCTACATAGACTCGGCTACCCAGTGTGGATCGCAATGATTCTGTTCCATCATGAGATGTTCTACTTCTGTTCTAAGTTTCTCAAATGCCATAGTCCTTGACTGCACAGATAGTTCATCTAAGCTTTGGTCTTCCTTTAGGTCAAACACGTATTGGCTTGGCCAGAAATTAAATAGTTTTTCAGCTCATTTTACATTCAAATGATGTGCCCAGTACTATCTCAGTCACTTTATATTTATGTACGTAAAAATAAATGGTTCTTCATACCGATGGTATAACTTGAACTTACACTTTCGCCATACACCATTTGTCGGTATTCCACCAACTATGCTTCTTACAATCTTTCTCTTAAAGAGCTGCATCGCGTTTACATCACCCATACTCCTTCTTTCTGAGGTACAAGGAGCAGATCTCAAATAAAACGGTATATTAGTAAGTTGGTTATCTTTTTAATCAGATTTGACTTCAAGTGAAAACTAAATCCATTAAAAAGTTATTATCCGCTGTTATTCGTCTTTTAATTTCTGAAATTCATTTCCATGCCCAAATAAAGCTATAAGCTTTTCAAACTTATATGAACGAATATCCAAGTAGGGATTGATAAATGATGGTTTTGTACACTTAATAAGATTTGTCTGAATTATGATCAGATTTATTTATTTTTATTCTTATTCAAAGGCTAGGAACACCTATTTTAGTGCTGTAGAAGATCTTGCAACAATGTTAAATAATCTGCGAACACCAACAGTTTTTCGAATTGATTAAATATGCGTCATCAGGTTTTTATGCCTGTGTCTATGATTATATTCTAAATTCCAATACTAAACACGAGAAAGTCCAAATGTACCACCTTGTATAACACCACAAATCGTAAATTATGAATATTTGATATGATTACAGAAACATAAATCCCACCCACTTCATGTTTGAAAAAGTACGAAGCTGTAAGTCATGTTTGTAAGTTGAAATTAGTTTATGAGTACAGAGATGACAAATGTGTACCAAAACCTAATTTGTTAAAAATATTTCCCCTCGTTTGCCTGCGTCATTTACGCGTTCTGTAAACTTGATAGAAAATGAAAACATGAAGAATAACATTAGGAATAATTTCCAACAAGAATCGTTTTTCTGAATAAATTAAAATTTGAGATATTATGTTTTAAAAAAACATGCCAATTAGCTAATTATATCGTAATTAGATAGATAATTATTTTCCAATCTAATTTTTTATCCCTGAAATGATTTCAAGAATACACCAATTACTTGTGGAAAAAAAACTGTATTTTTAAAATCAAATTAAAAAACAAATCTTGTTGAGTATACGTACACCTTAAGCAGTGAATAATAAAGTTAGAATCAGTTAGACGAAATACCTAGTAAACAAACAATGATATTTCAAGGGAAGCAATCTGAGTTGTAACAAGTGTTAAATGGAGATTTTGTTTTATATTTGTACTTTTTACAGAAGGCAGAATGCTTTAATGGGCTATTCTAGAACGATTGTTTTTGTGTAAAATTTGCTAATTAATCTACTATTTTAATGTGATACTAACATTTAATTAATTCATATTTTTGTTGATTGTCTTCATTTTAACTAGATCTCTCTATACAAAATACTTGAAAAGTTAAAAATTTGATGTTACCAAATACATACCAAAATTTTATATATTACAAAAACTTGAAACTGTTTCAATATCTATGAAATCAGTTCTTTAAATCTTAGAGCTACACTTCAAATTCATTTGGCTTTTACACATTTGGTGGTTTTAGCGAAAAAAACCTTCCGATTTACCTTACGATTCCAGTTTTCCTGTGATAACTAAAATCACAAATCCCCTTTACCTAAATGTTTGGGACTTTCTTTGAAGTATTTCTTATCAATAATCTATTTTTTTTTTCAAACAAAAACCGAACAGATGTTTCTGAGATTCTTGTAATCAGAAATAAATATTTCCTCTTCTCTGTGCTGACTATTGAGATTTGGAAAGGCCATTACAGTACTTAAAATGACTATTTTTAGAATTGACTGTTGAAAGGCTCTTAGCAATTTCCGTCAGTTGTATGGGGACAGCTGGAATAAATAAATTTTCTACTGGGGATGCTCTTGCAGTATAAGACTAGTATAGATTCAAAGTTTAAATTTTCGGTGCTACTAAATAAAAGAAAGTTATAGAACGTCAAATTCTTCCACTCTAGGAAACCGTCAGATGTTCTTAAGTTACATCTTAAGTCCGATGTTCTTCCTCTGCTTGGACACGAGACGCGGAGTGAGATACCAAGATAAATATTTAGAATCAATTTGGTATTTTCGATAGTTATAATATCATTTTAACGATTTATTTATATCCAAGTGAAAATATCTGGAAGGCTCAGCTCTAAAACTGAAGTAGAACTTTTATGACTGCATAATTTATATCTAAAATCGAGTAAAAAAGATTAAAACATACCCATCCCACAAACTAATTTTCTAATAGGCATTGATCTTAAAATTTCAGAAAATGGCTAGTAAAAAATATACGAATACTTTGATAAAACTTGTCTGTAGTAACTGCGGTGGATGAAAAAGAACCCAAATATGCATCTATAGGTTTTATGGGAAGTGTGAAGTTCAGCGCACAAACAAATTTGTCTACTTACAAGTACTTCTCGGTGGATACAATGTTATTTATACTATTTATTGTACTGTAAATTAATTATTATGCTATGTTAACCATAATACTCCCCTCTGTGGACAATAGATTGCTTGAATTTAAAAGTTGCTATATCTAGTTGAATGATTGACAGTTAGAGGAAACCGTGAGAACTGTATTAAGATCACATGTTTTTTTTCCGTATGTGAAGTCATGCAATGGATGACTTGGACCATTCAACTTTCCTGTGCTGAATGTGAGTGCAGATGGTAGTTTGCTGAAATGAGGCCGAGAGACAACGAATTGTGAATCTGTGTGTATAGTAAAAAATAGTCTGATACCACAAAACTACGGACAGCTGTTGGAATCGAAATGCATCGCATTAACCTTTCAACTACTTATCATAGGCTCTCCATCGAAGCGTACTCAAATTGAGGCCACCTGTACTTTAAAAAAAAAAAACACCATCTGGTTTGTTTTTTGAAAAAAAAGGGCTAGTACAAAGAATACATTTTTGTCAAAAGTTTTACAAGACGTGTGAACGCTGTGTAGCCTAAGGACGCCTTCATAAGAAGGAGATCGATCTCTCATACCGGTATGAGGGACCAGTATTTCATACAAAAGTCAAGTCGCCTGACATTTTCGCCAGGAAATGATTACAGATTCCTTTCCTGCTCCAATTCGAGCGATGGGAAGCAAAACAAATACAAATTTTTGGCTGGCATTGTTTACTTCTTTTTTGAAAAATCGGGATCGTTAAAGATAGATTGAAAATTTTAACGAATTTGAAATCTGCGGAACATCTTACACCAGATAGATACCGTGCATTTGATTTTATTTAAATAAATAATTTTTCAATCGTATTTTTTGATTATTTTGATCAAAACGAATATGGGCGCATTGGCAATACTCAATGACGTCCCGACTTTTACTACTTTTGGAATGGTCTTCGCGATTGTTTTTGGTAGGTATTTAATTAAAGTTACACCGGACCAACACAAGGAGCTATTCGATCTTTTTTGGAATTGCGTTGCAATTACCGAGGGTTGGTGAGCGTTATTGTTTTTTATGATAGTGAAATTTGGCACACAGGTAGTATTATTTTTTCGTAAATTTTGTGTCCAGTTAAATTTCCAAATTTAATCTAGAATATTTTCATACATACATGAATGATGAACGTTTTCGACCTTTTTGTAACTGTTCCAAATCTGACTTCAGTGTTCGCCGTGGAGAATTTTACCTTCGCAATAGTTATAAGGAGATCAGATTAAAATTTTGATATATTCACCACATGTTTTTGCATAGTATTAATTAACTTATCATTATTTAAACTTTCCAATGGATAACTTCCTCGGCGACTATTTTTTCGTCTCTCATACCGGTCTCATGCGAGTGTTCTCGTGTGAAATGCTCCTATAGTCTCTATGTAGGTTTCGTCGCCTTTATACCGGTAGGAGAGATCGATCTCCTTCGTGTGAATTCGTGTTCATATCAAAGTTTGCACAAACAACAACATTTCTAATGGAAACACCGTGTTTTGATGCCCTAAATCAGTCTCTGTCCTTAAATTAGTCTAAATATAAAACTGTATTCATGACTTTACTATCAATATATTCTGTGATATCCAATGATGAAGTTAGTTTCAATTTTAGGAATCATCTCTACATAGAAAGACGGTATTCGTAGATCGAGATAAGTTGTAGTTATCGCTACCCAAATTGTAACACTATTTCAAATGCATTTTCCAGCAATCCGAGAATTATTCTATTTATAAAGCAAGTACAAACAATTTGAGAATTTAATATTATATTTAAAATAAAAGTGCAAACGAACTATTATGCCAGGTTTGTCAAGTGTTTTATTTACGCGGTTATTTGGTTTGTCCCTAAAATCCCAATAATTGGGGACATTTTACACAGCTCAAAACCTAATCATCGGAAAGTGCTGGAATTTTGCATGACCGTACTACAGATTTTCTGAATTGATTCCAATAATAAATAGTAGTGTTATAATTCATAAATTTTTCAAATATTAATTTAATTATTATTATTGCATACTAAAAACTATTTTTGAAATAAAATACTAAGTGGATTGTGTTTGGGTTGCTTTCCAGTAACATGGCACAAATTTTCATAGAAATATTATTTAGGAATACATCCAAGAAAGTATAAAGCCCGTCGCACACATCCGGTTTTTCAACGTGCGGTGCCGCTGCGGCACCGAAGCCCAACTATGCACACTTAACCGTGAAATGACGCAAGTACTCATTTCGGGCCATTTGCGATAAATATTCTATCAAAGAAAACGTGTTTATTTCGCTTACTTGGTGTAAAAAAAAGTATATTTTGAAACAAAATAGACTTTAATGGATACAACCATTTATTAATTATTATTTTTATTCCATTTATTTAAGAAAACAAGGTACTTCAGAATGGAGACGCATCTGCGGCAAGCTGCGGTGCCGTGGGGAACTGCGGTACAAATTACACGCAAGTTGGACGCGCGTCGCCGCAAACATGTGTAAAATTACACTGTTTTGAGCAGTGTTGCTTCCAATCGCTATGCTAATCGTCATATATTCCTATTTTTCTTAAAATTGGATGGAAGACAGCTAACTTATCTGAAATATGCATCGAGTTAAAACTCATTACATGTAAAGAAAACCGTGCACGAATTAGAAAAACTTAGATCGGATACTCTTAACCCTTCTTATGGTTTATTTTCTACAACCGCTCTCTATTGGAGTCTCTGAAGTAAAAACTTGTTCCTAAATGTCAGGTAACGTGAAGCTAGGCTGGAAATGTAACGATTATTAGCATCAGGGTTACAAATTCGAATCCAAACAAAGACTGTCATTTGCAAGGGAGCTCGTGCACGTTAAACCTGTCGATACCAGACCTCAAATGCCCTCAAATTGGAGTGGCGTCGTAAAACTGAGGTGTCCTTTTAGGTGTTATTCTCGTCATGTGACCCTTGGCTCAAAATTACGAGACTTAGTTGGATCCTTCCCTTCTGGGTTTATCCCGGACATTATCAATAGCCCGTTGTGTTCCTCTAGTGAAACGTTAATTATCTATCTTCCTCCTAACTGTCACCCGATCTGGTCAATGAACAATTCGTTTTTTTTTACTGGGATCTGCATTCCTCTTGTAGGAATCAGACAGTTTTGTCTCGGCGAGGTATCTGATCATTAGAAGGCCTGGCCAGTTGTTGTTGAAGGAGATGTCTCGTTATTAGCAAAATTGATCGGATCTTGGACGATATATCTCGTCGAATCCTCTTGGAGGGTTATATTTAATACTTTATTATTACATTTGTACAGAATACAGTCGTATCTCAAGCATATGCGTGGCTACCAAAAACTTAATTTATCACTTCCAATTCATTCGGAAAGGCGGCAAAGCACCAGTACCAGTCACTAGTGATCAAGCAGACTTTCTGTTAGTGCAGCAAGTGGTAGAAACACTGCCCAACAAACTTAAACAAATTTTAATCCCGTTTTTATTTATGTTGCTAATTCTGGCACAAATAAAGTTTGCAATTTGTTGCCCCGAAATAGCTATAAACAGCGAATTTATCTAGTTTCAGATGAGATATATGAGTGCGAACCTCGTTCAAAAGGCTTAAACGTACTTTTAATATAATTATATTCAACTTACCAATAGACCTTCTAATTCTACTTACAATACTTCTCCATAATGCATGCTAATTATACACTGCTGTTTGTAAAATATGCAACACTATGAAGGAATCATCCGAATGAAATTAAATTTGTAGCAAATGTCAATTATAGGATGTTATGCAAAGTTGTTAAGTTTCAGAGTCACCACGCATGCGTGGTGTGAGCAGCGCCCTCTGAACTGATGCTAAAAGCGTATAAATAGAGGGCTGTAGCGGGACGTTAAAATAGTGGATGGTTATTTTTTAGTGACGAACGTTTAGTGAGACCTAAGTATGCCTCCACGACGAAATAGGGGGAAATTTCAAAAACTTACGGAGTTCGAACGGGGGAGAATGAACGGCCTTCGTGAAGCAGGATTTTCCTATCGAGCAATAGCAGCTCGTGTGCAGCATAACAGTTCCACAGTAATGCGAGTTTGGAAGCAGTAGACGACGAGCATCGGACAACTCGAAAAACTGGGAGTGGAGGACGTAAGGTGACGTCAGCGCTCGATGATAGACACCTGATTCACATGGCAGTGAATAACAGTACGGCTTCCTCCAGGCAGTAGTCAGCACTTTGGTTTACTGCTACAGGTGTACTAATGGCGGCTTGGTCATTTCGCCGACGTCTGCTGCAACGTGGACTGCGTACAAGGATTCCTTTATACAGGATCCCCTTCACGTCAAACCATCGACGGCTGCGTCTGCAATGGGCTCATGAGCACAGAGCCTGGCGGTCTCATTGGCAACAAGTTGTCTTTTCTGACGAATCCCGCTTTAATTTGTGTAACCATGATGGCCGCATTCGTGTTAGACTCTATGCCGGTAAACGCTACTTTCCAGAGTGCGTTATCGAACGTCATAGTGGCCGAACACCTTTGCTTATTACCACTTGAACAACAAACTTTGGGTGCGAATACCAACAATATGGAATTCTCTTCCATAAGCAGACATTCAACATCTGTTTCACTCCATGCTACGTCGTATAGCAGCACTTATTGCAACGCGTGGTGGCTACACCAAATACTGATTTCGGACACTTAACCTTTTACCTGCCAATGTTCCCAAATGGGAACATTTTTTTGTGAATTTTTTTAATAACTTAATTCTTTGTTTAGAATATTTATACTTGTCGAAATGCCGTATAATAATATGAATTTATTTTAGGTGCCAATGTTTTTCAAAAAATATTTCAGCTTTTTTATAGAATTTAGTTCAAATTTACTGAATTTGTGAACTCCAAAGTGTCATGCAAATTTCAGTTTCTGCTTTTTTTTTAAATAATTTTTTTTTAATTTACTGACGGGATTTGGTAGTCAAGGGGCATATATTCTCTTAGAAATTAACGAAATATTTCCAAGCGTCATTTGTAGGAAGTAATTCTTACAACTAATTTGATGTTCCCAAAAGGGAACATTGGTGTTTGGGGTATAGTGTTTGGGGGGATTTTTTTTAAACTCGCAAAATTTGAGTCATTGATCTCCCTTTTTTTAATTATCACAATTCTTCTGTTATGGGTAATGTGGTGGCTGATTCTTTCATATTTCCAGCTGGGACTTTTGTATCTGCGTGTGTCTGACACCCGTTTTCTCTGCAAACTGTGACACTGTATTGTAAGGCAATCGCATTATTAGTTATAAATGTTTACAATTTGGATTTCCTTTACTCTAATTACCTTACAAGAATAGTAATCATTTTATTCTTTGGTGAAATGGTTGGTTGAAATGTATCGCGTGACTTAAGGGTAGGAAAAGATAGGAGCGCGTTTTGAATGACCTTTGCAACAATCACATTCCAACAACATTCCTTTTTCAAGACTTGACGAAAGTGTGATCTGCAGTTGTTACGGTTTCAACCAATGCGTTTCATTCTCTACAAACATTTTTTTTTCTCGCCTCTCTCAGAGTACTACTGTATAATATACGCTGAAGGCTGTAATTTTTATAATTTTGTTTTCATAATACGTGATTCCTGATAGAAATTGACCATTCAAGTGCTTCTCAGGTATCACTTCGTGTCAACTATATCTTTCAGAGATACCTCGCGAGTTGTTTTTGAAGTTGGAAGCCGATCAGGAATTTTTCAACAGTGTAACCGATAACGAACTCGAGGACGTAGACGATCCTGATCTTTGCATATTGCCACCTGATGAAGATGCTAATTTGAGTGATGAAGAACACATTAACGATGAAGCTTCGAATGAGGTTCGTCCTGAAGATGTTTGTGGACAGATTGACCTGATGATTAACAATGAAGATGGTGAATCGACTATTTCCGATGACCGAATTCCCGATTAGGGCGAAGTTCAAAGGAGAAACACAACCTCATGTTCTGCTCCAAATGCAAAGAAGCGAAGACAAGAATTTAATCCCAGGTGGAAAAAGAATGCAAAGTTGGATAATGATCTTTCAGGAAAAAACCTCGAAAAGCTGGCTGAAAAATTTCCCGTGCTTGAGACAATGGATCCTCTAGAGTTATTCCACAAAATACTCCATGAATTATGTGTAACATCTAGTTGAGATGACAGCTTTCTATACGCTGCAAAAGAGGCAGATACTAACATTTAGCTGTGATGATATTCTTCAGTTCGTAGGTCTACTTCTTTTTAGAGCTTACCACACGATGCATACAGAGGACTTATATTAGAGTAATTCTGAAGACACATGTGTTAATGGCTAGGGCACGCTTTAGTCAGCTTAAAAAGTACTTTCATTTTGTTGACAACAATAAGGATGTTCAACCGGGTGATAAACTAGAAAATATATCGCCAATATACGATGAATTATGTAGAAACTTGATTCAGTTTGGAGTTTTTCACGATAAACTCATCATTTACGGATCAATGGAGCCGTATTACGAATCTAATTCTTGTAAGATACTTATTCACAGAAATCTAATCAGATGTGGGTGCAACATTTGGTAGAAATTGCTCATCTAATGGGTATCTATATGGGATGAAAATTTACTCAGGGAAACAGGATGGTGCCAAAGCAGAGGCTCTACTAGAATCAAGGGTCGTAACAGCAAGACCAGGACCACGATCTCATCTACCATTTCACCTTAGAAAGACGGACGAACACTATCTTGTTTCTTGCACCCAAGGACGTTGCGCATTGTGCAAGAAAAATGTTAGAAAGCAAAGCTGCGCATACAAAAAGCGGATGCATTCATTTTGCTTCCATCTCCCCGTACAATGGTTAATACGAGAAAAATGTATGCTTCCGAAGATAAATGTATAAAAGTATGTAATAGAAACCAAAATTAGTCCTCCTTTTGAGTCTATTGCAAAAAAATTACCTTTCAGAAAAATGCCCCTATTTACTTCATCCAAAACGCCAATGTTCCGAAATGGGAACATCCTCAAAATCATACTTAGAATTTTGTTTCCACCAAAAAAGATATAGAACAGTTATACTAGCAGTAAAAAAGGCCATTTGAGCCAAAAAATTAAATTAAAAATTTTTTTTAATGAAAGGCGGCGTTTAAAAGGTTAATATTGTTTTTTAGCTTTGGAAATTCATTCATTTATTTGTACTAATACAAGCTGTTTGTGTATTAAATTTTATTTAATTCTAATGACTTCTTCATGGTGTTGCATTTTTTACAAACAGCAGTATACTTGTCCAAAAGCCAACAAAGATCTCAAATTCTTCCATTTCTTTCATAACTCAGCTGCAACGCAATATATTTTACAAGAAAGACATTTATATTTGGAATTGCAGCCATACAAGAAACCGGAGATATGTTTCTAAATTCTCGTATTTCCTCTCAATCATATTTGATGTTTGGTTCCTACAAGAACAAAAGAAATAAAACAAAGTAAGAAAGATGTAGATGGTTACAGAAAAACGGAATACTAGACTACCAAGTAAACGCATGCTTTGAGTTTGCTTTAAGGTTTTGATGGTGCCAGATAGAGCAATCAAGTTTTGGCGTTTGACTCAAACCTTCTTGTCGATTGCGAAAGTCTTTTATTTAGTATAGTCTATATTGTTAAATTCAAATATATTTTATGATAACGAGGTCAAGGGATGGTCAGTTTTCTACAGGGGACGAGATATCTATTCCACATATTCTCAGATAATTCCATGATATTTTGAAAATAATTCATGTGATCACAGTACATTTTTTTAAATTCAAAATATTTTAGCTTTATGAGGGTTACAGAAAATTTCAAAAGTATGTTTGGATATACAACAAAGTAAGTTAACGTAAAGGTAAAAGTGCATATGGATTTTTAAGTCACCCTTCATTGAAAAATGCTTAGGCTATGATTCACCAAAAATAACCACATATTACGAATGCATTATGCAGGATATAAAGAATAATTCTATATAAGCATGTAAGTTAAGAGATTTTTCAGTTAAGAGAAAAAAATCAAACAAAACACGATCTGCATATATATCTAACACCATTTTGATGGATCACTTGTTTAAATCTTATTCTCAAGCGTGATGTTAATGCACACAAAAAATGTAGTTCTTCACCAATAATGAGGTCTCTCTTGATAACAAAACATTGCATTTGCATATCGTTCTTCAAAATGTGTTTTTGATCTGAGCTTGACTGTAATAAATTCTGCGCGTGTCAGTATTTTTTCTGCTTTTGAAGAGGCCACAAGAAAAAATTACTTCCCAAAATCCGAGTCTTCGCACAAATTCCAAAAGAAATACAAGAAAATAAATTCTCATCCTAAATTCGCTCGTAAATCAAAGCTTATAGCGATGTGGGTCACTGAATTCATAAATGAAGAAACCATTCTCCAGACTGGGCCTCCGTTTCTTTGCCCAGATCAATGGCACTCGACCACAATCTAGAATGTGTAGTTTTAAATCATTACAGCATATCTACTAACTACTGTGAAGCGCTTGTCTTTTTCACTCAAGTTCTCGAAATGAAACGTGCACGCAAATCTCTAAGTCCAACTCCAAGGGTGAAAACTGCAGCGGTTTTTCTTTCAACCATGCGAACAATGAAAGAATAGTATAAAAGGACGGGTGTATTTTTTTTATATTGCTGTTTTCAGTAAAGCTTTATCATCCGTTTGGTGGGAAAAATTAGGTTCAATACAGGATAAAATTGAGACACATCCCGGTGAACTCAATTGATCAATTTATGGTTTTGGAGGAAGGTTTCGAAGCGAAAAGATGTGTAATCAATCAGATTTTGCGAGAAAAAAGATTTGTCACGGTTACTAAAGAAAATATATAAATCAAAATGGATGATGGCAAGCTTAAATAACTACATCTTTCTAAAGCTTTCGAAGTATTTTGAGGCTAAGCTATTTTCCCCTTAAAAAGGGGCTTAGAAATGTATAGCTATATATTTATTCAGTTATACAATAATAATTTAGGTTTATATTTTACAATATAACTAATTCGGTGATAATTTTTTAAGTATATTTATCCTTTTAACTTGCGATATTTTTTATGACAAAATCATCTTATACTATGATAAGTATTTTTGATTGGTAACAAATATATAGAAGCATTTATTTGTACTTTCTATGTCTGTCTTTTATCTTTCTGGATGTCTCTATCATGGCTAAAATAAAATCATTGTGTAAAACTGTTTAACATTTGTTACATACGCATTGTAAGACATCTGCGAATTTTTGTTCAAAATAATCTTAAAAGCAAGTAGAGAAATTGAAGAAAATTTCTAAATTCACTAATTTTAGTGTTTTGTTTCTTGAAATCAAACTGTGTCCTTTATTTTAAGATAAATTTATATACGTTTAAGTGATAAATGTTCAAGCTATCTCTATTTCAATAAAAACAATTAAAACCTCTCATATCTGAGAAAATATATGCTGTAATCTTTACATATTTCTTATTTAGTGTTTAGTCGTTAGGTTATGTGTGGCAGAAACATATTTTCCTCAAATGATTTTTTTTTTTACTAATAATATTTCTACAACTATACTATTGATTTATTCAACATTTACCAGAACTACATGGCTGAATTTGATCGAGGTCATAAAACACGTTGAAATGTAAAGTTAATTCATTTTTATGAAAGCAAATTTCAAAAAACATTTAGTTTCAACCATGAATGTAATTTCTTTGGTAGTAGAAAAACAGGAAAGCGTCATAAAAGTTCATATTTTAATGACACATTATAAATATTTAATTAACAATTTGCACAACGTTTTTGTTTGAAATTAATATATCAATAAAAAATAATATCAATAAAAATAAATACACAAATTTTATTCTGAAACTAATAAAAATTAAACTTTAATTCAAATAATTTTCAAAACATATGTATGAAATTTGTACTTTTAAATGAATGAGATTACTGTCTGACAAAAATAAATCATATCTTTTTTGCTTTTGAATAAATATAGTTTGGCAAAACATATCAATGGCATTTTATACAAAATAAATATAAATCTTATACCAAAATAAGGATACAGTTATAGTACCCATCTTTTCTATGTAAACACGTTGATTTGGAAGATATTGCCCGTATGCTATACCTATTATGTGCTTAAATTTAAATCTAGTCACTCCTCTTCATCTTAATATCTAATAAAATGCAACTTAACATTATTTAAATGATCAAGATACTAGTCTACATTTTTTCTATTTAATAGAATTATATATAATATCTACATAAAGCAGAGTTGGCATTTGTCTGTGTGTTCTCTATACAAATCTACCTGTTTGACCACTCCACACTAAATATGGTACAATTATAATTTCAATCCTGTGGTATATTATGCTAACTCTTAACCATTGTTCAATTTTTACTGGGTGTGCAGAAGGGGGCCTAAAACAATTCAAAATTGCCATAGAAATAACACTGAGTATAAAGCGATTGCTGTAATAAGTAGTTCGGGTTGTTTTACCAGTATTGATGGAAAATAAAGTTTTCCAATAATATTGTTTTACCGTCATACAAAAAACCATTTTTCCCCATATAAATACAATTATAATATATTTATGTTTCAACTGGTGACTTTTTATTTCTTCCCCTGATGTAAATAATTAAACAAATTTTTGATTGTTGTATAAATAATATTTAAAATATTTAACTTTACATACCTTACATTTTGTGATGTAACTTGAAATGCCCAACGAAAACCTCATTGGTCATAAAAGCGTAACTATGCTTCTCGGCATCTGGCAACTCCAAAATCGACATCTGCAGTTGTCACCATCTATAAAAGCCTTTGTAATTTATTTTCAACAGAGGTACGATGAATATGAAATTGTGTATATGAATGGATCTATCATGTATGCATATTTCTGTCCAAAGTAAATTGTAGAAGCGATGGAAAAGTTAAAATAATGTTAAAAATTATTTTCCGTACACTTAAATGATGCTAGCATTATTTTATGAAATAGAAGATATTAATATGATCACTTTCAAACAACATTGTATTTATTACACCTGAACACCACCAGATAATTCTTCTTATCACTGGTAAACCAAACGGTGTTGTTCATAAGGATCATTAAATCCATTCTTACATTGCAGTAAGTAATTTCACTTCCATTGCGATGGTAGAACTCTCAAGGATTTCAAGATATCTCCGAGCGTATTTGACGTGGATTTGTTCTCACCAGGTAATGATATCTTGGGCGAACTTTCTAGGGCCTTCTGTAACTTAAATTTGCAAGGAGAAAACTCACTTACCTTTGAAGAAATTGTCTTGTACAAAAAAGAACAGAATACGAAGATAGGACATCCAAACCATTGGTATAGAAAGCAAAGACCTGGAGTATTTGCAAACTCCAAGTTATTTTTTTACATATATACACTGTAGGATGTTTAGTAAGAAGTGTTAAAGAAGATTTTTCATAAGGAACTAAAATAAGTCTACTGATGTAGCTTTAGATCTAATGCACGTTACAATTCTAGCCACCGATTGAATTTTCTTTAAAAAATAATTGAATATTACCAAATTCGGTTGGTTTATGACTAAGCATTCCTGGGGATCTCGTGAAACTACTTGTAATGTAAACAAAATATCCTTTCTTACTTATCTCATTTTACTTACATTAACATTATAATTCAGGCTTACTTTTAAGTGTGCTTTTCAGGTTTTAGCACTAATTTCAATAAGTCTTCAATAAGTCTCCCTGACCACCCATTATCTTTGCATTATTTCTTATTCCTTAACACTGTTTTTTTTCGTCTTCGGCACTTAAGGGCGAATTGTGAAGGCTATTTTTCAAGGAGCACTCAATGGATCAGCAGATGCTTCTCCTAACAGAACAATTACCAACCCATACTCTTACAAACCGCGATTCAAAAGCGAGACGCTCTGAGTTGGAAAGGAAATAAACCCTTTGAGCACTATTCCAATCAGACGAATACCCAAAGTTTATCTTAGGAACACATAATTTTGTAGTTTACCTCCTGCAGATTATAAAACTGTCAAATTCTGAAAGTTCAGGTATATTGATCTTCAATTGCTTGCGTCAATACTTTTTTCTTCAAAACAATTGAAAATAGATTGCCTTTAAGATGCCTGATAAACAATGGTGTAATGCAGTGACCACATTTTTCCTCGTGATTGGCTTCCCATATACATAGCAGCGGTATTGGTACCATGCTTTTGTAATCACTCTTACCCAACTGACAGATTTCACTTGCTTCCTTGAAAAACCATTCATGGAGATTCTGAGATTTATAGCATGAGAGTGCGTGAGAAAACTTTTAACGACAACAGCCACCGCTTGTATTTCCCCCCTTTGTGTCGTATTTAGTCTGTCTATCTTGACATAGCCATTTGAAATAAAACAATTTTAGTACATTCAATCTTTACTGATTTTTCAATTATTAATTGCTTTCTGGGTAGATGACCACAGTTAGAAATTGTAAGCATTAGTTACATACATTTAGCTAACCTACAACCATAGTTTTAAAAGCATAAAATGGCTAGCACAATGCATACACTAATCTCTCTCGCAATGTATTCGATTACATCTCTCAATTCAGACGCTGAGAAGTCTTAACACTCCTGATGGTTCTCACAACAAAGTATTTATTTCTTAACTAGCAAAACTGGCCAGATCTTAATGAACGAGATCGGTAAAAGAAAATTGACCAGATTTTGAACTCGACATCATGAAAAAAAATCTGCAATATCTTGATGAGATATCTCGTGATTAGCAAAATTTGACAGATCTCGGTGGATAATATATCACGTCTAAGCCACTTGGATGATTAAGCAAGCTTAATATTGACCATATGCATATTCTAGTAATGGAAAACGGTTTTGGGTATAGCTTGTAAACTCCTGTAAAAAGTTCTGTATTATGCATTTTCTTCTCTATGTTGAGCAGAACTGATTCGTTTTTACTGTAGTAATATTTATTGGTGTTCATGGTTGTATTTATTCTTATGTTCGTTTTTAGTAATGGCCATTTTAAATTAAAATCAATATTATTATTTTTTCCAGTTAGAGGACCATTATTCGAATACGAGCCTCCATCTAGGGTGGACTTCGACAACTCGACTGGAGCGGTTGTCCGCTGCTCAGCTAAAGGGATACCAAGTCCCGATGTATGGTGGGAAACCAAAAATGGGTCCATCGTTAGAGACATACCTGGAGTCCAGCACATTCGGCCGGACGGATCTATGGTGTTCGCTCCCGTTTCACCACAGCAGTTCAGACGAGAGGTTCATGAAAGTATTTACAGGTGCGTTGCGTCCAATGTGGCAGGAAAGATTGGAAGTCGGGAAGTCCGAGTCAGAGCTGGTGAGATATAACGTTACTTTTTTTTTTGTGTAAAGAAGAGTACATAATTGAAAACTAAAAATCTATTAAAAATTCTCAATAATATCAGAAGATAAATCAATTCGGAAGTTTCAATGAGCATACATGTAGATATCTTATCTATTGGCAAAGGAAATGAGAAGATATGTGATAATTACAATGAATGTGGAAAGCTATTAACAGGAAAATTAAACATTCATCGTTACACCACATCATTGTGGTTCTTGACCGACTTATACCTTCTCCTTTAGGATTCTCTAGCATTCTCCAGCTTGAGTCTCTATTTCTCTCTTTATCTTAGATCTGACTTGTATGATGATCTGACTCGATCATTCTATCGTCATCCTGGATCAAAATGAAAATCAGTGTGTTCTGTTACTTTATGACCAGATACTCATAAACGTATGTATTATAAATGCTATTTTAAAGACACTTAGAAAATAATTTCGTAGAGAGTCCAATTTTATATTGCATTTGTCTGTTACGATTAAAATATCGTAATATATTTTTTGAAAGATATAGTTAGGTAGGTATTTAATATATTCTATTTAGATCAACACAAAGATATATAGATAATTAAATTGAAATGCAAGCATAAAAATAAAATACGCAATACATAGTTTTGTGTCAGGAATTACCACAAACAATACATGAAATTGATTTTTTTTTAAATCTATGATAGGAAAGAGAAATAGTTTTAGTTGTACATGCGTCCTGTAGCTTCCAAGTATCGGCCGCAGAGGTCCCAACAAGAGATTTTACTACAAATTTACTGGAGGGGGTGTTAATTTCTTGATAATTCGTACAAAGAAGGGTTTATGCAGAGTGTTTAGGTGGAAGATAGGTTTTTAGCTGGGCAATCGTGACCATTCAGACATCGGGTCATTGCAACAGCTTCTACTTTTCGGACATTGGGATGTATTCAACTAGTTACCACCGTCCCCGTATAATACATTTGGTGAATCGCCAAGTAAATTTGAACCACGGTCAGATGACGAGACAACATCTGAGCTGGTACCACACTTTTCAAACTTCCACACCAACCCGACGTGAGGACTTTCGGCCACGGCAGATTTAATTTGCACAAACCGCCTCTACGACATAACGTCCATGGCCTAACCCCGATTTGAACCAGGAACCTTCCGATCTAGAGGCTAACACCTTAACCACTATAACGATTGGTCTGGACATTGGGATATTTAATAAAAGTTTACTTGAGTTACTGATTTTTGTTTTTGAAAGAAATGGCTCTTTTAATTTTCCGATCTTCAATCGCGCAAATAAACCCGAACCTCCCCATCTTATTTTAAGCACTACATATGGTAGAGCAAATTTAAAGGTACCATTAAAATAAGAATAACGCCCTCTACAATTTTAATTCAAAATATATTGCAAAAGGGACTGTCTTCAGATTAAATTTTACATAGGGGCCTGTATTCATTTTAAATTGTGCATAAATAGATGTCTTCATATTAAATTTTGCACAAACAACCAAATTTTCTTTCAACATTCAGTTTTGACATTTTATCAGTGTCTACATCATCTAATTAATCATAACATGAAACTTCTGAAATTTACTATTGTTATATCCGGATGTATTCAATATTACATCATATGCTCAGACGCACACACACACACTTTTCAGAGATCATCTCTTCATTTAAAGTTGATATTCGTAGATAACGATTATTTGAATCAGGAACTGTTCATTTGATGCTTGATCGAAAGACGTCTAAATAAAGGATCCTCATTTTTGACATAATATAGCTTTCCAAGTACCAAAAATTCCATATTTGATCTTATTCAGATAGCAGTTTAAGCAAAAGTGTATTAAAAATAACAGTTAGCAACTGTTATCAAAGCATTCAACAGTTAGCAACAGTGAAAAATATTAACATCTATCGACATCTGTTTTTTCTATAGCAGTAAAACAATTTTAAAATAATAACACTTAAAATTAACTGATTAAGGCAATAACAATTGTTATTTTATTTGCTAATTCTTTGTGCAACTTGCTGACAGAAATACAGTTAATAATATATAGTATTACCGTTTATTAGCAATTTCAATTTTTTTTTCCGAATAATACTCATTCTTTAGGTGTGTCAGAATTGTTTTTCAATTTTTGACCGCCCCTCAAATCAGCGTACTGGTGGAAATTTAAGTATTGTGCAAAAACTATGAGGAAAGAGCTTAAAATTTGAAAAAAAATAACAGAAATTATTTCCATACAATATATTTTAAAAAGTTGTTTCATCTGAACTTGTACGAATGGGAGTTTTTCTCTATCATTTTATTTTAATGTCATTCACTACTGTTACTTAGAAGAACTTAATTTTTCAAATTTATTTCCAGATGGGAAAGAGGTGTGTATCGTTTTTTTAATTTATACATAATATAGTTTTTTTATAGAATGAAAAATTTAAAGTAGTGCACAAAAATAATTATACGACTTTACAGTTTAAAACACACTGAAATGTTTAAAATTCACTATTAAATAAAGCCGTAAATTTATATATTTAATCACAAAATAGAGCATATGGGGATGGGGATAAACAAATAAACGTCCTTCGACTTAAATATAAGAAACAATATACAAGTTATAGATTATAAGTTGAAATTAAATCACTACTATACACTTTGCATAATCATGCTTTGTTAGTTTTGTAAAAGTTATTCACAATGTTAAAAATAAAAGTTGTTTTGGATCTCACCTCATGTGTACGCTTTGCCTTGTAATTATTAGTAAGAAAATTGCTATTTGTAGATTTTTAATGTAATATCCCCACAAAATAATGGACTATTAAAGCACAAATTTTCTCAATTATATGGATGCCTTTATGTTCTTATCAAATTATTTATACCAAAAACTAAGGAAAGGTGGAATATAATTATACATCCTAATTATATTTTATTCTTTATTGTTTATTCGACGAACTTTGAAAATTCTGCAATTTTGTTTTCAGAAAGAATGAATTATGTGTAATGTTTTTTGCACTTCTAAGAGAACAATATAAGGTTTGAAAATATTAAAATAGGCTTGAGGATTGATTTCGTGTCATCTGAGGTCTGTCCTAAAAGAAAAACTAAAGCGCAGGAGTAACATTTCTTTCAAAGTCCAAAATCCCCGCCGACATTAGAAGAGGGAAAAACTTTAAATAAAACATAAAATACCACATTTAGAAGCAGAGGGAAAGAAAATCGCGGGAAAGATGTCTTAAAAAGTGTGCACTCTTTTTCCAAAGTGGTTTTTGTCATCTTGAAGGGTTAAGTTACTTTACCTCTCCCTCTGCCCTTTTACATTTTACGCGGAGAAAAAAAGCTCCTTCGCCTTTGAACATAGAATTCCCTTCATTCCCACCATAGTTGATCGAATTTTACACATATCGTTCGCCTTGCTAAAAAAGTTGGAGGCTATTTTGGCGGGGAAGTTTTCTTGCTGGGTGGAACCGAAGCTTTTAGGAAAAGATTTTCTATTTTCTTATCGAAGCGGCACTTTTTCCCCTCAACCTCTTTGCAGTTTCCCTATTTTTTTGTTCTATCCGCTTTTATTGAGCTTTTAAGTTCTTGAGGTCAAATAAATGCCTATGTGGTCATCGTGAGAGGTGTCTTATTTTTTATTGCAATGGTTTTAGCGTCTTTATTGACGATGTCGTAGATTTATCGAGGCATTCGGCTTTTTGTATGAAATTGTAAGAATTTCATGCGACTATTCAGGAGTACAACTATTGCAACTATCTCTACAAATATTACACCACGTATACGTTAAGTAACTTTCAGTATTCCATCATTACTTTAAACTAGTTGATCTTATTCTGCAATCTAATATTTCCAATGATTCTTCCAAGCATAAATGTGGTTATTTAGCCATCATGAGAGCTGGAAAATAAACACAATACTACATTTGTAAATCTCAGGACGTTCAGAGGGCTTATACTCCAAGTTGTTTCTACAAAATATCTCGTCCATCAAGTGCTAACTAATTTTGTTCATGACCAGAAATCTTGTCTTCAAGCTATTGAAGATTATTTGATGATGGCGGGCTGAAGGCTTTGGTCTATTTTCATGTACTGACGAGATGTATCGTCCATCAAGATCTGATAAGTTTTACTAATGATGAGATACATTTCTAAGAAAACTAGCAGGAGGCTTAAAGGCTTATTTAATTTTAATTTTAAAACATGTTTATCTTTGAAAATATTAAAATATTGCAAAAACTTTTTTTTAAATCGATTTTAAGACAGTACGTGAACAATTAACACATGTTTAATTCCAACTGAGAAGAAGAAATAAATTCCAACTGATAACATGAAGTAAAAACTTATTTTATTTGAAAATTAACTTAAAAAGTTAGCCACGCTGAGGCACCATATGAATTCTAAAACCTAATAATCCCTACAAGCACTGAATAATTTGCTATATATATAATTCAGCCGTCAGATATGTATTATTTTTAAAAACATGCTACACTTTGATATATTTGAAAGAATTACCAACACAATAAAAAGTCGTTTCTAAGGTTAGACAATCAAGGAAATCAACTTGATTTAATTCCAACTGAAAATAATCGATGGAAAAAAATCTTCAACGATTAATTTTAAAACCCAAGGCGTCACACACTAAAGCATCACACCATTCCCAAAATAAGTAATCAGTTTAGGACATTATGAGCACTGAGTTATTTGCCATAAATAATTCTGCATCACATCGCCCACAAACTTCTTTGTATAAATTCTTTATTCAAATCCAGATAAGCCTGTGGATACATTATTCACGGGGAAGGCGACTTGGAATAGGACCACGGAACCACAACAACATCAAAACTGACGGACATTTTAGGAGATTAAAGTAGATATTTATCTACAGGGGATTCTCCGTTTGGGATGTTAATGACGCTACATATCACCACGTGCCGTCTGTGTGTGGTTTCTGGTAGCAATTCGAAAGCTGCCATGAAACATGCATGCGTATACTTTGTAATGAAGTTTGGTTCCGCGTTGTGGCATGAATTTTTACGCCCAGGTTATTGCGTTTCCATTTGGCCCAAGTGGGTTTAAATATTTCCTCTGTGTTTGTCTGAGTCATAACGCGCTATATATATGTATGGGTTTCTCTCATTTGAGTATACTTCTGTCTTAGACTTGAGGATTTAATCTCAGGACGGTTGAGGAGAAGAGAGCTATTTATGTTTCGTCCAAATAAATGTTACTATGAGAAGGTTTTCATTGTAAATACAGAGGGCGCTATTGTTTTCGTGACCTCTTTTGTAACATGTTACGCGAAAACAATTTAAGCTTGCCTTGCAACTTAAAATTACTGTCAAGTAATGTCATCATACCGGATATATAGGAAATTAGTTCTGAACTGGAAAGATTTATCACTCTCCAAAAGTTTGTCTATGTTTACATTGATTAACTTGGTTATAAAAATTTTAATTCTTACATGCTTAGCTTCAAAGGATTGGTGCAGGTGAATTCTAAAATGTCATTCTTTATGAATAAACTCTGCAATATTGCTACAAAATTCATAGGTTTTAACATTTTTTTCTATTTTTGTATTGGTTTATGAATTTAAAATTGAAGGATAAGCAAAATCGTTTATAAATTTATTTCTGAAACATTTTAAGGAAAACAAAATCAGCTTCTGGAAATTTGATATCTGCGTTTTTTTTAATTATACCAGAAACTTTCAATTGTTTTTGTTAAACCTTTAAAAAGAATATGCAATAATTTTGCAACAAATACATTTTGTTAAATACATTATTTGTTCGGCGATGTTGATATACTAGTGCCTGACTTTTACACTATAAGTAATCAGAATCAATTAACTGTTTTGTTTCATCTATTTTGTAACTGTATTTGTGTGTCTTTTTTCTTGCATTTTTATCCTTTTTTTTGTTCTATGCAATAAAGTTCTATTCAATAAAGTAAAATAATGATTTAGATATTATTAATCGTAATAATACAGCTTTTCTAAGCAAAAAATATATTTCTGAACCTCACATTACAATGTTGAGTACCCTAGGTTTTACTTTTTTTTGTAAGGAAAAGGAAAAATACATATATGACTTGGTTCCTCTCATATTTTGTCTTTAAAGAAGTTTAATCCAATTTCCATTGTCGAAAGTTTACCGCTTTTGGCTGCATCTCAAATGATATCGATATTTCGTGTATATAGTCTGTATTCTGTGTATTTCTTTTGTTACTTCTAACTTATCCAAACATATATGCTATTCAGTCAATTCATTAAATTGATTCGAGTTTTTCATAAGGCTACTCAATTTTCCAGACCTCATGAATCATGGAATTATACAAAACAACATAAAATAAATGCTTTCATAAGAAGTAATCCATCGTTCATCTAAAAAGCAAAGAACTATAATATAATTCAAAACCAAATGTTTGAAAATAATATTCATTTGTACAATTAAAACTGATTACTTTGAATGTTTTTAGCGCTTTCAAACTCAGTTATAAAATTTTATTCGTTGGGAATGAAATTACTCCGGCTGTCATTTTCCTAAGTTTCTACACAAATTGTCCTGTATTTATTTCAAAATTTAAAATATCAATGCAATTTTTGTTTGTTGAATTTTAATTATGATTTTCGAAATTCTCTACTTTTCATTTATACAGAATATAATTAGAATTGATAAAATAAAGATGACTACTGCTTCGGGAGGTATCAATACAAATTTAGGTGGATTGTAATGTTTCCATGTACGCATCCAAAATTCAAATTTATTCCTTAAAAATCAAAAAATCTAATTGAAGTAAAGAGAAAATTAAAAAAAAAAAGGTAACAAACATAACACACTAACATAATTTTAAAAATAGAATATTTTTCACGCTTCGTTTTTATCTAGAAATTTAATTGCTATTACTTTGTTTTGCTTTACGCAAAAAATTTGCAGTGAAATAAGACAAGTATATTTCCAGATTATGATTTATAATAAATGTTTTTAAAAATTTACCAAATAATGATAGATGTTTAAAAATTGAACATAAATCTATACAGAGGAAATCTTTCGAATTTCAGGAAAATAATTTTAACTATGTGTGTAAAGCCTTCAGAGTAAAACTGTCGAATTATTATAAAAATATCAAATTTACATTGTGATAAAATAGGACGAATAATATCATCTTGAATTTATGTACAAGAAATCGACTGCAAATTCCGTATAGAATGTAATGATAAGTTGAAAATTCTTAAAATGTAAAATACTAAATTTTCTAGTTCTTCCAAACTCAGAATACTCTAGCTTCATATAGTTTTAATGTTTTATTTCCTATTTACTGTCATGGAAAAATAACAAATCACCTCCTTTATTTCAAGCACCATTCATACTAGACCAAATCCAAAGGTATCATTCAATAGTTTCATCAATTCCATCCTCTATAAATTAAAATTTAAAAAATATGCATAAAGGGGCATGTTTATATTAAATTTTTCACAAACAATGATATTTCTATTTCAAGCACTATGTTTTGATGCCGTAATCAGATTGTGCATTGTTAAATAAGTCTAAAAGTGAAAATTCATGACTTTATATACCGAGATACACAATTCTAAAATTTGTGCAAATTTCAGGGAACATCTCAAAATAGAAGCTGCAATTTGTGTATCGAGATTAATTGTATTAAGTTATAGATACCCGAATTCTAAATTTGAACAATATTTCAAAGGTATTTTTCAGAGAACCGAGAATTATTACATCTATTATGCAAGATCAAACTATTTGAGAATTACATTATTATATTTACTATGCATGTATAAACGAACCGAGAATTACTATCCTAGATTTGTCAAACGTCTTTTAAACATTTGATTGCCCTTTAAAATAACAAAAAGAATAAAAATTGATTGTAGAGCAAAAACTAACTATCGGAATGAGCTGAAATTTTGCATGGCCATACCAAGAAGTCCTTTTGATTCCCAATAAATATAATAAGGTTCATATTCAAAATAGTTTCAAATACTAGTTTAATAATTATTATTTCATACTAAAAGCTATTTTTTTAAATAATATTAGGTGGATTGTGTTTGGGTTGTTCAACATCAACATGATACAACATCTTTGAATTTCTCTATTAAAATTGCTCGAATGATTATTTTCTTTCCCGTGATTGTACATCGTATAGTGTATTTTTGCTTTACTTAAATTTATGGATAAATAATATGAAATTATCCATTTCGTACGAACAACAAAGATAAAAATTTCATTAAAATAAGCTTATTTTCTTCTTTCAAGCATTTTAATTAAGACATTGATTATAGATATAAATAATTAATTAATTTTGTATAGGGATATTTAATAAAACGCTTAGTAAAGTAAAAGAGTTCACCTTTCAGATGTACACAAATATCTTATCTCCTATTTTGAAATTTTTATCCGCGCAAAGGACTGATGAATATTCATTAATTCCAATTTAATTTATGTTTACAGTGCAAAGAAAATGAAGTAATCCTCATATTGTATTCCATGTTGACAGTCAGTTTGAAACTCAAACGCAAAAATACCGTTGAATTTAAACATTTATATCTAAAACATATTAAGTTAGTTACTTTATTTTTAATGTCCGTTTCAAAACTTAACTTATATTCTATTAATTATGATAATTGGTATCGACTTTTAATCTCTGAACGCAATGAAATTAAATTAAAAATAATTTTGCTCTATCTCATGTTAGATTGAAATTTATTAATATGTAATACCAAGTTCATATTACACATGAATTAATAATTTAAAAATCGTATTTATATTTCTTTTTTATGTAAATAATACACAGAAGAGAGCTCTTTTGTTAAGAGAGCTCATTTTTCTATTTCAAAGCCTCTTTTAAGGGCACAATGTTCAAGAAATCAACTTATTAATTTGAGCGTTAAAACGTAATTTATATGATATTCTGAAGTCAAAAATTAAGATAATTTTTGAGGGAGTTACATGTGCAACTACGTCAAAAATGTTATAACATTTCATAGCAGGAGTTAACTACAAAAAAAGTGTTTCATTTAAATATAAATTTTTTCACATTTCTCTGGTTTCGAAATGTTCCTTGAGCCATCTGGTTTTAACTTAATAATTAGAAATATTTTTTGAATGATCCTTGCAATATTTGTGCGTACTTAACTGCACATTCAAAATGCATCATGATTGAAAATTTTGGCTTAATATGCTGCTTAACATATACTTTTTGGGATAAAATGTCAAGTTTTTTCCAACAATTTTTAGACGTAGAATATGTCTTACCTTTCAAAACCTGATTACCTTTCTAAATTGTTCAGTGTCACAAAAAATATCTTATGTGCGAAAAATTTAATATCTTGTAAATCATAGGATACATAAATAAACGATGTTCGCGTTTAAAAGAGCATTAAACAAAGAATCATATAACTGCTCATAGCTCTTGCGCTGACGTCATCGGCTGATGCAATCGCAGCGCAAAATTTCGTCAGGATAAGGCGAACTGCCGCTCACATTAACTTAGTCTAGCTCCGGTCTCGTATTAATTTCGTCTCTTTGCGATTTATGAATACTAATAGAATATAGGAAATCTAAATGTGGAAAATTGCAAAAATTTTCAAAACGGCCAAATATATGCATGATAAACACCATAAGAACTATAGAAACGTCAACAAAAAGAAAAACGTTGAGTTGGAGATTGCAAGAAGAGCTGGACATCCGATGCTAAGTGTCAACTGGCTCAGCGGGAGCGCCTCAAAGTTGAGGCGTCGTGTCTCTCAGATAATTTGGTCTAGTTCCGACCAAATTTGTGTGAGCACGACGTTTAAGGTGTCAGTTGTTTCGTCTCTTTGAGCATTTTAAATGATAACTGAAAGAAACCAATATATTTAATACTTGTTTAGATACCGGACCTTAAAGTCTGGGAAATGGAAAAAAATTAAAATTTCCAAATATGTGCATAGTAAATACACGAAAAATTATAGAAACAGCTCTTGGACTAAATATCTATAGATTGGGAATCCATGAAGATCCCGGACATCGTATGCTGATTTTCAATGGGCTAGGAGGAAGTTCTTGAAAGTATAGGATTCTCCCCTTGAAGGTGAACAAATGACTGATACGAGCACCTCCACCACTGAATTCGACACAAATCGCATATCTGACTATATAAACATTTTATAATCTCATGATGGAGATCAACTCGTAGAGGTATGAAATGAGCGACATCCTTCAACGTAAACATCTAGTGTGCCAATTGTGATGTACACTGAAGAGCCAAAACATTATGACCACCTACTCAATAACGCGTTGCGCCTCCTTTGACCTGCAAAACAGCTGAAACTTGCCAGGGCATAGATGCCACAAGTTCTTAGTACATGACTGGAGACAGTTTGTACCAAATGTCTAAGCAGCGGTCACGCAAAGTCGAGATATTAGGACATGGTGGTGTTTGATCTATGAGCTGCCGCTTCATGACACCCCGAATGTGCTCTATTATGGCGAGTAAAGTGGCCAGGACGTTAAGTAGAATTCATCAGTATACTCCTCCAACGCAATCCGAGCAATATGCAGGGAGGGGTGTCTTGCTGCAAGATTCCAGTTCCAGTTGGGAAGATAGACGCCATGTAAGGGTGCAACTGATCCGCAATGATGTTCAGATAGTTCTCAGCGTTCATTGTCTGATCTACCGCAACTACGGGTCCCAGAGTCACCCATGAGAACGTCCCCCAAAGCATAAAACTGCCATCACCAGCCTGTGTATGACCTGCTGTCAAGAGGGGAGCAATTGTTCACCTGGCAGACGGCGTACCCTGACACGACCATCGACGTGATGAATGAGAAATCAGGATTCAACTGACCAGGCAACTCTCTTCCACTCATCCATGGTCCAGTCTCGATGTTCCGGAGCCCACTATAGACGGAGTTGACGATAACTCTTGGTCGACAGAGGCGCACGAGTAGACGTCTGTTGCTTAGACCCATATCCAACAGTGTCCGCTGCGCTGTGTGTTCCGAAACACTTGCGCTTGGACCTACATTGCATAGAGCTGTCAGTTGAGACACTGTCTAGTGCCGATTTTGCTTTACCAAGCGGGACAGTCTCCGACTAGTGGACGACCAACAACTTTGCGTCTACTGCTGGTGTCACCGTCATTAATACACTTTACATGAATACTTACAACGGCAGATCGTAAACAACCAACCAGTCGTGCAGTTTCGGTGATATACGTTCCGAGTCCTCTCGCCATTATGATCTACCCTCTATCAAATTCGCTTAGATCAGCAGTCTTTCCCATTACTCGCAAAAGTAAGTGCAAGAATGATTACTTACCTTCTACAGCAGCAGTTAAACACCATTCTCACTTAATCACGTGTCCTCCATGTCATCCAGACGAGTTCGTTGAAAAATGTGGGGATGGTCATAATATTTTGGCTTGTCACTGTATGTGTGGAGCTATGAATATTTGATGCGTGAAACTCACTCTCATTCACCATACGGCCTGACTGCAGTACTCTATCCTTCAAACCTAGAGGACTTTTTTCGACACAGCCCCGTCCGTTTTTTCCCTCTTTATAACTGTACCATACTCTTACTAAGAGGAATTTGTTTTAACTACATGTGTACAAACTATTATGTGAATTAAACTTTTGACAGTACATAGAATGCTAATTCGCTGGGATCCATCAAATTTCGTTATTCATCAAAATGTTTTACAAAGCTTTATGTTTTATACTGCAATATTTTTGAACCAAACTTACTATATAGGATTTTTCGAACATAAAATATCTGCGGAAACTATTGAACAACAACAAAAATTTCTTTCGAAAGAACTTTATTTCCTAAAACATCCTCTAATAGAGAAGTTTATTTTGGAAAATAATCCAAGCGACTGACTTTAAATGTACCCTTAGGGTTAGTATTTCTAACATTTCTTTGTTTACTACGCGCGCGTCGTCTTATATTTATTGCGTTATTTGACCTTAAAAGAAGAACTCGTGCATTGAGAAGCAATTACACTGTCCCCACAAATGTGGTCATTCGTTTCAGAAAATGACAGTGGACTCTAAGTCCCAATCCACGGCAAAATAAAACAAGCGATCGTATACCAAAGGACACGGTTGATGAACATAGTTTCATGTTGGAAATCCATACAACATTTACAAACCGAAATGCATTTTCCAGATATCCCATCCAGAACCCACAATACATTTTACACAAGTCATTTATTTACTTTTTAGAAGTCCATTCCGCAGCAAGAAAAAACATAAAAAACTGTCCCGCTCCAAACAATCTACCTTCTAATGACCATAACTCAAGTTCCTAACCTTCATTGGAAAGGAGCCAAAACTCCCGAACAGAACTCCTCCCCTTTAGGATTTCAGTCTTCAATTTATTGCATCGGAGCCAAAGCATGCCATGAAGGGGGAACAACAATTACACTCGATGGGAAAAAAGAAATCCCAACAACAATTAAACTAACATGAAATTACGAAAAGGGCCCATGAGCTTAAAGAAGAACGCCCACGGCGCATGAACTAGTTCAGAACGAAATAATTTTACTTTCCTAGAGACCCACAACTTTTCTCCCTTTAAGATTAATGAGGTATGCAATTAGGGTAATAAGCAAGGCAAGAATCAATTACCTTAATTCAAATTTGATCGGAAAGAAAGTCCGCAGTTGCTTGTTATAATTAGTTGTTTTGTCGATCCGGTAGAAGTGAATTGGACAGATGGAAGGAGAGGGAAAAAATTTCATAGAGAAAAATGCAAAGGTGGAAAATAATGGCCTTTAGTTTTGTTTTTAGTATTTTGCATATTTTACTTCCTTAGCTTCTCTGAACGTAGTTTCTGTTATAAGTAATACTCTTTAGGGTATTTTTCTAAATTGGTATGAGGCATTTACACTTGTTAGAGTCAATCATCTGTTCCATAACACAGACACAAATGTAGATGATCGATTGAAATTAGGCACATTTTTACTTGTTTGGCTGTTTTGAACAATTTGTGTTATTGCGTTAAAGGCACGATAGTTCTTCGGTGGGGGTTTTCTTATTCGACAAATGACATTTACATTTGTTATAGTGAAGCACCTGTGTCATAGCACAGACACATACGGATTGATTGAAATTTGGTTCATTTTTTTGGCTCATTTAGATATAGTTTGTGTTATGGCGTTTTATTTATAACTCTTTGGGTGGTTTTTCTAAATTGACGAAATGCATTTTTATTTGTTAGAGTAAATCATTTGTGTCATAGTACAGATACATAGGCAATTGATTAATATTAGGTATACATTTTACTTCTTTTGATTGCTCTAAGCAATTTGGGTTATGACGTATAAAGCATGGTTGATCTTCGGTGCAATATTCGGATTCAATCCCTTTGTGTCATAAAGCAGATATATAGGTAATTGATAAAATTAGAAATACTTTATACTTCTTTGGCTGCTCTACACAATTTGGGTTATGAAGCTTAAAGCATGGTAGTTCTTTGGTGTGATTTTTCTAAATTGACAATTGAAATTTGCCGATTTTATAGTGAATCATCTGTGCCATAAAATAGATACATAAGCGATCGATTTGAATTTGACACATTTCTTCTTAGGTTGTTCTGAACAGTTTTTTTTATGAAATTTAAAGCGTGATTGCTACTATAGGTGGGTATTAACTAAATTGTTTCAAGACATAGGCACTTGTTTGAGAAAATATCATCGGTGTCAAACACATACATATGTATTAATGATTAGAGCTATATTCCGATCAAATGAATTTGATTCACTTTGATATTTAGGATAAATTTGTTGTGTATTAATTTGTTCCGGTAAGAAAATTCACAGTTTCTTGCTTTAATTAGAAGTGAATAAGTTATAGTTATAGAAGTTGTTAATGTTAGTTGTAGAAGTGAATGAGGCTTGAAAAGGAAAGAGAATTGCATAAAAAATAATGGTATTCATATTTAGTTAAAGATTTTATACGATTTTTTAACGAACAATGATTTTGAATTATTTAGTTTTGGTAAATCTAGAAGTTTAAAGAGTGTCAACTCATCGATGGTGTTTTTAAAAATCGGTTAAAATATTTTTGCAATTATTAATTAATGCTATGTTTTAAAACTCAAACCAAATCCACATAAGTTCGCCAGTTTTGATTCAATAAATCTACTTTCTCTAATGAATTCGCATTTCCAAATGGTACTATGTAAAACTCTTGAATAACAATTTCATTTATTTTGAGCTGGGAAATTGCTGTACATTGGATAACAAAACATCCGATTTGACTACTTCAAGATTTTATATGTTTTCATTAATTTTACAAGGATGCAGTTAAAATTATAATTTGAAATTTCATGATATAAAAAATCCAATTTTTCTACTTCAGCCTTCCATGAAAATCATCGAAAGTTTTGTTAAAAAATTTAATATATGATAATTATGAAATCAGACCCTTAAAAGTATTCAGATAGCTACCGTAAAAAGTACAATTTTGTACACAAAAAATGTTTATAAGACTTTTTTTCCTTTACATCTTATATTATTTTGTCTAAACCATTGCTTATACAAGGTATTTGTTCAAACTGAATACAATTTCACTTCATTCTACTTGCAGATAAATTTTCAACGGTTTTCAATAGAAATGTTTGATTTCTTCCGATTTTCTCATAAAACTATTGATAGAATAAAAAAATTTTAAATTTGATCATATTTAAACCGTTAAATATTATTACGTAAGGACGACACTTTGATTTGTAAACAACTACTTTTTGAATTATTGATATGGTCATTCCAAATTTGTACTTTAATTCGAATGTTATTTTTATATATAATTGTATGCATATTAAACCTAAATATTAGCAATAAATTCAAGTGTATTTAATCCCACTGCCACACCCCAGATCATTTCATAACAGATTCACAGACCGAAATCTGTTTTGGGATTCTTTCACTCAATTTTCGTTCTGTTTTCCTCAATTTCCAATTATATTTTAAGATTAATTAAGCATTGAAAATGATTTTCCATAAAATAATAAAAGGTTTCTTAAAGATAAGTTTAAAATGATATTTTACAGTGAAACACATATGACAACGCAAAAAACTCCAAACAATGTGTATTTAAATAGTAAAAGAAGTATAAAGCTGTTTAATCCGACGAACTTTTAAAAATACCCAAAGAAGTATTGAACGAATTAAAAACGAGTTTTAAAATAGTACTCTTACCTAATTTTTAGTCTTCTATTTTGAAGCAGTACATGTTTTACTATATTGAAACACGAATTGTTGAACCGGTGCTTGGTAGTAAATAATAGTTAAAACTTGAATACCATTAAACCCTCATTAACATCCTAAATAAAACAGTCTACATTATAATAAAAGGATGATACTCTTTACCGTGTCTAATACATTTGCATAGTATAATCTTAAAGTTAAAATGAGAAAGTACTTGTAAGATAAACAATTATACGCATGTCGCTTCCTTAATCTTTCAATAGAATTTCATATGAACATGCGTCCCTATATCGGGTTCGGAATATAATTTGTATAAATTAAACTAAATAATGTTTAATCTATTTTGTTTATTATACTAACATTGTATTGGTTGTGCCAGTTTAATCATAGGAACTTAAAAAAATTATATAGAAATGTAAATCAGAAGTTTAAGCTTTCCCAGACTTTACAGTTCAAAAATAATTAATATAATTATTTTTTGTTTAAACATAGCCTAACTCAGCATTTTACCACCGGAAGCAGAAAGTGCTTAAAACTGCTACGTACGTCGCAAAACAAACAAAGTTTTAACAGAACAATTTTTCCTTAATTTTGTAAAAATTTTGGCCGATTTTGTTTTCAGTTATGAGTTACTATGTTCTTCAGTGCGAAGAGAGAGAGAGTTTATTCTTATATAGCATCGGAAAAACCTCCCTACACCACCCAAATTACCACAAAATCTTTATAAATAACACATTTGCTACGTCAGTGATCAAATATTTAACTTTAAAATTTATCGACAGAACTACAAATTCTGAAAGTATGCCTTGGTTTTAAATAAAGTAAGTTAATTAATTTTTATGGCTTATTATAAATACGTAATACATGTGTGGCCGATAGTTGTGATTTACGTCTGTTTTTGATTTTACTGCAATTTTCAAAATTTGGACAAAATACCTGCAGAACAATTTCAATTGCTTGGAGTTGTGTTGTAGAACAATTTCAATTGTTTGGAGTTGTATTGCAGAACAATTGTATTTGTTTTGAGTTGTGTTGCAGAACAATTTCAATTGCTTGGATTTGTGTTGCAGAACACTGAATATAATTCTGCACCTGGGATTTAACCTATTTTCAAAAGTTAGGATTTTTTATTCCTTTTGCTCTATGTGGTTAGGTTAAACTTTCATTTCACTGCTCTTTATTCTCACAAACACAACATTTCCCCTAGTGGTTGTCTCGACTTGGTGAATTTCGTCATTAAAATAAACTAACCAGAATTTAATGGACAAGATCTCTAGTCATTAGGGAAAAAATCAATTAACTATGCTGTTCGCCACTGATTGGGGCAACATAGACTGAGGGCTTCAAAGGAAAATAGTGGACAACACTCGTCACCAGTGTTCCAATCTGCCATGGTCACCCCCAGGCAGTCGGCGTCTCTCCGTTCTGGATGACAACTAGGCACGACTACCTTGTTTTCCACTTGCATTTGATTCATGTGTTGCCCTTCCCACAATGCGTGTTGCGTAGTCAGGGCATCATAGATGCAGTTAACCTGCATAAGTGACACTAAATGGTTCAATACCCGAGGGTAGGAATGGAAAAAATTATCATACATTGATCAAGCCACTGTAGAAACACATTGGTAATATCTTGATGACGAGGAATCTGGTCATTAGCAAAACTGATCAAACCTCTTTGGACAAGGTATACACTACCCTACAATAATGGACAGGACGCCAGCGGATTTGCATAAAATATGACTACTTGTTTGGGGATGTTTTTAGTGGGGTATGGCCAGGGACATTGGCATGTTGTTCCTGGTCAATTGAACGCCGACGTCTGCATGAACATTTAGGACATTCAGGTTTTTCCTACGCTCTGGCAATTGTATGGAATGGACGAATGTTACTCCAGGACGACAAAGCTCCATATCATATTCCAGCCTCTGTCCAGAAGTGGTATCGAGATATGGATGTAAAACGTCTTCCTTGGCCTGCTCAGAGTCCGGGCTAAACCCCATAAAACATTGGTGGGACAAGTTAGAGCGACGCTTATGGACCAGAGAACCATGTCCAAAATCTACAGCTGAGCTGTCGGCATTCTTGCAGCCGGAATGGACATAAATACCCATAGATGTGTATCAAAACCTTGTTTAAAGTAATCCCAGAAGAGTTGTTAGTGTAATTGCAGTACGAGGGGGACCATCCCTCTATAAAAGCATGTAATCTTTCCTTTATACCATCACATCTTGCTGTCCAGGCTATTATTTTAAGGTAGTGTATAACCGAAACCCGTTGGAGGTTTCAAGTATTTTAAATAAAGGACACTTGTGTCTTTGCTCTCTCTTGTTTGTTAGTTTTCAGGAGATTGTTCTGCTTTTTTCTTAATTCGCTTCGAACTAAGCTCTCATGGCTCGTTTGCAATATGCCCCAATATAAAAACATTTGAATAAGTGCTTTTATTTAAATAACATACAAAATAGGTTTTTATTTGTAAATTCTATTCGCTAGTAGAATAACATGATTCTTGATCTAGTCGTAGACAGTTCATAAATACACAGTTGTGGCACAATGTAAGAAAAACATGGAAATATAGATGAATTAATTTGTAAAGCATACTTTGTGCTTATTAATTATACAACTAATTTCTACTTTCAGAGTAGCAATGTACTTTACAAAGTTTAGAGTTTTGTAAAGTATATATTAACAACAATTTAATCTAAATGTAACCTTATTTATGTTTAAGGTTTCCGATCACGTTGAAAATGTCATTTTTAGACGAAAATTCCATAGTTTTTAGCGTATTTGATAGAGTATTAATTTGACGTTCCAAAATATATTGTATTTTTTCTCTAAGTTAATTAGTTGCAGAGATACTAAGATTTTAATCAAAGAGGGAAAACCAGAAGTAGATATGGAAAATACCGAGTGACCATTGAAAGACCTAAAACCTGACAAAATTTATGTCTAAAACTTACTTTTTTTATAATTTTTGAAAGGTTTTTCAACTGTTTAAATGGTGTCTCTTTTTGAAATATTGCGAATAGTTTTAAAGAGAAGTGAAGATCAAATTTGTTTACACAAGCAGTAAAAGCAAGAGTGAGCAAACAACACACTTCAAACCTTGTTTTTACTCTAAATTAATTATTATGCATTATTTCCATACTTCAAATGTTATAACACTAAACGTTATCGATGGATTCTTGTAGAACTTTGAGAATTTGTTCTTTATAATGTTGTCTAGTCAATGAACTAGAATAATTATGCTGAGTTGAATAATTTTTTAAAAATGGCCATCATTTAAGAAATAGGACACTAAAACTATCAAAAATCTTATATTCATTTTTCAATGCTTGTAAAATTCTTGTTTATTTAAATTTAATTTTGATTCTAGTTCATTCCCTACAACAATGCATGTAGTTTATTTTGGTAGCATCATTTTTCAAATTTTTTAAATAGATTTTCATGTAGAACATTTGACATTTTTGACAAATTTCTTTAACATTTCATACGTAATTAAATTTTTAAAAATTATTAACATCTTTAAAAAAAATATTTATAGCCCAGTGTTATTGTTTAATAACACTAAATTTTAAAATATCATTAAAATGTTTTTAAACCACATTTTGAAAAAAATAGTGTCTCTATAGTTTCCGGATACATGCCATAAAATAAAATTTTTACACAGTATTTTATATGATTTGACGAATTATTACGCTTTTAGTTCAAAATTACCCATACAAACATAATTAAGTCTAGAAATAAATGCGATTACAAATTATCACGTCAATCATAGAAACGTAGATTATTATGTCGTTTTGAGTAGAATAATCGAGAGTAACAGGCTATGTACCTATCATATTTTAGGTATGACTGACACCAGAATAAGGGATACTGATTCAACACTTAAAACAAACCAAGTGTTCATCTGACATGTTTAAATATCTTTATATTTGAATACTTACTTAACTAGACGCTCAGTCAGTAGAGCATCGGGCTCGCATCAGAAGGGTTGTGAGTTCTGTCCTCGGCGGAGCCTGCAATTCTGATGATTACGAGATCGGCGCTTGGACCTGGCTAAAGACCGTCGTGTTCACTAATGGTGACTGGGGCACGTTAAATAGGTCGTGGTCACAAAGTCCCCATGTTCCCATACCAAATCAATACCTCTGGGGGTACCTGATAAGGGGGTTATCGGCCTCTGATTGGGATCTAAATTATGATATGTGTGAGTGAATGGAAAGATGAAAGGGGCCTTCCTGTAAAACGGATGTGCCATGTATGTCGAGCAAAGTCTGACTTTCTCCCAATGGGGCTCAATAACATGGAAGGCGCGCCCCCTCGCCTCTTGCCGTCTTCGACGGGCCTGGCACTCCTCTGGTCTGACAGTGTGGGCATGAGAACCAACAACAAACTTAACTAGACAAATACTTGAACAGTAAAAGGGAAAACCCTCTATGTTCAATAGCGTAATCCCTGATCATATTTGTCTAATAGAGATATCAGATGCATTTTCGAACTTAAAGTTTGGTTTCCTACTTCCTTCATAGTTCCTCGTCAAATCATAATTAAAGGTTGAAATAAATACAATGTTTACAAATTATCTCCCCAATCGGAGTATACTTAAACCTGTTTTTGTGCGGTGGATAGGGACCTCATAAAAAAATCTTACAAAACTTCACGAGTTGCTTTAAAATATATTTTTCACAGCACATTTAAAAAGTTTTTTTTTATGCTGCGATAAACGACCGCATAAAAATAATTTCACTTAGAAAATAACTCAAAACCTTACGAAATAACTAGAAATAGCTTTTTTAAACGAAATCAAGGCAATAGGCTTGACAAGTACTTGGAATCTCGTCAAACCTTTTGGAATCTCATTTAGAAAATACACATGCGAACATTTTTAAATATTTTATTCACATATGTAATTATTTTACGCATACAAAACTTTTCAAAATGTATAACCATTGTCCTTCGTAGTCTGACAGTACGCGGATTTTCTTGTGATGAATTGGTTCAAAATCACTTTCGCCACTTGAAGATACTAACTCGCACTCTTTTAGGGTTGAGTTATTTTCAGTTATCATGTAGTCGGTGTAATGGACTAAAAATTAGAAGTAATTTCTCCTGGCTCCATACAGATTTATTTATAACTCCATACAAATTCCTGACCCCATACATATTGTCCTGAAAATTTATGATTGTAAAGTTTTATAGCTATAAAATACTTTTAAGATTTAAAGCGAAAAACATGGGGCGCTTTACACTCCTCACTATTATCTATTGCATGCGCCCCACGTTTTTCGTTTTAAATCTTACAATTATTTTTATAGCTCTTAAAACTTTACAATCACAAATTAATTTTCAGGACAATCTGTATGGGGTCAGGAATTTGTATAGGGATATAAATCTGTATGGGGCCAGGTTAAATTATTTGATACTTTTTAGTTGGTTACAAAAACGTGCTATTTTTAGAAAAAAATTTATTTAAGTAATTTTTATTGATAACTTTGTCAATTATGTTCTAATTTGATTGAAATTTTAAAAGGACTGTAAGTAGATTGTCCTGAATAAATGTTTTCATGTACCGCACAAAAAAAGATCGCACAAAAAAAATCGCACAAAAAAAGATTGCACAAAAACAGGTTTGAGTGTATATAAGAATCAAAAGTAGTAGGTTCTGTGCCTCTCATGTGCGACAATGCTAGTTATATCTGAAACATGAGACGGTTATTAGACCATAAATTATACCTGGAGTGCATCTTGTAGATTTGACTTCATATTTGAATACTTAATTAATAAATCGCATGTTTGAGTGCCATAAATTAAAGGGGGAAGTACTCCTATGTTCAATAACGTAATTACTGATAATATTCTCCTAAGAATATAGATAAATCGTGTATTTTCAAACTTATGTCACGTTTCCAACTTTCATGCTCTTGTCGTTATTCCTGTTCTAAGGAAGACCATCACCATTACTTAAGCTTTTATAGAACTCTAAGTTCTTGGCTCCAGGGCTTCATTAAAACCAGTGGTGAAATCTACCCTGATAAATCAACAGGAGTTTGTTCGAACCAAAACTCCTGGCAGATTTGCATAATTTATGACACAGATCTACTTATGCATTCAGAATAACTTTTAGTTTTGTTTTATCCTTCTGGGTTCTGAAGAAACCCAGACGTTCTTTCTTTGACGATGATTTCTTTTATGCTCAGTAGAGTCAAAATTTACATCAAGGCGATCTCAATTTTCTTAAAGTACCGTGTTTTCCTTGCGATAATGCTTTTCTTTTCATGCATCTGTGGGTTTAAGGAGTATCATTTGTGATGTATGCATAGGGAAGGGTCTTAAAATGCAAACAAAGGCTAATAAATGAAAAAAAAATATTAATTATGTGTGCACAGTTGGAAAGAATCAAAATTCATTTGCATAATGGAATTAGAAGTGTACCACACTTGGAAAAACAATATTTTACTAACTATGATGGTGGTCAATTTAGTAAGTGTTGGCCATTGACATGAATCGTGTCGATTTTAGTCTCATTTAACTTGCTTTGACATTTTAATTTGGATTTGAATTTCCTTTTGTGGTGTTTTAGGAGAACTATATCTTATTTATTTAAAGATGGAAATAAACTTGAAACTTAAAAGTATTCCATTTCTCAAATAAATTAACTGCTGAATTGTAGACTACTATCGAGCTTATCATTCACTTTTGCATGGTATTTATAGCAACAACTGTTGTGTTTTTTCTTTGTTTCGGTATAATTTAGTCCAAAACCACTTGTCTTATGTCGTAATTTCGGAATTAATCCCACAGATATTTCACAAAATTAGATTTCGTTTCAGGAAACATGGTAAGTGATTGTAAGCTTTTTTCCTTGCATGTATGCACCATAACTCGTTGGAGAAAATTTTTCCATAGCAAAAGTACACTTGCGTTCACATTATTTGGTTTATAAGAGACTTGTTCGTATGGCAGAAAAAGAAATAGAGGCAGTGATTTACTACACAGCCCGAAGAGCCACATATAGTCAGCTTGGCGAATCAGTATATTTGTATTTCCTCCAAAATATTCCGCATACCTACTCGTTAACCCTCCAAGTAGTTTCAATAAGATATCTTGTCTTTAAAGATATATCTTGCCATCATGGTATTGTTTTTATATGGTGATTTGAAAAGTGATCAAGCTATGGTCAAATTTGTATATAACAGCAAGATGTCTAGTTCCTCAAAATCTGGTCAGTTTTGCTAATGACTGTGATGCCTTGTCAAAACAACCACCAGAAGAGTTAAGCAGGAAAGACTAGAAAAATGCAGTGTACGAACCCTTATGTCACTTACTAGCAAACGAAGTATAACGTATAACAAATTTCAGATATTGACAGTACTTCCATGAATGTGGAAGTACTGTTCAAATGTGCGATCTACACATTGTGTAGGTTCACACGAATGTTTACGTACTGTCCACATAGGATGATAGTCTATTTAAGGTACCCTGTATTACTCACATCAGACTTAGTGTCCCTGTTCCAAGTTCTACTCAGATATGAAGCTGTGATCGAAGCTTGCTTGCAAACAGAAAAATATAGATCTGGAGTTTATAGGGAAAATACTATCATCGAAGCAAAGTACAGTTTAAAAACATCTCCTTTCAGCGCCAATGATTCTACTGTCCTCTTTGGGTTTGTCCCAAACGCCGAAAATGGGCTGGAACGTTTCGACTACTGTAGTATAGGTTTTTGACCCTGATCAATAGTTATTCAGAGTTACGCAACCAGTTAAATTACATGCTATAGTTCACTTGTGAATAAGAAGTTTAAAGAGTCATTTTAAATAAAAATGTCTTCAGACTAGAAGAAAATGGATAACTGTGTCTTAACCCTCCTGGTGGTTCATCTTCACGGCGAAAGCTGTCCAATAGTGGCTAGTCACTAACGTAAAAAAGAACTGTTCCCAATTGTTTTTTTTATCTTCTTTTCTGGACAAGGTAAAATTTGCTTCTTACATGAGTTGGAAGAAAAGTCCAGTTTTGTCTTCACGAGATACCTCTTCAATCAATGATGATTGGACGATGTATCATGTTGAGAACACTTAGAGGGTTAACTTGGATTGATATTCTTGAAAATACAATCGCCTTCCCAAACCTGGTACATATACAACTACGAAACACAAGAAACGAATATGCAATCAGATTGTGAAAGTTCTTGCATTAGAGAGAGAGAACTGACGGTCAATACTAGATAAAGGGGAACCATGATCACCCAGACGTCATTAAACTCTGTATTTTCACACTTCGAAATGTTGGATAAAGGAGTTCTTCGAACACCTCCTTAAAGAAGAACATGTCAATGTGTCGTCATAAATCCTTAGAATGCCTTCGTCCTTCAGGGTTACTGTTGTGGATTCTCTAAGGAAGACTTCAGTGGCTGAGTTCGTCTCCTGACAGGGCATGACTGTCGGCTAGCACTTATTTTATTGCATTATTGTTGACTCTCCTGACTGTATTTTGTGTAATAATAGACAACCCATGACGGATCCATACTTAAACATGTGCACTATACTTAATAATTTTAGTAGCAAAGTATAGAAGTATTGGAAAGCCAGAAGGCGAATAACGTAAATTCAAGTGCCTAATATCTGTTTCATTCAGTTCTTGCATTAATCACTATCAATATCACCAAGATAATATGAAATATTTATTCTAATTCTTGATATATTCCCACTTTTGAAATGTAAGTGATGTGAACAATTAGCTTCTTATTAACTTTACTTGAGCATACAACCCTGTGTCTTGATAAATTCAATAAACTGCAGTTTAATCGTACTGAAATGTCTCCTCGTGCCGTCTTCATCTCAGTAATAGGTTACATAATAAGCTTTGTATCTTACTCAATACATATTCCAAGATGTCATCATTTTATACATATGTATGGATCGGAATATTTTCTGGCATAAATGAAATGAAAAGTTAAATCCTCGCATACACTATCTACATTCAGTTTATTCCTAACTTTCATGTGAAGCATTCCCAATTTATGTATACAGTTCACCCTTTTCATGTTTCCACTACTGAAAAGGCTAATGCGAGGGAAAACGGAGCCACCGCGCCATTTGCCATTCACAAAACACATCCGCCCAGAATTCGACGGACTTCTTTCTGGCATGAAAAGAGAAACAAAAACAGAGACTCGAAATATCGAGGAACATTTGACTACTCGCATTCGCATGTTGATAGGTGGATCGGGTCCTCGGAGGCTCGCCAAGAGGCGCAGTCTCATTGTCTGCCCCAGACATTGATTCGAATTCATTTCCCTGCTTCGTTGAACAATGCATATCAAAATAAATGCCCTCAGTTCCGTTCGTCTTTTGTATAAGTCCCCAGAGACAAAATGGTGCATCGAAAGCCAAATACGCGACTGCGGGGTCATATAAAGACCGCGTCTACCTATACTCGGTATGGAGTACAAACCACTCTTTGGGGGTTGAAGCGCGCTCGTTTCATTTTTGTAAGCGAAGTTAATACTCACGTAGTTTACGCTAGTGTTTTAGAACTGTGGAGATGACTATTTGTAGCAAAAAGTGAATTTGAAACAATTCGAGGGAGATGGGTTTGCGACTAGATTGAAGTTGCTATTGTTCAATCTCATTTTAATCTGTTCTCTAATATTCATTTAAATATCTAGCCTTCTGAGCTCCACGAGATTTTCGATTGACAGAATATTGGTTTTACCCCTTAATACATCTAATGTCCAAATGACTACATGGATTGATTGAAAAAAAAACTCACTGTCCAACCTTCAAGTGCCCTCTTATGAGAGAGTCGTGGTCTTTTTATATTCAATTTGTTTATTTAGCGGAATCAATCATGATATAATACTAATTACGTAATTGAGAATTTGGCCTTACTTGCTAAATTTAACAGTAGATATTTACAAAGGTTTTAAAGTTCGGTAATATAAAAATAGTTAATTAGAACATTAATATTGTCCTTCCAGCTGGCACAGTATCCTCCACTCAAAGACTCCCTTTCTTGTCCTCTCTTCCTAAAATGACCCTCTTCGTTTCATCTTTTAACCTTGCAAGTGGTTTCGACGAAATATCTCGTCCATCACTAGCTTAGTCGAGACAATCTTCAGGAAGGATGAACAACTCTTCAAGGGTCGCCAATCATGCCAATTGGCGATTTGTAACTGCTCCAAAAATTCAAACCTTACAAATTTAATTGGTGCAGAAGGTGAAACTGATTAAAAGTCATACAGGTAACAAAGCAATCTACATAACATAAAATGAGTTGCTTAAAAACCAATGCCGTTAAATCCAGAAAATAAAAATTGAAAAAAAAATCTTGTTTTTAAATACATTGGCTTTTTATATTTTTGGTTTATTAATTTGATCAGAAAAGTATATAAAGTATTTTTTTAAAGGGCAGGCTCTGCTAAAAGAAGCAATATATTCACAGGATGGAGAAATAAAATCATAAGAAATTGATGTTAAAATAGATTGTTCTGTTTCTCTCATCAGTTCATGTTGTATTATATGGAATCGTTCGTAAATGCAAATGGTTCTCTGGGGTGAAAGACAACAAAGATTGAGCATAAAACTAAAATAAAATTCAACAGACTGAAATGCATAAAATCAAAATGCATTAAGATTCAACTGCACATTAGTAGCCAAAATAGAACAAATTAATTAAAAAATTATCATCTAATTTTGATCAGCTTTTTGAAAATCATTTAAATTACCATCGTACCACAGTTGAAAAGTACTAAATGCGATATAATACAAGCATATTTAACAAAGGTAAAAGCCTAAACCTCTCAAAGGTTCATACGCATAATTCCACTTTACAACCTGCAGTTTTTCCTGCATGATTTTCAAAGAGTTTTATCTTTACAACAGAATCTTTCTAAAAGGAACTTTTTTAGTAAAAATTCCCATAGTTATTCAAAAAGTTTCCATTCTAAAGAGAGAAGCATTTAATATTTCCAATAGATCCTATTCTGTATAAAGGACCAATAATGTCACTCCAAATGTTATTTTACATTTAAAGAACCAATAGAATATTCAAAAAGGATTTTATTCTAAAAAATGTACCAATAGACTATTTTCACTGATTAAAAGAATGCATTGATTGTTTCAAAAATTCAAATATTTTCTAACAAAATTTCATTTGTTATTTAAATGTAAAAGCACATGTCATTTATTTGCATTTGTATCAATGCATTTGTAGCTTCATTTTGAAATAAAGTAACGTTTAAAATCGATGATAACCGTTATAAAATGCTTAACATGAAACGAGTGAAACTGTCTTTGAGCTTGTATGTCCATTAATCAACGTTATTTGTCTTGTGTCAGGTACATTTTAGACAAATATGGACATTGCAGCATACATTGGACATTGGGCACATATATCAGAGGGTAACTACAGACCTTGTCAGCAGGTAATTCAAAAACCAGGGAAGAGTTCATCAGAGAACCATGCATCAAGACAGTCTGTCCACAAGGAGTATTACTCGGCTGATAACCATCGTCGTAGGTATCCCTCCTATCTCCGTAGATTCGAAATCAAAAGAATATGGTTCATTTCATTTTATCGGAATTTCATGTACTAGACTGCTAAACTATGAATCATTTCAATGAAAGAAAAACTCTAAAGTTTGGTTATTGAACAAAGTGCTTGGTGGGGTAAAAAACATCTCCCACGACATCATTGATGTTTCTGCAACTGTAAACGACCACCAACGGCTTAAGAAATAAAGCGGGAAAAAACGGTTGTTGTCAGAATTCTTCTCCCCACGCGAACGTCGACCATTTTTATTTATTACAGGCAAATGGAATCCATGTCATGCATAACGTCACTTCGATTCAGGCACGGTGCCACTTTGACACACAATTTATTCAACAATAATCACGCGGCTCATTCATCAAAAAAGCCTTTACGAGTCTCGAAGAATTTTTCCGACGGGGATGGCAAAGCACATTAAGATTCCGCGAACGCTTCCCGTAGACAATAATGGCGAGGGTGGGATTTTTTTGTCTTCTCCCGCATGGTGATAACTGTAACCGCGCTTTAACAGGGGGGTTTTTCGAAACAGTTGTTGGGTCGATGCGTGTTTGATAGTTCCGATTGCTTTTGTTTTTTTATGCTTCGATCGAAGCCGTGTTTCTCAAGTACAATACACCAGGCGGGGAAATGGGCAGCATACACAAAAGCTCAATGCTGATGTGAAGCGCATAAAGGAGGGAGTGTGAGATGCATATTAAATCATCTGCTGTCGCTGTTCAGGTTGACTGATGGACAGATAACCTTTGCAGTTTTCAAACGAAGATATTACAATTTTTATCTAGACAACGTAAAACTAGTGGGTGCTTTTTAATCCTCCTGATCGCTTGTCACATTTGAATAGAACTGACCCGACCATAATGTTGTCATCATAAAAATTTATTTCATCGCAATATCCATGTAACGAGATTTCGCGTCATCATCAAAATTGGTCAGGTTTTGATGGACGAGATATCGAGAAACGAGAGGGTTGATAAGTTTTAATTTTTGGAGAGAAAAGTTCTTCTCATATACCACACTTAAAGCTAAATGTATAAACTAGATGTAACACTCAAAGAAAGAAAGAATTGTCAGATTATGAAGCAGAAAGGCACGACGCTGAGGAGAAACTCCATAAATAATAAAATGTCAGTTGCATATTATCATCTACCAACTTAAGGTGACTAATTGTAAAATAATTTTTGCTGATAAATTTTTTTAAATACATTAGAAATCCGTTTTAGTTCTTGTAAATCCTATAGCCGCAACTATAACCATCGTTGTGGTTTTCTCAACTAGTTATCATTATCAAAACTAGTCATATCTTAATGAACAAGATTTTTCGTCATCAGAAGAGAACAAGATCTTTATCTAGTCATCATTAAAAACTCTGCAATAACTTGATGACTAGATGTTTCGTCATTATTAAAATTGTTAGATCTTGATAGACGAGATATCTCATTCAAATAACTTTGAGGATTACGTACAAGATTTTGGAGAAATGTTTGTCCCGACGTAACACACACGGATTAATGCCAACTACATGAAACACATTTTTACATACGAGGACTGTTCAATAAAAAATTATCATAAATTATAAAAAATAATTTTCTGTTCTAATCCTCCAAACTTTTATGGTGTTTCTCAAAACACTCCCCTTTACATGCAATACACTTATCCCACCTCTTATCCAATCTTCAAAAACACACGCTGGAAACAATTTTTTGACAGGTCCTTCAAAATCGCCAACGCAACTTTTACCACTGCCTGTGATGATGAAAACCGCTTTTCCCGGTGGTGTTTCTTCAAATTCGGGAAAAGAAAAAAATCGCATGCTGTTAAATCAGGATTATATGGAGGAAGGGGAACACACATGACTCTCTTGTAGATGATTTTTTATGTAGACTTCAACTGACAAACATAGACTTCAACTGACAAAAATAGACTTCAACTGACAAACATAGACTTCAACTGACAAACAAGGACTTCAACTGACAATTTTTTAAGGCGAAAACAAAATTTCAATGCAGTGTATTGCATTTCGCGTGTCACATCCATTTTTTCCATAGGCGAAAGAAAAACTAGGCTTTCTTGGCCAGCTTCCAAGGCCTCAGCAATGACGTCATGCCAGTGAAAATTGCTCTATCTATTCTCCACTTATCCCACTACACATTCAATATGAATTTTATTTTTCTTGATTTTGTAATCACCTTTAAAAAAAATTATGATCATTCTTTATTTAACAGCTCTCGTAACTACCAAATTACGTAACACATAGGTGTTTTACAGATGCGAAATCGAAATGCATTACAAAATGTGGGTTGCATGTTAAATAAACTGCCGTCTCCATACAGGATGACTAACAGTCAGGAAGCTTTTACAGTTTTTTGAAACAGCAAAACTTCTTAAAGGTTTATCTCCATATACGTAAAACAGGGTTGCGTTTTTAAATATACGTTTTATTAGTTTGGGAGAAAAAATTTCTCCTTGTGTTCTGTGCCTTGTAACTATAACAAAATGTAATTCATAACCAATTAGTAAATTATGAAACTGAATAAAAATGTGTGAAATTTAAGAAAAAGGCAGTGAAGAATTTGTTGAACTCACCGTCAGAACAAATTGAGACAGAAGATGGAAAGTTTTTGGAAATCCTTTTCTTTTATTTCCTCCAAATGGAAAATAACGTTTTAGAAAAAGGCAATTTATATTGAAATCGATTCACTCGGAATCACATTTATATGTATTATCTAAGTAATTGATAAAATAATTTAGATTATTAAAGAGCTCGAAAATGAAAAAAAATCAACGGACAATCAATTCAATTTTCTCCAATATAACAGACAAAATGAATTCGTATGTGTAACATTAATTCCAACGAATAAATTCATATGTAGTTTCAGTAGCATTTTTTTTGTTACTTGTGTTTCCTTAGATAATTAAGCTACTCTACTTATCTGGAACGATGTTAACTTCTTTAATTAGAGCAAGGGTAAACTTGAAAAATAGTTACTTTAAAACGTATGTAATCAAGACAAAATCTGAAGTGCACTTTATATAAATTAGCACTTGAATTTGGTTATAGTTCACAATCTGCTTTTGACTATACTTGTTCGATCGGCTACTCTCAAATTAACCCACCGAGAGTTTTGTATATATCCGTTCTGTAACGTGTCTTTGTGATTTCTAACAAGTTCTGACCTCGATAAAAAAAATATTTCCTAGAATTATTTCTGACAATAGGATTGTTCGGTCATATCACTGTGGGAAAATAGCAATGCTGCACTATTAAGAAATATCGTGAATCTTCATAGTGCTAAATAAGGATGTTTGATTCATATCTGTTGTCAAGGGGAATAACTGGATGAGTCTAAAAACTACTTTTCAGGTGCGCATGTTTAACATTTGCCCCTTTCTTGTAAATTGAGTATTTGTAAAAATTTACTTTGGCTGCATTCTTTGTTAATTTGTTCACTTTCACATTATTTATGCACTTTTCCACAACGTGGAAGGCCCCAAGACAAATCCTCCAGCAGACGCACTTATCTCACTTTGCCAAATTTTGACTTATGCAGTTATTTCCCTTGACCTCAAAAATAACCATACTGTGATCTCTCTCTCTCTCTCTCTCTCTCTCTCTCTCTCTCTCTATATATATATATATATATATATATATATATATATATATATATATATATATATATATATATATATATATATATATATATATATATATATATATATATATATATATATATATATATATATATATATATATATATATATATATATATATATATAGATATATATATATATAGATATATATCTATATATATATATATATATATATAGATATATATATACATATATACATAAATATATATATATATATATATATATATATATATATATATATATATATATATATATATATATATATATATATATATATATATATATATATATATATATATATATATATATATATATATATATATATATATATATATATATATATATATATATATATATATATATATATATATATATATATATATATATTATATGTGGTGTGTATTTATGTGTGTATTCTTTACACAAATCTGCAACGTTAGTCCAATCTCCACCATATATTTGGTACACTTATACTTAAAAACACTGAGAAGAACATACGCCATTTCTTTCCTGTCTTCAGACCAATCTGTAGCCATGAAAATTGGAACACAGGTAGTCCTAAATTTGCCACTCCAAGCCCCAATTTTAAAATCTAAAGTTTGTTTTTCTGAAATAGGTGTACATGGACAGGAAACACGTTCTACAGGGTTTGTGTATCAGTTAACACAGGGAAATAATACCGTCATATTTTAGCTGTCTCGTTTGTAAACACGTTCTACACAGTTTGTGTATTTGAATTAACACAGGGAAATGTCGCGGTAATAATTGAAACCCGAGCAACGCCGGGTTATTCAGCTATTAAAAATCTGTGCTCAGATGGCAAAATGTTATAAGTTACTTTTCCCAAAAAATTTCCCAAAATCCCATCCTAGACATTCAATTCCTAGAGTCTGGTTTGTTGATGTTTAGAAGGTTGTAAAATGTTGTAAGACTTTTTCTTTCATTTTATGAGAAAACAAGGATGGAAAATTGTAATAAGTCAAAAATTATAGAACCACATGTTTAATATTGAATCTTAAAATTGCTGTCACGAAAAATTAAAAAAGTGACATAACAATTTGACATCCGAGCATAGAATTAATAACCTTTCAAAAATTTCACGTATATCCACTCTACAACCAACTTCTTTTCTTTGTGATTTCAAACAAATCTGACCTGTACCAATAAATGGAATAATTTCAGACATTAGGGTTATTTAGCCATTATATGCACTGAATGCACTTATATGCAGTGAATTAAACAATAATGTTTAATTCAAATAACAATTCTATATTAGTGATAGAAAATATTATTTTACGTTATTGGAAAGATTACAAGCCAATCCATGTTTACCCAAAACGTTAAACCCTAATTGTTCATTTCAAATCAGAGGAAGAGGAATTGTGACCGTCGAGACTCGTTACTGCAGGAGAAACAGATCAAGATATTTAATCCTCCTTAATCTCTGCGAACATTCATCAATTCACTCTTACAACTATTACGAAGGTATTCTTAATATCCTTTAATCTATATCCCATGCACCTTTTAAGTCCTGTGATTTTCTCGGAACATTAATCGTGTCATAGACAGAGCTAAACTCCAATTCGAATGCATTTGTTTGCAATGGAATGTAGCTATTAATTTTCCTTGGTTTCGTCATTTAATTGTATGGTCAAGACCGATAAGACATTCGTTGTTTTGAGTGTTTAGCGATGTTCTCAAGAAACCAGAAGACATTACTTAGGATTCAGCGAAATCACATATTACATTTTTAGATATATTAATGAAATGCTAAATTTTCCTGTTTACTCAAATGTTCTGAATCGTACAGCGCACAGCAATTTACGCTGAATGTTACGTACTTCCTTGTAATTGTAAACTTCTGAGAATCAATAGATTTATGAGAAGTATAGTATTGCTTTTCCTCACAATATACATAACTAAATAACCGCAATTATTCATAGAAGAAATCCACGAATTTCTTTCAACGATTGTAATGATCTTTTGGCTCTCTTCAAAAAGAATTCTTCGGGTACATTACGTGGCTCTTTTTTATAATAGATTATTTGGAAAATTTCCATTTGATAATTTTTGGAATATAATCTTTCGCAAATATGTTTCAAAACGTTCAGTTCTTCTGCATACAATCCTAGGAATAATTACGTTGGTCAAGGAGATCAAATTTAGTCAAAATTCATGCAAGAAAGCTTGCATGCATGTTGAAAGGTGGAATAATCCGTGAGACTCTTCTGAGGTTAAGTCATACAGAACCGACGACATGATTTCAGAAATACTAAGGCATGTTCCGGAAATCGTTTAACTCACAAAGCTTCACAAATTAAAGTGTCAGTAGTAAGAAATCTTCTTGGTGACATGTGTTAGGGCCTAAGCGAATAATTTATTGCAACTATATCTATTATTGGTTATTTGATTTGTTACTTTATGGCTGTATTATGCTAGAGAGGAGAGTTACTTACACCGGTACCTAGTGATTGATGTAAATTTCAACCTTGCCTATAATGAGATCCAACCAAGGTCTTTTGAACCAAAACCCAAGGACAAAGACTATTGAAATTAAATTAATTATGAATTGAAGCGTTAAAATGAATTCAAAATATTAAGATTTGAAAAATTTGTTAATATTCTTTTGCGCCAATTTAATTTTAAATAGAAATATTAATGGTATCTTTGGAGTACAAAAAGGTTAAGGTTTAAAGGAGGCTTGAACTATTTAAAGCTATGTTTTAAAATGTTTAATTACACTTTTTAATTTTGAAATCATACAGAAAGCAATTAAAATGGAATATTAATTATATATGGTTTTAATTATAATTCAGTTGATCTTATACACTTTATAACAAGAAGAAATAAACGCACCAAGAAGGAGTTGTCCGATTGATGGACTGTCCGATTGATAAAAATTGATGGATGTGAAGAACATACATAGAAAAACAAATGATTAAAAATTCAGAACACTTGAATGATTTGTTTTAGAGTGATACAGGGAGGAAATCAATAAGTCGTTAATCTACCTCTGGCCTGAATATAAGCTGTTGCCATACATGGCATAGACATAAAAACCTCCTGGATGGTGTCCTAAGGTATTTCTTGACAAATTGTCTTCAACTGTCGGGTTAAGTTGTCAGCAGTCCAAGTGGTTGCAATAACCTTACCATAACATCTCAAATGTGCTCTATGGGAGAGAGATCAGACCTAGGTAGTGATGCGAAAGCTTGAAGACAAATCATAGCAACACGTGCCGTGTGCGTCCGGACATTATCTTGTTAAAAGGTAGTAAGTCCGGGGTATCGCAAAAGGAACGGTGAACAACCTGTTGTAGAATGTCGTCTACGTACCGCTGTGCTGTAAGTGTGCCATAAATGACTACCAAAGGGGTCCAGCTGTCAAAGGAGATGACATCCCAGATAATAACGCCCTGTTGTGGGCATGTGTGGCGTGCGATAGTAAGCGCAGGATCCCCACGCTGCCCTGGGCGTCTCTTGACTCATCTGCGGTTGTCGTTAGGACACAGTTGGAAACGGGACTCGCCACTTAAGATTATTCGTTCCCAGTCAGCGCCATTCCAAGTTGACAAAGCTCTTGGATAACTGCTTCTTGGTGGGTCGAATTTTTTGTTATAGAGTATGTTTAAATTTTAATTAAAACTCAAAGTTTATGTTTATTAAAAATTAAATAAAAATTGGTTTAGTTAATTTTAATTCATCTTTAAATATCATTATTTTTTAATCTTTAAATTTTAATTTTTTAATCTTTAAATTTTATTTTTTTAATCTTGAAATTTTAATTTTTTAATCCTTAAATTTTAATTTTTTAAGTGTGTGCAAGTTTATATTTAATTTTAATACATTACGTTGCTTTTAATTCAGATTATCATTGGATTTAAGATACCTCTGAACTCCTTTGTAATGTTTGGATACAAACCTTTTTAAATTGATTATCATTGTTCTGAAAAACACGAATTGAAATTTAATTATGAACGCTGGCTATTTATCACATTTTTGACTTGAGAGTATTTATTATAGGAAATAATTACAAGTTTCATTTGAAAAATGATCTCTCTCTTTAATCACATCTGGAGTAACCAATTGAAAGAAGTGTGTAAGTCGTTTCAAAACGTGTGGGCTATTTTTACCAGGCACACGCATATTTACATCAGGTCTGTCTTCGTATTTCCATCACGGCTACTGAATAGAAAATTGAAACAAATGCACAAACTCTTGTCTACTTAAGTAAAAGATGTAACTCGCATATTACCCCTACTTTTGCGCGAGGTGTCACCAAACTTTTCCAGAATCACCTCCACCTTTAATTAAACATCGCAAAAGATAATTCAATAGCTGAAACATTTTCGAAACTAAAAAAAGTGCCTTGCCGCCTTTATTGGAAGTGCCATCTGCCGTTGCTAGGCAATAAAGTAATGTCAGGACGGTGGGCTTATAGCGCGCTCTAGCTATAATCGCTTTATATCGTAATGGGAGAGTACAAAAACGTTGCCTCCATTTAGAGAGGACAGGATGCCTGATGATCCAGGGTCGATGGTGATGGTGATGATGATGAGCAGTTTACGGCACGTTCCTATTACGTGGGCATGCAATAAATTGCACCTTCGCTTGCATAATAAACTACTTATACAGGCCTTCATGCTACCGTGAATGTTTCTCGGAGTAATGACGACCATCAACAGCTATATGACTTTGGAGAAGGAAAAACGGTTTGGAGTCGTTGCGAGTTTTCGGTTTTACTAAGGACATTTTGGAATCCGAAGATTTCGGTGGAGTCTATGGGTGCATTGTCGCTGCCTAATGCGGTGGGTATTAAGAGGGATTCAATTCCTTGAGCCTATTGTAACAATGGGATGAAGTCGTTAAGCCCTTTGCTCGGTGTTAGGAAAAAAGGACTTGTTTTTAACGCGTTTTGAATAGATTAAGATGAATTAAGGAAGAATGGTGCCACCGGTTGTTCGAAATGATAGCAACTCCTAGCTTTGTTTTTAGGTTGTTAAAATGCTGCTTATAAAAGTTTTTAATGCCTCATAACACTTAAAAATGGTTAAAGTAGAGGACGACGTGGGGTCTCTTCCATAGAAGATACTTTTAAAAGCCTGTGTGTGAAGCTTTATATTTAAAAAGGTTTTAACCCTCTTGGTATTTTTTCTGTGTTATGTTCTGTCCAGTCTACAGTGTTAAAACCTGTTGTAAACGGATACCAATTCTAAAAATGGTTAAAGTAGAGGACGACATGGGGTCTCTTCGATAGAAGATACTTTTAAAAACCTGTGTGTGAAGCTACATATTTAAAAAGGTTTTAACCCTCTTGTTAGTTTATCTGTGCTATGTTTTGTCCAGTCTACAGTGTTAAAACCTGTTGTGAACTGATACCAATTCTGGACAAGGGGAAATTTGCTTTTCCTACTTGAATCTTTATTGATCTTGTAGTAATAGGCAGTTTTTCCCAATGAGGTATCGTGGTTTGTCAGATCAGGAGTAACTTCATCAGTAGTATCTTCGCTAGACGGCTTTTTCGCTATAAGTGAACAAGACTGTTTCACGTTTCATGGGTTACTACTTGAAAGAAGTAAAATTATCACTCGCCATAAGACCGTGGATTAAAATGGTTTTTTCCTCCGATCTTTACTTCAGATATGATCCATGAACGTCAACAATAGTCTGTTGTGTTGCTCCAATGCGGCATTATATTATCTCTACCGACATAAATTGCATATCTCGTCCATAGAAATTCAGATTGACCAGATCTGATGATATATATATAGTCGAAACAAAGGATTACTGGGTGCATCTAGCTTTATCAGCACGAAGAGAAGAATGTAGAATAGCTTATATCCTAAATCAAATGGAATGACTAAGAAGTCATTTTATTATTTAAGAAGCATTCTATTAGTCCAGGTAGTTAGATCTGGTTATAAAAACTCACATGGAAAAGAATATATGCTAGCATGCCCTTCAGATGGCAAGATACCAAACAAAACAATATCCAAATATCATCATAATTTTATCTATATAATGAAATAAATTGTGGAAATGGTAAACACTCAATTTTGTATTTTTACAGATTAACCTACAAACGGTTTAGATGATACATATCGTTTATTGAGATCATACCCATTTTTCTATCTATGAAATCTAACTAAATCCTGATCCCGTCATCATCAAATTTAGGCAATGTCATAATGACGATATATTTCGTCATAATGACATTGCCTAAATTTGATGATGACGGGATCAAGATTTAGTTAGATTCCATATAATAAGATATCTCGTTCATCAAGATCTTGTCGGTTGTATTAATGATAACATACCCCTTTGAAACAACATGCAGAATGGTTAATTATCCCTTTTTTGATGAGTGATACAGCATTCCACATTCTGCAAACTTACTCGCATATTGACAACAGTAAAGTGTACATTAATACCATAAAATGACTATTGGGTTTCGTAAATTAAAAACAAATATATGATTGCGGTGCATTTCACAAATCAACCAGCTATGACGATTGCGTGTGTTAATTGTTTATTAATTTATTCATAAAATACATTATTAAGAATAAATTTATTCAAGTATATGCAGCAGCCCAAACGAACATGTTTCAGAATTAAAATAAAAATATTGTTAACATCGTATGTTGGTAGTCTAAAAATATTTTCATTGAATTTTATGAAAAAACTTTAGGTTGTTTATAAAAAGTAAACTGAGAAGTTACTACTATTTACCATCAATGTGTGTATTATACAAACTGATGTATTCATTTTATTTCATGGAATCAAATCTAAATCCTTCAAAAGATTTTTAAGTATCCAAACAAGGCTAATGAGATTGATACGTTTGTCGGATGAAAATGTGCAGAGGCTTTTAATATAAACCAATTAATTAACTCGAAAATGTTTAGGGAATTGCTTTAAATTTTCGCTACAGTTCTAAAATTATACAAAAGAAAGATGTCATATGAAGCATATCATTTTATTAAATACATTCTTTTCATTTTACCACCATTTTATTACCTTTTACTTGTAGATTGTAACATTAAACCGTCAGCTTAAGTACATAAATGTTATATATTTTGTACAGAAATAATTTTCTCCTCGCGTAAGTATATTCCCAAAAGTTACGTTGCATTCAAGTTATAAACAAGTACAAAAAAGATTCTCTATTGTGATGGGTTTGTTAGTTATCATATGATTTAACAGAGGTAACAACATATCTTTACAATTATATATGCGTGGTCGTGTTTGGATCTTATCGTCCAGAATGGCGCAATATTGTTTGAGAATGAAAGTAAACAGGTTTTGGAAACGAAGTTATTGTTTACCAATAAACTCTTATTACACTATGGAAGGCAACCTTATGGTGGCTTCACACCAACGGTGACAAAGACAAAAACATGTCTCTTCGTTATTGCACATGCATAATACAAACACATTTTGTTTCTCCCGGTTTGTCACTGTCGGTGTAGCTGCGCTTTCAAGTCTGGGAGGAAATTCAACTGCTGTCTCTGTCACCAAGCCGACAGCTGATCAGAATAAAGATCGTGACTATCGCTACGTTCGTTTTTGTCTTTTTTAGTTTAGGAATTTTATTAAAAGCAGACACGATCTGTCAACCATCTTGCAGAATCAGAAGCGGAAATATATATTTTGCTTACGAAAAAGAAGATTATGCGCATGTGCAAATAAATTGCAGTCGCTAGCGATGTGAGGGCTTTTTTAACAGAGACAGGCGACAAAATGTCACCTGTCTCTGTTGCTGTCGCCGTTGGTGTGGAGCCACCATCAATCTACATACGCTGTACCACAATACCATCCATTTTAATGTCGTTCAGTTCTGGATGTGGTGGTAGATTGCGTTGTCTGGGCATTCTTGGTTGGAAATGCTGACAATTTAACTGCAACACTGTTATATAGTATGTATTGTAAATAGTATCTTGTGGAGGAGTACTCACGCGCTGTAGTCACTGCTTGTGTATCCGTTCTAGAAGGCGCGCTTGTAGATACGGCAATTGTACATATTGTCAACCAGATCGTATATAATAAATGTAATATTTCGAAGCTGCTTCGTCTTTATCTAGAATTCCACTCAGTACACAACAAACACTCGACCAGAACACTTACAGCGACCCTCTGAAACCTTTCAATCAGCCTCAGGATTTGAATTTTACGTGTGTCAAATTTTGACGTTTATTTTGGCTTTCAAATTTTACTCTTCTGATTGTTGTCTCGACGAGGTATCCAGTAATTAGCAAAACTCACCCGACTTTGATAAACGAGATACCTTGTCACAAGAAGAAAACTGACCAGATCTTGATCTCTTCGTAATAAAAAAAGCTGATATTATCTTGATGATGGAATATCCCTTCATTTAACAAAACGTTCAAATCTTTACGACCGATACATCTCTTCTAAACCACTTGGGTGTTCCAAATCTGCATGGATAGTACAAAATAATTTGCATACCATTCATCATGGTTATGGATATCTCTTTCTATGTCTTTTATTCTTTGGCATATAGTAATGGGCACCATAAGAAAAGCTTTTCTCGAACTTTGATCATAGACAGTGTATGTCAAGGTTATAATTTCCATATAGTTCATTAAATTTTTGAATTAGTTAACCATAGTGTTAATATAGCTATGGGTCACGATACATTAATTTACGTCCAAGATAACATATTTCTAATTTATTATGCATTCATTATCCTTACGTGTTGTTTAACTCTCCTGGTGGTAGTCTGGAATGAAGAATCTCGTCATTAAGATTGACGACACATCATTCTGATATTGCCATCATTGAAACATCAGTTATATCTTCAAGACGATATATCTCGTTAGTAACAAAATTAACGAGATCTTAACGGACGAGATATATTGTTGAAATCCCTAGAAAGGTTACATTTTGAACGGAATATATTCTATAATTAGATGCTTTTACAAAATACGTATTTCACATAATATGTAAATAAAGTATCTAAGCTTCAAAACTTTGAAGTCCCTCTGGAAAACCTTAATCTATTATAAATATCTTAAAAACGATATTTCATAACTTTGGATAATCCGATCAAGACCGGTTCCCATCAGCAGTGAAGATTAAAACACGGGTCACCTTACAAGACAAATAGATATTTTCCAATGTCTCAAAACTCTTAGAAACCTTTTATAGAAACGTGCAAGTTTCTCCCCCACATTATCCTCTCCTGGAAGCCCAAAATTCTTCAAATTATTTACAGAACTCGAGCTGGGAAAGAAATTTGCATAATTTATGTGACACGACTTCCCGTTTCCCGAGTCGAATTGAAAGGAAAGAAGGGGAAGCGCTGTTCCCCTTGACTAACTTGCCCACCTTACTCTTTAAACTCTTGTTTCAGGAGACCAGGTCTCAAACTCTGAATTGGGATAGCAGGGGGTGCGTCACAAATTGAGGAGTGGTATGCTAACATGGATTTTTATGGTGAGAGGGGCGTCGGAAGATTTTGTGAAAAATGTTAGTGTTTACAAGTGTGACAATTTGTTTTACCCTTTCAGCAACACGAGATTTGCTACTAGTGTAGTTTTGCTTTTCCTGCACAGCACACTTAATAACCACATCTGAATGAATCCTAGATATGATTCTTTTGATCACGAAGGTCAGTACTCGAGTGAAAAAACATCTAGAATGTAAAAAATGGTATGGTTTGTGTTGTTAATACAAATCGTAGTTTTTTCGTAAATACTCCAGTCTGATATTTTATTGTGGATTGAATGAAGCATACGTTGTGTAAAAGTTCCTCGTGTGGTTCGGGAGTGGCAAAATAAAATAAAACACTGAAAAAGTGACACGTGTTTATTTAAATACACGGTATTACAAGTCTGCTCTCTATATTTTATCAGGGAAGAGCCTCCGAAAGAACGAACGGTCCTTAAATACCGCCTTTTTCCTCGTTCTATCGTTGCCAGTCCCTGTCTGCTTTTTTCTCTCGCCAATCACCCTTGACCTAACTCCTCTTAGAGTCATTTCTCTCTCTTAGCATGTGACACGTGCGCCTCTGCTTTCCCCACATAGTAGTGGTTGAGTGAAGAGGGCAGAATATTATACTACACATAGGAAGTTTGAACTATCGTGTAATGGGAATATATATCCAACAATACTCAACGACGATTAATGTGTAGTTTGATTGTAAAATTGAAAGATAGTTTTCTTCAGCAAAGACATGTGATTGTAACGTTGCTTGATAGCTCTCGAATGGAACTACTTACGAAGTCCTCACTCCACGCAATCCGGCCCAAATCTCGCCCAGCACCTTATAATTTAGACATATCGGGAACCACTTCACCTTGCTCAATGCTACGGTGCCCTCTCTTCGAAGGTCATTTCAAGTAATGACATTATTTGTCTACACGACGCGACATTTGTCTTCTGGAGGTTTCTTCTATTTCTGAAATCATATCACAAACTAGTGATACTTATTTCATCGTTCAACTTTTCATGCAAACACACACATCACCAATACTGTTCCGATTTTAAAGACACATTCATGTCAAAAGTACAGAAATATATTCCACACTAATCTATCAATTTGTTTATGGTAAGGAGAGAGGTCATTTCGCTATGGAATTCATAAATTTTCGCATATATGTGCACTTTTATAGGTCAAAGAGAATCAATATAGAATATGATTCAAATCGCAAAGGGAGAACACTAAATTTTTCACCACTACCTGAATTCTAACTTACGAATAAAATAAAATGAACATTGTGAGGTATCGCTGTCTTAATATCTTAGAAGTGTATGAAATGTTGTTTTTAGCCAATTGACTATAGAATGGCAAACTGGTTTTCCAATCACGTTTGATAAACGCATTAACCAGTCAATAATTACTCCTGAATTATTTTTAATGCTTTGTTCTAATACTACGTGACACGTATTAAAACAGAGCGATCGGGAGAAAAAAGATGAAGCGTTTTGCGAAAATGTTCCGTTCCTTCGATGGTCGGTGAGTTTAATGTACCAATTTTAATGGCCAATTTGCAATGTACATCACTTAACCGTTCTTATCATCGTATGTTCTATATACAAAACAAAGTCAAAGTAGGTCTAAACACGATCATAGAACAGCATCCGATTTTATATCCTCTATCGTATGAGACAGGAAAAACTACGAAGTAACGATGTCCGTTGTATGTATGTAGTAGTTCAATTAACGTCGCATTGGAGCAACACAGCGGGCGGCGGTCCGGGATCAATCCCGAATGCAATGATCAAAAGACAATGCCTCGTAACTTTCAACTGTAGTCAGATGACCATGTCAAAACCTGAGCATATACTCACTCTCCAAAATTCTACACCAGGCCAATACGAGAACCAAGAAAAACGAATTTACAGAAATAAAGAGGCATAAATTAAAAGGCACATTAAGTGTTTTTGAAATTATGTAAGAGTAAAACCTAAATCCACAATGAATAGTTTATGACCTTTTCAAGTACCACTACATATGGCATAATATTTATGAAAACAGAAAATCCTTTCCATTCCTAATTTTAGACACTCAAATCGCTTTAACTCTCTGAGGGGTTACACGCTGAATCCCAACTTCAAACAAGCAGTCTCTTCCCTGATGGCTAATTTTGATGTAATGAATCTATGAATCTATTCTAAGTAAATGAGCAATAGCATATTTCCAAGGAGTCTCTATTCTAACAAAGAACCTAGGAAATATATTCAAATCATTCTTCTCTAAGGATATAAGCATGTAATCCACGTTCAAAACAATTCAATTGTAAGGAAAGCACCAATGCTATGTTTCCAATGAATTATAATCAAAGGAAAGGAATTCTATTACCTCGGAAAATGATTCTATTTTGCAGAATGGGTCACTCGATACTTAACTAACGTCGCATTGGAGCAATACAATGATATATTGTTCGGAATGAATCCCAATGTGAGAGATCCGAGGCAGGAAACCTCGTAATTTTGAACAAAGATCAGATGACGAAGTCAACATCTGAACTAGAGTACCAATCTCCAAACTTCAACACCACGTCAACGTGAGGTTTGTGGAAACGACATATTTAATGTTCGGCAGCCCTCGAATTCGCGCTGATGTTTGGTTAAACATAATTTCGAAACCGCAACACTCCAATTACGAACCCGTTAGTCTTCCATGAAATAGTCAATAAAAGCATTCCAAAGATTCCATTCCAATGAAGTAACAATAGAATCGTCCCAAAGGAAGATTGTATTCTAAGGAAAGCATCAATAAAATATTTCATTCGTTTTTAAGAATCCATGGATTCTGTAGAAGAATATAATTTTTAACACATTATAAGGTGTATCGTGGAGAGTAATCAGATCAGAGTAGAAATGCTTAATCACTTATATCGAGGGAGATACGTTCAGAGTCTTTACCATTCCGGAAATGTTACCTGCCAGGATCCAATGAAGCAACAATAGAGTCGTCCCAAAGGAAGATTGTATTCTAAGGAAAGGATCAATAAAATATTTCATTAGTTTTTAAGAATCCATGGATTCTGTAAAATAATATAATTTTTAACACATTAAGGTGTATCGTGGAGAGTAATCAGATCAGAGTAGAAATGCTTAATCACTTATATCGAGGGAGATACGTTCAGAGTCTTTACCATTCAGGATATATTACCTGCCAGGATCCAATGAAGCAACAATAGAATCGTCCCAATGGAAGATTGTATTCTAAGTAAAGGATCAATAAAATATTTCATTAGTTTTTAAGAATCCATGGATTCTGTAGAAGAATATAATTTTTAACACATTAAGGTGTATCGTGGAGAGTAATCAGATCAGAGTAGAAATGCTTAATCACTTATATCGAGGGAGATACGTTCAGAGTCTTTACCATTCCGGAAATGTTACCTGCCAGGATCCAATGAAGCAACAATAGAATCGTCCCAATGGAAGATTGTATTCTAAGGAAAGGATCAATAAAATATTTCATTAGTTTTTAAGAATCCATGGATTCTGTAGAAGAATATAATTTTTAACACATTAAGGTGTATCGTGGAGAGTAATCAGATCAGAGTAGAAATTCTTTATCACTTATATCAGGGGAGATACGTTCAGAGTCTTTACCATTCTGACAAATTTACCTTGCTCGAAATAAGTCCCTTTGAATTAACATTTATCGAGTAAAAGAGATTTTTCTGTTTTATTTATCAGGAATTCATCGGGGATAAGTAAAATATATTGTTCAATATCTAGGCGGTATATAAAGAGCTGTTACTGTTTTCGTCTAGTGATAAAGCTTAATAGATGCCATATATGGCATACAGAAACATTGTTTTGCTACTAATTAATGACATGTGTGTGATAATACAGGACTCTGAAGTAATAGTTTCATAGTATGAATTGACATGTATGCCAGATTTATGGGAATATTAACCCTTTAGCAACAGTAAAGCAAGGATTAGATTGTTGCATAGAGGACTAAAAATATATGTTTATTAACCTTTAATCGGCGGCGCTTAGATTTTTTCAATCGTCTTACAGAACGGCTCTTTGGCCTGACTCTCCGAGCCCCTTTACCTAATTACCAAACTTGAGCGATATGGCCTTGAGTGGCATTTACGACTGAAGCTTTCCTTTCATAGTGTTGTGTGGCGTGAGAAGAGATATCACCGGAACGACTTTCTGCTCTTCCCAAAGCGTTCACACCTCACGGTCGGTAGGGTAGGGGGCACCGAACAAAAGGAGGTACCCTTTAGATGGTCAGTCGCTGACAGCTCGTAAATGGTGATCGATGCCGACGGTCACTTAAAAAGGGGATAATAATCCACAGTACATCGATCAATACCATACCGCTGGTGTAAACGAAATTTTAGTGGTAATAATTGTTTACCTGCCGCAGTTTAAAGGTTAATAATTGTGGTGTGAGGGGGGCTTAATATAATATTCCTTTCAAAGTTAATGAAAGTAGTCGGTTAGAAAATGAGTATATCGCCTAGATTAGTTGGACGTCTATGGGCAGGAAATCGATCATGTTCTTTATATAACAACAGAGTTACAATTCCCTTCCATATTATTTATTATCCAAATACTCGAGTACAGCTTTTATTCGGGGATCTCAGTATGTCTCTCAACAGATTCTTCTGTACCTTATTATCAGTATTTTTTTACCTGTATCATTTGTATTTTCATAAACTGGTGGTAAATTTATATGAGCGTCAAAATATATCATATAGTTCTTACTCGTACATTTTCGAATATTCCGGAAATTATACGTGACAGTTAACAAAATTTACAAAGAAAGTTCATTCGAAAAAGAACGCCAGAATACTCGTTCCCAACCATACTGAAAGCTCAAGAGAATTTAAACTGAGTACCTAATGGAGAACTTTTCGATGTAGAAGGACAAACCACTTTCTTTAATGACGCTTTTAGTAGCTATAAAACAAACATAAATTGGAAATGGTATGTTTTCTAATTACCAAGTCATCATTCATGGCATATATGTATAAGCCCCAGCCACAGCCCTGTTTAAGAATATTAACGATGTGAAATATTATATTGCCCCATTGGGAATACTAATGGTGTGAAATTCCGCATTTGCGCGGTTACTTTTGTGTTGCTGCTAATAACCATTTCAGCGAGTGAAATATATCTGTCACCGTTTTCAGTAATTGAATGAATTAAAGTTTACAAAACGAATTTGGCATTGTTGCAGTTTGTGATAAAGGGTATTAAAAGACGTTGCATTAAATAATTGAGAGTTAGTTTTTAATTCTGCCTATATGAATTAAATTATTAACCCGGTGTTGGATTTTCGAGTATTGATTTTACCTCACAAAGCACATTTTAAGTAAATAGTCACATCTATTAGTTGAAGAAATCCTGGATTGATTGGTTGATTTGATTGGGTATTCTAGCGGAAAGTCCGTATTTGGTAAAGCTGTGAGAATCAACGTTAACCTTCTGTGGGGTTCAAAAACATCACTCCCCTCTTTTTTGCAAGACTTCTACCCATTATTGACCAATTTTTGTCGGATAGATTCTTATAAATTTTTCTGATTTTAAAATGTTTCCTACGCTTCTGGTTTTAATTGATTTCCTTGAAAAATATTAATGGCTTGAAATTTTGCTTAACGTTTGCTTTTTCAACTTTCTGATGTTTAGGTACAAATATTTTCCTTGTTTACAGTGGAATGATAAACTTACCAAATGGAGTTGATCTAATTAATTTGTATATAAATTACTATACTTATCGTAATTATCGGATAACTGCAAAAGTCTGTTTCAAAAGTCCTTTGAGCCTCTTTATGGGTAAGTTACCAGAATGTACTTTGGTGACAGTCGCTTTCCTCCTTGGTGATGAGAAACTGACGCCAAGCTCAAAACCGAACCGCCAACTAAACCTAAACCTTCAGACAACGCCAGGTACAACACATGTACCATGATCGCGCCGAGAAAGGAGTTAGACAAGGGCCAGTACATCAGTTGTACCCTGAAAGTTGTACGAATCGCTCCAAGAAAGAATCGTGCTTGTTGTATCTTATAGCCGTCGTAGTAAAATGTTTAACCATCATTTACAACTTTAAGCTTCTAATAAAAGTCCAAAAAATAATTTTAAAAGTGCTTTCAATTTTTCCTTTGGTAAATATGTCTCTCTATATTAACAAAAAAGATGCCGCAGCCGCCTCCGCAGGATTTAAAACTGTGTTGTTTAGCTCGATTCTTTGACGGTTTCCCGAGAAAGTACTGATCAGAAAAAAACGAAATTAACATGGTTTGTTCTTCATCGTATTCCCTGGACAATTATACAGGTTTTTTTCCGATGCGACTATTAATTTAGTGTTTATTAAGTTTTTAGGTTAATTTGGCTTTGAAAATATACTGTTCTGATTGTTGTCTCGACAAGGTCTTGCAAACCAAACGGGATTACGTAGCAATCCCCGGGCGTCGGTGAGCGCAAGCGAGCAGAGGGCGAAGCCCTCACTGTGACACCATGGACCGGAAAGTGTAATCGGGATTGTACGAATTATTCAGAGAGTTTTGCTGTCAAGGAGAAGCATTCTGCGAAAGTAATGTTGGTTTGCGAAGCAAACCAAATGGGATTGCCTAGCAATCGAGCGTAAGTGAGCAGGGGGTGGAGCCCCCTAGTTTTTTAAAATATTATTATAATCGAACTCTTTATTCACAACTTTCCTCTGATAGTTAATTTGCTTAGCTGATTATGCTTTTTTCTTAGTGAATATAGTACTTGAAAGCGCAAATTAACTTTTTGCTTAAATACGGTTTAAAAATAATAATCTCATTTGTTGTTTTAATTCAGGAGAGTGTGTGTTTTCCATGGGCAGATTTCAATCTAATTAAACCATATGGTTCATTATCAATTTTTTAGCATAGAAAAATAAAAATAAAGGCCCTTTTATCCCGCATATCAAATAAATAAGTATATATATTCTCCTCAAAAGTAAACAAATACACAAATGTTCAAAGGATGCCGTTTGTAAGCTAAAAGTTGTACGCAAATGTCGATAAATCAAAAATAAACTTCTGGCATGTTTCATGAATTTCGAGATGAGTTTACAAAACAGCTGAAAACCTCTCCTTTCCTCATTAAAAAGGTTTGTTTGTTTTTCCATACTAATCTTAAAGTCAGCTACTAAAAGACATCGAATTTAAAACTTTACACTGGCATTTCTTTGATTTTCATACAATTATACTTATGCTAGTCAACGTTTTTATTTCTTTCAGCGTATCCAGCTATCGAAAGAACGAAGAGCTTATGTTAGTTTAAATGTAAAAATGGTATACTTTTTTGTACGCATTGGAAATGTATATGACAAAAACGAAAGAAGTTTTAAAGAAGCCTTAAAGTATTAAAGTAGGGAACTATCGAAAATTTCTGCCTCTGAGAAATTGTTTTAACAATTAATTATCCGACATGATACATTAGCTTTAATCCGTTTTTAGAAATTTGAAATACCTTGGAATCTCATTCCAGACGGTTGTATTGCATAATAATCATTGCAAATAATGTTTGCTTCACTCTTTTCCGAGAATTTCCAAACAAAATATTTTTCATCCGAGCGAATTCCAGCGATGCAAAAATCGGAAAACTAAAATTGTGTTAAAAATTATTTTTCTAAATACCTAAACATGTTATGTGAAAAGCTACGTTTAGTTTTTAAACTCAGACTGGATTCTAAGAAAACGCAACCCTCAAAAACAAATTAATTTAAAATCGAACCTTCATGGCGAATCCCCAAATAGAAAGTGCTTAGGATTCTAAGAATTTCTCTTTGAATTTCAACTGTATACTGAATTTTTTGCTTTTAACACGTTGTTTCACACTTTATAGCATTTTTTATTCGTTACAGCGCTTCAAAGGGAACTGTGATTTTACGACTCTGCTGCACGCAAAGTGTCGTGCCTAGACTTATCATTTAACGGGATTTAGGCGAAAAAATAACGATAAACTGGAATATCCTTGTTATGAAGACAAGGGGAAAATCTTAAAATGGATTTTAAATGTATTTTAACTTTGCTGTAGCTTTTTAAAGCAGGTTGTACGGGAAATGATAGCTTAAAGAGGAGAAAACATTTTCCTTTATTAAATAACTTACAACTAAAACCAGAAATAGCTCCGGCGTTTGTTTTTGTTTTCCCTTAATTGCAAAACTAGAATTAATTTAAGCTAAATAAAAAGGTTAGAAAAATTAATGTGAATTTCTAAGCGAATGTTCATCATTTCAAACACGATGCATGTTTTCTATCCAAATAGTTTTCCCTTCATTGTCTTATATCCAGTGCAGAATTGTATTCAGTGTACTGCAACACAATTCCCAGCAACTGTAATTGTTCTGCAGCCATTTTGTCCAAATTTTAAAAACTGTAGTAAAATCAAAAACAGACAAAAAAACACGATTATCGGCTAAATATGTATTACATATTTATAATAAAGCGTCAAAATAAATTTATTTATTTTATATAAATCCTAGGCATACTTTCCGACCAACCGGTATAGTGGTTAAGGTGTTAGCCTCTACATCGGAAGGTTCCTAGTTCGGGTCCGGGCATGGATGTTTGTAAGCGTATGGTGTAGAGGCGGCTGGTGCACCTTAAATCTCTCGTGGCCGAAAGTCCTCACGTTGGGTTGGTGTGAAAGTTTGGAGAGTGGGGTGCCAGCTCAGGTGTTGCTCCGTCATCTGATCGTGTTTCAAAATTACGAGATGTTTCCCTTAAGTGATTGATACAGGACCCTCGTCAATAGCCTGATGTGTTGCTCTAGTACGACGCTAACTAAAAATTACCATTACCATTTCCTAGGCATACTTTCAGAATTTGCAACTCTGTCGATAACTTTCGAAGTTAAAAATTTTGTCATTGACATAGAAGATGTGTTATTTATAAAGTGCTTGTGGTAACTTGGAAGGTGTAGGGATGTTGTTCCGTAGCTAGAGAAGAAATTAACCAATGAGCTCGCTTTGCACTGCAAAACATCGTTATTTATGATTGGAAAAAAAAATCGGCCAAAACTTTGATAAAACTAAGGAAAAATTGTTCTGTAAAGACTTTGTTCTTCGCAGTTTTAAGCACTTTCTGCTCCCGGGGTCGTATATATGTTGCTTACTTTACGCTTTAAAACACTAAGTAGTTTCGACGATATATCTCGTCCCTCAAGATCTTACCAATTTTTCTAATAACGAGATATCTCGTCCATCAAGATCTGACCCAATTTTGATAATGATTTTTACAGTCAGGGAGAGCCGCGGTAGCTCAGTCAGTAGAGCGTCGGGCTCACATCAGAAGGGTTGTGGGTTCGGTCCTCGGCGTAGCCTGCAATTCTGATGATTGCGAGATCGGTGCTTCGACCTGGCTAAAGACCGTCGTGTTCACTAATGGTGACTGGGGCACGTTAAATAGGTCGTGGTCACAAAGTCCCCCCATGTTCCCATACCAAATCAATACCTCTGGGGGTATCTGATCAGATGGTTATCGGCCTCTGATTGGTATCTAAATTACGATATGTGTGAGTGAATGGATGTATGAAAGGGACCTTCCTATAAAACGGATGTGTCATGTCTGCCGAGCAAAGTCGGACTTCATCCCAATGGGGCTCAATAACATGGAAGGCGCACCCCCTCGCCTCTTGCCGTCTTCGACGGGCCTGGCACTCCTCTGGTCTGCCAGTGTAGGCATTAGAAACAACAACAACAACAGTCAGGGGATCGAAGATTTTCTTGTTGATGCGGATATCAAGATTTGGTCAGTTTTGATAGTGACGAGATAGATTGTCCATCAAGTTATAAGTTTTGCTGTCCATCAAAGATTTCACCAATTTTACAATTGATTACAAAACAAAAATAAAATTCCAATCCTTGAAAAAATGCAGAATTCTGAAAAAAAAAACACATACGTATCTATTGAAACGTGTTGAATTTCGACTTCTTGTATAGATTGTGAAATAGAATAATGTGACAAGATTTTCAACGATATTGACAAAGACAATAATGATTTATTAACAAAAATAACATATATTTATTATACTTGGGAATCCTCAAATATGACCGCAACATCTCGCAGTCAACTCAAATACAAAAATACGGAATTCTAAATCAAATTTAAAAAGTAAACGTTAATTCTGACGTGGCCAGATACCGGATAACATAATTACCCTTGATGATCTATGAGTTTTTCTTTGGAACATTTCATGTTCCATTACAAAATGCAAGTTATGTAAAATGAAATGTTTTAAATATTCTTTCTTCAATCAAATATTTATAAATTACTTTCCATCAAGGGAAGAAATAAAAAGTCAGTTCAAACATAAATATTACATAATTTATACCTCATTATTAATTGTTATTGTTACAAACATAAATTATACCTCATTTTGCATAAAAATTGATCTCGGCTATTTGAAATCAGCAAGAATTCAAAATATCTGGGTTATTTTATTTACGTTGATTGTTGCCATTCGACGATACACAAATAACGTCGATTTCGGGTCAACATACGTTAGTGTTTTATGTATATAGATATTTTCTGAATACGTCAGTTATCTTTAACTAATTTTGCCCGATTTCATTTTAAATTTAAAAAAAATTTCAGAGCGGTTTAAGACGAATGCTGATAAAATTCACATTTTACATATTTGACCAATTTTATTAGCGATCTAAACGGATTACTATCATATTTGCTGTAATGTCATCCGGACTGTTAACAACTGCACTAAGCTAAAGAAACGTACCAGGTCTGTGGTATTGAATTAAACGGGAGCAAGATATGGGGATTACTTATGATTAACCTGTATATTTGACGCGGATATTGTTATAGAGTTTTGAAATGAAAATTTATTATTTGCTAAATACGTCTACAATTTATTTGTATACATGTAATTTTATTTAAATACATATTTATTATAAATTACTTCACTTACTTTTTAATTCACTTTATTACAGCTATAAAATAATTATCATTACTTGCTTGCATATAGCTGTGTTAAGTTTGTGTTTTTTTAGGATACTTGAAGGTATGGCATTAATTAGAGTAAATAATGTCATTCAAATTTTAATTTTAGCATTATTGTTTAAAGCGATAGATACATGTTTTATTTTCTTGCCATATTTTCGAACCGAGGGTTCAATAGATATAAGTATGTTATTAGCCTAGGTAGAGAGTTTATGGACTGCGTTTCTGAAATTATTTACACTTTGGGTGATTGTCTTGATGATAAATCGTCATTAGCAATACTGACCAGGTCTTGATGGATGATTTATCATGTAATTAGAAAAAGAGATGTCCAGTTCTTGGTCTCGCCATCATAAAAAAATCGGTAATACCTTGATGCTTGGATACCTTATCAAAATAAATTTAATCACACCTAGATAATGATATATATGGCTGAAACGTCTAAGAAGGCTAAAACCATAAAACATTTCTCATAAATAATTGCAGTGTCAAAAATTTATATACTATTCAATTAGGTATAGTCCTAAAAAAATACGTCAGAGTGGCACTCTGTAGGTCATTTGTCAGCCTGTATGTCAAGGGTTCGAATCTCAATTTATAAGCCATGTTTGTTTGTTATTTTTCTTGTTAGAAGTATTGTTGGCTTACCAACTGCGTGATTTTTTACAAATAGCCTCCTGTTAAACACTTGAAGTGCCGAAGGCCAAAATCATCAGTGGTCAAACGTGAATCAAAAAACAGTCAACGTGCAAATTATGCAAAATAATACATTATATTTGTGAAAAGAAATCAGTGATATTGTATTTAAATGTTACTGATTAATACAAATATATAATTTTCCTTGAAAAATTAAAAAATTTTCTTGAAATTCTAAATAATTCTAAAAAATATTTCTTAGGCCAATGATAATTTTTCAATAACACAAACTCCAAGAAGATTTAATCAATAGTATCAGTAATATGAAAGCTCAACACAAATAAATTCTAACTTATTCGTTACTTTCTATCTAAAACACTGACTATACATTTATTTGCATTTTTAATAGCAACCATAAAAACTTCAACGCATTATTATTGCCTTTTTCAGCTTTAAAAAATGAAATCGCACCAAAAGAAACACTCCAAGTGCAAAGAAAAAGTCTCCGTTGAACGTTTTGCTTAAATATTGCCTCTTAGAGTGAAAATATAGCTTTTTTTGTAGAGCTAAAAGAAAGATTCTCCAAAAAAATAAAGGAGTAAAAAAATGAATTTGGGGCGCTGGAAAGCGTGATTAGGACACTGGAATTAAGCTTTCAGGCTACAACGTCTACATTCGTTTTTATCACAATTCGAGTTTTCATTTGTTCTACAAAAGCTGTTGGGAGTGCACAGACGTGAGAATCTTGCCGACTTTGCGTTTGTTTGAGGAAGGGAGGAAATGGGAGAAAACAAAAAGGGTACAAAAACAGTCCTGTTGTACCAGGGGAGGACTCATGAATAAAACAGCTTTTCTTTCTCCTTCGTCATCCTTTGTCCTTTAACTTTCTATTTTTTACTTCAGTTAATTCACAAGTGTAATATTTGAATGTTCATGAGTTTGAAATAAAAGGAGCTGATTCAGAGAATGTTTTATTTCTTTTCTATCCGCATAGCTAAATGATCATTTTGGATGCCGAAGAAAATATAAACTTGTTTTAACCCTCCAGGTTGTAACGACGATTTATCTCGTCTAATGACGAGATATATCGTTAGCAAGATATCACCGATTTATATATATATATATATATATATATATATATATATATATATATATATATATATATATATATAGACGAAATCAAGATTTGGCATTGTTATCTTGTTGACAAAAAAACTCGTCCAAATAGATCTGGTCAGTTTTGCTAAAGGCAAGATACTTCGTTAAGACAGCCATCAGAAGGGTTAACCCTCTGACGTTAACCCTTCCACACCATTTACGCATATATCCGTTCTTTAACCAGCAGCATTTCTACCAGTTTTAGTTTATCTAACCATTTTAACTTTTCCTAGTGTATTTCGACCAAAAGATATAGTTATTATAACATAAAGTTGTTTTAATTATTATAACATATTAAACACATTGTGTGTTCTGTGGGGTAAAAGCATCAGTATAATTCTAAGAAATATCGTGGAGTTAGGAAAAGTTAAACCTCCATATGGTTTCGACAAGGTATCTCGTCCATCAAGACCTGGCATTTATTTAATGACGAAATACCTAGACGAGATAAAACTGACCTATTGCTCCAAGGGAGGATCCAATTTGGGAAAATAAATTGCCACTGTTAAGAACTGGTGACAATCTGCAACAAGTTTTTGCATCATAGGTTGGTCATTACAGGGCAGTTTGTCATCGGTAGATAAACCACCAGAAGGATTAAAGTAGTGATCTGCTAACTTGTGTGATTCATTACAAATTTCCTCTTAACGCCAATGATGTATATATTTGTACAGCGGTGTGGTACGGCTAACAATAAGGAAATTTGTTTAGGCTGGATTAAAGCTCATGCGGGTCACGACGGAAACGAAGTAGCAGATAGATTAGAAAAAAGTGTCAACATCAAGGGAATACATAGATGAAGGGGTGAAATGGCCCAATAGTCATTGCAGAAGGGAAACCACATACTGGTTACTTGGTGCGTGACAGACTGAATGGGACGAAAGGGAAACAGGCAGGACGGTGCATGATGCGTTTCCAAGAGAGTCATTAAAATCTACAAATTGGACCAGAGAAGAGACACTCTTCTTCACAGGCTATGGCCCGTTCCCATTCTACCTAACGGGGCTTAAGAAAATCAAGTCTGAAAACTGCTCATGTGGTGAAATTTTCACACACCTGCATTACATCTCAGCAAGCCACCTTACAACTTCATGGCACATGAGGACACCTGTCGACAACTTTAAAATCGCATGATTCTGAAACATTGCACGTTACAAGGGCTCGTGGGTTAAAATTATTGACATGGTGAGATTCATTGAAAATCATCAGGACTTGATTATCTTAACAGACTAAGAAAAACGAGAGAACTTTTCCAATTGCATGTTGTATATACAGGTGATTCATATGTAAGTATACAATTTCAACGCACTATATAACAGCGACAATATAAGATATTTTATGTTGCCTAAAAACAGAAGGGTAGGTGAATGTTTAAAGATTTTTTTAGAGACAGAGAGAGTCACACAGATGTTCTATTTGAACAACCTAAGTCACACTACACGCATCGAACCGGTAACCCATTTCTGCCCAGACGCTTGTTAGGGTGTCTGTAGCAAATGCAGTGATAATGGTGGATATAAGCTGTTTCAACTCAGCTGATTCAACAAGATGAGAAGGGTTAAATACGTTATTATTCATGGAGCCCCAAAGAAAAAAGTCACATGGTTTTAAATCAGGGCATATGGGTGACCATTGGGATGAGCACATGGCATGCGGTTGTTCGGTGAGGGCATCCAATCCATCGGTGAAGAAGCAATTTTTAAAAGTAATTTCACATGTCCACTGACAAGTGTGGTGTTGCACCATCCAATTGGAGAATAAAGTTTTTCGACTTTAATATCCAGTTGGATGAATAAAGTTTTTGACGACATCTGCCTAATACACACTCGGTCGTCCTGGATTTGGAACTGTGCACAAACAGCCCGAAATTTCAAATTTCTTAAACCAATCTTAAATTAATTTTCAGTTTCGAGGTTCTTTTCCAAATCATGTTCAAAAATGGCGCTGCACAACGGTGACTGATTCCCTTTCGCTCAATTCAAGACACAAAACGCCTTCTCAACAGCAGACGCAGCCATTTCCACTGTCTAGTCACGTGACACGCTCCCTATCGCCTACGTCACTTCTTTCGGGATGGGTACACAAATTTTATGAGTACACCTAGGTAACAGTTTTCATTTGGGGACCGTGTCTTAAAATGGTCCTGTTTTACAGCATCTTGAAACTGTATACGTACTTATAAACCACCCTGTATATTGTGTGTGGGTATATATCTACTTTATATATAGCTTAATTCAAAAAGTTAAATTTTCATTTATTTTAAATTATATAATATTTGAATTAGCAAAATTTAGATTTTCTTTATTTATAAAGAAATGTTAATTTTTGATAGAATAATAATATTTTGAATTAAGACTTGCACACTTTAATAGTCTTTGCAAACTTCATTTTAATTCAGGAAACAGAACGTCGTTTCAAATTTCAATTAGAAACTAACTATGCTTGGTTGTTAATTAAAATAATCCGGATTACGAGAAATTGTGTGTAAAATAGATTGTAAAACTAAGATACAAGAATAACGAATCCGAAATGACAGGACCAAAATCAGCAATGAAATAGACATCATAAACGCAAAGCAAGTTGGCAAGCAATATTTGTTTTAAAATAACCTAGCATTACGTTTGATTGAACAGAGAACATTTGTGAATTTGTTTACCCAACTAAGTTTAATTATTCAGCTTCATACAGCAGCCGTATAGAAGAGAAATATTTAATTCATGCAATAAAATAATTTAATATTTCACTTCTATTCAACTTCAGCTTTAATTTTATTACGACTCGATGATATTAACTTTTGTTTTACTGCCGCATGTTTTAAGCTGAAAGGATAAATTTATACTTCATTTATTCGAATGAACATATTTCTGGAGTTCACCTGTCATCTAGAGGCGCGCCAGGAAATTTAATTTTGACAGCAATGAACCAGAACATTTTAGGGAGAAGTCACAGACTGCAAAAATGAAGCCAATCATCCAAAGCGAAGTAAAAACATTCGAATATAAATTTTGTAATTAAAGAGAGCTAATTTCTTTTCGAGAATCGTTTCACTCTTGTCAATGCTGTCTTCGTTCTCGCTCCAAAGTATCTTCAGAACTCTTGTGGAATAGCAGCATCACGCTAATATTAATTTTAGCAATTACTTTAATTGAACGTTGGAAGACGGGAGAATTTTCTCTGCTCTTCGGCTGCGATAGAAATAAAAATATTTGCCGATTTCAATTATCTCTTTCCCATTAACTCTTACAACGGTATTAATAACTGTTTGATTCTACCTTTTCACCAGAGTTTTACTATCTGTCTTGCAATGTCAGATTCTGAATGCGATGAATCCCCAGAATTGATTTTCGCTTAATGGTCCAGAAAGGAAAGTTAACGTGTATCATTTTGAAGATTACTGTTAATTTTACTTACAGTTTGTATTGCCGACTCTAGAATGTAGCGTATGATTCATTGAAAAGCTGGCAGAAGCGAATTCGGCTAAGAAGTATTTCTAGCTGATACACGTATACTAATGATTAATAGCAATGTACTGGTTGTTCGAAATGTAGAAAAATGCTTTGTACTTACATCTCTATGCTAAAGAAAGCTTAATTTTTTCTTCTTGCAGTCATCCGTAGTAAATTTTCAACTATTTATGAAATCATGCATCAGAAACTGTGGGATATCCTTAAGCTCTGAGGTGTTACAAATTGCAAAACCCATTTTTAAAACTTACCCAGTGTGTAGACATTTATAGATGGCGACATCTGATGATGAAGACAAAGATTTATATCCTTAAAAACGTGAGACATATTTGTCTAAGAAGTGCTACAGTGCATTGTTTGGTCAGTAGGATTACAAATTGCCCTTTTCAGTTTCACAGCAAAATATGCTTTTTTCAATAGCTGTTGTATGTATTTAATTCGCAATTTACCTAACAGAAGGATGTTCATATATTTTGGACAAAATATTATGTTACATAAGCAAGGTGCTCCAAAATCTTAGGCTTAACCCTCCTGGTTAATTTATCGTAGAGGTAACATAACATTAACATTTCTATCGTCATTAGATCAGATCAAAATCACTATCTGGTACGTTTTCCAATGATCAGATATATGTCGTCCATCAAGATCTGGCCAGTTTTGCAAATTCTGAGATTCCACGTATTAATAAAACCAAGAAAGTTAAAGACAATATTTATTTCCACAAAGACGTTACGTTATTTATATACTTCATGCATTTAGTTTCAAATGTTCCAAATTAAGTTTTAACACTGAAAATTGTTTCAATCTTTCACCAAAACCCTTCGTCCTATGTGGATATTCAGTTTGCTCTCTCATAGTTAAAGCTGGCACGATTCAAAACAACTAGATGGTTTTTGTACACGCTTGCAAATATATAAATATTGCATTCATATATCTTTTGTTTCCCACATTTCCCCTAAGAGAGTGCGAAGCGCGAACCATACTCAGCTACTTGCATAAATATTCATTAGAAGTTTCTGTAAATAGAGCGTGTACGATACTTCCCAAACTTTTGGAGGTTCTTTTCTATTCGTATATGTTAATTTTTACCCGAGAAAACCTGACGGCGGGCAAATCCATACGAATAATGCTATGATTGCGGAAAAGAAGACACCAAATAACAAGAAAAAAAGATGGCGGAGTGAGAGTTGAAAATCAAACGGGATTTCCAGCCTGCGGGTACTAAATCTTTTTTAAGGATCAACCGCATTCGAGTTAGAGAGCTTCGATCCCGAGGCATAGTTTCTATAGATATATGCAAATCTCTAGAAAACCGGGAAAAATTTTCTTCTTTCATTTTGTCTTTGTTTCTTTAATTCTTCGTTCTTTTCAGTTTTTTTTTCGTATTTATTTTGTACGCCGATATGACTCGGAAAGGCAAATGAATTTATCCTACTTTTAATTAGATGGTTTGTTCATTATGTTTTATTTTTCCGGAGTTTCGCTCTGAGTTTTGCAGGCGGTAGCGCTTCATGTGGCTTATGGGCAGGGAGGAAGCCATTTTGTTTGCTGTTTTTTTGTTTGTTTATTGTTTGAGTCGGGTTAATGCAAATTCTGTTTGACTAGAGGAATATCAGTTTATCTCTTTTTTTCTCAAGCCGTGAAAGATGTTGAAACCTTCCTTCCTTTCACGTAAGTGGGGTTGTGTATATAATTACGATTCGTGGTTCTAGTTTTGTCGATAACAACAAATTGCATTAGAAGCGAAGTGCATTGGTTTGTATCGTTTCGGCTAATGAAACAATCTGAAATATTCACTTAACTGCTCTTGGGTAAGGAGTACGCTTACCAGGGAAAGTTCTATACATTTTAAAATATTTCTTTCAAATATATCTGTAGAGAATATGATTGTTAGCATAGGAATGATTTTCACTCGTTGGTGATTTGATTCAATGAGACTTCCTCAGTATAAAGTATAGGAAAATTATTTTTGTCACGGTTCACAATTTCACTTTTAGCTGCGTTACAGATTTATACAAGCATAACAAATAGAGAAATTCCAAATATATGTATATGATTTAAGTAATAGATCAGATCTTTCACATTTATTTCATACTCATGAAATTATATTCCTATTTTTATTAGTTTGTCAACACTGTTCTGAGGTCTGTTAACGGTGATGAAATATTACATTACATTTTTTTATTACAACGTATTACGTATTTAGCTTAGGAAAAGATAGAAAAAATCCTCACAATAATGTTATTGGTAAAATATCCTTGTTGGTTTTGATATTTCTTTTGAAGTAAAAGAATATTTCATCTTGTAAACTTTGAAGTTACGCAAGCATATCTAATATTGCATGGAATAAGTAATTATGTTTTAAAAAAGTTGGTGAGGGGTTAACAATTAATGTTTATAGGGTCATTCCACGCAAAATGAGCAAATCGGCTGTGGCTGACATATCACCGATTTTAATGAAAATTAGATTTGAAATAGATCACAAATTTGTATTGAATTTTTAAAGTTCAAGGTCACACAAATGTAGATTTTTTAGAGCTAATAGTAGCCTGTTTGTGACCCTATATTTCAATAAATTATTGACACAAATTATTTAATTTTTTATACTATTACATTCTTTAATAAAAGTTATTTTAGCAAATGTCAGAATATAGTTTAATATCCGGCACATCTCGTACTGAAGGATTGGCGAAAATAGAGATTTGTCCAATATGATACCAATTTCAAATGGCTCTAGTACCTCTAAAAATGGAAAGACAATATCAAAAATAATTCTTAACAAAGCCCTTCTTCTAACTAAAAGTTAGGTATAATTTAGTGATTCTGTTCCTATTCTTTAGTAAACAAACAAAATAATAAAAAAGTAAAATAATTGAAAACGACGATTTTTCTGGGGTTTTTTTAAACAAATTTTACTGTGAAGGACAACTCCTAAAAACTCACAAATTTTCAGTACTATGTGTTCAGATGTATATTTCCATCATTTTAATTTACTTATTTTGGTCCTAAGAACATTTTTAACTAGATGGAAACTATAGTTTCATTTTATCGCACGATGAATAAAAACAGACGGAAACACGCCATTAAGACATCCATTTCCTCATTGAAAGAGATGCTATTACATTCAATGACAGATAATAGAATAAATAAAGACTACTAAAGGATTTATGGTTATAAATGTGCTTGGTTTGCTATAAACTGATAACTTTTTGCTGAACCGAAAGCTTTCGAACACCGACGAATGTTCAAGTGGCAATCCATAAGTGTTCCATCCAGTGAAATGATCATTAGTCGGTTAGAGGAGTCTTTTTGATTTTCTTGTAGTTTTTAGGAAATATTATTACTATGTCTGATTTTGATAGTAAAAGAGATTTTAAAATTCATGAACTTTAGAACTGTGACGTGGGAGAAATGTTGCTAGAAAACTGCCATAAAATCCATTATGTAAAAGAAACCGGATTAAAACAATTTTCCGAACTTAACAAATAAAGTCAGAGAACTGTTGTATTTGAGAATAGGTAGGAAGTTTGAAAATATTTGTCTTCACCATGAGTATTTACTGAAGTAAACTTACTTATTCGGACGAACTTGTTGTAATCCTTTTCAAAGTCACAAACGTGTCGTGAAAAAAGTCCCACCGATTAATAACACTGGATACTGCCAGAAAATCAGTTGCATTGTTCTCGACAGGTAAAAAAATCTGTCTCACATGTGAAATTGGTGTTAAAAATTATATTACAGAAGAGGATGCAACATATTTTGATTTTGAAACAGAAGCCTTAGAGAAACAGTACGAGAAACTCAATAACAGCCTACAGAACATGGGAAATTCGCCTGTTAAAAAAGTTCGTAAACTCAGCATGACTCAAAGAAAACATTATGGCAGAAGAAAATTACAGAAAAATGTTTCAACTACTAAAATAAATTTGGGAACTATTTTGCAAGCAAACCTCAATGAAAGTAATAATACACGTGCGACTGAAAGTAATGAAGAATCATATTCCCAATTGTACGTATTCCTACGTCACTAATTCGAGTTTCATATTTATCGCAATCGCCAGCAAAAGAAATAAAAAGTTTAAAACGAATTCAGCAGCAGCAAAAAAAAAATCACGTTTCAATAATAGAAGAAGCAACGTTTAAAATGGAAGTTTTACCACATAGTGAATTTGAAAAAGTTTTTGAGAAACAGAATTTCAAACGTGCTACATTAAGCGATCTCACAGCTGCTTTTCAAAGTTGGAAGTCCTAAAAATGCCTCCAACTTCGAAAATATTTAATTTTAAACCTAATTCTTTTGGATATCGTAATTAATGCATAAACTAAACTCCTGTACCAAATTTCATGAAATTCCAATACCATACGGCCACGGGTTTTTCCCGATTTTTGCTCATTTCACGTGGAATGACCCTATAACTAAAAAAGAAGTAACATAGAAACGTTAAACGGCTGCATATAAAATTAATGACTAATATCTTACTCGTAGTTCCTCAGTTTTGCTTGTAATTATAAAATCAGTATCCACATTACACGCATTATACTATCATAACTCAACGGCGAATTGAAATATGTGTGACCTAATAATAAAAAAGGAAGTACCCTAAACGGAATAGACATATTATTTTGGTCAACTCAGAAGTAAAATAATCAGGTTAGGAAATGAGAAAAATTTATTAGAAAAAAGGAAACGTAATAGATTATGGAAGAACAAAAAAATAAGAATAAACGAAATGTGGACAAACTAAAATAAGTTGAGAAAGAACAATATTTCAAAATTTAAACAAAGTTAAATAATGCAATGAACAAGTCATCAATACACATGGATAAAATTACTCTGAATCTGCAAGAACAGGATTTCTAAAATTCTTATAAAGTATATAAAATCAAGTTAATAGACTCACTAATGCAACGATTAAAAAAAATGAAAGTTTTCACATTTAATTAAAGTAAAGTAAAAATGTGTTTCATAACTATTGATCAGTTATTTAGAATTTAGCATACAATTTAGTTTTATTACAGTTTACTTCATTCCTCGATTAACATTAGAATTTACTTTGATGCTAGGGTTACAGTTTACACTTGAGGCATAGGACTGCTACACACGTTTTATAAATAATTTACCAAGGATCCTTTCACTAAACAAATTTAATTGAAATAGTTTTATAAAACTGTAAATCACAATTTGTTCTATGAGTTAACTCATTTTTGTTGTCACGGAATAAATGTAAAATTGTCTTTCAGAATAAAATATAAAAATGTTGAATACTTATTATACCAGTTTACAAACGTTTGACATAAACGTATTTAATATATGCTTATCTATGAAAATTATAATTGTATGTTAATCCTATGGGAGGTTGCATGTTAACCCTACGGGAGTTGTTTGGTAAACCTCATCATTATCAAACAAACCAGATCTTTATGGACTATGTATGTCGTCATTAGAAAGAAACTGACTAGATCTGGATCATGCCAGTTTATTTCCAGCCAGCTTAAAAAGCTCGTCAATATCTTGATAACGAGATATCTCGGCAGAAGCAAAATTGATACAACTATGACTAGATATGATGGACTAGATATCTCGTCAAAACCACTTAGAGGGTTTAAATTGTTAGTTAATGAGTAAACTAAATATTTATTATTCATTTATCAAGAGAAACGCAATGCAAATAGTAATTATAGTTTATACTATAACAAATGTTCTGGTATAACCTGCAACACATAACGAAACAATACGAAGAGAGAACAGAGCAGCTGGTAAATATATATGAACCCCAGAAACCGAAGTGCTTGAAACAGCAATCTGTTGTCCACGGTACCGAGCGGCGTTTGTGCCACATACTGAATTGATAATGTCAGTTCTGTGACTGATGGTATGCTGAGATTTATTAAACATGTACGTGTTTGGTAAAATATTCAAGGTTCCTGTAACGAACTATTCAACGTGGGATCAATGTTTAACAGATTTCACATTGAATTTTCAATGAATTACTAAATGATAACATTCAGAACTGAGATCTATATGATGTAGATGAGATGCTATTGAGAATGTAGTAAAAAAAATTCGAATATATTTAAAATATATTTATGAATTAATTTACTATAGTTTCATTTAAAGCGGTTGATGATTCTTAAGCGTTTGTACGGAGTATCGCCGTTCCCAACTTTGACTCAGTAAAATTAATAAATGAATATCATAGCACAGAATAAATTGGTAGGTATTTGAATTTACATCGCACTAGGAGCAACACGACTGGGTATTGGCAATTGTCCGACTTCAATCCCGAAGGGAAGTATCCGATGAGAAGACAGGACAATTTTGATTTGCGCTCAGATATAACGAATGATAATTTACGTTTTGTAGCAATAACTCATGGCACGAGAAGCGATCTTGTAGGCTTATAGCATAAAAAGCCGTCTATTGAGGATTACTGACTAACACTCCTGATGGCTGTCACAGTGAGGTTCATAAGCAAAATTGACCAGATCTTGACGGATTTGAAGTTTTGTCATTAGAAGAAAACTAACCAGGTTTCGGTCTCGTCATTAGAAAAAAAACTGACCAGGTTTTGATCTCTTCATTAGAAGAAAACTGACCAGGTTTTGAACTCGTCATCAAACAATCGGAGATGTCTTGATGTCGAGATGTCTCGGGATTAGCAAATTTGGTCATATTTTTATGAACGAGATGTCTTGTCGAAATCACTTGGAGTGTTAACCCTCCTTAGCGATTATCCTCTTAATGATTGAAGAAAAACCACTAGGAGATTTAAAGTTTCTGGTGGCTAATCTTCGTGTCGTAAACCACCCTGTAGCTTCCATATTCTGATGCAAAACCCTGTTAAAAAGTGCTACCAGTTTTAGCAAGAAACTGTTTATTTTACATACTTGGGTCTTCATTTCCTTTAGTTAGTTTTGCTCTCGACGATAGTTTCCGTCATTGACCAGATTCGCAAAATTGACCAGATCTTAGATATCTTCGAAATCACCGATATTTAAAGCAAGAAATATTCCACTTTGTAGTGTTATTCCATGACGTTCGAGTCTATGATTTCTTGGAAAAAAAATAGAATCATATCTTGGATTCTTTCAATGATTAGAAGTGGCTATTTAGTCACTTATATTCTTAGATATCTTGAACAATAGAATATTATCTTGGATACTTTCACTGATTAAATGTGGCTATATAGTCACTTATATTTCTTAAACAATAGAATCCTTTCTTGGATTGTTTCAATGATTAGATATGGCTATTTAATCAGTATGGGTTTTGAACGGTTAAAATCAATAGTCACTGCTCAAAATTCCTATGAACTTCAGACATTAAATTAATTTCATTTTATAAACCATACATAAAAGTAGTTATCCTCTTAACCATAAATTCATTTAAGAAGAAGAGGAAACTAGAAATGAATGCAATAAGTTACACACATGAACCCATAGAGTCAGGTTAAAAATAAGATATTACCACTTGTAAGAATACTAGTGTAAATTGTAACTGGATTATATCTATCTCTTGAAACGAACTGAAATATTGTATAGAAATCGTCAAGAATAGATTAACTGCTAATAAAATGAATTTTAAAAACGTTTTGCAGATTTTACTATATTGTTATGCATACATTCTTTAATTTTTAATTGAAATACTAACTCTTGTACCCTTAAAATATTTCACTTTTGACACTACATTGCATTTTAAATTCACATTATCTGAAAAAGAGTTTATTTTTAGCTATTTCTAATACGTCATTTTCTAACACAAGGCACAATGTTTATAATATGTATTAGCAATAGTACAGAGTTGACTGATGATACCAAATTTCAATTCAGAATTCTATTTTGTAGAGATGAGAACAATGGATTTTCCTCATTAGATATTGAGGTCAAGAGAACATACGACAGTACAAGTGATGAAACATCATCAAATAATCGACCCGACTCATAATGAAGCTCAAAATATATATGAATTGCAGTGGAAAACAACATATATATGTCGAATTCAGTCCGTTCAATTGATATTATACACCCGGCAGGAAATGGTCATGAGAAATATTACTTATATTTAGCAAATATATCACATTGTTTTTAAAGAAGTGGGGAGTCGTTTTGATATCAATAATTTAATTAGGTATGTGATGTTTACATTAATGAAAATTTTGGGGAAAAATTATATTTCAAATACTAAATAATTGAATTTTAAATGAAATTTCGAAGAATAATATTTAGTTCTACATTTATTAAAAGTGAGTAAATATTTCGTATTGCGTAATGTATTGTTAACACTGGTCTATACCAAAACTGATAAATTCTTTACGGGAAAGATATCTCGTCATCAAGAGAGAAATTGGCAATATATTGATGTCGAGATATCTCGCAATTTGCAAAATTGCTCAGATCTTGACGGACTAAATATCTCTCAATTAGCAAAATTGCTCAGATCTTTACGGACTACATGAATCGCAATTTGCAAAATTGCTCTGATCTTGACGGACTAAATATCACGCAATTTGCAAAATTGACCAGATCTTGACGGACTAAATACACGCAATTTTCAAAATTCCTCAGATCTTGACTTACTAAATATTTTGCAATTTGCAAAATTGCTCAGATCTTGAAGGACTAAATATCTCTCAATTAGCAAAATTGCTCAGATCTTAACAGACTATATGAATCGCAATTTGCAAAATTGCTCTGATCTTAATGGACTAAATATCGCTCAATTTAGAAAATTGCCCAGATCTTGACGGACTAAATATCTCGCAAGTTGCGAAATTGCTCAGATCTTGACAGACTAACTATCTCTCAATTTGCAAAATTGCTCAGAAACTGATGAACTAAATATCTCTCAATTTTCAAAATTGCTTGGATCTTGACGGACTAAATATTTCTCATTTTGAAAAATTGCTCAGACCTTGACTTACTAAACATCTCGCAATTTGCAAAATTGATCAGATCTTGACGGACAAAGTATATCGTTCAAACCACTTGGAGGATGTTAAAGAACACTTTATTTGAAGCGTCTGTTGTTTTAGGAACTTCTTAAGAGAGTCGTATTTGAAAAGATTTAGTTTATGAAAGCTATAAAAACATAAGTTATATGTTGGACTGAATTATGCAATAGATATCTCTAGCATAAAGTATGAAATGCATCAAATGTGAGTTTAGAGTATCTTTTGTAACTTACATCCAAAACGACCGGAAAAAGCAATACATTTCAGGAAAACAATTTGCGGAATATATAGCAAATAAACAAAACATATCGCACAACCTAAAAGAAAAAGTAGCCAAGTATATCTACTCGATATTGTCTTTTATATCTCCACCATTCATTTAATCAGTAGCAAAAAGATAGGTACTTTATTTCCACTGCAAACAAAGAGATGGTTTCCGGGATGTCCTTTAACGGAGATAAGACTATTTGGCCATAACCCCACTCCCATTACCAATACAGGTGGTCATCGGATCTACAATGGGCCCCGGCATTCCAAACGTCTTATCGTTTTCTTCTCTTTCAAAAATTCATTGCCGACGATATCTTTCTCCCGTACGTACCGAATGTTCATTTATTTGTTTTCTAACCCCCTTTTCCAACCCCTTGGATATCGCAAGCTAACGCATACCTCCCCACTCCCCACTTTTATAGTTTCGCTCAGACGCGATCGTATCCGTTTTTATTCGAAAGGAATCCTCCGAGACGAAAATGGCCTTTTTCCGCAATTTTCATATTCAACTGTAACGCACGCGAAACGATCGTGGCAAGTAAACACGATCGTGGCAGCCCACCCCTCCTGCTTCGACCCTCTTACATTGCATGGTACATTGTCCACAATTTATTGCATGGAAAAGATCCAGACACCGCATTTATATTGCCCCTACCTCCCCCACCCCTTCGCATTAAATATATATCCGGTGCCATACGCGAGTGCACAGATATTGCTCTTGTTCTATTTTGGGGCGGTCCAGGAGGGGGGAAGGACGTTTACATTCTCTAAGAAATGACAGTTGCACCCCCACCCCGAAACACAGCTGCAGGGTGTGCTTTTCATCCCTCAGCAGGCAAAAACAGGAACGTTTTTGTTTTTCAGTTCGAGAGTTGAGTCTGATGCTGCAGGATATATATATGGCGCACGTCTCTCTTGCTGTAATATCTTGGAGGCGGTTGTTGGAATTTAAAATCGCTTACTACTCCGTGAAAATCGTCTTTTGAATAAGTAAAGGGGAATATTTCTCTTACTTGGGTTTCGCGATTACAAAAATCAGGAATCATTTTCGTTGGTTGTCGATTATTTTCAGGTGAGGTGTGCAAAAAATATTTGGGGTATCTTGCTTCTTTTATAGTTGCGGTAAGGAAATGAAACGTAAACTGTTTGGGTTGATATTAAGTGGGAAAAATTTATATTACTTCAAAAACATCTTTGATGATTTTAATCTTTGATTCAAACGTATATACCTGTTCTGCAGTTTTCCGTACTTGACTTGTGACCAGTTTCATTCTTTTTGTCAGAGACGGTTCTAGGATTTTTTGGATCAATAGATATGTGCTTATTTAGTTACTACATGTACTGAAGAGTAATAAATTAATCTGAAATCTTTTGATGTTCGGAGGGTTAAAATGACATTTTTATCCTATGCCAAGAATCTCATTTGTTTTTGCCATGTCTCTGAATACAGTCCAATATAGTCTTAAAACATAATTAACACATGCATTAATTATTTACTGCGACATCATTAACATCAGTGCAACTAGTGATGTGGATTCATGTTATGTCTGAAAGGGCACACAGTAGGCAAGTGGGGGTGTATGTCCTGTCAATTCAGTGTGAAATGATTTTCCAGGTACTCGGTATCCACTGAGAACACGAATGCAAGTGACACGTATAGCTATCGATACATTCCTTATGAGATATTACCTTGACGATGATTAATTATCTCTATTTAGTTTATTTATATATTTGCAACAACTAATATTCATTTCTATATCGTTCATCGAAGAGCATATTAAAATTCATTCCATAAGGAGTTGAAACATATTTATCAATAAATTAATATGCAAAAAATTTGCTTAACCTCCTAAGCTTTTCGACGAGATATATCGTCCATCACCATGCGACAAATTATGCTAATTAAGAGGAACATAGTGATCAATATTGCCGTTTTATGATGAAGAATCCAGTTTTCTTCCAATAAAGAGGTTAGGTTTTGGTAATGACGTGCAAGACATTCAACAGGAGCGTTAAGATGTCTGTGGTTTATGTTGTGCATAAACTTTACGGCATACCAAAATTCAAGATGACCAATAATTCCAAAGACACGAATATCAGTATCCAAGTTACTTGATCCAGTCTCGATTCTGGGTCATAGGTGTTCCGATTTGCGATCTGTTAGCATTATATAAGTTCCCCAGGCTTTTATTGCTTGCTCTTACCTTATTTTTTTTAACTAGTTGAAATTTTGTATCATCATGATCTTTAAAAATATGCATTATTTCTTTTTTTGCGTGTAATATTAACTAGGAAATTAATATTCAAAAATATGAATATAACCATCATATGTTATGATAGAAAAATATGAATAGAACCTCCAAATTTAATGGCAACCGATTAAAAACTATATAGTTAAAATATAAGAAATATAGTTTGAGAAATGAGTTTAAGATATGCATGATAATTTATAAAATTTTAAATCTATTTTCGTCAAAACATACGAAGGTTTCGATTCATATTTTCTGATAATTGATTCCATTCTCAAAATTTATAAAAATATTAACTTTTTAAAAAGAACCGTTAATTGGTTTGGGTTCTTCTTCTTTCGAATTGAAAAAACAGTAACAGGGTGTCCATTTCGAGATCTGTAGTTTGGCATTGAGCATTATTCGTTAAGTTCGTGTGTACTTTAACATGAAAATGCTTAAGCGCATTAAATTCAGAGCAATTAAACATTTTAATCGTAAAAAAGATGCGTGGGTATCATATTTAGGGTTGTTTTTTCTTCCCTTGTATTTTAGAATTTACCGTATCTACATTTTTTTCTCTTTATTTCAATGCGATAAATAAATTAATTTATACTTACTTGCAGTTGGAATTTTTTGTAGATTGAAGGCAATAAAAAATATCAGTTTATAACTGATAATTTCATGTAACTATTTAATTTGTTTCATAAAAGAATTAATAAATAATTTTTTAATTTATTTTGATGCACATAAAGGATTATTTTATTGGTGCTCCAATTAATGAACATTGAAATTATAATAAAATAATTGAAGCGGCGGGATGTGTAATTGTATGTTAAAAATATGTTAAAGTAAATTAAACAATTCTTTTCAAAAAATTTCCTGATATTTGGTTTTATTCTCTTGATGTTTGACTTCCACTCAAAACACTTGTCATTAGCAAAACTTATAAGATATTTGTAGACGAGGTATCTCCTTATTTGTGGGGAAGAACTCACCACAGATCTTGATTTCATCAATAAAATATTGGCACTATCTCGATTGGCACTTTTGATCCAAGCAAAATTTGTCAGATCTTGTTGCCGCGATATCTCGTTATTAACAAATATAGCCAGATCTTGATGACGAGATACCTCATCATTAGCAAGAAAGTGAGAATGAACGATGTATCTCGTCCATCAAGATCTGAGTCATCTTCCATTTATTGCATTAATCTTGCATTGATCACATAAAATCAGGCATTGATTTTGATTAACCATCCATTGGCCACGTTAAACCCTTCTACTGAATACAATCAAGAAAACCTACAACTAACTTCTTTACAAAACAATTTTCTCCTAAACGTCGAATACAGTTGAACCTTTTAATACCTTAACTCTTGTCCATTTTTCTTGAGTAAACAGGTTGATAGGAAGTTGTCTCCAGTAATTTTGCGTGACTTCTAGGATTTCATCTATTTTGAAAACTAAGTCCTCCAGTAGAATTCAAAGGAGCTGTTTATGACCCAGATGTTACCCACAATTCATCCATTCCACGGCTTTTCAGATATTTATCAAATGGTGTCTTCGAGTATTTCTAGTTTGCCTATTTTTACTTTCTACCCGAGAAAAGGAAAATGCCGGAAAGAAAACCATCTCCGATAGGGCACACATAAAAAGGCCGCAATATCCCATACTGATACAAGATACGGAGAAAGGAACAAAACTATCCCTATTTCTATCTGTATTCCGGAGGAACGATGTGAATCAGGAAATAGGTTTCATATCTTTGTGACATCTTTATTTCTCTCTTTCATTTCCTTTCACTTTTCGAAGAGGATATTGCATTGTGCCTATTCTGGAAAGTATTGTCAATTGTAAAGTAGCAGTTTTATCCGAGCAGTTAGAATTGCGACAAATATATTTATATTTTACATATTTTTTTCATTTCCAACACACAGGACCCCACATCACGTTATGGGGCTGCTGGTACCATTGGTCGAGGGTGGAAGAGGTCCAGGGAATGTGGGAAATTTCTTGTAAAGTGTTCTTCAGTCTATTTTCTACGCTTAAAAATTATACTATCATTGCACACGTCACTGAATATAAGTTCGAAACTCGACCCACAGACCGTTGTGTACGCGTGGGGGATGATGCACAGCAAATAGGTCGTAACCTCAAATATCCTCAGGTGTTGAAGTTTGGAGAGTAGGGTGCCAAATCAAGTGTTGAACGTCAGCTGATCGAGGTTTAAAAGTACAAGCGGTGGTCATCGGGTTATTCGGGATGGATCCTATAACGGCACCAACAGCCCGTTGTGTTACTCTAGTGTGTTTTCAAATTATACAACATACCTATTCAATTAAGGAAGCGGACATAATATTCAGTTTTTTAATTTAGAATCCTGCAGTTACTTAGCTTAAGATAGAGGCTGCGGTAACCCATTTGGAGGAGTAGCGAATTAACAACCAACCCGAGGGTTCGAAATTCGATTCAATCAAAGACCAGCGGTTACATGGGGCTGGAGCAATATAAATTTATCATGGCCTTAAATGTTCTCCCGTTGGGGTGTGGAAGTTTGAAGAGTGGGACAGCAGCTAAGGTGTCGATCTCACCATTTGACCGTGGTTCAAAATGGCTAGGTGCTGTTCTTGGACTTTTCTAATCGGTATTGATCCCGGAACATCGTCAATAGTCCGTTTTGTTGTTGCAGTGCGAAGTTATCTTAAATACCTACTTATCATAACCTTTACAAAATTAGTTAAGCTTTCATATGTTTCTTGTAAAGCAGAAGAGGCGTTTCTATATGTGGAAGAATGTAGCGTTTATTTGGTAACTTGTAACGTAATGTTACAAATTGGAGGTAAATCAAATTAGTCTCCTTGAGCTGAATTCTATTTGACATTGGGGATGATACATTTTGTTGTTGATAGAGAGCCTAAGAATGTTCTGATCTAGTATTGGACATATTAATTTGGTTTGAACTCATGAATTTGGTCTACCAGCTTAACTCTCCTGGAGGTCTGTCTCCGTGTAGCAAACTGCCCTCTAGCATCCAGTCTATGGTGCACTAATCTGATATAGTCACCAGCTTTGGACTTGGGACACTTTACCCGGGAGGCAGCTACAGTTGGAGGGTGGTTATTTTACACTTATTTTATCACCTGATTATTATCTTTTTTCTGATTTTATTACCAGAAATTGGCCTTGGACAGATGGTTTAGGAAACGTAATTCAGCTGGTACAGTTCGGGTGGGTGTGGGCGGGGGGGGGGGGCTTAGTTTGAAACATGCAAAAAAGTTGTATTTTCAAGATATTTTACACCGTCTGAAAATTTGACACAATATAGTCATTTAAGAATTAATAAGGAAAATAATATTCAGCTGGCTCGGTAGTGGTGGAAAAACCTTCAGCTGAGGCTATGAAGTGGTTGCGCGCTTAATTATATTTGAGCCTGAAAGTTTTTTCCACTACTACCGAGCGAATGGATTGGGGGTTTTTTACAAACCTTACCTTTCATACTATAACATACTCGAGTTTTGTGTGGTTTAAAATTGATATAATTGGGAAAGCATTAACAAACATCGGGAAAACATTCAAGATTTAATGATTATTCTTTTGTTTTATTTCGTTACATCTCAAAATCGAAAAATATGGTTTATTATGACATATATGAATATTAATAACATTAATAATTTGAAAGAAACTTTATCTCATGATCGGAAATATCAAAATCATCGGAATCATTGTCTTCTAGTGTACTTTCTTCAGAATATTCATCAATATCAATTCCCTGTTATAGTTCTGCATCACGTGCATCTGATAAAAAGAAAAATGATTATTTTTTTAGTTAAGGGGATGTGAGATTCAAAATTCTAAAATCTTCAATTTTAAAATTTTTGTTCTGAAATTATGTAGGTTCTGAAATTAGGTAGGTTTATGTTGGTTTATGTATTTTGCAATTATATTAACTATTTTTTTTCAAAACTTAATTTTTTTTATTAAAAGTATAAAATATTTAAATTTTGACGCATGTCAAAATTGATACATCTTAAAATATTTTATAACAAATCACTTCATTTTTCCATTAATTAACTTAGATAAGTTTATACTACAAAGTGTCTTTGTAATTCTTGGTTAAAACAATTATATTTTAAATACTTCGTTCAAAAACTACATAAAACACATAGTATTGGAGGGAGGGGGCGTGTTTGCAATTCCGGTGTAAATGCGGCTTAAGCTTGCGGTGTGGGTTGATGACAAAGTAAAATGCATATTCTAGGAAAGCAACTCATCGCGCGCGGGAAAGTGAATCAATTTTAACGAAAAGAATAAAATGTATTTAATATTCTCTAGTTTAATATATAATGAATTTCCGCACCCAGAAGAAGCATCAAACGATGTTCGATATTTAGGCGGTAACGCTGTAAATCGCTGTTTACACTTGGAATGATATCGTTCAAAATCGTTCACTCGTGTTGGTAGTATCACATCTTTAAAAGTTAAATTGTTATCCGTGATGATTTTCAATGCTTAAAAACATTTTTGCCCAAACTTTCTTCTGTAAAAAAATTAATGGCTCTGTTTTTTCCCATAGTACCGTTTGACAGGCTACATTTTCGATGCGAGACGTTCCGATCACTTCTTTGCTCAACTGGGACGCTAAGAGCAGGTGCTCAAATGAGAGGGACAGCTGTCACAAAATTTAGTAGAATTTAGCATGTGTTATCGGCAAGCGAGGAGTTTGTATTAGCCTGATATGAAGTGGTGTGCGCGGTATCTTCACTCGTGCAGCTGAAGGTTTTTCCTCCACTACCGAGCCAGCTGAATAGTATTTTCTTGATTAATATCTAAATAATAATCTCGTGTTCAATTTTCAGCCGGTGTAAAATATTTTGAAAAAACAACTTTTTTGACATGTTTTTAACGCCCTCCCCCTCGCCTACACCCAACTCGGTCGTGCCAGCTGAATTGGATTTTTGACATTACCTACAATTGTGACACAAATCAGTTGGTGTAAAATGACTGACCCAAAATTGTCTCTGCCTCCCGGACTATTATTCATCTTGGAGTAACAGACCAGTTTATCAAAAAAAAAAATCTTCAATAGTAAAATTGGTCAGATCTTGATGAACGAGATATCTCGTCGAACTATTTGAAGGGTTAACTAAGCTGTAAGGAATAAGTAGTAGGAAACCCATGTATCTGTCTCAACAAACATCACGGAATTTATTCTAAATCCCCTTGATTCAATTTGAAACCGTAATAATAACTTTTCCTTAATTCTCTAAATACTCATTTTACACGTATCTGCTTCAATCCAACTGACCATTGAGCCGTGTCATCATCCCGGAATTAATTAATAAGAGTTAAAAAACATCCGTTCTGTTCCGCATTTAATTAATCGCAATTAGCTGACTCATGCATGCACTCTCGTATCAAGTAGATATTCTCCCTGTTTTTTCTTATTTTCTTCAAGAGTTGTGGTGGACCGACCCTGCTTAATGAAGTAATTAGGCATTCAGCAAATAGTTCGTTATCACGTTAATAAATATTTTTCATTTTTCTCTTCCGTTTTTCGGTTTGGCGAACGTTTTCTGGAAATACTAATGAGAAGAGCCGTTTTCCTTATTTGTTGGCTGCGGGTTTTTTTTGTGGGTTTTGTTTTCCTACATTTCCGCTTCCTTTAATTCATTTCTCGTTTTTCAAAGGGCTTGCTTCCGATCCCTTTTTTCTTTGAATTTGACTTCGGAAATGAAACCGTGTGTTGGAAAACCTCAACTTCGTTTTTTCGTTGCTGTCTCATTACCTTTCTCGACTCGTAGACATGTTTTGAAAAATGTCCAAATTCGGTGGGCGAAACTGTTTTTTAAATCAGCAGTTTTAAATTTTCATTATTTCATACTTTTTTTAAGCATTCAAGTAACCCTTAGGGGATTGTGTAATTCACGTTGAACTGGAGCAACACAACGGGAAATTGAACTGTCATAGAGGAATATATGCGTTGTGAAGATTATAATGCTTTTATTTGATTTATCATCGAAACATTACCCATTACATTAAGGAAATGCTTCTGTAATAACAAATATGTCGCTATGTATCATGGGGAATCAAATTTAAATTGATGGGAAATCTTTATGGTTAGTATCACTCTCCTAAAAAGAGAGTAACACTCATCGACTCGGGACTCTGGTAGTTAAGCGATGGGGTACAGTTGATACCGGTTGCGATGTTCCATGGTCAATGCCAAAATTTGGGGTTTCGTTTTTTGGAGGGTGGGGGGATCTTATAATACAAGAGTAATATTTGGTCACGCTGTACCAAACACAAGAGGTACAGTATTATTCCGTACGTACGTATGACGTATAGTACATTTGGGTGATAGGGAACAGTTGATTCCGGTTGCGATGTTCCAGGGTCCATATTAAAAGGTCTTCAGTTTCTTTTTTTGTGGGTGGGGGAGCTTATGCCACAATAGCCATATCTGGACCTGCTGCGCCAAAGACAAGACGTATAGTATGATTACGTACGTATGTGTGACGTACAGTACATTTAGGTGATGGGGTACAGTTGATTTCGGTTGCGATGTTCCAGGGTTCATATCAAAGGTGAGTTTTTTTTCGGGAGGGGGCTTATCATATTTGACCATATATGACCCTCTGCGTCATATATACGACGTACGTTATCAATAGACAAACATAGTGGATGTTTTTACAGGCACATAAGGGAGAATTCACCGGACCAGAATAGAACATGCGCCGCCTACAACTCGAAAGCTTCTTAGCCTAGCGCAGTGGTCGGCAAACCACGGCTCTTTAGTCACTTGAGTGTGGCTTCGCCACGAATCGATTTCGACTAAATGCTGGCAGTTAATATCCCGCTGGTGATGTGAGGAAGAAAGCGGTTGAGGAACTTCAGAAGAGCCTTGAAAAATCATGTTCTGTATTTAATTATCGGGTGCAATCTTCCTACAATGTTAATATCGCAAGCTTTATTGTTAGTCAAGGGATTGCTAAGAGAGGCAAAGCATATACAGACGATGAATACATTAAAAGTTGTTTTATAAAGGCATCTCAAATGCTCTTCCGGGATTTTAAGAACAAAGCAGAAATTCTTAAAAAAATTATTGTTTTACCACCTGTTTGCGAAAACAGTAAAAAACTGAACAGTCAAAATGTCTTCGAATATAACCAATCAGCAAATCGAAGATCTTAAATTGGTTTCAGCTTTATCGATAGCTGTAGACGAATTGTGTGACATAAATGACGCAGCGCAGATTTCACTTTTTGTTGGATTTATTTCGTCTTTGGGCGCTAAAGAAGAAATTTTAGGATTATTGCTACTGAAGGGACGATCATGTGGCAAATATATTGTAAATGCTGTTATTGAATGCAAGGATAGACATCAAATTCCACACAATAAAATTGTTTTCAATTCAAACAGAGATTGGTATAAAAGTATGACCGTAGTGAATAAAGGTTTTGTTTCTATTATGAAGGAAAAAATTAATCACGAGATACTTGTAAACCATTGCATCATTCATCAAGAATCATCTTTGTGCGCATACATTTACAGAAGAAGATTGCAATGTTATGAAATTGGTGATCACGATTATCAACACAATTGTAGTGTTAATCTCTTGATCATCGCCAATTAAAGAATTTCTAGTGGATTTCTAAATGGGTAGTGAATACGCAGATCTTCTGCTGCATAATAAGGTGCTTTGGTTTTAAAGAGAAAACGTTTTCAAACGACACGCATCCATATTACTTTAAATTCAATCATTTCTCCTTGAGAAGGGTGTTGACTATCCTTAACTATCGGACGATCAGTTCATCCACATTTTTTATTTCATGGCAGACGTTACGTCTTATCTAAACAATTTTAATCGTAAACTACAGAGGTAAAGAAACCCAATTTCTTCCATGTTGGAAGAAGTTCTTTCATTCGAAAACAAATTATCTCTTTTTGCTCAATATTTTGAAAGATAAACAGTAATTGATTTTCCAAGCCTGCTGAAATATCGCCGAGAAAATAACTCTGTAATTGTCATTTACTATTTCAAAACAACAATTTAAAATATAAGGGAAGCTTTTTATGGAGGTTTCAGGAATTCAGAAATAGCATAGCAACGTTAGCCTTTGTTAAAAACCTCTCAAAACTGACGTAACATAATTTAATTTTTTTAACCTTCAATATTGACTTTGGTATTTTTGAAATGCAATTACTTGAGTTAAAAAACAAAGAATATTGGAGCTCCAAATACAACGCCTTAGTGCTGATATGAACAAAAAAAATGGAGAAAAATAGATGTGATCTTAGTTCACAGAAAAAACGGGCGGCTTTGAAAGGCCTGGAAAAGGAAGACATGATAATTTTCAACTACTGGAATAGTATTCCTCACTCCTATGATCAGTTAAAAAAACTAGCATTTGCTATTCTTTCACTCTTTGGATCTACATATTCATACAATCAATCTTTTCCAAGCATAAACCTTATCCAAAGTAAATTGAGAAATAGTCTTTTTGATGAGAACCTGGGATCCTTAGTGAAAATAGTAAATACAACGACATACAAACCTGAACTATCCAAACTTTTAAAGGAAATGCAAAGTCATTGCTCACATAACATGCGTGGGTTTTGTCATATTTTATTTTAATGAAATAAATATTTTTCGTCAGTAAATAAATCTATTCTTATGATATCTGGTTTTGTTTAATGTTAGTAGCTAGTCTAAACCTACTCCTAAAAACATGGTTCTTCAAAGGAAATATGGCTTTCAAAAGAAAACTTAATCGTTGTACTGCTGATCTTTGGCTCTTTTGACTAATGAGTTTGTCAGCCACTGCGCAATGGGCATACCTACTAAGACACGACACTCCCATATGGTGTAGATGGTTCGGAGGAGGATGGTTTAACATTTTGGTTCGATTTGTCCTCGTTTCCTGAGAAATTAAAATCCTCCCTTCGATAAAATCCAACTTCATTACCACTGTTTTGATCAATGCAGTTGATCACGTAACGTCATGGTGACAAGAACAATGCAATTTCAGTTCATGAAAGAGTTTTAAAACATTGTGTTTCATCAAGAAAATTAATTTTATTACCACTAAACATATTATGTAAAGACCTCTAACATGTGCGAAAGTGTTGAAGTTTTCGAAATCTTCAAATTAACTCATCTCTGAAGTTATGAATTATGTAGTTTTCGTGAAATATCATGTGGAAACTAGTGAAATTAGAGGTGAGTGAATAAATAGCAATTTAAAAACACGAAAAGGGAGGCAAACGTTCTTCAAGCATTTCCATGTGTTGTTTGAATGTTTATATGTGTTATGTCTTACATTTAATGATTCTATTCCCATGCTATGTTTCTTAATAATAATGTATATATTGAGAAACGAATTGTATTTTATTTTGATCCTATTATTCTCTAAATATATTCTAGAGTTCCAATCTAATATAATTTCTTAACTTAAAAGCGAGGTACAGCGTAGCATTGCTTTTCGTGAGACTAAGCAGAGTAGGCAAAAGATAATGAATAAATTTACAAGCAGGATGTTTCGGAAGATGAATGGATTAAATGTGTTTTTTTTTTGACAATGCATGCACACATTTTGAGCAATAATTAAACGGAAAAATGCGAACACCTTCAAAATGTATCACATTATGTTTCTAATGTCAGTGCATTCACGCCTTCGCGCCAGAACAAAATGTAAAAATACGAGTGCTTCCTAAATTTTGCCACGGAGTGCTGTTCTTTGGAGACAATATACTCAAAACATTTTGAGAAACAGTTAAATATAAAGATGAGAATACCTGCATTTGCACCATTGCACTGCCTCACCACAGCCTTCATGTGTTTTAAAACCACAAGTCTAACATTATACAAGGTAAAATGTGTTCTCAAGCATTAAGTACCATTCCACCTCACCTAAGCCTGCATGTGTATAAAAAAATATATATCTTGCTAACGTAACCTCTTTCCCAAAAACTAATGTAACTGCCACAATAGCAAAGACATATATCCCTGAACCCAAATCTATGCATTCCCGATTTCTTGTCTCATTCCAATCTTCTACTCGTTCCAGTGCTTCAAGACTACAAAGTGACTGCCTATGACGCGGAGTTCATCATCAAAGGGAATGTAGCTCTCCTCCGCTGTGATATATCGGGAAATGGAAAAGAGTATGTCTTTGTAACGTCATGGCTGAGAGACGACGGTCTTTCCATTTCATTAAATGACAATAATGGTACGTACCTGAGACTATGATATTACTTTTTTCTCTCCCATCTTCGAGCCCATCCTATTTGGAGATTTCTTTCTGTTTTTTCCTGGGAGCAAATGTCCTGCGGGTTCTGAAACTATATTAACCCAGACGGCACCTGGTAGTTTTTTCTTCTACTTTCGGTGTTAGATTAGACGTTTCTTTATTTTTTTCTTGTCGATGAAATCAACAGGAATTGTGTTAGAAATAAGGAAGGTTGAGACTCGAATAGAGAGGATGGGTAAACGATGTTGTCAGAAATAATTTTTTCTGTGACAGATTTTTATTTTGATGTAATCTGATTTATTAATCTATATAATATTTTGGATCTAATGATTCCAATTTTTGATGCTGAATAATTTTTTTTACATTATACTGGAGTTAATTCTTATAATTAAATGTATTGATCTAAGTACAACTACAACGAAATTCCATATTAAAAATGTGCTTTAAATTTGTATTCATGTTTGGAATTTAACATACGGGGTTCGTCATCATAAGTGAAACTATAAAATATTATATTTTGTTTCAACTGTTATTTTCAAATATAGCTTGTTTTGACAGTAATATTTATTTTTTTAATGCATTTGGTCTACGTGTAGTATGAAAAATAACCAATTACCAAACAATAAAAGTTCGCTTACAATAATAAACTCTTATAATTTTATAACTTCCTAACAGTTGATGAAATAAGTTTAAGCATTTTAGAGGGACACTATTTTAAGTTTAATTTCAGCTACATGTATCAGTTTAAATATCGAGTTTTTAGAACGGTTTAGTTGCCATAATACAATTTTTGCCTTTAAATTAACCATTATATTTCCAAATCTAGACACCATTGGCTGAGCACATTATTAAATGCAGTTATTAACCAATTTTTAGAAACATTACTTTAGACTAGAGAAAACGATTCTTAATGATCAAATTCAATGAGTTGCATTAAAAAGCTCGTTTGACTAACTCCATCTAGTATATTTTGTTGTTCCATTGTGTACAATTTTACAGGATTAGAAAAATATTCAAAATATATTAATAGGAGAGTGTAAAATTATGCAAATATATGTGTAATTATTTCTTTTGTTTTCATTTGTTAAAAATTATTTAAGGTATATAAATATATAATTACCAAGACAGTAATGAGGCCTTTCGCTGCCATGTATGAGACAATCCCACTGATTTTAGTCATCAAAATATCTATATTATTCATATCTTTATTAATAAAAACCTTTTTGAATTTAAACTATGTTCCCCTTAACTAAGATTATTTGAAATGTTGTGGATATTTGTCATTTTTATCACAAAAATAGTTAGTATCTATCTGTCGATTATGTGTCACAATTAGTCATATTGATATTCCCCATATGTGACTCCTTCTTGATATTAGATCTTAGCTAATCTTAGCTTATTTAATCATTAACCCTACAAGTGATTTTGACGAGATATATCGTTTATCAAGATCTGAAGACATTTTCTAAGGAAGCGATACCTTTTTTTCAAAAATTTTGCCGATTTGTTTATGACGACGGCATGAAAATCTGGTCAGTTTTACTAATGAAGAGATACCTCCTCGAGACAAAACCACCAGGAGGGTTAAATGCGTTGTGGGGTAAACTACACTACTATGAAATATTGTGACCTTCAGAGAGTTAAAGTCCTTTTGATAAAAAAGATTCACGGTATAAAATTATATTTGTTTACATACCAAATGCCTTACCCTGTAACAATTTATTAGTCAGTTTATCCGTATATCCGTTTGACCATTTCCATAAACTCTTCTCTGAGTATCCACTAAAATTGTTTTTGATTAATAAAGAAAAATAAAAAGTACAGCTATTTTCTCTACTAAAATCTCGTATTGCCGAATACGCGACTGTTTAATGTTTCTGATATGCTTTGAAACTTGAAATTTTGACATTTTTTTCCACCATATCCCCTGACCATTATCACAAATATTAATATATATCTGAGTATCCACTAAAATAGTTTCTGACTTCGAAAGAAATGTTAAAGGAACATCCACTTTCATGACGATAAAATAATTGTGTCATACTTGACTGCAATGCCCCTGAAATGTTTAAAAGTTTGAAAGCAGTATACGCACGCGTTGCGCAACATACTAGTATGCTACAAATTTGTTGGCTTAGCTCCTAAAAGAACTATGCATCCAATGCCTTTAAATATCTCCTTCCCTTTCAGGTAAATACGCCGTTTTCCCCAGCGGTGAATTCCACGTACGCCACATAGAAGAAGCAGACACCCTGCGAAAATACAGATGCCAAGTTCACAACAAACTGAGTCGAGAGACGAGACTCAGTGATCAATGGGCAAAGATAATTATGACAGGTGAGATTTGAAGTAGTTTCTGGGTTTGGGGGAAAATTTCAGTAATACAAGAGAGAGAGAGAGAGAGACAGGGAAAGCTTACATGCAAAGAAATCGATTCCTTTAAAAGCCTAACGTAAGAACATAAGAACATCCGACTACTTATAATGGAGTTTGGTATGTGTTCCCAGGGGATATACAATGTCATTTTACAGAAATTGCAAACAGCAGGTCTTTCTCTTTTATTACATACCTGTGATGATGCTTTTCTTGATATGAAGACATATTTTGAGTAAAGTATAAATAAAAACACTGGCTGAATGGAATTTTGGCTGCACACTGGCTGAATAAAACTTAACCTTTTCTTTTAATAAGTTTTAAAAGTTGAATAACTGTACTGCAGTTCAATTTTGAATGCGTGATAATTTTCACATCTAACTCACTAAATACTATTGCAATACGTATTTGTATAATTTGTAAGTTTACTATAGGTGAAATAATAAATTAAATTTAGTTGCTGCTATAGAATAATGTTTCGATTAGTATCGTAATTACATGTTACAATATTCATAGTTTTTCTTCATATTATATCTGTAAATGGTTTTTATATCTTGAAGTTTAAAACTATGTCTTCCAATTCCAAATAAATGCAGGTGAAACATACTAAGCCTTCTTGTAACAAACAACATTTTAACCACGTTCGTAACAAATTGAATTAGAGGAATGTAAATATAAAGCTAAGATTAACGTTCGTAAGGTAAATACAGGCCAAATATAATTAACCGTCGTGTAGCAAGGAATGGCCTTAGAGCGACTAATTAAATTAGAGGAATGTAAATTTAAATCTTAGATTAACGTTCGTTCTTCTCTCTGATAGTTTCTTATTCAAGTCCAAAATAAATTTAACATACAAATTAATTTAAAATTAAAAAGTAACATTATATTAAACAATTCATTTATGAAATGCATAAACTAAATGTACAAATATACAAAAACATTCCTTTTCGCCTCTCAAATATATATTATCTTGAAACTCTTCTATAACCATTCAGAAATCATCTTTTCCTCAATCAGGGATGTACCCCCATGCCGTTGACTCGCTGACCAATCAAATCGACTCCCTCTTTTCCCTATTTGAAGAACCTTTCCCCATGCTGAAAGTACTGAGCCTCAATTATAAGTGAGGTTAAGATGGTTAGCACATGTATGGAATTCTAGACGATTCAATGTAATTTAGAATCATAATCAATATATTTTTGTGGACAAAATGTTTCAAATGTCTATATTCTGTTACTTACAAAACTCATTTGTACTCCAAATTATATCTGGGTCCTTTCGATGTTAATTCGTACAGTCTATAACCCGATAAACTCCGATGTTTTGAAAACTCGACTGATTTTTTCCTAGCCATGTAACAGAAATTGTATGAACCTTTACCCATGCTGAAAGTACTGGGCCTCAATTACAAGTGAGGTTGAGATGGTTAGCAGATGTACGGAATTCTAGACGATTCGATGTAGCTTAGAATCCTAGTTAATATATGTTTGTGGGGGACAAAATGTTTCAAATGTCCATTTTCTGTTACATACAAAACTCATTTGTACTCCAAATTATATCTGGGTAATTTCCATGTCAATCCGCACAGTCTATAACCCGATAACCTCCAATGTTTTAGAAACACGACTTATTTTTTCCTAGCCATGCATAAGGATTTCCATAAATTTGTGTAAATTTTTCGACAAAGTGAGCTTTTATTCAGTATGATTGGGCAAGTAGGCCTTGAAATGCAGGATATTTATTGTCTAAAATCCTGACCAAAATGTTCTCAGTTTTTTCAAATTGAAAATTAATATAAAACTACTGCAAGTTGGAAAGCTAAAAATGTACAGAATTTTTTATTGAAACCTAAACTGATATTTTTCTTAGCGATGTATAAGAAATTCCTAAATGTTTGCACATTTTTCTATAAAAGGATCTTGCATTCAGTATAGTTTTACAAATAGGTCCAGAGGTACAAGAGTTTTAGTAAATCTAAAATCCTGAGATAATGTGCTCAATTTTTTTCAAATTTAAAATTTATATATATACATAAACTATTGGAAATTGAAAGCTAAAAATGTCCAGAACTTCTTATATATGACTGGGAAACAAATTACCCGAGTTTTAGAAATATCGGAAGGGTTGAGTCGTAAACGACCACCTTGTTTTGGGCGATTTCATATGGAATGACCCATTTATGTTTCCTATTACAGATAATTAATTTTTTTAAACGTGCAACTTATAAAATTAATGGTCTAAAAATTAAGTATGGTCAACATGTTTTTAAATGTCATCATTCATCCTTGGCCTATTAAATACTAGGTATTGGTCAAATTACTACTAGATTTTAGCACAGATCTATACCTAGGAAATACTAGACCAAGTAATACCTAGGAAATACTAGACCAAGTAATACCTAGGAAATACCAGACCTACTTAAAGACTACGAAATACTAGTTCTGCGTAATCTATAGGAAATACTAGACGTACTTTAGGGCAATGAATACTAGACCTGCTTTAGGTCTAGGAAAAACAAAACCTACTTAAAGTCTAAGAAATAATGGCCTTAAACTTACGATTTAAGAATTACTACACCTAAACTTATGGTATGATAAATATTAGAATTAGTTATACCGACTTTTCAAAGAAAAGTTAGACTTACTTTAATACAAGGAAATATTAAATACACTTCAGATCTTAGAGACACTAGACCTGGTGCACCTACTTAAAGTCTGAGTAAATACTAGACCAATCTAATAAACTTTGTAGCTCGGATAAACTATACTTTGCCCTCCTCTTGTTTCCTAATTAATACTTCCAAAGAGGTGTCAGCGAGACATTGCAGGAACACAAGAGTAAAGTATAAGTTTCATTTAGTAAGCATTTCACATATCAGCTCTCAGAACATTTCAAACTTGTCAATTAAAAATCGAGACTCGATATGACATTAAGGACTCCCGTGTGTCGGGAAAACTTTCAAACAACGGGTGACGGGGAGACAAATGTCTCAAGCACTACATTTCAGGGCACATTTAGAACAATCCTAAATCTGCCATTAAAACGATTTTGTAGTTTTTATCAAAACAAAAACCCGGACTCCGTTTTAACCAGACACCCCGGCCCTAAAACGACGGATACGAAATGCTACCAACTCCCAAGCGCCTCAATTTCTAAACGCAAACCTCGAACACATCCCAAAACCGACGAATATAAACTGCTTCTCCAACTCGTGTATTGTGTGACAATCTTTTGTGAGATCTCTCCAGGAGAATCGCAGCAGGTTTGTAACAAGAGCAGAATCCATCACGGCTCGTCATCCGGCTCTTCGTGTTCTCCATGTCCCCCTTCTCTACATACTGCTGGGATAGGTATGTATGGAGAAGGGAGGACATGCAGTTGTATGTGTGTTTGAAGGATGTAGAGACGCATGCGGAGGAGGGAGTTTATTTCGGAATCCATCGTAAAAGGACATCCTTTCGATCCTATAATCCTTTTCGGAAACGGGTAATAGAGGGATGCATTGTGGCGGAAGAATTCCGATTTCGAAAACGCAGATAAGAATTGAACAGACCTCACCGGATATATATTTATGCGGTGGGTTTTCCGGAAGTAAAAGAATCTCGCAGTAGGTTTTAAGCAAAGATGGCATTTGCATACATGAATATTCCTTCGGATTTACCCTCTGGGAGCTAACTTATGAATGTTCATGCTTGTTGTGCTACTAACTTTGTAGAGAAATAAAAATTAAGGAAGTAATAGAAATCTATAGTCTATGAAAGTACTTGTTATTAAATAGATCTTACTTTCTTATAATATAGAGGTATACTACGAATAATCTTGATTCTTAGTGGAGATTCCAATTTTCATGAGAAACCAACCTTGGGGGTCATAACTGGATTTTCCCCGAAGTATCAATGTTTTAAACGCGTTTTTGTAGAAAAATCAATTTTTCAGATAGGTGCATTTTTGGCTTGCTAGTATCTACTCTGGCTATTCAAATAACAAACTACCAATCTTCGTTAAGCATGTGCTGTGTGCCCAACCTTTTCAGACATTACCTTAAACGAATTTGTGTATTTTCGGTTAAAAAAAAATAAAGCAATACATATTTTCACAAAATTAGTTGGTCCATTTCGTTACGAAAACACAGACCATATAGTTATTAATTAACACGTATTTGTGTGTGATTAATTCAAGAGCGCTAATTTTTATTCTGTACCATCCTTAAAAAAATAGGGATGCACTGAATGAATTGATGCAGAAGAATTCCTATTTCTAAAACGCATATAAGAATTCAACATATTTCACCGGATATATATTGATTCGGGAGGTTTAGAGGAAGTAACAGAATCTAGCAGTGGGTTTTTAAAAAATGGCATTTGCATACATGAATATTTCCTCGGGTTTAAGCGCAGGGCGCTAAAGTATGAATGAAAATTCATGCATTATGTGCTACTGGTTGTATTTTATGGAAATACAAATTAAAGATGTGATATAAATCTATAATCTATGAAAGTATTTGTTAATAAATCGGTCGTGATTTCGTATACTTTAGAGGTATGCCCCGAATCATCTTGATTTTTAGTGAATATTCCAATTTTCATGCGAGAGCAACTTTGGAGTCGTAACTAGATTTTGCTGAAGCATGAAAATTTTGAACGCATTTTTGTAAAAACGTCAATATTTCAGAACGGTGCCTTTGGCTTGGCTGTATCTACCCAGCCTATTCAAATACCACACAACTGATCCTAGTTAAGTATGTACTGTATGCCCAACTTTTGCAAACCAACTTTACCTTATACGAATTTATTCTAGACTTCCTGTCAAAATACATAAAGTAATATATATTATCACAAAATTAACTGGTCCATTTCTTTGCGAAATCACAGTTCATGTATACATAATAAACATGTCCGCACTTCTCGTACTAGTTATTAATTAACTCGCATTTGGGATTGGTTCACGAGCACTAATTGTTATCCTGTACCATCGTCAAAAAAATTAGATTTCTTGAATTAGTTTCAATCATACTTCAACACACAACACAATGTGCATGATGTTTTTACCAAATCAGTTACATTCGCATCCAATCGAATAATACCAATCTCCATTGGGTTTTAATACAAGAATAGGGCCAAGGTAGCCCTGTTAGAAGAATACCGGAATTTCAACAGTGAGTTCGAATCCAACCAAAGACCGTCGTGTACAAAGAGGGCTGGCGAACTTCAAATCTTTCGCGGCGTCAAATGTATAGTAACTTAAAATCCCATTGGCGAGGTGTGTAATTTGGATGGTGGGGTGCATATTCAGGTGTCAATTTGTCCTTATGGTTTTATCAAGGACCGTCACCAATGACCCGCTGTGTTGTAGCTCCAGTGAGACGTTAATTATAATACCAACCATGAATACTTATCGCAATTTAAGACTCATACTAGTTGTTAATTAAAATTCATTTGTGGCTGACCCCCTTTTTGTCTTTCAGTATTTGCACGCGTAATAATGTCCTTTGTCTCCTCTGAAAGGCATCCTCTCCAATGTACACATCCGGGAGCTAACGTCGTGCCCATGCATACATTAGAATACAACACTTATGTTTGTGTATCTAGAAACTCAACGTCTCTCCATTAATCTTGTAAAAACCTGCACCTAGCTTCTCGGGGAATCACTTACATAAATTTGCGAGAGTAACAAAAATGCTCTCCGAGATGGGCTTCTACTTTTTGTCCCGTCTCCCCGAGAAAGTGCTGGCGACTTTCTTTTATTTGAGTTCCTGGAAATTTTTAGTCTTTGGGCTTTGTTTGCTGGAGACTCTTGTTTAATTATCATATTCCTGCTAAAGTCAGGCTGCTTCTCCGTCTTGAAAGATTAGGTGAGTAGTGAGGGAGGGTTTTTTTCGTCTCCCGAAACTTATTAACGCGCCTGGGAAACAAAAGGTTTGGTGTCTGCTGTTTGCAATTGTACTCGAGTGCGATGGAAACTGTTGCAATGCGCAGACACTTGTGTTAATTTAAAAATGGGAGTGCTTAAGGTATTTTTGTTGGAATGTGTTGCTTGGCGGAAAACTCGTGTTTGCGTTCTAAGGTAATCCAGATGTTCCTATCCCTTTATTTACTGGGAAAAGAAAATGTATCATTTGCGACATAAATAAGCATAGAAGTAAAATGACCTGTTTGCAATCTGCTCCATACAAAACTACTTGAATTTTCATTTCCGGAAAGTTCAAACACACCCTGACAGAAAAATAGAAAAAACATGAAGCTAGTGTTTGATCAAAATAAAACTTAGCAAATGTAATATTCATATAGAATTGATCCCAGTATCGAACATAAATGGCTCTATTATTGTAGAATTATATCAGAAAAGTAATATAATTAGTAGGTTGTAAAAAACTATCTGGCGATTAATGACGATATGCGACATGGCATTTTCGAAATGAAGTCTTTATACTATCCTGTCACAAATTATGCCTAACATTATTCTGCTGTTGTTTACAATCCTTTATATTCCAAGGATGATGCAATTAGCAGTGCAGTATATCCCAAATATGCTCTTTGGGGATGCAGATCTGGTGATCAGAATGGTCAATAAAAAACTTAAACACCATGGAGGTAGGTAATCCTAGAATAAGGGAGCTTAGAAACCGTGCGTTATCGGGCCTGTTTATAGTTCCTTCTGCATTGCAAAATAACATTGCACATTTAATGCTTAATAACAGTTTATAGAATTTGCTGGACATATCCATGAGCTGTCAAACTACCTATCTCCACTACTAGAAGGGCCCGGCTGCAAACAAAGATATTTCCCCATACCATTCATTACACATAGAGTTATGGCGGTGCGTTGCTTGACAATAAACTGCAAATGGCTACGGAACAACTATTGCGATTATAGTGCTGTGCTCGAGATTCTGGGGCCAATTTTTGCAATCGTATCTAATTCCGATCTGGCCAGTGCTACCATTAATATTTTAACATTCGAAGTATTTCGACAATATCCATCAAAATCTGAGCAATTTCGTAATGGGCAAGATATATCATCATTAGGGCAACTTTTTTGTTGCAGTAAAATTGGGAAAAGTTGCATTTATCATTCCCAAAAGTTGCATTTATGGAAATTAAGCTGCATTTATTTTTGATACACTAAATTCTAAAATAAATTATTCGTAAAAAAGGAAAACAATTCAAAATATATTAACAATTTTAGTCGTGAACAACATTATTGTTATACATACTGAAATACATAAGAACGTTGAATGGTCAATCCTTTGCCAGAAATGTCTTTAATATTGAAAACCTGCGCCATATAATGTGCTGTATCGGATAGTAGAAGCGCAAAATCCTTTCACTCAACATTGAGATTTTTAAACGTCATCTACAAGGCGAACAACATATTGAGGATCGACACTCATCTCGCAAACTCTGCAGAGGAGAGCAAAAAATGAAATAGAAATTTGATATTAATTAATTTTAAGCTATATTTTTAAAAGTTACAGGTGGTGTTGCATTTATGCAAAAAGTTGCATATATGCAGAAAGTTGCATTTATGTAGCGGTTATAACTCACTTACTATTGCACCCCATGTAGGAAGAAGTTTGGTTTATAGTAATTTACATGCAACGTAGAACGCGTGAAAAAAAGTTGCATTTGTTGCAAAAAAGTTGCCCTAATCATCATCAAGATACTGTCTATTTTTTGAAGAGGACAAGGTAATGATCTGGCTAGTTTTCTTTTAATAACGAGATAAATCGTCCACAAAAATCTGTAAATTCGTAATGGGCAAGATATATCATCATCATAGTCTATTTTTTAATAATGACAAGATATAAATATTTCTAGTTTTTTTGGTAATAACGAGATATATCGTCCACAAAAATAATCATCGTGGTACCCCGGTTTTGAAAGGTAAGACGTATTGTCCAAACGTGCAAATGCTACGTCCAAATGTGCAGTTTTTGTCTAGGTTACAAACATTAGTTTTGACGTGAAAACTCGGGCCTGATGTTAGATTGCGAAATACATGAAGCAGATATAGGAAGTTAGAACGCTTGTCAATTGTGAATATTTAGCAATTAATGTATACGGTTTGAATGCTTGCTTATTTTGAATATTCAACCATTCATTTACAGTTTGAATGATTAAAGTGATGTTTCAATTTAAAATTTGATCAGATATTAATGTTGTCCAGTGCTAATTGTAGCGTAGTTTAGTTACTTTCGAATATCACACCGAAGGTAGTCCTCACTCCACATAATTGAAAGTCATACTGACCCAAACCTCACACAACATCGTGGAATTTAGACATATTGCGGACCCCGCCCATGTATACAACGCCTCTGCATTCCGTCCAAAGATCTTGTAAGTTACGTACATCCTTTGCCTATAAAACGCTACAATTATTTTCTGGGTGTTTCTTCCAGTTTTGAAATCATAAGACAAAACAGTTCCAACGCTTGGCATTTCAAGCATGCTCCCAGTACTATTCTGATTTTAAATATATATTCGATTCAGAAATAAATGTGAAAAATATATTTAAAATGCTAGAAAGTATTGTATACCAAATAGAGTGAATTGAAGTTAGTTCAACATATGAAAAACTGTAAGTAGCTCTACGTAATCGATTTCCCTTAAAAAGTATTCATATGGATGAAAATTTTGAATATCCTTAGATCGATATTTTGGTACTTTCATATATTAACAATCATTATCAATATTTCAATTTTTCAATGCAACGCTACTTTGTCTACGCTACATGTCTGAAACATATATTTAAAATGCTAGAAAGTATTGTATACCGAATAGAGTGAATTGAAGTTAATTTAACCTATCGAAAACTGTAAATAGCTCTACATAATCGATTCACCACTAAAAAGTATTGATATGGATAAAAATTTTGAATATCCTTAGATGGATACTTTTGTACTTCCATATATTAACAATTACTATCAATGTTTCAATTTTTCATCACAGCCATACCCGCTATTCAAGTAACAATTTCCACTTTTCAATGGGGTATATTTCAAATATGAATAAACCTATTGCTTAACTTACTTCTCGAATTTCAAAGAGCGCCTAACAAAGAAACGTCGAATTATTTTTGGTTATAGAACATATAACGCAAACTCCCTATAAAGAAAATAACATACGCATATCAAAAGCCTTGAAACTTTTGTATAGAATTCTTCATAAAAATTTCCAAACACCAAAATGCAATACTAATGCAAAATTTAATCTCGCGTGAAACTTTTTTGAGTTCTTAGGATGGAATAAGCGATATATCCCCTTGTACAATTCGGTACTTTTTTCGCTTCCGATAGATTACCCTTCTAAAAGTAAACGCTGTAAAAATTTCGAAAACCATTTTGAAAAGCCAAAGAAGTCGTGTGAAAATACAAAAGTAGAAAAATATTGGCTTTTGTTCAAATGATAAAAGAGAAGAGATGAATAAAATTCTTTCAATGGAATATTCTGCTGCCCTGTGACAAGTGCTAGAAAGATAAATGTCAAAATTTAAATGCAACTTTAACGTAATACATTTAAATATCGCAACGGAATTTCAACTTTGAAAAAGGTAAGCAATTTATTTTAATGTAATGGCATGTTTATTTACTTATTATTATATGGATCCAAGTATTCAGATTGTTAAGTAGTACTTAAAAATAATGTCAATGAGGGGAATACAGTAATCAAACTAAGTTAGAAAGATAACATAAGTGATACTTTAACCCTTAACTGCTGTGTCACAAACAGTCTCGTAACTAGTGTGGAGGGGTCTCTCAGACCTCACTCACTAAAGTTCGTATAAAGTTGATTAATATAATATTTTAATGAAAGATTCTTTAGATAATTATTATTTATACATTTTAAATTCAGATAAAATTTAATTCTTAACATGAAATACATTTTACATTACTATATAAGTTAAGTAGATTCTATATCTCTTCAGGCTGAGCTTTCGGACCTAATTTTGCAGGACGTTTCAACCCTGGAAACTGTAAAACTATGATGTGTTTTGGTGTTCTAACGGCACGATAAGGTTCCCCCCCCCCGAGCATCCCATTGAAAGTTATTTTTTCCGTAGAAACATTCTTCTTGTAAAGAAGCACTTGAAATGTCTTCGTCTTCATCAGCCTAAAATTCCGAATCCCTTTGATGTTCGCTTTCAATTATATTTTCCGAAATTTCACTGTCTCAGTACACTTTTAAAGATCAATTATTAACAATATCCTGAATTTCTTTTTGTGTAAAATATACAGGTCGTTTTTTAGTAAAGTTTATTGCCATTTTAGGCTTTCTGCCGAAATTTCCTACTCAAACATCGACGATTTCATTCAACAAAAACCGTAACGCAAATGCCGTGAAGGGGTCTAAGAGACCATGTGGGAAATGCAAATAGTGTAAAACACGAAATAAATTGGGCAGCTAAACCAGTCTTGGAATGTGGCTTCTGTTGGACGTAGTAGAAAGGTACTGAATAGGACAGGGACCAATATTCACTTTAAGGGGTGGAAACGACCTGTCAAAAATGACAGCAGTCAAAGGTCAAAATAATTAAATAATTAATAATTTAAAATATCAATAAAACTTTTAAACTAATCTAAAAAGATAAATGTTAAATTTTAAATTTTACTTTAACGTAAAAACATTTAACTACCACAAATAAATTTCAGTTTCGAAAAAATAATTATAAATTAGTTTAATGTGATTACATATTTATTACTATAGCAACTTATCAGATTCGTTTTCGTAAAAATCAAATCAATTCTCAGGACAAGGCGCAACACTTATTTACAGAGAGTAAACGAAACTGTACACATTTACAAAACGGACAACAGAAAGACTCTGCTCTCGCTTTAAACATGAATCACACTTTCGCTTTCAAACGGAATAGACAACAGACGCTAGCACTTTCAAACGGTGCACATGCCCAGAAGAAGGACGAACATGCTACCTTGCAAACAGCTCATAAACAATTGCCCGTTCCGATTGGCGAAGAGAAAAAAACACAGGTGTTCTACCACATTACTTATTATTATTATTTTTTAATTTACTATTTGGAATGGGTTGTATTGACCATTTCCCTACGTACAGCCTAATATAAACTAGCCTTTAAAATACATTTGTCAAGTGGTAGAACATTAAAATTTGAGATGGTTGCAAAAAATTTGATTGATTAGCGAAGATGCCAATGAGCAGTTCAATTATGCTCTCGCTTTCTAACAGAACAGAAAACAGACGCAAGCACTTTCAAACGGTGCACATGCGCAGAAGAAGCAAAAACATGCGTCCTTGGACACAGGTCATAAGCAATTGCTTGTTCCGATTGGAGAGAAGAAAAAGCACTGGTGATCTGTAACATTACTTACTATATGGTTACAAAAATTTCAATTGATTAATGAAGATATCGATGAGCAATTCAATTATTCAAAACCATTTAGTAAACATAAACAAATATTAAATACATGTTAGGTTTGTTAGGTTAGATAGGTTTGTTGCTAAATCATTGTGTTGTCAATTTATTTTTCTTTATATTAATAATTGGTAAATGAGGGATAGATTCTGTACTTTCAAAAAATAAGGAAGCAAATTATCTTAATACCTTTTATCGATTAATGTTTTTAGAATAGACATATGTAACTGGTGTTTGTTTAAAATAACAATAACAGTTGAAATATATTTTGAACATGACTAGTCAATTCGCACCTCTAACTAACACGGTGGTAAGATGTCACATCCTTGTAAACTCATACTGTGAGTAAGTAATTCAAATTTTATAAAATTATTAATCAATTTTTCCGTTTTAATTCTTTAAAAAAAATGGCCCCTTTTCCCCAGAATAATTGCAATTTTAACCACATAAGATGAAATTTTCAGGCAGACTTGATTCGAGATTCACACATTCTCTCTCAATAAAATCACAGCTTTTTTCGAAGCTACATTGTTTCCAACATTTAATGTAGTATCAGTTTGAGATAACTGCACATGTATTTTTTCCTTGTTAATCTGTATTATTATAATCACCAGTTAAAGATGTCGGATGAACTCAAATGTAAACTTCTTAACTATTTTCTCATCTAGTTGAGATCCTATATCTGCTTATTTTTTACGTAATTAACATGTTATTTTTCAATATATTTTCCCAGGACAATATGATAAAAGACAAAACCATCGGTCTGGTTTGATTATACACCAATTAGCGCCGCAATATACACCGATTAAACACCACTGTAGCCTGTCTGTGATAGAAGAGAAAAATATAACTCAAATTTTCTTATCAATTGATCCCAATGGCAAAATATTTCCTTAGTCTAAATATATATTGTGACCCACTATCAATGCGCCACGCTTCAAGTACATTGATTTCTCTAGAAATTATACGATAAATTTCTTCTCCGGTCTACACAGCCCTAAGTAACTCGGAATAATTCCGAGAACTAGCTGGTGATACGATCAAATAGACCTAATGAAGCAGAACATATGCTTACAGTCTTCAAAATATGTCTCTAAAATAAATATTTTTAAATGCTGGACTGACAATAGAAGTACTCCATTACATTTTTGCATTTAAAGTTAAACAAACTTCACACCCAGACAATTGAAGGGTCGTCTTTTACAAATATCAGGAAAAGACGACGCACTGATCCTTTTTAATACAGGAATGGGAATATAGTCGATATCACACAGTTTACTTGCAAACGTACCCAGTTATTCATCAACAGTAACAAACAACTGAAATCAAGATACTTAAAACGATGCTAAAATCAAGTAACTCAAAATTATAGACATTTTTACAATTTTCAATTTTTTAAACAATGATAAAAGTGGCTCAAGTAAGAACACAGCAAAACGTGCACTTCCAATGTGTGGAAACTTTTTCTACTGTTTGGAAGTGCACTTTTGCCGTATTAATATTGATTAGTATTTTTATTAGTACAATTACTAGTGATATTAATGCTATTAGTACAATTACTAGTGATATTAATGATATTAGTTTATTATTATTATTATTGATATTAGTGTAAAGTGCACTTCTAAATATATAAGAAAATTGAATTCAACTATTATTCGTGCAGCATCCAAGTAATGACAGTTGTACATCTCTCAAATTGTACCTGCCCTTGTATTACTACAGTGGTTGTAAAAGCTTCTAGATATTACTTGGACTAAGACTCACTAATACACTAAATAGATCGTATTAATATTACTTTAAATGTTGAACCTGACTATTACTTGCGTTACTAAATCCTTTAGCTGTCCATGTACTAATCTTCAAATGCATTAAGTATTTAATTTTTTTTTAAATTTCCAATGGCAAGGCTGGGTACATATTGCAAAGACAAATACAATACATAATACAATACAGAAATACAATACAGAAATACAATACAGAAATACAATACAGAAATACAATACAGAAATACAATACAGAAATACAATACAGAAATACAATACAGAAATACAATTCAGAAATACAATACAGAAATACAATACAGAAATGACCGAAGTCATTGTAGCCTTATACAAGGCCAGAAGTGATTGTCACTTGTGAAGGGGCACCCAGTGGGTGGACCATCATTGTTCCTAACAATGGACAGCACAATTTACATCCATGCCCTGACCCGGATTCGAACCAGGAACCTTCCGATCCAGAGGCCAACACCTTGACCACTAGGCCGGTTGGTCAGCAGTATTTAAAAATGCCTCTGGGAAATTACTTCTATTTAAAAAATTTTGAACAATAAATGTTTCATACTTATTGAAACCTTAGATTTTCTTAGACATATGGTTTTTGTAGTACTTGAAGTCAAGTCTTTATTTAATAAAATCAATACATGTTTGTATATTTGCGTTCACACAAAATCAACAGCTATCTTGTTCAAAGAAAACTTTTGGATGCAATATTGCGCAGGATATTAGTTATTACACAACTTGTTATATTTATGTTACTTTTATTGCTAGTTATATAAACCCCATAGTATTTATGTATAGTTTGAAATATGACAAGGCCAAATTAAAAAAATATAAATTAGTTTGAGATGAATATACATAATAAACGAACATAAATTCGCTTAGGTTCTCCCTATTCAAACAAGTATATGGTGAAAGACAATGTACTTTTCTTAGTGTTAAAAAAGCATATCAAGAGGTAAATAACTTCCCTTGACCAATTTAAAAAGTTTTAATGGTTTTCGAAATCAAGGAAGATAATTTAATAAATAGAAAATATATTCAGAATGTATCTTTACAGTCGAAATTCACGTATTGGATAAGTATAAAACAAAACATAAATTAAAACGAATAATTTTTTTTTAAAGTTAAAAAAAACAACTCAAAACTTTTAAAGTTACACTTAAGAAACTCTAAGACAGACTAGGCTCTTCTTTTCAAAAATAAAGCCCAGTGGAATGAGTCCATTATTACATCATGAAAACACTCTATAAGATATTTCTTATTAGATATTTAAGCATAAATATCTAATAAGAAACAGCGAAGACTTAAATTTGTATAGAATCAGCAACAAATAGTTTTTGGATGTTGCATTACAAATATACTACCCTTTAGAAGAATTTTGTCACAACAGAGAGAGAGTAACAATGCACATTTTTAAGAGTATAGAGAAACTAAATGGTTGATACATTTGTTTGAATATAGGTCTGTTGAAATTTTGATTTGCGATTTTTGGTTAAAAGATCCATAACATAGCTCTCGTTGTAGGCATAACTCTTATGGTCTGAACTTAAAAACTGCGTTATTTGTACAGTGTTTTTAAGGGGGCGTTATGGTTTACAAAATCCCTCTTTTCTTGATTATAATGGGTACGAAATCTATCGTGCATCATGTTGGTGTTTCATACACTTCCGTGAACCTTTTAATGAAATCGACTGTGTATGTGTGCACAGTTTCAGGTTATTTCACTTGATAACTCGGGTTTTTTCTCTAGGCAAAAAAAGGTCAGGTCATATTGGAAGAAACGTATGGATCTTAATGTGAGAATATTGGACGAGCGTGATGAAAAACGAATAATTTTTAAAAAAGTTTTTAAAAAAACCTACTTCAATGTGCAATAGTCCAATGTCGAATCCCAAACCAACTTCCAACTACGACTCCGCTCTGAGTAGCGGTAGCCTAGTTGGTAGACGTAAGATGTTATTTTAAGTAACATTGCTATGGAGCAACATGGTATTGGACATGGTTCGGGGTCAAACTCAGTAGTAAAGATCCGAGGACGACAACACGTAATTTTGATCGATTGTCAGATGACGAGGTCACACCTGAGCTGGCACTTCACCACTCCAAATTTCGAATAGGAAACGAACAGTTGAGTGTTCAAATACTCACCAAACCAAACACTGTCGTGTATGTTGGCATATGTACACTTTTTTCGTACTCAAATGGCCTCATGTTGGTTTGGTGTATACGTTTGGAGAGTGGGGTGCCTGCTCAGGTGCTAACCACCATATTTGACTGCGGCTCAATATTACGAAGAGCTTTTCGTGGATCTAATCCTTCGGGTTTTGCCCCGGACAGCCGCCATTAACTCGTGGTTTCTACTCTACTGTGAGGTAAATACAACTACCGCCCACACGCTCCGTCTATTTCATTAGAAAGTCGATGTGCCCTATACGTGGACGTCTTTAGCACTTAAAACTCATTCTTTGGAGGTTATTAGAAATGTGGATACTTTTTTAACAATGCATTCAAAACAGGGAAAATGGTGTGTCAAGTTGTATACAGCATGTACGTCTGACCTACTTAGACCATTGCACACCCCGGTTGCAATGTTGTCTTAACGCACAAAGATTCATGGTGAGTTCTGTGTTAACAGGGTGAAAATAAGTTTATGCGTTCTTCAAAGCAGCAACAAATGTGGATTCACAACTACAACTACCTCCCGCACGCTCCGTCTATTTCATTAGAAAGTCGATGTGCCCTATACGTGGACGTCTTTAGCACTTAAAACTCTTTCTTTGGAGGTTATTAGAAATTTGGATACTTTTTTAACAATGCATTCAAAACAGGGAAAATGGTGTGTCAAGTTGTATACAGCATGTACGTCTGACCTACTTAGACCATTGCACACCCCGGTTGCAATGTTGTCGTAACGCACAAAGATTCATGGTGAGTTCTGTGTTAACAGGGTGAAAATAAGTTTATGCGTTCTTCAAAGCAGCAACAAATGTGGATTCAGCAGATGGCAATTGTGACCTGTTTGAGGTATGCAGAAGCATGTTTTTCGTTTTTGTGCACAAATGACTTGGAAAATTTTTTAATTTTAATATATTTTATATTTTCGCAAGTGAATTTGACATCAAGCCAACATTCGTGTTCCAAAATATAAACAGATTACATTTCCTGTGCACTTACGATTTCAGCGAAAGACTGCAAAGAAAATAAAAACATTTTGGCTGGCATTATTAAGTTCTTTTTTGTAAAATCGGAATCGCTAAAGATAAATTGAAAATTTCAATGAATTTGAAATTTGCGGAAAATTTGACACCAGATAGATGTTTTATGCGTTTGATTTTCTTTTAATGAATAATTTTTCAATTAAATATTTATATTTTCGCAAGAGATTGTGACGACACGCGAAATTCCTACTTGGAAAAACGGGCAAATATGTTATGGCTGTTATTCAATTTTAGAAGCAAACCATAGTTCATGATATTCATAATTTGGTTTGCTAAGCAAACCAAATTGGAATTTTCAAGGAATTAATTCGAACAGGCTACGAAGTTCTAATTGGTTTGCGGAGCAAACCATACCTTTTCATTTGATTATCTATTAATAAAGAATTTATCAATTAAATATTTATATCTTTGGTTTGCGAAGAAAACCAACACCACGGGCATTTCCGTTATGGCTGTTAGCCAACAGGAAACACAAATTCGCATACCTAATGAGAATCCGTGATGGCTCTTATCCAATAGGCTACGAAATCACATTTGGTTTTCGAAACAAACCAATAATTCTACAAACGCAACTGGCACGTGCCACGCTAGGCTAGCCACGCATTGGCTACTCTCTAATATTATAAGAGGAAGTGTGTTGTCTTTTTGTAAGTTTCTTGCACGCAAAGTCCTGATGAATCTACGGCACTTACAGTAATGAGATTTGGCAGGCAGGTAGTCAAAATGTTTTGTAATTTTAGGATCGCGGCGAATTTTAAAATTTAAGTTAGAACATTTTTAAATGAATTTAATGAAATTTAAATATTCTTGTTTTCTTTGGATTGGCAACAGTATAAAGAGATGACAGTTTCTAAATTTATTTTTTTACGTTTTCTTATTCATTTTGCGCGGAGGAAAAATTTTCCAGCAGACGATAAAAAACAAAGTTTTAACTTTAGTTATACAGTTCTTTTCTTCTACCGCCTAGACCGTTAAAGATGGAGTAAAAATTTCAACGGGTTTGAAATTTGTGGAAATTTTTACATTAGATCGATACCTAAAAATATGATTTTCTTTAAATAAAAGAAATTTTTTAAATGTTTTTCATGTTCCAAAAATAAACGGATTACATTTTCCTGCCCTCTTACGATTTCAGTGAAAAAAAGCAAAGAAAATAAAAAAACAATATAGCTGGCATCATTATAAGTTCTTTTTGTAAAATCGGGATCGGCTTAAGACAGATTTAAAATTTCCACAGATTTGAAATCTGCGGAAAATTTAACACCAGGGAGGATACCTTATACGTTTGATTTTCTTTTGACAAATAATATTCCAATTAAATATTTATATTTTCGCAATAGATTGTGATGTCACATGAATTCCTATTAGGTTTGCGAAGCAACTGTGATACGGCTGTTACCCGATTTGCGAAGCAAACCATAGTTTATGATAGTCCTACAAAGAGAATTATGTCATATGATCTATGTTATATGAGGACAGATCGAAAATTGACTAGAGACCATAAATACAATATTATGTTGAAGTTAAGTGTTCCAGTATTTTGTTACATATTCCTTACCATACTAATTCTTCTTAATATAAATAGGTTTTTGATTTCATTAATATAATAAATTATCTTTAAGTTAATTAACATTGTTAAGAATAAGTAAAGAAGGTAAGTTCAATTTTATTCAGAAGTCAAAAGAGATTTTCAAACGTGCGTAGAACCTTCCTTCACAAAAGCGAAATTTTAAAAGCGTTGAATAGAATTAATGTTTTTAAGAGGATTGGAACTAGTACGCTTTCATCGTTAAGATTTAAAAGCGTTAAAACGTATTTGTTCGCTCTTAATTTACGAAAGAAACTCAATCATTATACACATGATAATTAGAACAAAATCAAATTTTTCCACGACTGTTTCAAACAGCAACATAAAAACAGAACCTATTGAATGAATATCAAAATAAAAGAAGTGTAGAAATTTCTAAACTTCAAATTCATTGCCCTTAGCTTAATTTGCAAATTTCTCTCGCACTTTAGATTTTCACGCTTCAGAATAATTTATCTAAAGGACTTAAAATATATTTTAGAACATAAACTCTTTTTTTTTTTTTACAATTTAAAGAAGGCGAAATGAGACAGATTTTTAATTTCATAAACAACGCTTCCAAAATTATATATGGAAGCTTGTTGGAAGAACACACTTACGTTTTCAGTTTTGCTTACTTTACATTACATAAATTACGCTTACGTTGAAAAATAAATCAGAACAACTTTTCAAATATTAAAAGAAAATGTCTGGATGAATCGAGGCGGTTAAAAACAAAATGACATTTTTTTTAATGCAGGCTATTATATGGCACAATTAGCGGGCATAAATGCGATGAAGCGTTTTACGTGGAACATTAATGCTTTAATAAGGCAGTAAAATTTAGCGAAAAAGTAAATATAATCTATCAGCCGTTAGGAATAAAGGAGATGAAAAATGAGCAATAAAACAGCGAGACATTTCTGTCGGCTACTGAAGTCGAAAATTGCTTCAGCTGTAATTACTATGAAGGGTACGTTTTATTTCTCCTTTGAATCGTTGCGCTGCCATAATAATTAAGCACTTTGACACTTATCAATGCTACTTTCTCCTTTTGTAGTACGTGCTGTAATTGGAGTTTTTTTTCGTTCCGTAAAAAAATTAGAATCGGAAGGAAATGCAAAATCGAATCCGTGTCAAATAACTGTAAAGAAAAACAAATGTTTAAGACAAAAATGCAGCAAATATTTTTTCACCCATAGGTAGTTTGTTTTAATAGGGAATGTTCTTAAAGTTTTTGTTGAGGATTTTTACATATCTGCTCTGTAATTTTTGTTTCTTATTAAAATGTGCTGCTATGTTTTGTTTTGAGTATTTTTTTCCTTAAATTATACAAGGTATCGTTTTTTTTATCTTAAGATATCCGGATTTTAAAATGAGCTTTATTGAAGTTGACACATAAAAACCTAAACAAATTATTTTTGCATCCATGACTTACTTTTAAAATGCATGATTTGATCTATCATTTATATGGTTAATAGTTCGAATATATATTTGACAAATAAAAAGATATAGGTATTATTTAATGTTTGACTGAATAATTATAATCTTTAAATGCTGCCAATATGCTTTTATTGATAGAAATATGCATTACACTTCAATAATGGAACGGATGCCAGCGGATTTGCATAAAATCCTACAACTTGTTTGGGGATGTTTTTCGTGGTATCACCTGGGACCTTTGTATGTTGTTCCTGGTATCAATTGAACGTCGACGCCTACATCTACATTTTGGTTAATGAGGTTCATCCCACGTTCTGCCCATTTTACGGAAAGGACGAATGTTACTTCCATGACGACAACGCTTCGTGTCATGTTGTAGCCTCTGTCATGCAGTGGTATCAAGATATGGATGTAAGACGTCTTCCTGGCCTGCTCAGAGTCCCGACCTAAATCCAATTTAACAATTTGTGGGACGAATTGGAGCGACGCTTACGGACCAGGGAACCATGTCCGAAATCTATAGCTGAGCTGGCGACATTCTTGCAGCAGGAATGGACACACACACTAATAGCTGTGTATCAAAACCTTGAAAGTATGCTCAGAAGGGTTGCTAGTGTAATTGCAGCATCGGGGGGACCGCCCCATATTAAAGCATGCAGTCTTTCCCTTATAACATCACATCTTGCTGTCCGGTTCATTATTGCAGGGTAATGTATATTCCTCTGTTAAGATAATACCTGTGATTTAACAAAAAACATTTTTAAATTTGCCTAACATTTTAAAATGTCGGTGTCATTTAATTTTTAACGAGACTCATAAGCCTATTTATGTGAGAATTTTTTCTGATAAACACATAAAAAATGCATAAATTAAACTTTTGTAGCTGTTATGTTTAGTAAGTTAAAAAAATATATTAAAATGCAAAAATAAAATTGAAATATAATTTTTAAAAAGCGTTACGTTTCTTATACTAACAATGTTTCAATACACCATGAATGGCTCAGAAATACAAATATAGTAGGTACACTGAAATCATAATCTTGATAAAAATATACATTATAATTTTAATCGTAAGAAGATAGTTATATTTAACTTGGGACAAAACAGTAACTTTTAACCACGGTCAAATTATGTGGTGAGTACCTTAGCTGGCTATGTGCCCCTATGTTCAAATTTCCACACCACGCTAACGTAAGGACATGTGAGGCCTTCACGGATTTAATGTTTACGACGGTCTGTTTTTACCGCAATCCTACGGTTGATAATACGTTATTCTTCCAACTGGGCAAAAACTGCCCAATTTTAATTGCAAAATATTAGAACTTGTCAACCTCTTCTATATATTATTCATAAATGAATTAGTTTTGTAACTATATGCTGCAGTCATTAATAACATAACTGTGCAGAATAACTTGCAAACAGTCCGGTGCCTCCTTGGATAAGAGGGGAAGCAAAACATTCCTGTCTGCTGTGGATTGACCAGGTTTCGCCCTTGACAATTGAAGTCAATGAGGATAGAATTGGGTTGCATTCACTTAGATTCATGCTCTAAATACTTGCAGCTCAATCCTCAGACAAGCACATAATCTGGGGTAAATTGGTTGTCCCTCAGTTTGAGCTGGTTGTTGAGGGCATCAAGTTTCAGCTGATTATAGACTTGATGTAATATTTTAAGTCAAGAGAAATAAGTGACAACGTAATACATAGTTGCTATATCGTCGTATTTGTATTGTAACAGTGAATATGTCATTCGATAAGATCAATAATGATACCATCGGCTTTTAAGTAGAACACATAAAGTCGGAATTTTGAACATTTACTCGAATTATTTAGATTTGTTCTGTTAAAACATATTTTAAACTCACTGATGAAAGTAATTGAAAGTCAGTCATACCTTATTAAAGGATTCCAATTTTAACGAGAAAAATTCTTTATTAATACAGATATAATATAAGAATAACAACAGAAAGGGTTTCTAGCAAATCTCTCCTAGTTGCGACATTTTAAATCGATTGCTTGAGAGAAATTAAATGCTGCATTAGCATTTTAGGCAGACGTGTTTTGAAAAATTATAAATGATATTCCAATTATGTGCATTTAATTTTGCCGACGTTTAACCGTTTGATGCACTAGACGAATGTTAGCTTTCATCTAGCATACTGTTAAGTAAAAGTAATGCAGTACGATGCCACTCGACAGAACAAGTGGATCAATTTTGAATATTCTCTCTCTCTCTCAAACGGTTTCCACAGCAAGCGTTATAGGACTTTATTGTAGTGCTATTAAAACTTGACGTCGTGTTATTAGAATACATCTTTATTTTTCTTTGTATGAGGTTTATTCTTTAGAATCACTCCGTTAGTGAGTAAGACCTATCTAGTAAAATGTTTCTTCTACAGTTTGTTTTAGACTTTTTGCATATCATAAGCCGACACTTTATTTTAATAACAGTTATAACCTTAATTATTAATTTTTAGAACCTCATGGTTTCGTACCACCAAGGATTGTCCATTGGAGAAGAGACATCAATGGACAAATAGGCGAAACAATCTGGCTTCCATGTGTGGCTCATGGATACCCGGTACCTTCCGTTCGCTGGTATCGTCTGGACTCTGGCGTTATGACGTCCTTCGCCATTAACCATAGAATTGTAGAACAAGAGGGCATTCTTGTGATCCATCGATCAACTCTTCAGGACAGTGGTAAATACGTCTGCATAGTCAATAACAGCAAAGGACAAGAACAAGTACACACTGTGTTGACCGTTAGAGGTAAGAAAAATAGCTGATTGCTATATCTAAAATCTATGCAAATGTTTAATGAATGATGTGGTTTTAGTTAACCTTATGAGAGACGCTATATTTAAGAAAGAGGGTTCTTTTTTCGGAGAAAATAAAAAATCAATTTTATATTTTTCACGAAATTGGAATTTTTTGTTTCATAACCCACCTAAAGGTTGTGTCAAATTCCACAGCATTAGCAAAACTGTTAAGATCTAGACAAAATGAAATATTTATCAGCAGAATAAAACTAGCCAGATCCCAAACATCATTACTACCTCGATGGCGATAGTACATATATCTTGGCATTAGCAAAATTGGTCAGATCTCGATTAAAAGATATATCTTCATTATACAAATTGGTCAAATCTTGATGACGCGATATCTCGTCATTATCAAAATTGGTCAGATGTTGTTGACAATATATCTCGTTATTGCTTCATTTCGAGCAAATATCCTTTTCATGAACCATAAAAACGATATGATAGGTTTTAATAGCCGAAAACTTGGTCAATGTGTTTAGCTAAATCAATTATTTTGAATTTGACCAATTACAATTTCCGCAAATACTTCATAATTCATTTTCTGGTTTATGAAACATGTCCATATGTGTATTAGGTAAGGCAGTCAATGTGTTCAATGTGCAGTCAATGTGTTTTGTTTAGGATCACTTGAAGTTGAAAAATCATGCTAATTGGGGCCATGAGGTTTCCGAAACTTCTTTGACGAGAATGGTTAGAAAGCTTGATTCTTCATAAATATGTTTTTTTTTAAATTTCTGAAAGAATAATGAATATATGTACAAAGTTTAAAATTATTTGATAGCATAGTTTCGTCAAGAAAAATATAGCCCTTTTCCGAAAAGCGATAGTTTTTGCGCGAAATAAGAATACATCCCTCTTAAAAGTAGTGAGTTATTGCTTTTCGTCCATGACGCCCAAAAAGACCAAACATCCGCATTGATTAATGTAAGGATTTCAAGAAAAGATTATATTGATCAAGAAGGTTAAAACTCGCTAGAATTCATGCAGGAATTTCTGTAACATATATATCATTACTACCACAACATTGGCAACAATCTGCATTTGGGCAATTTTCACGTAACAGCACGTTTCAAGTCCCTTTTCATGTTATATACCATGACAAAGCCACGGATTACCTTGATTCTTAATGGAAATGCCAATTTTCTTGAGAAAACAAACTTTGCGTTGTAACTCGATCTTTCTCGAAGCCTCCAAACTTAGAACTCGTTTTTGTACAAACGTCAATTTTGCAGATTAGCACCTTTGGCGTGGTGCTAACGATAAAAGTATGTGTGTGTGTGAATTATTAAAATTAATAGTTGACATCAGTAGATGGACAAATCATAGAGGCGGAGAGAGTGGTTTGGTATCGAACACTGGACACATTTTAATAAAAAAATTAGGCTGGTTGCCTTGTACTGTTGAGTTTGTCCTCATTATGTAATCATATATTGAAAATCATGGATAATTATCGAACTAGCAATGAATGGAGCTATTGATTTAATTTCAGATACTCTCAGGGCATCAGTAAGTCCCTCCTACAATCTAGTCACAGTGGGGACGTCTCTATCCCTTCGGTGTGAAGAATCTGGCTCGCCAGTGTTATACCTCAAATGGAAGAAGAATCTGAAACCACTCTATCTGGATAACAGGATACGACAGCAAAGCAACAACGTCCTGGAAATCTCAAATGTTCGGCTAGGAGACGAGGGACTTTACCAATGTTTCATATACAACAGCGACGATTCTGCTCAAGGTAGCTCGACAGTATTGATACAAGGTAAGAATGTCATAAATTATTTGTTGGTTAAAGAACACGGCACCACCGCCAATTGGCAATAATTTCGGAACTAGGTAACCCATCGTTCGTTTCATATATGCATATTTATTTGAATGCACTATAATGGATGGCATCCAATAAGTCGGGCTATCGAAATATCCGTTTAGCGATGGAACCTGCAATCGTCAATTGGGTTATGGATCGGTAGAGCGTTTTTGAAATGAGTATGATAATCCGTCGCTGATTTGCTATATGCACTTCTATTAGATTGCACCACTTTAAAAGGCACTCACAATGGCGGCCTATTGAAAAAGCCGTTTTGCCGTCACTATAGCTCGTTGTGTTGCTCCAGAGTGACGTTAATTGAAATAATACCAAATAGCCGTTTGGGGACGAAAAATATAGTTGCCAATTTGCCACGGGATCGGTGTAATGTTCTTGAGTTAAATATAATAATCCTTCATAAGTTTGCACTACATATATTTCTATTGAAATACATCATATTAGACGGCATCCAATATGCCCGGCTAAGTAAATAACCATTTAGAAGCGAAAAGGCAGTCGCTCATTTGCGAGGGGCCCGTACCGTGTTTTATCGATAGATTTGTGCCCAAAGGAGGAAGATTAACACATCAATGAATTTTCGAATGTCAACAAGACAGAAAGTGAATCTATCAACATAGTGACAAAAGAACGACAAAAAGTGAAATATATCTATTTTCGAGCTCCGTTGATAGTAGCGTAAATTTAAAGTACCATTCAATAGTAAATGTCTCTTTACATTTATACAAATATAAAGTTATAAATTGAGGTCTTAATGTTAAATTATAATTAAACTACATAATTTCCGATGACAACCTTTAACTGTAATGACCCATTTAAAATAATTAAATCATCATGTATATCATTACTATGCGTCTAAAACTGTAATTTAAAGGCAGCAACAATTTCCTTCGGTTAAAAATAATAACGATTGTAACCTGTGCCGATACCAGAACTGGTATCATTATAATTTTTCTTTTGTTTAGCAAAGTTAACACTAAATATTTTAGCAACGATGTTTAACGTCAGTGAACAAAAGATTTGTCTTGAGTTGTATTTTCGGGTACTTCTATCACTGATACTTGTGATGCACTTCGATTTAACTTATTTTTGTTTAAATAATTGCAACTTATTGTAAACAAGCATTTTTTATTTGCTTTAAATATTATGAAAGTTCTATTCAAATCCACAGAACTATTTAAGTTTAGATTTGTTAAGAGCGTATCCCTCTATAAGAATACCTTACTTACTTTTTTATAATTAAAACTTCGCTTGCATGCTGAGCAAATATAGCCTTCGTGTGTGTAATGATTAATTATATTACAGACTGAAATTTTATTTGCTCTTTTATATTAATAATCGTATGGTAGTGTATAGTTATAGCTTTCAGCATTGGATTTTCATATTCGTGTTTGATTTGGAGAGAAAACATCTATTATTGAATCAATTTAATGTATACATCACTCTGTCCTATCTACCACAGCTAATAAAATTGTTTAAGACATAGAGTGTGTACATTTCTGTGTTCTTTGAAGCTATAGGATCAATAGGCCAGACTTTCTGTATCTAAAAAGAGAAAAAACACACAAGTAACCATATTTATTGAGCTTTTAAGACTTAACATTGGATTTAGACTAACTTCTACTCATTTTGATCTATCTTTAACGAGCTGAGTACTGAACCACTTGTACTGTGTATCTGGCATTTCTTTCAACCAACTAGAAAAATTATCTATTTTAAATTAGAAAATTATCTGCCTACCGTATATTTCGTTAGAAGGCAAACGAATTTAGACTTTCCCACTTCTAGAAAGGTGCTGTAGCTTACCAAGGGGAAGGGTGGCAGTACAAAAATTCCTTTCTAGCGATCGCCATGAGTATTTGTATCGTGCAATCAATTAGCAAATTTCGTGCAATCAACTAGCAAACTGTTATCTAAAACCTAGAACATTCTCTGACTACTTTATATATGGTTAGAAGGTAGAGTGTTTTAGCCCAGTCCACTTCTAGGAGGGTACTCTGACTTTCCAGGAAAATAAACCGGTTATACACAAAATCCTGTATAGCGATTGTCATTGGTGATTATTTACTTCCCCTCCTTGTAATCACTTCTACAGCTTTTGGCATCGAAAAATATATTTTGAACTCGAATCTGCGCAACATCAACATTACCACTCATTGTGTACTGCATAAGATGTAACCCAATTTAACGTATAGATTTATCAAGTCTACATAATTCAAATGCCTATTCGCCATAGGCGGGTTATGGTATAATCCGTCGCCGAAGGGAAGGCAGTCGACTTTCTACAGTCTCTTTATGTACGTATCGATAAATAGGTAGGTAGGAATTAATTTACCTAACCCTGGAGCACAGAACTACAGCGGGCTATTGTTGACGGACTGGGAAAAAATCCAAACGAAAAGATCCGAAGACAGAATCATGCAGTTTAGAACCAAGGTCGGAAGACCAGATTAATTCCTGAGATAGCATCCCTCTCTCCATTCTTCCACTCCGCGCCATAAGCGTATGGTGTAGAGACAGCTTGTTCACCTTAAATATGTCGTGGCCGAAAGTCCTCGCGTTGAGTGGGGTGCCAGCTCAAGTGTTGACTCGTCATCTGACCATGGTTCAAAATTACGTGTTGCTGTCCTTGGATTTTTCCCTTAAGTTATTGATCCCGCACCGTCCGCCATAGCCCGTTATGTTGCTCTGGTATGACGTTAATTAAAACTTAACATTATAGGTATAATTTAAATGTATTATTATTATTTTACGTTCACATTCACTAATAACGTTGAACAACTTCAAATTTTATCTTAATTCATTATCCCATCCACGCTTGAAGGAAAATATTGGAAACATAGAAAAAGACGTGATTGAAATAAGAACCATAAAAAGAATTTGAGTAAAAATTTTCTCGAAATGTTTCAATAAAATTCTGGAATTAAAATATATAAATATTTCATACCCAATTCCGGACAAAATGCAATGAGTACAAGTTATTTATTAAACACGGCAAAGAAGAAAATATTCTTCTCCATCTTAACGAATCAAATTAGATTATTATTCAATTGTTACAAGATATCTCAAGTATTTATTTACTGTCATTCTTAACTGGAATTTTCCCTTCATTCGAAATATTAAATCACTGAAAAAACAGAAATAAAGTCAATTTTCCAGAGAAAAAAAGGAAATACCATTAAATTGTTCCATGAAGTATCCAATGGTATACTTCGTGAGTGACTTAACTTCGCATGAGCTACTTCTACAGTGTAGCTCGTTACTCTAATATTAGATTCTTATCTTTGTATTTCGCATTGCACGAAGACAAATAACATCTTTATCGAGCATAATTTCCTTTAAAAAATCTGCTCAATGTTAAAAAAAGAGATTTTCTCTAAGAAAATCAATTCAAAGTAAAAAAGTGAAGTTTATTCTATACCACCATGTTTAAATTTGGTAAGAAAAATAAATATTTGTTTTTGTAGGAAATAAAGATTCTCTTCCTTGGAAACAGAATTACATTAAGATTCTTTCTGTGTGCAAGTCAAGTTAAAAACGAAGTTGCTTTTTGTAAGGTTTTTAAATCGCAGAACCTGAAATCCTGTTTTCTCTTTTTTGGGAGCAAATATATAAAAAGGGATTTTGTTCATTACTTACTAATGGCGTTTGTGTACCGAAAAATAAATCCTATTGATGTTTTATGTGGTTACGGTTTTATGTCAAAACGGTTAAAAACAACAATTAGTAACACAAAAATTATAAATATTTATTCTGCGCGTATTGTTAATGGGTGTAAACATGTAAATTTAGTTTCGAAATCTAGAAACGGTAGTTAATTTTAAAGATGAAAAATGCGAACCTTTTTTTAACTTCAAAATCCATCGATTACAAAATATAGAGGCAATATTTTCTTTCTGAAAAAAAATGTGGATAATCCTTACAAGTTCGCTTTAACCAGTGCATTATACTTTCTTAGTATAATTATCTCCTTTGAAATCAATAATTGAAAAAATGTTAAATTATGATTGACGTAAGATAGTAATCATATTGCTTTAATCTGCCATAAGTAATTATGGTTAACCGATAAAAAAAATTAAATAAAAATCTGAGAGTAGTAGGTTTTATTTGATTCTTGTAGATATTTTGGATTTCGGAAAAAAGTCTCTTATATTTTTATTTTGACGTTTTTCAAAATATTTAAATATTAAATGCATTTTTTTTATCGACGCATTTAAATTCTTTAATTAAGGTGTATTATTTTAACGTCATTTTGTGTTTTCGTGCAATTTCAAACCTTAGTGTTTATGAGATTCAACTTTTATACCTCCATTTTATTTCTAAACTTTAGGCTTTAATGTGTTAAGCTAAGTCTCCAGCCTACAAATATTGCGTATAATTTGCATTTATTGTTTATTTTTGTCACTCTATTGTCCAGTATGGCTAGTGAAGTGTGCAAAGACAAAAAATCAGCTTGAAGTGGGATTAGAACTACTTCAAACATCTATGCCTCGAACAGAATAAACAAACTTTATCATTACTACCAATTAGTCGTCGCTTTTTTAATTTTACTACATCTTAATACACGATTCCATTAACGCCAATTTCAAGGTGTTCTACAAAGAAAACGGAGCAATATTCATAAAATGAATAATAAAAAAAAACAGTAAGAATCAAAGATTAATTTCCTTTCAAACAGTTCTAAATATGTTCTCTCCATGCTTTTTCAGGAGAATAGAACAATATTGTCACAAAACTGCAATTTCGGCGATTTTCACTAAACAGCATATTTACAATCACCATTTCTTGTTTTATACTATGACAAGACACAAATCATGATTATTAGTGTAAAGGCAATTTTACGAGAAAACAAAAGCATTTGAGTAGTAACCCACTCAAAGATCCCGAAATTGCACATTCGGCGATCTTCACCTAACTGCATATTTTGAGTCACCATTTCATGTTTTATACTTCAACAAAGCCACAAATCGGGATTCTAAGTGCAAAGGTGATATTCACTAGAAAACAAATATCTTAGAGTCGTAACCCACGCCAAAATCACGAAACTGCACCTTCGGCGATTTTCATCTAACTGCATATTTTTCGAGTCATCATTTTATGTTTTATAATATGACAAAACCACGAATCTTGAATCTTCACAAGAAAACAATAACCTTTGAGCCGTAACCCAATTTTTTCCAAAGCATCAAAGCTTTGAACGCGCTTATATAGAAAAATCAATTTTGCAGATTAGTGCCTTTGGCTTGGTGGTAACGATATATGTTCCCAAATCTATTCCTCTTCAAGGCAAATAAAGCACTTATTGGAGTCAGCCAGGAGAGAACGTTTCAAGTAGGACTGAGTTACGATGTGGCCTATTCTGGCTTTAGCAGGAAGAGTGGGAACTGCTCTAGGGTTACTTTTGAAGTAATGGAAATCATTAGCCTCACTGTGGAATTGAAAAATATTTCGATTCGTTTCATTGTACCTCCATAAAGTACACGATCCTCTCTTCTCACACTACCCACACACGCAGAAAAAAGGAATTGCGTCAGATCTCACTAGGTAGGAATTGTGGTTGACAATTTAGCTTTTGATTCTATTTCAACATCAACATATCGGGCATACTCTCGAACCATTTACCTCTAGTTTGGATAAGAATGACTTCTTTCGTCTCGAAAAACTGTTCTCAGAGAAGTAAAACAGAAGACGACATATGTTCGTGTCATGAGTCGATTTGGTTCCAGTTTTGTATAATCTAAACGTTTTTAATATTATATTAGACCTCTAAAGTGGCCAGTCAAGAATAATTTCTAATCTTAAATAGGAAATGAGGCTGAAAGCGTTTTACCCTCTAAATGGTTTCGATGAGATATCTTTTTCATCAAGAACGGATCAATTTGGCTCATGATTAGATACATAGTCATCAAGACATAGCCGACTTTGTGATGATGACAGAATCAAGATATGATCAATCTTGTTTTAAAGAAGATATATCTAGCTTATCAAGATCTGGTCAGTTTTGCTAATGCCGAAATCCTTTGTTGAGACAACCGCCCGGAAGGATAAGACTTCTCATCATCAGAATCGGGAGAACTAATTGAATACTTTGCGAGAAAGAGAGAGATTTGTGTAGGTATTATGCTAAGCATTTTACACTTTTAAATTTTTGCTGTAGATTTATTAATGATTTCTTCGAATGATATTGATCGTGTTTTCTTCTATTGATGTATATCGTTAAATAAGCTCTGGGCAATTTTGCAAACGCAGTGTATCCCATCGAGAGAACCAGAAGAATGTTTAACGTGTCAAACTACCAATTTACTTAATGAAACAACTTGTTCATATACTGCATAGGAAAACGAATACTTTTGAACAATTTATGTTAAGTAATACAATTTTGAAAACGTGCTTCACTCAACCCTTCAATCGCGTGTCGTTGAAATAGCCCTTTTTCTTCCATTTTATGAACAACTATATAATGATACTACAAGGTGCGGGTATTAATTTCCAGGACTGATCTAATAACTCCGGGAAGCATTATGTGAATTACAAACCCATTTAATACTTTCGAAGTAACTTCGACCTGCCGTAATGCACTTCTGTGCTTGGCTGTAAAAGTTTCGGAAACAACTTTTAAATTCCTCTTTCGAAATGTTCTTCAATTCTGACGTCACGGCTTTCTTGATGTTTTCGACATCCTCAAATCTTGTTCCCTTCAGCAAATTTTTCGGTTTCGGAAGCAATAATAAAAGTCCAGAGATTATGCAGAATGATTCATCTCCACCACCGCATGCTTGATCAAAAACTGCTTGACAGTGAATGCAATGTAGGACCAGGCATTGTCGTGCAGAAGAAGTCAACTCCCATTCCGTCAAAAAGGAGGCCTTACTCTGAGAAGTCTTCGCCGAAGTCGTCAAATTTAGTCAATCGGCAATCCGATTTCACAAGCTGACGAACATTCTCAATTGTTTTTGGCGTGCGCACGGATATCGGCCATCCATTGTGCGCGTTATCTTCGACGCTTTCGCGCTGTAAACTGAAAACGTACGAAAACGTTTAAGTCATTCAAAAGTACGTGAATGGGATAATGCTTCCTGACCATACGATTGCTTCAACATTTCATGGGTTTATGTCGCAGTTTTGCCCAATTTGAAGCAAAATGTGATGTTAATCCTCTGATCCATTTCTGCACTTCGACAACAACAATGTAACAGCTACGTTTTAATGCGTGTTTCAACGACCTCTTGCTCCAGAAAAACACGAGCTTCCTTGGCAATACGTAGATATTCTACCTTCCAGACAGAAACATTACCACGTTCTACTGAGTTACAGTTCTTTAACAGTTACGTCAGTCAAGGACATTAATAGCCGCACCTTGTATGTCCCAAATAAATTCCCGGGCAATGGTAGCCTGGTTTAAAGAGCAACGGATTAGTGACCGGAGCTATACGAAATCAAAACTAGGTCCAGTTAATAACCACCGTGAACGTGGGGGGGGGCTTTCTCGTTGGACCTATCGTATAATAATCTATTAGAGTGTGATTCATTTTTATGCTTTTATGCATATAACTAATATAATATCGGAATAGAAAGCACCACAGTAATTTTTCCTTGATTGCTCACCCCAACAGATTTCCAGCTTCTTCAAAACCTTTTCAGTGAGTCATCGTTATTAGTCAGATAAGTAAAATTAATCATATGTGAATAACATTGTATTTTGAAAAATAATTGCTGACGATGCACGCAAACACGTGATTTCGACTGACACATTTCCGTCTTTGAAAAGGACGCTTAAAATATACAGTTAATTAAATGAATGAAAGGTTTTTATAAATGAAATGAATTATGAATTATGCTTGATTTGCTTTTTTATAGTAATCTTTAGTTGGACGAAATCTATTGAGAATGGAAAATCTGTCTTGTGTCGAAAAGGCACCATCGGGCGTTCTAGGTAAATTTAGCTGTACAGGATGATTAGAACTCATGGGACAGATTTCAAGGACGGCTAAAAAAAATATTTTTTTTATATAGCGATGTTGTAAAGGTGTATGTGAGGAGCTTGGGCGCAATAAGATAATCTTGAAGAAAGTGAAACAAAATGTGTTAACATAGTTATTTTTTAATTAGTTACCATTACATTTTACAAAATTGCCCAGAGGTTCCCCCACTAACATAAATGTAAGCTTGCCAGAGTCGGTTGAACTTTTTATCACTAGAGATCTGTTTGGTTCGACTCACATGAACATATTTCTTTTGCTCTAACCCGGTAGTTGACAGGCGGGTTTCTCTTATTTGACAAGTTGCCAAGCTTGCATTTATATAGGTGGTGGCACTTTTCAGCAGTTGTAAAAAATCATTGTAGGTAAGCAATTGTAAAAGAGTGATGTACATAAACATTTTGTTTCATTTCATGAGCTATTCAGTGTTTGTGCTTAAATGCGTTATTGTGCCCATTCATCGTTGTACAAAAGTGATTGTTTCAGTATGCTCTAACACCTCTTGAAGTTAGTCCGATGAGTTCCTAACTAACTAACCAACACACACTCCCGTGTCTAGTATTGTGAAACACTGTATCAGTTTCCATAAGTGTGGTTGGATGAGTAGCGCATGTCACCGAGGTGACATGTCTATCAAGAATGTTAGAGCACATTACATCTATACAGTAATTACATTGAATCATTGTACTAAGTTCAATTATAAATAAATATACTAAACCAACATGTGCAAGGTGAAAAAAAGTTCGTTTTTCTTAGTCTCTTAAAAAAATCAAGTCCTGATGATTTTCATTAAATCTCACCATGTTTATAATTTTAACCCTCGAGCCCTTGCTACATGGAATGTTTCTGAGCCATGCGATTTGAAGGTGTTCGGCAGGTGTTCTCAAATGCCACGAGGTTGTAACGGGGTAAACTGTGATATATTGTAGAGGTGAGCCAATTTCACCACAGGAACAGTTTTCATATTTACTTTTCTTAAACCTCGTTATGTAGGATGGGAATGGGCCATGGCTCTGGGAAGAATGTCTCTTCCCTGGACTAACTTGTAGATTTTAGTGATACTCTTGGTAACACATCATGCATTTTCCTGTCTGTTTCCCCATCGTCCCATTCATTATGCCTCGCACCAAGTAGCCAGCTAGTGGTTTCCGAATGAAAACTTATTAGCCCTTTTGGTGGTTGTCTCGATGAAATTTCTAGCCTTCAACCAAAAATTGACCAGATCTTTATGGACAATATATCTCCTCATTAGATGAAAACTGACCAGATCATAAGAGAAAAAAAATCTTTAATATCTTGATGACTGAAACTCTCGTCATCAAAATATCGACAATATCTTGACAAAGACATATATATATATATATATATATATATATATATATATATATATATATATATATATATATATATATATATCATTAATATACTTCTTGTGATCTTGATGGATGGGATATACCGCCAAAATCACTTGAAGGGTTAAAATCCACCACAGACAGTCAAAATCCGACATGACACAATCCGACATTTAAAATGACACGAGCGATTAGTGTTAAAACAAAGAAGCAGAAGTGTGCAAAAAATGCCATAACTGCAAACCTAAGATAAATATTATATTCAATAAAAAAAAGATGCTTAACAAAGCACTCCCCACTGTTTACTCAAATTCAAATATCACATCATTTGTTACCCGCGGAGGAAAGCCAAACCCACATAAACTCAATCGTAATCATAAGGAGGTTAATCCTCCAAAATACCGTTAAGTAATAATTGCCTCCTTCCTTAGACTGCCGAAATCGGCATATTTCTGCATCCCCAACGATATATACGGACTATTGCATTACAAATCTACCCTCTCCATGAAAGTGCAGGAGGCAAGAATTCCATCTAATTAAAAGGCAAAGTCAGAACGGAATCCTACGCTTGAGCACAAGTGTGGATCAAGGATGCATGCATCCCTTCAAATGACGCATGCTCTCGCACAAAATGCGATTCAAGGTCTACATTAGTGCGCTCATTAACATATAAAGTGGAAATTACACACATATCTTACTTTAGGAGCGTGTACCAAGTTAGAGAGACTCGTAGCAGCGTCGACCTTTTGTGGAATTTCAAGGGAAGAGGTACAGGTACCAAGAATTTAAGTTTTCCAATTGTTACCCTGGTGTGTTGTGGGCAGATCATTGGTCCCTTGTGTTTTAGAGGCGGATGGACCATGCTTTATTACCCTTGTTGATGATAAGGAAATAAATAATCTATGTAACCTTGGAGGGAAGTTATTGGCCTCTGGGGACTCGTAAGTTTAGGGGGAGGATGCAGAAATTGCTGTTGTTAACATCCATCAGGATGGAGTTTCCGCGGTGAATTTATTAGACATTTATCAACGCCCCGTGGGACTGCGTATTCATGTCTCTGTTGAAAATGGAGTCGAATTATTGGAGCATTTGTTACGAAAACAAGCAAATTGGATTTTTAGCAAATAGATATATCAAACTTTATTGCCGTTTGGGGCTTACTCAAAGTTCAGAATACCGCACTTTTAAGCATTCATTTGAATTTGGAAGAAACGCATGAATTTTTTTTATAATTTAGATTGTATTATTAAACAATTGTAAAATACTTTTTATCATTGTTTTGTGAAACATCCGTAGCTCTTTAGACCAACGATTTTCAACCTGTGGTAAAATGGCACTGGCTGTTCTAAAGGATTCTGAAATCACTTATATGGGGCAAGATTTGTTTCGTTTAAACATTTTAGTTTGGACACGTGGGTTGACATACAATTTCAAGTAATACTCGTATTAAAGTAATACCCTAGTTAATATTTTGGAGTATTATTTTTTATTTCAATGTAACATTGTTCCAAAAATGTTCGTTAAAAAAGTTATTTGGGATGAAAACGGGTAAGTAATTATTTACATGTGGGCATTTCCACGCTTAAGTAAACCAAAAGACCAAAGAATTAAAATGAGTAAAATAGTAAGAGTTATATATCAAAATAAAGGCAGTTAAATTTAGTATTATGTTGGGAATAGCTGGTACTGAAACGGTTGAAATGCTGCCGACAGCTTATAAAGATGGTGCTTTGAAGAGAAAGCAAATTGTTTTGAGTGGTTTTCCCCTTTTAAAACGGGTGAAATTTCGATTGAAGATCAACCTAGGTCAAGTCGTCCATCAACCTCAAAAACGGAAGAAAACATCCAGAACATTTGCGAACTGGTGATGTAATACGAACGGAGAATAATAGACGAACTCTCACATTTGTCTGGGGTGTTCTGGAGTTTTTGCCAGACCATTTTGAGTGAGGGATTAAAAATGAGAAGATTTTCCATTCGAAGTAAACTGTCCGAAATGTGTCAAAATACAGAGTTTTGTTTCCACCAAAATGACAATGCATCTGCACTCACCTCTTTGCTCGTCAAGCAGTTTTTCACCAAAAATTGTCCCCACTTCCCCAAGCTCCATATTCACCCAATCTTGCTCTGTGCAACCATTTTTTGTTCCCGAGAATAAAAGAAAGACTTTAAAATAAAACTTTTTTTGGACATGGATGAGGTTAAACAAAAAACGATACAAGCTTTAAGAAGCATCTCTTTGACGGACGAACTGCTTCCAGAAGTGGAAGAAACATATTGACAAACGGAGAGTACTTTGAGGGTGACTAAAGTATAGAACTAGCAAAAATATATACTTAATTTTTTATAAATTATGTCTTTTTTTTGGGGGGGGGTGTTCTTTATTGTACGCCTTTTGTGATATGCATAAAGATTACAATTGCAGTTCTCAACAAATATTAAAATCATAGTAGTGAAATATGCAACAGCATTTTAAAAATGAGAGGTTCACACGCGTATATTTGTTCAGCAGACTATAATCTTCCCTAAATAACTTCTAATTGGTTTTTATATTCAATTATATTACTTCTTCAGATTTTGCAAGCAATAAATGCGGTTATTTATTTATTAGGTTTTGTGGGGTGAAAATACAATTTTATAGACTTCTCGGGAATTCTAGTGACACTCAGAGAAATTGTAATACAAATCTAATAAGTACATGTTATATGACGCATCTAATTTTGGTTATAGCTGTACGATACTGTTACAGACATAGATGGCATACCAGATATTAACGCCCTGAGTGCAACTAGAATTCGAGTTGTGTGACATCGATCTAACCATGCATTGGTGTTAGGAGCTAAATTTGGTGACTGAAAAAAGTGTCCAGCTACCTAATTTGACACTACTGGTGGTTTATAGTCTCGTTGAAAACAACCCTGTAGTAGCCAGCCTCGGATACATAAGCCTGTTAGAAACTGTCACTACTTCTAATAAAGGGAGACTCTATTTGGGAAAAAGACATTGCTTCCCCTGGTCAGTTTAATCTCGACGAGGTATCTCGTCATTAACAAAATTTCACATCTTGATTGACGAGATATCTCGCTGAAATCACATGGAGTATTAACCCCAACGCACAATGGCTGAATACCCCTTCTATTGTTGAAATAATCTATTTATCAAAACTGGTTAAATGTCACACAAGAAAGATTTCAAGTTTTAGAATGGATAAATAGGTATGAAACCCCTCTGATGGTTAAATACACATGAATTTTGCTTATTGATTGGATACATCTATATGTTCCTACTTATAAATGTATCAAAAACAAATTATTTTCACTGATATACAGATTTAATAGTGTTGGATGTAGATATGAATTATGTGGGAAATTCAAATTTGTTTCAAGAATTTATCGAATATTTGAAATAAAAGATAAAATCTATTTGCTTATTTAATAAATGGAGATTCAATGGGTATTTAAATAGTCAAAATGAGCCCTTGCAACCTGGAAAAATATATTACACTTAGTACTTTAGCTTTCCTGTAATAAACTGGGTACTCCTAAACATAGATTTCACCCATATGGTAATCTTAAAAAGTACAAAAGAGGGAAAAATAATTATGAAAAGGCAAAACTGATTATGAATCACCTCATTTCATAACAGAGGAGACAGTTTTACTGAATGATAAAAATTCACCGTCATCTCTATGAAATATATATACATCTGTTTGAAAAAAAATGGTTGTGTTTTAATTCCCTTAGGAAATTATGTAATGCCACTCTATTTCATTCTTACTTAAAAGTGACTTCTACTCCAGTTCTTTACACATCTAATCATCTAGAAACAAAATCTACCTATGCAACATGCATGTGCTAACATGCTAATTTGCTGACATGTGATACAAACGAAGTATAAATAGCAGTACTAGAGAATAATTTTGACCAATTATCAAATAACTGCATGCAAATTAATTAAACAGATATTTTCTGTCACTGTTCTTTCCTGTAACAGTTTTCCTATTTGTTGTATTTTCCTTACGATTTCCCTAGAGCTTTGTTTCAACCTGTCTAGAACAGGTATAATGAAGTCTTAGAAACTTTTGGGAAACTGTCACGCCTTATTTTTATTTTAAAGCAAAACATATTTAAAGATATTTGTTTTGTAATGTCAAGCATGTATTTGGAGAAATATATGCTCTATAAGTATTTAATTTCTTCCATAATTGAACATAAGTACATATTGTCATATAACATACATAATGCATCAATTCTTATTAAAGAAATCTACTTTATTTCATTTATTTATATAGGAATATAATTAGATTAGTGAAATTGATTCTTTACATTTATTCGTATAGCAATATTATTTTCGAACTAGAAAAATTGGTTTACTAGTTTTAAATTTTCTTTTAGTCAACTATCTCTAACAAGGGGCTTACTGGACATAGTATCAAAAGAACAGTAAAAAAAGCAAGACATGATTAGTAATAACTAGAATAATGATATTTATAATAGGCGTTTGAGTTAGAATTGTTAAATGCATGCTTTAGATTTGTTCACATAGCACTTTCCAACTTAATAAAAATGTGGTTTGCTAATTTTGATTCTTGTTTTATTCAATCATCTTTAATGAGAGGTTTAAGGGACAGAATATCAATAATATAGGAGAAATGCAACAAGAAACCCCCTCGGACTACTGATTATGCTTTTCAGCGTATGAGATATTTAACTAATATGTCATGTTTAGGCCATGTGTCGAACATTATATGTACACCATTTTCATCTTATCACTAGTACATGTTCCTGTACCAGCCCAATGGGGATTGATGAAATGTTTGAATGGGCGTGGCCAGAACGCACCTAACAGATTAATATCCTCGATTTGGCATTAACCGAATCCAATAAATGTCGTTGGCTGTTAGGGAATTTCTATTCTCACTGTTAACGATGTTCACAACATAGAGAGTTTCAAATGCATTCCTGGGTGGTAGTTATCCCACGTTTGAATGTCCATTTAAAGAAACCCGAAGATCCAAGCATTCTGATAGGTTTTGGCATATGCTAAGGTCAAACTAGGAACTTAACTAAACGAGGAACTTAAAATTTCAGTTTAGTTCTATCCTGATGTTGTGCGTTTACCACTCTTACACTACAGTAGTGTTACAGTAGGATTTTTTTCAATGTTAGTGGTGAACGAAAAGTCATGAAATAGATTACAATATTAATTAAGATTAGATATGTACTCATTACAAATATTGGGTGATTGTCTGGTGTGTTCCACGTTTTTAATACTCAGAATCGTTCAGTATTAATAATTATCATGACTCAATAAAATGCGTGCTGCGCATTTTCTCATGCAAGCTATTGTTTGAGGTTAACAACGGGAAAATCAACGGTGATGGTAAGCTCGAGTGTTCGAACTATTCTAATGGTTTACCTTCGCTTCACAAACTGCCCATTAACGGCCAATCTCTGGAGCAAACACCTGTTCCAAATCGTCACCTGTTCGGAGCAAGGAACAATATGGTTATTCTATTTGGATTTTTTTTCCTTCTTGGTGATATACAAAGACTATTCGGACATAGTTTCAACGAATTTAATGGACGGAATATCTTTTACAGCATTAATTTCCATGCAAATAATGACTTTTTTAGTATAGACTAAAGTTTTTTTCTCATTCTTGCTCCACAGTTTTCCCAAGTCATTAAATGTTTTTCATTTGACGTTTCGATATTGCTCTTTTTAAAAATTCAAAAGCACAAAGTCCATGAGTGAGACATCTGGAGATTTTGTAGGAGTATCAGTTAAGTGTATTGACAGGATACCAGTTTCTTGTTTCATTTACCCCAAGAATTTAAGAGTGTATTTAGATGTGTGGCTCATTGTTTTATCCCGATGCAGCTCTACTTATTGTTTGCATTCTGGGAAAAGATATAGTATTTTTTTTTAATATTGGTGATAAAATATGGTCTTGATAACATGATATGGAGTTGATTTGTCATTTTTTTTTCTACTCTTTACTTTTAATTTCACATTATATTTACACGTGGGGTTGGTGTGTAAGTTTGGAGAGGCGGGTGCCAGCTCAGGTGTTGCCTCGTCATTTAACAGTGGTTCAAAATTACGTAGTGGTGTCCTCGGTTCTTTCCCTTAGAGAATTGATCCCGGACCGTCGTCAATAGCACGTTGCGTTGCTCTAATACGACGTTAATTAAATTACCTTACCTTAACCATAATATTTACAACCGGCAACAGTCGTAAATATTTTATAGAAAGGTTCTAAACATTTGAACTACGCGCGCATGCGCTTGTTTTAAGATTTTTTCCTCTTTTATTCAAATATTCCTAGCAATTATTTTTTTCTGAATACGTATTTGGAAGTATTTTTCCACATTTAAGACTCAAAATATGAAAAAAAAAAGTAAAATTTTTTATTATCTTAAAAAATAATATAGATCTTTCTGAATAAAATGACACCTCAAAATTGTTTTTACCATACGTTGAATAGAAAATTTTCAACTTTTTATAAACATGACATCTGCAAATCCTATGAGCCTTCACAATTTTAAATACTATTTTTCTATTTTAATGTAAAATGGGATTTCACTAGTAAAAATCGATACAACTTAAGAACTACTTGTCATAAATGAATAAAATGTTAAACATTTACTTTTCAAATATATTTCTTTAATTTTTCTATATATAATTTTTATATTATATATAATATTATTTATAATTGTTATAATTATATATATATATATATAATTTTTTTTTTAATTTTTCGAACTTTGTATACTATGTGTTTTATAAATTTTTTGAACAAAAAATATTTTTTTTATTTTTTTGTAATTGTTTTAACCAAAAATCCTGAAAACAATTTCTAGTATGAACTCTTAGAAGTTAATTAATGCAAAAATGAAGTGATTTGTTAAGAAACATTTTGCGATAGATCAATTTTGCCTAACATCAACATTTTTACATTTTTTAATTTTAATAAATTAAATTTTAAAGTTTTCAAAATGTTAAATAGTTATTATAATTTCAAAATACAGTGCATACCTACAGAAAGAATTTCGGAATAAAAACTTTAAAACTAAAGATTTTAGAATTTTGAGTCACAGACCCCCTTAACGCCATTTTAAAGTAAACAAAACTCTGAGTCAGTAGACGATACGTTATTCTTTAACTATTTAAGTGCAGCGAAAATAAAATTATTTCGTAGCATAAATTTTTTTTTATAACTCACCAAAATCATTTAAAAAATGTCTACACAGCCTCTGTAAATCGATTTTGTCTTGGAAGAGGTTGTCTCATCATTAGCAAAACTCGTCAAATCAAAACGGACAACCTATTTCGTCCAAAGAAAAATTCACCAGATTTTGAATGAGATATATTGTCGAAATATTTGTAGGGTTAAGTGAGAAATACATTCGCTGACATATTTGAACTGTGCTTCGACCATTGTGCGGGTTTGGTCATTTTTGTGTCTTGTTCCAGTTGTGGTGATCTCCTCTCTCAGAAACACGGTACACGCACAACGACTTTTCGAAACGACCAGAAGCCTCCATAATAATCTCTTTCGCCCGCAGAATGAGAAATTCATACAACTTTTATTTGATTTAAGCTCCTTCCCGAATTAACCACCAGAGTATTTCTGAATATTTTGACCAAAGTCGTTGAATTTACTTACCCGTCTCGAACTGTCTGGTTCAGCCGTATAATGTCACTGAAACTGACGTTGGCACATGTCGATTGCAAGTTTAATTTGAGTTACTTCCCTTATGTAGATATTTAAATAGGAGATATTAGCTGTTTTATACGAGGTCACTGATATAGGATCGGAATGAGCAATCACTATTGAAGTAGGTAGATGCGATGGCTGAAGTTGATGGTATAGTTGATTGTTCTACAGAATCACTGCATAAATGAATATTTTATTGATACAGATAAATGTAACCAACGTATTAAGTTTTTTAAACTACTTTCAGTAGTTAAAAGTATTCAATAAAAGGCACTGTTAATCATAACAACGTAAAGTTAAAATTCAAACAATGAATGTGTATATTAGAAATTAGTTTTGACACATAGATGACCCCCTATTAACTCTATTGCTTTTTATACGTTAGCTTTCCCATTAAACAAGCCGTTATCCCTACACAATTCTTAAGTCCTTAACTCCATACCGTAAAAAGTCGCCAACGATGCATAGTAAAAATACAATAAATCTCTTCAAACCACGTTAGGAGATATCCCAACAATGAAAAGATAATTTTCAATCGTTTTTATGGATCATGAAAGAACCGCCAGATATTGATGATAAAGGCATATATTACGTCCCATAAAATCTGCGCTTTTCGAAACTATCGCTGAACTGTTTAAAGTTCGCATTTTTGCTGATTTTTATCCGATATAAAATTTACTTAAAACGTAGCTCACCGCTTCCCAGAGGGAAAAGGTTGGACATTATTTTTGCGGTTATTTGTGTGTGCTAAGATATTTTATAGTTTGGCTATAACTGTAAAATATATTTTTATTTGCCAGCCAGTTAATTTATTTTGATAAAATTCACTCATATTACAGGCATGTAACTTCGTTGCTTGAAAGGTATAAAAAAATAACATTATGGTAAATGTATTATATGGTAAAGAATACAAACAGCATAAATTACGAATTTATTTACTCGTACTATTATTATTCCTTATAATAACAATGTACTTAAATAAACGTAATTCCTTTGCAACACGAAAAGGGATTATACTGAAACTTTTTTGCTGAATATAAATGTAAATCGGTGTAAAGTGAACAATGATGGAAATATTCTGAAGTGATTTAATGTTACGAAACTTCTGTGTTTCTGACCGATATATTTAAAATAAAAATTTTCTATATAATTTATCTAATGCCAAGTTGTTTTATAGCATACAGCTTTAAAATTCCATTTAAAGATTTCAGCAACTGTAATTGTACACACGTATATATATAGGGAACATAATATTCGTACTATTCCATGCATCTTTAGAGAAACACAAATGTTGTTATACATAATTTAGCTTTGAATTCATTCATTTGAGTCAACCTCTATTACTTTGTGGAATTATTTTATTAATTTCTAGTTTTCAGCAAAGATGTGCAGACTAGAACATATGAAGAGAAAACTACTATTTTTAAAATTTGAAATTGGAAGATAACGAAAATACGTACCTTTTCGTATTCTTAATACTTTCTGAAATAAATGACCTTGTATTGTACATGTTAATATGCATGATCAATTAACTAAACATCTATGATGGTAAACTAAATTAGTTACATGAATAAAATGCTTAGACGTGCTGAAATTACTTAAGAAATATCAGTTTTACAGATCATTTAAATAATATAACTTATTCATAAATATGAAATCTAGGAATTGCCTTGAATCACGCTTAGGATTTACATCTATTATGCAACAACTAATGGGTAACTTTGCTTATGTACTACTCAAAAAGTACATTGAAATTGTTGCATCTATTTTAAATCGAGAACAGTTTATGGTAAGAGTAAAGACAACACCTACTACACATAAACCAATCCAACAGATGTGCTTCTTCGGAAGAAACATAAAATTTTTTACGAAGCTTATGGTCCTTACTAAATCGTTAATCATGCTAATCGACCTTCAAAATTCTCATATTCCACTTCAGCTTGATAAAGGCTTATTTAATGAGAATTTGTCTTAAACAATCTAAGTGGAAATTTTGTTGAGAATTAATTATAAAAGGTGTACTTCGATGTTCAGGATTAAAATTAAATTACCATAATACTGTCCACTCTTCTCATGTATGAATAAAACACGCGTAGTATTTTAATCAGTGCTCATGTTAAACATATAACAGTGATACTCTACGCTCTGTGATTGTATCAAAATATCTTCTTAAAATGAACTTCTTTTCATCCGATACTATTTGAGTACTGAAAAAACAACATTATTTAACCCCATTGATGGTTGACACGATGAGGTATGTTGTCATTAGCAAAACTGATCAGATCTTTATATCGTGATCATAAAAAATCCGCAATATATTGATACGATATGTCTGATAATCAGCAAAATTTTTCAGATCTTGATGGAATAGAGATATCTCGTAATCATCAAAATTAGTCAAATCTTGAAAGAAGATAAATGTCTCTTAATCAGCAAAATTGGTCAGATCTTGATGGAAGAGAGATATCTCGTCAAAACTACTTGGAAATTTAAAAATAAAAGTGATAGGAATTTCTGTGACTTGATACCTGAACGTAAAGATACTTTGTGTTGTCTAATCTGCACTGTCAAAAAAATCAGAAATGCTTGAAAAATCAATAAAATAGAATGCGGTATGTTAAAACTACTTGTTATTAGGTTTAATTATGAGCATTTTTAATAAAGACGGCAGTCGAGCAACAATGTGGCATGTGTATGAACCATGGTAGAGATGTTAATTATAATGATCTCTTTAACTTGTTAATAATTCATAACTAAAAAAACTACTTGTTTGGGGCTGTTTTTCGTGTTATGGCCTGGGATGTTTGCATGTTGTTCCTGGTAAATTCAACGACGAAGTCTACATGAAATATTTTGGACAATCAGGTTCTTTACACGTTCTGGCTATTTAACGAAATGGACAAATGTTACAGCGGCTGTTCGCACATTTTTTAGACGATTTTGGTTAGCGGTAATAAAAAATCGTTTGCTGCAAAAGAAATAATTGCAGCTGTACTTTGTTTTTAAAAGTAAAAATTATCGTCTGCGGCTTGAGAGGTTTGTTTTTATTAAAAATGGAGTGTTTATATATATATATATATATATAACGAAGCAGCGGTTCGAAGTAGGTATGCGACATCGTTGTCGATGTTTTCAAAACATCGATGTTTTTAAAAAACTTCGATGTATTGGAGTCGATGTTTTTGTAACATTGATGTTTATACTTGTCGATGTTTTATTTTTAAATGAAAAAAGTACCTTTATAAAAATAAAAAATAAAAATAACCGAATAGCATAATTTTCATAATCAGCAAATTGAACATACTTTGAGACCCAAGTGGCCAAGGGTGAAGGGTCTGAAAAGTAGGGATGCGACATCGATGTCGATGTTTTCAAAACAATAATGTTTTATAAAAAATATCGATGTATTGGAGCTGATGTCGCATCATTTTTTGCTAAACCAGTTTTAAAAAATGGGGATAAAAGTTTAAATGCACGGAATTTTAAAAACATCGATGGTTTGGGGGCGTTATATTATCAACATAGATGCTTTAATTTTGAACATCGAAGTTTTGCTGTCGATGTCGCATCAATAGTATGTATTCAAGTTATTTTGCCTCATTTAATACACCTCTGTATGCGCACCATCTGTCGTACGAAGCACATCAAGACGTTACTCGCCATGTTCGTCCTCATCGGTGGTGGCAAGTAGGAATGCGACATCGATGTCGATGTTTTTCAAAAAACATCGATGTATTTAACATCAATGTATTGTAGTCTATGTTTTTGTAACATCGATATTTTTACGTTGTCGATGTTTTATTTTTAAATATAAAAAGTACCGTTATAAAAATATAAAAAATAACCAAATAGCATAACTTTTATAATTAGCGAATTGAACATACTTTTAGACCAAAGTGACCAAGGATTAAGGATCTGTAAAGTAGGGATGCGACATCGATATCGGTGTTTTCTAAGCATTGATGTTTTAGAAAAAAACATCGATGTATTGGAGCCGATGTCGCATCACTAATTTTAAGAAATGGGGGAAAAGTTTAAATACACTTAATTTTAAATAAAACATCGATGGTTTTGGGACGATGTATTATCAAGATCGATGTTTTAATTTTGAGCATCTAAGTTTCAAAACATCGATGTTTTGCTGTCGATGTCGCATCAATAATTGCTAAACCAGTTTTAAGAAAAGGGGGGGGGTGAGTTTAAATACACTGAATTTTAAAAACATCGATGTTTTTGGGTCGATGTATTATCAACATTGATGTTTTAATTTTGAATATTCATATTCCGTTATCCAAAAACGATGTGAGAGTCATAGTTTTGTGATATCTAAAGAGTCGATAGCTAATATCGTCAACAAGAAAGTAAAAAAACGTTAAATTTGAGCCTCAAGTGGGACAAAAATTCCAAACAAGTATCCAAGAAAGAAACGGACATCTTCGACTATTGCAAAGGTACGTTGTTTAATGTTAAAGGAAAATCCCCCTACTCAAAGTATAGTTGCAAAATCATTAAAATGATCGGTGTCCACTGTAAACAAAATGATAAACGTTGATTTAAATCTTAAGAAAGCGAAAAAACGCAATGTGCATCGTCTTTCTCCAAAGCATATCGCTGAACGCTGGACACGCTGCCGAATTCTATATGAGAAACCCTTATTTAAAGAAAAATGGGGGAAAATGTCACAATAGATGAATTATGGGTGTATTTAAATGATTGCAGCAAAAAAAAAGAGCCATTTATTATCATGTAAGGGGAGAAAAAAATTTAAGTACATGGTTCACAGAATCGAAAGAATGTTCTTCTAAGGGATTCATGATTGTTGCTGGTTTTTTCATATAATGGCAAGTTAAAAATAAAGAGAGAGGAAAAAAAATGTCGACTAACTCCAAATACCACCAGGAACATATTTTATCGCCAATTTTTTCTGAATGAAATACCATCGCTTTACCCACAGTGCCATCAATCTGTGGAACTCCATCAAGACAAAGCTAGCAGTCACACATCAAAATCCACTGTAAATTTCCTAAAAGAAATGGAACAAGGTATCAAGGCTATACCCTTCACTGATATCCCTACTAAATCTCCCGATGTATCACCTATGGATTTTTGTGCTTTCAAACTTTTAAAATCTGCATTATCCAAACGTCGTCCCACAACCCTTAAATGACTCTGGAAAGCTGTTCAGGAGGAATGGGATAGAACACCTCTTCTGACACTTCAAAAAGCATTATTATCTTGGAAATTACGGTGTCGAAAGATAATTCAGAATAAGTGCTATCAAATAGAACATTTAAAACACAAGAATTTTATGTAATTTAGTTTTGTGAATACAATATACATTGTCTAAAATATGTGTGAACAGCCTCTGTACTTCTAAGTCTACAACACTCCATGTCATGTTGCAGTCTCTGGTATGCAGTAGTATCAAGCTATGGATGTAAAACGTCTTCCCTGTCCTGCTCAGAGTCTCAACCTAAACCCCACAGAATATTTTTGTGAGACGATTTAGAGACACGCTTACGGACCACGAAACCATGTCCGAAATCTACAGCTTAGCAGGCGACATTATTGCAGCTGGAATGGACATAAATACCCATAGATGTGTATCAAAACCTTGTTGAAAGCATCCCCCGAAGGGTTGATAGTGTAATTACAGCACGTGTAGAATCATCCCCCCTATTGAAGCATGTACTATTTCCCTTATACCATCACATCTTGCAGTCCGGTAAATATTGACAAAATTCGGGGAAGAATGAAGATTCTAGAAGCAAAATAAAACTGTCCTTTTTCCATAACTGGTCACAATTTCGAACTGGTTTTTGAATCAGTGGCTAAAATTTCGTTCGAGTTCGCTACAGGTTACGCCTTATGCAAAATTTAGTGCCGTCTGAACACAGAACAAACCTCATGGGTATTTAAAAACTATATATTTCATGGAATTCCCGTCATAATAATGTAGGTACTTAATAATCTTATGTGTGTCATATTAAAGTTACAAATTTATTAAAAGCTGAATTTTTAACACGCTCAGATGTCATATTAAAGATATATATCGTTAATGTTCGATTTTCGATACTCTCATATATAGCATTAAAAGTATAAAGCTATTTCAGACATCACATGAATATCATGAAATTAAATTTACATAAATTAAGCCGAACAAATTAATTTTAATGTTTGATTTTCGATACTCTCATATATAGCATTAAAATTATAAAGCTATCTCAGATACCATATGAATATCATGAAATTAAATTTACATAAGTTAAGCCGAACAAATTAATTTTAATGTTTGATTTTCGATACTCTCATATATAGCATTAAAAGTATAAAGCTATTTCAGACATCACATGAATATCATGAAATTAAATTAACATAAATTAAGCCGAACAAATTAATTTTAATGTTTGATTTTCGATACTCTCATATATAGCATTAAAATTATAAAGCTATCTCAGATACCATATGAATATCATGAAATTAAATTTACATAAGTTAAGCCGAACAAATTAATTTTAATGTTTGATTTTCGATACTCTCATATATAGCATTAAAAGTATAAAGCTATTTCAGACATCACATGAATATCATGAAATTAAATTAACATAAATTAAGCCGAACAAATTAATTTTAATGTTTGATTTTCGATACTCTCATATATAGCATTAAAATTATAAAGCTATCTCAGATACCATATGAATATCATGAAATTAAATTTACATAAGTTAAGCCGAACAAATTAATTTTAATGTTTGATTTTCGATACTCTCATATATAGCATTAAAAGTATAAAGCTATTTCAGACATCACATGAATATCATGAAATTAAATTAACATAAATTAAGCCGAACAAATTAATTTTAATGTTTGATTTTCGATACTCTCATATATAGCATTAAAATTATAAAGCTATCTCAGATACCATATGAATATCATGAAATTAAATTTACATAAGTTAAGCCGAACAAATTAATTTTAATGTTTGATTTTCGATACTCTCATATATAGCATTAAAAGTATAAAGCTATTTCAGACATCACATGAATATCATGAAATTAAATTAACATAAATTAAGCCGAACAAATTAATTTTAATGTTTGATTTTCGATACTCTCATATATAGCATTAAAATTATAAAGCTATCTCAGATACCATATGAATATCATGAAATTAAATTTACATAAGTTAAGCCGAACAAATTAATTTTAATGTTTGATTTTCGATACTCTCATATATAGCATTAAAAGTATAAAGCTATTTCAGACATCACATGAATATCATGAAATTAAATTAACATAAATTAAGCCGAACAAATTAATTTTAATGTTTGATTTTCGATACTCTCATATATAGCATTAAAATTATAAAGCTATCTCAGATACCATATGAATATCATGAAATTAAATTTACATAAGTTAAGCCGAACAAATTAATTTTAATGTTTGATTTTCGATACTCTCATATATAGCATTAAAAGTATAAAGCTATTTCAGACATCACATGAATATCATGAAATTAAATTAACATAAATTAAGCCGAACAAATTAATTTTAATGTTTGATTTTCGATACTCTCATATATAGCATTAAAATTATAAAGCTATCTCAGATACCATATGAATATCATGAAATTAAATTTACATAAGTGAAGCCGAACAAATTAATTTTAATGTTTGATTTTCGATACTCTCATATATAGCATTAAAAGTATAAAGCTATTTCAGACATCACATGAATATCATGAAATTAAATTAACATAAATTAAGCCGAACAAATTAATTTTAATGTTTGATTTTCGATACTCTCATATATAGCATTAAAATTATAAAGCTATCTCAGATACCATATGAATATCATGAAATTAAATTTACATAAGTTAAGCCGAACAAATTAATTTTAATGTTTGATTTTCGATACTCTCATATATAGCATTAAAAGTATAAAGCTATTTCAGACATCACATGAATATCATGAAATTAAATTAACATAAATTAAGCCGAACAAATTAATTTTAATGTTTGATTTTCGATACTCTCATATATAGCATTAAAATTATAAAGCTATCTCAGATACCATATGAATATCATGAAATTAAATTTACATAAGTTAAGCCGAACAAATTAATTTTAATGTTTGATTTTCGATACTCTCATATATAGCATTAAAAGTATAAAGCTATTTCAGACATCACATGAATATCATGAAATTAAATTAACATAAATTAAGCCGAACAAATTAATTTTAATGTTTGATTTTCGATACTCTCATATATAGCATTAAAATTATAAAGCTATCTCAGATACCATATGAATATCATGAAATTAAATTTACATAAGTGAAGCCGAACAAATTAATTTTAATGTTTGATTTTCGATACTCTCATATATAGCATTAAAAGTATAAAGCTATTTCAGACATCACATGAATATCATGAAATTAAATTAACATAAATTAAGCCGAACAAATTAATTTTAATGTTTGATTTTCGATACTCTCATATATAGCATTAAAATTATAAAGCTATCTCAGATACCATATGAATATCATGAAATTAAATTTACATAAGTTAAGCCGAACAAATTAATTTTAATGTTTGATTTTCGATACTCTCATATATAGCATTAAAAGTATAAAGCTATTTCAGACATCACATGAATATCATGAAATTAAATTAACATAAATTAAGCCGAACAAATTAATTTTAATGTTTGATTTTCGATACTCTCATATATAGCATTAAAATTATAAAGCTATCTCAGATACCATATGAATATCATGAAATTAAATTTACATAAGTGAAGCCGAACAAATTAATTTTAATGTTTGATTTTCGATACTCTCATATATAGCATTAAAAGTATAAAGCTATTTCAGACATCACATGAATATCATGAAATTAAATTAACATAAATTAAGCCGAACAAATTAATTTTAATGTTTGATTTTCGATACTCTCATATATAGCATTAAAATTATAAAGCTATCTCAGATACCATATGAATATCATGAAATTAAATTTACATAAGTTAAGCCGAACAAATTAATTTTAATGTTTGATTTTCGATACTCTCATATATAGCATTAAAAGTATAAAGCTATTTCAGACATCACATGAATATCATGAAATTAAATTAACATAAATTAAGCCGAACAAATTAATTTTAATGTTTGATTTTCGATACTCTCATATATAGCATTAAAATTATAAAGCTATCTCAGATACCATATGAATATCATGAAATTAAATTTACATAAGTTAAGCCGAACAAATTAATTTTAATGTTTGATTTTCGATACTCTCATATATAGCATTAAAAGTATAAAGCTATTTCAGACATCACATGAATATCATGAAATTAAATTAACATAAATTAAGCCGAACAAATTAATTTTAATGTTTGATTTTCGATACTCTCATATATAGCATTAAAATTATAAAGCTATCTCAGATACCATATGAATATCATGAAATTAAATTTACATAAGTTAAGCCGAACAAATTAATTTCAATGTTTGATTTTCGATACTCTCATATATAGCATTAAAAGTATAAAGCTATTTCAGACATCACATGAATATCATGAAATTAAATTAACATAAATTAAGCCGAACAAATTAATTTTAATGTTTGATTTTCGATACTCTCATATATAGCATTAAAATTATAAAGCTATCTCAGATACCATATGAATATCATGAAATTAAATTTACATAAGTTAAGCCGAACAAATTAATTTTAATGTTTGATTTTCGATACTCTCATATATAGCATTAAAAGTATAAAGCTATTTCAGACATCACATGAATATCATGAAATTAAATTAACATAAATTAAGAAGAACAAATTAATTTTAATGTTTGATTTTCGATACTCTCATATATAGCATTAAAATTATAAAGCTATCTCAGATACCATATGAATATCATGAAATTAAATTTACATAAGTTAAGCCGAACAAATTAATTTTAATGTTTGATTTTCGATACTCTCATATATAGCATTAAAAGTATAAAGCTATTTCAGACATCACATGAATATCATGAAATTAAATTAACATAAATTAAGCCGAACAAATTAATTTTAATGTTTGATTTTCGATACTCTCATATATAGCATTAAAATTATAAAGCTATCTCAGATACCATATGAATATCATGAAATTAAATTTACATAAGTTAAGCCGAACAAATTAATTTTAATGTTTGATTTTCGATACTCTCATATATAGCATTAAAAGTATAAAGCTATTTCAGACATCACATGAATATCATGAAATTAAATTAACATAAATTAAGCCGAACAAATTAATTTTAATGTTTGATTTTCGATACTCTCATATATAGCATTAAAATTATAAAGCTATCTCAGATACCATATGAATATCATGAAATTAAATTTACATAAGTTAAGCCGAACAAATTAATTTTAATGTTTGATTTTCGATACTCTCATATATAGCATTAAAAGTATAAAGCTATTTCAGACATCACATGAATATCATGAAATTAAATTAACATAAATTAAGCCGAACAAATTAATTTTAATGTTTGATTTTCGATACTCTCATATATAGCATTAAAAGTATAAAGCTATTTCAGACATCACATGAATATCATGAAATTAAATTTACATAAATTAAGCCGAACAAATTAATTTTAATGTTTGATTTTCGATACTCTCATATATAGCATTAAAATTATAAAGCTATCTCAGATACCATATGAATATCATGAAATTAAATTTACATAAGTTAAGCCGAACAAATTAATTTTAATGTTTGATTTTCGATACTCTCATATATAGCATTAAAAGTATAAAGCTATTTCAGACATCACATGAATATCATGAAATTAAATTAACATAAATTAAGCCGAACAAATTAATTTTAATGTTTGATTTTCGATACTCTCATATGTAGCATTAAAAGTATAAAGCTATTTCAGACATCACATGAATATCATGAAATTAAATTTACATAAATTAAGAAGAACAAATTAATTTCAATGTTTGATTTTCGATACTCTCATATGTAGCATTAAAAGTATAAAGCTATTTCAGACATCACATGAATATCATGAAATTAAATTTACATAAATTAAGCCGAACAAATTATTTTTAATGTTTGATTTTCGATGCTCTTATATGTAGCATTCAAAGTATAAAGCTATTTCAGACATCACATGAATATCATGAAATTAAATTTACATAAATTAAGCCGAACAAATTAATTTTAATGTTTGATTTTCGATACTCTCATATATAGCATTAAAAGTATAAAGCTATTTCAGACATCACATGAATATCATGAAATTAAATTTACATAAATTAAGCCGAACAAATTATTTTTAATGTTTGATTTTCGATGCTCTTATATGTAGCATTCAAATTATAAGGCTATTTCAGACATCACATGAATATCATGAAATTAAATTTACATAAATTAAGCCGAACAAATTAATTTTAATGTTTGATTTTCGACACTCTCATATGTAGCATTAAAAGTATAAAGCTATTTCAGACATCACATGAATATCATGAAATTAAATTTACATAAATTAAGCCGAACAAATTAATTTTAATGTTTGATTTTCGATACTCTCATATGTAGCATTAAAAGTATAAAGCTATTTCAGACATCACATGAATATCATGAAATTAAATTTATATAAATTAAACCGAACAAATTAATTTTAATGTTTGATTTTCGATACTCTCATAAAATAGCATTAAAATTATAAAGCTATCTCAGATACCATATGAATATCATGAAATTAAATTTACATAAGTTAAGCCAAACAAATTCATTTTAATGTTTGATTTTCGATACTCTCATATGTAGCATTAAAAGTATAAAGCTATTTCAGACATCACATGAATATCATGAAATTAAATTTACATAAATTAAGCCGAACAAATTAATTTTAATGTTTGATTTTCGATACTCTCATATATAGCATTAAAAGTATAAAGCTATTTCAGACATCACATGAATATCATGAAATTAAATTTACATAAATTAAGCCGAACAAATTATTTTTAATGTTTGATTTTCGATGCTCTTATATGTAGCATTCAAATTATAAGGCTATTTCAGACATCACATGAATATCATGAAATTAAATTTACATAAATTAAGCCGAACAAATTAATTTTAATGTTTGATTTTCGACACTCTCATATGTAGCATTAAAAGTATAAAGCTATTTCAGACATCACATGAATATCATGAAATTAAATTTACATAAATTAAGCCGAACAAATTAATTTTAATGTTTGATTTTCGATACTCTCATATGTAGCATTAAAAGTATAAAGCTATTTCAGACATCACATGAATATCATGAAATTAAATTTATATAAATTAAACCGAACAAATTAATTTTAATGTTTGATTTTCGATACTCTCATAAAATAGCATTAAAATTATAAAGCTATCTCAGATACCATATGAATATCATGAAATTAAATTTACATAAGTTAAGCCAAACAAATTCATTTTAATGTTTGATTTTCGATACTCTCATATGTAGCATTAAAAGTATAAAGCTATTTCAGACATCACATGAATATCATGAAATTAAATTTACATAAATTAAGCCGAACAAATTAATTTTAATGTTTGATTTTCGATACTCTCATATGTAGCATTAAAAGTATAAAGCTATTTCAGACATCACATGAATATCATGAAATTAAATTTACATAAGTTAAGCCAAACAAATTCATTTTAATGTTTGATTTTCGATACTCTCATATGTAGCATTAAAAGTATAAAGCTATTTCAGACATCACATGAATATCATGAAATTAAATTTACATAAATTAAGCCGAACAAATTAATTTTAATGTTTGATTTTCGATACTCTCATATGTAGCATTAAAAGTATAAAGCTATTTCAGACATCACATGAATATCATGAAATTAAATTTATATAAATTAAACCGAACAAATTAATTTTAATGTTTGATTTTCGATACTCTCATAAAATAGCATTAAAATTATAAAGCTATCTCAGATACCATATGAATATCATGAAATTAAATTTACATAAGTTAAGCCAAACAAATTCATTTTAATGTTTGATTTTCGATACTCTCATATGTAGCATTAAAAGTATAAAGCTATTTCAGACATCACATGAATATCATGAAATTAAATTTACATAAATTAAGCCGAACAAATTAATTTTAATGTTTGATTTTCGATACTCTCATATGTAGCATTAAAAGTATAAAGCTATTTCAGACATCACATGAATATCATGAAATTAAATTTACATAAATTAAGCCGAACAAATTAATTTTAATGTTTGATTTTCGATACTCTCATATGTAGCATTAAAAGTATAAAGCTATTTCAGACATCACATGAATATCATGAAATTAAATTTACATAAATTAAGCCGAACAAATTAATTTTAATGTTTGATTTTCGATACTCTCATATATAGCATTAAAAGTATAAAGCTATTTCAGACATCACATGAATATCATGAAATTAAATTTACATAAATTAAGCCGAACAAATTAATTTTAATGTTTGATTTTCGATACTCTCATATGTAGCATTAAAAGTATAAAGCTATTTCAGACATCACATGAATATCATGAAATTAAATTTACATAAATTAAGCCGAACAAATTAATTTTAATGTTTGATTTTCGATACTCTCATATGTAGCATTAAAAGTATAAAGCTATTTCAGACATCACATGAATATCATGAAATTAAATTTACATAAATTAAGCCGAACAAATTAATTTTAATGTTTGATTTTCGATACTCTCATATGTAGCATTAAAAGTATAAAGCTATTTCAGACATCACATGAATATCATGAAATTAAATTTACATAAATTAAGCCGAACAAATTAATTTTAATGTTTGATTTTCGATACTCTCATATATAGCATTAAAAGTATAAAGCTATTTCAGACATCACATGAATATCATGAAATTAAATTTACATAAATTAAGCCGAACAAATTAATTTTAATGTTTGATTTTCGATACTCTCATATATAGCATTAAAAGTATAAAGCTATCTCAGATATCATATGAATATCATGAAATTAAATTTACATAAGTTAAGCCGAACAAATTAATTTTTAAAACAGAATGCCAACTATCGTCAAATTATATCCACTAATTGCACCTGCACGAGTTTCCGCAAATGTGCCACTTTATCACCCTCCCTTCGAAAAGGAATTTTTCCGAGCTACCAGGCAGCACCCATCAGCCTTCGCTGCATTAAATATTGAAAGCAGCGGCGCTAAAAATGTCAGAGAACAATCGGTAAGGGTCTAATTACGAGGGCATTAATAGAAATGCGACAAAGATGTAATCTACAGCGTGGTCCAATTTTTCACGTTGCTTGTATGCATTATCAAGGCGCCATTAAGAGAGGCCAGTAACCACCATGAATATTTCCGAATGTTAGGGTGGGGGAGCATTGTTCGGATGGCTGTTTAGAATGTGCACAATGGAATCTAGGATCAATAAAGATTCCGCTTTGTGGAACAATTGTTGAGATTTATTACAATGAGTAGAATGTATTCAGGGGGGGTTTCCCTTCTTTTCCTTTTCGGAACTTTGAAGCGCAACTTGGTTGGAAGGTAGGTAACACCACATATATTTGTCTTTGAGCTTCTAAGAGGATAATCATATTGATTTCGAGGTTTTCGAATTGTGGTTCTTGATCTATTTGCTTTAAAAGTCTTGTTTAGTTATAGATGTAGCATAAAACATTATTAGGTGTCATACTATTGAAAATGTAACAGTGCAGACGCAAGTTCTGTTATTGTTTCTTCTTGCTCTGCTTTACAACCTCTGCCAACCCTAAGAATAGTAGCGATCTTTGTTGTTTTAAATATCTGAATCATATTTTTAAATGCAGCATCTGACATAGGTGTGATGTAATAAAATATTACAGAGTCCAAAGTATGCACATCAGAAAAATGCATGTTCAAATCAATTTAATTCCAATTCCAGATTTATTTTTAACATTATTTTATTAACCATGGCAGGAAACTAACACAACGACAAGAAACACAAAGAGAATGGGCAGGTCCATTCCAACGTAGTCTTCCTTCGATCACGTTCCAAAGCAATCTGGTGAATTCCCTATCGGGTAGGGGAGATGCTCGTTTCAAATTCCCTTTCGTAGGGATTATCACAAAATATGTGGCTAAGATACCACAATAGGACCTGCATGCAGGTTAGGCCAAAGTTCTGGAAATGCAGCTCGGTTATTGCACTGTTTTATGTAAAAACAACTTAACAAGTAACGTATGATGTGGCTAGATAGTGAGTATGATAATATTTTTTCTAATACTGCATTGAAATTCAATGACTGTCTTTATACAGTTTGCAAAAAAGTCGGCCAGGATTATTCTTGTTTTAATAATCACAATCTGTATTTTAACACGAACTACTAAATATTATCATTGCTCCGTTGTCCTTAAAATATTTCCATAAAATTATCTGCTTAGAATAGTGCGATCCATAGAACAATTTATCACTTCCGGTCAATATTCTCAAAGAAACGAGCTTTTATTCTAAAGCGGTGGAACAATGTTATGTAGACAACTGCTGAGAAACATGGTAATTCATGACAGTTAAATAAATGAGTTTTAAAGAAATTTCCGTGAGATTTCATTGTTATTGACAAAAGATATACCATGTCTGGTAACCGGTCTCTTATGTTTATATCTTTCGGTGCGGCAACCTCAAGAAGTTGGCGCGAAATTTCATTTGGTGTCTAGGCGTCCTCTACAATGCATCTTTACTGAAGATCCTTCATACAAATATGTTGCATATATTCAAGGAAAAGAAGATCCAACATTTTCTTGAATCCTTAGAGGATACGTATTTTAGAAGAAAAGTAAACTTCAAATGCACAAAAAATATTGTCTTTTGAAAGATATTTCTATAGAATACGCCACAATAGGACGTAGAGAGACAAATTAAGCTCTATATTGCTAAGGAATCCTATAGATCTCCTTTGATCCGTTAAGCTAACATATGTCTATCCTTAAGCCTGCCAACATCCGACTAAGGTATGGACGGGAGTCACTAGAGACGGGAATAACAAATATAAGCATTCTATACCTAAGTCCAGGATTTGGATTTTGAAAAATAGTTTCTCTATTGACGTAAAGTGCTCCTGCTCTAAATTTATACGGTCTTTATTTAGTGCCTCCTTTTTATTTCAAACCAAAGCCCAATGTCTAGCATACTTTTAATAGAAATATTTCTCAAAATCTTTCAGAAATTGCCTATTATTTGTACTCAAGACGGAAGAATATTTTCGAATAAAGCGTCATGAATTTGAAATTTTGTAAAATTCAAATGGAATTTAATTTATGTAGGAAGTTTACCCTCCAAGAGATTTAAGTAATAAACATATTTAAGTTGTCTAATAATCAGTGTTAAAAGGTTTAGGTTTTGAATACATGTGGCTATATTTCCACTCTGAAATTGCAGAGTTCAAATTAAGTTGTCAAACATTCAGTTTCGCGCAAAAGTTGAAAGTTCGATCCCAATGCTTATGGATGGGATGTATCATTTGATATATTTCTTTTTTCTTATGAATGTGATTTAAAACAAACCGTAAAGAATGTTTTTCTGTGTATTGTAAAGTTTATCAGCTTTCTAATTGATTTGTAAAGAGTACAAATAAAGTGTTACAAAAAAATTATACTTTTAAAACACTTGTTATGTTTTTAAAAACTCAGTAGAGTAAATTTCCTATATAGATGAACATATTTTATGATATGAAATTCATTTTTAATTTCATTTCTAGTTCCATTCCTTTTTGACACAATAATCTATATTTCATAGAAGGGATTAATTATTTTTAAACACGATATTAGAACTATGTTTAGTTTGAAATATTATTAAATTACCAATTTATAGCAATATAATAATTATATATTCTAACTTACTACAACAGATAAAGGGTAGTAATTTGAGTTAAAATAGAATATTCGTATTATTAGTTCCGGTTTCGGAATGCTACTTCCGGTATAACTTAACAACTTCGTACAAATTTTAAATTAACCTACTTTTTTTTCTATTAGTCGCACATTAAAAGTTAAAACTGCTTTAGAAGTACAAAAGTACAGGGAATATGTTAGTGAAATAAAATAAAAAATGCAAATTTTCGTCAAATTGGCTTTTTCAACGTATGCAGATACCTTGAACGCATTTTTCTCGAAGTTTCCTCTTATATATTCACATTTAATTAGTTTCAGCAATAAATATCCAGTGTACAGTTTTATATCCACCTACATATTTCCTGTTTTTCGGATTCAAGAATGCAATGTCTGGTACCACAGGTAAAATCCTTCCCAATATTAAGCGACGAATGCTTTTTGTTCTGTTTCCAGCTCACTGAGAGCAACTGTTGTAGACACGCGACTCTTTGTTAACGATTGATTTCAGTCATTAACTTCAAAGCGTTTCACTGATTTTGCGGGAACTGGATCTGACACTGACTTTCATTGTTTAGCGGAGAACTCCATTCCCCAATTTCTTCCTACTCCTTTTATAGAAGACCAGCAGTATATGACAGCGTCATGTTTTTTACTTGAAAGAAACAACTCGAATTGCTATTCAGGCAGTTTGAATCATTCGAGCTATGCTGCTTCTGCCGTCAATTGTTTTTTAAAAAACAGATTTTCTTTTGAAAGCGTCTAAAGCACTTACTTGAATTTTTTAGCAACGGAAATATTTCATTTTAGTGAATGTGTACTTTGGACTCTTTTGAAATCATTTACCAAAGAAATATGGAATATTAAACGTTGAATTTAGATAGTTTATTAATATTCTTTTACAAGAAAATGCAGAAATACGATATTCAGAACTATTTTATTGTAAACTGCTGTAAAAACTCGCATTCAAATTTACTCAAATTGAAAATTACGCATTTTTAATGAAACAACATCAATTAATTTAGACAATTTAACATTTTTCTCGGAGTAACCACTTATACAATTGATACAACAGCTATTGCAATAAGTTTACATGGCCAAAAATGGATTATGTAAATAAGATAAAAAGGAATTCGTGTGCTCAAATCGTAAAAGTTGTGAGTGAGAAAGCTTTTAAACACGAAACAAAAACTACATTATAAATGAAGTTATTTTTATTTGAATGATAGAAACATTTGTAGCATACGTTATTTCATGGAGATTTTTGAGTTGTAGTGATAAAAGTATAATTTAGCAGTGCTTACTTACGGTTATAATATGAATTGCTATTGTAATATAAATACATATCATCAGATTATTACACTCTGTATAAGTGTAACTAAGAATTGAAAAACTAGTATTCTTGAATTAAATGAAAAGATAATTCAACTTTCGGTAATCGGTATCATCATTTTCAACAAACTTATACTTTTCAATCTAAATGAATAAATTTTTCATTTAAGATCAAATGAGCAATGTTGTAATTAAAAATAGAATGTGTTAGATCGATTCTGGACTCGATTAGAAGAAAATGGAAGAAAGTTGTTAAAGTAATGCCTTAGACTCGATTTATAAAAGAACTCGAATCCTTCATTACTCATCAGTATAATATAAATTTTGGAAAATACTCATTTTCTTACTATTCCGCTATTGTCAAACTCGCTAAATAACACATGTAAAAAACTAAACCATTTATTTAACACACAATAAACAAAACAGATTAATAAAAAGTTATTCATACAAACATTGAATGGATTCTCAGTGTGCTAGTTGCGTTATACTACTAGGATGAAATATGTTTGATATTTTAGTTTCGTTTGTTATAGTAAGAGCAAACGTTGTTGTCATTGTTTTTGTCAAAATTGGCATGTTATAGTTTAATATAAGAAATGTAAGGCATTGAGATAGTTTTTAAACATTTCATTGATAATTTATAAATAATTTTTCACGAACAGTATACGTTGAAAGAGTAGGATAAGAATACCCATACGATTTTATAACTAATATGCTTAAGGTTATAAATATATATTGAAATAATCCATGCACAGTTCTAATTACAAGCATTCACTTAATAATATTTTGAAGTTTCAAGAGGGAAAAATAATTAATGAAGTAGATAAAAGTATTCAATTGTTCCTTGGCAGTGGGGTAAATATATGGTCGTTTAATCTGATCTTCAGCGTTCTAGATTTAAAACTTTCAAATTAATCTAAGAACTCAGTAACAATAATTTCACGAAACGATAGTCTCAAATCACCCGTTTTAGATTTTTCGCGTTTCCAAAGCTCCTAAAATGAAGATTTTCGAAAGACTTTTCTGATATTGCATGTTGAAAAATCAGAAATGTGTTTAAAACACTGGTATGAATAGTTGTGCATTTAATCTTTTTAGACAAAATTCAGATCTTAAATGTACTAAGGAGATGTAACCATAATTCGCATATTTTCTACAATATTATACAATAGATAGATATTTTAATTAAAGTCGGACTGGAGCAAGACAACATCCTTTTGTTGATCATAAACGAAAGTGAAAGATCCGAGTAATTTTGAACCACGGTCAGTCAGGTGGCGTAGTCACACTTGAGTTGGTATCCCACCACCAAATTTCCACATCAAACCAACGTGAGGATATTTGAGGCCACGGTAGATTTAACAAGCTTTGTACACGATGGACTTTGGTTGGATTCGAATGTTTTACAATAAGTTAGGTGCAATAAGTAACACAGACGCCTCAATCCCATGATAGTACTTTACGCAAGTCCAACTTGATTGGCTAATCGGATCACATGACCTAGATACGTATGTTATCAAGGTTTATAGTTGTTGGCGATTTATCTCTTCCTTTCTGCTTTCTTCTTTTCTTTTCAGATCCATGGCTATGGGTGGGTAGAGGTGGGAGCCGAAAATTTTATCCTTTTGTTATATGTTAATAATTATATAACTTAGTGTTTTATGTATGCTTTTTGTTACATCAGAATGATCCTAAGCCAGCGGTGGATACGACACCATCATCCTAAAGCAAAGGGGACGGCAGAGGGGCGGAAAAATATCAGCTGGTAGTGAGTTCAGGAGTGGTTCTTAGATTATTTATGTAAAATCAACGGAAGCTTGAAAAAATATGAAAAGGGTATTAAAAATTAGGAAAAGTAAATTAGAATGAAAAGGAATTAAATTGGAATTATTTTAAAATAATTTAGAGGATCTAAAAATCTTTCCGCCAGCTGGGTTCGAACTCAGGAAGTCATCCTCCGCTGCCGACGCTAATCTGAAGTTAGGTGACTTTAGCCATAAGGCCATCGTTGCTTTACGAAAAGATGCTCTTTAAAGAATAAGTACCCTTAATATAAGTTGGCAAGAAATACTACTAACAACAACCATACAACATATATATGAGGAGCAAATCAGAGTCAACTTGTCAGACACTTACGCTGTACGCTGAGGCGCTAGTGTATGTATTGTATTTCTACGAAACAACGCGCATATTCAAAATGAAATGGTTACTGCAACAATCAGATTGGCGAGATATCTAAGTGAAGCCAAGCCCGTGAAACTAGCCAATCAAGTTGAACTTGCGTAAAGTACTATCATGAGATTGAGCCGCTTCTATAAGTAACTCGCGCTGACAGTTGAAAAGTACAGAAACATGGTGTTGCCAGCGTGTGTTCCATACTATAACAAGCCGACCAACCGGTCTGAAGGTTAGGGTGTTAGCGTCTAGATTGTAGGGTTCCTGGTTTGAATCCGAGTCAGTGCATGGATGTTTGTAAGCTAGAGGCGGTCGGTGTACCTTAAATTTGTCGAGGCCGAAAGTCCTCATGTTGGGTAGGTGTGGACGTTTGGTGAGTGGGATGCCAGCTCAGGTGTTGCCTCGTCATCTGACCGTTGTTTAAAATTACGTGGTGTTGTCCTCAGACCTTTGCTTTAGAGATTGATCCCGGACCGTCGTCAATAGCCCGTTTTATTGCTCTAGTATTACGTTCATTGAAAAAAATATGATACTATAACAATATAAATCAATCCGTGCTCTTTCATTTAGGGCCTAAGTGGTTTCTAAAGTTTTATTTAAATTACAAACAATGGTGTTTTAGTGCGGTCGGTTGTTAAGCCCCTAGCAGCTTTTGAGAAAATTACGGTGTAAAACGTGTTGAAATGTTTATACCTAGGTGATACGTACGACAGTTTTATACCTAGTACACTTGATATTATTGATTGATTTCAAAATGCACACATAGTTTTTTGTACGATCATTCAATATACAAATAATAATATTAAACAAACAAAATAATAAACAAATAATAATAAACAAACAAAATAGTAAACAAATGATAATAAACTAACATTTAGCCTTTACGCTGAGTCAGGTAGACAGTTGCTACCACTACAATTTCGTTTACACCAGCGGCATGGTATAGATCTTGTGTACGGTGAATGTTATCCCCCTTTTAAGTGACAGCTGGTATCGATCACCATTTACGAGATGTCAGCGACTGATATTCTAGAGGGTTCCTCCTTTAGTTCGGTACACTACCCTGTCGACAGTGAGTTGTAAACGCTTTGGTGGAAAGGCAGAAGGTCGATCAGGTAATATACTCCACACAACACTATGAAAGGAAAGCGTCAGTCGTAAATGCCACTCAAGGCTCTATCGCTCACTTTAGGTAATTAGGTAAGGATAGTTGGACATGAAGGCGAAAGAGCCGTTCTTGGAGACGATTAAAAAAAATCTAAGCGCGGCAGCGTAAAGGTTTTAAAAACAAAATATATAATAAATTGCGTGTTTGGAGTTAGGAAATTAGACAGATTTAATTTGGTCCTAACTATTCTAGCAAAATTGTTATTTAAAATTTCGCTATAGCCTCAAATGTAGTATAGTTTTTTTTTTAATAATCCAATTTCTCTCATAGTATTATGCATTTTTGGTCCCTATTGCCACATTTTAAAGCCGCTATCCTCCCCTTTAAAAATTAAATGTTTTTTTCCAATATTACATGGATCGAAATTCCAAACTGCCATCTACTGTTTCTCTCAGAATCACATTTTATTGAGCTCAAGCGCGCGCGTGGATCCAAAAATAGTCACGGAATTGCGAAGATTGCAGAAAATCTGAACGCATTAAAAGGAAAAGCAAATCTTCGAAGTCTTCAGTTTGACAGCAGAGGGGAGACCCCTAAGCGTTTAAAAAAGACAAAAGAACAACATCAAAAATAGGAACGACGGGATGAACCTAGTAAAATGAAGTTACTCAAACTGACATATCCAACCTCACAAAGAAAAAACTATAACACTTCTGTCGGGAGCCTAGTTGAAGACTGCAAATAAGAATAAAAAAGGCCCTACCCTTAAAATTCAGTAGCAGACATTCCCTACCATTCATTTCCCATTGGGCATCAAAATTCCGGAGCATGTGATTTTTTTCACTTTTCACTTTTAAAAAACGAAAAAAATAAATAAAACCCTCTCTTTTCACGATTCTGGGAGTTTCACAATTTTATTTTTTTCCTTTTCATCCCTCAAAGCACCTGTCAAAAACAGCCGTCGCGAAAATTTCTCTTTGGGATCAACTTTTTACCATTTTTTCCCTTTTTTATTTCCCACCCCAACCCTTCATCTCTCTTTTACCCTATTTTTCTCCCTACGACGTCCCACGAATGCCCGGTGAAAAAATTATTTTACGATTTGAGCGCCATTTTTATATTGGGCCTATTGTTCCCCCCCGTACCTCCACCTTTGACTGCCAGCTGGATTGTCTCTGCAAGTGCGTTTAAAGCCAATGGAATAGATTTCCCTTTACCCCTTTGCTTATTTATTTATTCTTGCTTTTTCCCTTTATCTCACATTCATTTTTCCCTACCGTGGGTTCGGTCATTTGAATTTCAACTGTGATTTATATATTCTTCATTTTATGTCAGGTGCGATTGTCATACTTGGGGAAAGTCGGGGATTATTCTTTGCGGTTTTATGGTGGGGCTTTATAGGATAAGTTTCTTATACCCTAACTGGTTCTTAGATGTGATGATTCAGATCGATAACGCACTTTTGCGGAACTCAAATGTTTTGAAGTGCATTGATGCATGGTGCGTCAAGTAATTGATGTGCAGTATTCAAGTAATGCGCTTTTTATGTGTTCCAACTTCATCAGACTCCAACTTTAAATCCTGATGGTTGTATAGTAATTCAATAAATTATACTCAATAAAGCTTTTAATCTCAAGTATTTTAAGTATGCAAATTGAGAACCATGATGTTATGACCATACAATTCATAACAATGATTCTTATTCTGTATTGAACCCGTCATGTTTCCAGGCACTACAAAATACAAGTTACTACGAAACCCTTGCAACAACAAAACTTCCCAAACAACGTATAAGTGAAACACGAAACAGTAAACATTTTAATTAACTTCAATCATGTACGAAGTCATTGGGACATTAAGGTAATGAATAATAAGGTATCGTAACTTAGTCTGTAGATAGTGTGATGCACAAATTAAGTGTCCCAGTGGCATTATCACATTAAAAACAGCTATTCAAGACAAAAATAATGGAAATAAAATAACAATTATTAAATTCGGTCATGTAGGAGATCCTTGCGAAATTACTGTGATAAGGAATTGGATATCCTTGTAAAGTCTTCAAATAATCCGACTTCACTTTGGAATTACTCACGCGTTGGAAATAACTTTAAATAAAAATTCATTTAAACTTAACAAACATTATAATTAACTTCAAAAGCGTACGATGCCTTTGCAAGCTACGTGAATGAAAGAGCGTATATCCTTAGTTTTCAATTAGTATGATTTGTGAATTAAGTGTTTTGATGGCATTCTTTCGTTACAAACAACTGTGAAAGCAAAAAGAATAATCGAATGTTGAAGCTACGAATACTTGGAATCGAATAATGTTCTGCTTACCAAAATATTCTTCCCCACGAAGCAATTAAGGTTGGAAAGCCACCATTTTGCACCGGATTTTTAACTGACAGTTCTTCACTGGTTATGGAGAGTTTAATGGATACCTCCATAGATTTGGATTGTCCTCTATTAAACAGTACAGGTGTAACTATAGATATGATGATACAATCTATCTGGACCTTTGGTTGATTGTGTGTGTGTGAGCCTTTTGAGAAAAGAACTCTCAAGCTTTAAGTCCATTCAAATTTAGTCAGAACTGGCTGTTGTTGCGTTCTGTAAATTGCTAAATTAATATACACAATTATATTTTTTCTTTGTTACATTAAAATTATTATTTTTAATTTTATTCTAACATGATCTTGGCCCCATGTTGTGCTACGCGAAATACATTCGTGTATAAAAGTTTAAAAAAGATACAACAAAAATACAGTTATCACGTACATTGAAAAGGTATATATTAACTAAACATGTTGTTTTCTTGAAATAATGAATAATTATTCCATCTTTTCTTGCCATTTTTAAAGTTTTACTGTCAATCCAAACATATTTTATGGCATTTAAATTTGGTACTACCTTAAAAGAAGTCTCACAAAATTGAAAAAAGAATTTGAAAACATATAAGTATTTTTTTCCTTCAGATTTTAAACAAATTCCCCGAAGGGTATTCAGCAACTGACAAAGTTTACTGACTATTTCAACAACATACTTGGAGAAATGGGGGATTTTTCTCTGGGGTTTCATCGCAGAGATGGTACAGGAATTTTTTTATCCATTGAATTATTTTTAAATCCTATGACTCTTATCGATTATGCACTGCTATAAGACCATAAACTTTCCAGCATTATTGATGTTCAGCTTTTTATCGAGCAATGCATTGATATTGCTTTAAATCTCTTCAACCCACCTTGTGGTTTTCTTGACGAGGTATCCCATCATTAGCAAAACCAATAGCAGATCTTGATGGATGAAATATCTCGTAGTTAAAAGAAAATTGACGAGATTTTAATCTGTTCATCGTCAAAATATCGGCAATATCTTGATGACGATACATCTCATCATTAGCAAAATTGATCAGATGTTGATGAACGAGAGATATCGCAGAAGCTACTTGGAGAGTAAACTAATTGAGACCTCAGTTTTCAATTCAGAATGTGCTAATGTACACATTTTTTGCTTTATTATATACTAGCCACTGCGTGGCCAGCATGGCGTTGCCCGTGACAGTTGCTTCTGTAGGGGCAGGTGTGGCCACTGCTAACGCTTGACAACCAGCGGTGTTGCTAGGCATTCCCATTTAATTGCAGAGAGATCCAACAGGTGAGTTCAACTGCGGTACGGGTGACGTCACATTCCGGAGCGAAAGACGGAAGGTTAAAAAACCTTGGCATGGTTTTAAAGGCTGCAGTTCAGTAGTTAAAAATCACTGTTTAGTAGTTAAAAATCGCTGTTTAATAGTTAAAAATCACAAAATCTGCTTGCTTCTTCCTTTCGAGGTCAACCGAGGTACGGGTGACGTCACTCCGGAAAGGAAGAATGAAGGGTGAAAAAACTGATGAATTCATTTTAAAATGTTCTAGATAAGATTTGAAAATTTGGGCGCGATAGAAAAATCGCATAAAATTCGAGTTAGCCGTGTGCCAAATTTCATTATTGTAAAAGCCGTAGATTCGTCAGGATATTGTGAACAAGACACGCAGATACACACCGACACTTCCTTTAATAATAGTAGAGAATTCAAGAATACAAAAAAAAATGTCAACTCTTCGGTAATTTTAGATGTGTATGCTAGGAGTTATCCATTTTGAAAATTGGTAGTACCTACTCAACAATTTTCAAACAAACCTAAAAAAACAACCTAATAGCGTACCTAGAAACTAGAACAGAGTATTTAATGAAAAGCAGATTGTCTTAAAGTAGAGTAATAAGTACATTTTGTTGTTAGTCTGCCATTTTCGGAGTTCCTGACTTTTAAATAACGGTATTTAGCCAAAAACCGTCATAATTATTTTTTAAAGTTGATACATGAGCTTATAACAACGGTTTTTAAAACGTATACCCTATTAGGAAGTCATAGATTGAAGGGGTTAAATAATATATAATCCTGAGGAAGTCGTGAATTATCTATTTACTAGTTTCTTCTTTCTAAGTGTGTGTTCTTCAATTATAACCGTTTAGTTTTGTTTTGACAGGAAAATACTAATTTATTTAAAGCATTGTCTTCTTTTTATTTATCGTTTGGTGCAATTTTCCATTTACGTATTTGAAGTCAGTATATTATATGAGAGGAAATTTCCATATAAACAATCGAACGAGATGGATAAATGAGATTTTACTTCCCACTCTCATGATACGCATAGGTGTGACCTAAAAATGTAGTGAATCGTCGTTTTGGCGACGTTTGGCATTTAATCTGAGCAGCGTTGACCATTTAACCACATGAATTCTGAATTCATTCTGAGGATAGTTCGTTGGGACTGTACTAGCGTCACTTTTTGAATATGTACATGAAGCAGGTTCTGCAGTAAAACACTAACGCCACCTATATTTCTACTACCTTCCTATAAACTACCTAGAAACCTTCTAGCCTACCTACATAGAAAGGTTTAGTTGCTCCAATTCGACGTTAATTCACTGCCCATTTTCACAGAGAAAGTCACTCCTAACATATCGGTGTCAATAAAATTCATATTTTTTTTATTAGCGTTATTGACCAAAATCCAATCTTGGGATGAACAAAATCCTTTGATGAAAGATTTTCCGGATTCGATTATACATAGGCATCTGACAAAGCATCGTTAACTTCTAGTGGAATGGATTATGATTATTTTATATAAAATATGAGAGATACACATTTTTGTAATGGAAGACAATTACCATCATTCAAATAAAATGTTTGTTTAACAAGTTACTTATTAAATTATTTTTCAATTAAAAATTTTGAAAGCACCACTTTTTGTGCTTCCAAAAAATTAGCACCGTGTTTCAAAATGTTTAAAAATTATTTAATTATAAGTTAGGTGTGAAAAATGATAAAAGTGCAAATGAATGTATTATAACGAACAAGGTTCATTTCAAACACCATTTAACAAAAACGAAATTGAGTCAACTTATAAGATAGGAAAATTGAAGTGTACTTTGGTTTTTAGTTCTTACAATTTTATAATTTTTTTTAAACTCATCTTTTATGCAGAACATTATTTCTTTTCGCCATATAGAATTGATAAAAAATAATTTTAATTAACAAAAATTTTCAATTATCCCTTACTGCCTTGTAAGGAAGCGACGTGCTTTTTTTTGCAGTGATGAAGGAAGATTTCATTATAAAAAAAGTGTAACAACACTATTTTGGGTGTTTTTGTTCCTTTACAATAGGGCGTATTTAAAAAGTAGATTGCTTTTTGTATCGTCTGGAAACAATTATCCAGATTAATTTATGTTTAAAAGGGCTTTTAATGTTTTCAAATTTCTAATTTTTTTAAGTCCTTTCAAATAGTGCGATCCATTTGCAAATAATTTTTATCTTCAATAAAAATGAATGAGTGCATTTAAAATTCAATATGTGAGGAATAATACAAATATTACCTTATTTGTCACCAATTCTCAATCTCGATATGCATGAAAAAGATATTTCAAATTTTGTTTGAAGTAAATATCATGAGCATTTTTTTTTCTACTTTCTGCCATTCCCAGATTTCTCATTCGAAATGCAAACATACATTGAAATTCCCAAACTGAGATTGTATATTCAATTATCCATGGAAGAAGCATATCTATCTTTCCAATTCCAATCCACCTTTATTAAAAATGTAAGCACATACAAAGCAAACCGAAAAATATAAAAACTCTTGTAATCACTGCGGAACTCATTTTTATTTACACAAACCTACCTATCCCATCTATCAATATCATTCAAAAAGAACTCGAATGTGAATCTAAGCAATTTTTACAACACGCCGTCCTGTTTTCTAGGAACTGTAAAATAAAAAAATAAACAGATCCAGTCGAAATCTTTTCTCGGAAAGAACAATAAAAGGTAACCAGCTCATTTAATACATCGATGATTTTGGTCTTGGAAATTTTGTTTTTCTCCTCATTCGGCAAAATTTTTCGCCCTTTGAAATAACAAGGAGAGAGGTTTCCGTGATTGCAACTTGCAAATTAAATCAAGCTTTCCTTCCGAATTCTCCTTTTAACCCTTAGAATTCAAAACTGCGTTTATTTTTTGCTGAGTGAATCGTTTTCTGTTCTACAGAGGTTAGAGTAGTACCTGAATACTAAGATGTTCCCAATTCCTTGTGTCTTTCTTTCACTTGCATTGATACACAAGTTTTATTCAAACACTGAATATTAAATAAGCGATAAAGTATTGTTTTATTGAAAAAATATTAAAGTTTCAGAAATGAAATAACTTTTTTTTGTCATTTGCTTTGTTCTGCCTGACTGCTTAGGAAGGTATCTTATTTTTTATTTCATTAAGAGAATGATCCTATGAATTGCTCCGTATGAATAGGTTGTGAGTGATCACAATCTTACTCAATAGTATTCCTATGGGGATTTAAATTGATTTTAGATATCTGTGAACCCCATGACAAATCGAATAGAGTTAGTATATAACACATGCATCCCGCAGGAATGAATGCACCCAAATTTGATGAAAATAGATCAAACGTTAATCGATAATGTAAAAAAAGTTAATCGTGACGTTAAAAAATAATAAAAAAAAAGTTAAACGTTAATCGTAACGATCATTGTTAATCCTATGCGGATTTGAAACTGATTTTAAACCACACTGCACACCTACTACTAATTGAAAAGGTTAATATATACATCAAATGCTTCCAGCAGGATTCGTAAGAATGGCTATACCAAATACACCTACTAAAAGTATCTTGCAACAAGGATTAGATAATAATCTTTTCTCATAATCTGTCCCAGTATGTATTTATTGTGATTGTTTGACAATAAAATTGAAAGTGTTTCATGTACCATTTATTCTCTAGGCAAAGTCTGTTCATTGTAAAGGTTGTCCTAAAAGATCCTGTATTCCAACTTTAAAAATATTTACTGTCCGTGTTTTTTTTAATTATTGAATTTTATCGTCTGCTTATAGTTTTATCAACTCTTTAATTTTATCGTTTGATTTTCTTCGCACTCAAGTTGTGCGATAATAGAGTTCCACGTCATTTTGTTCTTCATTGCAAGATGAATTTATCACGCATTCAGAGAATTGCGTTGTTATAGGCTTATTTTGACTGTAAATGATATGAAAGATGAAAAGAATTTGGCGACATAAATATCCAAATGATGCAATACCGAATAAAGATACACTATATCAGCTTATTCAAAAATTTGTTGCTTTATTAGAAGTGAATTAACGAGACTCTTGGTTCCAACAAGACGTTGCAACCTGCCATACAAGTTATGAAACTATGGGCATGCTTCAAGATTATTTGGCGTTCATCTCAAAAAACCTTTGGCTACCTCGTTCCCTGATCAGCTCATCCCTGACTTTTTTTCTGTGGGTATAATTGAAGAACAAAGTTTATGAAGATAATCAACAAACAATAGGTGATCTGAAAATTGTCATTTCTCAAAGGTCACTCCCAGCATCTTGAAACGCGTTTATAAAAATATGCACAAACGACTTCAGTTTTACCTCCAAGAAAAGCGTGTAAATTTTAAACATTTATTATAAATGTAAGTCCAAATTTTTGTTCCTGCGTTGTGTTAAAATTGCTTTTTACCATTAGCATAAAAATAATTGCTTAAAGTTTGTTGATTTTGTATAATATATTCACGAATTGTCAGTACGGGAACTTTTAGAACACCCTGTACTTTCGCGCCTCAGGACAAATTCGGCTCATAAGACACTAATAATCTGTTAATCGGACCTCTGATGATCAACACTCTGCTTACATTTGATTGTTACTTGCAAATTAAATTCATTTTCGATTTTAATTTCTTGTTCCCCTCAAAATTCAAAACTCCATTTTTGTTTTATAGAGTATGAGTCTTCTCTCCAATAGAGTTCAAAGTGACAGCTCAATATAAAGTTTTCTACTCATAGAATCGGTGTTTCTTTCGTTTGTATTAACACCCATTGTTGTTGAAACTTTTTAAAAGGAACCTGGTAGGAAAAATCCTTTAAAAATTTTAATTTTTAATTTTATTTTTAAACGACAGGAGGTTGTTCTTCTGATTCCAAAACCTTTTGGATTTTATGGTTTTAGATATTTAAAAAGGCTCGAAATATTCAACATACAAAAGTAAACAAAAATGCCACTTCCACTTTAAAAGCTGTCAAGATGTGTAAATGTTATAATTTATTCATATAAACTACTTTTATAACTTATTTTTTTGTAATATTTTTGGTAGACTTGTTGAACAGTTTTATAAATAACTTATTTTCTTATTTTTTCTGAAGTAAGTTATTTGCCTTCCTATTGTTTAACAGCTATTTTCTCAACATGCGATTTTTCAGCACTTAAGTATATTTTTCTCGAATTGTACTCAATTTACAAGCTTCAAAATTTTCATACAATTCCAACTATATCATATTGACACAGTGAACCTCACATTTTAATGAAGAATAAAACATAAAAACACCTTTTTTAATAGATAAAACCCTTTTTAATAGGTAAAACCGATGTTACACCCTTTTTAATACGTAACAAATACAGGTTTTATGGTCGTACAAAATAAACTCGCCTCAAATAACAAAATAAATTTAAGAATAATTTAATTTGAGGTTACTATTAGTTACTAATAGAATAATTTAATTTGAGGTATCATTTAAATTATTTATGAACTCTGTACAAAATCTTAAAATTCTACCTGCAGTACTTTTTTGTAAAAGTGTACCTACGCATGGCGCTATTATCAAAATTTAGATTATGAGTTGCTTAAAATATAGAGCTAAAACATAAATAATATTGCATAAAAATATAATTTTTTTCTGAATACTTAATAAGTATAATATTAAAAAATTAAACAAGTATATTAAAAATTGATAATATTACTTCAGTTTACGTATCATGACAATTTCTGTTTTTTTTCCCTCCTCCGAGAAGAGTACCAGGTTTCTTTAAATAAGAATTTAAGTATTGTTCTGTTGAAAATATATATTCCACACACACACACACACACAATTCCAGAAATAAAACAATCCATTTTACCTTCTTTTGTGTTGTTTTTGTATGGAAAATGAGGACTGTACATTTTTTTTTCTAAATTGATTTTTTCACAAGTAGAAATGATGTTTAATGGTTTCGCATTTTTAATCATAGGGACAAGTATTGAATTTTATGAAGGAACATGGATAGTTAAATTTTGTTTGTAACATGAGTTAAAAATTGAACCGAATAACCAATATGACAATATCTTTTTATTGAATAGCTAGTTGTGTTTTCAACATGGGAGCTAAGAATGTTCTATCCTTTTTACTTAACTATTGAAATGATGCTAAAGTTCGTTCCGTTTTCGGTGCTAGATAGTATTGCATCGCAAAACCTAAGTGTTACATGCTTCACACGTGTAAAGTTTTTATGTTGTCTGTAAGAAGGAATTTCAGAACAAGCGCTTGGAGAAAAATTGTGTTGTTTGGTTATGTGTTTTAAATGTTGTTAAGCTTTAAATATGGGAGAAATTTAAGAATTTTCTACATAGCATGATTAATTTCATTTCCAAAATGGCAAGAATGCTTCATTCTTCGCTAAAGAAGATATATCTTGTGTAGGTTGTATCCAATTCCTTAGCCAGAAACCTCAGTACTTCTATGAGCGCGGGATTATACAGCTACAGGAGAAATGCAGAAAGGTCATCGAACCAAACGGCACATATTATATTGCTTAAAACTAATATTTAGCAGTTAGTACTCATAACTTTATCCAAAAAGCAATTTTATTTTGAAAGGGGAACATTTCAAGCTCAAATTTGAATACAAAGTGATTCACAATCTCATAGATAGTATATAGATGTCCAAACTATCCGGCTTTGGCATCCAGAAATGATCTTGTCGATTCATATTATAAAATGTATAATTTTACATGTTGAGATATCAGTTGTTTAACCCTCTGAGCTTTACTAGATTTGTTGTGGAATAGTTTTACTTTTAACCAAAACACACTTAATGACTAAATAACCACAACTTTCCAAAGAATCCGGGACACGGTAGCCTGATTGGAATATTAACGGATTACCAACTGTAGGGCTTCGAGTTCAAATACAACCCATGATTGCCATACCAAAAAGGGCTGGAGCACGTTAAATATGTCGTGACTCAAATTTTCTCACGTATGTGTGGTGTGGAAGTTTGGCGATTGGGGTGTCAGTTCAGATATGACGTCATCAGCTGACATAGTTCTAGATAACATATTGTAGTCTCTTCTGGTTTGATCCCGAACTATCGCCAATAGTCCGTTGTGTTGTTCCATTAAGACGTTAACTAAAATGCCTATCTACCCGCTATAGAGTCCACGGGTTCTTCTAATCGTTGAAAGGTTTCATTGGCATATCCTTGAATAGAATAGAATCAATAGTATCATTGGAGGAATAGAATGAATCTCTGTTTTATAAGGCAATACGATGGTTAGCTACGAATACCAAAAAAAATAATAGAAATAATAGAATTCCTTTTGAGAGTTCAATTATAAATTAGGCGTTTCTGTATCTCAACCTTTTTCTTATGACCAAAGGTTTTCTTCATTCACAGTAGTCATTTATTTTTTAACATTTCCAAAAAATGCGGTAAACGAATTTTACACCCATAGAAATTCTTTCATTAAAGTTTTATGTTAATGGTTGAGACCTATCAAATGCAGCTAGTAATAAGCATGTAGTATGTAGCCATCAATCATTTAAAATATTTCGTTGGTCTTAAAAGTGATAGTTTGTTTATTATCTTACCCAAGTGTTTGGTTTTACTAAATAAATGTGAAGTTAGCAGTTACTTCATCTCAATAAAATATTTAAATGTTGTTCCATAAATCCAACTATGGTTTGTACATATTGTTAATTAAGTTCCCAGCAACTTCTACTTAATGTGATTCATTAATTAACTCCTTTTCTGTCTCGTTTCCTGGTTCATAGAACACTATTAATTAATAATTTAACTTTGAGACTATAATTAAAACCGCGTGCAACAGCAATTCCTAAAATGCTGATGTTGCATTTCCTACCAAATGTTCAAGGCCTGTTTGCTGTCTCGTATGATTGCTCTTCTTCGTCTAGACTTCGCCATGTGTTTGCTTGCGCTTAGGTCTACTTACATTACTTACCGTTGAAAATAACCTCAAATTTAGATTAGTTTCAATCTAAACTGTCTCTCTCAGGATTTTAAGAACAGTAGAACTCCAATTATCCGGATCAATTGGGACCAGAACCATCCGTATAATCGAATATCAAGTTAATTGGCTAGTTCATGAAAGAAAGGTTATTTCTTAGTAAAAACGAATTTTGCTTCAGTCTGTAATGTATGAATATGAAAACTATTTTGTTTACATTTTCTACTTACATACTGTATTAAAATGTATCATTACATGAACATATCGGTACAGGTCAGTTGTTTTGCTGTCTTTACTCGTTGTTAAGTCACGCATGCGCTTGACGGTTATTAACTGTAGATGGTCGCACTCAGGCTGCCGCTATATCCATTTCAACGTTGTGTCATTGCCTTACTTGCTGACCATTCCGCGGCTGGTTGAGTAGCAATGTCGTTGTCATCTTCCGGGTCATCAGTGAGTTCTTTCATACTTTGAATGAGTTCATCGTCACTGAAAATTTGTAATCCAGTGTCCAACTAATCACAAACCAGCCACTCACCCACATCATCAGCACTGCACTCGGAACACCAAGTAACATTCAATTTGATGTCCCTTCCAACTTGAACTGACACTTCGTCCTCTTCGTTTTTATCCATTCACCGATATGAGACTTTTCAAAATTTGGATTTGCATATTTCTATTTTTTCTCAAAGTGATCTGGATAACTGGAGTCTGGATAATTGTTCTTCTGTATTATAGAAATCTCTTGTACAGACTGTTAAACTCAAATGATCACAAATTCCTTGACGAAAACCGGTTTTTATGTTCATCGATTTGAAATACACTCTATAACAAAAAAAATCGACGCACCAAGAAGGAATCATCCAATTGCTTTGAAATTTCGTACGGAAAGATGTTTTGACCAAATATGGAAATGATTAACATTTGGTGTCCAATGAATGAATAGTGCGATCTCCAGCGCATCGGAACTGCGCATCTAGCAGATATATATAAAGAGTTGTTCTTGAACTGTTGTTAAAAATTTCTGCTGCATTGCGATTTCGGATACCTTTCAACGACTGAAAAAATGCCTCGCCGCAGGATTCGAGCTCATTACGAGCAACTTTCAGAATTTGAAAGAGGTCGTATCATTGGATTGAAAGAGGCAGGTTGGGCAAATCGTAGAATCGCTCGTCATGTGAGTCGAAGCGATGCGGCGATTAGAAGATACTGGCAAGAGTGGGTGGACAGTGGCAGATTTCAGCGTTATGATGGTCGCGGTCGACGTAGGGCCATAACATCGCGTGGACAGAGTGATTGTCAGATCAGCTGTCACAGCGCCTGATTCATCGCTATCAACCATCAGTCGTGCGACCCACACACGAGTGTCCAACATGACCATTCAGAGACTGCTGAGAGAGTAAAATCTATGCTCGTACCGACCGTTACGCCACCTGCCACTCACGCCTGCACACTTTCGAACCAGATTACAGTGGTGCTTGAATCGATCAGGCTGGAATGATGCTGACTGGGGACGTATAGTCCTTAGCGACGAATCCCGCTTCCAACTGTGTCCTGACGATCATCGAAGACGTGTCTGGAGACGCCCAGGGCAGCGTGCCGATCCTGCTTTCACTATTACACGCCACACGGGCCCTCAACAAGGAGTTATGGTCTGGGGTGCCATTTCCCTTGATAGCCGGACCCCTTTGGTCGTCATTAGAGGTACACTTACTGCACAGCGGTTCGTTGACGACATTCTGAGACCTGTTTTGCTACCGTTCTTTTCGCAGTACCCTGGGCTTATTTTTCAGCAAGACAATGCCAGACCACATACGACACGTGCTGCTATTAACTGTCTTCAAGCTTGTCAAACATTTCCTTGGCCAGCCAGATCACCAGATCTCTCTCCCATCGAGCATGTCTGGGATATGATGGGAAGGCGACTGCATCCGGTAGGGAATGTTGATGACGTAGTCCGACAATTGGAGAAAATTTGTCAATAAATACCCCAGGAGACCATCCGGGAGCTTTATCGGTCTATAGCACGCCGTGTGGCAGCTTGCATCCAGGCTAGAGACGGGTCAACACCTAATTGAGCTCGTTTCTGTAACTCTGAAATAAATCATTCAATTGTTCTGAAATTTTAATCATTTTCTATTCTGTACATAATTTTCCTATCCACCAATTTTTGTCTCCATAGGACAACTCCTTCTTGGTGCGTCGATTTTTTTTTGTTATAGAGTGTATTTGTAGACTAAGCATTGCTATTCAGTAGAGCTTCAAAAACTGTCGCCAAATTGTCGATTAACAGTCACGTATCACCTCATTTGACGATGTACCATCCTATGAGAGAGTAGGTGTGTAAATCCACGTTACTATAGAGCAAAGTGTTGAAATAGCCGGTCTAGTCCTATCAGATGATGAATCGATGGAAGTCTTCTCCCTTTCAGAGGACCAATCAGATGGTCTAAGGGCCAGGGTACTATTAGTTTGATCACATGATCCTGGACACAAAAAAAATATCATTGCTGACTCTATTTTAATATTTCCTTTATATTTTGATTAGAATCATCATTCCGGGTATACATAAATGAATCCGGGTATACATATCTTCAAACTATAGTATACCATACATTTCAAATTCGTATATCTATTTAGAGTGCTTTGTTTTGGTACGTGTGCTCCTTTATTCATATACCGACAGTCCCTGAGGTGACAAAAATATGATATGTTTTACGTTTGTTTTCAAGTAATAAATTTTGAATGACTTAAAGTGAAGTCATAAAAGTGTTGATATGAATGCCTGTTCAATGCTATGTTTATTCAAAAGTCCAACGCTCTTCGGGTAGGTTTTCGACATGGAATCACGTGATACTATGATTGTGCAACCATCATCATGTAAACACAAAACTTTGTTAATAAAATTACATAGTCACTATAATGCTATTTACAGGTTATTTTTATAAACACGGGATATTTTAAGCTCTGAATAGAAATATTTTTCGAATAAATCCAATGCTAAACTGATGAGCATACCTTTCTAGTCTAAGAATTTCAATTTGTAGAAGGCTCATTCCGAATTTCGAAGTACGGTCCATGTAAACATGGGATATTTTAAGCTCTGCATAGAAATATTTTTCGAACAAATTCAAGGCTAAATTGATAAGCATACCTTTCTAGTCTACGAATTTCGATTTGTAGAAGGCTCATTCCAAATTTCGAAGTACCGTCCTCGAATATTTCCCATCGAGATTGATCCCAGAATGTGTTACCGATTAATTTATTGAACATCCTATTGAATGTCACCAAATGTCAAAATCACCATTCTATTGAAAGACCATCGTTCACATGGGACTCGTGAATGTTAAATCTCTGGTGACCTTGTTGACGTGGTGTGCAAGTTTGAAAAAAGGGCAGCTATCTCAGGTGCTGACCTCTTCATGTCACCGTGGTTCATAATGACGAGTAATTGTCCTCCGAGATCTTTCTTTCTGGATGGATCTCCTCCTTCCTTCTCGGAGAGTCGTTAAAATCCCGTTGTGTGCCATTGCGAAGTAAATTCAGCTACATCTATCTAAATAAGAATGGAGTGTTTGTTTGTATTTTTGAATATTTTCGACCCATTTCAAGTTTTCTAAGCGTTTGGTGTCTGTCTGTCTGTATATATGTGTCCTATACACGTCTACACGGTTTAATATATTTTCAGGAAACTTTGCAAACTGTTAGTACTCATCTTCATTTAGTAAATGAATTTGGTTGCGTATGTCTGTCTGCCCGTCTTTCTGTTAAATGTTCGATTTTGTGTTTGTGTGTTTGTACATGCATCAAATGAATTTTATTCCATACATTGGATTAAAATATGCTTTATTTTGTACATTATATATTAGTTTAGGGAATACAATATTAAGCTTTTCTTTATTTTTATATTTAGACAATTTTCATCCCAAAACATATGAGTAAGCACACATAAATCAACCAATTTGGTAATTTTGAAAAAAACTGGAATGTATATTGCGAATTACGATTATACTTGGATTACTTCATCGGTACTGCTGAAAAAGCAATTATTTTTTCACGAATTATTTATTTTGGTATGGAATTTCAGCTCTGATACTTCATTTATTTCGTGTCTTTTGTAGAATAACTTTAGTGCCACCTTTCGTCATTTTGTAGCTTTGTCATACAGCAAGAGTGCGATGTACGTGAAATGTATTACATGAATGGATATGCATGTGTAGGATTTGTGTCCCAAGTAAGTTGTAGAAATTATAAAGATGGCGAAAGGTGTTAAAATATTATTTTACTCTACGAAAGACATAAGTGTATTACATATTTTGATCAGCTCTTCAATCTAGATTTAACCAATTCAAGCCGAGCAAGGGCGGGTATTTTCCTAGTATCCAATAAAATCCTCAATTACGGAAAATTAATCTCAATTCCTTAATCATTTAAGTAATAAATAAAACTTTCACTCGATATAGGTTCATGGAGCCCAGTGAGTTGTGAGTAAGGCTCCCAAGCCAAAACACACCCCTGCCATTTAGTCTCTAAGCGATTATTTCAATTTCCGAAGTCGCTACTTCCGAAATCTGTCACACAGATCCCGCATTTAAACTTTGTTAAACCTACTTTTGATGGGATACCGTTCACCGAATCCCCCCTCTACACCCTTGGGAAGTCCTCCCGGGGGTCGGTCAGATCCCTGGACACCCCCGCGAATGATATTTATCACCTCCGGGAGGGTTGAGGACACGTTAAGAAAATTAATGCTGGAGTTGAGTCGAGGTGTTTGTCAGCCCTCTCATAAACTATTCAGACGATTCTTCTCACGGAATCATTGGAATGCGTGTTGTTTGGAACACCCCTGTACGGTTACGGGTAGAATCCTTTTCGGAAAATGGAAATGAAATACCGTGTTTTGGGGGTGTTTGTTATGCGGCTCACGTTTCTTCATCTGCATGCGATGGGGTTGGATTTAATGGGTTTAAATTGATGACCGCTGCCGTGAGCATTGTAATGGGTTCGAGTTAAAGAGATGACGCGGAAACTTAAACTGAGGCGATTAATAATTTTAATAGCTCGGAGGGGTCTGCGGATATTTTTCACACGTTGTGCCCGGTCGATTGTAATGGGAATGAATAATTTAAATCGGTGTATGGTGAGAAATTTTAAACAGTGAAAGTGAGAAGGGGTGGAATGTGTGTGATGTTTGGGAACCAAATTGTTATTTTTATGACTGTTGAGTGGAAATGTTTTGCGAAGTAACCATTGCTTTTTTACTCTGAAATATTAATAACCTAACACGTATACGTAATATGGACAAACGCATTTTCACAATGCATCTTTTTCAGAAAAGGTGCTTTATTATTCGATTTAGTAATGGCCAGACCCTCCTTTTGCTTGTACTCAGCTGCAATACGCCGAGGCATACTTTGGCCAAGTTCTCTATGTCTGTGCACGAATAGCTCTTGCAAGGCCATGCCTCTTGCAAGGCTGTGGGAAGAAATTGTTGTGAAGATGGGCGTGCGTGGCGGAGTCGTACTCGTCGCTCTGGTTTGTTCCACAAGGGCTCAATCTGAATGAGATCAGGGCTCTGACCAGACCATTTAAGCAAATTCATCTCATTTTCTAGAAACCAATCCAGCACACGTTTTGCAATATGACGTGAAGATCGATCCAGTTGAAAGAAACAACTATCATTGCTGCAGTGTAGACAAGGTTGAATTATCCAGAATGTCGAGGTATACGTCAGCATTCATGGTACCCGGTACATAAAGCTATTGGCTGATTCCTAACTAGGAAAAACAACACCACACTAAGATGGATCTCCTCCGAATTTCTGCAGTATCCTAATTTAATATTCGATTTAGTAATGGGCAGGCCCTCCTTTTGCTTGTACTCAGCTGCAATACGCCGAGGCATACTTTGGCCAAGTTCTCTCTAAGTCTGGGCATGAATAACTCTTGCAAGGCCATGCCTCTTGCAAGGCCATGCCTCTTGCAAGGCCATGCCTCTTGCAAGGCCATGCCTCTTGCAAGGCTGTGGGAAGAAATTGTTGTGAGGATGGGCGTGCGTGGAGGTGTCGTACTCATCGCTCCAGTTTGTTCCACGAGGGCTCAATCCTATTGAGATCGGGGCTCCGACCAGACCAGTTTCGCAAATTCATCTCATTTTCTAGATACCAGTCCAACACACGTTTTGCAATATGACGTGAAGATCGATCCAGTTGAAAGAAACAACTATCATTGCTACAGTGTAGACACGGCCGAATTATCCAGAACGTCGAGGTATACGTCAGCATTCATGGTACCCGGTACATAAAGCTATTGGCTGATTCCTAACTAGGAAAAACAACCCCACACTAAGATGGATCTCCTCCGAATTTCTGCAGTATCCGAATACTTTGGTCCATATAGTGTAGATACTTCGGCAAGATTTATTCATCACTGCGTGACTTCTACCATGTTTTTTCCTCTAGTAACTTTTCAACCAACAGATGTAGTTACTGAGTCATTTATCCTCATGGTGGGTGCCATGGTAACTCGGTTTTAAGAGCAGAAGATTAGCAATCGCAGAATTGTAAGTTTGTATCCTACCAACGATCATTGCGTACTAAGGGGGCTGGTGTAATATTAAATCTGTCGTGGCCTCAAATATCCTCACGTTGGCATGGTGTGGAAATTCTGTGGTGTTAATCTCGAATGTGTACCTTTGGGTTTGATCCTGAACCGTCGCCAATAGCCCTTTGTGTTGCTCCAGTAGGAAGTTACGTAAATACCTATGTACCTGATGCCTATCTGTTCGTTATCTGGACTAGGTTTCTCGTCATTACCAAATCCATAGGCAAATCTTGATAGACCAATTATTATGTCATTACAAGGAAACTGACCAAATCTTGATTTTGTCATCGTAAAATATTATATATAACTTAATGACGATAAGTGTATATCGTCATTAGAAGAATTGATCCCATCTTGATGAATATTTTAAATTATTTGACGGGGTTGACCTTCTGAGCGTCACGCGATTTCTGAGCACATCTATTAGTTGAAAGAATCCTAGGAAAGGTTATGTTGCTCAGGTAGGTCATAACTGGTCAAAAATCATTTAGATAAGACTGCATAACGGTTAAATGCATGGGACCACGTAGAGGGTTTAAGTCTATGCAGGGTTATATCAATCCAATATATATATATATATATATATATATATATATATATATATATATATATATATATATATATATATATATATATATATATATATATATATATATATATATATATATATATATATATATATATATATATATATATATAATATATATATATACATATACACAAACACATATATTCCATCTTCTATTTTAGCTCATTTTATTATCTAATCTTGCAACTTTTACCGTGTGTATGTTAAATTGTATTAAACACTATGTATTCTTTCAAATTTTAATTCACATCTTTACCTAAGCCCACAACTTTTGTCGTGCGTAGGTTAAAGTGCATAAAACGCATGTATTATTTCCACTTCAACTCGTCTCTTTAACAAATCAGTAACTTTTAACTCACGCTGTAGCTTAAGTAGTAAGCTAACCATTTATTGAAGGATTAACTTATAGCGTTCCACTTCTGAATCAATAAAAACCGTACTCCCCAATCTTAATTATAAAGATACCTAACTATTAAGCTACATTTTACGAATATCCACTTTTTTTATTAGAATTACATATTTCCAAAAGTAGATTTTAATAAATGGAAATTCTATTGCGCTTAAAACTTGTCTTCAACTGGTTTAGAAATTTTCAATAATGATGTATTGATATGAGTAACTCTAGATTGGTTGAACTAGAATAGTTTGCGTTCCCGGGCATAATTAAAAAAATATTTTAATTCTACTGCAGCTTATAGAAATTAAAAACCATCGCAACTATGAAATTTCCTACTACATTTGCTGTTTTGCAAATAAATTCAATCAATTATCCAAAAAACACTTTGGAAATAATTTATGGCTGATTTATGTTATTTATATCCACAAACCGTTATCATTATTCAAATTTAAATGCTGTTAGAAAATCTGCAAGAACATCCCCTCCCTGCAAATGATGAATTTCCTCAAACTAGGCTGTCTTTTCAACGAGACGGGACAAGGGAGGTTATTTGCGAATTTCATAAAGGATGGGAATTTATGAGTGTATGCCAGAAAATGAGACGACGGTTCCCCATGATTCAACGCCATCAATTCACTTCATCAACAGGAGCAGGGAAATATAGATGAAGTTTCCATGGCAATATGTTGCTGCTGGTTTTGGCAAATGAAATATCTGCTCTGAGAAATAGGTTTACCGATAATTTTTTACCTCGCATTTTCCTGTCCTCGGAGATCGGTTGCTTTGGATTCCTCTTTGGGGATTGAAAAAAAAATTTCGAGATGACTAGGAAGTGACTGTAGTTAGCCCTCCAAGTTGTTTGCAAAGTATATTTTGATCATCAAGATCTGAACAATTTTGCAAATGACAAGATCACGCGTTATCAAGATATTGTCTTATTTTAATGATGACGACATAGCGATTCTCTCTGTCAGTTACTGTCTAATAATGAGGTAAAATAATATAATAAGTAACTACTATAACTTGATAAAGATCCAGTCAAATTTGCTAACGAGGCGATATATCGTTGAGACAACCACCAGGAGGGTAATGCTTATATATGGGTATTTATGGATATATATATATATATATATATATATATATATATATATATATATATATATATATATATATATATATATATATATATATATATATATATTTGGTTATATTTATGAATATATATGGTTATATTTATGAGTATATTTGGTTATATTTATGGATATATTTGGTTATATTTATAGATATATATTGTTATATTTATGGATATATTTGGTTATATTTATGGATATATATGGTTATATTTATGAATATATATGGTTATATTTATGAATATATTTGGTTATATTTATGAATATATATGATTATATTTATGTGAATACTACTATGATCCAAAAGTAGCCGGAATTCTGTCATAAAGCAAAAGGTATGGATTTATTGTTCAAAATTTTTTTCATCTCCTTTAAAGTAACATCCTCCGACTTCAATGCACTTCTGCCAACGCTTTTCCAATTCTCAAAACATGCCTTAAGGTCGTTTTTGTGAAACCCTTTCAGGGTTCGGATATAATTTTTTTATTGCATCAATGGACTCAAAATGGTGACTACGAAGAGGGAGTTTCACCCTTGGAAATAAGAAAAGGTCACACTATCATATCAGGTGATTTGTGGAGCTGTATTATTTTAATGCTTTGTCAAAAAATTACGAACAATGGCACTATGAGAAGGCGCATTATTGTAATACAAGACCCATGAGTTATCTCACCTCAAACCAGATCGTTTTAGACGAATTCGATGGATGCTGAATTCGTTTCGAACGTTTGGGTAAATGATGTAGGAAATTGTTCAACAATGTATCTATAAGTTAAACGACGATCACTAAGCACCAATTTTTTGACTTGATAGACATGTTTATCATTATTCAAAGTGGATAGACTACCTGATCGCGAATCTACGACGGAATTTCTATCTTCTTTGAACTTTTTATACCAATCAAAATCTGTTGTTTTTGACGAACAATCGTTTGTAAAAGCTTTTTGAAACATTTCAAATGGGCTTGTAGCAGAAATTCCATTGCGGAAACAAAATATAATTCATGTTCTTTGCTCAGTCATATTCGACATTTTGGAAAATCGACCAAATCAAAATTCTTCTCTTATTAAAAACAAATTTATTTTCAGATGATAAAATCAAATACATCCCTGATTGTTGCCACATGTTTATATGTCATAAAATCTTTCATAAAATTTTGCAAAATATATCTACTATATATGTATCTTAAAGGAAGATTTCCGGATACTTTTGATATCTATTCATATACAAATATATTTTTTTTGAAAAAATAAATTTATATTTTGATTTATTTAATTATTTTAAATTTTCTTTGATCTTGAAGTACTGGGGATTATGAAAAACATCATCTGCGAAACAGAAGTACATAAATTATTTTTGTTGGCTTTTATTCCTTGGGCTATGATTGTCCTATAATTGTTTCTTGTTTGGTATATGATTGTTCAACTTCCCATTCAATCTTCGGTAATATTTCAGTTTTCGGGGGGTACCTGGTGTTTTTCTATTACGTTAAGCTTAACACAAGAGCAGAAAAAAACTAAATGCTGTTTTCCTAAAAGGGATTCGTGCTTTTCTTTCCTCGTCAAAGTAAACGATCTCACTCCTACAAATCTTTGAAGCAAATTTCTGTATTTCTTATGAGATAATTTTTTTCTGCTTAGTTTCTACTTTTGTTCTCTGAGGCTTTAAGCGTTGTTCATCTAAAGGGCTGTTTTATTGCTTCTATATACTCTGTTAATTTGCTTTGCTTTTGGTTTGAATTTGGCTAATAGTCTTTATAATTAATAAAAATCAAGACGATACTAGTCCTATGCAATGCTTGCAAATAGAATTTTCGTCGCCAAACAGGTGAATGTTTAATAATTGGAACTGCATGTATTTAAGAGCAACAGGGAATCAAATTCCAAAATTATCAATTAGGAATGACAATTATTACCAATTTACGATGGTATCGTGTTTTTGAATCACATTGACAACGATCTGTTCTATACATTTCATGATTAAAATTTGGCAAAGCAAATAATTTCCCTGCTCAAAATCCGTTTTGGACGTCATATTTCGTATTCACATCATTCTGTATATTTGAATTCCAAGTATCAAGTCATTCGGTTCAGCTGTTTCTGGGTTAAGATTGGAAATTTTGGAAGCTGTAATGTGTAAAATAAGTTTTCAAGAATTGTATTCCTATTCTAATGATATGACGATTCTATAATATTTTAATGTTATTTCTAAAGTACCCAAACGAATTCTGCATAACGTTTATATTTAATTATAATTTTCAATATTTATAAGAAAATTAAAATGTAAGATACATAAATTACATTCATAAAATTTCATGGAATCAATTCAAGACTTCTAACCTGATAATGTATCTCTCTCCTCTAAATGTGTTAGCCATTTCCTTCAGTAAAACATATTTAAAAATATCAAATTTATTATAGTACAAAACTACCAAGATGTAGGTAGTTAATTCACGTAGCACTGGAACAACAGAACTGGTTATTGTTGACGGTCCTGGATCAATCTAGAGATGTAAGTTCAAAGGATTATTTTTCGTAAATTTTGAACCACACTGCATGAAGGAAAAGACATTAAAAGGCTTATTACAAGAGAAGCATGTGGATACCATCTGTTGTTGCACAAGCTTTCCTTTGACAAAAAGTTTTTTTAATACCCACTCTCTGACCTCTTTGGCAGGGACGAAGCTGGTGGATTTTTGCACGAAGCACATAGTCGATTTCTATTGTTTTTTATGGCATGTCACACATTGGTAAAGCGTCACACTTGCAACATTAAGTAGGTTGAACTGTACACGCTTGTTGCTATCTTATCCTTATAGAAATTTTGCATGAATGCGCGTGCAAGTTGTTATGTATGCTGCTGCAGTGTGTGGCCGGGATAACGCGTATTCAAAATTTAAAAATAGAGTGAACAATGACAACCTTTTTATGTGCTAAGAAATGTGACTGATTTTGTCTGCTTGGTGGAATTCCTGGACCTGAAATATAAGTAGACTGTGTGACCTTGTGAGTTTCAGTGGAAAAATTGTGTCGCCATATCATAGGAATTTATCAATATTTTCAGATGACCCAAAAAACAATTTACCTCCATAGCGCATATATCTAAGCAGAAGAAGAATATAGCACGTTAGGGTCCGTAACTATGCTGAATCTATTCACTGTGTATAAAAGCACCCACTTCCTAGACATGTATTATCGTAGAGAATGATATAACTCTCTGAAACTTTAATATGACGTTGTTACCACGTTTCTGTGTAGCTGAGGATATACCATACAACTGGCTGAGAGGGTTGTTCTATGTCCTTAAACATGATGTTTGCTCATATCAATCATAATCTAGAGTACCCTTGCTCTCTTCCAGTAGTGGTTAGTTCAGCTGGTGCTTGGAGGCAGTTTATAAATTTAGAGTGGATCATTCCTACACCTTATATAAATGTAGTTAATGTTACTCTCCCCAAATTAAATCTGTTTATTCACAGTTTGAAAGTAATACGTATAGTTCAGAGATAAAATTGCTTTGAAATCTTTAATTGATTTTTTGAATCTAGTATCCAATGAATTGAGAAATTAGCGTCAAAATTTTTATTCGTAGCAAGTAAGAGACTGATGTGACGCCAGCCTCAGAGGAATAAACCTCAGCTATCTCTGGAACTTTAAAACAAAAACAGTACACATCAGTTCAGAGTAAGTTTGGATAGAGTACCGATCGCCAGCGGTGATATTTGAAACATTGAACTGTAATTTTCGTCAAGATGCGCTTTTATTTGTTAGCGTCTTTGATGGTGGTTTTGTATGATTTAGTTTTCAATTTTCTTATTAAACTCTTGTGAATGGATTGAGCGGCTCCTTTGCTTCCATTAAAATCTCTATTGACAAATTTTCTATTGGCAGGAAATAATTGTCTTGAATATAAGCAAATTAATCCTGCATACCTATATTGGCTAATGCGTTAAGCTTTTATATTTATCCTATTAAGGAAACATACTACCCTAACAATAACCAAAGAAATCGTATTTTTATATATTTATGAAAATTGTGCAGCTTAATAAAATATGTAACCAAAATTTCACTAGTTGTAGCTATAACATTTAATTCATATAGGGAGACATCGTAGTGATTAGATTCTATCCCTTACTGTCGCCTATAGTCAGTTTTGTTCCTCCAGTACGACGTAAAATTCAATTACGTACTTACTTACGACATGTAAAACACGTAAAATGTTGCTTTTTGCATTTTTGATCAATTTTATTTTATTTAAATCAATTTATAATGAATATAAGAATAAAGGAAATACCATAAATAGGTAGAAGCAACTAAAAAATTCCAACAAATATGCCCTTCACAGATCTGCTTCCGTAAGAGAAATATGAATCGCTACACATGGCCTTTAAGCTTGATCAATCCATACATAGCTAATCAATAAATTCATCTCGACACCATAAGACTCTGTACTCTTCAAAGCTGCCTCCAGAATTTCCAAAACGATCCCCACTCCACAAAGCCTCTGCAATTACAAAATTCAAATGAAGCTGGCGTGTGATCCAAGACGCCACCGCAACCGTGAAGCACCCGTTGCCAACTTTCTCTTCCTCACCAGCAACCCGCAAGTGGAGGACCATCCAGCATTACCAGCCCATTCTGCGGCCGCCTGACACTCCAGCTAACCCCCCAATTAGCACTCCGGCCGACAGTGACGGATGCAGGTGTACATCCCCCGTACCAGCCCATGCTCGTCACGCAGGTACACGAGCGAGCAGAGATTAGACCCTACAATGCCCGTCCACCGTGCTCCAAAGAGATTACGGCTCCGTAACAATTACCTGAGTTCTGGAGTTATTTATTAAAACCGCTGGGGAGAGGATGAGGAGGTTATTGATTCAAGCCGGCGTACCTCCATTAACTGCACGGGATTAAGGGAGAGCGATGTTTAAGGGATTTATGGCTATTAGTATGCCTAAAATGCCGCTGTGATGCGCTGGAATTTTCGCGGATGGGTCAGCGGATTGAGGTGTTTTGATTGGGGCTGTGTGTGTGTGGTCATGCTTAAGGACGTGGACCTTTTGTGGAAATTAGAAAATGCGAGAAAAATCGGGGGTTGCTTTGTTGGAGATGAGACGTGGATCAGATGCTTTCTATAGTGTGGTGGGTTCAACTTCCGCTTTAACAGCATACTAGCTGTTATAGCAGGTTAAATTCGATTCTCCCTAGGTGTATTTCTTCCTTCTGTGACAGTAAACATTTCTATGTGTATATTCGTCTATTTACTTGACATTGTTTGGCGCACCTTGCCCAAAAATCGCTGTTGAGCCATAAAATGCAACCAACCATCTATGGTGTGATATTATTTTGCGATACATGTGCCGAATCTCGCCATACCGGCTGGGGTAATACAGTTGGAAGTGTAATGGATTAGCAATCTGAGGATTGCAAGTTCGAAACTAGGTCCAGTCAAAGACATCAGTGTATACGAGAGCTGGTACAAGCTAAATCTGTTGTGACCTCAAATGTCCTAGTGGTGGGGTGGTGGAGAATGGGGTGCCAGTTCAGTCAGATCTGGTATTGACCTCTTTATCGGACCATAGTTCAAAATTAAGTGGTTTTGTACTCGGTTCTTTCTTTTTGGATTTGGGAAAGTCCTCACGTTGGGTTGATGGGGAAGTTTGTAGAGTGGGGTGCCAGCTCAGGTGTTGCTTCGGCATCTGACCGTAGTTCAAAAGGACGAGGCGTTGTCCTAGGATCTTTCCCTTAAGGGACTGATCCCGGACCGTCGTCAATAGCCAGTTGTGTTGCTCTAGTACGACGTTAAGTAATAATTACCCTTTGTATTTGGAGCTGCTAGTAGCCCGTTGTGTTTCTCCAGAAGAGAGAGAGATACTGTGACGTTAATTTAAATACCTGCCTTTACGAAATATTCTCCTTCTCAATACATGATATTTTTATTCTCCAATTGGAAGAGTACTTGCGGTTTAGCAACCGCAGGGTTTCGAGATCGTAACTTGATCCAACCAAAGTTCTTCGTGGGTGTGGGGTCCGTTAATGTTAAATCTGTCTTTACCTGAAATTTCTTCACTTTGGAGTGGTGTGTAAGGTGAATGAGGTACCAGCTCGTGTGACCTTGTCATCTGATCGTGGTTTAAAATTAAGAGGTGGAGTCTTCGGATCTTTCTGTTCTAGGTTGATACCGGAGCGTCTCCAATGTTGCCAACTCAACTACCAATATTTTTTTAACCACTTACTAAATTGAACGATCTAGGGAAAATTGGGTTTATTTTCTTTGTGTAATATACAAATCAGTTGCTTTCTATGTTCTTGTATTGTTTTGGGATAGTAATGACGATATATATCCCGAATCTGTTCTTTTAGCATATTCTAGCTATACATAAACAGATAAAAACCGTAAGGTGCTCATCTACCGTAAATTTAATGATTAATCATTGAATTTTTGAAACAAAACTAATTTTTTTAAATACGACTTCACGATAGAAGTTTACAAAACAAGGGTTAAAAAAATAATATTCAGTAATTTTATGTAGGGGAGAGTAGTACACAGTGAGACAAATTTAAAAAAAAGAGCTAAATACAATCGACTGAAGACATTTAGTTATTTTATGTTAAAATCTGTTTTATTGGCCATATCTTTCACATAAAATTTATTAATACATATAGACAGAAACCAGAAATAATTAACGTTAAAATAATATCAGCATTCGTCTCACTATGTACCACACCTCGTACACAGTGAGACATTGCTAATTTATTTATTTAAAAAATATATTTCCACAATACTAAGCACAAACAATGGTTCATTATACACAAGTTTTCATGAAGCAATCAATTGTGAATCTTGGAAAAGTCACCGAACATTTATTTGGTCAAGCCACACTGCAAAACGGACATATCCTGACAATCTTTTTGTTGTCATATGCATTAGCTGAGGTAGAACCATGGCAATATCCAATTTATTTACAGAGGCCACATCTAGAATGTTTGGCTTCACAAAGGCATTATATTTCTCACTTTTGCTATTACTTCGATGTAGAAAACCCCTCAACCATTCTATACCTGCAAACTTTGAAGCCTCACAGGACTCTGGTCATTTTATGTTATTCTTTTTTGCCATTTCATAGGTAACTTTTTGAACAGCAATTGTTGAAAATCCATAGCACATTCTACTGCATGTTTCAATGTATTCTGTAAATATCTGCCGTACACTGCAATGTGGCTGCATTCGCATATCAACATCTCGATTTTCTTTCTTTTTCTTGACATATCTACACAACATTTGAAAGGGGACATTTTCCTTTTTAGCTGCTTTTCGAATGGAGTACTTTTCCTGTAGGACTAATTTCACAGCTGCAGCCATCTGTTCTCCTCCAGTTGTTCCAATTTTCCTTGGAACATTCTTAGGCCGTACCATCATAACTCTGAAAAAAACATTATTACCAGAAAATATTTAACTAACATTATTAAAGATAGTCTCGGCTCTGTGTATCTGTACAGCAATATTACAGGCTATTTTAAGATGTAAAATTCATTATATTGTGTTAGAGCAAAATCTTAGTAATTCAAAATTGAGTTGATTTGATTGTTGAAATTGAGAAAATTCGTAATGCTAAATACATTTTATACAGTAACAAATACATTACAGTAACATTTAATGTATATTACTATTATGGAATAAATATAGTTATCATGGTACACAGTGAGACATTATTTCACTCTATACCACTGTTCCATGTCTCACTGTGTACCATTTCACTTTGTTAAAAAATATGGCTAAATATATCCCTTCCATTGTTTTTCTTTTGTTAAATCCTTGGTATTAAGTGGAGAAATAGTGCGGCATATATATAATATTCAATCCCAAATAATAGATACAATTAAACTGAAGATATATGATATATAACAGAGATAAATAACTTACTTTTAGGTTCAAAAAATCACTTTCGTTTCATAGCTTCCAACAGAACGAACATCCATGCTTGAAATGTGGGCGGCTCCAAACAAACTCCAAACAAAGCGTCACTGAACAGTCCGACATCTAGCGGCACAAACATAAACTTTATTATAAAAGCCTTCTGTTTCACTGTGTATCCTGTTTCACTGTGTACTACTCTCCCCTACTAATTTTGATGAGTCAAAACTGTGTCCCTAAATTTAATGTTAAAACAATCAATTCAATTCGTATTTCCTCTAAATGCTACTCTTGGTACTGTAAGTCTTATTGTTAGTAAGCCAATTCATCTTCAATTGCTCAATCTATTTACAATTATATTGCTACTTACGGCAGAATGTCGAGATTTCTAATATCAATTGGTTCAGTGGTATTTTTCGAAACATGCAAAATTGACGATTAGAGATGATCTTCAGTTAGATTAAAGTTTAATTGCTATTTTGCACTATTTACAGATATAGAAAAAGAATACATATTAATGCAAATCGAAACATTTGTCATACCAATCAAATTATGAACGCTTAGGTTCTTTCGAATTCAAATCAAGAGTATAACTTCAACTGACAAAAGCTGTAGGTGTGAGAGAGCAAGGAAGGCGCATGACGTCAGCGATGCCAGCGCCATTTGATTCAAATAATTTTCACAGCTATTACGTGTAACGTAACAATCACTGAAGGGATAAGAAAATTTTGAACCTGAATTAGTCAAGACAGGAAGGGTTTATATTCAGTCTAACAAAATTTACGTCTAAAATATTAATACTTGGAGGGGTTCACATGTGCACATCCATGCATAATTTCTGAACCAGTTATGACCTTGACAACCAATAGGGGAGATTATTTAGTCATTAACCCTCCTGAGGTTTGTTTCAACGAGGTATCGCTTCCTTAGCAAACGTGAACAGATCACTATGTTGACGTGATATCTCATAATTAAAGCAAAACTGATCACATCCTGATGCCTTCATAATGGAAAAATCGACAATATCTGGATGAAGAGATATATCAGCAGCGAAATTGATCAGATTTGATAGACAAGATATCTTATCGAATCCCCTTGGTTATTTGAGACGTGGAGTGGAAATTTTGTGACACCTGTTTTGTCCTAGACTGTGAAATAGAAGTTTTTTAACATAAAAAAAACTGATCAGCTCCAAGCTTATTAAACATAATCATCAATTTAAATTTACCAACAATATGTTTTAATAGGACAACCTTCAAATTCAGGAATTATTCTTACTATAACAGCGTCCTTTATTAAAATATTTTCAATCAGAGTTTCCCGCTCAAGTCGTAAATATTAAATTAGAATCTCGGTATCAGTCCATTAATATTTCAGGCAGTATTTACTGATTGCATCCGAATGATTGTTTAAAATCTGATAATGCTATCATAGGTATTGATGAAATATACGTATGTAATTCCCAAACAGCGTATTTTAACTAATAAATATTTACGGTCGTTTCATAATTGATTCTCAGACATCATATTTCAAACTGTTATTGTTAATAGAGTAGAAGGCGGGTTTATGGGATGTTATGGATAAGTTTTGAGGTTGGAGAACTGTTTGAGAACCAGACATGTGTGGAAAGCTAATGCTGCTTGAAAGTGTCTCTATTAAGATACATCGAGCTATTATTGTTAATAGAGTACGAAGTGGATTAATGGAATGTTATCGGTAGGTTTTGAATACTGTATTTGAGAATCAATAATACGGGGAAAATTAATAATGTTACAGATTGTCTGTACTGGATTGGCAATATGAAGATACCTTATATATATATATCAATGCATTTATATGTATAGTTCAAAGTAAAATATTTGAACTAATGGCTATTTAATGTAATTTCATATTTGATTCTCAGACATGTTTCAAACTGTTGCTGTTGATAGAGTAGAAAGTGGGTTTATGGGATATTATGTATAAAGTTTGGGGATGGAAAACTACCTGAGAACCAGACAAGTGAGGAAAGTTAGCGCTGCTTGAAGGTGTCTGTATTAAAATACATCGAGCTATTATTGTTAATATGGTACGAAGTGGATTAATGGAATGGAATTGGTAGGTTTTGAATACTGTATTTGAGAATCTATAATACAGGGAAAGTTAATAATGTTAGTTGTTGTCTGTATTGAATTGGCAATTTGAAGCTATCATAGATATCAATGGCATTTATATGTATAATTCAATATAAAATATTTGAACTAATGGCTATATAATGTCGTTTCATTATTGATTCTCAGACGCCTGTTGTTTAACTTGTTGTTAATTAGACTTTGTAGTGGACTTATGAAAGTATGGAGAAGTTTTGAATCAATATTATGTTTTAGAAAATGCTAATGCTTCATATTGTCTGTATTAAAATGACAATTAATAGAAATTTACGATTATTTCATTGAATGGTATGAAATACATTACAAAATTATTTCATATTTTGTTACAAAAAGGTGTAAAGTTTTTATTTCATATATGGCTGTTTCTTTTGTGCATTAAAGGGTAAAAGGTTTTCTTACTCAGCGGCGTATATACACATTGGCAATCAATCGGTAAGGATCTTCTGAATTAAATATGACATAGATGAGAATATAATATACTGCCATAGTATACGTTGATTCTGAAGGGAATATTGTATACGATGCAAATCTTTCCAATCGTTTTTCAGATGAATCTATTAAGTATTTTTAGCTATGTTAATATATAAGTTTAGGAATTGTCTGGAAATCCTAGGGTCTCTGAGCGAAGAAGATATGTTCTGCAATAGATCCCCTCGCCCTATACAATTGACTAAAATTGGACCTTCAGCCCTGTCGATAGGATATTCCACTTGGATTGGTCGTCCGAATCATCAAAAATATTCAAAACCATCAATGCCATCAATGCAAAACCACAAATGCAGAAGAGCTGAAAACACGAAACATAAAAATTAAGGGACTAGTTGATTTAGGACACCTCTGATGGCCCTCGCTAAATAGGGTGGATGCAATTATATTATTACACAACACAATTTCCGAACACATATATCGTTTTGACATCTATATTAACCCGAAATGTGTCCTTTGCAAAAGAATAGTTGATATGAACTAGGGCCGCCTTTTAAAATGTTCTTCGGCAGTTTTTTTTTTTTTTTTGGAACGCACCCATAAACGCTACTACTGTAAGACCGTAGAACTTTTAAAGCACGGGGCTCCTTTTTATTTTTTACTACTGTTTCTTTTTGTTCTGTGATATAACTACGTGCGTCATTACGTGACACACGGTGTTAATAAATGTATTCCTCTATAAAAAAAAAAGTGTTATATTCGATACATCAATATATTAGCTCAGGTGTGACCTCGTCATCTAAGGGTGGTTCAAATTTACGTGCTGCTGTCCTTGGATCTTTCTCTTTGGGTTTAAACCCGGACCGTCATGAATAGCCCGTTACATTGCTCCAAAATGACGTTAATTAAAGCACCTACCTACCTATCTACATCTATTTATTTTTAAAAAGTGTACATCAACACTAGCGAGTCACATACACAAGATAATAATGATAATGGTACTTTATCCTGATCATAGGTTAGCATGTGAAAACATCCAAGAGCCTTTTGAAAGCCGTTAACAAAATATTAATATCTTTGAAGATTAATTCTAAAAGGACGAAAGGGGCCTTTGTGTCTCTAGCGCTGTTTTTCAGAATATAATTTGCTTACCAATAAATTTAATATACTGCTATTTTAAGACTTTTAATTAATTGGTACACATGTTCATTATGTTTTTATTAAGTTGGGGTAGCTACCATAGAGAACATGGGGTATATAGAACCATATACCCAAGTATAGAAGCATATAAATTATATAGGACCATATAACCGAGTATAGTCTATGTAACACGGGTATACAGTACCATAAAACCGGGTACATAGGACCATATACCCAGTAATACAAAAAGGACTCCATTGGTCACTATGCTATTTCGCTATAATATCGCGAAAATTTCTCCGTATGGGGATGGGTATTGCACAACAACAGTCGAAAAATTTTTTTATTGGTATTTCCCCTGTACATTCTGTTTCCAAACGTTAGGTTCTCTTCCCTAGCTATGAACATAGGCACAGAACACTCCTTTAGGGGCAGTCTGCTGGCTGAGTATTAATTATTTATCGTGTTGAAGTGATAAAATATTGTTGTTGAATTATAATCTATCGTGTATTGCCTAATATAATCTGTCTAATTTGATCCACAGAAACTTTCTGACTGAAACCTACTAGTGATTTACTACTAGATTTATATGGACAAGATATCTCGTCATTATAAGAAAATCGACATATATTGATCGGCAATGCCTTGATTAAGAGATATTTTGTCATTTACAAAACTGGTCAGTTCTTGATGGACAAGATGTCTCGTTGAAACCCCTTGAAGTTTTAATAGATCTCAAAACTGGATCGATCTATTTTTGTCAATTATGGGTATGGTATTCTACAGAGTGAAGATCTCCAATCATTTTGATGGGCCGCAGTAGCCAAGTTGTAAAAGCAATTAGTTAGAAACTGGAGGGTTACGAGTCCAAAACTCAGTTCAGTCAAACAACCGACGTGTACATTGTGAGCTTATGCATGTTAAATCTGCTATGACCATAAATGTCTCATGTTTGTATTGTGTGGAGTTTTGAAGAGTGGGGTGCTAGCTCAGGTGTTGAACTTCCTAATCTGACCGTCATTTGAAATTACGAGACGTTTTCCTTGACTCTTCCATTTAGGGATTACAAAGGAATTAATACTTGGAAGACGGAAGGGGCCTAGGTATCTCTAACGCTGTTTTCCAGTCTATAACACATAACTACCTTTCCAGAGAATTAAAAAAGGTGTCATTGATGACTTTTAACTATTTGGAAAACACTCTTTGTGAATTTAATTCATTTAGCCTAGTTACAATAGAACCATATATATATGAATTAAAGGATCATATACTTATATCATATAACTTGGTATATAGGATCTTATAACGAGGTAAATAGGTCCATATGACCAGTAAGTTCCTTGCAGTTGCTAGTTGGGGGTAACCCGGGTTGGAAAAGAAACGATCAGGCCAAATACCGTCGTATGCAAAGGGGGATGGTGTACTTTAAATCTGTCCAAGCACCAAATGTCTTTACGTTGGCGTGGTTACTAATATTCCGTTGTGTTGCTCCAGTGGGACGAGCGTTAATTAAAAATACCAAAACACAATATCAGTTGAAATTTGGATCTTCCATATAGGGATAGATACCGAACCCTCGCCAACAGTCCTTTGTGTTTCCCCAGTGCGACGTTAATTAACTACCTACCAATTTCGATATTTGCAGATAAAATATTCACATAATTATTTGCTTTAGTGACTTCTCCTTTTCATTGCAGCCGATCCACCCATTATAACCTCCCGCTTCGAGGAACAGACCATCACCCCAGGCCACCCGGTCTCGCTCCGGTGCATCGCCAATGGCCACCCCCTGCCTAAGATAACCTGGACGGCGGAGGGAGAGAGCATTCCGTCCTCCACCCGACTGCGACTCGGGGACTTCGTCACCCAGGACGGCAGCGTCGTCCACAGCTTTCTCAACATTAGTTCAGTGGACGTCGGGGACGGCAAGGATTACGCCTGCAACGCTGAGAACAACTTCGGATTCGTGTCCCATCAGGCAAGGCTCAATGTGCCGTCCTCGCCCGTCGGACGATCACCTCAGAACAAGACCGCCCTGGTGGGGCAGACGGCGGTGTTCTCGTGTCCTGTTGCTGGTTACCCGCTTTCAGACTACTTGTGGGAGAAAGGTAAGATGTTTGTTTTGATGGTTCTTTCTGGATTGTGTGTGCATGTTGGCCCTTCTGGTGGTTTGCTCGACGAGGTATCTCGTCATTTGCAAATCTGAGCAGTTTTTGGTGGACGATATGTCTTGTCATTCGAGAAAATACTGACCAGATCTGGATCTCGTTTTTGTCAAAAAATCATCAATACCTTGGCGACGAGAGAGATCCCGTTATTATAAAAACTAATATGATCTTGATGGACAATGTGTCTTGTCAGTAGAAAAAACTGACCAAATTGTGATGGATAAGATGTCTCGTCATAAGAAAAACTGACCAAATCTTGATAAACGAGATACCTCGTCATTTGCAAAACTGTATAGATCTTGATGGACAAGATATCTCGTAGAAACAACTTGGAGGATTGAATTCTGACAATGCTAAATAGTTATAGTTATGTTAATAGTAAATGCTAAATAGCTGAGAGTGCAAAATTAGAATCCATTACTAGGTAAGGGAATTCATACAGAATTACAGTTAAGAAAGCTATCAGATCTGGATGAACTAGAGAGACCGTCTGATGAACTAGAAAATAAACACGATATCTCGTAGAAACAACTTGGAGGATTGAATTCTGACAATGCTAAACAGTTGCCGAGAGTGCCAAATTAGAATCCTCACCTAGGTAAGGAAATTCATAAAGAATTGCAGTTAAGAAAACTATCAGATCTGGATGAACTAGAAAAACTAACAAGATTTTGATGGACGGAGTATCTCGTAATCAGAAAAGCTGATCACATCTTAATAGACGAGGTATCTCGTAATTAGAAACACTGGCCAATTCATGGTAAACGAAATGTATCGTCATTTGCAAAACTATATAGATCTTGATGGATAATATACCTCGTCGAAACCACTTGGAGGATTGAATTATGACATTTCTAAACTTAGTTACTGACAGTACCAGGGTATAATCTTGACCTAGGTAAGGAAATTCATAAAGAATTGCAGTTAAGAAAACTATCAGATCTGGATGAACTAGAAAAACTAACAAGATTTTGATGGACGGAGTATCTCGTAATCAGAAAAGCCGATCACATCTTAATAGACGAGGTATCTCGTAATTAGAAACACTGGCCAATTCTTGGTAAACGAAATGTATCGTCATTCGCAAAACTATATAGATCTTGATGGATAATATACCTCGTCGAAACCACTTGGAGGATTGCATTATGACATTGCTAAACTTAGTTACTGACAGTACCAGGGTATAATCTTGACCTAGGTAAGGAAATTCATAAAGAATTGCAGTTAAGAAAACTATCAGATCTGGATGAACTAGAAAAACTAACAAGATTTTGATGGACGGAGTATCTCGTAATCAGAAAAGCCGATCACATCTTAATAGACGAGGTATCTCGTAATTAGAAACACTGGCCAATTCTTGGTAAACGAAATGTATCGTCATTCGCAAAACTATATAGATCTTGATGGATAATATACCTCGTCGAAACCACTTGGAGGATTGCATTATGACATTGCTAAACTTAGTTACTGACAGTACCAGGGTATAATCTTGACCTAGGTAAGGAAATTCATAAAGAATTGCAGTTAAGAAAACTATCAGATCTGGATGAACTAGAAAAACTAACAAGATTTTGATGGACGGAGTATCTCGTAATCAGAAAAGCCGATCACATCTTAATAGACGAGGTATCTCGTAATTAGAAACACTGGCCAATTCTTGGTAAACGAAATGTATCGTCATTTGCAAAACTATATAGATCTTGATGGATAATATACCTCGTCGAAACCACTTGGAGGATTGCATTATGACATTGCTAAACTTAGTTACTGACAGTACCAGGGTATAATCTTGACCTAGGTAAGGAAATTCATAAAGAATTGCAGTTAAGAAAACTATCAGATCTGGATGAACTAGAAAAACTAACAAGATTTTGATGGACGGAGTATCTCGTAATCAGAAAAGCCGATCACATCTTAATAGACGAGGTATCTCGTAATTAGAAACACTGGCCAATTCTTGGTAAACGAAATGTATCGTCATTTGCAAAACTATATAGATCTTGATGGATAATATACCTCGTCGAAACCACTTGGAGGATTGCATTATGACATTGCTAAACTTAGTTACTGACAGTACCAGGGTATAATCTTGACCTAGGTAAGGAAATTCATAAAGAATTGCAGTTAAGAAAACTATCAGATCTGGATGAACTAGAAAAACTAACAAGATTTTGATGGACGGAGTATCTCGTAATCAGAAAAGCCGATCACATCTTAATAGACGAGGTATCTCGTAATTAGAAACACTGGCCAATTCTTGGTAAACGAAATGTATCGTCATTTGCAAAACTATATAGATCTTGATGGATAATATACCTCGTCGAAACCACTTGGAGGATTGCATTATGACATTGCTAAACTTAGTTACTGACAGTACCAGGGTATAATCTTGACTTAGGTAAGGAAATTTATAACGAATTATAATCAAGAAAACTATAAGATCCGGATAAACTATACAGGTTGTTTCGAAAATCATGGCCAAAAATTTAAGGGGCGATAGAAAACATCTAAACAAGCAATTTTCACCATTCAATGCATGGGCGGAGAGCAAGTGATGAACCGCTAGACGGCGCTGTAATGCAAAGCATAAAGCGCGAGTTTTCTTACACATTGTCATTTCTACCGTGGATTTCAGAAGGCGTGGCGACGTACAGTAGCTAATCAGGAAAAGGCGACATGCATTTTATGTATGGTCTTGCGAATAGGAATGCTCTGGAAGAAGAAAGACTGTACAGGCAGCGTTTCCCGAGAAGACACGTGCCAGACCGAAAAATGTTAGAGCGATTGCATCGGTACCTGTGCAAATAGGGATCCTTTATCACCGGCAAGCATGATACAGGGCGTGGAAGCAGTATGCAGACGCCACAATTTATAGAGGACATTCTGCAAAGAGTGGAAAATCGCCCGGATATTAGCACGCGTGAGGTTTCCCGTGCCGTAAATGTGCCCCACTCGATTGTTTGGCGAGTATTACGGGGCGAAGAATTGCACCCCTACCATGCACAGAAAGTGCAAACCTTGATACCTGCAGATTATGCACCACGTGTCGAGTTTGCACGTTGGTTTTTGCAACAGCTAGCAGTGAAGCCTGATTTTAGTGCACGTGTGTTATGCACCTGTACTCGTGAAGGCATTTCTAATACGCACAACCTTCATGTGTGAGCTAGGGACATCAATATTTTTTAAAAAACATCGATGTATTGGTAATGGTAATGGTAATTTTAGTTAACGTCGTACTAGAGCAACACAACGGGCCATTGACGACTGTCCGGAATCAGTCCCTTAAGGGAAAGATTCGAGGACAACACCTCGTAATTTTGAACCACGGTCAGATGACGAAGCAACACCTGAGCTGGCACCCCACTCTCCAAACTTCCACGCCAACCCAACGTGAGGACTTTCGGCCACGACAGATTTAAGGTGCACCAGCCGCCTCTACACCATACGTTTACAAACATCCATGCCCGGACCCGGATTCGAACCAGGAACCTTCCGATCTAGAGGCTAACACCTTAACCACTATACTGGTTGGTCGGCTCGATGTATTGGAGTCGATGTTTTTGTAACATTGATGTTTATGATTATCGATGTTTTTACGTTATCGATGTTTTGTTTTTAAATGAAAAAAGTACCGTTATAAAAATTTAAAAAATAACCAAGTAGCATAATTTTTATAATCAGCTGGAAAAGTAGGGATGCGACATCGATGTTGATGTTTTCAAAATATTGATGTTTTTCTGAAAAAACTTTGATGTATTGGAGCCGATGTCGCATTACAAGTTGCTAAACCAGTTTTAAAAAATGGGGGAAAAAGTTTAAATACGCTGAATTTTAAAAACATCGATAGTTTGGGGGCGATGTATTATCAACATTGACGTTTTAATTTTGAACATCGATGTTTTGCTGTCGATGTCGCATCACTAGTTGCTAAAACAGTTTTAAGAAATGGCGGAAAAAGTTTAAAAACACTTAATTTTTAAAACATCGATGGTTTGGAGGCGATGTATTATCAACATCGATGGTTTGGGGGCGATGTATTATCAACATCGATGTTTTAATTTTCAACATCGATGTTTCGCTGTTGCTGTGGCATCACTAGTTGCTAAACCAGTTTTAAGAAATTGGGGAAAAAATCTAAATAAACTGAATTTTAAAAACATCGATGTTTTTGGGCCGATATATTATCAACATCGATGATTTAATTTTGAACATCGATGTTTTGCGGTCGATGTCGCATCACTAGTGTGAGCATCTAACAATCCGTACAACACAGTATACGTATCATGCGTATCAGAAGCGTTTCAGCGTAAATGTTTGGGCTGGAATTGTGGGTGACCATTTGACTGATCCATACCTTCTGTCATTCCGACTGGACGGCAGAACATACCTCACATTTTTACAACAGGTATTGTTAGACTCATTTCAACTTGTTGCAGCCAACATACAAGCATGTATGTGGTTCCAGTATGACGGAGCACCACCCCATTTCAGCTTGGATGTGCGTAGCGTTTTAGACGCTAAATTCCCAGGGCGATTAATTGTTCGGGTTGGCCCACACCTTGGCCGGCACGCTTACCCGATTTCTCCTGTCTGGACTTTTTCCTGTAGGGCCATTTAAAAAGTCTGGTCTACGAAATCCCCATGGACTCCGACGAGGACCTAGTTGCCAGGATTTCTGTTGCTGCCGGTGCCGTCCGACACATGCCGGGTGTTTTTGAAAAAGTGCTCCTCTCTCTACGTCACAGGTGTAATGCCTACATTAGCGCACATGCGGTTGCTCTTTAGAGCAGTTTCTGTAATTTTGCCACACATGTTGTCAGTAAAATTATTTAGTACCTCCTCTATCCGCTGGTGTTTCGTTCTTTCATGCGACAATAACGGCGGATACCACCTAGCGGTTCACCGCTTGCTCTCCGCTCATGCATTGTATGGCGAAAATTGTTTGTTTAGATGTTTTCTATCACCCCTTACATTTTTGCCCATGAGTTTCGAAACACCCTGTATATAGAGAGACCCCGTTATTAGAAAAACTAACATGATCTTGATGAAGGAGGTATCTCTTCATCAGAAAAACCAATCAGACCTTGAATGAGGTATCTGATCATTAGAAAAACTGACCAAATCTTGATGAAGGAGGTCTTCATCAGAAAAACCAATCATATCTTGAATGAGGTATTTGGTCATTAGAAAAACTGACCAAATCTTTATGAACGAAATATTTCCTCATTTGTAAAACTGTATAGATCTTGATGAACAAGATATCTCGTCAAAACCATTTGAGGAACATTGAATTATGACATTGCTAAACTTAGTAGCTGATAGTACCAGATTAGAATCATAACAAAATTGTAGTTAAGTTCTTTTTAAATGGTTCGATTTATATATTACTGGGAATGAGCAAAACCAAAATAAAATCAACTGCTAAGCGTTTTTTTTTTTTTTTTTCCGATTCGATAAAAGCTGAGATGTGGATTTGCGTAATTTTGCTAAAACAACACTTTAATGAAATTCTTAAACTGTCTGACTGCGGATAACAATGAAAAATATAGAAAAACAATCAGTATAAGAAAGAAAATGTGAGCAGTGTGAAAATAATATTAGCTCTAAAAAATGAATGCCAAATCGTGTGCGGACAAGGGGATGGTATGAAATGTAGGTGTGCTCGAAAGCTAATTTATGTAAAATGACTGAAGTGTGAATTTTATTGCTAGGATTTTTATTGGAAATAAAATCACCAATATTTTCCACCTTATCACCAATATGAAGTGAATGAAATGCTGTCACATATTATTGGATAATTTTATGTCATTTGGAGGCATTGAATATGAATTTGTAGGTGGATAATGTACTCATATATTATAAACGGATTTAAATATAGCCTGAAATGTTGAGCAACGGCACATAAAACAACAGCATTCGACGAATGTACCAGACGAAATAGACCAAAATGTCAAAACGCATTTCAACAAGAGAATGAGATGGAATTCAAGTAGCTATCCAGAATTTAATTTGTTAATCTGATTAAGTTGTGATTGTTTATACATACATTTTATTGGAAATGAGAATTAACACTAGTAAAGGTACATTTGAAAAATGTAATATATCATCTACATATCTTCACGTATCTTCTATAGATCTCCCCTATATCCTCTGTAGATCGATACAGGCATCTTCTATATGTATCCTATGAATATTTCTCTATGTATTCTTTATATCTCTCTATATTCTCCATGTATATTTCCATCATCATATATTATCCTTTATACATATCTCCTCCACTGAAAAACACTTCGCCTCCCTGTTTCAAATCACACCCATGATACCGCATTTCTACAAAGTTAAAAACACCCAGACCCTAAAGCATATGAAAACTGAGATATCGGCACAATTTTTTCGCTCTGCATGGAAACCCCCCAGATACGGAATTCACGCACCACCTGCCTGTAACTCAATGCCGGGTAAATATCGGAAACTGCTCCCAACGATAAAACGTGCTTTTATTGTTGTCTACCCGCCTTCGCTGTCAGCAAGAATCGACTTTTCAATCACTCTTTTCCAATCGACCTGGAATTCCAAAACGCCCCTGCACAAAATGATTACGCTTTATCTCACGACACGGGTTTGCTTTTGTCCGGTTGAATCAATAGTCGTTACTCCATAAAACTCCCTTATCGTCAAACAACTGCGGAAGCCGCTTCGTCGCAATTAAAATGGTGTCAATTACTCTTATTTTAAAATGTTGTTTGAGGTTTGGGGATTGTTTGCGTGGTCATCAACTTCTGCCGACTGTTCGCGAATTGGGTCAGGCAATTGCCTCGGGTAGAGGTATAGGCAATGTGCATACGTTAAAATGGAATTAAAGTATTCTAGTATTGCAATGTTGCGCAGATATTTTAATAATAACCAAAGATTGCATCTTTTGTTTGGTTAAATGTTTTGTAAAACTTCGGCTTGATTTTCAATACTGGAAGTTAGATGCACTCTGCTTACAACTTTAATTTTTAGTACCACTAAATTTGAGCTGATAATTAATTAAAATTGTGTCAATTATTCTTATTTAAAAATACTGTTTGACGTATGGGGATGGTTTACGGATCAACTTCTGCCGACTGTTCACGAATTGGGTCAGGCACCTCCAATAGAAGTAGAGGCAATGTGCATAAGTTAAAGTGAAATTAAAGTATTCTAGTATAATGAAATGTTGCAGATCGATAATAATAATAAAGCATTGCCCTTCGTGTTTAGTTAAATGTTTTGTAACACCGTATTGCCAGTGATCAACTTCTGCCAACTATTTGCTAATTGAATCAGGCAATTGCCTTCAATAGAGGTAAAGATAATGAGCAAACGTTAAATTGAATTAAAGTAATGCGATGTTATAGATATTTTAGTAATTATAAAACATTGCGTTTCTTGTTTGATCAAGTGTTTTTAAAACTTTATTGCCAGTGGAAACTACTGAATCGAATCCACTTTTATTATTTTTCGATACTGGAAGGAAGATACAGTCTTCAAGGCTTTCAGTCTACAACTAGAATTCCTCGTTGCACTACGTCTGGGCTGTTATGGTTGCGATAGGAACAAGGATCGTACATTTTAAGTAGGGGGTGATTAGTGTACGTCTCAATTTTGTTTTATATTTGACGGATGGTCGACATTGCGTTTCTTGTTTGATCAAGTGTTTTTGAAACTTTATTGCCAGTGGAAACTACTGAATCGAATCCACTTTTATTATTTTTCGATACTGGAAGGAAGATACAGTCTTCAAGGCTTTCAGTCTACAACTAGAATCCCTCGTTGCACTACGTCTGGGCTGTTAAGGTTGCGATAGGAACAAGGATCGTACATTTTAAGTAGGGGGTGATTAGTGTACGTCTCAATTTTGTTTTATATTTGACGGATGGTCGACATTGCGTTTCTTGTTTGATCAAGTGTTTTTGAAACTTTATTGCCAGTGGAAACTACTGAATCGAATCCACTTTTATTATTTTTCGATACTGGAAGGAAGATACAGTCTTCAAGGCTTTCAGTCTACAACTAGAATTCCTCGTTGCACTACGTCTGGGCTGTTAAGGTTGCGATAGGAACAAGGATCGTACATTTTAAGTAGGGGGTGATTAGTGTACGTCTCAATTTTGTTTTATATTTGACGGATGGTCGACATTGCGTTTCTTGTTTGATCAAGTGTTTTTGAAACTTTATTGCCAGTGGAAACTACTGAATCGAATCCACTTTTATTATTTTTCGATACTGGAAGGAAGATACAGTCTTCAAGGCTTTCAGTCTACAACTAGAATTCCTCGTTGCACTACGTCTGGGCTGTTAAGGTTGCGATAGGAACAAGGATCGTACATTTTAAGTAGGGGGTGATTAGTGTACGTCTCAATTTTGTTTTATATTTGACGGATGGTCGACATTGCGTTTCTTGTTTGATCAAGTGTTTTTGAAACTTTATTGCCAGTGGAAACTACTGAATCGAATCCACTTTTATTATTTTTCGATACTGGAAGGAAGATACAGTCTTCAAGGCTTTCAGTCTACAACTAGAATTCCTCGTTGCACTACGTCTGGGCTGTTAAGGTTGCGATAGGAACAAGGATCGTACATTTTAAGTAGGGGGTGATTAGTGTACGTCACAATTTTGTTTTATATTTGACGGATGGTCGACATTGCGTTTCTTGTTTGATCAAGTGTTTTTGAAACTTTATTGCCAGTGGAAACTACTGAATCGAATCCACTTTTATTATTTTTCGATACTGGAAGGAAGATACAGTCTTCAAGGCTTTCAGTCTACAACTAGAATTCCTCGTTGCACTACGTCTGGGCTGTTAAGGTTGCGATAGGAACAAGGATCGTACATTTTAAGTAGGGGGTGATTAGTGTACGTCTCAATTTTGTTTTATATTTGACGGATGGTCGACATTGCGTTTCTTGTTTGATCAAGTGTTTTTAAAACTTTATTGCCAGTGGAAACTACTGAATCGAATCCACTTTTATTATTTTTCGATACTGGAAGGAAGATACAGTCTTCAAGGCTTTCCGTCTACAACTAGAATTCCTCGTTGTACTACGTCTGGGCTGTTAAGGTTGTGATAGGAACAAGGATCGTACATTTTAAGTAGGGGGTGATTAGTGTACGTCTCAATTTTGTTTTATATTGGACGGATGGTCGACGGTGGAAATAAGTAGTTCAGTAGAAGAGATCTCGGTAATTGTGAAGGAAACCATAAATATGCATCTTCCAATTCGTCATTCAGTACATATGCGACAAACATTTTAATGAATTTATTCAAGCAACAATTATAGTAATGGGGCAATCTTACGTTCCGACTGCAACATACGGGTGCAGGCTTTGCTTCCATCTGTCTACATTAGGGGACGTTACAAGAGTAACAGATTAACAATCGGAGGGTTTGGAGTTCTAACCCATCCAAAGACAAAGAAAGAAAGAGGGCTGGTGCAAATTAAATATGTCATGGCCTCAAATGTTCTTACGTTAGCATAGTATGGAAGTTTTGAAAGTGGGGTTCTAGATCACCCAGAGTTTTTTTTTTTCCTATGGTATTGATTTGGAAACCGTCGCCAAGTGCCAGTTGTTTTTCTGAAATTGTGACGTCACTTAAAATACCTCCTTAACTATATTATGTAGTAGAAGGTAGCTGTTCTCGTAGGTCAGACAGACATTGCACATTTGTGGAAAGGTATTGATAATGCTACATGTAACTAAATACCATAAAATCTCGTACAGTGCTTTAAAAAAGCTGACCAAGTGGACTAATGGTCAGGATTTCTCGCTTCAGGATCGAAAATTTTCTAGTTTGAAACCCGGGTAAAGAATGGATGTTAGTCCGTCTTGAATAAAAGTGTGGATTTTCAATGAACGGGTTGTGCCTAGAATGTGTAGCATGTTCGTGGAAAGCTACGTAAGCCCACCGCTGTGGTGCACCGTGTGGTTCATAAACACGCATTTGCTGTGCGATGGTATATGGTGAATATTGGTCAACTGTCTGAACATTTAAGAAATAGTGCTTAAAACTATATTCTGATGTCTCAGAATGCTTATTGCGAAGCTTATACTTTGTTCTCCCTTTCTCAATTTTCTCGAGTCCTAATAAACACGGAAGAGGATTTTATAGTCAATATACTACAAGCAAATACGAATTGAATTCGTTTTAAATAAGATATTTCTAAATATTGAAATTTGAAATTATTCACTTTTATTTGGAATAATGTGTAGCGTCTTCTTATGCTTGACTCTTTCCACTGATTTTTGAAATTTTGCTATAAGATCTTAATTGACAAAAAATTAGTTTGGCAAACTGAACCTTTTTCTGTAATATTTTCATCGAGGTTCACCATCTTTTGTTCGAAGAATATTTATATCGATCTCAAGTGTTTGGCTCTTTTTTGTTACATACAATTCCTTTGCATCGTCATAAAGTTGGCTGAGTTTCTTTGAAGTGGTAAAAGGAAATTATCCATCAAATAGAATGTACACAAATATCCATAAAAAGGAAAATTACGTATGGGGAAATGTTGTCACAAGACTGTCTGGAGATTTTTTGCTAAATAAGTATGCATTCTGAATCCAAAAGTTTTTATCAGTTCTTCCAATACTTGTTCCCTTCACATCCTAATAGTTAAGCAATCTATATTGGAAGATGTTTTCCATAAAGAGGAAATGCTAGTGTATTAACCATTTGTACATCAATATTGTTTTGCTAGCTTAAATTCGTAGTTTTTCAGTTTGTACCTTGAAAAGTTAACAGTATATTTCATAGCTAGAAAAAATATTTTTTCAGTTATACTGTTCCGAGTAAAACTTTTTTTTACGCATTACATTGGATTTCTAAACTGCTTAAAATGCTGTAAAAGTGTAAATGTGACATGAAGGTTTGAAAAAAGGACTTTGGAATTGAATATTCAGTAGAAAAAAATACTTTTAGTGAACGTGTTTACTTGGAATTACTATTGCGAAGATGAAAATTGATTATCTGACTTCTTATAACTTTATAGTATAAGAAAATGATTTTAACAGAAAATTTTACTTGACGTTCGCTCAAAAATGTCATATTAAATAAGTTTTTAACGCACATTATCGACTTATGAGTATGACACACTAAGTTAAAAATTTAAAGATGAGTTTTTAGGTTTTTAATATCAGGATATTTAGATCGAAATCCAAAAATATTTCAGCAATAAAATTCTGGGCTGTTCAGCATAAAATTCATAAAATTCAGCAGCACTCAAACGACCCACATTTTTTCATTGAGTTTGTTGCCGAAAGTTGTAGTGCAAGGGTCTTGTTGAACTATAATTGTTGGCCCTGAAAAGGACCGTTTTTTAAATGGCTCTGAAAAGATCCTCCGTTTTCTTTGATTTCTATTATAAACTAACTGCAACAACTCATTAAAATTTCCTTTTTTTTTTCAATAAAACTTCATCCGATAACGCTATAAATTCAATCGATGCGCGAGACTTCGCGATAAACAAACAATCGTACAATGTTGCCAAAACGCGATTACAAATAACGTCTTTTTTGCGTGCCACATAAGAGAATTATATATATAGATAGATTTTTATGAATATATGCACTTATCCCTGATATTAAAAGTTAAACTACATTTCATTTTCAAAATTACATGCATTTCAAGTAAAGCGTGTAATTACTGCAAAGTAAACTTATAGATTTAGTTAAATCATATTTTACGTTGTGTAACTTTTTCACTATGAAAAAAGTACCATAACTCGATATATGTTACGATTCACTCCTCTCTATCTTAGCCATGAGTAAACACGTGATTAAACTTTTATATACAAAACATGCACTATATGTTTTCAACGATAGTTAATTAAATTGGTTCTCTAAAATTAATTTAATAAACATTCTTGGATATAATTTATAGAGACAACTAATCTAATAAAAATAATACTGAAGCAAAATATCGGATGTGTTGGAGGAATTTGAAATTATTTCGCATGCTAAATGGCGATTAAATTAATAGAAAACTAGTTGCTGCTAATCAAATCACTGTCTTTTTGGACTGAGAAGTTAATTAACTCCTCAAGTGGGTTTGACGAGATATCTCGTCCATCAAGACCTGATCATTTTTAATAATTACGATATGTCTAGTCCATCAATATCCAACCAATTTTGCAATCACCAAGATATTTCCGACTGTTTTGTGTTGAGGAGGCCAAAATCTCGGTTGTTTTCTTCTCATGCCAAGATATCTCGTCGATGAAAATCTGGTCAGTTTTGCTAATGGAGACGTACCTTATCGAGACAACCAGCCTGCGAGTAAGTCAGATCTGGTCAAAAGAAGATTTAGCTTAAAAACATATTTATAAAGTTTTATTGGATCCGGGCTCTCCTACACCTAAGACAACTTTGACTGAGTATTGAGTCTCGTAAATGCTATGAAGGTTTTTAAGAAATCTATTACGGTGACATGCAAAGAAATGGAGTATCGCGAAAAAATATATATTGAATACTGTGAATATGTTTCCACCCTCAGTCAAATTTATTAATGAAGAAATTAGATTTTAGTTTAATTTTAAATATTGAAATTCCAAAAAAAATGTTCATTTTTAAAACTACTTTGGAAAAAGCCATAAAAAATACTATTACCTCTAGCAACTTGATGGAGAGTCAAAGCATGAATATTAATATCCAAAAGGGAATCGTCCTTCTGCACGAAGCATAATTTGAGGTATCACTGTTCAATAAACATCTTAATTAACTAATATATAAATATATATTTTTAAAGCATGTAATTTCTTATTTTAAAAGTACAAGTAAATTTTTTTAAATAGATTTAAAATAAGATGGATTACGTTAAATTAAAACGTGTAGTCATACGTTGGAGTTCAAATAATAAAATATACACATCAAATTATATTAATACGTATATTTCAAAATTTTGATACAGCTTTTCATTGAAAGACGATTAAAATTAACTAAATTTAATTTGTTTTATGGGTGTTATTGAAAGCTGTTCTACATAGTCAAGTAATTACATCTATCATTCTAAATAGGTACGTGCTTTCCATTTAGAAATCGAATTTCTGAATTTAAAAAAGTACCATAAGGGTTCAATTTAAAACTGTTAGCCTGTTGGAAAAAATTAAATTTAAACAAGACTTTGTTGATATTGGAATAACATCAGTTAGTAATTTTGAAATATTGAAATTTTTTGTTTTAAGTGACAGAAAGTCGAAGTTGCTTTCTCTGCTTATTGAAGCTGTTCTTACCCAACTTAGATACATGTGAATCATTCGTTGAATGTAGTGCCTTTCGTTTTGTGAAAGTGCTGTAAAATAAACCTTTTGTTCATTGAAAAATTGTTATCGATAAAGTTTAATTTGTATAGACTGATTACATTTATTTCAATCACAAGCTGTATTATTCCAAATGCCGCTGAATGGAAATTTTCATGAAAACTTGCGTTAATCACGAATGCCGTAACAAGTTAACTAACCATCCTCTCATATTGATGATGAAATTCGAAAATATCGCATACTAGGTGCACGAATGGCACAAGTAAAACATATTCATATGAAAATTAAGTACAAAACTATCTGCTAAAAATTTGCTACTTTTACTGAAAATGAATGCACGGGAATTTTCGTAGTCCTTCGAAAACTCAAAACCTCCTTCTACAGTAGCTATATTACAAAAAAAAATTCAGCAAAAGTGCGACGAATATGAAATGAATTATATGGAAGAATAAAACATGTATGTATATTTGCGTCCGAAGTAAAATATAGAAGCGGCAGAGAAGTTAAAATGGATATTAAAAAAACTTTTTTTTACAGTACACTTCAATGATGCTAACAATTCTACGTGAAAAATAATTGATGATGACTTTTCAATCAACGCATTATTAATTCAACCTGAGCAAAGCCGGGTACTTCTGCTAGTTATATATAAATTAGGTACTAACTAAAGATTAAATTACACCTATACCTCGCTATATGACCGCCCTTTATACGGTATTTCGTTATAATTTTTTAATTATGGCACTATTTTGATTTACGGTCACAATGTTTCGTTATGCGGCCCAAAAATGTTGCCCGTACTCCGTACTGTTAGCGACTTTCTGTTTAGTTTCAGCTTCTTCCTTTAGGCAGCCCTGCCACATTTTGCCTCACGAAAATATAAGGAACGTTTGACACAGCATTGTCATAATTTTACTGCTTTTCGCTTTAGTGTAGTTAGACGTGTTTATTCTTGTTTTCTTTCTGGTTGGGTTTTGCTTCCGTTTGTATTAACTGGTGAATTGTAAACATATTTCGTAAGTATGTATTAGAAATACTGTATTTATGTTACATATTTAATGCATTCATTAAATTTTTTTAATATACTCGTTCGTTTTTTAGGAAAAATACCACTGAAACGTACATTGAATTTGGAGATCGATACTGATAAAAATAAAACGAGAAGCCGGAAATCTGGCAAGCTAGAATTTTTTATTACATGCATACGTATGTCCATATGATTTCTTTTGTTTTTAATTTATATGCTTATTTTTTGAATTTCTGTTTATTACATGGTTTTGTATTTTTATATTTATCTAAGCAATTTTATAGGAAGTAAAAAGAATGAAATGCTTTATGAACTGAAAACAATATTATTTTGTAAAAAATTGCACCAGATCCAATTGAATTTGTACTGGTTTGTACCAAAATAATTGTTTCGGTATACGGTTTTTCGTTTTTCAGACAACTTTTCCGGAACGTTTCTAAACCGTAAAGCAAGGTATGGGTGTAATCTAAAATTTTCGCACTTTAATTATATTTATCATAAACCAATGATCTTTTTTGTAAAAAAATGAGACCATTAGAGACAAAATATAAAAATAATCTTCAAGTGCATACGTACACCTTAGTATTGATGATTATCTCGATAAAGTATCTCGTCATTAGCAAAATTGACCAGATCTTGATGAACGATATACCTCGCCACTAGAAAAAACTGATCAGATCTTGATCTCGCATTCATTGAAAAATCACCAACGGCAATATTGTACTTGGTCAGGTCTTGATGGACTAAATATATCGTCAAACCCACCAGGAGGATTGTGAAAAAAATGTGAGACATCTTTAGGTTATCATTTAATTTTGCAAATGAAAATGATAATATCATGACCTAATAAATTTAATCATTTTCATTTAAAAGCCCCATTTTCATCAGGAAATGATGGTAAGTACGTACTACGGTAAGGTTTGAAAATTTGGCGAAACTGAATTTCCCATCTCCCTGAAAGACGGAATTATGTAACTGGTGCAAGGATCATTTACGCTGGCCTATAGAGCTACAAGCTCATTCCAGAAACGAGGTGAGATCACCTCGTAACGAGGTTTCGAAATTAACAATCTCAATGTAACGTCATTTTATACCATCATCCCCGCTTATGAAATTACTCGGAGAGAATATTATTTTCGCCAGCCAAGAATACCTGGGAACTGGCCGAGGTATTTTATGACATCCCATCAGGTAACCTGTGAAGGGCCACCGAGGGAAGTTATTAAATAATCAGCAACAAAACGTAATTGATTCTGAAATATTGAGAATACCCTCTCGGATAACTTAATTAATTATATCAGAGTGTGTTATGCGAAGCATTAAACCAAAATGAAATGTAATGCGTTTCTGATTATAACTCTGGGACACAACGGCTCAGACCGAGAAACCATGAATAAATGCTGAATATATGCTTCCAGAAAAATAAGGATACTTCCGCGTGACTTTTCAAGAAGGTGGCTTTAAATTTGTTGGTGTCTTCTTTTGTGTGTAACCTCAATTAGCTAATAATTTAAGGCTTAGCCTAAATTGAATGGGGCACATAACATTTGATTCTCATTCATTTCACTCTAATGGGTTAAGGCTGATTTGAAGGCTTTGAAGGTCTTAGCGTCTGTTCTGGTAATTGGATTGTGGCAGTGACTGATAATGTCTGTCCCTCAATCGGGAGTAATCCGATAATAGGCGGGAAGAAGACAGGCACGAGAATACTGAAAGTAATTAGAGGGGAAAATGCGAATTTCTTTTAGGGTGTTTGTCGTCTTTAAGAGACAAGGCGGTTCGTAAATTGGTGTTTGACCAGCTATTTGTCAATTTTAGAACGCGGTTTAGAGCTGGAGGGTACAGATAAGCCTACTTATAATGCATTAAAGGAATTTCGTTGGTACAGTTAATGAGTTTCTTTTTACTTCCAGACTGTGGTTCGACTATAGAAAATATTTGGCCTTAAGATGATAAAAATCAATCTTACTATGATAACGTTGTGAAACATTTGCAACTTGAGGTGTCTGGATTGAAATTGGTCTGATGTGAGTTATGGATAAAAAAAGGTGACGGTTCGAGTATTTACATGAATTTAGTAAACCAGGGGGCCTCTTAGGCCCTGTTCACATGAGAAGTTTTCTAACGCGCGTTTTCCAAAGTCAGCTTTTCTAATGCATTAAATTATTTTTTTTATTCCCTTAAATTCACACAAATATCTATATTTGCGGTCGTTGAAGATAGAAACTTGAATTACAGGAATAAAAAACATAATTTAATGCATAAAAAAGCTAACCGTGGAAAACGAGCGGTGGAAAAACCTCATGTGAACAGGGCCTTTTCCAAAAACAGTATTATTATTTAATTTAATTTAATTATTTATAATTTTATTATTTAATTATTTATAATTTTATTATTTAATTATTTATAATTTTATTATTTAATTATTTATAATTTAATTATTTAATTATTTATAATTTAATCATTTAATTATTTACCGTTTTATTAATTAATTATTTATTAAATAATTAACTATTTATTTAAAGAAAATCACGTATAAGGTGTCAATCTGGTGTAAAATTTTACGCGAATTTGAAATCCGTTACATTTTTCACTCTATCTTCAACGATCGCAAAGATAGAAACTTGAATTAGAGGAATAAAAAAAAGATAATTTAAAGGATAAAAAAAAGTTGACCTTGGAATACGAACGTTATAAAAAACCCAGGTGAAAAAAGCCTTATACTTTAATAAAAATATCAGAAAGTGGTTTTTCCCTTCAACTATGTAAGGAGTCTTGTCACTTGAAAAATCGAATTCTTCGTAGGATAATTGGTCCTTACAAAAGTCACAAATTTTCATCCGATATCAAAATATCACTCATACAAAAATTACAACACTCTAAACATTCAATAAATGGGACACCAGGAAAACACATATACTGTCTACAACTCAAAGCGAACTATGCAGAAACATGCTATGGATTTTAACTTAAGATTTAACTACTGGATTTTAATTAAGTGGTTTCGACGAGTTATATCGCCTATCAAGATCTGCCCAATTTTGCTAATGACAAGATATCTCGTCGTCAAGATATTGCTGAGGTTTTTTTTTATTATGACCACAGATAAACTAAGTTTTACTAATTATGAAATATATTGTCCATCAAGATCTGGTTAGTTTTGTTAATGACGAGATATCTCGTTTGTCAAGAACTGGTCAGTTTTGCTAGTGACTATAAAGACCCCGTAGAGATAAAACCAGGAGTGTTAAATTCCAAAAGTAGAAGACAAGCGTACGACCGTTTGCCTTGAAGCTTCATAAGGTGAAAAGAGTCCTCACAGAGACATCTCATAAATGAAGCGCAAAGACCGGTACATGTTCAGTCTACGTTTATAGCGGTGGCAACGGCATTTCCGCTTTTTTTTTTTGGCTCACTTTTAGTAGCGAGTTAAGCCAGGTTATGGCAACCTATCTGCAAAACCGTTATCCCAGTTTTTATGGTAACCTCGGCAAGCGAAAGGTTTACATTTTCATTTTGAATTTTAAACTGTTTTTTTTATTTCATTGGTTCATTTAAAATTATTCTTTTCTTGGCGACTTTAGAAGTTCGCTAAAGCGCCAGGGCTGTTGTCACAGCTATAAACGTAGACTGAAGCTGTATCCAAAGACCAACACTGCTTATATAAGCTGTACTGAGACAATATAACGATAACATCATTGAAAGACATAGTCAGGAGAGTTAGGATATCTACTGCATATGACCAATACCTCTAACCAATGAGAAACACCAATTATTGAATGTCTAAGTAATCCAGCCTCAGATAGAATCGTGGGATCAAAGTGCGGGAGAAAGAACACATTTGAAATCGAAATTGATGTCCGCTAAGATTGAACCAAAACAAACAATGTTTTCAATACAGTGTGTGGTGTTCTGGGCTTTAATGGAAGCTAAGCCAATTATTACCAAATGAGTTCTTGTTAAAAAATAACATCATTTGATGTAATTTGTCTTTTCAAATTTTTTTTCACTGTACTTTTGTTTGATTTATCGCCAGAAAAAGAAAATGTTGAAATCAAGATACATGTGTAATAAGTACAAAGTAATCTTCAGCTTTTAATAAATGAAACGCCATGATATCTTGACTTACAAGAAAGGTACGTTTATTGTCCTGTTCAGAGAGCTCTGATTGAGCACTTGTATATATATATATATATATATATATATATATATATATATATATATATTATTGCGTTTCCTTACTTTCTTCTCTGATTTCTATCTTCCAGATTTTTCAATGCCTTTTCAATCCAGACTGCTGAAGAATTTAGAGCTTTTACAAGTAGACTAAACAATATTATGCTTTATCATAGCTCGAATCAACTGTTTTTATCTAGGTAACATTGACGAATAAATCCAGTAGCTGTTGATTTTATACTGTCTGCATCTGATTGTGTTACTTGCCAATATATCAATAGCTAATTTTTCTTTCTTAAGGAATACATATACAGATTTGCCATCTTTCTACAATTCCAATGTCAAAGGACTAACACGAGAGAAAAGCAGCCAAATAAATTATTTTTTTTTATTTTGCAGATGGTGAAAGTCTTCCTATCAGTCATCGTCATGAAGTCAGACCGGATGGGAAACTTGTCATACATTATGTAGAAAAGAATATTGACGATGGGACATATTGGTGCACAGCTGGTAATAATCGAGGAGTTTCTGCAAGAGGAAGAATCGACATTACTGTTGTTGGTAAAGTATATTCATATTATTCAAAACTACATACTATACAAATTCAGGGATTTTTGAAATCATCGGGCCACATTGTAGAGGGTGGTAGAGGTTGACCAAATTAAACATTTTTTAAGGAATGTGTGTCCAGAGATGCCGCTTTAAGGTTGCAGGAGGCGCTGATTAGGTTTGTCGGTAACATCATCTGTGTGGCATAAGTCGGCATTCCCTCTTGGATTTTCAACGGCATGCATCTACATGAATTCGGAACTCGCAGATATTAATCTAATGTATGTGCCTAATGTTTCTAATTTTAATATTTAGTGCATGTATTTCACGAATTTAAAGCTATTCGTTAACAATAATATTATTAAAAAACTTAAAAACAAATACTTAATTTCAATTATTATTTATTTATGATGGACCTGAAATAGTTCTGAAAAACATATAACAATTTTCATTCCCTGGAAAATAAGTTTTAAAACCCAGAGAAAGGCAATTTAATAGTCTTTCGTAATACAGAAAAACTACAACTTCAACGTTTCCGAATAAATATCAATAATGTAATTTTACAAAATGTTCATGTATTTCAAATCGTACAAATTAATTTAAAAAATAGTATAGTAGGTTACTTTATAGTTTATTTGAATTTCAAATTTCAGTGTTCTGATTTTTTTAAGTGTTATTTTCATTTGGAAAATCAAAATACCTAAAATGGCAAATCAAAAAAATATGTGACAAAATTATTTCACATTATAGTTTTAACATTGATCGCTTATTTGCAGTTCGTAATAAAAAGTATGTAAGTGCTTAAGAAATCCTCTCATTAAGAAAGCATTGATGATTTTTTGTGGATAAACTACTTCATTTTCTATTGTAAAATTGAGAACAAATACTATAGTTAAATGTGAAAGTAATTACTCTTCCCTTCCAAGTCCTTCATGATCTGGAGTCATTTCTTTCCGTGAGAACATGTGGTTCCCCACATCCTGTCTCCACAGTTGCAGTTTGTATGCTAGGAATTACAAAGCAAACTGCATAAAATAACATTAGCTTTAGGAAACACAATTCATCCGGCCTTTCGGAACTATTTTAAGTGGGCACCTTTCAATGTACTTCTTGAAGGACCAACATGACACGAACGATTTGTTATCTTTCTTTCATATCTTACTGAAAACATCACAGGTACCAATGTCAATGATAATTTAGTATCAAGGTGTGTCTGCTACTCCAGCATAGGACATTTTAAAATCTTGAATACGCAAATGGTCTTGAATGGTCAAAGAACGGCCGTCACCTTAGAATGCGAACAAAAGGCATTTCAAAGTGGCTAGTTTTATGAAACTACTATTGACAACACGCATTCAGTCACCAAAAGAAAAATATAGTATCATTGAGAATTATATATCCTTTCGATTTCTCACATCAACGTTCTACGATACCAAACCAATTACGAATTTCAAGCCTGTAAAAGTCTCCATTCAAAGATCAAACAAGAATATCCGATCTGAAGACAAAGTGAAGAAACGAAAGAACGCATAAATCCACTCCCTATCAGCTCAATCATGAAATATAATGATATTTCTCAATGAGAACTCTTTCCGGGTGACAAGTGGGACAGTGATTTACAATGGTGTAAAAGTTTGCCCCACCTCCAGCAGTTAAGTGACCCTTCTCATTCAACGGAACACAAAGAAGCTACCTTCCTCTAAATGTAGAGGCATTGCTTCACAAAACATAACCTCAACTCCGAAACCGACTGGAGGATGGTCGGATTGGGCATTTTCCAACAGGGCGACTTTGGTCGGATTGGGCATTTTCCATCAGGGCGACTTTGGTCGGATTGGGCATTTTCCAACAGGGCGACTTTGGTCGGATTGGGCATTTTCCAACAGAGCGACTTTGGTCGGATTGGGCATTTTCCAACAGGGTGACTTTGGTTGGATTGGGCATTTTCCAACAGAGCGACTTTGGTCGGATTGGGCATTTTCCAACAGGGCGACTTTGGTCGGATTGGGTACTTTCCAACAGAGCGACTTTGGTCGGATTGGGCATTTTCCAACAGGGCGACTTTGGCCGGCTTGGGATCGAAAGAGTTAATAAAATATTTATTTGGAATCCTCTTTCTCTACCATCATTTACAGTTTGGCCAGATATTTTTGAAACACGCTGCGTTGTATCTTTTTGGCGTAATCGGTATTGCATGCACTTTTTTAATCCCCTGAGTTGTTTGCACGCCTATTTCCGCTCTGTAACCCGCAGTCTTCTCTACATGAATTCCAACCAGTTTGCGCTTCTTGTCCAATATAGTAATTTCTCCTAGGTTTGTTTTCACCAATAGATGTGGTTATTTAATATGTATGTTGTGGTATACAAGCAATACTGCACTGAACAGTAATCACGTTATGACGAGGGTTTTCAACTCCAATACGAAGCCGCATAACTGATAAAGAGTCTGATCGCTAGCACGTATATCTGTTATCTATTCTTAAACTTACCAATCCTTTTAACGTTTTTACAGCTATTTCGATAGATGGAACTTAGATTTCTGTTGACATGTATTCACGGAAAAATAAAGTAAGTAATGTAATTCGCTTTGGATCGTGCTATATTGATCATGAGAAAAATTACGAGCGCGTACTTGAAAATATTGCATTAAATCTTTTCACGGTTAATTTTATACTCAAATATAATTTTTATTTTTAATTGTAATTTCTACTTAAGCTAGCAACACATATTCAGTAAACGTAATATTTTTTATCGAAATTCCTATTTATAATATTCTTTATTCCATATATAAAATATTCTTCAAAATGCATAAATTTGTTAAAACTTCATAAAAGTTTTTTTTTTTTTTGTATATTTTTATCTCTCACATTTGATATGAAAAAAATGTGTGTACCTCATTGGTATATATTATCTAAAAAATACTATGATGAAAAGATTAAACTGATATTTCATGACAATTGCATCAAGATCATATTGAAGTAATCATAAAACTTTGTCCTCTCTTAAATTATGTACAATGTCATTAAAGAATATTTTTACGCATTAAATAACTATGCAGAAATCGAATGAATAGTTCAAGATTATATTTTTAATCATTTTGAAGATGATTTGTGTACAAAAATTTGTATTTATGCAGTAACCAATTTAAATTTTCTGAGATAATGACATTAAGCATAATGCTTAATGCTTAATGAAACTTAAATTATAATGCTTAATGAAACTTAAATGATAATACTTAATGCTTAATGAAACTTCAATGATAATACTTAATGCTTAATGAAACTTCAATGATAATACTTGATGCTTAATGCTTAATGAAACTTAAATGGTAATGCTTAATGAAACTTAAATGATAATGCTTAATGCTTAATGAAACTTAAATGATAATGCTTTTCAACTATCATGATGGTTCCCTCGTATTATCGTTGATTTAATGTATATGGCCATTAGCAAATATGACTAGATCTTGATGAACGAGGTAACAAGTAGTTTTTAGACGAGATATCTCGTCGTTAGAAGAAAACTGCTTAGATTTTTATATCGTTGTCATAAACAGACCGGAAATATTTTGATGATGAGATACCTCGCCATTAGAAGAGAACTGCTTAGACTTTTATATCGTTGTCATCAACAAACCGGAAATATATTGATGATGAGATACCTCGCCATTAGAAGAAAACCTATGAGATATTTATCTTGTTATCATCAACAAACCAGAAATATTTTGACGATGAGGTACCTCGTCATTAGAAGAAAACCGATGATATATTTATCTCGTGGTCATCAACAAATTGAAAATATTTTGATGATGAGATATTTCTTCAATACTAGCCGGGCTGCGCAGGCTAGCGCTCGGCGGTGTGTAATAGTGCTTTTTTTAAACTTTTTTACGCACCGTAATCAAGCATGTTTAGATTTGTATATTTTATTTATTTTTATGAAACAATTCTTCAAATCATTGCGAGCGTATTCAATCAAATATTTAAGGAAAGTTGGTCGAAATATACATATACCGCTACAAAATTATACATGTCTAGTGATAGTTTGAAGGAAATAGACTTATCATTAAAATCCAACTCCTAAATAATATTTCTACAATAGGTAATATACCAGAACACATAATGCAAACAAAAATAAAATTCCAATCCTTGAAAAAATGCAAAATTCCGAAGAAAAAAAATACGTACGTATCTATTCAAACGTGTTGAATTTCGATTTCCTGAATATATTGTGAAATAGAATATTGCGACAAAAGACTTTTCAACGATATTGACAAAGACAATAATGATTTATTAACAAAAAAAAATACATATTTATAATACTTGGGAATCCTCAAATATGTCCACAACATCTCGCAGTCAACTCAAATACGCAAACACGGAATTCTAAATCAAATTAAAAAAGCAAACATTAATTCTGAAGTGGCCAGATACCGGGTAGCAAAATTACGTTTAAATTACTTTTACCATCAAAGGAAGAAATAAGAAGTCAGTTCGAACATAAATTTTTACAATTTAATTCCTTACTTTGCATAGAAATTGACCTCGGCTATTTAAAAACAGCAAGAATTCAAAATATCTGGGTTATTTTATTTACGTTGATTGTTGCCATTCGACGATACACAAATAACGTCGATTTCGGGTCCACGTACGTTAGTGTTTTATATATATAGATTGGTTTGATCTTGATAGACGAGATATCTCGTCGAAATCACTTGGAGGTTTAACAACCGTTACCCACACGTTATCGAACAAATACGGAACTTTACATACACATCTTCACATCTTAACTATAGACGTGCTCTTTTTTTGTATTTAATGTTATGTATCTCTACTATTACAAAAGGAAGCGTTTGTCGGTTTGTTTTCTGCACGCTAAGTCCTGACGAATCCATAGCATTTACAGTAATGGGATTTCGAATAGAGGTAGTCGGAATTTTTTGCAATTTTTGGGTCACGGTGAATTTTAAAATTCAATCTAGAACATTTTAAAATAAATTTAACAAAATTTATTTATTATTGCTTTTTTTGGAATGGCAACAGCAAATAAGATCATAGATTCAAAATTTCATTTTTTTTTTCGTTTTCATTTTGTGCGGAGGAATGTATTCCCAACAGACAATAAATACAAGTAAACTTTTAACTGGAGTTATATAGTTCTTTTTCTATCTCCCAGACCGTAAGAATAGAGTAAAAGTTTCAACGGATTTGAAATCTGCGGAATGTTTTACACCAGATTGATACCTTACACTTCGGGCACGGTCAACGCCAGGCTAGCCACGCAGTGGCTAGTAGTAAATAAAAGACAATTTATTATTAAAAGTTAATGATCCCTATTTGTACAACAAGTAAAAAATTAAATGATATCAACAACTGATAATTTGCCTAAGCAAGGAGCTTTTTTAAAGATAACTCTCAAATCTGACTAAATCATATTGAAACAGGTATCTTATTCGCTAAACAACTGAGTAAATCTTGATTGATGAGAAACCTAGTCATTGGAAAAAGATAACCAGATCTTGATGAACAAGGTATCTCATCAGCAAAATTGAGAAAATCTTGATTTGCGACACATAATGTCATTGGGAAAAAAATACCAAATCTTGATCTCGTTATTGATAAAAAAATCGACATTTTCTTGATAACGATATATCTGATCATTGTCAAAATTGTTCAGATCTCGATGAGAGATATATCTCATCGAAACCATTTGAACGGTTAACAGCCTTCTTTTTTCCCCACACGTTATCGAGGAAATACGGAACTTTACTTACTCACTTTCACATCTTAATGATAAACTGACAACACAGACTTCGTACTTTCCAAGACCATACTTTGACTAAATGTTCTTCCTCAAGCCCCTCGAATAAACAACACCTTTCAAAATTCAATTTTCTTCTGGAAATAAGTTCCTGAAACGATAGAGAAGAAGAAAACTCACATTTTCTGCAATTCATTCCTTTCTTCAAAAATAACTACGTAACTCATTGAAAACATGAATTCCGCACCCCCACTAATGTGAACGTCGATATTTGCTTAATAATGAGCACCAGCTAAGTGTGCTTCCCCCTCCATTCCTTGTGATTGATAACGGCATAAAGGCTCAAGAAAAAGGGGATAGAGAGATGGAATATTTAATAAAAATATTTCATAAATAAAGTGAGGAAGGAGCAATTCCTTAATGTTTCATTTCGCTCATGATAACTATTGTTGGCCCATTAGTAATGTGGAAAGTTTTCACTTGGTTCGTCTGGGTAATCGCCAACAAGACCATTAATTTTTTCCCCATTTCTTGGACTTTTTTATTTTAATTCGAGCTCTTTTCTGTGGATTCACGCATGAAAGAGGGGCTATTTGTAAATTGATTATTATTTTTTGGCGTTGTTTCTTCTGATCGCATGAAGGATAAACAAACTTGTTGGAAAAAATGCTGGAGATATAAAAAGTGTAATTTCAATACCAGCTGTAGGTCGGGAGTGCTGGGAATGACATTCTCTGAAACAAATGCGAAATATCTGGAAGTGTTGCTTTGTATCATAAAGCTTTTCGTCTTGGCAGAGAGAACATTAAGTGCGTCTCCTTTCTTTTAGTGTGAAAAAGAATTACGTCATAGAATTATTCTATTTTGTTCCGATGTGTTTCGAAAATTCTGACGATATTCTATTTAGATTAAGTATTACTATACCAGAATTGTTTTCAACCAATTAAAAGTCTTAGAAAACATTTTGAACTGTTAAAAATTTCTACTTTTGCGATTTATAAAATGATTTTTACAACGTTCTTAGAAAAAAAACTTTCTCGGTTAAGTCAATTATTTTAAAATTTAGAAGCAATTCTGTGTTTCTTAAGCATTTTATATTCAAGAAGGATTGTTAAAAAATTAAATGTTAGTTCATTTTTATTTCCTTTCTTAACGGTTTAAATAATTTTTTTTAAAGTAGAGACGATTTTATGTTTATATTTAAGGATATGCTAAGTTGTATCGTTAAATCTATTATCCAAAAGCCAGTTTCATTCAGTAGAAGTATAATATTGAAGTACATTTTTCAACACCTACAACATGTCTTGCCTATATTAATCCTTCCCCCTAGGTCGTACGCTTCACAGTTTATGATACGCTGAGTTAGTATTATTCTTAACCTCCCTCGGTGTTGACTCGATGAGGTATCTTGGCATTTTCAAAACTAACCATATCTTAATGGACGAGATATTTGCTATAAGAAAAATACTAACCAAATCCATCAAAATAACTGCAATATCTTGGCAACAAGATTTGTCGTCATTGGTGAAACTGATCAGGTATTTGATGCGCCATATATCTTGTCAAATCCACACGGATGATTTAGCTACCTACTCCTTCAATTTCGGTGAATATTATTTAAATTTTAAAATATTCCATTAAAAATGAACAAAATGTTTACTATGATTGTTAATTTGTGCTTCAGTGAAGTAATTTCATGTTTCCTTTCAGCTGGTCCAGTGATTGACCCCTTCGATTTCGCAAAGAACTTGCAAGAAACCCGACGCACGGTTTTGACTTGTATTGTGTCCGCTGGAGACCCGCCAATCTCCTTCAGATGGGAGAAAGACGGAGAACCCATACAACTTAAAGCACTGGGTGTCTCCAAACAGAATATCAATCAGTTCACTTCCTCTCTCTTCTTCGAGAACGCGTCTCAGATGCACAACGGAAACTACACTTGTATAGCTTCGAATCCGTACGCTGCTGCTAATCATACAACCAGCCTGGTTCTCAACAGTACGTGTTGAACATGATTTGATAAAATACTTTGATGTCTGTAGTAGATTAGTCAAAACATCCATGGAGATTAATATTTAAACGAAAAACGTTTTGATCTACATTAAAAACCCCACGATTATTCACCTTATCACCCTGTACTGGTTATTACACCCAATTTTTATCTGGATACCAATATCCAGTTATGACCTCAGGTTCAATCGGAAATAAGTGGAGTTCTCAATCGGTATCGGATATAAATACGGACATACCATTATATATGGTGACCGCCAGGTTGAATTAAGGCATCGGGATATGTAGGTTCCTTCTTTTGGAATCAGGTGGTTCTTTCCTTCTGGAATCTAGAGATTTCTATTATTGGTGAACAACACAATAAAGGCAGCCGTATTCTGTTTGGTAAGTTCGTTTATTTTTCATTCATTTAATTCGTCGATGGTACATCGTTTTACTGTAGAGTTAGTTACCATATCTTTGGAAATGGCTGGTCACAACCGAAAAAGCCTCCGTCTCATTTTCATTTTTTTAGCGTTGGCGTTTTCTATCGTTCTCCCCGTCTGACCTTCCCCCAATATTCAGGGTGCTAAACTCTTACCTTGCCAGGGGGGCAGTCCTTCTATTGGCGGAGTGACATTGCGCCACTTCAGATATCAACCCCATTGCGTGAAGGGTGAAAGTGCACCCGTTCCTTTTTCTCGGAATCGAGGGGTGATGAACTTTGTTTCTCCTCAAGTTCAGGGATTTGTTAGGGGACTGGATATTGTAACAAATAGCTTCTAGGTTGTGTTTCCCTGTTTTTAGGGCAAAACAATAATTGATGTGATTGTCATATCACACACCCCTTGACAGAATCCAGGTTAATCCGAGTCCATAAAAATTGACTAACGTAGATTCCAATGCATTGGAATCTTCGTTAGCATTTTATTTCAACATTATGTGTTACAGTGATAACTTGATAGAATACTTTGATGCTAATAGTAGTTTATTGATTAGAGAATCATACTAGTATGTAGAGAATCATACTAATATGTAGAGAATCATACTAATATGTAGAGAATCATACTAATATGTAGAGAATCATACTAATATGTAGAGAATCATACTAATATGTAGAGAATCATATTTAAACAAAAAATCAAATTTGTGATGCCGTCATAATATATTCTCTAGAATAACTCAACTTGGATATTTACTCTAAGAGCCACTTTACACCTACATAATTTTAGTCGCTCCAAATCAATCTGAATCCAGTAGAAACTGACCGTCATAGGTTTGGGTGCATTTAAGCGTTATGCTTTGGATTCAGGCAGTACGAATGGTTTTAAGACGCAAGCTATCTCTTATGGAAGCGTTTTCCCCAAATCTTCGTTAGACATTCTCTACTGGATTCAGAATGATTTGGATAGGCCCGAATGCTGTTCTTGTAAAATAGCCGTTATGGAGCCTCAATATACATATTCACCACCAGTTTACCAGATGACAATAACTATTGTTGATTTTGGCAAAAATCGTGAATATCTGTGTTTTTCGTCTTAAATGATGGAATGTAATAATTTACTTTTTTGTATAAATGTTATATATATATATATATATATATATATATATATAACATTTAATATACAATTTAACATACATATACATATACATACATATACAATACAACATATAACAATTTATATATATATATATATATATATATATAAATCCGGTGCGTTTGCTGGCCAGGGGAGTCCGGTAAATTCATCCTGGTGCTATTCGAACCACGCACATACACTGCTAGCTGTATGACACCTCGCATTGTCCTGCTGGTAGATGACATCATTCTGAGGAAAAATAATTAGCATGTAGAGGTGGACATGGTCCGCAAGGACAGAAGCGTACTTGTGCTGATCCATCGTGCCTTCCACAATGATGAGTGCACCCAGTGAATGCCAGGAAAACATTCCCCAAACCATAATGCTCCCTCCTCCAACCTGGATCCTTCCGGCAATTGTTGCAGGATGTTTGCTTTTAGACGTTTCACGCCGCATACGCCAACGTCTATCTGTCCGATGGAGCATTAAACGTGATTCATCGGAAAAGGCCACCTGTCGCCACTCTGTGGACGTCCAGTTGAGGTACTGGCGTGCAAATTCCAGCCTTCGTCGCCGATGAACAGCAGTCAGCATATGTGCATTAACCAGGCGTCTGCTGCTGAGGCCCATGCGCAGCAACGTTAGCTGAACCGTTGTTGAGGATACACTCTTGGTAGCCCTTGGTTCATCTGGGCGGTCAGTTTCTCAACAGTTGCACGTCTATTCGCCCGAATGCATCTCCGTAGACTTCGTTCACCTCTGTCATCTATAGCCCGTGGTGCACCACATGTGCTACGCCGCTGATTTTGTATAGTGCCATTTTGCTATAATATATATATATATATATATTATAGCAATATATATATATATATATATATATATATATATATATATATATATATATATATATATATATATATTATAGCAATATATATATATATATATATATATATATATATATATATATATATATATGTATTCTTCTTTTTAATTTTACAGCAAAATAATTAGATTTTGCTGAGTTTTTCGCTATTAAATAAAAGTGAACATCTAACAATCGTTTGCAAGAATTCAACTTGCACTTATTGAATTATTGATTTATAATTATTTAAAAATTAATCACTTTTAAAACTGTAAGTTTTTGAAAGGGGAAATATTTTTTCCATGATATTCAGTCGATTGATAACAAATCGTAAAATAGATTTGCGTTATAATAGTCAACTGGTACATTAGATATATGTATCATTCTAATGATAATAAAGTATTACACCATTTATTAATAATAGTAATATTATTTTAGTACCTCCAAGATGGATTATCGAACCGAAAGATGTCGAGGTTGTCCAAGCCAATTCAGTAAGAGTTGATTGCCAGGCTGACGGTTTCCCCCGACCAATTATAAGATGGAAACAGGATGTTGGTATGGTTCGCTTGTATATTTCCTCAGCTAGCAAAGCATCACTTTGCATAAATTAATCACCTTTATAATTATTTGTTGTCGTGCATACCTGCATGTATAACTTTAGTTCAATTAGTAATTATTGTAGATCAATGTACCAATCATTGACATAACAATGGTACGTGTATCCTATTTGGAAACCAAAGACATTTGTAATAAAATTTGTACTTCTTGAGTTTAGGTATGCAACCAGGAGCTCATTCAAAGCTCGACTCCTATCAAACTGTCATGAGTAGCGCTCGGAGGCAAGTTCTGGAAAATGGATCTTTGCTGATCTTAGAAGCAAGTCCTTCCGATGGAGGACATTTTATGTGTCAGGCCGGTAACAATATAGGACCTGGATTGGGGAAGAAGTTAACAATAACAGTTCTTGGTAATTATAAATTTGCAAAGATTGGTATTTTTTATATTCCTTGATCACAATAATGAATTTCTGGTTTTAGAAACCACTACAGAAATGCGTTTACGGCATCAGTGAAAATGAGTGCAACGAATCTCAACTACGAAGTACTTTTTGGAAGACTGAAGTTGCATTGTACTACCACGCGCTAATATATTGGTAACTGTCACACATGATTACGGACCTGCGATGTTTCAAACGAATTACAAGGTGTGTTCAAATGAGAAGATACGAAACAGCGTAACAACGTAACCGTTAACATATTTGCCTATGCCGCAATGGGAGAAGGTAGCGGGACATCTAGGGATGCGATTGGAATCTCTGGCGTGGATCGGAGCATGCGCAGGAGAGAGAAAAGACTCTTACAAAGAGCGCCGTCCAACTGACGTGGCAGTGCATTGTTCACATTGCAAAATTCGACAATTGAAGAGCAGCGAGGCGTTATCCGATTTCTGACAGCGGTAGGTGTTGAACCGGCCGTTATTCATCGCCGGATGGTGACCGTATACGGGGAAGACAGTGTGTCCGACAAGTCAGTGAGAAAATTGAGTGCCCGTTTTCGTGCAGGCCGTGAGAGTTTGGTTGATGACCCAAGACCAGGCCAGGCAAACACAGTCATCACGGTCGATTTCATCTACAAGGTGGACGACCTAGTGAGAAGTGATTGGCGTGTCACATTGCGAATGTTGACGGTAAAGGTGGATGTCAGCGTTGAAACAGTGTGGACAATTGTTCACGACAGGTTGCGTTATCGGAAGGTGTGAGCGCAGTGGGTTCCGAAGCAGATCACCAACCAGCAAAAGAAACTGTGTTTGGCGCTAGCACTTCAATATCTGTTTCGGTATCATGAAGTCCCCGCTTTTCTGGAGAGGATCGTCACAGGTGATGAGGCTGGTGCCATCACTACAAGCCAGAGACAAAGCGGGACAGCATGCAGTGGAAGCATGCGTCGTTACCTCCCATAAAAAGTTCAAAGCTGTGGCGTCAGCAGGTAAGGTGTTGCTCACCGTCTTTTTCGACGTCCAAGGTCCGCTACTTGTTGAATTCCTCGAGCACAGAAGAACCATTAACTCCGATGTGTACTGTGAGACACTCCGAAACCTACGCAGGTCCATCAAGAACAAAAGACCAGGGCTGCTCACGGAGGGTGTGGTAAATGGTAATGGTAATTTTAGTTAACGTCGTACTAGAGCAACACAACGGGCTATTGACGACGGTCCGGAATCAGTCCCTTAAGGGAAAGATTCGAGGACAACACCTCGTAATTTTGAACCACGGTCAGATGACGAAGCAACACCTGAGCTGGCACCCCACTCTCCAAACTTCCACGCCAACCCAACGTGACGGAGGGTGTGATTCTGCTCCATGATAACGCGAGTCCACACGTCTCCAGGGTCACACAAGCGGAACTGGCCAAGTTCAAGTGGGAGCAGCTTGACCATCCCCCTACAGCCCGGACATGTCTCCCTGCGATTTACATGTGTTTGGTCCCCTGAAAAAAACATCTGTAAGGGAAGCGCTTCAACTCGGACGACGAACTCAAGGACGCTGTGAAGTACTGGGTCTCGTCACGGCCACAGGAATTCTGGAAACAAGAAATCCTTCGGCTCGTTAATCAATGCGATCGTTGTGCTCAGGCTTATGGTGTATACTTTGAATAAAATCTCTATTTATATCCACAGTGTCCTTTCGTACCTTTTCAATTGAACAACCCTTGTATGTACTGCTAATCTGAATCGTCTTGAATTTAGGTGAACGGTCCGCAATAAACTGTTGAATTACCAAGGTGTCACTGAAACCCTGTGATAACATACGCTGTTCCTACTCCTATTACTTAAGCTGCTATAAATAGTTCCCTAAGTTGCTGAAAGTAATAACGGAAAGTAGTAGAGCGTGAATAGCTATAACAGTGTAATTAGTATTCCTGAAGATTTTTACTTCATGTGTAATCGCCCACCACAATTATATAATTATGGTAATAGCGACCACTACAAAAATAATTTTGATAATAGTGTATAAAATGCTGTGCACATAACTCAACCATGAAAATTTTTTGGTAGACCATATTGTGCTTCCTTATTACTCGATGATAATGGTTGTCAGACATGATTATGAATATACGTGCTTTCAAATTAATCTGAAATTGCTAGTAGAAATCCACTTGCATTTAGATGAATTTTTCACGATCAGCAGTTGAATTACCGAGGCAAAACGTATCATTACCAACAATAGTCTGAAGACTTGTAATAGCAAACACTGCTTATACTCCTATAAATCTGCTGCTGCAGGTAACTCACTCAGCTACTGAAAGTAACAGAACAGTCACAACGGTCCGAATTATTCCTTTTACAACCCAAAACAAAGGTAATGCAGATTTCATCTTAATTCAGCTCTCACAAGATCACGGAATCAGCAATCAATGAAATACTGATAACATTTATTAAATTCATATACTGATGATTCTAGAGAGAGACATACCGTGGAACACTTAAACACTGCGAAAATTAATACATAATACACAGTCCAGTCACATTAATGTGACCACCTGTCAAAAGTCAGAATAACCACCTTTGGCAGAGCGGACCTCTGCGAGACGTGCAGAAAGAGAGTCAATTAGGTTTCTGAAGGTGTTCACATGAATGTTGAGCCATGCCGACTCCAGTGCCGTGGCCAGCTGCGCTAGATTACCTCCTTCCTCCAGTCTGTACCCATCCGGCAATTGTTGCAGGGTGTTTGCTTTCAGACGTTTCACGCCGTATACGCCAACGTCCATCTGTCCGATGGAGTATAAAACGTGATTCATCGGAAAGAGCCACCTGTCGCCACTCTGTGGACGTCCAGTTGCGGTACTGGCGTGCAAATTCCAGCCTTCGTCACCGATGAACAGCAATCAGCATAGGTGCATTAACCAGGCGTCTGCTGCGGAGGCCCATGCGCAGCAACGTTCACTGAACCGTTGTTGAGGATACACTTTTGGTATCCCCTTGGTTCATCCGGGCGGTCAGTTGCTCAACAGTTGCACGTCTATTCGCCCGAACGCATCCCCGTAGCCTTCGTTCGCCTCTGTCATCTATAGCCCGTGGTGCACCACATGAGCAGGGGTTTAGATAGAATATCAAAAGAACAATATTTAATGTCATCGGGTTAGTTAAATTTAAATCCTCATAATAATTAAAACTATAAATTTTGCTCAAATTATTCATTTTTATTTTTCAATTTATGAATCCTTCAAAACTATTTAGCATATATTTGTCAATATTCACTAAATACATTTCAGATAACTAATAACTAAAACTGTTTTGGGAGAATCATAAATTGTGAACAGACAAAAAGAGATAGAATATATTTAGCTGGTCCAGAAATGTAAGTAACGTTTGCGCATATTATCCGCGCATCTGACAGCACGAAGGTCGCGCATGCGTAGTTACATCCTCTAACTCGAGAACGAATTAGCCTAGCGATTTTGTTTGGTTACGTTAATATTTGAAGTCATTGTTTGTCGATGAACATGTTTAAAACAATTGATCGGCCCGCCAGCTGTGAAATAAACAAACAAAATTCCTTAACAGTCCCAAAACACGGAGCACATGATATTTCTTGAAGAAAAAAATGATTTTACCTTTTAGGGTTTCGTTACAAATCCATGTAGCCTGTGACAATCCTTTTCAAAAATGATTTCCTTTTGTCGCATAACGCTGCATAAACTCCAAGGCTAATCCCGTGCGTTTCCGTGTTTGGACGCCGTTAGTGTTTTCGGTACCCATTTTGAATACAATTTTTTATAGTGCAATTGATCAATGACAATTTTGTGTAATAAAGATCGTGAAATGTTTTGAAAATTCATTGACCAATCACAAATCGTGAATCGCCTATTGGAACGAACTTTTTCGTCGATGCAGCGCACCAATTCTTCGGTGATCAACGACGGGCGTCCACTGCACTTCTCGTCGTGCACATTTTCCCTTCCTTCGTTAAACATCCTAACCCACTTTCGCACCATACCTTCACTCATCGCGTTCTCTCAGTAAGTCTCACCTATCTCACGATAAATTTCACAAGGTCGAACATTTCTTGCATTCAAAAACTTGATAACGGCTCTTATTTCACAGCTGGCGGGCCGATCGACTGTTTTAAACATGATTACCTAACTCAAAACTAAAACTGATGGACAAACAATGACAAATCCTGACCTCAAATATCAACGTAACCAAACAAAATGACTAGGCTAATTCGTTCTCGAGTTGAAGGATGTAACTACGCATGCGCGACCTTCGCGCTGTCAGATGCGCGGGAGATATGCGCAAACGGTACTTACTTTCTGGACCAGCTAAATATGTTATCTCGAAAGATATTTACTATAGATATACGCGTTAGTTGGATTTATTAAATACACTTTAAGTAAACTCCAATTGGTTTAGTGCTGAGGGTGAGTGTTTCTGATTTGAAAGGCCCCTGGCTTAAATACGGGTGTAAGGCATGTTTTATCCGCCCCGAACAAGTGTTAGGCCTTTCACTAAACAGGTTGTACCATATAATATATGGTGCATATAGTCGGCATAAAGTAGAAACTCCTGATGGTGATCTCGGAAAGATATCTCGTCATTATCAAAACCGATCGAATCAATCGACTAGAAAGCTCGTTCATCAAGCTCTCGTCATCATAAAAAAAGATTGTGAATGTTTTTATGACGTTTTTAGCGGAATTTGGCAGATCTTGATGGAGAGATAATTCTGTAGAGCAATGGTCTGTAGAGTAATATTCTGCTCCCTACAACCGACCCCTCTTTGAGGAGAGATAAAAATATTCAATATCTATATATCTCCTCTAAGAGTTACTTGAGGTTGAAAGCAGAGGCGAAGTGTCAAATAGAGGGAGAAATAACCAGGTGGTGACGTTTGTTGACTGAAGAAACAAGTTGCGAATGAATCACTCTGAAGAATCGATTCACTTTTCAAATTTAATATCAACCTACGATCCACGCAAAAAATCGTCCTTGTAACTGGCTCCGACTAGGAGCCAGTCCAGCAAAGACACGCTAGTAGAATGATCGTGTGGTAGAAATATCAGTTTGGGACTGATAAATAAAGAGCGAGGAAAGCGTGTATCGGCTGACAGATCGTACTTCGTAAGGCCCATTCCTGAGACGGAAGATTGGGAATTGTACTTTTATACGCTGTTGTAACGTTCTTTTAATAAGCGCTTATTAAGTTTTAAGTGTTCTCTTTGTTTTGTCAAGAGCCACACGAGGAACATTGTATTACTTGCAGGGTTAACTGGCATTTTTTCAGAAGCACTAATTGCTCATTTTATGATTATGAAGAACATATTCTCATTTTGCAATCAGCGATTAAATATTTATAACACTCTCAAACTGAATATAATTTTTATTTTTTGACCTACAATCTAATTGCCAGTTATTTGAACAGCTGTAAAGAAAAAGATACATTTTGTCAGTTAATGAGTTTGCCCTAAACCAAAGATATGTGAAGCGTAACGCGAAACTACCCATAGTACACCAGAATAACGCGAAGTCGTTCGCATGTCCACCATTGTTGTACCATATTGTCCGATGTGTGTTTAATTACCCGGAGATTAAATATAAACCTTTTGGGTTATTTAATTAATGAACCAACTAAATATTCTCAGAATGTGGAAAAGTAACGTGCATTTCTTCTATTCTGTATGCATGTCTTCCTAACAATAGATGAAGCATTTTCTTTTACGTCAGGAAACAAAGCCTTTCTAAAGCAACCACTATTCAATTTCAGTTCCGGCGCATTTCAAGGCGAAATTCAGTGCCAAGAAAGCAAAGAAGGGAGATCAAGTGAACCTCAACTGCACGGCCCATGGGGACTTTCCCATTTCGTTCATGTGGTACAAGGAAGGAGTTCTAGTGAATGGAACAATACCCAGGTACAATACCCTCTGCGAACTAAAACTAGCTCTGCTGAATTTTCCCACCATTAGGGAAATGGAAAACTGCACTTTCCAAGATTTCCAACATCAACAGTGTCGACAAGATGTTATTTTTATTTTACTTTTTCCACAGCAATTGTTTTTTTTCCGTGTGTTATTGTTCCACCTGTTGCAAGAAGCTGTTGCGCCACAAATCTTTTGTAGAAATACAAGTGAGAAGATATTACTTTTAGGTCTTGAAAGACTTCTGAATTTTTTTATCCCTATGTTTCATTAGTTAATCGTATTTTCACATTATTAAAGAGACTTTTTCTACCGTTACTGATGTGCTGATAAGATATAGATAGTTACGTACGCAACTTTAAGACTTCAAGTTTTATTTACGTTTTTAAAACGAAATATTCGTCCCTATTTTCAAAATTTAATTTTTGCGCACATTGTTTTTCTTTTGACTTTTATTTGTGTCTGCCTCTTTACTTTCATCGCAAAGCGTAAGGATTATAGAACAACAAGTATTTCGCAGCATGTTTATTGATAAACAATTTTTTTTTCTCAGAATAAAATTATTTGGAACATTATGGAAATTAAGAACATAAATTCCATTTACATTTTTCAGAAACTTCTTCCAAGAACCACTGAGATGACAATTTAATAGCCTGAAGAAAGCCTAAAATTTGAATGAATAAAAATAAATCCCATAACGTGTATTTTAAACACTAATCTTGTAATACTTTTCATTTAAAGTACAATGTGCTTCCTCGTTTTAAACCACTTAGGAGAAATGTTGAAAATACTTTAAACTTTTAAGCATACCTTTACAATTTCTTCATCAACAATTTTTATAAATACTTACTTACTAAAAAGTGCAAAATAATTCTCTGCTTGACGACGTAGTCTTAACTATAAAACAAAAATGGTTTCAATAACTATTAAATGAAAAGGAATGTCTTATTATTTTGAAACTCTACTTAATATTACTTCAAGCCTTCATTGAATTTTGAATTTCAATGTTTGAAAATACTCGCGTTTATATTAATAGCAGAAGTAAAAAACGAAATATAAATATTTTTATAAAAATAAACGCTTTTAGTACTTGCATGCACTTAGTGACAAGTATATATAATCGATTTATTTTTCATCGAATATGTACAATGTTGCCCAAACGTCACTACATCATTTCAAAATAGAATAACTCTTTTACGTATTAAAATTTAACATTCATTCTTATATAAACAATAAATATATACTTCTTGGAAATTGTTTTTAATAAGTTTAGAAGATTTCAATGGATTGGCGGCTTGTTTAGATGGTGAACAAATGATGATTAATGAATAAATATATATTTAGATGGTGGTCCAAAAATGATGAATGTAAGATCTTTAGGTTAGTAAAACTGGATTACTTTTTCTCGTTGCTCTGTCGTGAATTTCTTCATGTCTGTTTTCCAAGGATTACATGTAAATAATCTGAAAAAAATTTGGAAAAAAAACTAGTAGCTAAAAAGTTATTGCATTTTTAAATGCTCTAATGACTTTTGGGCCAACCTATAAATATGCTTTGAGTATTAGTTTTAGTGAAGCACTTTGTATAGAGAAATTATTATAAAACTACAGAATAATGAAGGACTGTGTTTTTCCAAAGAGCAGATACAGTACGAGGGAGTTTGTTGTTCCCCCTGACGAGCTGACTTCCCAATTGAGCATCCATTCCGCCCGAAGAGAAGATTCATCTGTGTTTTCATGCAGAGCCTCGAATCCCTATGGTCACGATGACTCAACAGTTGAGCTAGTAGTACAAGGTAAGAAGAAGTAGCTTTTGTCTATAAATAAACCAAAGAGCAGTTCCTTCTATTGCTTTAATCATCCTGGTGTTTCTGACAAAGTATATTTTCCATCGAGATCTGACCAATTATCAAAATTGGTGTTTATCAAAATGATTATCAAATGACCGAAAATTATCAAAAATGACGAAATATATCGTCATAAAGATATTGCCGAATTTTTGATAGTGAGATCAAGCTCTGGTCCTGATGAAGAGAAATTTTGTCCATCAAGATCTATGTGTCGCGTAGGACACAAGGATCTTAGTTTAGCCGGATACCATCTGGGGCCAAGTACAGTTAATTATTCCCTCCAAATACTTTTCATTAAATTCTCAAGGGATTGCAGAGGCAACACCGTTTAAGAGAAGTATGCATGAGTCACTTACCACGGGATACAGGGCAGCTGGTTGCTCCTCTAAATGCTTGTACGGCAAAGCTTATCAGGCAGATGTTTGGTACATGTACGTTTATTTTCTTGATTATATATTTTGATACAAGTACATTCTCTTGACGTCGCGAAAGGGGACACAACCTCTTACATCACCGACGCTCGTGGATCTCCTCCAAAAACCAGCCCACAAGGGAGAACGATAGGGATTGGGCGACTAATCCCTCGATGACCGCGTTGCTACCATCTGGTGACCACCATCCCAAAACCCAACATCCTGGTCAGTTTTGTTAGTGACGAGATAACTCATCACGACGGCCTAACGGAGGGTTCGAAAGGATAATTTTCACTCAGCAGTACTGATCTATATCCCGTATGGCACCATGGGAATGAAGGAGCCACAAACATTTCAGATAAAGTTAACTAGTATTTAATAAATGTATTCGAACATAAAGAGGATGCATATATACAGATTACAAAAAAATGGTAGGTTGTGTCGTGGATATAAACCGTACTTTTGACGTGAATACTCGAGATCGATGTTGGATAGCGAAATGATTGAAGACGACGTAGTAAATTTGCATAATACATTTGCATTTACAGTTTTAACTATTCAAATGCCTTTTAGTATTTTGGTCATGGAAGATAATTTTACTGATTCAAGACATTATAGCGCAGTTCGGAAATTTTCGGATGACACCACTTCTATGCAGTCCTCACTCCGCTCCAACCAAAGTTACCAATTCTTGCCCAGCATCGTAGAATTTCGATACATTGCCTATCCCCTCGTAGAAATCAGTGCTTCAGCACATTTGGTCTGAGGATCATGCCAGATTCGGATCTTCCTTTGTCTGCATGACGCTATATTTATCATCTGGATGTTTCATCACTTCGTGGAATGTCACTGTTTAGTCACTTCGCGCAACGTTTCATTTCGTATTACTTCGTATCAGGACGTAAGCTGGAAATGCTAACCACACTATTGCACATGCGTTGCTCTTTCAGGCATCTTCACAGTATATTTTCATTTTATTGAGCTCATAGCAAATTAAGGACTATCAAGGAAATTCATTTAGAATATTTATTAGTAAGTTTTTAACCTCATGTAGGTGAATCGTTCTAGTCAAGTTAACGTCAATGTGGGAAGTACTTTACATTTTTAGTAAAAATGTTAAGCAGTTAAAACCATCAACCAAAACCATCACGCTTCGATGAGGTGTTTCATACGCCAAGATCTCACCAATTTTGCTAATGACGAGACATCTTGTTCGTCACAGTCTGAACAATGTTAATTATGACGCGATACTTCGTCATCACGATATTATACATTTTCTTGAAGAAATCCAGACCTGGAAAATTTTGTTTCAACGCCATCTCGTGCTTCAAAATGTAGCTAGTTTTGTTTATTACGAGATACCTCGTCCACCAAGATATGACCATTGTTATTTATGACGAGATATCTCGTCCATCAAAATCTGGTCAGATTTGCTGATGACGTCGGGGCAATCACCAGGAGGGTTAACGATGTATTTTATCTTTTCACGAATACTGGGTGCTTTTTTTTTTTAAGCTGTAATAAATTCAGTCTGGCATTTACGACAATTTTCTCAGAATCCAGAATATTTCAGAATACTTTTCGTTCTTGTATCACATTATACAAATATGCGTCTTCGCAAACATTAAGGGCGCCTTCACACGAAGGAGATCGATCGCTCACACCGGTCGCCTGTGATATTCGTATAGATTCATTTCCTGCAAACAAACGATTCCAGCGAAGAGAAGCAAAACAAAATTTTTAACCGGTCTTGTTAAGTTTTTTTTTTTTTTTTTGTAAAATCGGCATTGTTATAGAAGGATTGAAAATTTCAACGAATTTGAAATCTACGGAAAATTTTAAGGGAAATAGATATCTTACATTTGATTTTCTTTAAATAAATAATTTTTCAATTGTAACTTTTGAATTATTGGCAATCCAAACATGGGCGCGCAATAACAAGGACGTCACTTTTACGTCCTTCGGAATCCTGCCTGCTTTCAGAAGGGAGGAGCTGAAAATGCTTGAATTATGGTATTTTAATCTTTAGAAAAACAAGTAAATATCAAAAGGAAATATTGGGAACACCCTATCAATAAATTTCGCGTGCAGAAAGGTTTATATCATGTTCTGTATCGCGAACTGGAAGACGACTCGACAAAATTTTTCAACTAGTTCCGAGTGTCAGTAGCTTCTTTTAGAACACTTCAGCTGGATACATTAAGGCCACATTCACATGAGGCGTTATTACATGAGGCGAGGTTAGAGAGGCTCCGCCATTAAATTATGTTTATTTATTCCTCTAATTCAAGTATCTATTTTTGCTACCTTGAAGAGCGGGGACCCTGATAGCTCGCCAAAAGTGCATTTTACGCGCCTCATGTGAACGGAGCCTAAGAAACAGGACACAAATATGAGAGACAACATACCACTACGAGAAAGGCTGTCGTTAACATTGAGGTCAGTATGGTGGAAAAATTTTACTACAGAATAAAAGAGTATTTAATTACCTCCTTTCTAGAGACCAACAGTTAATTGAATGCTCGTTTGGTATTTTAACTTATAAATGGAGGATTTTCAATAGACCATTGAACGTTAATATTGATAAGCAAATAACATAATAAAAGCATGTGTAATTCTGCATAATTTCATACGAACGAGGGATGGTTATTCGCACGGGGCTCCTAACACGTCATCTTTTGTCACTTTTATCACCTTTTTACTTTTTGTCACTTTTTGTCACCTTTTTGACATTTTGTCACCTTTTCAGGGGTTTTAAGTTCGTAAATTTTATTTTCGGGAAAAAAATTTGAAAAATTAAAAAAAAAAAAAAAATCTAAAAAAAAACAGGGTTTGCACAAATTAAATTTTGAAATGCGCTCTATGTTCCACCGCAAGAATGGATTCAAAAACGTACCGTTTCAATTGTAAAAGGTTACTTCACGTTGCCCGTGGTGTCTTAGCAGCAAGTTCTGGAAATTTTCCCGCGGGAAAAGGCTATCTGTAAAACGAAGTGGCAAAGTTTAAGGGAAGCAAGGCCATCTGCATGTCTGACCCCTCTTACCTAATTACCTAACTTGAGTGATAGAACCTTGAGTGGCATTTACGACTAACGTTTTCCTTTCATAGTATAGTGTGGCGTTTCATTTGGCGCAAGATAGATATCACCGGTCGACAGGGTCGAACAAAGGAAGGAACCTTCTAGGAGGTCAGACGCTGACAGCTCGTAAATGGTAATCGATGCCAGTGGTCACTTAAAGGGGGGGGGGATAACATCCTACATACACAGATCTGAGGGCGGTCTCAACTGACCCATTTTATTTTCGGATTCTGGAATAAGACGAGAATGGAGAGGTCAAGAGACCGGACGGATCAAGCTGATATTAACTCAACGTTAACCCAGGAGGAAAGGTAATCCGTTTAGTACCTTTGTCATCACAAGTTGCAGTTTTTATTGTGGGTCTGATTATGTCTAGAAGGTGTAGATACGTCAGGGTAAACTCTGAAAGGACGGTGGAATCTTCAATATGTATGATAATTTACACTCGAAGGTGTCTTCGGCAAAGTTTTTAAGATGATAAATCATCAACCTCTCGCACATTCTAAGCGCTCGAAGCTCCCTTTCGAGAACCCCGACATTCCTGTCTACGGAACGGAGGCTATTCACGCGCTGTTCTCTTTGTGGCACATAAATGAGGGCATGGAAATCTTAATTGACTTCAGCCGTTTCTTCAAAAGTGTGAGATCTGAACGATTCCAAACCTCTCAGTAACCGGAAACGGCAAAAATTTCGGCTGTCTCTGTATCCAGAGGGTTAAATATTGAAGGAGTGTTGCGAACGTATTGAAAATCGCAATCTGTTATCATCGAAGTTGATTATTACAATTTCTTGAGTTCTTTTTAGTGAAAGTCAGTTTTTAAAAAGATTAATGACTCATTACTTTCTACCCGAAAAAAAGAACTAATTAACATTGGGACATGTAATATTGACAATACATAATGCTTTTCTTAAAGGTCTATAAAATAGTTAGGCCAAGATGTGTTTACACTAGTTTTTACTATTATTTAATCAGTGGCCTAAGCTTTGGTCAACCTATAAACAAATTCAAGAAGACTTGAAACTTCCCACTGACCATTTCATCAAACATTGTTCAAGCAGATGGCTAAGCCTAAAGCCAGCTGCTTGAAAGGTTGCTTGAACAGTAGATTGCAGTGCGAAAGTATTTCCTTGACTACATTCCAGTAAAGAAGCCAAACATGATACAAAAAAAAATGTTCATTAACTTAGAAGAGAAACTATGAAGGCTGAGGTGATATTTGTCTATCAAGTGCAGGTATATTTAAACCTGTGACCGAATTTCTTCAGAAAAAGGAACCTCTAATTCATAACCTTCATTCTCAACTTGAATTTTTGAAAAGAACAATTTTGGTTAGGATCTGCGAGGAGGAATTTATTTGAGGTTTGAAAATGAATAAATTGGAAGATATATGTCCTCAGAAACTGTTGCATTTGGCTGATATTGTGATTGGAGATCAAATTTCTAGAGCGCTACAAAATGTGAAAGAAAAGGAAATGAATTTATTTTTTCTAAGGGCTCAGAAGCTTTATATTGCCAGTGTTAAATATCTTTTGAAGAAGTCCTTTTTCAGTTCATATCTCCTTAAAAGTTTATCCTGTTTTGGTCCTCTTGAGAGACTCTGTGGCGAGAGTGTTCGACAAGTATTAGAATTTGCAAGAGCAATGCTATGGGATGTCCCGACAGACGTACTACTGGAGGAGTGGAAGTTACTCCAAAGAGAATTTGAGGATGAAGGATTCAGAATGGAGCCTATTGATGTTTACTGAAACCATTTATTCAGACTGCTAGACATTAGTGGTGTGGATCCTAAGTACCCAGTTGTGTCAAAGCTAGTGAAGGCTGCTCTATCACTTTCTCATGGTAGTGCTGACATTGAACGTGACTTCTCAGCCTCAGGAAGAGCTTTGACATGAGACAGAGCATCAATGTCAGAATTCACACTCAATGCATTGATGACTATTAAAAGTAGCTTGACAATTAACCTTATTTGGTGCCAATCACATCAAAGTTAATGTATATGGGAAGGGTTGTATATTAAGTCTACAGTTCCTATTTAGAAGATAGAAAACATAAGGGACAAGAAAAATTAGAGAAGGACAGAAAAGAAAAGATGGACTGGAAGCAGAGAAATAAATTTTAAGCAGCTGGTAAAGAAAAGAAAGGTGATATAAGAACGGAAACTTAAAATTATGCGTAAGGAAGAGGATGAGGCGTTGGATAGTGATTCAATATTATTAAAGGAAGCAGCACTTGCTTAGGCAATGATTGAAGGAGCGGCAAAAGTCTCAGATGATGCTGGTCAGCAAAGACATACTTTAAAAAATGCATATTCTTCTATTGAGAAGAAAAAGACAAAATTAATTTCAGACTTTTTCAACAAAAAAAAAAAAAAATAAGACATAATTTTTCAAAGTAAAGGAAGAAGCTGTGTCAAAAATAAACGAATTAAAAAATCATATTTCCGATTTTTTAAAGTTTTTATGTTAATATTTTAAAGTGATGTACTTTTTAAATGAAAAAAGTAAAAATATCCTTCCAAAGAAAGAAAAAGAAAAGATAGAGGTAGCTGGGGAGGACCTTTTTATTTTCTATCTTTATACTTGAATATATTTAGCATTATATTGTTATTTGTTATTTTTTTTTTGCTTGATTAGTCACTTTTTGTCGCCTTTTTCGACTCTATTAGTCACTTTTTTGGTTCAATTAGTCACTTTTGTCACCTTTTTAGACCTTGAAACCTGTTAGGAGTCCTGATCGCGAGAAGACACCTTAACGAACACCGGTTTGATGGAAAACGATGATTATAATATTTTTAATGGTTACACTGGACCTGATCCAACTGCTCTTCGAGATAATTTCCGTCAGTATTTTGTAAATGAAGGCGATTTTCCATGGCAGTATATTAAAATATAATAAAATAATGCAACAACTTATTTAAAATAGTATCAAGTTACCGTTTTGTCGCTTACTTTTTACTTCTTCGCTTACTATTAGTTTATTAACATAAACTGATGTTAAATTACTATAAGAAATTAATGTAACGTATTTAAAATATTATCAAGCTATCGTTTTGTCATTAACTTTTTTTATACCTCGTATTCTTACTATAGTTTGTCAACATAAATAAATGCTAAATTATTGTAATACAAAAATAAAGGACTTATTAAGCATATTTTTCTTTTGTTTATCACATTCTTGCATTTCTTCGCCATAAATAAACACCATCACCGCTCTCCATAAGTTTTCTTTTTTTTTATTTTGCTCGCATAATCTTCGTGAGTTTTGTCCCACAATGCAGGCTGCATTTTTAAAGCAGTAATTAACTTATCAGTATCTAAACTTTCCAAAACAAGAAAAATATAAGACAAAGAAACAAGGAAAACAAATTCAGAACGGCAGCTGATATAGCTAGGAATCAAAAATCGACAGATGATAGTCTCTCTCGTGTGAATGACGCAACACCTCGCAATGTAACGTCAGACTCCTTCAAACAAAAAAAGCCGTCGACGACTGAACTTCCTTAGCGACTATTTTTTGGTCTCTTTTACCGGTCTCCTGTCAGTCTTCTCGTGTGAAGTGCTCCTATATTTCTATGTAAGTTCCGTCGCCTTCAGCCCTGTCTGAGCGATCAATCTCCTTCGTGTGAAGGCGCTCTTACAGTGTAAATATGAACGAGTGCAGTGAGAAAATTAGAACGTAGTGAACATGACTTTCCTTATAAAATGGCTTTCTGCACTGGTGTCGAAAATTATTTTTATACATGCATAGAATCAAAGATTTCTCAGAAACTGTGAAATATAATTTTAGAAATTTGTCTTTAATGAGATATAACATCAGAACACATAAATGCAAAAGAAAAAAATATAAGAACAATGCATATGATAAAAAAAACTGTAGCATAAAACCATGAAAATGGCAATGATATGTTACAAGGAAAATTCCGAAAAAAATTAATAACTCAGAACACAAATAAGGCTTATGAATTTAATATGGAACGTGATCGCCCCTAATTCAATACACATATCAGAACGTGATTTCATGCTGGCAATAACGTTGTTAACCACAGTATGGGGAATTAAGTTCGACTCCTCCAGCAATGTGGTCTTCAGGGCATTTATATATCTAGGAGGAGCATGTCTCCATGCAATTGCTTTTCCAAGAATAAAATCACAATTAAGGTATCGATCTAGTTTAAAATTTCCCGCACATTTCAAATTCGTTGAAATTTTCAATCTATCTTTAACGATGCCGATTTTACAAAAAAGGTACTAAACATTGTCAGTCAAAAGTTTTGTTTTGCTTCTCTTCGCTCGAATCGTTTTAGTGCAGGAAATGAATCTGTGCTACCATCTCAGGCGACCGGTCTGAGCGATCGATCTCCTTCTTATGAGGGCGCCCTTAAAGTTAGATAAAAAATTTCCACGGATTTGAAATCTGCTGAAAATTTTACACCAGATCGATACCTTGCATTTTATTTCCTTTTAATAAAAAAAATTTCTAGTAAATATTGATATTTTCGCAAGAGATTGTGAAGTCACGCGATTGAACCTCTTCGCATTTGGAATTTGGCTGAAATGGACAATAATTTGGCCGAAATTGATAATGATGAGGTCATCACGGCGTTGCCCGTGGTTATGGTTTGTGAAACAAACCATACTTCATAATATTCATAATTTAGTTTGTGAAGCAAATCAAATTGGAATTCGCAGAGAATTCATTGCAATAGGCTTCGAATTTTCATTTGATTTGCGAAGCAAACCAACAGTACTGATGATGTACCATGGTGGTTGTTATCAAATAGTTTACGATTTCCCATTTGGTTTAATTCAAATCGGAATTCGTAAATGACCCCACAAAAAGAACTATGTTAAATAAGAGCACGAACAAGGGATAAATAGGAATTATTTTACAAAAATGTACAGATTGACAGAAATGGTTTTGAAGAGATATATTCTCCATCAAGATCTGACCAATTTTGTTAATAATGATATACACTACCCTACAATAATGGAACGAGCAGCAAGATGTGACGGTATAAGGGAAATAATACAAGTTTTAATAGGGTAATGGTCCCCCACGTTCTACAATTACACTAGCAACCCTTCTGGGCATACTTTCAACAAAGTTTTGTTACACAGTTATGGGCATTTGCGTCCATTCCTGCTGAAAGAATGTACCAGCTCATCTGTCTATTTTGGACGTGCTTCCCTTGTCTTAACAGTGTAAACATAAACGTCACTCTAACTCGTCCCACAATAGTTCTATGGGGTTTAGGTCGGGACTCTGAGCAGGCCAAGGAAGACGTTTTACATTCATATCTTGTTACCACTGCTTAACAGAGGCTGCAACATGACATGGTACGTTGTCGTCCTGGAAGTAACATTTGTCCATTCCACAAAATTGCCAGAGCGTAGGAAGAACCTGACTGTCCAAAATGTTTATAAAGGCGTCGGCGTTCAATTGACCAGGAACAACATGGTAAGGTCTTAGGCCATACTACGAAAAACACCCCCGAAGAAGTAGTGGGATTTTATGCAAATCCTCTGGCGTCCGGTCCATTATTGTAAGGTTATGTATCTCACCACAAGTACATTACCGATTTTTCACGATGACGAAATCAAGCTCTTGTCACGTGTTGTGTTTTATTCTTATTACGAAATATCTCGTCTGTCTGGCAAATTTTATTTTAATGAAGAAATATCCCGTCTATGAATATTTGGTCAGCTTTCTTAAAATGACGAAATATCTTGACCCTTATATCTATGGTGGTTTCTTCTGAATCCTTCTCATCCTGACTTTTCCTCATTGGGACAACAATCAAGAGCGTAAATATGTTAATGACATGCATTAATTTTCTAAAATATACTTATACCTGAAAATAGCAGAGAGACGAAAGGAAAAAGCACTAATTTGCATAATTTTTAATTAAGCTGTTCTTAGCTAAAAACCCATATTCATAACACGTATGCCCGACTTAAGTCTCCCATAACTAAAATTAAAGCAGCAAACATAATCCATGTCTATGTCAAAACCATTGAGTTTGAGTACTGAAGAACTCTACCTTTCTCTCTTTCAAAACGCGAGCAAGATGGTTGACATTTTAATCAAATTAGCTTTCAAGTTTAGGCTTAATTTACTGGTTTAAGTAAATAATTTTCACTCAAGGTAGATCGAACCGACTTACTTAAAACACACGTAAAGAATGCCACTCTAATCTTATTTCGAAAATCTTAGCCAATTAGCGCATCATAGAGGCTTTAATATGAGACTAGGCGGAGTTATTTCGCTTAATTAAAAGCAGCTGATCGGGAAAGCTCATTAAGCACTTTGTATCTTTAGTCTTGAAATACTTGATTTCGGGTGTCGTCTTATCGAGGCTTAGACTATTCGACGCTAATGAGGTGATTTTGAATTTGCTGAAATGCTATAGATATCTGTCCGACATTTCAAAGGAAGTGAAAACACTTCCATACGCTTAGATTAAGTAATGAAAAGCTCACGGAGATATATTTAATGGTATGTAGAAAGGATTTCGTAGACACTGTGCTATGATTGAATTTTACTTAATTATTTAAAATGCGTGATTAAATTTGGTAAACATCATAGTAATTGGTAATTTTTAGTTAACGTCGTACTAGAGCAACACAACGGGGTATTGACGACGGTTTGGGATCAGTCCCGTAAGGGAAAGATTAAGAAAAGAGTACCTTAAAGAAAGAAAGGACAACACTTCGTAATTTTGAACCACGGTCAGATGACGAAGCAACACCTGAGCTGGCACCCCACTCTCCAAACTTCCACGCCAACCCAACGTGAGGACTTTCGGCCACGACAGATTTAAGGTGCACCAGCCTTCTCTACACCATACGTTTACAAACATCCATGCCCGGACCCGGATTCGAACCAGGAACCTTCCGATCTAGAGGCTAACACCTTAACCACTATACCGGTTGGTCGTCGGTAAACATCATGGAGAAAATGTAGTAGGAATTGACAAATGTGTATAACGTATTGAGAAAAAGGAATATTATAGCTTAGACAGTATATTTTTTATGTTAGGGGTTTGGGATATAGTTTTGAATCTGGGCAGAACTGGAATGTTTATGCAAATAGTGTTGGATTTTATACAGAAGTTAAAATAGTTACAGCCGATGCAATAAATAACAATATTATAACTGCAATAAATGAAACCAATGCAATAAATGCAACCCATCATATAAATGCAACAAATCCAACCAACGCAACAAATGCAGCCAATGTAATAAATGCAACAAATGTAGTAGATGCAACAAATGTAATAATTGCAACAAATGTAATATATGAAACAAATGTATTAAATGCAATAAATGAAACCAATGCAATTAATGCCATAATAAATACAATAATAAATAAATGCAAAATAAAGGCCAACCAATGCGATAAATGAAACCAATGCAATAATTGAAACCAATTTAATAAACGCAACCAACGCAATAAATGCAACAAATGTAATAAATACAACCAATACAGACAATGCAATCAATGCAACCAATGTAATAAATGCAACGAATGTAATAAATGCAATAAATGAAACCATTGCAATAAATACAACCAATGCAATAAATGAAACCAATGCAATAAGTGCAACCTATGTAATAAATGCAATAAGTGCAACCTATGTAATAAATGAAACCAATGCTATAGATGCGACGAATGTAATAAATGCAATAAATGAAACCAATGCAATAAATGTAATAAATGCAACCTGTGTAATAAATGAAACCAATGCAATAAATGAAACCAATGCAATAAATGAAACCAATGCAATAAATGAAACCAATGTAATAAATGAAACCAACGCAATAAATGAAACCAATGCAACAAACGTAATGAATGCAACAAATGAAACCAATGCAATAAATGCAATTCTAATATAACTGCGCAAATTTCGATTTTTCTATCTGCGATATAATGGGACCGGAAGAGCAACCGATTAGCAACAGAGCGTTGTGGGTTCAAATCATACCAAAGACCAGCGTGTATTAAAGAGGGTGTACGTTAAATCTATCGTCGCTTAAAATCTCATCGCATTAGCGTGGTGCGAAAGTATGGAGAGTAATGTGCCAATTCAGATTTGATCTCCTCATCTGATCATATTTCAAAATTACGCTGTGTTGTCCTCAGAACTTTTCCTTCAAATTTGATCCCGACCGTCGCCAATAGTCCGCTCTATTGCCCGACGTTAATTAAAATACCTACCTTGTGAAATAATGCTAAGCTTTTTGTTTTGATAAAAGAAAATATATTTATGAATGAGCATTCTCAAGGAATATCTGGTCTGAAGGTCTTTACTTGGAGAACCCTGTCCTAGTCTACGTGCTTTATCAACCTACTCACTACAAATCATGAACGTAATAGAACTGTACGTGTTTTGTGAACATCACAAGACCCCAACCAAAACAATAGCTGTATAGAAAATAGCTAGTAAATTTACTAAGGAACTCTGCCCGTTCGGTTCAATATGGAACTCACATTAAATTTGAATTAACTATCGAGTTTCTTTTTGTCGCAGATGGTGTAGAGGCGGTTTGAAGCAGAAGGTCGTCAGGTGATATATCTTCTCACGCCAAACGATACTATGAAAGGAAAGCGTCAGTCGTAAATGCCAATCACGGCCCTATAGCTCAAGTTAGGTAATTATGTATGGGGGGCTCGGAGAATCAGGAGAAAAGCCGTTCCTGGAGACGATTGAAAATATCTAAGCGACTCAGTGCAAAGGTTAATATACGCTAAACATCTTGTATGATCTCAAATTCATCCAGATTCTCGATAATATTCCAAATTTGTGGAATAGTTGCTAGTAGGACGAGTCCAATATTGTAAGTGAAATCTACTGTTACTATAGATTACTATACTCTGCTTGAGTGTTTAGGGGTGTCAAAAAGTATACACAGAATATATAACTTTCCGGTTGAATTTGTTCAGTTGATTAAATTATTTTCACGAGCGATATATATTAGCAGCTTTAGATTCATTCAATTTGAGAAAACAATTAAATTCACCCCATTCCATATACTTATTAATTGTTCACATTTATGCTCAACGCGAACCCCACCATATTACCTTAATAAAGGTACGAAGTTGGCAGCTTGGACTAATGCAATAAATGCGCAACATTAATATGAATGAATAATATGACCCCTGCATAATGAAAATACCCCATTTTACGATAAACCCCAGTGCTTCATTTTCGGGATAAACCATTCATTGTCCCACAAACGCTGCGCATTCTTCAATCTCTCTGAACGCATTTCTAAAACATAATTAAAGCCGTTCCCCTGCGACCTTAAACACTCGGGGGCCGCGGAAAGGAGGACGCTTTTACTTCATTAATTAGATTGTGTTCCTGTAGAAGAGCTTTCCAAGTTCACCTAAACTCTGCGCTGCTCGACAAGGAAAGGAGGGTCTCTCAAGCGGTAAGGAGTGTTGGTCCTTTGGCCGCGGATATGAAACGGGCAGTTGCGATGGGATTGATTGGAATTAATTTGGTAAAGGGATGTGGTATTTTATAGGAATGATGTACTTACTCTGGAATTTTGTCTGTGTACTTTGATAGTTAGACAGCATAAAATTTGACGTAACATGTGAAATTAATGTTATTGATAAAGGGGGAACTATGTTTGGAGCATCAAAAACTCTGACGCTGAGCTCTGCGCTAAGAAAGGAGGGTCTCAAGCGATAAGGAGTGTTGGTCCTTTGGCCACGGATATGAAACGGGCAGTTGCGATGGGATTGATTGGAATTAATGAATTAATTCGGTAAAGGGATGTAGTCTGTTATAGGATTGATGTACTTACTGTGGACTTTGATAGTTAATCAGCATAAAATTTGACGTGACATGTGAAATTAATGTTATAGATAAAGCAGGAAATATGTTTGTCTGAACACAAAAACTCTAACGCTGAGCTCTGCTAGGGAGGGTATCAAGCGGTAAGGAGTGTTGGTCCTTTGGCCACGGATATGAAATATAGGATTGATAGGAATTAATTATGTAAAGAGATGTAGTCTTTTATAGGAATACTCCACATAATGTGGAGCATAATACATAGAACAGAAAGACACAACATAATATATTATTACGGGTATGAGAGGCTCAACAAAGTGAAGATATTTCATGAAACATAGGGTACTGATCCAACAGATTTGTAACTGGTCGTTACCGATTATGTAAGTTAAAATTATTTATCTTAAGGGAAGGTATGTATGGAAGGTGTACTAAAGTTTGTAGGTAACCTTGTTTGTATGATTGGAGGTTTTCTTTAATAGTTTGATTACATAAAATTGAGCTTAAGTCACAAAACAAGAATGGAAACTTCAGGGGTTCCCTATGAATTCCCTTATATTTTAATGACACTTCCAGAGAATACACATAGGGGTGTTGGATCGTAAAAGCTCGGACTTACTATTTGATTTGTTTTGGAGCATGCGAGTTCGGCTCGTGATTTGAAGTGCCACTTCACTTTCATTTTCGTGTTCATCGTTTGCGCAGCTTTCTCGCGCATATTTGATACTAACCGGAATTGAAATTTCTGATTTGAAAACGCGAGTTCTCTGATTTAAAGTGTCAGTGTTCCATGTAAGTATGTAATCGTAATAAATAAAGCTTTTAACTCCAATGTGGATTCTACCTCCACTGTTGCACAATGCAGTCCACTTATGAACTTTAAAGGACGCTTGAGCCCTTGAGTAGAATAGAAATGGAAATAGGGTATGTATAAACCGCTTCACGTTTCAACAACCTATCTGTCCTTGGTGCTTAGGTCATCAAACACGTCAAAACAACTTTTTAGACTTATTTTGAAAGCTTTTCACGCATTAAAGAGTGCTAAATTGGTTTGATTACGTACTTCTATCATTTTTTAACACACTGAAATCAAGATCATGGTCCACCAAAAATGGATTACAAATCAATCCATGCGCTTATGAGGATTTGAACCCAGGACCTTGTATTTTTTAAAGCTTTGAACCGTATCCCTATTCTAGTTTCTTAAATTAATTCTATTGACAATACATGTAAACACTACAAGGAATCTCTACCAAGTAAACAATTTAAATGAATTCTGAATACTTTGTAGAGTATCGGGAAAAGCAGAATATTACACAGACAACAGAAAATTCCAGCACACACAGATCCATAACAAATCTAATCAAAACTCGAATTTATTCGTGAACGAAGTTTCCCTATGCCTTACACGCACTCAACTCTGTAGAAAATCCATTTTTAAGCCATTTCTATTTGCATCGCAAATTTATTTTATCGACCATCCAGCAGTGGCAAGCGAGTTTGTACCCCCGATCCAGTCTGTTCAACCGTGAAACAAATAAGCTATCTGTCCATCTGTAACCAGATATCCTGAGGGAAATAAAGCTTCATTTTCCGCTGCCGTGCATTTGTTTACCCCAGATATCCCCTTGATATCCTTTCCTGCCAGCAGAGATAACAATATCCAGTCCCTTATGCTTCAGGGAACGGCACGCTGTGATATAATAAGAATACGAATTTAACAGGATATCCTCGAAAACAAAAAAGCTGCTTGCATTGTGCTTTTGTTTACGTGTGATTTAGGATGGGGAGAACATCTTTTGCATGTCGAGTCACCTGTATGATAAATGAACTCGGTTTTGCCAGTGAGCTTTTTAAGGGTGGTTCGTTTCTTTTTAAGCAACAAAGAAGGGAGCGTTTTGCTTTATCGTGCATACTCTACTTTTTTTCTAATAAAACCGAGTGTTGTACTTTTTTCTTGACTTTAGTGATTTTCAGGTCTTAACTTAATGTTTCGTGTATAACTTTTATCTGGGTTGCATTCCACCCATACCATGGTCAACTACGTCGTAGGAAGGCACTACTTAAAAGATAATCGGGATCTGCCCTATACTATATTCTGTTATATTTTATAAAGTAAAGTTCGACGAAAGTCCTTGCTAGTAAAAAGACCGTACCTTCGAAGCTTGATTAATAGTGGAAGCGCAAAGTACAAAGTGACATCCGCAGACCAACCAGTGAGATTTCAACGTTCGCGTCGGTGCATCTGATTGGTCTGCACTCGTTACACTTAAATACAGATTAAGCCATGTGCTCAGTGACCCAATACCAGTCATGCGATGGTAAATCAATAGGCTGACATTCCCATGGGCATCAACATACTTCCTTTATAGGAACAAAATGCGTATGAGTATGTGAAGGTTTTGTTGCATGTTGGAGCAATGTGTGGTTTGCCTTAGTACGGTTTATGAGATTGATGGCTATTAAAATAATGTCTATGAAAGTATATGATGCCTCAGTATAGACAAAACTTAGTTAACAGATATTTGATTGATCGTACTGGTAGCGTAGCTCTGATAAGAAGGTACTTGATTTTGGGAATCCCATATCTTTCGTTCATTCATAACTTAGATCGCCATGGGATTTCAGGTTCGTTCAAGGGTCGACCGGGATGATAATTGCTCTCAACGCTCATATCGTCCCTCAAAGTGCGCAAAAGGTCGATGTCTAAAATCTGCATTTATCAAGAGAGCCAAAAAACTAATCGTTTCCCTTATGATTTTATTTTATCATGGTTACATACATTTGGTTGTAGCTTTTATTGAAGCAGCTGATGACATAAGAGATTTTGCCGTCAGGGGGAAATCACAAAATGCCATATATAGCAATTATAAAAGAAAAAATTTAATTTTTGATGCTTGTCCTTTTGTTTCTTGAGTGACGATATGGAACAGAGTAGGTGAAAATATACATTCAAGTCAGCGGGCTAACTGATCATAAAGTGGGTCAATATGTCATACTTCTACTGTTCTGGGTGAACTATGAGCCTGTATAACTTGGGATTGAGTGAAATGAGGACAGCGTAAGTTTATTCATTCTAAAGATATCGAACACGTTACAATTACAGGCATTTAATCACTAAAATTATCCTTCAATAATAACAAAAAATGGTTTAATCGTTCAAAATGTAAATTAAAATTATTGTGAGTATTCACAATAAACAATCGTTCAAACTTCATGCCCGATTCATTGATTCCAAAATCCAACAAAATGCAATAGTATTCACTTCAAAACTTAGATTTGTGTTCACGACACAAACAACTATTTTTTTCGTTCTCTTTTTAAAACAAGATGGTAATATAACTACCACAAGAGCCCAAAGGTACAGATATACGGTTTGTTTTTCAATAGTGGCATTATTATCGTTTCTTGTATTTAAGTATTTCTTCAATTTAGTCACAATTTGTGAACATCCATTGCATGTGTCGAACGCTTAATATTTGATAGGTGGTGAATCTGAGGAATAAATAAGAGATTTATTTAGTGCCTGAAATAATTTTAGTTTACAAACTACTGTTTGAATATATAAAAAGCGTAAATATTCCTGTTTGTCAAACTAGGCTATATGGATCTACTAAAAAATGGTTATTTATTTGCAACTCGGAATTTTATTCACAGCTGATGGTCGCAGAAGACAAGATGTACAGTAGTGCATTGGAAAATTTTAGTGTTTCAAAAGTATTTTCTGAATGGCCCTGCCAGTTGAATATTTTTTATAATGACACTAAAGAGGGGAATAATGAATACTTGGAGTTTCCCTGATGTACCATGGGGGTGAATTAACTTAACATCCCCCATGCATAACACACTGTTACCCGCAACTAATTTGTAGAGAAATGACACAGTCATTAATAAGAGGCAAACATCCATAAATTATACCCGGATTCAAACAAAGAACATCCGATCCAGAAGCCAGCATCCTTACCAATAAACCAACTGGTAGACATTTCATACAAACAGTCAACTAAAGACATGTGATAAATATAGAATCATCAAAACTTTTTTTATAGTTATGTTTTTATCTTACATATCTGCCGACCAACCGGTATAGTGGTTAAGGTGTTAGCCTCTAGATCGGAAGGTTCCTGGTTCGAATCCGGGTCCGGGCATGGATGTTTGTAAGAGTATGGTGTAGAGGCGGCTGGTGCACCTTAAATCTGTCGTGGCCGAAAGTCCTCACGTTGGGTTGGCGTGGATGTTTGGAGAGTGGGGTGCCAGCTCAGGTGTTGCTTCGTCATCTGACCGTGGTTCAAAATTACGAGGTGTTGTCCTCGGATCTTTCCCTTAAGGGACCGATCCCGGACCGTCGTCAATAGCCCGCTGTGTTGCTCTAGTACGACGTTAACTAAAATTACCATTACCATTACCTTACGTATCTGGAATGTATGTGACACATGTATGTCCAGTAAAAAAAGTAATTTGTAATAAGGTCGTCAACCTTTTTTCATAAAATTCAGATTAAAATTTATTTTATCTCAACAAGAAATAATAAATAATTGCATCGGCTGTTTCCAAATAAATAGTTAAGTAATTAATGGAGAAGTAGACAAAAAAAGATTTAATTGCTCTAAAAATAAATGTTTTTGATAGCGTCTTTTGCCTCCGAGGTACATATATTTAATGTAGTAGTTGTTGTTCTCAAGGTTATGCTAAAATGTGTCTTTTTTACTTTGATCATTAATTATGAGATATAATTAATGAGTTAATAATTCGCAAGCAAATGTACTAGAGCATCTGAATAATTAAAACTAATTATACTAGACATTAATTGTACGTATTTAACTGGCATACTAATAGGTATCTCTGTGACCACATTTTACATTAAAATACCATACTGGTTAAAATCCTTTCACGTATCTATAGATGCATTATATGTATTTATGTTGTAAATGTTATTTTATACACAGTATAATTATATACTAACAACACATACAGGCCAAGTTAATAGGAATTATTGAGCACCTACACTTGTTGATTGGTATGTCCAGTAATGATTGAAAAATTTCCGAATCAGCACAAATAAGTTATTTGATATTACACACCTATTTGTTTAACCCTTTGAAGGTTACTGAGCTAACCCCAACAGTAGCCGAGTAGCCAAAGTCACAACTCTTAAGAAACTGGGGGAGCCAGTTGTTAGAGTGCCAAATTAACAACAGAGATTTCGAGACTCGTTCCCAGCCCATAATCATAGGGTACAGGAATGTTGGTACACTTTAGATCGATCATGTCCACAAATGTCTTCAAGTTGGCATGGCGTGGAAGTTCAAAAAGTAAGCATTTTAATTAAAGTCGTATTGGAGAAATACAGTAATCTATTTGCGGCGGTACTGGACTAAACCCAAAGAAAAGATCTGAAGACGGCACTACTTAATTCTAAACCCCGGTCAAATGACGAGATCACACCTGAGCTGCACCCCACTCACCAAACTCGAGTAGAAGTTTGGAGAAAGGAGCCCGATCAGGTTTCGACTTTGACATCTGAGCGTGGTTCAAAGTTACTAGGAGTTGACCTCAGATCTTTTTCTTCGAGATTAATCCCGAGACGTGAACAATAGCCTGTTAAATTGATCTTGCGCGACGCTAATTTAACTCTACCTACCTATCTGAAGAAACTGGTAGACTAAAAGGCTTGTTTGTTATTTCAAATCTTATAAGTGTCGACGTTTGGTTAGCTGCTTAAAGTTTCCTAGTCTTCCAGGATGGCATGTTTCCATCCCCATAGCATTGTAAGTGCGATGTGACAGCACCTCCAAGGATGGCCTAAGACTAAGTCCAATACTGAATATATTGCCGATTCTTAATGATTACGAGATCGAGATGAGTGTTAGTCCTTGTGTCAACTAAAATACACAAACCCTGTAGGTTGTATTTCCTTGTCCATGTTTAACTATTACAGGAAAACGAACTTAGATTTTAAAATTGGGGCTTCGAAGGACACTTTTAGGACTACCTGTAAGCCAATTTCCATGGCTACAGATTGGTCTAAGGTCATAAAAGAAATAACCTATGTTTTACGCAGTGTTCTAAAGTATAAGTGTGCCAAATTTGGTGTGAATTGGTATTCAAACGGTGTAGACTTGTATAGAGAATATACACACATATCCTTTTTTGTATATATATATCTATGCATAAGATGAGAATGCTCTTTCGAAAAGCTTTCTGTTAGTGAAGGTAATATATATTTTATTGCTTTGTCACTTTGTTCTTGGCACACTTCTTTCACTACTAACCAAAGTGAATGAGGTTTCATTTTTTTTACAAATCTAATTTTAAAGAAGAATCGGTTGAATGTTCTATCAATTCTTCTTTTTCAGAAACTGATAGTTCTACGGCTTGCAGAAAAAACAATTTGTTAAAAGGAAAGCAATGGCTCCAAAACACATGGGGAGTGACTTTTATGATGCAACCACGCAAACCTGTATGACAGCCTGACATAGATTTTCCATATACCGAACAAACACGACAGCAATTGATCCAATCAATCTCGTTTTCATGAATGGCATTAAATATGTAATCTCCTTTACATATTTCAGTGATAGGATAGCCAAAGTGAATAATTTTCTTCAATCACGTGCAGCAATCTCATAAATTCTGCGTTAGATGGCGTAACCATTGTTGTTGTTGCTGTCGTGCTGGCCATATATGGCGCAATTGGGGGTGCCATTGCCCCGGAGGGCTGGACTTCTTCATACATGACACATCCGTTTTACAGGAAGGTCCTTTTCACACATTCATTCACTCACACATATCATAATTTAGATCCCAATCAGAGGCCGATAACCCCCTGATCAGGTACCCCCAGAGAGGTATTGATTTGGTATGGGATTATGGGGGACTTTGTGACCACGACCCATTTAACGTGCCCCAGCCACCATTAGCGAACACGACGGTCTTTAGCCAGATCTCGCAACCATCAGAATTGCAGGCCCCGCTGACGACAGAACCCACAACCCTCCCGATGCGAGCCCGACGCTCTACTAACTGAGCTACCGCGGCTTGGCGTAACCATTGCTGACGTAATTACTACAATATGTATGTAAATGTAAAATAGAACGCTATGCAACAGACAGTAGAGCGGACGTCCCGCAGTAATGCTTATATGCGAATAAATATTTTTTATTAATGACTTCGTTTGACTAACCAAAAAACGTAAACATAAACCAACACAGGTTATCATTTAAATGGATTGTAATAATTTAATTACCTATATGAAGCAAAATTGACAGACTAGAAACCTCAGTTCTTCCATCCACCTGTAGTTAAAAAAAGAGACTACTTTTTATTCTTGCAATTACTACAGATTCAATACCATCAGACATATCCTTAATTATCCGAGAAACTGTATTGTTTGAGAATGGAATATTGTTAATTTTCACCGAACATACATTGAACAGAATCTTTGAAACAAGGAGATACCAAATCTTCAGGGATTGTATTAATTTTACTGCTTTTGGCAATAAGTTAACTTATTCTATACCATGCTTCAACTGCATATTCATTGACTTTGTTTGCAGATGAGGTATGAGAAGTAAGATTATAGACGTTTGATAGTCGTCGAAAAAAACTAATAGCTTTTAGTTTATAAATTAGTTTTTTTGTCTGCAAATGACTTATCAATAAAAATGGTGTTTCATACAAACGTTGGACAATTTCTCCCCACAAACAACGTACAATGGTTTCTGACTATCTTCTTCTTTCGTGAGTAAAAATCCGCGTCTGAAGTATTCAGCAGAATATTTTATCCTATTAACCGTAGAACTAATGTATTTAGTTTTTTGAATAGTGTTAAGTTCAACTCTTGGAAGGACAACGGCTGCGTACTGGTCCCTTTTCTTGTAAGTTATTAAATTGTTTCGAAGTACTTGCAGCTGCCGAATCAGCAGGTTGAATTTCAATGTTAACTGCAACTCTCTTAAGAATTCCAATTTTCAACCACTTATCCATTTTGAGGCACACGACACTCAAAATAAAGTTACTCAAATCAATAAATATTTCAAATTAAATTGTCTTAAAACAGGAACACACGAGTAATACAATCAAAACATGAGAAGCGAGACACGATGCTACATGGTTGACGGCAAGTTCAACACAGACTAAATAGTTGATGATTCGAGTCTTTCGTGTGCTTTTTTATACCGGAAGTACATGTGCTATTCACTACTCGTCTACGCAAAGTAGTCGTCATACTAATCATGCGGGAAGAAATTTCCAAATTTTACATAGAGGCCGGTTTACACGCTACGATAAATTGTAGCAATTTATCGTAACGATCGAATTGTATCGATTTATCGTTGGGTGTAAACAGGACATTGTAGCGATTAATTGGAATTGGATTGGATGGTTGATGCCGGCCGGCATCAATTTCTGCGAATCGTAACGATATGTTGGAACGTGTAAACAAGTGGCAGCCATTTCTCGCTACGATTTGACTCAGTTTGCACTTGCATCTGCATCAGAAAGGTTGTGTCTTATAGTTCGTTCTTTGATTAACTGTTGTTTTTATTCGAATCATGGCAGTTAAACAAACTCCTCGAGAGTTCTTGAGTGAATTCATTGAACTTTATCGGAGTTTTACCTGCTTGTTGCTCGTGAAGAGCAAAGAATACTACGACAGGAATAAAAAAAGACCTTGCTTATACAGCTCGTTAAAAAATACAAGGAATTGGATCCGTCGGCAGACAGAAACATTGTTGTGAAAAAAATTAATGCATTGCGTACGGTTTATAAGAAAGAACTGTCAAAAGTTAACAATTCGGCAAAATCCGGGACAGGTGCGGATGACATATATAAACCTACTTTGTGGTACTTCGACCTTCTGCATTTTTTGAACAACCAGGACTCTGCAAGACTTTTTCACTTTTCTCGCTAAACAACCGATATATAACAACAACACTACTTCCTCCATGGCTAAAGCTTATTTAGAGGTCGATAGCGGTCGACAACAAATATTTGACAAGAAATTGTTACGATTTATCTTAGCGTGTAAACAATACTCACACTTTCGATTTATTGGAACAATAAATTTGTCAATCACATCGTAACGATTTATCGTAGCGTGTTTTAACCTGCCTTAAATCATTACTCTACAACCCATTTTTGTGGTTTTATTTAAACTCCTTTTCTGATGTTTTTCGCCATTATCGATATTATTTTCGCCAACCCTAACCAGTTTTCCAAGTACCCCCAGGGGTACGAGTACCACAGATTGGGAACCGATTGATTAGACTGCTCAACATTTCAGTAAAAATTATCTTCAATATAAATATACTCGGGGCATTCAATTGTCCTTCGAATTCTATATGGAGCCATGATTTCCTACACGTGCAGAAATATCAGTAGAATTCAAACTATAACTCTTTCAGTGGAAGTCTGAAAAGTGAAGTTCCCACCACACATGAAAGGATCAAAATGTTTGATTTAATCGGTGTGTTTCGCAATAAACTTTATAATCCAACCCAAGACCGTTGTGTACAAAGTCCTGTCTTGGTATGAAATGTCCACAATGTTGCCTGGCATGGAAGTTTGGAGTGAAGGAGTGCCAGCTCAGGTGTGACCTCGGCATCTAACCTATTTCAAAAATGGGGATTGATCCCACTCCATCTAGCAAGTAGTGCTGTACAAAGTCCTGTCGTGGCATGAAATGTCCACAATGTTGCGTGGCGTGTATGTTTGGAGTGAAAGAGTGCCAGCTCATACTCGTGTGACCTCGTCATCTAACCTTTCAAAAATGGGGATTGATCCCGGTCCATCTAGCAAGTTGTTCTGCCTCAGTGTGAGGTTTATTAATTAAAACCACCAGCGCAATACACTTTACCTACTGGTGGTTGTCTCGAAAAGGTATTACATCATTAGCGAAACTGACCAGATCTTGATATATATAGATCTTGATTATAGGTCGGCTAACATTGCTCCAACGGGGCAAAAGTCAAAAATTCGCATTCAAATGGCGATAAATAAAAAACGGGTGGGACGTTTTGGATGAAATCACGCATAGAGGCAGAAGGTCGGAGTTTATTATTGTCTAATAAATTATTGTCCTGTTCTCTTCAATTATTAAATATAGATCGATGTCTTTGTGGTAAGTCGCACACCCATAAGAAAGCTACCAATCAATTTAAATAAGTTATCGGAAACATTGATTTTAACTCAAACAACTCCGATAATAATATTTCTGTTTGAAGAGGAGAGAAAGAGAGAATTCAATCACAAAACCTCACAGGAAATTCATCTTTCAATTTAACGCACACCGACGCTTTCCCAATTAACCTAATTTTTGATTCCCCTCCTTCAGAAAACGGATGCCTATTGTCTTATTTCCGATTGAAACTCCGAGCTACCATTTAATTCCATTTATATTAATCAATAAGCACGTGCATCACCGAAACTTATTGATTTCCTTTCACTTCCCCAAATTGCAACCCGACCCGAAAACACAAACCTCCCAAATCCGAAACATCGATGGGGGGACGGGCGCTTGATCCTACGCGTAAACCACGGTGTCAACCGGGAAATGCATTCTAAATGGGAACGGCCTGTCACTCCGGGCTAAACTTTCCTTTCCAGCCACCAGGAGTTGCCTCCAAACAAGCATCTTTTGCGGCAGCCCGGAATTGCTTTAAAGAGACAAGAGGTAAAGTATGCCAGCCAATAGTGGAAAACTAATTAAAAGCGAGTAAATTTAATTAAATCCATAAGGAAACTAGTTGCGAGAAAAGGAGTTTTGGGGGTGGAGGAGGGTCTTGCTGGAATCTTCCCAAGCGGAAGGGCAAAACTTCATTTCACCGAAATTCCCGTCGCCTAAGATAACACTCTCGCAGGATGAGAGAGGAGGTGTGTATGCAATCAGCATCAGGGATCGTACTGGTGATATTTTCCGTGGAAGTGTAGGGTGGGGTTGGATTCTGGCACAAAGAATTCCGGCATTCGGTTTTAATCAATCCGGTGATTTCCGGGAGGAATTACAGCGTGATTGTCGTTATGCCTAGTTAGCATAATGGATGAATGGCATAAGCTGTCCGTGTTTATTTGGAGTTGGGTGAAATGATGGGGGATTTGTATTCTTTGTGGTTTGTTTGTGGTGTGAGAGACGCATTTTGTGTTTACAAGTCTCTACTATTATAAAAGGAAGTGTTTGTTTGTCTGTTTGTTTCGCGGCCGCAAAATCCTGATGATCTATGGTACTTACAGCAATGAGTTTTGGCATACATGTAGTCCAAATTTATTGCAATTTTTGGGTCGCGGCGAAATTTTAAAACTTAATCTAAAAGATTTTAAAATGAATTTAATAGTTTTATTCTCCAACTGGGGTTCTTCAAACGCATTTTGTCCGGACAAAATAAGAATCCCCCTAAAATGATTTTTTTCTACCCACGTGACCTTTTATATTTTCGTAAGAGATTGTGACGTCACGTTAACTTTCTCTTTCCAAAAAAAAAAAAAAAAAAAAAAAAACCAGATTGCATATTCTGCCCTTAGCGTTAAAAAAAAGAAACAGATTACATTTCCTGTCCCCTTTTCGGCGAATGAGAGAGAGGAACAAAAAATACATATCGACTATGATTGTTAAGTTGTTTTTCGTAAAATCGGAATTGCTAAAGATGGATTGAAAATTTTAACGGATTTCAAATTTGCGGAAAATTTTACTTTAGATTGTTACCTAAAAATATGATTTCTTTAAATAAATAATTTTTTAATTGAATATATCTTCAACAGATTTGAAATCTACGGAAAATTTTACACCGGATCAATACCTTACACCACGGGAACGGTAAACGCCGGGATAGCCACGCAGTGGCTAGTATTCCATAAGAGTCAGATGAATCGAGAAATATCAATACCATTGTATCGGTTCACTCTACTTTAATTTCGAAACACTGTCTAGCAAATGTAGTTCTCAGACAAAGAAGGGAAATAGTTGTCCTACATGTGTAGGTAGGTAGATAAATTAATGTCTTACTGAAGCAACATAAAGGGACATTGACTACACTACGGGTTGAATATTGAAGTGTTAGTAAAGAGGACAACATCTTGTCATTTTTAACCGTCAGATGATGAGGTGAACTCACTCGCTACATTTCTACACCTCGGCAACATGAGAACACTAGAGGCCATGATAGGTTTAGCGTTCATCAGCATTCACGTACACAATGGTCTTGTTTCGGTTTTCGAATTCGCAACCGGAATACCAATCTCCATAAATAAATGATCACGGGAACTAGTATGATGAGCCGTTTTATTGAAAGAATCTTCCAGAATCAGATTAGTCAAAAATATTTACTTTATTAACACATTTATTTTTTCTTTGTTTAGAAATGTTTGTCAATTAAATTTAGTTTTGTACCATAAAAACTTAATATTGGATCCATGAATCTAATACTGCAAGGGTGGACTATTCACAATATTATGTGGTTACTATGTAATTCATGACAACATTATGTAAATACTACTCATGATAACGTGTTTTGTCAAACACTAGTAGCTACTAGGGATGCGACATTGATGTTTTTTTTTAAACATCGATGTATTGGAGCCGATGTCGTATCACTAGTTGCTAAATCAGTTTTAAGAAATGGGGTAAAGTTTAAATACACTGAATTTAAAAAACATCGATGGTTTTGGGGCGATGTATTATCAACATCGATTTTTTGCTGTCGATGTCGCATCAATAGTTGCTAAACCAGTTTTAAGAAATGGGGAAAAAAGTTCGAAAATATTGAATTTTAAAAACATCGATAGTTTGGGGGCGATGCATTATCAACTTCGATGTTTTAATTTTGAACATCGCCCCAAAACATCGATTTTTTGCTGTCGATGTTGCATCACTAGTTGCTAAGCCAGTTTTAAGAAATGGGGAGGGGGGGAGTTTATATACACTGAATTTTAAAGACATCGATGTTTTTGGGGCGATGTATTATCAACATCGATGTTTTAATTTTGAACATCGATGTTTTGCTGTCAATGTCGCATCCCTAGTAGCAACTTTTCTGACATTCAAACTACTGAAGACACATGTATGACATTATGGTGGCTAAATTATTCTCAACTTTTCAGATCTGTGTCGTTTTATAAATGACGATAAAAATATTCTTCTAGAAAGTGCATCCAATTCTCTATTTGATCTCTGTTGTTGCAAGTACCTCGGGATCGGAAAAAACCTTCCCTATCTGTAGAGCCGTGAGAAAATCTCTCAGGGAATTGATCCGGAAGATAATGGCTGTGATAATACCACATCATCGTCAGAATTAGCCACATTAGAGATATCTCTTGGAGAATAAAATGTTGATAAAAGTATCATCATCGGAATAGATGAACGGGACAATCATTGCAAGGGATTTGAGCATTTATCGGACGAATATAGAGTAAACTGGATATGAAGGTATCGTTTTCAGCGCTGAGTAAATTTATTATTTGTTATGTCTTGTAATACTGAAATAAGAGTGTACTCCAAGACATTTAATAACTATAAAGAGAAATTGCAACAGCAGATACGCACAACGTAGACTCAGAGACACAGACAACAGTGTCACTGCGTATTATAAAAAGGATTGCATCAGGCAGATGAACTGACAAGAATACGTGTACAGGAAGCAATAATGTAAACACAGGAGTATTAATATAAACACTCACAGGAAAGAGGTAACATTATTATAGTATATAGATAAACAAATTATAAACAAAAAGCAATAAGAAACAAACAAATGAGGTGTTACGAGTAATTTAAGGTCCTGTTCACATGAGGCGTTTTCTAACGTGCGTTTGCGAGGTTTTCGAGATCCTCTTTCCATAAACATTAAATTATGGGTTTTTTTTATTCCTCTATTACAAGTTTCTATCTTTGCAATCTTTGAAAATAATAAGAGTGAAAATTTCAACTAATTTCAAAGCAGCGTACAATTTTACGCTAGATAGTTACAAAAACAGATTTATTATTTGTTTACCATTTGATTATTTATTAATTATTTAATTATTTATTAATTATTTATTAAATAATTAATTATTTAATTAATAATTAAATATTTATTTAAAGAAAATTTTATTTATGGCATTGATATGGTGTAAAATTTTCCGCAGATTTCAAATCCGTTGAAATTTTCACTTTATCTACAACTATCGCAAAGATAGGAACTTGAATTGCAGGAATAAAAAATCATATTTTAAAGCTTACGGAAAGCGGACCTCGAGAACCTCGTAAATGCGCTTTAGAAAATGCCTAATGTCAACATGGCTTAAAGAAATGTTAATCAAGAAGTATTTTTTAAATTGTTATATACATGAATACAGCATAAGTACTATACCGTGGATATTTTGCGGTAAAATTATCTTTCAATGTAACATTTGAACTATCCTCATTAACTGTACCATTTACGTAGGTATATCAGGAGTTGACTATAATGCATTTGCTTGTATTTTTATTGTTTTTAAGAATTATTAATTACTTGTTTTTATCCTTACTACTTAACATTTTGACCACAACTAAATTTAAATATAGTCAATTTAAGTCACTCTTTGTACAACTCTAATCACAAAATGTGAAAAAAATGGTATTGATATTTAAAAAAGTAGAATTGCTTAAAGTACAATCGTTTCGCCCGTAGTTATTTTAATTGTTAATCTCCACGTTTAGCTTCAGGGGAGACCTGTTCAGTCTGGCATTTAACACTTCGCTGCCAACTACGAGAATACTCGTAAATGGTGAACTGCGTTTACTTGCCAGCTACGAGATAACTAGTTATTGACACTGAATCGTAATACTCGTACTGAAATGGATAATTTATTTTTCAAAAATATTTTTTGGGGATTTATTCACTTGGGAAAAGTTATTAACGGACAACTCAAGATCTTGTTCAGCGACTCGTGTAAGACTAATGGAAAATAATGTATCGCACGGGCAGGAGTTTTGCGTGCACGGGCCGAACGGTCTTGTTTATCTAGTTACGAGTTATATTATAGTTGGCACAGGGAGCAAAACTATACTTTCATATTCTGTAACGTAGTAGGCCGAGTGGTGTGCCTTTCTACAAAATGAAACCGGCTAGTTTGAAAATAACTTGCATTTTATTTTGTAATTAATTATGTACACTTTGTACACTAGAGATTTGCATCCCTATGACATGGGTGGTGCAAAACAGGCGCAAAAAACAGCCGCGGCCTCATCAACGAGCACCGCAAAACCAAAAACCTCCGCTTCCCTCGAGTTCTCCAACGAATCTGCCTTTGTCGGCAGACCCCTCATTCCGCCAGCCACAAATCACTGGCACCCCAAAACAAACGGGACAGCTGTTGCGACATTCGTCAGCAGGCTCGGGCATATGTTTGAGGAATTTGGAATCAAAGGTCAGTGGCGGTGGCGGCGACGTCACGATGCCAAATACGTGTATACTCGTAGTGTCAATTTATGTATAGCTAAAAGTAATCTGTGAGATCTATTTTTAGGCCCGGAGTCCAAAAGGCTGGAATCGCCTTTTCCACTCGATACTCACACGGTTTCACGTAAAAGTACACATCCAAAAATTTCGATATTAACAGGGTTTATTCAAAATTGTACAGGGAACAAGATCGCGTAGGTTTTTTAATGATCCGGCTATTAGTTTAAAGTGTATTATGTGTTAAAGTTTAAAAAAAAAAGCGAAATCACTTTCGAAAGGGGTGTTGATCTGTGAAGCAAACCAAATGGTATTGAAGGATCACCAGGGTTTGCAAGGGAGCAAAGCCCTCGCTGTGACGTCATGGACCGAAAAGTGAAATCAGGATTATACGAATTATTAAGATAGTTTTGCCGTCGCAGAATATTGACTCTGCAAAATAGATTTGGTTTGCGAAGCAAACCAATGGTATCTGGAAAAAGAGTGTTGGTTTTCGAAGCAAACCAAATGGGATCGGAGAACGGATTGTTGGAACCAAATGTGATTGCGTAGTAATTCCCGGGGTTGGTGAGCAGGGTGCTGAGCCCCTTAGTATTTAAAAAAGTAAAACAACAGAAAATTATTTAAAAGCACAAAAGTGCAGCTAAGATCTTGACACGTGTGGACGGACGCACCATATCATCTTTGTCATTGAACACGCGTTAGAGCAAACATGATTCATCTTGGGACTACAACAAAATATGATACCTCATATTGCCACTGAAAATGAAGGGGAGCGATGTTTAAAGATGTCTTCTACAACTGAAAGCAAGAGCTTCCGGAGTTATCCTCACTATACTAAGAGTGTACCGGGTAAAGGTTAAATGCCTTGTTATAAAGGTTTTTTTTTCTTATGGAATTTAAGGGGTTAGTTTCCACCAGACGCCATTTTTGTAATTGCAAGTTTAAATTAGCGTAAGTACTGAAATCATGTGGGCATAACATCAGAATGGATTAAACTTGCTTTACCATATCAAATTTACAACTCCAGAATTATCTTATTTAAATCCACAGGAATTTAAACGTAATTTCGCAGTCATCGTGTCCGAAGCCTGCCAGGCAAGAGAGCTAGAATGAATCTAAAACTCAAAACAAACGTTCCTTCTTTTCGGTCTTAATTTCTGCTTAGATTCGGAGCTCTCAAGAAGATTCGAAGCTCTGATCGGAACATCAGAACACAAAGAACAGTTGCCATTGGTGGTGAATTTTAGGCCATTCCAAAGAATCAAACATCTGACGTCACCATATGTTTTTTTTTTTTTTTTTTGCTTTGCAGGTTTTGAGCTGTTACCTAGGTGCAGTCTTGCCTCTACAGAACAAAGCTCAAGAAATGTCAATGGGTGAGGTACGGACAATGGTTCATCGACACCCTCCTTCACTAAAATCATCGCAGTGAAGAATTGGGTACAGTTAACCCTACAAATGATTTTGACGTGGTATTTGTCCAAGATCTGGTCAACTTTTACAATGACAAAATATCTCGCCCAGACAAAATTTCCCGATTTTCACCAAATGGAATGAATAACTGAGTTTGAAATACAAATTATACCATTCCTGGAACTGTTGCCAGTTTGGAACAGTTTTTACATCAAATGCTGCTGGTCACTACAAAGTGGTTTAGAAGCGCATGTAAATCACAAGGATGGTAATTACATACCAACATAAAGCAATAATTCTTGATAAAAATTACGTACCATTGAATGATATCAGAGAGTGTAACAGTATTTGATAACGGTTTCAAATAGTTGTTGTTGTCGTACGGGCCATATATGGCTCAATTGGGGGTGCCATTGCCCCGGAGGGTTGGACTTCTTCATGAATGACGCATCCGTTTTACAGGAAGGTCCCTGTCACACATCCATTCACTCACACATATCGTAATTTAGATCCCAATCAGAGGCCGATAACCCCCTGATCAGGTACCCCCAGAGGTATTGATTTGGTATGGGAACATGGGGGACTTTGTGGCCACGACCTATTTAACGTGCTCCAGCCACCATTAGCGAACACGACGATCTTTAGCCAGGTCCAAGCGCCGATCTCGCAACCATCAGAATTGCAGGCTCCGCTGAGGACAGAACCCACAACCCTTCCGATGCGAGCCCGACGCTCTACTGACTGAGCTACCGCGGCTCTTTCAAATAGTTAGTGTTTTAAAATCAGTTATCTTGTAAAGCCACTTTAAAACCGGAGCTTCAAACACGTAACCCCTCCAAGCATCGAAGACATTCTGAGAAAAGGCACTAATTTGACTGTCAAGATCTCGTGTCGGACTGGCGATTTGGCAAGTTTGCATTACGAATTTTGTTTTTCACCCGGAATCGGTAAGGATTCAAGACTGCAACTTTTGTGAGAGTCCTTTCTCCGTTACGAAATTTGAGGTGAAAATGTTCCCCTATTTCATCCCCTTTCGGTTTTGCAGATTAGCACCGCTCCCCTCTGCCCTTCGGTGCTCCGCGGTCGTCTTTTGTTCTCTCTCTGTGACAGTTTGCCCTCATCGCTAGTATTTTGTACTTTGGCTTTCTCTACAAAAGTCGACAAATCGTTTACACCGGAGTGTATCGTAAAATGTGCCGTAAAACGTCTTCGTCACAAAAAAGGGGGTAAATATTTGCAACTCCCATGGAAACTCGCCTTAAGTATGTTAACATTGTTAAAAAAGATTCAAGAGTATTGAATAAATTTTTTTTATTTAGAATTTATCAGAAATTTAAGAAAATTACATACAGTAAACATAATTGCTGAATATTGTGTAAGGGGGTAATCACAGATCAAAACAAATATTAAACCATTAATTTCGAAAATGCAACTGTACATAGTACATTTTTTCGTATGTTATAAGATCAATAACTTAAATGGAAGTCTTTATACTTGTTCAAAATTCAAATCATATGAATTGTCATTAAATCATAAAAGAGCCGGAAAGGAATTTTTCAAATTAAAAAGAATCGAGTGCATTAATGTGTAGATAGGTATTTCATTTAACGTCGCGATGGAGCAACACGCTATTGGCGACGTTCTGGGATAAAACTAATTAATCAGAGAAAGTACTTTTCAAACAAAATTTAGCAGTTATTGTCTGATTGGTATGAAATTCAGATGCACTACTTTTAATAAAACACTTATAGATATACACTCATGTCCATAAATTAAGGATAATCACACGGAAATTGAACTCTAAAGTAAAAATTGCACAGGTTGAATTATCGCACACATCTTTAAGAATAGTATCCAAATTACAGGAAGCCATCAGATGACACCTATAGTACGTCACAATGATGACAGTGTAAGAGAGGTGTATATAAAAAATGGTAGTAAAGAGGTAAAATTGTTCACAAGTGTTCTGTAAGCCGCTCAGTGCCACAACTGAATAGTCATGGCACAGAGGACGCATGTCGATGATATTTTTTTTACGCGGTAGAATAATCGGCCGCCTGGAATGTGGGCCAACTCAGACGGAAGTGTCAGTGGAACTTGGAATCGCCCAAAGTGTGAAGTTCTCTAGGCTTTGACAACGATTCCAAAATGACGGAAATGTCAGTAGACGTAACAGTACAGGTTTCACCGAGTTACAACGCCGAATGACGACCGGTATTTGGCAGTAACTGCAGACGGAGCACAGCATTCGACCTTACTCGTTACCTATCTTAAGACACGGGTACAACAGTTTCAAGGCAAACCGTTTACAGACGTTTGGGACTAGTTGGTCTATATGCTAGCAGGCCTGTCAGATGTCTTCCGCTCACGACAACTCACTGTCACCAGCGGTTATCCTGGAGAAGAGAACATGCAATGTGGACATCGTCACAGTGGGCTTGTGTAATGTTTTCCGACGAGTCCAGGTTTAGCTTGCAGTCTGATTCACGGCGGACGTTCATATGGAGAACGCCAGGTACCCGCTATCACCAAGACAACATCATTGAATGACACCGTTACGGTGGTGCAGGATTGCTCGTTTGGGGAGGAATTATAATGGGCTCAAGAACAGATCTACATGTTCAAATCGGAATCATGAAAGGCCGAATTTATAGGGACATCATTCTGGAACAACATGTGCGTTTGTTTAGGAGTGCCATGGGCGCAGAATTTGCGTTTATGGATGACAATGCCCGTCCTCACATTGTAAACGCCCAAACATTGTAAACGAATGCCTTGAAACTGAGGATTTCACTCGTATGGAATGGCCAGCATTCTCACTTGACTTGAATCCGATTGAGCATGTGTGGGACATGCTTGGCCTACGAGTTGCAGCCCGTCAACCACCTCCTACATGTGTACCGGAACTTCGGAGAGCATTGCTTGCTGAATGGAGTGATTTTCCCCAAGATCAACTGGATAATTTCATCCTCACCATGCCTAGGCGTTGTACGGACTGTATTTCATCGTCTGAGTACAATGTATTAACAATCATACCAACCATATCATGTTAAGTTTTTGTAAGGTCGATATTTTTTTTAATTGCTCCAGTGAACAAAAATCGTAGTTTTTATGAATGGTATCATGCATACACCATCTTTTTTTCCTTTATATTTTGTTTAATAAATGGGTTTTATGAATAAGTCACGTTTGTTTTGTTTCTGTACTTTTGTATGCAGGAGCTGCCATTATTTATGGACATGAGTGTAGTTAAGCTCTCAAATATTTAGTCATTCGGAGGTTATTGCATAAAACGTGGTAAAAATTTTGATAAATACGCAAATTTGTTGGTCATTAATCAGTTTAGTCTATCTGATTAACTATTCAGAAAAATCGAAAAAAAACGTAAGTTACCAGGAGTTATTCGTTATGAAAACACAAAATATATACTTATTCTACATATTATTCGACCTTAAATAATAATACCTAATCAGAAAAATCGTGAAGTGCAAGATTTTGTTGGAAACCCCTTTTAAGCTTAATCAAAATCTTAATACAACACTTCTCGATTCAGGAGCTTAAGTTTATTCACTTAAGATTTTATTCGTTTTGGATGTTTTTATTTTTTAGGAGGTTTTTTTTCCACTTTCATTACATTCATTCTGTAAAGAACATAATTCTTCAATTTTGTAAAAATATGGATCAAATACCTTTAATTTTGAAATAGTATATATATATATATATATATATATATATATATATATATATATATATATATATATATATATATATATATATATATATATATATATATATATATATATATATATATATATATATATATATATATATTAAGGTGTGAAAATTGTTTATCAAACTGACATGAAATTATTTTCAAAGTATCCTTTATTTTAAGTTAGAATGTGTTTAGAACGAAAGCTGAACCAGCATATTGATATAAAGTGTGTTTTAATAATTTCACAAATGTTTATACTATAATTGTTCTCATGCTATTCATGTATTTTTAATGCTCAAAATAAAATTTCTGTAATAAATTTTAGAAATACTTATTTACAAGTAAAATATATTACGAAATTTTAAACTTTTATTCCAAGTTTAAATATAAAAATTTTTCTACGTCACAAAATTACATAAATTTCTAAAGAATAACATTACAATGAATATGTATGAATCCATTTACTACATTTACTATTATTTACCCGTTTGAAGGCGTATCTCAAAAAGTCTGAATACTAATTTTATACAGTATGATCTTTAATTTATTATCTTGTTGAACAGATTAATTTTTTAATCATGATTTCATTTTTTATAATATTTTAATCAGACAGTTATGCATCAGTTTTCCTTGAGATTCCTGTACTTATGCTATTGAAAATAAGGAATTTTCGAAACTCTATTTTTGAACAGCAGAAGTAGTTTATTGAAGGCAAAATCTTTTGCAGGTTCATCTAAACGATAGTTAAAATATTTATAAACTCAGTGGAAAAGCAAATATGTACATTAAACAAAATAAACAAGTCAATATTATCCTATATACACAATTACTTTTTCTCCAACTTATTCTGAAAGCAAATAGCCTTCTAGCTAGAAAAACGCATAAAGATCAAGTATCCATTAAGTATACAAACAAATCAGTCGATTGTTTTTTCACCCACGCCTCCGTGTGGCTCCTAAAGCCTTGCTGTATTTTTTAAATTTGTTCTTTGTATCGGCTTGCTCAATAAAATATATATATCATTCAAATTCAAGTTCGTAAATTACCGGAAAAGCAAAATAAAAAAGCAGGGATATTCAACCAGAAAACACAGTTGAATACAAAAGCTAAAATTAACCATTCAAGAGAGCTGAAAGCTGCAGACATTGCATGGTAAGTAGTATAATTTATAAAACAAGAGGAAATTCAAATTAAAAACCAAAAGGTTATATATATATATATATATCCCCCTTTCTCTATCTCTGGTGTGTGTGGTTCGTTTGACTAGTGGAGAGGGCAACACTTCATAGATATATTTCATCTATTTATTTGGACACTTCTTGGTTAGATATGAATACATTATACAATTATACAAAACAGCAGCAGAGAGCTCCTCATCGTCTCCGCGGTTCGAATCCTTTCTTTTCTTTCCGCTCTCCCTCTTTCTCCTCCTTACCCTACATATATATATATAAATATATATATATATATATATATATATATATATATATATATATATATATATATATATATATATATATATATATATACATCTACCATTATAAAAGGATGTGTGTGTTTCTTGCCGAAAATTCTGACGATTCTATGGCACTTACATCAATGAGATTTGACACACAGGTAGTCCGAATTTTTTGCAATTTTTGGTTCGCGCCGAATTTTGAAATTCAATGTACAACATTTTAAAGTGAATTTAATGAAATTTAATCATTAATGAATGCTACTGCATAGTAGAGATCACAGATTTGAAATTTATTGTTTTCGCTTCCGTTTTCATTTTGCTCGGAAGAATAATTTTCTAGCCAGACGATAAAAACAAACAATGTTTTAAGAGGAGTCAATTAGTTCTTTTTCTATCTCCTATAGGGTTAAAGATAGAGTAAAAAATTCAGCAGTTTTGAAATCTACTGATAATTTCACTTTAGATGCCTAAAAATTTGATATTCTTTATATAAATAACTTTCAAATTGAATATATCTTTTATGTTTTCGCACGAGATTGTGACGTCACGTTACCTTTCTCTTTCCAAAAATAAACAGATTGCATTTCGTACACTTCGCGTTAAAAAAAAAAAAAAAAAAAGATTACAATTCCTGACCTCTTTGATTTCAGTGGAGAGCAAAAAGTAAAAAACATATCGACAGACATTGTTTAGTTCTTTTTCGTAAAAGCGGATTCGTTAAAGACCGATTAAAAATTTCAACGGTATTGTAATTTTTTAGGATTTTGGAATCATACACACTCTGTAACAAAAAAAGTCGACGAACCAAGAAGGAATCATCCGATTGCTTTGAAATTTCGTATGCAAAAATGTTTTGACCAAATATGCAAATGATTAAAATTTGGTGTCCAATGAATGAATAGTGCGATCCCCAGCGCATCGGAACTGCGCATCCAGCAGATGTATATAAGGAGTTGTTCTTGAACTGTTGTTAAAAATTTCTGCTGCATTGCAATATATGATACCGTTCAACGACTGAAAAAAATGCCGCAGGATTCGAGCTCATTACGAGCAGCTTTCAGAGTTTGAAAGAGGTCGTATCATTGGATTGAAAGAGGCAGGTTGGGCAAATCGGATAATCTCTCGTCATGTGAGTCGAAGCGATGCGGCGATTAGAAGATGCTGGCAAGAGTGGGTGGACAATGGCAGATTTCAGCGTTATGATGGTAGCGGTCGACGTAGGGCCACAACAGATCGCGAGGACAGAGTGATTGTCAGATCAGCTATCACAGCGCCAGATTCATCGCTATCAACCATCAGTCGTGCGACCCACACACGAGTGTCCACCATAACGACATTCTGAGACCTGTTTTGCTACCGTTCCTTTCGCAGTTCCCTGGGCCTATTTTTCAGCAAGACAATGCCAGACCACATACGGCACGTGTTGCTATGAATTACCTTCAAGTCTGTCAAAGACTTCCTTGGTCAGCCAGATCACCAGATCTCTCTCCCATCGAGTATGTCTGGGATACGATGGGAAGGCGACTGAATCCGTTAGGGAATGTTGATGACTTAGTCTGACAATTGGAACAAATTTGGCAAGAAATACCGCAGGAGACCATCCGGGAGCTTTATCGGTCTATACCACGCCGTGTGGCAGCTTGTATAAAGGCTAGAGGCGGGTCAACACCTTATTGAGCTCGTTACTGACACTCTGAAATAAATCATTCAATTGTTCTGAAATTTTAATCATTTTCTATCCTGTACATAATTTTACTATCCACCAATTTTTGTCTCCATCGGACAACTCCTTCGTGGTGCGTCGATTTTTTTTGTTATAGAGTGTATATTGGTTTTCATTGTCGTGAAATCATAAGAATTCTTAGGCTAATCTTGTCTGTTACATAGCGTTCTATTTTACATTTACATACATATTGTAGTAATTACGTCAGCAATGGTTACGCCGAGCCGCAGTAGCTCAGTCAGTAGAGCGTCGGGTTCGCATCGGAAGGGTTGTGGGTTCGCTCCCTGGCGGAGCCTGCAATTCTGATGGTTGCGAGATCGGCGCTTTGACCTGGCTAAATACCGTCGTGTTCGCTAATGATGACTGGGGCACATTAAAAAGGTCGTGGTCACAAAGTCCCCCATGTTCCCATACCAAATCAATACCTCTGGGGGTACCTGATCAGGGGGTTATCGGCCTCTGATTGGGATCTAAATTACGATATGTGTGAGTGAATGGATGTAAGAAAGGGACCTTCCTGTAAAACGGATGTGTCATGTATGTCGAGCAAAGTCGGACTTCCTCCCAATGGGGCTCAATAACATGAAAGGTGCACCCCCCTCGCCTCTTGCCGTCTTCGACGGGCCTGGCACTCCTCTGGTCTGCCAGTGTAGGCATAAGAAACAACAACCTACCTAAATCTTACATTCAAGTGAGCCTTTTTTTTATAACTAGTGTAGGCCGCGGTAGCATAGTTGAAAGAGTCGCAGATTATCGGAGATTTCCTAGCTCAAGACGATTCATCCGAAACATTCGTGATCCTGGGTGTGTGTACTGTTCCACTTAAAATCTGTTTTCATCTCAAATGATCTTACTTCGTTGTGGTTTGGAAGTTTACCGAGTAGAGGATTACAGAGTGTGGCTCGTGTGGTTCTAGAACTTTCCCTCTTGGGTTGATGGCGGATCGTCGCCAATAGCGCATCCCAGTGCTTTGGTGCGACATAAATTCGATCACCTACCTTCAGGAAAATAAGACTACAGCACCTGTTTCCATTTGTCAATGGCCCCTGCCTCGAAACCCAAACATTTTATCCTCGTGTAATGCTTTAATTTCGCACTGCTTTATTAGAAACTTCTTCGTCCGTGTCGAGGTCCAACCCCGAGGGACTCGTGGGCAAAGAACACGCTCGTGGATCACCACTTCGAGCACCTTCCCAGTATTTGTCTTTCACCAGTCCCCGTAGATCGCACTCTAGTCAGATTTTTGAGCCGCATTTAGTAATGTAACCACTCTAACGCAAAACATAAGGTAACCCTGTTCAGTATCCTGTGAAGTTGTTACACGTTTCTCTTTCTTACCACATAATCACAGGCTTAAGCATACATTTATACTTTCAAAGTTAATAGCGTCTTACTTATAATAAAAGGAAACTTGTATATTTTAAAACATAATGTCTTATTAGAATTGTAATTATATTGACTTATTACGTAGCCGGTCTGCAGTGATCTCATCGTCAGTACCATCACACCAAGTTAAAATGGTAACATGGTAAAATCAAGACCACCAATAATATTGTTACAGTAACTTAAACAAACTTAAGGAGTACTCAAATCACAGAGTTAATTACATAAAATTGGATATTTCTCATGTTTGAGCCCAGTTGGTAGACATCCTGTTTGTTAACCCTCCAAGTGGTTTGAACAAAATGATATGAGTAGCTCACAAATTAATGAGGTTAAGACAAGAAAACAAAAATTGAGAACATTAATACTTTTACTTTGATTTTTAAAATTTCCGGTTTATTAATTTGATTAGAAAAGCATATAACGTCTTTATTCAAAGGGCAGGCTCTTCAACAAAACAAGATATGTACACACATATCGAAAAAAGATTAATTTAGTTTTATTTCAAGGTTTATATGTAAAAAAATATTGAATAAAAACTTATTCAAGATTTAATAGTATTCACAATATTTTTTAAATTATTCCCAATGGCTTCTGAAATTATTATACAACAAATTCACAGAAGCTATAAGAAGAAGGGCTTTCTGACCAAGGAAAAACGAAGCAATGAGTAAATCCTTTAATAACTAAAAATAATATTATTTATTCCATTAAAATTTACAAAAACAGAAATATCAAAAAAGGGAGCCTAATCACATTGACTTCTAAACAACTCGTATCGCATTCATCCAGATCTGACTAATTTTGATAAAGATGAGATATCTCATCATCACGATTTTTTCAGAGATCTCGGTAGTTCTTTCAATGACGAGATATATCATCCATCAAGATTCTGTTTTTCGGTCAGTAAATGCAGTTTTGCTTATGACAAGATACCTCTTCGAGAGTACCAGCAAGACGATTAAGCATGTCGCGCACTCAGATGTCCTAACGCTGGCGTGATGGGGAAGTTCCGTGGGTTCAAATAAAGACGTGTAAGTGGGGGCTGGTGCATGTTAAATATGCCCTCATATGTCTGCACATTGAGCATTGATATTTTCATCGTTGATGTTACCCAACTGAATTCTTTAAACAAAGTTGTCATTAATTTAACCCACCAGTTGTTCCTAGGAGATACACTACCCTATAATAATGGACTGGACAGCAAGATGTGATGGTATAAGGGAAATAACACATGCTTCAATAGGGAATGGTCCCCCAAGTGCTGCATTTACACTAACAACCCTTCTGGGCATACTTTCGACAAGGTTTTGATACACAGCTATGGGTATTTGTGTCCACTCCTGCTGCAAGAATGTCGCCAGCTTCGCTGTAGATTTCTGACGTGGTTCCCTGGTCCGTAAGCATCGCTCTAACTCGTCCCACAAATGTTCTAGAGGGTTTAGGTTGTGACACTGTGCAGGCCAGGGAAGACGTTTTACATCCTTATCTCGATACCACTGCTTAACAGAGGCTGCAACAAAACATGGTGAGTTGTAGTCCTGGAAGTAACATTCGTCCATTCCATGAAATCGCCAGAGTGTAAGAAGAACCTGATAGTCCAAAATGTTCATGTAGGCGTCGGCGTTCAATTGACCAGGAACAACATGCAAAGGTTACAGGCCATACCTCGAAAAACATCCCCAAACAAGTAGTCGGATATTTGTCAAATCCAATGGCGTCCGGTCCATTATTGTAGGGTATTGTATATCATCCATCAATATCTGACCAATTGTGGCGGGAGGATATGTCTCGTTATCAAGATATTTCCGAAACTTTCATTATGTCGAAATGAAAATCTGGTCATTTTTGTCATACTTGACGGACGAGATACCTTCCAAAAGCATGGAATCAACTCCATTCCATATATCACTGCATTTATTCCCCTCACGCTCAATCCTTCCGATCTAACCACCCCCGAAAACAACACGCCCCTTGCATCCATTTCCATTTGCCGACGACCCCCTCGCCCCGCGACCGAAACCTCTGCGCCCCGCATTGCTCATGCACCGCTCTAATTTCTCACTGCCTTGTTAGAAACCCCTTCATCCATGTCGAGGTTCAACCCCCTGGGGACAGGCGGACAAAGAACACGCGCGGGCGGATCATAAGTTTATCCGCTCCGAGCTTTTCCCTTGTATTTGTCTTTCTCCGGCATCCCCCCTAGGCAAGCTCCAATCGCATTTTTGAGCCTCTTCGATTAGATTGCCGACAGTCCCTCTCTGCAAGGAAACGTTGCACTGCAGCAAATATGAAATGCATCCGCCACTTTTGTTAGTAGCCTTTCCCCGTTCCCCCTCTTGATCATTAGACTGCAGGAATGGGAAAACAACAGTTTTTTCCTCTCTTTTCTTAATAGAGGGTTCTCATTATTAGTGACTTGTATGGTTAGGGGAAGAAAGAAAATTCTCTTTTCCCTCGGATGGATATGGTAAAAAGGCCCTTTGGCGTTTGCTCTTTGATGTGCGTGGCGCCTAATTTGAGGTTCTTTGATTGCTGGTGCGAGTTGAGGCAGTCAGCTGGTTTGAGGCGTAGAATTTTGTTGACGCGTCCGATTTTTCAGTTGGGTTTGTTTTGTGTCTTTCAGAGGTCCCGGATCAACCGACTCAAGTTGAAGTCCTTCATATCTCGAGTAGGAGTGTTCATGTGCGCTGGGCGGTGCCTTTTAATGGAAACAGTCCCATCATCCGGTTCCTGATTGTGACGGAGAATATGAAAGGTAAGATGTGTTGTCCTTGGAGCTTATAAAATTGGCACGTGAGTCCATGCTAATTTAGTTGATGCCGGTTTGAAGAGCTAATGCATTATCTCAAGCTATATATATATATATATATATATATATATATAACCTTCAAAGGACGAAGTTTACACATTTGAAGGCCAGCATGCAATTAATTACACACTTCATGCGAATATACATAATTACATTTACGCTTTTGGGAAGAAGTCGATTTTGTAGTTCGTAGTAAAAGTCAATAGGAATCACTTTGCCCGACGAATTATAAAAATGTCATGAGTCCCTGAACATTTCCGATAACTTGTACGAGATATCTCGACCAGCAAGATTTGGCCAGGTCTGCCTACGACGAGATATCTTGACCAGCAATATTTGACCAGGTCTGCCTACGACGAGATATCTCGACCAGCAAGATTTGATCAGGTCTGCCTACGACGAGATATCTCGACCAGCAAGATTTGACCAGGTCTGCCTACGACGAGATATCTCGACCAGCAAGATTTGATCAGGTCTGCCTACGACGAGATATCTCGACCAGCAAGATTTGACCAGGTCTGCCTACGACGAGATATCTCGACCAGTAAGATTTGATCAGGTCTGCCTACGACGAGATATCTCGACCAGCAATATTTGACCAGGTCTTCCTACGACGAGATATCTCGACCAGCAAGATTTGATCAGGTCTGCCTACGACGAGATATCTCGACCAGCAAGATTTGACCAGGTCTGCCTACGACGAGATATCTCGACCAGTAAGATTTGGCCAGGTCTGCCTACGACGAGATATCTTGACCAGCAATATTTGACCAGGTCTTCCTACGACGAGATATCTCGACCAGCAAGATTTGATCAGGTCTGCCTACGACGAGATATTTCGACCAGCAAGATTTGACCAGGTCTGCCTACGACGAGATATCTCGACCAGTAAGATTTGACCAGGTCTGCCTACGACGAGATATCTCGACCAGCAAGATTTGCCAGGTCTGCCTACGACGAGATATCTCGACCAGCAAGATTTGACCAGGTCTGCCTATTACGATATATCTCGACCAGCAAGATTTGACCAGGTCTGCCTATTACGATATATCTCGACCAGCAAGATTTGACCAGGTCTGCCAATTACGAGATATCTCGACCTGCAAGATTTGACCAGGTCTGCCAACTACGAGATGTTTCTTCATCAAGATATTGCCTAAGGTTGATCAGATTACTTTTCTTGTAATGACGTGGTATGTATTCCATCAAGATCGGACCTGTGTTGCTAATGACGAAATATCTCGTCATCAAGATATTGACCTGATTTATCTGTCCAGTTTTCTTCCAGTGACGAAACATCTTGTCATCAAGGTCTGGTCAGCTTTGCTAACGACGAGCATCAACAGGGTAAAATGTGCATTTTCAAATAAAAGAGATATTATAGTGCGGTCAGTCGATTTTTGAACGGATGTGAAAGGTCTTCAGAAGGGTTGCTAAACTCAAAACGTATGAATGGCGATCGCCGTGAGTGGTTTCCCGCCAACTTCCTCGCATTGGTCTTTAGACTCTGAGCGATAAACGTAGATTTAAAATCTGTGCTAAATACGACACTTATCGAAGTGCTGTGTTCGCGTTACTACCATTTCCCTAAGTTTAGAAATGGAATCGTCGAAAACCACGTAACTCGATTGTCACCTCGTGAGAGCCGGACAATAAGATAGCGATATAATTATTTGTATGTATGGTTTCAAGTAAAGGTAGGCTTTGTCAATCGACTATATAGTAAGTCAACATCGTCAATTTGGAATGACTAATTGATAAAATGACATGAAACTCTTTTCTTTTAAATAAATGCTGGTATTTTAAAGAAAAATTCATTCAACTGTATACTGATATATGGATTTATGCCTACGAGTTCGAGTGAAAGTCGATAGTATCAATTATGTAGTATTATCGACTTATTTGAAGTTACGATTGTGTCACTTTGCAGTGAATAATTGAAAAAATAATATTCATGACAAATTTATAAAATAAAGTTAACAATACAAAAGTAAAGTAAAGCATGATAGACAGATATATTGAAATTATAGTTACTAAAGATAATTTATATGTACTGAAAATATATAAATTGGGTCACTTAAAACGTATAATGAACATAAAATATTTATGCATCACTGTCGTTCATATTTTGAAGTGGTAGCATTTGATCAAAACCAAATTGAAGTATAAAAAAAGTATTAAATAAAATAAATTAAAATTTCCATTTTTAATAATAAATTGAATAACAAGTAATAGAGTTCATGTGCGCTCTGTAAAATTAAATTTATATGCAAGCATTTTAAGTAAACTTTAAAAATCCAAAATTAACTATGTGTGTTAAGCAAAAAAGTAAAATTAATTTGTAAAAATTATTCTAAATAAAAGTTTTGCGAATTTTTTTTCTGAATGAGAAATTCCCCTAAGCTACCCCTACGTCTCAAGTCACTTGTGTATATATTCAATAAAAAATCAACCTTTTGATAACATGGAAATTAATTTCCAAGAACCAGCTATTTGGTTTGAATTTCAAAACTCGAATTCTTTTTGCACGGAATAAAAAAAAAGAAAACTGTACATAATGTAACAACTAAAGAAACTTGTAGCAAATTAATCATAATTTGAAAAGTCTGATTTTAATCGATTTATTAATTTAGAGATAATTTGTATGCACACAGCATGTCCTAAAATGTGATAAAACCCAAATTTTGCAAGCTCAACAAAATAAATTTCTAAACACACATTTAATTTGTTGTGTTTTAATGTTCCATTACTAATATTACTCGTCACACATTCGCATTAATTTTAACATCATTATTTAATATAATTGTAATAAACATTTATAAAAGTTTTACAACAATTTGCAACGTCAATTCGTTTGGATGAGGAATTTCTAAACAGTTTAACATTTATCTATTCAGATTAGAATATAATATTAAAAAGCAAATGACATGAAAAATTGATGTGGTAAATTTTATTTACTTTAGTCAATTTATTCGTAACTACAGTTTATTTACAATGCGTACTGAATAGTTTAAGGAGCAGAGAACCAGGTAATGATATTTTCGTCAAAAATAGAAAAAATCCATTTTTTATGAACGAGAATTATGGATAAGTTCAACAGTTGTTACAAGTCAATTATAAAACTACATTTGTAGTAAAAACTTTTATTTACCAAATACGATACTCTAAATATAGCTGTCGCAATTATGGTTGCTACCAAGTATTGATAGCAATTATAAATTAATTAGGCGTCCGATCAGTAGCCAGCCAGAATGAAGATTAAACAAAAGCCATTTTATATGACAGTTCATTATTTTTCAGTAGAAAATATTTCCTATATCAAATTATTGTGACTACCAATCCCTCGAAATGTAGTCGAATAAGATAGTTCACTAGGAACTGTTGAATAAACGGAACACATGATTGGAGAATAAAAATTCTGGTGTAAAAGGTAACAAAAGGTTATTAAGTTATTATTAAATTTACTAATATTATTTATAATTATTACTATTTATTAATATTATTTATAATAATTATTACTATTTAATATAATATTATTTATAGTTATTGTTTATAATGATTGTTATTTATAATAATTATAATTTATTAATATTATCTATAAATAATTATTATTTATTAGTATTATTTAAAATTATTATTATAAATTATTATTATTTATAATTATTATTTATAATTATCTATTATTTACAATTATTATCATTTTTTATTTATAATTATCTATTGTATATATGATTATTAAATTTAATACGAAACAAAACAGTACGTAATAATCTATCTAACACGACGCAATGTGTTATCATAAGTGATGTTAGCGTTCCCACGGTTGCGGTCACAGTTCGCGGTTAGAATGTTTCTGCTTCACACGTATTTTTCTAAGTTTCATAAAAAAAAACGGAAGTTTCACCTGGAGTGTTTTATTATTTCAGGAAATTCAGATTCGAACATCGTAACGACAGACGTATCGGGCAGTCAGACGGATTCAACGTTAAGGGGCCTCAGACCGAGAATGACCTACACTATTCATGTGCTGGCTGAGAATGCTATTGGAAGGAGCAATCCAAGCAAACTTTTATCCGTCACTACTGATGACGAAGGTATCCTGTTTTATTCCACTTGTTCCCATTTATCTTACTTTTTTTAGAATTAAATCACATTTGACCTTAACGCAGCGATGTGGCGCTTAGATCAATTCAATCGTCTCACAGAACGGATCTTTCGCTTGCATGTCCGAAACCCTTACCTAATTACCCAACTTGAGCGATAGAGACTTGAGTGGAATTTACGACTGACGTTTTCCTTTCATAATTTTGTGTGACGTACCGTTTGGGGTAAGGTAGACACCGGAGCAACTTGCGTTCACACGTCACGTTCGACACAGAGTAAGGTACCGAACAAAAGGAGGGTTCCTCTAGAACAGTGCTCCCCAACCTTTTTATCGCCGCGGACCGGATCAACGTTTGATAATTTTAACGCGGCCCGCTGATGGGGGGGGGACGTTGATTGTTTATATTTTAGATTGTTTTGATTTAATAATTTTAATTTAATTGTATTTAAACATGCCTTCAAAATAAAATACAGTTACACCAAAAAATGAATATCTAGTGATTTAACATTTTAACTCACTAGAACGCTAAATCAACTAGAACCCTCAGCTTGTTTCTTTGTAATGAGACGGTTTCATCTGGGGGTGATTGGAGACAGTGACATCCGAAGAGTGTTGCTTATGTCCAGTTTATTCCGTTGTTTTGGTAGCTGTCACTGCAGAAAACCCCGCTTCACACAGATAGGTTGTCGGAAATGGCAATAGGAATTTAAGTGCCATGGTGGCAATCTCAGGGTATTCCGCCATGACTTTACTTTGGAACACCGGCAGAGTTGTTGTCTCGACGTAATTTTAAGGCCACCTTCATTTGCAATCTCCAGCAGTTGATCTTCTTGCACGCACATACATGCTAGATTCGCCTGATTTGTTGACAAATGGGTCGCGGATCCATTCCTTACTAGTTCGTGGGTCTTTTGTGGTTGGAAAGTAGCACTCGAACTCTTTTAAAAGCAAAGACAGGTGGTCGTGCACCAACTGGGAGAATGAGCCTAAAATCCCTGCTATGTCAGAAACATGTCCAAAATGCCTCTGTTCACGTGCCGTCCCCACAACTTCAGTTTGGCTTTAAATGCAGCTACTTTGTCTTCTGCCAACTTGAAAACAGCTGTCATATTTGTCAAAATTGCAAAATAGAGACATACAGAATTCAGAAATCATAATCGAAGCTCTAGTAACAGAACAAATTTCAAGTTATGATTTACCGCCTCCTAATTTGAGTGGACATATCATAGATAAGAACCTCACAAACAGGAGATAAATACACCACAGTAAACAAAACGGAAATAATTTAATGTTCCTTCGGCGGCCCGGTGCCATTTGATCCACGGACCGGTACCGGTCCGCGGCCCGGGGTTTGGGGACCACTGCTCTAGAAGGTCAGTCGTTGACACCTCGTAAATTGTGATCTATGACGGCGGTCATTCAAAAGGTGTGTGTGTGGGGGGGGTAATATCCACAGTACACCGATGTAGACCATACAGCTGGTGTAAACGAAATTTTAGTGGTAACAATAGTCTATCTGCCGCTGTGTAAAGGTTGTGGTTATTAACCTAGTATAATATTTTAATAATACATTATGCCCTATATTGATGTCGAATTCACATACACACGTCCATAAGTTAAGAATGATGCGATGAATACCCAGTACTTGCACCGAAGTACCCCAAATGACAAATAAATACAAGCTATGAAGAAGGAATAAACTGAGAAGATCCACATGACTAGTGGTGCTACTAGAAGCTATAGAAATATAGAAAAAGATGTTCGGTATTTTATATTTTTGTATAGATTGATGTCGTATTCACGCACACACGTCCATTAGTTAAGAATGATGAGATGAATACCCAGTACTTGCACCGAAGTATCCCAAATGACAAATAAATACAAGCTATGAAGAAGGAATAAACTGAGAAGATCCACATGACTAGTGGTGCTACTAGAAGCTATAGAAATATAGAAAAAGATGTTCGGTATTTTATATTTTTGTATAGATTGATGTCGTATTCACGCACACACGTCCATTAGTTAAGAATGATGAGATGAATACCCAGTACTTGCACCGAAGTATCCCAAATGACAAATAAATACAAGCTATGAAGAAGGAATAAACTGAGAAGATCCACATGACTAGTGGTGCTACTAGAAGGTATAGAAATATAGAAAAAGATGTTCGGTATTTTATATCTTTGTATAGATTGATGTCGAATTCACACACAAACACAACCATTAGTTAAGAATGATGAGATGAATACCCAGTACTTGCACCGAATACCCCAAATGACAAATAAATACAAACTATGAAGAAGGAATAAACTGAGAAGATCCACATGACTAGTGGTGCTTCTAGAAGCTATAGAAATATAGAAAAAGATGTTCGGTATTTTATATTTTTGTATTTTATATTTCGTTCGTATTTTATACTTCGGTTCGTATTTTATATTTTCGTTATTGGAAAAAATGTTTTCTGTTAAAAGCAGTTTGATAGGAAATGTGATGGCATCTAATCATCCTAATTCATGCCTTACAAAGTGAGTGCAGATATGCTTTCCACAAAGCTGCCAAAGAGTTCATGTATGGTAATGAGTTCCAACATAGCATTACAGTATATCTTTGCTCTTACGCGATTCTTATTGGTGTTTTGTAGACTGTAATGTAGCGTCCGAAAGCATCCCTAGCGTATTCCATTGGATTGAGACCAGGTGAATTAGCTTGACGTGAATTCCGTGTGATTCTAGATTTTTGGGCAAGTGCATTATGTCGTTTCAAAATAAGCTAATGGACGTACTTTTAAGTATAGTATTTTATATTTCAAGGGTAGAGCCATGGAATAGCCTCTTAATTCATGCGTGAACTTAGGTTTGGCAAATGTTAAAAATCTAAGATGCATAAAACAGTATCCATCCAAATACAAAGTGAGTTAAAGCAATCTACGTGAATTCCGTCAGTTTATAAAAAATCATATTTATTGCCTTTTTTTTTACTTTTATAAAATTTAAAATATATGTTTTACCATTTTCAGTGCCACGAACACCACCTTTTCAAGTAAGAGTTGTTCCAATAAGTTCCAATTCCTTACGAGTATCATGGCTGGTAAGCAATAATTTTTATTTTTCGTCTGTTTTTTTTCCCTAAAAATATTTAGTGTGGATTGAGACGTACTTTATGTACAGTGAAGGGAAAAAACGAATCCCTCCTCTGTTATCAAGCAACCATAGGGAATATTTCTATACCGATGGTATTTTGCACCATGTTCGAAATTTGTATTAGAAACCAACCAAAACAAAATGCACTTCACATTTTAATTTAAAAATAGTTTTTAGTCTGCAATAATAATTATTAAATTAAAGTTTGAAAAAATTATGAATTGGAACATTATTATATTTTTATGGAAATCGGTTCAGAAGTACTTCTAGTGCAAAGTTCCAGCTCATTCCGTTAATTAGTTTTTCAACTACTTTAAATGTTCCTCAATTTTGGGATTTTAGGGGTAACCAAAAGTTTAGAAAACATCAGACAGATCTCGGATAATAATTATTGGTTCGTTTGCACTTGCATTGTAAATATAATAACACATTTTAATTTAAAAATAGTTTTTAGTCTGCAATAATAATTATTAAATTAAAGTTTGAAAAAATTATGAATTGGAACATTATTATAATTTTATGAAAATCGATTCAGAAGTACTTCTAGTGCAAAGTTCCAGCTCATTCCGTTAATTAGCTTTTGAGCTACTTTAAATGTTCCTCAATTTTGAGATTTAAGGGGTAGCCAAAAGTTTAGAAAACATCAGACAGATCTCGGATAATAATTATTGGATCGTTTGCACTTGCATTGTAAATATAATAACGTAATCTCAAATCGTTTGCACTTACATAATAAATTTTACACTTCTTGGATCGCTGAAAAATACGTTTCAAATAGTGTTCAAAATTTAAATTCTGGTAGCAATAACTACAATTAATCTTCGTCTTCTAATAGCGTTTTTTTATGTGGAGATGATCCCTGAAATGGAAACTAACTTTAACATTAAATATTTCGGGATATAAAGGAAGAATGGAATGTAAGACATGGAATTTCCTATTTAGACTAATTTAACGATGCAGAATTGGATTATGGTAACAAAATATGGTGTTTCCATAACCAATTTCGTTGTACAAAATTTCATATGTAGACGTCCTCGCTTGGATTTTTTTTTGGATTTGAATTCGTCTAGGACGTTATTCCTAATTGAATGATACCTTTGAATTTGCTTTAGTATTAATAGTGCTTGAAATAACGAAGGTAGTTCGGGTTTTTTTCCGTGGCAGTAATTAGTTTGAGGGAATCACTTAACTTTCCCTATATTTCATGTTTTCTCGTTTCGGAGATAGATGGCAGCAGCGATTATCCTTGAATTAAGTATTTCCCTCTGTTAAAACAAACATAGAGTAAAAGTGATGTTTACGTGCTGCCATCTATACTTTAAAAATGATACAATTTCTAAACGGGATATATTTTTAAAATTGCAATGGCCTCCTAGCAACCAAATGTACCATTAAAATATATATTAAACTGAAAAAAGTGGTAATTATTTCATGGCAATTCTTTATGAAAATGTGATCATATTTTTCTCAAGCAAGTAATATACTATATAGAACGGGAGACAAATATAGAGTTTTCGGAGCTTCTCATTTTGAACTCACAATGCTTTGCATGCAAGCATGAATAAATGGGACCAGTGCATAAAAATCTTTCAAAATTTCGATTTTTTTTTATAAATTTAAACAATTGTTAATACAAAATTATGTTTAAAATGATATATTATTTATGGAGATACGTTGAGTAGAAGTATTTAATTTTTTTTTAATATACCTATACGTACCTGAAGTAAGGTCAGTTTATTATTTGAACTTCAATTGTCAAAATGCGTATTTTTCATATAAGAGGAAACTTTTTCAAAGTCTATTCAAATAAATGCAACCAAGAATAGGTTTAGAAGTGTAACATATCCTATAACATATTTTAGCACGGCCTTTCTTCCTATCTGCTCATAAAAGTTTATTTTTTAAATGTTAAAAAAAAATTGGTGATTTTTCAACAACAAAAAAATAGGACTTAAAGGGAAAAAAGTTCAAGTTTTAAGTTTTTAAAAATCCCTGTCTAAAAGTGTTTATGTCTTCATAACTTGTAAAGAAAATTCAAATCGATACACATAAATGATTCTGAGAAAATATTCCTTACAATTTGACCATTTTAACATTACGGAGATAGGACGACACTGATCCCCTTAAATTTGTGTATACATATCAGAGGAGAATAAGACATTTATAAAATTGAATTTTTTGTGTAGTTCCATCTCTGCAGTGAAATTATTCAATGAAAAATATTATAAACATTTTAACGCCTAGTTAAATATCCTGTAAATTTAAAGCTTGATTGAGCACAAAAGTAATTCGGAGAAAGTTTTAGCGATTATAATGTGGTTACTCTATTCAAAAGAAAATGCACCTGAGAGAGGGAGAGGGAGAAAGAGAACCTCCCTCCTGTGCTAAACATATACAACGCTCATCTTTAAAAACAAGCTTCTAAATTGTTAGCTTTATATTTTCTATCACCCTGCAGTCACTTCACGATGAAGGGACTAGAGTAAAGAATAGAGTTGTCTACAATTCATAACAGTGGAGTAGTTAATAAAAGTATAGTAACACCAGATTATACTATCCCAAAAAATAAAATTGAAAATCACATGTATATGTAAGCTCATGGACAACCTCTCATACATAATGAAATTCACGCTTTTATCATATTGTTTCAAATCTACTTTTTTCAATCCCTAAAACAGGAGTATATTTTAAAATTACTGATATTTTAAAAATTTAATTTTTAATAGAACTTTTACTTGTTGTTGTCGTGCGAGCCATATATGGCCCAATTGGGGGTGTCATTGTCCCGGAGGGTTGGACTTCTTCATGCATGACACATCCGTTTTACAGGAAGGTCCCTTTCACACATATCGTAATTTAGATCCCAATCAGAGGCCGATAACCCCCTGATCAGGTACCCCCAGAGGTATTGATTTGGTATGGGAACATGGGGGACTTTATGACCACGACATATTTAACGTGCCCCAGCCACCATTACACGACGGTCTTTAGCCAGGTCCAATCGCCGATCTCGCAACCATCAGAATTGCAGGCTCCTCCGAGGACAGAACCCACAACCCTTCCGATGCGATCCCGACGCTCTACTGACTGAGCTACCGCGGCTCAACGTTTACCTTATACCTCCAAATGGTTTCGACGAGATGTCTCGTCATCACAATCTGGCCAATTGTGCTATTGGCGAGATATCTCGTCTTGGAGATATTACCAATTTGTCTAAGATGACGAAATCAAAATCTGGTTAGTTTTTCTTGTGATTACTTTTTTAATGACGAGACTACCACTAAGAGCGTTGAATTATTGATGCAAAACTGAACAGATCTGGTTAGTTTTTCTAATGTTTACTTTTCTAATGACGAGAGACTACCACCAGACCAAAAGGGTTAAATTATTGATGCAAAACTGTATATGCACTAACAAAACATTCAACGCAAGGAAGAGGTTGATATCTGGAATAAGATGGGTTGGCAGTGTTTCCAAACGTAATTGCGTTACCCTTCATTCAATGTGAGGAAGCTATATTAACAATTTAATGTGTCACAAAACAAAAATCACTTAATTTTATTGGGATTGGGTTTTATGGTGAATGGCCTTATTTTGCCAGGCTGTGTCAACCACAAGGCAGGCAAAGTCATGTCATCGCAAAAAGAAAGGACGGAGAAAGATGCAGGATGCTCAATTTCTTCAGCGAATGGAAAAATAATATCCTAGAGCATTCTGGAGTTGCAATCCACATGTTTACCATAGACAGTAAACCCCATGGGAAAAGATAGATCATTAGGGACGTGAAGTCCATACACACTTAAAGATGATGTGCTCCATCTGGGATCGCTTATCGGACCCTGAAATAGAGATTTAATAATCACCAATAAATTAGAGCAACTAAGTGTAATTTGCAACCTATATATAATTGTGAAATAATCCCTGTTTGTTTCTTATTTAGCCACCGGAAGGGTCAAGTGATGGAGGAGGTTCAATAACCGGCTACTACGTTGGTTACAAAGCCTCTAAATCCGGAGGCCAATACCTGTTCAAGACGCTGAAGGTTACAGATGAATTTGAAAATGAGTGCGTTCTGAGCAACTTACTAAGTTCTACAGAATACAGTATTGTTGTCCAAGCATTTAATGACAAAGGTCCCGGTCCGCAATCAGACGAAATTGTTTCACAGACATCTAAGTTTGGTGAGAAATAATTTGTGGTTTGTTAATTTAGGATGGGATTTGTTTTTGTGGCGATGGTCTAAATTTCACCCTAGATACTTTTAAAATAATAGAACTAATGCTTGAATTAATACATGAATCGTGACGACATTGCCAAAGTGGAAACTTGTAGAACAGCACAAAAACATTTAAACAGCACAATACCAAAACCCCATTTTAATGGTTAAATTCTGCCTCAGTTTTTAACTACTATGGTTAATGTGACTCATTCCAATAAGCGAATTAATGTATTAAAGTAGTTAATTGTTAAATGTCTCCAATTATGGATTGAACTATTAAATAGTTATTAAATAGATAATGAATACTTATTCTGGCATACATTTTAAAATGAATTAGATTTTCATTCTTATATACTTGAATAATACATTATTTGATGCATACTAATCAAAAGCGATACGATGATTTGATGTAATTTAGAGTTGCAATTAATATTATTTCCATAATTTATATAAAATAACATTTATATATATTTTGGTCACATTGATCATATGATATTATAATGAATACATTGAATTTAGTAGCGATATTTAGAGCAATAACATGGATTAAACAATGTACAGAACTGATACAGTCTGGTTTTGCATGAAATTTTGTCGGTGTAATTTAAATGTGAAAATAAAACTAGAACGAGAACTATGTAAAATTTATCAAAACTTTTAGAAATTTTGAATAATAATAGATTCTCTAGTAATATTCATTAATAAATAAATTGGAATCACAAAATTAATAAATATTTTGCCAAGCGTTCGCAAGAAAAAAAATGACTTGTAAAAGATCATTTATTTTCTCCCAAAACAATTTTTAGAAATTTTTGTTCTTTTGGGTATATACGTAACTTTTATAACATTTTCCTCTCAAGAACAAGACAACTCGTGGCGCCATCTACTGGTAGATAAGTGAGATATTCTTAAAGTTGTTATGACTAGTTCAAAGTGTTAAGGTTTTTTTTTTTTTCACTTAACCTTCTGAAAGCTGTGAGCTCCTTTTTTTTTGTTGTTGAAAACAACCATATGGATTGAAATACATTTAACATTCATGAATATTTTGAAAAACAAAAATAATTTGTAAAAATTCTTAAGGGTAATCTTTATATAAGATTACTCTCGTTATAGATCTTATCTCCATATAAAATTACTCTCGCGCGTTATAGATCTAATCTCCATATAAAATTACTTTCGTTATAGATCTAATCTTCATATAAAATTACTCTCGTTATAGATCTAATCTCCATATAAAATTACTCTCGCGCGTTATAGGTCTAATCTCCATATAAAATTATTTTCGTTATAGATCTAATCTCCGTATAAAATTACTCTCGTTATGTATCTAATCTCCAGATAAAATTACTCTCGTTATAGATCACTCCTATACATCACAATAACCATTGAGAAGATATTTATCAATCTTAGTAGTCTTAATATACCGGCAATATTTTTATACATTGTCTTTGGGATGATAATCTATTTTCACACCTATTTATTAAGAGTTAAAGGAAGGTTGAGCAATATGTTGAAACAGTCTACAGTAAAAAAAAATATTTCTTATGACTGGGTTTTGTTCTTAAATATGTATTTTACTTTACAGATCCTCCAAAGAGTCCATCAGTAGAAGTTATAAAAACTACAACTAATTCAATTAAAATTCAGTGGGAGAAAACAGAAAACGTAGAAGGTAAGACGTGCTTTTTTTAAACTTCAAATTTTTTATTAAAGCAATTTAATCATGAAATTATCTTGTTTGTAATGATTCGTAAACGTTAAGTTCAAACAAAAGCACCCATAAGTGAATTTTCCAATTTTAAATTGCTAATTCATCACATTTTTAGTTTATAATTAGTGTTTAACAATTTACATACTTTCATAAAAGCGTAAATGTGTTTAAGCCTACTAGGGATATCAATAGCCGTCCGGTTAAACCATTAAGTCGGTTTTTTCGTTTCGGTTAACCGGTTTTTTTTCGGTGTTTTCTTAACACGGTTATAACCGCTGTTGTTATTTAAAAAAATAATAACAGCAAAAAAAAACCGGCCCCGAAAATTCAAGAAATTTATATTTGTGGCCTGTGCTTATGGAATGCAAATGGTTCTTTTTACATTCCTGATTTTTCAAGATCCACATAGTTTATATCCCTTTTCAACCACTCCCATGACATAGCTTGTTTTTATTCTCTGACTTTGCATTGTTTAGTCTATGCTGGTTGTGGTGTAAACAAAGGTGAATTGGTCCGATAAATCTATAGTGGACTGTATTTGAATTATTGCAATTTGTTGTGACAAAAACAACCTTTATTAACAGTAAACTTAACAATGTCGTGGATGGACCACTCTCATTAAGGCTAAGGAAGCCTAGTACCAATTAGGGCTAAGGAAGGCGCGTTTTCATAAGCTCTAGGAGAGCAACTCTCTCCTCCGTGTCTCAAGCCTCAATCTCCCCACGCCCTCACACAGCGCCCTCTACAGTATGTGGGAGACAACACTCCCCGCGCTCACAGAGCGCCCTTTACAATGTATGAGAGATTTAACAAAAGTGTTGATCGATGATTGCCCTACAACCAATCAACGCTCAATTACAATATAAAATTTAACAGGAGATGCTTAACACATATCTTTACAGGCGCTGAGTTTGAATCTGGGAGTGAATATTTAACTAGTAGGCTACTTGTCCGTCTTATTTCATGTATTAAGCAATCACTGGCAAAAACTACCCATATTCATGATATTTCTAAAATGTTATTAGCAAAGTTTTAACTCTCGTTCTTACAAACTTCTATTATCCAATCCTCTTTTGTGCATAGCATCTCTTTCTGACCAGATCCCAGGTTAAAAAAACTTTATATGTTTTCCACAATTGCTAGTCAAGCAGTTTCCTAAGTCATTAATTAAAGAGTTAACACACTGCCTGAATTATTTAGGAAAAAATTCTCCTCCTTCAGCAATATCAGAGAGTTCAACTTCAACAAACCCAAGCCTTCTTTGAATAACACATGCCAAAAATTTGACAAAATTCTTTTTTCCAAAATTGCAGGGTGCAGATGCTTACTTTCCCAAGTAGCTCAAACTATATTTGTAGCAGCCTCTGTTGTTAAGGGATAGTAGTCCATTTGAATTTTGGGGTCAAAAAAGACATGTTCGCTTGCATTAGCATTGCTAGCTTTTAAGTATTTGGCAGTGGTTGGAAGTTCAGTGCTTTCTGAATTCTGTGGTTTCGTACTAACTAAAATTCCTCCGGGGAGGGGAAAGGCGGGGTTAGATTAAGATTTTTTTGGACATAAAATTGCGAATAATCCTGAAAAGTCCAAAATTCCGAATGACCGAGGTCCGGAGGATTCCGGATTTTGGACTTTGTACTGTATTTAAAAATGTATATCGTTCCATTTCCTGATATAGAATTTATACTACAGTAATGGGAATTCTTTGGCGTAATCTGTAATCAGTAGGGATGGGTAATACTGTTCTTTTAGGAGAACAGCGCTGTCCTGTTCCCTCGAAAAGAACTGTTCTTTAACTTGTTCTGCCCACAAGAGTTCTCACATTCAACTTAAGATACGGTCATTGTTTCTATAGCAACTGCACCCTTTATGGCAGGAGTTTTCATGGTAGACATAGGGCCCAGATTCTGTAGACAACTGATCTTTTCTTTCGTACTTATCGTATATGAAACAGGAAAATGTTAAACTCAAAAAAATTATTGACATCGCATTCGCTATCGGTGATTTTTTATTGGGGAAGATCGAGAAGAACTTTTCTCTATTGTTTTGACATAAGTAAACGAGATGGTTTTATCGTAAATTTTCAAGCTATAAACAAGAAAATTGCATAAATGATACAAATTCAAAAGTAAGCTTTTTCCTTATCAGTAAAAATTAAATTTTTATCCATAGGTTACTTAGCTTATATCAGAGAAGAAAATGGGGAATGGAAAGAGGCCACTCTTTCTCCAGATATTTTGACCTATAATTTTGAGAACCTCAAATGTGGAAACGTTTATCTGATTTATATGATTCCTTTTGCCGCTGGTGGAAAAGGGGAGCGAAGTCAAGTGCTGACAGCCAGGACGGACGGAAGAGGTGATTGGAAAGCATTTTACATTGATTTCAATCTTCTATAAAATATATAATTAAGCGTTTTTGCCTATATTTTCGTAAAACAAATTTGTGTTTGATTATATTATAAGCAAAATCAATAAAATATATTTATTTATCGTTCATTTGAAGTGAAAATTATTAAAACTTCAAAACGTAACATTTGATATAAAAATTCCAAAATTGTTCTTCAAATTAAAAGTACTGTTTTACAAAATTTTATGTTTGGAACAAAAATTTCTTTTTATCAGAAGTAACTATATCTGAATACTGTTTTCCAAATAGGTATGAAACTATCGTTTCGATCTAATGCTATGTAAAAAAAAATGTGTTTCTCCGGTTATAAATGAAAACATTTATATTAATTCAAAAGCAATTGAATCGGTATAAGAATTAATCAAGCATTTTAAGCCCTTTTAAATTCAAATTCTGTGGCTACCGGACTTTTTCAGTTTGTGACTCAAAAGAAATGAATTCAATTTCAAGCAGAAAAATTTATTTCTTTCAAACTTCTAAAGTAAAATGGTTCATCGCGAAATCCCGCTTCAAAAATTCTAAGGATAATTGAATACTCGTTTTTCAGATTAACCAAGCGATGTATGCCCTATATAGTACCGCCATCTGTCGATCGATAGCGTAATATTTGTTCAAATACATTTAGTGGCTAATCGAATTGAAACACTTACTCGGAACTTCACAAAGTTGACCAATATATTCTGTTCATGAACGGGTAAATAATTCCAATTAAAAATACACTTAAAAGTTTAACAAATTTAATTCATGCCATGAAACTTCAAGCAATTTTTCTAATCTGTGCTAAAATTTGAACGCAGGAAGCATAAATTAACAAAATCATAACATTTCTATTAGCGCCGGATAAAGGCTACACAAAATACAATGAAATAATGTGGCTCTGATGAGGAAGCAGATGAACTTGGTGTAGACATGCAGTTGAATTCATTCGATCAAATGACGATATAAGCGTAAGGAAGTTTCCAGAATGATGGTACCGGAATCTGATTGTTTTTCAATAATTAATTCACAATATTATTTTAATTCCGAGTTAAATTGTATGACATTATGAAACAAATCTAAATGAGATCTTCTCCTCCCTAAGTTGATTGATTAAATCTATACTTCTGAAATTTACATTTCTTTAGGATAAAATTATTTTAGATAGCCTTATCGCAATACTTTTGCTCGTATGTTTTCGAAGAATACTAATAAAGCCTGTTCATTTTATAAATGTTGAGTAAATACTTTATTCCTTTTGAAAATTTGAAATAAAAATTATGAAATTTTTTTTAAAGAATACTTTGTCACACCGTATCATTGCAGTTTCATTAAGTACCATTAATTTGGAAACTGAATAATGAACACCCTTTTTACTATCAAACAGCTCCTTCTTCGCCTTTGAAAGACCAATTTTTACAAGTCAACGCTTCTTCAGTGACCGTGTATCTCTCCACATGGGACGACGGTGGTTGCCCAATCCTTCATTACTTACTGCGTTACAGATCCCAGAACGAACAAACGTGGACCGAGATCCCGATCCACAACCACCGACCCCGAGCTTTCATCACCGGTCTCAACCCCGGGCAGTGGTACAAGCTTCTAGCCGGAGCCCGAAACAGTGCGGGAAATAAGGATGTTGAATTTGATTTCCTGACACGAAGAACTGATCTCGGAAAGTCACAAGGTATAGTCTTCCTTTTACAAATGATTGTGCTCAAAATAATTAAAAGTATTAAGAACTTTCAGATAAAATAAATCAGCGATCGCATTCGACTGCAAGTCACTTACGTATGTCCGTGCTGAAGCCATAGCCTTTTTTGTATATCTAACGAGTTTTTGACCAATGAAATGTTTACGGGGATTCTTTCAACCAATATATGTGATTATTTAGTCCCACACTTGTGTGTGGTTAACTCTCGAAATGGTTTCAATGAACTATCTAGTCCATCAAGGTCTGAATTTTTTAATGACGAAATATCTCGTCACAAAGATTTTTTTCAGATTTTTTTGACAAGATCAAATTTCGTCCATCGAAATCTTCCCACTTTTCCAAATACCGAGATATTTCGTAATCTAGTACAGATCAATTTTGAAAAGGCCGAAATATATCGTCATCAAGGCCTGGTCACTAATTACGAGGTACCTCATCATCAAAATCTGGCCCCTTTTCCAAATACCGAGATATCTCGTAGTCTAGTACGGGCCAATTTTGAAAAGGGCGAAATATATCGTCATCACGGCCTGGTCACTAATTGCGAGGTACCTCATCATCAAAATCTGATCAGTCTCATGACGTTATATCTGATGCACAAGGATCTACTTAGTTTTGCTAATTACGAGGAACCTCGTTATCAAAATCTAATCAGTCCAATGACGATATATCTGGTGCATAAAGATATAGTCAGTTTTGCTAATTACGTGGCAACTCGTTAACAAAATCTAATCAGTCTCATGACGATATATCTGGTTCATTAGGATCTAGGCAGTTTTGTTAATGACGAGGTACCTCATTATCACAATCTAATCAGTCTCATGACAATATATCTGTTGCAAAAGGATCTAGTCAGTTTTGTCAAATACGAGGTTCTCATGACGATGTATCTGGTGCATAAGGATCTAGTCAGTTTTGTTGATGACGAGGTACCTCGTTATCAAAATCTAATCAGTCTCATAACAATATATCTGATGCAAAAGGATCTAGTCAGTTTTGCCAATTACGAGGTACCTCGCTATCATAAATTAAGTCTCATGACGATATATCCGATGCATAAGGATCTATTTAGTTTTGCTAATTACGAGGAACCTCGTTATCAAAATCTAATTAATCCAATGACGATATATCTGGTGCATAATGATATAGTCAGTTTTGCTAATGACGAAGTAACTCGTTATCAAAATTTAATCAGTCTCATTACAATGTATCTGTTGCAAAAGGATCTAGTCAGTTTTGCCAAATACGAGGTTCTCATGACGATATATCTGGTGCATAAGGATCTAGTCAGTTTTGTTAAAGACGAGGTACCTTGTTATTAAAATCTAATCAGTCTCATAACAATATATCTGATGCAAAAGGATCTAGTCAGTTTTGCCAATTACGAGGTACCTCGCTATCATAATTTAAGTCTCATGACGATATATCTGGTGCATAAGGATCTAGTCAGTTTTGCTAATGACGAGGTAACTCCTCATAAAAATCTAATCAGTCTAATGGCGATATATCTGGGGTGCATAAGGATCTAGACAGTTTTTCTAATGACGAGATACCTCATTGAGGCAACCACCTGGAAGGTTAACACTTCCAGTAGATGTCTCCGATAGGTGTCTCGTCTTTAACAAAACTGATCATATCTTCACGGACGGTGATACCTCGTCGAAATCACTTGTAGGTTTAAAGGTTTCTTTAGACATTTTGTATTTTAAACCCCTATTTAATGGAATTTTCGTTTTAGGGATCGGTCATCCACCACCTGTTGTTGCAGAATCGTCTGCGATGGAACTTCAGAGGCGTGTGGCAGTGATAACGTCCGCGGTTTGCTCAGCTGTGGTGCTAGTGGTCATTCTTATCGCAGCCTGTGCAGTGCTGACGAGGAGAAGAAGGCACAGGCCAGAGGGTCATGATTCCGGAGGTGAGTTTATCATTATTATTTTCCTAATAATACATTGATTTTGAGAAGTACTTGTGGTCACCAGCAATTATGTGGAATTTGGACCTAGACATAAGTATAACTTTCTATCGCAAGTCTTGACATTATGTTGGTAGGGAATCTGAGTTACCTAGTTTTGAATTAGATATTGAAATAAAAAGGTTTGGTGCTCACCATTCCAACTCGCTTCATAACACTCCTGGTTTATGTGTCGACTTGGCATCTCATCGTTATCAAAACTGACCAGATCTTGATAGTCAAGGTATCTCTAGTCTCGTCACCATCAGAATATCGGCAATTTCGTGATGACGAAATATCCCATCCATCACGATCAAACTAATTTTGTTAATGATGATAGATATCTTCATCGAGGTATTGCCATCGAGATATTTTTTGATGATTGGGGTTCAAGATCTCATCAGGTTTTTTTTAATGATGAGATGCTTCGTCGAGACTACTTTACCTTGAGGATTAAAAAGCAAAAACTTGATAAGAAGCCCAAGTCAATATACAGGGTGTCCAAAAAAGAATGTCCCAGTTTCAATGGTATATTATAACAGTTTAATTAAGACTATTTACAGCAAATCATATATCAAATTGAAGGTAAACTCACCTAGTTTTTCTTACAAGTGTTAAAAATGTGCATCTTAAGATATACGGCACACATCCAACCTAAAGTCCAATTCTTCCCACACTTTGGTTAACAAGTCCGAAGCAATAGACTCTTTAATTCGGTGTCTCAACTCTGGCAAATTATTAGGTAGCGACAGAACGCAGATTCGATCTTTTATAAATTCACTAAGGAAAAAATCACATGGCGTTGTCAGGTTAGGGTGGAGACCAGCGAAAAAGAGCTCTGTCGTCTCGAACATTACGACCAATCAAACGGTCGGGGACTTCGACGTTCAACCACTCTCGTACAAAGAAATTTCAATGGGGAGGGGCTCCATCCTGTTGCCAAATAAAGTTTACAGGTTCACCCTCTTTTAATTGGGAAAAGAGCCATTCTTTCAACATATCCAGATAAACCACCCCTGTTAAGGTAAAAATTGGACTTTAGGTTGGATGTGTGCAATATAACTAAGGTGCACATATTGAACATTTGTAAGAAAAACTAGGTAAGTTTACCTTCAATTTGATACATGATTTGTTGTAAATAGTCTAAATTAAAATATTATAATTAGGACAACTTTTTGCAACAAATGCAACTTATTTTCACGCGTTCTACGCTGCATGTAAAGTACTAAAACCAAATTTCCTCCATCATGGGGTGTATAGTAAGTGAGTTATAACCGCAACATAAATGCAACTTTCTGCATGAATGCAACTTCTTACAATTTAGCTTAAAATTAATGAATAGCAAATTACTATTTGATTTTTTGCTCTCTGAATCAACCCTTCGATCACGTGTGTCTGATCTTGCAAGCGCCGAAGTAGTGCGGATCATATAAGTTCATGGTAAGAAGGTGTTCGTCCTAAGACGAAAGTGAAATAAATGGCAAGAAGTACTTTAATCCATTTGTTGGCACTCTTGATAATCCACAGGAAACTTGCGTAATCGACTGCAGAGTTTGCGAGGTGAATGTCAATCAGCAATATGTTGTTCGCCTTGTAGATGACGTTTTAAAATCTCTGAATGTTGAGCGAAAGGATTTTGCGCTTCTACTATCCGATACAGCACATTATACGACTGCGGCTGGCGCAGGTTTTGAATGTTAAAGAAATTATTGGCCAAGGATCGGCCAATCAACCATCTTCTCTATTTCAGTATGTATTATAATACTGTTGTACACGACTAAAATTGTCAATATATTTTGAATTTTTTAAATTTTTTACGAATAATTTATTTTAGATTTTAGTGTATCAAAAATAAATTCAACTTTGTTTCCATAAATGCAACTTTAGGGAATGATAAATGCAACTTTTCCCATTTTTACTGCAACAAAAAAGTTACCCTAGCTATAATATACCATTTAAACTGGGACATTCTTTTATGGACACCCTGTATATTTGCAGGGATACTATTTGATTTTAGATATTGTTTTTTTATGCATGCATTGTTATATCTTTACCAGCTGAACAAATCTATATATATTTACAGCGATACTATTTGATTTTAGATGTTGTTTTTCTCAAACCTGCATTGTTATCTCTTTACAGCCGACCGCAGAAGCACTGGCGAGATCCAAAAATCTGAGACAGTGGCACTGAGCGCATGGGAAAAGCGTCCAAGACCCGAAGCCTCCCACAGGGGCTCCCAGTGCAGGGAGTCCCTCTACCTTCCCTGTCCCTACGCCACTGCGAGACTCTCGCAGTTCTCGGTAGATGGAGACACCGACGGGGTCCACCACTCCGTCTCGTTAGCAGGGAACGAACATTCTTACGACGTGCCTATACAAGTGGTCAGCAAACTACATTAACAGTGGACCCAAAATGCTGTAAATTTGAACATGTATATAGAGAACGGTGGCTAACATTGTTGTACATATGAACATAATTCTCGTCTATTTATTTTTTGTGTACGGAGCTATTACCTGGCGGAAAATCAAAGTAAAATTCGAAATTTTAAATTTTAACCTGGAAGTGTCTGACAAACTTCTTGAGAAATTGACACAACTCAACTAGTCCGTTTTATTGGAGGGCTACAAGAAGATTGTAAAATTTTTAAGCTCTTTTGTTCATAGATTTGAAATGTTTTCTTTCATATTCATTTTAAATTACGTAGTACTTTAATAATCTGATTTACGTCTCCTGATTTATTTCAGTGGAATATAAAAGCATTTAGAAGTTGGGGAAATACATTTTCATTTTAAGCTGACTATCTAGTGAAATGTTTCTCTTGACGTTTTCACTTCTGTGTGTTTTAAGCAACGTAGTGTTTGTCAAACATAATAGTTCCAAATTGATGGGTAAAAAACATTTTTGAGTAACTTAAACTATTCATTAATGACTATTTCATCCAAAAATACGTTGTTGAAATTTATTGAGACCACTTTTTTTAATTGCAATAAATTATACAATTTTATTATGCACACTCAAAAAATATATTTTTCAGGTAAAGTAATTAATTTTTGATTATTTATGTAAAAAATAAAACAAATGGACGACATAAACTTAATTTCTGACGTTTCATATTTAAATACTATCATGGGCTGAATTTGCAAAGATGTAAATCATGAACGTTTAATAATATTATCCAAGATACAAGGTATTACAATTCCCAGATTTTAAGTGAAAGTATTCCGAACTTTTCATTACGGTATTATTTTATTTTCGTTTGACCGAATCTTAGTACTTTAAAAATAAGGTGTTTTCAAATAATCAACATAGTGTGACCAAGGAGTTGTAATGAATATTTCTAAATTCGTATTCGAAAAATATAAGTTTTCAAAATGTATAAATTTAAAGAAATTTGACTGTAGTGTAATCGGGAATTTTTGTACTTTCAAGAATGCTATTACGCGGGTAGTTCCTTTTTCATGCAATGAAAATAAACTTGAGGCGATTCAAGATTTATGCTCGTTTAGTTTAGCTACTATAAGATGGATTGATTTTCAATTGATTATTGAGTGAACATTGAATTGAATGATTGTTACTTGGCTTTTAAATTCCTACAACTGACATCTTTTAAATTGGTATAGCTCCGCTGTGTTACTGAATGTTCTGTGTACAGTTTTCTTTCATACCTGCATCCGTCACTTATTTTTGTGGACACAACTGTGCTCCGTCGTCATTTGGTTCATGTGATCAACACTTTTACGACTTCGCCCAGTCCTGTGAAAATGTAATAATGGTTCGTGAAGTCTTTATTAAAACATAATTTTTTCAGAAAAAATGTCTTCGATCATTGACTACTATACACACACATACACACACTTTATCTAATTGAGTTGTACATTTTTTAATCTAGTCGTATTATTCACACATACCAATATTAAATAAAGCTAATGGTCACTTCAAATATTTGTGAAGTTTCAAAAATTAACTTTACAATATCCTTAGATGAAATATTCCGAATGTTACTATACACTCTATAACAAACATATCGACGCACCAAGAAGGGATCATCCAATTGCTTTGAAATTTCGTATGCAAAATGTTTTGACCAAATATGCAAAGGATTAAAATTTGGTGCCAATGAATGAATAGTGCGATCTCCAGCGCATCGGAACTGCGCATCCAGCAGATGTATATAAGGAGTTGTTCTTGAACTGTTGTTAAAAATTTCTGCTGCATTGCGATTTAGGATTCCTTTCAACGACTGGCAAAAATGCCTCACCGCAGGATTCGATCTCATTACGAGCAACGTTCAGAGTTTGAAAGAGGTCGTATCATTGGATTGAAAGAGGCAGGTTGGGCAAATCGGAGAATCGCTCGTGATGAGAGTCGAAGGGATGCGGCGATTAGAAGATGCTGGCAAGAGTGGGTGGACAATGGCAGATTTCAGCGTCATGATGGTAGCGGTCGACGTAGGGCCACAACAGATCGCGAGGACAGAGTGATTGTCAGATCAGCTCTCACAGCGCCTGATTCATCGCTATCAACCATCAGTCGTGCGACCCACACGCAAGTGTCCACCATGACCATTCACAGACGGCTGAGAGAGCGAAATCTACGCTCGTACCGACCGTTACGCCACCTGCCACTCACGCCTGCACACTGTCGAGCCAGATTACAGTGGTGCTTGGCTCCATCAGGCTGGAATGATGCTGACTGGAGACGTATAGTCTTTAGCGACGAATCCCGCTTCCAACTGTGTCCTGACGATCATCGAAGACGTGTCTGGAGACGCCCAGGGCAGCGTGCCGATCTTGCTTTCACTATTGCACGCCACACGGGCCCTCAACAAGGAGTTATGGTCTCGGGTGCCATTTCCCTTGACAGCCGGACCCCTTTGGTCGTCATTAGAGGTACACTTACTGCAGAGAGGTTAGTTGACGAAATTCTGAGACCTGTTTTACTACCGTTCCTTTCGCAGTACCCTGGGCTTATTTTTCAGCAAGACAATGCTAGACCACATACGGCACGTGTTGCTATGAACTGTCTTCAAGCTTTTCAAACACTTCCTTGGCCAGCCAGATCACCAGATCTCTCTCCCATTGAGCATGTCTGGGATGTGATGGGAAGGCGACTTCATCCGGAAAAATTTATCATATCTTGATGGAACAGATATCTCATTGAAACCACTTGGAAGATTAAGTAATGAAACCTATATCTGTATAGATAAAGGGTATGGTTAGGTATCCTGTTACAATCATAAACAAAAGTGAAACTAACAACTATGTATTTGAAAAACACATAAAAAATTTTCTATACCGGGAATAAGATTCACACAGGGAGTATTACCTGGACAATAATCAGTACGTGAATAAAATTACCAGAATTATTCGTTTATAGGATTAAGCGTTCATCACGGTAATATTTCGTCGGAATGTTTTTTTAATAAAAAAATTTATTTTTAAAGAAGCAAATGTGTTAAATATTAAGCCCTATTTTATTTTCACATAGAAAGCTTAAATGATAACTGCTTCCGAAGATAATGGATTTCAGAATATAAAAATATTTAGTCCAGTACATAAGTATTCAAAGGTTCCAGGATTCTTCTAATAGCGCGCGAAACTTGCGTCAGAACATTTTCGTTTATGTACTCCAAGAAACTGTAGTCACTGTCCAATAATTGGAGTAGCCTCAAACATAAAGAATCAGTTTGAAATTTATAAGAAGCACATGGGAATTATGAAAGTGATAGCAAGCGCTCTTGTCTTCATCATTGTGAGCTTATACCACGCTAATTGTTTGCATATATGATTTTAGTGTAACTTATTAACAATCAAATAGAAGCCTAAATTAAAAGTAATCTATACTCTGCACGTACTCAAAAATAAGACACATTAGTGAGTTATGTTATAAACATATATATCATTTATCTGGCACACGCAATTAGGAGTACTCTTGTTTCAGCCATTTGAAACACAGGATACGCAACCAGAGATATAATTCCATTACTATTGAATCTATACCCTAGCAACACCTTAATTCCTATCAGAAGAATGTGAGCTAATCTCACATTAATTGTTTGGCTATCTGATAGATGTTACTTACTTAATATCAAATACAAGTTTTAAATGGAATTGACAGTGTACGTACTCAAACATAAGTGAGTTATGTATGCAACATCAGGCATACGCAGTCAGGAAGACGCCTGCGTCAGAACAACATGATAAGCAACCAGAGCTATCAATGTATCACAACTTTAACGAGACCCTAGCAACATCATAATTCCTATCAGCAGGCCAGTTGTAGGATGAAATTAACCAATGATGATCTAGTCGACCCTTGAGGCTAAAACACCTGCGCAGGAGCAGAGAAAAATGAAGATGGGGAAGATATAGTTTTGCAGGAACTGTGTCAATTACCTAATTGTTTTAATTTCCATTTGTTCATAGTTTCATCTGTGAATTGTTAAATCTTAACTTTTTTTTTCCTAATGGCTGGCACATTTTGACCTAAGTCATTGGCCACTACAATGCCGGAAGTGATGGCCACTTGTGAAGGAGCACCTAGTGGGAGGACCATCATTGCCCCTAACAATTTATACTTCGTAATTTTGAACCATGTTCAGATGACGACGTAACACCTGAGCTGGTATACGCTTAAAAACATCCATGCCCGAACCCGAATTCGAACCGGGGACCTTCCGATCTAGAGGCTAACACCTTAACCACTATACCGGTTGGTCGGCTAAAAATCTTAATTAAAATTGTTTAAAATGCGAAGACTCTCGCTTCTAATCCATCTAAGCCAAAGAACGAGGCAATTCGTCCAAAATACAGACACTTAACCTGAAGTAAGTCTTCATATCGTATGTATGGGGATGTATGGGGTCGCCATTCCATTTCCAGAATATCCCATTATCCAGGTGTGAGATCACCACCCATAATCATAACTTTAAGGCTACAGTAGGGTGTGGGCAGAAACGCACCCGTGAAAAGAGCGACTTTCTGTAAGTGCAAGTAATGCGCAATGTAATCCGTAGCAATGTGCTGTCCCCTTGTCGGTTATGTTAAGCTTACGTGTGTTTTCCGCTCAGTAACAATTTTTTATTTAAATACAATGTCATCGTCTGCTGTAGTAATAGATGTGCTATCCGAAAGCTCAGTGTTTTTAATATGATGTCATTTTATCGAAACGAAAATAAGATCTGACATCTGAAAAGAGGAATGCGTGCTAAAACAATTACTTTATTTAACTCTTAAGCTCTTTCAAGACTTCTAAAATATGTGTTGACACCAAACGCATTCCCTGAGAATATCAAATGGTAAATAATCACCGTTACTGTGTCCACCCATAAGTTGGTGAATGAAATTTGAGCAGAGTATGTGCATTTCTTAAAAGGAAATTTAATAAATAGCTAAAACTAAAGATAAAAGCCCCCTCCCCCTTAAAAAACCCTTTTATGCAACAATATTTTTCTGTACTTTCTTCCTTGAAAGTGTCCCTCCACAACTTGAAATTTAGGCAAACTTTCTATGAAATATACTAGTTTTGCTGCCAGTAGAAGGTTTCAAATTTATTAATGTATCCCTTGGTACTAAAATGTTACCTTACCGTAATACAATAACCTCGAAAATTTGGTCCCTTTACTATAGTAATAATACCTTGACAGAAACAAATTAAAATTTTTTCCGCTACACGTGACAAAACTTTTATCTTATTTTTGTTCGCAGTTGGTAGTCTGAATTTTGTACAATTTGTGGAGAGAGTAACATTAAAATGCGCTTCTTGTTAAAAATATTCTGATGACAAATCATGGCGCCATCTGTTGGTATTAAAATAATTGACCAATCGTGGCGCCATCTGTTGATATTAGGGATAAACTCACGCAAATTGACTTTTCTTCTTTCTTTCTTCTTTAGCTTAGTATCTCACTCTGCTGCAAATCCAGATTTAAAAAATTATTGCGTAAATTAAAAATATAATTAAGCATATGCTTCGAATAAATGAAACTATCACATATAAAATTAAAACATACAGTAAAGTTGAGTAATATAAATGCTAGATTTTAATTAAGCATTCTTTCAACGGTTAATTTTTAAATAATTACCTTTGTTTGAAGCATCTGCTACAGAGTACCTATGTTTTGTATGTAACATGGGATTTCGATATAGATTAAAATATGATACCAGTGTTACAAAAGTAATGTCAAGCATCACATTTAACAATTTTTTCAATATACAGCACAGACCCAATTTGCTTCATAGTTTTAAAATTTTGGAATCGTAAAAATTGTAATTTTATGAATTTATTTTCCAAGGCAGTGAGGATGGAATTAGTAACTTTAAATTACATGAAAGACAACAGCCCTGTACACTTTTATAAACTCATTGCAACTATACAAAAAATACAAAATAAGATAAATATTATTTTGTAATACTGTAGACTTTTCGTTTCAAGTCTGTTACCTAGTGAAATAATCAGTGGTGCATCGACTCTCAGACGTTTTTAATTTAAAATATTACGGAAGTATTACAAGACATAACATAATGCCAGATAGCTCATAAACAAATAATATAACATGCAAGAGGCAGGGTCAGAGCAGAGAGCTAATTTACATGCAAACATGTGTTATCAGAAGACAACGATTTACTGAAAATGTGAAGTATTCAAGAACAATTTTTTTTTCTTTTTTGGTATCTTTCTATATGTAAAGTGGACGTGAACTACTTATTTTATTAGCCTGTATAAACATTTGTTTCATATTCTCAAAGAGCGATAACTAATTTATATTTCCATTGGAAGTTCATATACCTCTCATGTCTCATACTACTGGCTACAAAGACAAACATACTAAATATAACATATAGCAACAGAAAAATCTAAATACAGAAATAATTCCGTGTTCACCCCATTTAGAAACATTCCCTCACTCCAAGAAAATTTAATTCCATCCTTTACAACAAAGCCACACCTTACTCCAAACACTAACTGAATATGATTTCACATCATAATAATTATTAAAAACACTGGGTCATATTGAAACAAGATACTCCGTTTCCTGCTTTAAACTACAATAATTTTGAATTCCGAGGTAGTTTTCAATCCGTGCCGTACAATTCGCACTTCTGTTATTGGAATTATCCTTTATTTGCATAAATTGTAAAAAAAGATAACTCTATCCGCTTTGACACCATTCAGACACTGTTTTATACTTATTAACCCTGTCTTGTATAGACCTTGTTTAATTATCTAACTGCAATTTTCTTGTATTTGTTAACAATTTTAATAATTCCTTTATTGAAATGAGTTGTAATGTCATAAAAGTATTGGTGCTTATCTGAAGTTGAATCACCGTAATACGATATCAGTTCCACTCCTAATCTATATATGGCTTTCGATCAATAATGATTTTACGGTACCTAATACCTCTCGAGAGGTACTGTATATTTAAAAACACATATGTACTAAAGGTAATGCATTATTCAGATATCACGATTTGAATTTGGATTGGTGTTTGGAAAGAATCTTTGTTATATTAGGTGGCTAGTTAGAAAATAACATAAATAAAATAACATAAATAACTTATAAATAATCACCTATGTTAATCGGCATATATATTTCAGCTTTTGACTGCCCTTTCTCTTAGTATCGAAATAATCTTTGTTACATTAGTTATATGGTTAGAAAATAACTAATAATAACTTATAAATAAATAATAAATAATCAACTATGGTGTTTGGCATACATGTGTCGGAATATGGTTGCCCTTTCTCTTAGCGAGGGAGGAATCTTTGTTACATTAGGTGGCTGGTTATAACATAACTTATAAGTAATAAATAATCACCTATGGTGATCGGCATACATGTTTCGGCTTATGGCTGCACTTTCTCTTAGCGTGGAAATAATTTTTGTTATATTAGGTGGCTAGTTAGAAAATAACTTATAAATAACAAATAATAAATTATAAATAACTAATAACACCTTATAAATTACCAATAATAACTGATAAATAACTAATAATAACTGATGCATAACTAATAACAACTTATAAATAATTAATAATAGCTTATAAATAAATGAGGCATAACTAATGATAACTGATAATTAACTATTAATAACTGATAAATAACTAATAATAACTTATAAATAACAAATAATAACTTATAAATAACTAATAAATAATCACCTATGGTGATCGGCATACATAGTTTGACTTATGGCTTCCTGTTCTCTTAGCGTGCTTACTACTTTTGTAGAAATGAAATCGAGTTTAATGTCACCCTCCCGAGAACCCTATTAACATTCCCTTCCTCTGAGGTGCTTAGAATATAACGTGCTATTAAACGTCAAGTCATCAGTATATGCCTGGTGAACTGTGAAGAGTGTGTTGTGTAGTTAATTTCTATTTCTTCATTTTTCGAACGAATCTGACGAATAGACTAAGACAAATAGAATGTTATATATATATATATATATATATATATAACACGGTGTATATCTATAGAATACCAATTCGATGTAGGTTGAACGTTCCTTTTCTCAGATAATTGAATCCATCGTGATGATCATGAACTCACAATATATTATTCTCAAAGTTATTTTTTAAAGTTGGATAGGACACCTGTCAGAAAAATCCTACAACTCGACGTGTGATAAAAAAATATGTTGAATACCGAATCAAAATAAAAATAAAAGATTTTCTACAAACGATAAAATGGAAGATCGAAAGTTTAACGATTTGTGGCACAAATATTTAAACGTAGATTTGTTGAATTGAACCAGACAGTTTTTTGTGAAAGGTTCGGCAATTAAATTGTTTTCTAATAACAACCTGTTGGGGTTCCATAGTAAAATAAAAAATTTTGGAGAAATATTTTACATTTTTTCGCTAAAAGGAAAATAAAGAAATAATTTCTCAAAAAGCACTTTACACACTTCAAAAGCGTCTTTTATGTTTTTCAAATAAAGATTTTTACCATCCAGTTGCTAATTGAAGAGTTTTCAATTGTTCTTCTATCATGAAACGTGTTTGCATTCATTTAGTTTCTCTACCCAAACAATATATTTGTTTATTATGCGTATTATAGACTTTTTAACATGTACTATGTGTTTTATTTTACTGTTCATATGATATGCACAGTACCACATGAACAAAATTAAAACATTGTTTTTCAGTCTGATATCTATTTCACATAAAAATATCATTGGACTTAAAATGCGAGTCCAGGAACAAATACATATAGTTTTTATCTTTTACCAGTCACTGCGTGGCCTTTTCGTGGGGTCCGATGTGATCACTGCTCGCTAACCCCCTTCGAATTCCTTATACGAATTCCTTCGGTTAAAACAATGTTTCCTTCGCAAACCAAATAGGAATTCGTAGCCTATAGGATAACAGCCATAACAGAGTTACCTGTGTCGAATGCGGCCAAATTCGAAAAGTGTTACTTTAAAAGAATACTTTCAAAAATAATTAACTAGGTAATACAAAGTAAACAGTAAATATAAAAAAGTAAATATTGCTAAACTTTATAAAAACATACAAAAACAAATACACAGAAACTAACCAAAAATAACGAGAAAATAAATAAGAAAAATTAAATACCACAAAGTAAACAGTAACGATTTATTAAAAATTAACTATGTATTCCAAAGTAAACATTACGAAAGAAATTAAGAATCGCTAAACTTTAAAAATAATAATCCAAACCAAAGTGTTACTTTAAAATAATACTTTCCAAAAGAATTAACTACGTAATCCAAAGTAAACAGTACGAAATAAAGTATATATCGCTAAAGATTAAAAAAGAATATTCCAAATCGAAAGTGTTTATGCTTTAAAAAAAACCCAATACACTTGCATTAATAATCCAGTTCTAATTTCCAAGAAAAGCTGGGGAACAGTCAAGTCCGTTTGAAGACGTATCGATCTGATGTAAATTTTTCCGAAGACTTTAAATCCAAGCTTAAAAGTAGTGCCGTCATTGTCTAATGCGGCCAAATTCGAATTGCGAAGAGATCCAATCGGCATGTCGTCACTATCTCTTGCGAAAATATATATACTTCATTTAAAAATTATTTATTAAAAGAAAATCAAAAGTATAAGGCAATGTAAAATTGTACTACAAACGTACAATTTTCACCAGATTTCAAATCCGTTGAAATTTCAAATTTATTTCCAACGATCCCGTATAAAAAAAAAAGAACCAAACAACGCCAGTCAAAATATTTTTTATTCGTTTTGCTTTCCTTGGCTGGGTTTTATTTGAGCCCATGAAATGGAATCTGTGATTTCTCGAACATAATCGAGGTCAAATTAACATGGGAAAAATAGAAAAGTTACGATTTAGAAATTATTTATTCGAAGAAAATTATATTTTTAGGTACCGATCTAATGACATTTTCTGCAGATTTCAATTACGTGGAATTTTTAACTCTACCTTTAACGATCTAAGAGGAAACAAAATAACTCCCTAACTCCAGTTAAAACCTTTTATTTCTTTTGTTCTTCAGCTGAAAGCGTTCAAAGGGAAACACGGATAAATAAATTTAGAATCTGCCATGTCCTTGTGGTGTTGCCATTCTAACTAAAATAATAATAATTAAATTCCATTAAATTCATTTTAAAATGTTTTAGATTGAATTTTAAAATTCTGCGCGTCCCAAAAATTGCAAAAAATTTGGACTACCTGTGTGCCAAATCACATTGCTGTAAGTGCCACAGATTCGTCAGGACTTTGATCACAGACAGAAAAATACTTCCTTTTATAATAACAGAGATTATGAACATATTACAAATGAATTATTACATTCAAATTTGTATCTCTAAATGTAAATAAAATTATGTGCATACGTGGAACTATAAAGTGCCATTTTTTGCCTATCAAAAGGTATTTTGATTTATTAGTTTTCTAAATACGTTTATTTCTAGTATGGTATTCCTCTATTTACATTTCTAATTTGAAAAATGCAAGGAAATAAACATTTTGTCTGTTGACTTGCTTAAAATTACGAAACTAGTATATATTTATAAGACTAAAGAAACAAACATAAAACTTTTCTTCGGAAAAAAAAGAAATAGTCGAACGAAACGAAATAAAATGCAAGATCTTGGTACACCATATTTTAAAGTCAATGAAAGTGCCAAGTGTTTTATTTTAGAGCGTCTTCGTTTGATCTTTAAAAAATCGAAAAAATACTGAAGCATGGGCACGAAGAGTAGTTCAATAAATCAACGTTCACTTTTTACGACGTTCAGAGCTTAGGTTGTTTACAGGTTTCATAAATCAATGACTGCAAGATACGCAACATTTATCTTCTAGCTCGACTTAGTGTCGAAAAAGTACTGCTCGAGTCGGTACAAATAGGTCGATGCTAGTTCCATCTAGCGGCCCAATTTGTATTTCCTTCGCTAACTTCGGAAATTCGTGTTGCCACGTGATTCGATCAACTTCGAGATGCCCTCCTCTGCGAACCACTTTCGGTAAAAGAATTTGCGTGAACATGATGGATGTCTCACTTCTATTGAACGATGGAGCTTTTATAAAAGGTTGAATGCGTTAGGAGAAACAATCTTTTCTAAAATCTAGGTACTATGTGTCTGTGAAAAACGTGCTTTACTTAATTAGTAAATAGCTGTTATGCAAAGTGCCTAATATTTTGAAGTTCAGAATAAAATGACTATTGAAACTATACTAAGTAATTTCAAATAATTCATTTTGTTACAAGGACATTATTGTTGTTTTCTAAAAACAGCTGATTTTGAACATAATGTGTTTCATTCTTTTAGTTTGATTTAGTTTAGTCAGTAAACTTGTAGATCTGAAACTATCTATTATATAAAGCTTCTAGAGTTTTTAATTAAATAAAATGACTGTTTAAACTATACAAAATAATTTTGAATAAACATTTTACTATAAAGATATTATTGTTGTTTTCTAAACACTGCAAATTTAGAATATTATGCGTTTCAGCATTTCATTCTGATTCAGTTTAGACAGTAAGCTTATAGATTTGGAACTAGCCATTACGTAAAGCACCTAGAGTTTCAATTTAGAAAAAACTTGGGTTTAAACAATTATAAATAATTTAAGAATACATATTTTTACTACTAGGGAATTATTATTTTTTCTTAACATATCACACGTTTTAAGAACATTACGTTTTAGCATTTCAGTTTGATTTAGTTTAGTCAGTCTTATAAATTTTTAACTACTAATTATATAAAGTACCCAGTTTTCAATTATAAAAAAATCATTGATTAAACAATACAAAATAATTTAAGAATAAAAATGTTTAATACAATGGAATATTTTTTTGTTATCACTGCAGTTTCGAAACATTGTTTTACCATTTTAGATTGGTTAGTGAGTTTAAAAATTTTAACAAACCGTTACATAAAGTATCTAAAGTTTTCAATTTTAGCTTTCGATAAAATAGCTGTGGAAATGAGATAAAATAATTAATAATAAAATGTGTACTTCAGTGAAATTATTTTTGTTCTAAACACAGCACATTTTAAGAACAATGCTTTAGCATTTGAGTTTGATTTAGTTTGGTCAGTACGTTTATAAATTCGAAACACGTTGTTAGATAAAGTACCTACGAATTTCAATTTACGAAAGAATTGTCTGTTAAACGGAGCAAAATAATTTAGGATAATGAAAGTTTTCACTACAATCGAATTATTTGTTTCTACACATCGTACATTTGAAGAACATTGTTTTAGCATTTCAGTTGAGTTTAGTTTAGTCAGTAAGAGTTTATAAATTCGACACTAGCCATTTTTAAAGAACCTAGAGTTTTCAATAATTTAATATATTTTTATTTTATTATAGTTTTTCTTAACGCAGCCCGTTTAAAGATCCTCGAGTTTGATTTACTTTTGTCAGTAAACTTATGTACAAAAACAAGCTATTATATAAAGAATTACTGAGAGAAATCCAAATATCGAAATAAATCCATTTTGGGAATAACAAATTATAAATAGTTAAGAAAATTCAAAATAAGTAATGAATAAAAATTATTATCATGTAACGACTAGTAATTTATTTTTCTAAAAATAGGAATTTGGGGCACTTGAGAATTAATTGTTTTATCTTGATTTACATATAACTCAAAAAACAACCACCCCTGTTTTTCTTTTTTTTTTAATTATTGAATAAGTCGGTACGGTGAATAAATGCACATAAGTCTTCCAACTTTACCTTATGTTTACTTAAAGAAAAGACGTAAAAAAGTATTCGAAGACATCTATCCGACAATGTATCTTGACCCAAAAAATCTATAAAATTTTGTTGACCCTTTTTCACAATTACTTTCAAATTAATCAAACCAACATTAATCGTAGTAATGTTATAAATAGCATAAATTTTCTAGAATAGATTAATTCTTAATTAAACTACTGAGGTGGGTATTGAAGTGGAAGCATTAAAACTATTCAGGTCAATATTGAAATCGCTCTGAAGAGGAAACGTTTGGTCAAAATTAATGCAGAATAAAATATGTTTACTACGTTAAAGTTTTAGAAATAGACTAAGAGAAGTCAACAGATTTTACACATTTTGGTCAATAGATGGCAGAACTAACAACTGAACCGAATATGTATGGGGTTATTACTAAAAATTGCCCATGTTTGTTTCACTTGGTAAAATTAATTTTCTTTATCGAGAAAGACCAACTTTTGTGAATTTTCTTCGTAATTTGACTGAATACGAGAATTTTAAACCAAATCGATTGAATTATTTTCAGTTGTTTGTGGCAGAACTAACAATCGAAACGAATATGTGTAGTGTTATGATAAAAATTGCTCGTTTTCGCACTTCACTTAGTAAAACTAATTACTTTTTTCGAAAAGGACCAACCGTTGCGAATTTTCGTAGTCTTTTGACTCAGTATGAGGATTAAAAAATATCGATTGAATTATTATCATTAGTTAATAACAGAATTACCCGGCCCATCTCGGGTTGAATTGGTTAACTGCAGATAGCAAAAAATGTACAGAATAATCACTTATCTCTTGCACAAAAAAAACGCCAACAGCATTTAAATGTCATTAAAAATAACGCATTAAGTTAGGATACTAATTGTTTGACACCTTTTCGATATTTTCATAACTTTTATAACTTATTTTGGGTACAAATCATATGTATATAATTCGCATACCTGCTGTTGGACAGAATTACGAATAGTGTTATCAAGGTTACTACAACAAAAGTTGATTTTGAGGGATTTTTCTGGTGGTTATGAAGAGAGGTTTTTCTAAAGGTTATTAAAGATTATTCCTCTAATTTGAAAAAAAGCAGATTAAAAAAAAATCATGTAATTTTACTTGAAATGTGGTAAAAATTGCATGTTTTAAGGAATTTAATCGTTTTGCAAAGAAAAGCCCATTTACAAATTTAAAAACAATTTGAATAAATTCGACTATATAGCTATCAGACTTGTTCGAAGGGTTTTGTGGCTGTATGTTTAAATTATTTTCGTGAAACTCTATTTCTATTTATACAGATGAATGGAGTATTGGATGATGAAAGAATTCAATGAAAACGTACACTTTGAATGCATTTTGTAATTAATTGAAAAAAAAATGGTATGTTTTATTACTTGTTTTTCAATTACAGCTGCAAACAATAACGCACTTTTGTAAGTTACGTACTTAATTTTATTACAGTAATAGAATTTAAATGTGGATCAGTAAATAAGTTATTTTACGCTACTTACAAAACACGTTTCGTTAATCAAATAAATAGCTCACTTTATACGACTTTATACTTTATCATAAATTTGAAAAAGTACGAATACCTAATTGGAATTTCCGCACATCTATGAATTTAAAACTATTATTTGACGAAATTATACAGAAATACTACCTTTAAAACTATTAAAATTATTATTACGGTTGCTTTAACTGGTTTATTACTCTACTAGCATTGCTTCCTAGAACAGTATTGTAACGTTTAATAATTAAAATAGATGATACACGAGCGAAACATTAAGTTTTAATAAGATCATAGTGTTTTTACAAATGACAAACCTTCTTACATTATGTTTTTATCTGTGATTTTGTAACTGTTATAGCAATTATTTCACTGTTCATCTGCATCTTCCTGCGTAAGAAATTCTTAAGTGGTCTTTATACCATCAATATTATTGTCAATGGTACTCATTGAAGAAACTAATTGATCGAGTAGGTAGCAATTGACGCGACTGCCAATCGATTGCCAAGCGTTGATAGAAACTCTGATGGACGGATATTGACGGGGGCCATTGATGGCACCGATTTGATCGTGTAAAATACTCAATTGTTAATTGTTTGGGCAGTAGGGCTTTTTTATTCTCTAGTCAAAGTTTCTACCTTCGCGATCGTTAAAGATAGAGTAAAAATGTGAACGGACTTGAAATCTGCAGGAAAGTTTACATTGCATTGATAACTAAAATGTGATTTTCTTCAAATAAATAATTTTTCAACTTGGATTCGCAATTTGGATTTGGCCGCATTTGACGAAGATATTTGTTACGAAAACAAAAAGGACTATTTATCTCGTTTTATAGAAATAATATAACTTGAATGGAGTACTTAGTTTCCTAACTTTCTATTACTACTTTATATAAGTTGCCATTAAAAATAAGATGGGGATTATATGTTTTGAAGATACAGTAATACCCCGAAATTATGCGATTGGTGGGAACAACGGAAAATCGCATAAGTCGGGGTACAACTTTGCATGTAAATACATATACATTTTATTTAATTGAGACCAAGGACTAACACATACACTAATTTAGAAGAAAAAAGTTTAATGGAATAGCAGTTCTCTTTTTATACTTATTAGTACAAAATATTAAAAAAATTAATGAGTTTCTTAAAAACCTTATATCGATAAAAAAAATCTAACAAATTCGTCTGACGACACAATGCCTTCTATTTTTTCAAGCTGAACTTCTTTGTTGTAAGTTAATATATTTTATTTATTACTTTCTTTTGTGTCCATAACGCGTTGTTCGTTGAAGTCTATGTTTTCTGAAACTTTCAAGCCCCTTTCAATTGAGCTGAGACCATATGTCAGCTGACGGGGACGAGCAGATGGTCTTTGACAGATGTCCCGTTGGTATGATTGCAGGTGATTTTTAACTGATTCCCTGAAAAATCTGGCGATACAAAGATATCTGTTGGGGAACTTGAGCTGAGCAGACGTGTTGGTTTTGTGATGCTCTTTTATGGGCCGGCTATTGAATTTTTCAAGGTCGTTGAATTTTTGCCTGTTTTGCAGTGCCCACGAGATAGGTATCCCACATTTTTCAATGAACCTGTCTGGATGACGTGGAGGGTACGTGATTAAGTGAGAATGGTACTTAACTGCTGCTGGAGAAGGCTAGCAATCATTCTTGCACTTACTTTTGCGAGTGAGGGGAAATGCTTCTGATCTAAGCAAATTTGATAGAGGGAAGATCGTAATGGCCCGAAAACTCAGAACGAGTATCACTGAAACTACACGACTGGTAGGTTGTTCATGATCTGCCATTGTTTGAATTCATGCAAAGTGGATAAATGACTGTGACACCATCAGTAGACGCCAAGAGGTTGGTCGTAAACGCGTCATCAAAGAAAGAGGACGTCGGAGATTGTCCCGCTTGGTAAAGCAAAATCGGCGCGAGACAGTGGCTCAGCTGACAGCCCAAAACAACGCAGGTCCAAGCGCAAGTGTTTCGAAACTCACAGTTCAGCGGACACTGTTGGATATGGGACTGTAAAGCAGACGTCCCACTCGTGTGCCTCTGTGACCAAGCATCATTGTCCACTACACCTATAGTGGGCCCGGGAACATCGAGACTGAACCACGGATGAGTGGAAGAGAGTTGCCTGGTCAGATGAATCTCGATTTTTCATTCATCCCGTCCATGGTCGTGTAAGGGTACACCGTCTGCCAGGCGAACAGTTGCTCCCCTCTTGTACAGCAGGTCATACACAAGCTGGTGGTGGTGGCGGTATTATGCTTTGGGCGAAGTTCTCATGGGTGACTCTGGGACTCGTAGAACAGACAATGAACGCTGAGAACTATCTGAACATCATTGCGGATCAGTTGCACCCTTACATGGCGTCTGTCTTCCCAACTGAAAATGGAATCTTCCAGCAGGACAACGTCCCATGTCACAAGACTTGGATTGTGTTGGAGTGGTTCGAAGAGCACACTGATGAATTCCACTTAATGTCCTGGCCACCTAACTCGCCGGATCTTAATCTGATAAAGCACATTTGGGGGGTCATGGAGTGGTAGCTCAGAGCTGAAACACCACCATGTCCGAATATCTCGACTTTGCGTGACCGCTGCGTAGCCATTTTGTACAACCTGTCTCCAATCATGTACCAATAACTTGTGACATCTATGCCCAGGCGAGTTGCAGCTATGAAACAGACCAAAGTAATTTGATTTCCTCTAGACGTCTCAAAATGTGATGAGTAATCCTGTCATCATTTTATACAAGTGTGACCAATCAGACAGGTGATCAGGGAGCCAGCTTTCAGATAGAAATGTTACCATTTAGAATTTGACGTAAAAATTGAATGTTCACCCATTTTGAATGAATGTGTGGCCTTTATAATGAGTCTTAAATTTTTTCGTTTGTATGTGAGGTGTAACGTGAACAACCTGCTCGTAATGCTTAGGGGTTCACAATTACTCACTTGTGCCATTGTGACTAATGTGGCTAACGTAAAAACAACCGGGCATTAGTAAGAACACAGTAAATAAACAATAGACCCTTCAGCGTATATGCTCTGCTAAAAACGACTAATTAAAAAAATCTTATGAGTAATGCGTTCAGTTTTAGTCACACATAAGCTATTTCGGAAACCATTACCGAAAAAATATATATTTACGCTTTTAACAGTACAAAAATATTCTAATGATACCGCGCATATATTTTCCTGTTCCACAAAACTGCTTCTGTATTTTTTGTAAAGGAAATTTGCTTTCTTTGTAGATAAGAAACGGTCACATTAATCTTTCCCTGGAACTCCAAAGACTTTACAAGAACTGATTTCATAAACATAACAACACGGTCCCATAACTGCTTTTTTCCCATCCTATTTTTTTCTCTTCTTTTGTTACCATTCCGTGAACATTGCACCATCGAAATATTTCTAAAGGGATCCACAATACATAATCCGCAGTCTCATTACGATCTGCATAGTTTCACTAACAAGGATAAATGCGATACATACCCCCTTATTCTTGTCAAGTCGAAGCTTTTAGCCAGAGGAAACGGAAGAATAATTGCCCTTTGGAGATTCGCATGGTGTGTCAGTATCAGAAACGGAAACAGCCTGAAGACAAGATAGCTTCATGTAGGCATGTGTTTAGTTAGATCTCAATTTATGATGGTGCAAAGCTATGAAAATTCGGCACTTGTGGAAGTAGAAAGTTTGCTGTTTATAATGAGTATTGTAAAATGTTTGGAGTCATAGAAGTCCGTTATTTGTAGGGCAGATCTGTGAGTTCAATCATGTCATCTACCGAGCACATTGTCTGTTTTAAATTTTGAATTTACGGGAACGACAGCGAGGTTAAATAATTTATATTGGGAACACCGCAGTGTGAAGTAAAATTTGCTGATTATTTTTGCGAAGTGTGTTCAATAAATGAATATAGGGTATTACATTATTGGTATGAATTTTAGAAAAATACATTACATTGACAAATGTACTAAGAAACTGTATTGTTTTCAGAAAAAGTTCATTATTTTTTTTATTTAGTAACAGGTATGCCCTCCCTTAGCTTGTATTACATCAGCTACTCGTCGAGGCATACTTTGCTCAAGTTCTATGTAAGTGGTTCAATAGTGGTAGGGGCAGGAATAGAATGGTGTAGTGGGCAGGAATAGCTTGCCATGACTCCTGCAAGGCTGCGAGAAGAGATTGTTGTGAAAATGGGCTTGCGTGGCGGTGTCATACTTGTCGCTCCAGTTTGTCCCACAATTGCTCGATCGGTTAGGAAGAGGCATTATCTCATAATACTTCACAAAGCGTATACATACGTGATATATTAACAAATACTAACAACAATTAGATTAATAACAGGTTTTTGTCGTAACAATAATGTAAATAACATTTTTATGACTACACAACCCAGTTATTCTAATCACATAACACCTCAAATTGAAATTTAAGCAAGAAGAAATAATAAGTAAATAGTTTTAAAATAAAAATAGCAAATCAAATTAAATTATCTCTTGAGCATCATACACGGATTTGTGATCCTAAAACAAATATATCATTCCTTCTTGTCTCATACTAGTCAAGAACGTTATTATGTGGATAAAACCAAGTTATTCAAATTATTAATAGCTTGATATCATACTGGTGAGAGGAACGTAGAGCAAGATAACAAATAATTGATTCCATAAAATGCTAATAGTGCATCAAAAAATAAAATTCCCTACAGTATCCTAAAGGAATCTATGATTCGTAAATATTTAGAGGTGCGAACCTTTCACTATATTTCACAAAACGTGTTTACGTGAAATATTACGCAAGACTAACTATATAACTGAGTTTTGTCCACGTACTAATATAATTACTGAGGACACAACCAAGCTATTGTAACTAATTAAATAATACTTTACAGAATGCTGCAAGAGTATCTAGAAATAATAAATATATATTTCAAAAATACTTAAACCGCATCTACAAAGTCACTATCAATATCTCTCCTACCTAATTAATAAATATTATATAAGTATCTATTAAAAACAGAAAATGAAATAAAAATATCTCTAGGTTTTCAAAAAAAATGTTTCATGATCCTATATTATGATTAGGTGCCATCCCTTCTTCTTTCATACTACCTCGTACATCATGTCAAGAACTTTATTATGAGGATAAAAACCGAGTCAAATAAATACATAAATAAATAAATAAATATTTATATATATAATGGTCAGACTCTCTCCATATCCTTTTCATACAAGCTGCATTTCTATAATTATACTTAGGTGCCGTTTCTCCTTTCTTTACATTACGTCAAGAACTTTATTACGATGATAAAACCGAGCCATCCAAATTCATACACAACAGCACGACCCAACAGTAATTTAGTTACTCTTTAATATTCATACTCTCCATACCATTTTTCACACAAACTGTACATCTAGAATTATGCTTAGGTGCCGTTCCTTCTCTCAAACTACTGTGCACATTACGGCAAGAACAATATTACGAGGATAAAACTGAGCCCTCCAAATTCATACACAACAGCACGACCCAATAGGGAAATTTAGTTAATCTAACCAGTCAGACTCCCTTTTCACACTAACTGTACTATAATTATGCTCAGATGCTGTTCCTTCTTCTTTTAAACTACTGTGCACATTATGTCTAAACAATATAACAAGGATAAAACAGAGCCATCCAAATTCATTCACAACAGCACGATTCAAAAGGAATTTAGTTAAGCTAATAGCTAAACCCTTTTCATCTCAACTGCACTTTCCTATTTATGCTTAGGTGCCATTCCTTATTCTCTCATACTACTTCTCACATTATATCAAGAGCATTATTACGAGGATAAAACGAACCATTCAAATCCATACACAACAGCACGACCCAATAAGAATTTAGTTAATCTAATGGTCAGACTCCCATACCCTTTTCATCGCCACTGCACTTCTATAAGTTTAATGCGTCTTTAACAGCGCGATTGGTGATCTGCTGAGGCCATATTAGCACTCAGCTTTGAAACAAGAATCAGACCTCCGATCCCAACAGCTGCAGTGTGCTCTCGTCCTCGAAATATGTTAAAACCCGGTCTGCCCTGCCTTTGGACGCTTCAATGGAAGCAGAAGCACTCTCCAAGTAGTTTCAGAAATGAGATGCTCCTGATTGGGGGCCTTGTTGATTCGGCACATTTTGAGGACGGCTCTGCGGGTGACATGGAATGGAAAATGGGAATAGTGGAGGTATCTGCCGGATGGATTGTCAGGTGTAACGAACGGGGGGCATTGGAAAGTCAATAGAAGTAGGCGCTCATTAAATGAAATCCTGCGTCGGTTGGAGTTATGCAAAGTTTTAAGAGTAATGAGCGTCTGTCAGGTCGATTAGGAGTTTAATCTGGAGGGTTGAAATGTGTCATGTTGGATGCGGACTGATTAGTGGATATATAGTTGTTTGGGGGATGGTGCCAGTATTTACTACAGTATTCAATGCCGTTCCTGAGTGGTGAGTGCCTCAGCTAACAATCTGCGAGTCGTAGGCTGGTTAGATTCCTGTCTGATGTGATTTCTCCCGGGGTATTTCTTTCTACGGTATCATTAAACCATCATTGTGTGTATGTATATTACTTGCTATTGTATGGAATGTCTGGCGACACATGGCCGAATATTACCCTAGCGCTCTGAAAAACCCAACCACCCAACCTAAGAAGTATGTCTGGATATGCACTTGAAGTTAGCTTGAAAAATAGAGGATTCATAAATTTAGAGCAATGTGCTTCCAAATTTGTATAAAATGTCCAACAATTTCCCGATACAACTAGGGGCGGATTGGAAGATAGATTAGCAGATGAGCAAACGCAGGATTGGAATTCCAAACCTACTCGATCTAACCAAAGACCATCGTGTACGTGGGGGTTTGTGCACGCTAAAACTGTCGTGCACTAAAATGTACTCTTGTTGGCGATTGGTTTGGAGAGGGAGGTGTCAGCTCAGGAGCTGTTCTCGTCATCTCACCATAGTTGAAATTTACGAGGTGTTATTCTAAGATCATTCCCTTTTAGATTGATTACAAACCGTCGGTCGGCTATAGTTACGTCACGTCAGTGAGACTCTATTTCGACTACCCACCTACCTAATGATGCTGCTAACTTCATTTTTATTAGGTCCTTGCATGTTCCTTTTTTTATTGTAATTCGTAGGCACACGAGGCGCGTCCCGAAAGTAAGTTCCGTTTTGTGAAAAAAAAGACAAAATAATTGTTTTTAAGGCCAATTATTTTATGTTTATATGAAAGGTAATTTCTTCAACTATTTTTATACATGTTTATACATTATTATAGTTTCCACCGATGTTGAGACATTTGTCATAGAGGGGGATCAACTTACCTATACCTCCTCAAAGAAAGTTCCCGCTAGTGATGTAATGATAGACGTATCTTTACAGCATTTTGTGTGTCGTCGTCGCTTTCAAAGCGCTAACCTCCAGGGTCAGCTTGATAAGCAGGAAATAATTATTATCAGACAGTGCCAGGTCTGGGCTGTAGGGGAATGATCAAACTTCTGCCAACCGAAATCCTCAATTTTCCTTCGAGTGACATTAGCAGCATGGGGCCGAGCATTGTCGTGAAACAATTCCTTAACTAAACATTCCTCTCCTTTTGTTTTACATTGTGCGCCTAAGTTTTAACTTACTCTTTCTCACCATACTATCACTTATTGTAATTTCACCATAAATATCAGTAATTTCACAGTAAATTTCAGTAGAATTCATGTTCCTTGCCTTCAAGAAACGAATTGCAGACCGAATCTCACAATCGGCGGGTTTTTCAATTGTCTTAAATATTTCTAGTGATCACAACAAACTGAAACCATAACACAGATTGAAATTAAAGGTGTCAGTGGAAAGGTAATGGAGAAGGAAGATTATTGCGCATGCGCGTAGTAGTACTGTACTGTCAGTAGTACTGCGGTGTTCGAAACAGAACTTACTTTCCGAACGAGCCTCGTATATTAAATTCAGAGCCGATAAAATTAGGATCAGCCAAAAGATAGCAGAGCAGGGCTCGAAATAAGATTTAGAAGCTGGCAGCAAATATTGCTGAGAGCTTTTATAAGCTGGCAGCAAAAACTATTAAGCTCATGACACAACCTAAGATTTCCGTAACAACGGTAAGTTGCAGTTGCAAATTTTTCGCGAAACTTTAAAATGCAATGAGAAGAAAAAAAACTCTTTTCTTGTAAGCTTTCTGCAATTTCATATGAAACCCTAAAATCCATCAGAGATAAAAATAAACACTCAAATAACATGGTGTAGACACACTTTTATTTATTTATTATCAAGTTTACGAAGGCATTAGTCAATAATTAGGCTAGAGAAAATTGCAGTTGTTTCATAACTGCATAGCTCAAAGCAAGGTCTGCGAAAACATACACGAAACCATTTCTGAACTGTTAAATAAGCCTTAAAATCTGAAAGCGAAGGACCATTCGTACTTATCCTTATTTAGACGCATAGTTTTTTCTTTCTAATTTTTTTAGTGGCTGGTATTTAAAAGATAAATAATGAAATATTCGGTTTCAAATACTCACGGAAAAATTTAAAAACTTACCGTGAGAACCGTTGATCGTCGCGGCGATTTAAGTTAAGCTCACGGCATTTGTCGTGGTTGTCGAGACTTATTTCGAGCACTGTAACATAGTATGCCTCATACTAAATAAACATGCCCAGCAATAAATTTTCTTTTATTACAAATTTAAACTTATTCGATATTTATAATAGTTCGTTTTTGCTATAGTGAATCATCTTAATATATTTTTACTCTTTCTGGTGGTTTACTCAACGATATATCTCATCATTGACGGACCAGATTTAGATTGCTAAAATTAGAAGAAAAGCAACCAGATCTTGATCTTGTCACTACCAAAAAGTCGGCAGTATATTTATGGTGAAGTACCTCGTTATTCGCGAAATTGGTCAAATCATGATAATCACGTCAAAAACCATTTGAAGGGATTAGAATTAAAAAAAAGCACTGTATTACATTCTTGTCCGTTACAGGGTGAAGTTTGCACAAGGAGGTATATTGAAAAAATGTGGGAGCCTAAAAATTAGAGCAGTATGCTTCCAAATTTAAAAAAGGAGGCCCAGTAATGTAGTAACAAAGTCTTGCAGAACAATTTTTCCTTCATTTTATCAAAATGTTGATATTTTCAAAAAATCATAAGTTACGATGTTCTGCAGTACACAACGCGCTACTTACCACAACTTTTTTTCTTCTCTAGATACAGAACAACCTTCCAACACCGCCCCAAATTACCACAAAAATTTATAAGTAACACATCTTCTATGGCAATGGCAAAATATTTAACTTAAAAAGTTATCGACAGAATTGCAAATTCTGAAAGTATGCTTTGGTGTTAAATAAAGTAAGTTAATTAATTTTTGTTTTTTATTTTCCAAATTTATGATTCAAATTTAATTAATTTAAAAAAAATGCCTGCAGACCAATTGCAATAGCTTGGTGTTGTGTTGCACTACACTGTATATAATTCTGCATCTGGGGTAGTCATCAGTATTCCATTCACACTTACAGTTAACAGGTTCTAACCCTTCTGTTGGTTGACTTGGCGCGGCATCTTCTCACTAGAAAAACATTGAGCATATCTTGATGGATGGGACATCTCTTCATTAGAATAAAACTGATACAATCCTGACCTCGTCATCATTAACAAATATGTTATATCTTGACGAAATATCTCGTTCAATTGGTCAGATGATGAGAAAATTGGTGGAAATTAAAGTTGCATGCGCGTTGTTATTGGGTATTCTACAGTTCACAGTTATAAAGAACATTCAAGTGATTTGTATCTTTATTGTTAGAGAAATGTATACCTGCACTTGTAAGGTTAAAATTTTGTTTTGAGAAAGAATGGAGTTCAATTTATCAATCAAAATTCCCCTAAAACACATCATTACAAGACTTGGAAAACTGAATGCACGAAATTAAAATTATATACGTAACAAAATAACTCTATTTTCATTTATATAGATAGTTCATGTGAATTATATGACGTTAACTTCTCCAAAACAAGTGGTTGTTACTAATAAAAACGTATCAGTATAATCTTCTAATGACCATGGTTTGTCAACTAAATTTAACAGGATTGTAAACCTAAGATATGTATCAACAAAGCCGTCTAGAAGTACCTTTTTTCTGTGATTTCTAAATGAATCAAAAGAAATGGTGATCTCAAAAGTAACCAACAAATTGAAGCTCCTTTTTCAAGGTCAAATAATTTCTAACTTTACATTAAATTAACCATCAAGTTCATACATCTAACACAAGGAATTGCGAAGAATTAGCTATGCGCTTTTACAGAAGTCGCGTAACAACCGAAATCCTTTAAAAAATACAACTTCGAAACACATTACCATTACGCTGACTTAAGTGCCTCACACTTTGCACGAATTCCAGACAAAAACAACAAAAACGGCCTGGAAACATATTCCCTCTCTAATTCGCCCTGTTTACAACAGAAACTCGCCAGAACTCGTCATCCATTTGCACCTCCGAAAAGCAATTCCTACTTTCGCAAATCTAATTTGGATTTCAATCAACCCGGCTTCCATTACAATTCTAACGAGATCTGAGCCTTTCCGCGTGTCCCCGTATATGAGAATTAGCGTAGAACAGCGCCTGCTGATCCCGGACAAGAAGGAGAACTTTTCCCGTTTTCCAGGGGATACATTCCTGTCGGATGAGCAGAAAAACCCCCAGAGGGGTTGTCAAAGTCGTAACTCCAGATCATCAATCAGGCTGGGGTATCTTTTTTTTCTGCCCCGTGTTATTCGCTGGCTCTGGCCTTTTCTTCTTGCTTGCTTGATAGTTTTTCGTATCGTTTTACGACCCCAGTACACGTGTTATGGAAATTGATAATGATTGCAATCTTCGCTTGCTTGTCTTGTTCTTTTCCGTCTGGAGTCGAATCGAATCTGTGAGTTGCGATGGTTCGGGTCGAACGTCATTGACGATTCGCGATGGTGTGTTTTTATCAATACCCAGAGGAATAAGGAAGCGGGTTCTATTTTAAGATCGCCTTATCATTGATTTCCGATCGATGGTGCTTCGGCCTTGCGTGGATGGTAATGCCTCGTGATTGCATTTTCGAACTCGTGAAAAGTTTTGGGGATAATGGCACATTTCTTAGAATAACACGATACTTAATTGAAATCATTTGGCAATTTGAAATTTAATTGGATTAATTATTGTTCTGCTTGTGCCAATTGCAGAACCTTGCAATAAAAATTTTACTATTAAAATAATTCAGATTTTATTGAGATTAAAAATTAAGGAGGTCAAAATTAAAACTGACGTCTCAATCAGATTTAAATTTTTAAATAATCTTCATTTTTGGTTCTAGAAAGAGGAGACGTTGGGCTCCCATTGACGATATTTCTCTATGTAATATCTCGTTATGACACTTGTGTATTTCTCCACATCATATCTTGTTATGATACTTGATGTATATTTCTCCACATCAGGGCTCGTTAGGATATATGATATGGGATTACTGGTGCAACGTTTCATTAATCTGTGCACATGAAACATTTATTCATTTACTTTGTAGTGTTTATAATAACATGAGTTTAATCCTCCTGGTGGTTATCTCGACGAGATATATCGTCATTAGCAAAATTGACCCGGACTTGTTGGACGACATATCGTGTCATAAGAAAAAAATGACAATATACTAATCACATTATCAGAAAAAAAAATTAGCAATATCGATAACGAGCAATAATAATAGCGTCATTAGAAAAATTAGTCAGATCATGATGAAAGAGATATACTGTCAAAACCACTCTCTTGGAGAGTTAAAAAAAGTCTTCCTTACCCTCTGAATTGCATACCATCTGTTTTTGGGAGTTGATATCAATATAAATCCTGAAATTTTGTCACTATAATCTATCTTCGTGTTACAAAAAGTCCTTACTTAGCAAGTAGTTTTGTACTTGTTTGATATTGCCACATGTCCACCCAACAAATATCCCAATTTGAATCCAGTATGTAGTTCTTCACTCATATGATCCTTTGTATTAACTTTTACATGATTAAATTACAATTATGTGATTGATACTCGAGTTGAAAAATGCTTAGAAAGTGGTTTTGCTATGTTTTATATAATTAACCTATCTGATGGTTGTTCTTACGAGATATTTTGTCTTAAAATAACTCTGACAGACCTCGATCTCGTCATTCAAAGAAATTGATCAGATCCCGATAGGCGAGTCGAAAGCACTTTGAGTGGTTAAGAGATGTATTTAAAGGGAGGAATTACAATGGAAAAATTGAACTAGTCTCCATATATTATTATAAATTTAAAGATCGTCTTTCTCATATTTGAAAAACAGGTATTTTCAACATTTGAAACACGGGTAAAGTTAACTTTCCTGATGGTTGTTCTCACGATATATTTTGTCTTAAAATAACTTTGACCAGACCTCGATCTCGTCATTCAAAGAAATTGGTCAGATCTCGATATGCGAGTCGAAACCACTTTGAGTGGCTCAGAGATGCATTTAAAGGAGGAATTATTCTGAAAAAATTGAACTAGTCTCGATATGTCATTATAAATTAAAGATAGTCTTTCTCAGATTTGAAAAATAGTTATTTTCAACATTTGAAACGAGGCCAAAGGGAAAATATTTACATGAAATCTGTATAGTTGCATACTTCTGGTCTGAAAAATGTAAATCAAAGATCAAAGAACGTAAAAACACCCTCTTCAAACCTGAAAATCCGATACTCCATGAGTGATACATGCAAGCATCGGCCGGAGTTTCAACACTATCCCGAAACAAAACCAGCACAGAAAATCCAAAAATAATATGACTTTTATTAAAGAATCCAGATTAATAACAGTGCAGATGAAACTTGAGCTCGATCTTCCGTCTTCGGGGTCGCTTCCAGGGGCTGGGGGAAGTCGTCGACTGTCAGACGGGTCGTTCCTCCATCGCCATCCGGAGATGCATGTCGCACTCCGCCTCCGAGAACTCGAAGGATTCTCCGGGACTCGGGGAAGTCTCAGCATCGCTGATGTAGTACACCGTCTCCTCGGTCTCACTTTGCATTTCGCTGCGCCTGGAAAACGGGACACGAGTGAATACATTTGAATACCATTGCTGCCGTTAGATGGATGAGGGGTGGAATAACATTTTTGAGAGCGGGGATGGCTTTCATGGGTAGGGTCGCGCCGAGGGTGAGAATATGCGGAAAGAGAAATATGGCCGGGTGTTATTTTTCTGTGATTTTTTGGGGTGGTTTCTTCTTGGTTAAGGTGTCCGCTACCTTCCGGGGTGATTTTATTCAGAAAGCAGGCTTGGACAGTTTTTCAAGCTCTGAGTGGGTTCGATTTCCACCCATGCGTGTGCTTATCACACGTGTCAGTGGAGCTTTCTTAACTCTTACGCGTGATTACCTCCTTTCGACCTGTTTGATTTCGGTCAGTTGTGACCTTCTTGATCAATCGAATCTTTCCCATGGTAGGTAGGGTTTAAATAACGTCACACTGGAGCACCACAAGGGGCTATCGGCGACGGTCCGGGGTCAAACCCCGAAGCGAGATATATCCAAGGACAACACCGCGCAATCCTGAATCACGGTCAGATGGTGAGGTCATACCTCAGCTGGCATTCCACTCTCCAAGCTTGCACTTCACGACAACGTGAGGGCCATTGAGACCAAGACATATTTAACATGCACTAGACCCCTTTGTAAGCGACGGACTTTGGTTGGATTCGAATTCGTATATCTCCGGTTGCTAATTCTTTACTTTTCTAACCGGACTATCGTGGACTCGACTCTTTCCCTTGATACTTTGAGGCATTAATTGTGGTAATGTAATCCTTGCACGTAATGTGGGGAGGGGGTATGCAATACTATAACTACTCGGCAATCTTGCAACACTCATAAGGGTAGAGCTTGTACTTTGCATTGCTTGGCACGACCTAACCACGTATGGCCTTAAGGCCTTAAACTCGATAAATCTCCCAATAAGTGTCTTGAGTTTTTCAAGCAGTGAAGCACTACTTTATAGTACGCAGCATACATAGCAACAAAGTAATCACATAGGAGTTAGGGCAGTTATTAGAGTATATCTTAACATCAAAATTCCTCAGTCTGATGTGGTGTGGACGTTTGGAGAGGGGGATGCGAGCTGAGGGGCTGTCCTTGTTATCCGACCATAATTCAAAATGATGATGCAAAGAATTCGCGCCTTATTTAAGTGGCCAGCTGCCTTCTCTAAGCGGATCTCAGAGGTTCCAGGTCGGACAAGAGCCTTGATGAAGATATTTTGCACCTACACATGAAGCAAAACGGTTAGCCCTAGGACTCCGTCTAGTCAAACTGTCTCCGTAGCAACGGGATATTTTTCTGATTTTAGCATTTGTAATAATCTCTAGCTTCCAATATATAACGCATGCAACGTTTTGTCTGTATTTAATTGTTAAAAATAAATGTCAAGTTTAATATTCTAAAACGTTTGGATTAATTCAACACAACGAGGTGTTGATCTTGATCCTTTATTTTAGAAGTCACGGAGGGAAAAGATTGCAGATTCCATAGTGGATATATGAATGTTAACCATAAGAGGGTTAAGTATAATCTTTACGCATTGAAACACAAAAGAAGTGAACGAAATTGAAATTGTTTCATTTTCTGAATTATGGGTTAAACACAGCTAGAAAAAATAAATTATCAAAACTAGATACAAACCCTCATATTATTAGTACCAGATAGCTGGCCTCTCATAAACACTATGAATGACACGCGAATTCCGAGTAGTTTCGTATTGATTTTACTCAATGCCCGTATAAAATGATTAAGTAACTACGTCTCTTGGTTGAAACAATCGAAGCAAATATTATTTTGTGCAAGAATATCAAAACTAGTTAGAAGTTGTAGAGGGAAGGCCGCGAGTCGCAGAATGGATGTATGTTTCAAGCTCTCAGTGTAAGGTTAAATTAAATATGGTGATTGTGGTGGAATGGAATAATATTTTGGTAAGCTGGGATATTCTTTGTGTTGTGATAGAGTGGGTTATGCCATGGGTGTATGTCTTTTGAAACAGAAACATATGGTAGGTAGTTAACTAATGTCACACTAAAGCAACATAACGAGCTATTGATGACGGTCCAGGATTTATCCCGAAGAGAAAGATCCTTGACAACGACTCTTAATTTTTAACCACTGTCAGATGATGAACAACACATAAGCTGACACCCTAATTTCCAAATTTCAACACCAAGCTAACTTAAGGACATTGGAGGCTATTGCAGATTAAACGGACACTGCCCACTTTTACATGACGGTTATTGGTTGGGTTTGGATTTGAAACCTTCCGGTTGATGATCTGTTACTCTTCCAACCAGGTTACCGTGACCCCAGAGTACGTTTATGGGTAAGCTTTCAAGAATTTGAGGTGATTTCTTCTTGCTTTAAGGATCCGACTAGCCTCTGAGATGATTTTAAACAAAAAGTAAACCCCTGAATAGTGCTTCAAGAATATCTGTGTTACCGAAATGCAGAAAAGGCTCAATAAAGTCAAAATTTCAGATTCAGTATTTAAAATGTGGTCAGAAACAGGTAAAACAATTAAATAATCAACACAGGACAATAAATAAATGTGCGTACCAAGAACCAATGTTTGGCAGCCACAATTGAAACTTTTTTCTCAAACACGCTAGTACAGATTTATTAAAGGTAAACTGAATAGATTAAATAAATAATTTGGTATTTGGTAAATTATTTACTTATTGCAGTACACAAGTAAATTCAAACTTTTTTATTCACATAGCCCTCGTTCCAGTCCTACATGGGGCTCTGACTGAACATTAACGAACTACCTGCTACAAAGAGTTTATAGTTTTAAACTCTAATTAAGAGAAATATCAAAATACCTACCGACTTTAACACATCATTATGAATAATCGATAGTAAAAACAATCGATTCTACAAAAAAGTCTAAAATTTTGCATAAAACAATTCTTTGTGATGCGATTTTTGAAGAAATATTCTTGAAGCAGAAAATTATTCTTTGCATATTATACTAATTAATTACGTTTTAGTTTTCAGAATGCATTTAAAAATACATAAAATATTTTTTATTTTTAATTAAACAAGCGTAGTTGATAAATGAAATTTTGTTGCAATCAAAATAATGGAGTTTTTAGGGTAAATTGTTTAGTTGATGAGAATTTTTCCCTACATTCAAATTTTATTCTCATAAAAATAGCAATATTTGATTCAAACTTTGGTCGTAATTACAAGTCTTTTTTATGCAAAATAAAGCATTTTGCGCGCTCTCTATTATGTAAAGTAACAAAATGCAGTCTGGGTTATTGTTTTGCTTTGTAATTTTTAAAGTACGCCACAGAAAAAAATAACTGAGGTGGAAGAAAGGAAGAGAAGTCGCTGTTCTTATTTAGTTTGAAAGTTAATTTTAGCGCACTACAAAGCACAGTTTATAAACGTTTCAGGTAAAAATTAATAACTCTTAAAATTAATAAAAAATTACTGAAAATTAATACTCTACACACACAGTGCCCGATGTTTTCACTTATGAGGCAAGACTTGTTTACCAAAGACTTTGATTAATAAACATTTAATTAAAAGATCAGAGGAAGTGTAAGAACTCAGTATATTCACACGTTTCTTAATTGCAGCATCACTTTAAAAGATCTAAAAGAGAAAGTTTCTTGTTTTAATTAAATATCGCACGCTCTCATGCGAAATCGAGAAATTTATTACAGCTTTTTACATTGCTTTCAACGCTGAATAGAAATTAAGAAGAAAATTCCATGCATATTCTGTTTAACTTTATATTCAAATACATTTATAATTGTTTGGAATGAATTTCGGGAATATATATTTGTTACTATGGATAGGTTGACTACCCGTTTTTATATAGTTTTTATCAGATAATTTATCCTAAAATATATATAAAAACAAGAGAATGAATAGTTATATATAGTTAGAAAAGGAAAAAGAAATTAATGCAGGAGTTAGAAAAACCAAATGGCATATGTAAAGTACTTTAGTAATAGTATAAATATTTTTAATGAATTTATTCCAAAATAATTTAAAACATTAACTAAACCTTTAATTGAATTTCTTACAAAAACATAATTTTTTCGTTGTTTTTTAAATGTATATTTATGCAAAAGTTGGAATTTTATAAAAGTGTCAGAATACTTTTTACTTTGTAAACGAATATGGGACAACGCTAATGTGATTTCAGTTAAAGGAATAGAGTACTAAGCATACATATTTATACATAGGTTTTAAATTGTTAAACGATATTGATTAAAAATGTGGGAATTGTAGCCAGTGTTACTGGTTGCCATTGTTGAATGATCTAGATCCAATCTAGATCTAGATCCAATCATCTATAAATTCTAGATCCAATCATCCATTTGACTTTAACTCAAATTACTATTAACAAAATACTCTGCTTATGACAATAATGAAATGATAGTTAATTTAAAAGTATTGACCTTTGGGTTCTTACATTGGTGACTTCTTAATGTCCATCATAGAGTTAAATAAACTTTCAGTAACACTTTTAACAGTTCACATGCATATATGCGTTCTGAAATCTGCAATATTCCATGCCATGAATTTTAACCGATTTTAGCTTACGTTACCAAAAGATCGTTCTTTGAATTTTTTTAACGAATTGGTTTGGTTATTTATTGATTAACTCACCTATAGTTGTCTCGACGATGTATCCATTAACACAAATAACCAGATCTTCATGAACCGGATACCACGTTCATTAAAAAAATATTCCGATCTTGATTCATTATCATAGTACTGAAAATGTCTTGTTGACGATATATCGCGTCATTAGCAAAATTGTTCAGATTTTGATGGACGATATATCTCGTCGTAACCAATTAAAGGTTTAAGCGATTAATGCTGTAAATGCAACACTAAATTTCTCGGAAATCCCGTGTCTCTCAAAAGGTTAAATAAGATATATCTTTAAGGTATTCGGACATGTTTGAGACCCTTTTTTAATGGGGTATAGAAAGTTTTTTATATTTCGTGTTATTAAACAATATCATTACTCTATAAATATATCATACATATATTGATAATTTTGTAAAAATGATAAGTATGTATGAAATTTTAAAGAAATTTGTCAAAACCTTCAAATGTGCTACATGAAAATGTATTCAACCAATTATGAAAAATGATGCAACCAAGACAATAGTAAGCATGCATTTTTATTGCATGCATTTTTATTGGAAATGGACAAGATTCAAAAAAAAAATTAAAATAAAAAAAAAACTGTACAAACGATTGAAAAATGAATGCAATATTTTTTATAGTTTTACAATCCTATTTCTCAAATAAATGGTCATAAATTAAAAACTTTTCAACTCAGAATAATTTTAGTTCATTCCCTGATAACATTATGAAGAACAAGTTCACAAAGTTTTACGAGAATCCATCAACAACTTTTTGTGATGGATTCTAGTAAAACAACTTTAGTGTAAAGTGTACTGTTTGCACTCCTTGCTTTTACTGTTTATGTAAACAATTTTGTTCTTCACTTCTCTTTAAAAATGTTCACAACATTTTCAAAACAGAAACCATTTAAAAATTTGAGGCATCTTTCTGAAATTATAGTTGTAAAAAAAGTTAGTTTAAAATTAAAATTTAGAATGTTTTTGGTTCCTTAACGAACACTTCCGGTGGTTTTTATATCGACTTCTGATTTTTTTTCTTCCCGCCTTGATTAAAATCTTAATATCTCTGCAACTAATTAACTTAGAGAAAAATGTCAAATATATTTTGGAAAGTCAAATAAATTCTCTATCAAATAACTTCAAAAACCTTTCTTGGAATATTTGGTCAAAAATTAAATTTTTAACGTGTTCGGATACCCTAAATTGATAGTTAAAATTTCCAGATACTCGGGTCAGTTAATTTAGTATATCATGTCTCCTCACTGGATTAATACAGATTTCTTTTTTCAATTTCAGTTGCACAAATATTAATATTTATGTCTGTCTAGATAACACTTTGCTTCACTATGCCAAATATTTTTATAACAGACATTTTACGGAAAACGTGATCTTAAACATTACGTCATCTGATTTAATAGAAAAAAAGAGACTTTCGTTATAACTGTACGTGATTTAATACAAAATCGAAGGACTTCCATCATTGTGCTTGTAAGAAATTGGGAGGGGTCAGACAGTCCCACTAATTGATTACGATTATAAATGCAATCGATGGAAGTGGTCAGAGAATTGCTTTTGTAAACGGGTGTGATTGATGTTTGAACCGGTTAAAGGAGAGGATTGAAATTTCTCAGAGGAACGGGAAGAGATGTTGTCAACGACAAAATTAAAGCAGCACCTCCGAGACCCATAGCAATGTTTTTGGAACGTCTCAAACACAATTAACTACACCCAAATAAGTGACCATAGGTGGCAAGTATTATTATTCTAAAAACTTGCCATACATTCATCTATGGCATATCACAACTCAAATCCATATCTGACATTTCTATTGTGCAATGACTGTCATGTAATATAGATTGTTGTTACTTGAATAATCACTGCTTCTAGATCGATTGACGACAGATTATTGCGCAAGAGATTTTGTTGAGGACTTAAGTAATCTGGACGTAATTTGGCAAATAATTATAAAAATAAATATTTAACTTTGTACAACGTATGTACACTAGGGTGGACCGAAAAAAGGTTTTGCTTTATCACATTCTGATATTGCGAAAAAGTTGGCTCATGCTGTGAAACTTATGTTTAAAAAATTAATTTCATCCCGATTTATTTATATTTTTTTCCTCCCCAAAGGAAAGGAACTCTCCAAAAAAAATCAAAATTCGGACATTTTTTATAAAAAATAAAAATGTTTACAATTACGTTCTAATAGTGCGCACAAAGGTAAGCTAAAATACATTCAATGTTAACGGTAAAAAAATTGTTTATATCAGTACATATCTTCTGCCTCCCCAACGCGGGCCAAATAGCATAAAAAACTGATCACTAGTTTTTACCGTAATTGCAAAAGTTGATGTTTTGGCAAAAATGCCATTTTTTTTCCTGCTTTTTGGCCCCCGTTGGGGAGGCAGAAGATATGTACTGATCTAAACAATTTTTTTACTGTTAACAATGAATGTATTTTAGCTTACTTTTGCGCACTATTAGAAAGTAACTGTAAATATTTTTATTTTTTATAAAATATGCCTAATTTTTATCTTTTTGGAGACTGAACCCTTTGGGAAGGCAAAATATACCAATAAATCGGGATGAAATTTTTTATACATTAGTTTTACTGCATGGGCCAACTTTTCCGCACTATTAGATATGTATTATTGTCCAACTTTCCTTAATCCTTCTAATATTGGACCAATGGGAACACTTTCTGCACTAGCAGCCTTCAAGCCTTCTAGGCCGAGCAGTCGATTCCTGTCAGGTGCGTTTCTCTCTCCTGTGTCAGTTGACGTGAAGCGGAATTTTCGTGAGTGTGGTGCCAGCTTGTGCGATCTCGTCATCTGACCATGATTCAAAATTATGTAGTGTTGTCCAGGGATCTTTTACTTCTGGATCGATCCTGGACCATCACTAATGCTTGATTGTGTCTGGAGCAGCATGTTGGTATATGGTTTTTGTGTCATGGAAATTCCAATTTAACAAGCCTTCTAATAGTATTCACCGGTGGCTCGATGTGTTGTTTAGGTGCCAAATACATTCATCCACCCATCTTATAATAGTATACAACACTATATCCAGTCTCGATACATGAATATATGTCTCCTTAAAATATATAATAATGAAGGGGAAAATAGAGAAAAACGCTTTAAACTACTATCCTGAAAGTTTTTGTGTGACATGCCCTATGCTCAACACTAGGGATTCACAATCGGTGGTACGCTGCAACGTTTCAGGTGGTACGCAAGGATGATACGAGCGATCCAAATATTCTACGAAGTTTGTTCGATTTTTTAGTATGCTCAACCACGTTATAGGAAAAATGGGACTATATGAAATCAATTTGGGATTAACGATTTTATTACATTGTAATAAATAACGCTAACAGTAACACATTATTTACAGAGAAACTTTGTTGCTGATTATCTATTTCTATTCAATGGCTATCTTGGCGAAATTAAGTTGATATCTCTCCATGTATTATGCCATTTTTTACTAGTTACTTGTGTGAGAGTGGTTTTTCTGAACTTTGTGGTATACACACACACACACACACAAAAAATAAATACAGAAACTGAGTAAGTGTTGAAGAGGACTTAAGAGTGGTTAAGCTTCATTGCTCCTGCTATTGATATTTTAATAGAGGACAAACAACAACAAGTTTCGCAGTAAAAATTGATTTTTGATTATGTTAATCTTTGTTTACTTAGTTTGTACTAATTATTTAAAATTATTTGTTTTTAGACCTGTGAGTAAAAATTAAAACTGTAATTTTCAATAATCGTTTTATATTTTCCTTTATTAAAACACCATTGATACAAAATACTAGTGCATTAATCATAAAATATGAAGCTTTCTTAGTATTTTAATTAAAATAGAATAAGTCATTGGGCACTTTTCTGACATTAGATATATGTTCCTAAAATAATATAGGATTGGTGGTACGCCAAAAATTTCTAAAAATTTCAAGTGGTACGCAGTTAATAAAAGGTTGGGAACCCCTGCACTACATGGTACAGACATATTCTCCTAATTTCTGGTTTTAAAGCAATTAAATGCAGAAATTATGAATCGGGGCTAGAAATCTATCTTGTGCGTAAATACTGGGAAGAATACTACCTGTGAACGTAAATACTGGGAAGCCTCTGAACTGATTAAAACCTCTTGTGTTGCTTCGGTGTCAAATACGTTCAACTACCTATCTTCCAATAGTATTCAATACTATATACAGTCTCGATACATAAAGATATGCCTCCTTAAAACAAATAATAATGAGGGGAAAAGTAGAGAAAACCCTTTAAACTACTCTCCTGAATTTTTTGTGTGATATGCCCCATGCTCGCCGCGGTACAGACATTTTCTCCTAATTTCTGCATTCAAGGCAATTAAATGCAGAAATTACGAATCGGGGCTCGAAATCTCCATCTTGAGCCAATATAACGTAAATACTGTGAAGCATCTGAACAGATCGAAACGGACCTCTTAATGAAAGTGTAGTCAGGATTTGTGACTAAGATCGATACTTCATTGCATAGTTTCAGATGTTCTATGATGTGAGAGTCGGGATAATTCCTCTTATGGTGTCGTTGATACTCGAAAATAAATTATTAAGACGTGGATAGGACATTTAGATTTAAAGGAGGAACTTGATTCTAATTTTACAATTAATTTCCACCCATATGCATTAAAAGAAAGACCTTTCTGATTTTAAGTTCACTAAAAGCATCATGTGATACATCATGAGAAAGGTTGTACTTTTTCTATGATTCAATCTATCTTTCATTTCGATGGGACAAAGAGATAGGTGTTTATGGTTACTTATTACGTACTTCTATTAGCTAAGATCCGGACTGCCTCCACTAGGCTAATGAATTCCTATAGCGTGACGATAATTACATACTTACCCAACCACATTATTTATAAGTATCTAATCCAATTATTCTTAAAATTATTATAGTTTTTTATATTTATCGAATAATTCATAAAAAATATAACCTAATTTACAAAATGATATATAGTATAAATACATTTAAAACAGGTAAAGGACTATTGATAAACACTGAAAACACTTCAGACTCATAAATACGTTTCGAGATAATTAACTTAGTCATCTTTACCGCTCAATGTTTAAATACTTTACTCAATTTTAAACATTTAATTTACTTTCAACTAACCCATTAACGCTGGCTGGTAAGAAAATTTGACAATTCGACATTAAAATTTTTTTCTTAGCCAATATATGGCGTGAGTGGTTCCACTCAGTATTTTTTTATTTCTAAGAATCAACCAATCAAATGCTGCACTGGTTGTGTATTTCCCAGATTGCTTTGTCGATGGAAACGTGGTTTAAAGCTAGAATTTCTTGCGAGCGTGAATGATGTATCTTCCATCACCGCTAAAGAGGCAAAAAAATTACTTTTATTACTGTTTTTGATCTATTTTTTGTGCTTTATTGTAATGACGTGAATCTATTGTTTATAATAATACACTAAAATTATCCAAAGAAACTAATTTTATAGACGTTAGGTAGACGTATATTGTTGATTGGAAATTAATCTTGCCAATCGTTTGATGCGTGAAGTTCGTTACTATCGGTAGTTACTTATTACTTTAAAAGTTCCAATACCGATTTGATTATATATTTCAATTTGAAAGCTTAAACACGGCTGAAATTTAATTACAATCTTAAAATAAAATATTTTAGGTGAATATTTAATTTTTTAAAAACAAAATAGTAAGTCATCCCACCTTTTTTCAGTATCTTGCTAAATGATGTTGTAGATGTATTATTTGCTCTCGGCAGTGATTCTGAGTGTGATAGTGGCCATAAAACTGCCAAACATACTAATGTGGTTATCCAGCTCCCCATTGACGGAGAGAGAAGATGCTGATGTAGAGATTGACAATGATTCCGACAGAAGTGATGACGATGTGCAAAGAGATCTCGATAAATTGCCGCGGAAAATCCTCTTCACCACATGCGAAATAAGTCGTCAATTTGACCATGAAGAGAGCGATGCAGATGATACATCGTTACCAAGCACTTCTGTTACCCGAAAGAGGCTAAAGCGAATAAAATATGAAAGTAGAAGACCTAAAAACCTAAGAAAAAAAGAACGAAGCTGGAACAAAAATCTAGAATTTTACTCCAATTTTCAAATCAACTGCCATGGATTTGTGTCGGGAAAGTGTAAAATTCCCATTACAGAGTCTGCAGCGTTTCCTTATCGATGAACTGATAGAACACATTTTGAGGCAATTACTACTTTACCCATCTAAAAAAAAAATCTTCCGTAAGAAGTAATGGGAAGATTTGGAACATCTCTCATCGCTCCAGGAAGATTTTTAGTGTTGCAGAAGAATTCATCAAACTAACAAAGATAGGATAGACGGGATCATTTGCTTTACAAGTCAGACCAACAGTTTGGACGATGCAAAAATTGTGGTGGAAGTATGTAGATGCCATAAATGTCACGTTCCTCTACATCCCGAGTGTCACAAGACTTATCTGGTACTATAGTCGAAACCAAGAGTACAGCAAATGTTTGAACTTTAGGGGTGGTGCTCTTTCTCAGAAAAAAAGGGATTGCTTTATATAATAGTTATTAAATATGAATATTGAATTGCTTTTTAGATTTCATACTTGTATAAACTGTAGATTTAAATTTCGTCCTCAAATACTAAAAGTAATAATATGGGAAAACTTACAAAGGCACTGGAATCGGTGTCTGTAAAATGTCGCTACACCTATGTGATCTACAACTGGTCATATTCCTTCATATTGTTTGTTTTAATGTGTTATAAAAATTATTATATTGTTCTTTTTAAGAGTTATTTGTGTCTTTCCATGTATGTGTAGAATATATAATACTTTTACATTTATGTGCACACTACAGACGATTGGTCAGAAATTTTGCCAGTTAAAAAATAATAAAAATAATTTTAGAAAAAATCTGAAAAATTCAATGTATACTATAATTGATCTAAATAAACAAATTATAAGATAAAAACTTAATTTTTTAAACTATCTTCTTTAATGGGTTGAGTACAATATCCTGTTCTTATGCGACATGTTAATGAATATTATCAGGATTAATGACTAAAACTAATGTAATTGTTTTCATACAATCTGGTCTTTAAATCTGTTAGATGAGTGGTAGAAAAATGAATATAACAGGGAAGTACATAACAACGAAGAAGAATTACTACCAAGAGTGCAAACATAGATTTATCATAATAAAAAATTGACTTAGTTGACCAAACATGGTTGTGTACACGGGGGCTGGTGCACGTTACAACTTTAGTGGTCTCAAATGTCCTTACGTTCCGTAGTGTGGAGGTTTGAAGAGTGTTGTGCCAACTTATACGTGGTTCTCATCATATGTTCTCCTCAATAACCCGTTGTGTTGCTCCATTGCGACGTTAATTCAGCTAACTACCCACCTTCCTCAATAGCTATAGATGTCTTCGAATTGTGCTGAATAAATACAAATTAAAATATGGCCGGTTAATCTCGTCATATTTAAGTTTAGATGAACACATTTTTAGTGGCGATATATATTTTATAAGCTACGGTTTTATATATTACTATGCATAACACTTTATTTCAATTACGAATAATTTATTTCTAAAGATTCATGATTAATGATTGTAGTATAACGTTTTTGTAGTGGTATAATATTTTGTGTTCTGATTTTGGGCTGAAATAGAAAAGAAAAATGTCTTAAAGGACTAAAAAAATCAAATTAAAAATTCATATTTTGATACATAAAGCATTTAGAAAAGAACAATAATATATCTGTCACAATATAATCCCTTTTCACAGCAAACATTATTTTTATAAGTTTTAATGTGACTAACTAAAAAAAGGTTGACGTTTATCTGTTTTTAATGCATCGACTGTTATTTGCTTAATTACACCAAGACTAAAAAGAGTGCATTCGAATTCAGACAAATTATTTGTGGCCATCCATTCGCGTGTAATTCGAATTCCAAAAAAACAAGTTATCAGAAGTAGCCAAGTTTAATAAATCAATCAACAAAAGTAGAAACAAACTGGTTCTAACAGGAAAGTACACTTTAGAAAAAAAAGCAAAAAGTAAAAACAAAACTGAAATGGAGACGTGGTATAATACCATTCATACATCAGTCTTCCAAAACTCTTGCAAGTTTTGTTTTTCAAAATAAAGATAGTGGGAAAAAAGAGAAACTCTACAAGGGTTATAAAGCTGTTACTACATAGAAAAAGCTATTACAGGTCTTCCATATCAGAAACATAAAAGTTTTTATTCCGGTTGCACTTATATGGGTATGAAAGAAGAAAGGGGAAAATTGAAATGGCGAATAGGTCAAAATGAACATGAAATCGTGGAGGAAGTTTCTTTGTGGAATGCAACATTATTGGAGCAGTTTGGCAACAAAAAACACTTTAAAGTGGTAAAAGAGCTTTTTTTCCTCTTCCCAAGCCTCGGCAAGAAAAATGCGATCGAAACCACTGTTAGGCTGAAAGCACGAAATGATTCAACCTAAATTGAATTGGTGAAGTATTTCTCAAGAAATACACGAAATCGTTTCTTTATTTTTTAATTTATGAGTATAAATGACGCTTTTGGTATACGTAGATCCAAACAAGAAGTTATTGATGGGTATTCTTTATGTGATATAGATGTTTAAAGTAAGTCTGTTTCTCTCTTAGAATGTGATGTACTGGCATTTGGTTTAGAGGTTTTTGTGTATATTTCTTGTGGAACTATTAACATTTATATTTATTATTAAAATACGTTATATTTATTATTTAAAAACAAATATATTTATTATTGTATTGTTAACGATCATATTTATGTATTTATTTCAAATTCTCGATTAAAATAAGTATGAAACAACTCCACCTGATCTTCCTGTATAATCTACTGTAATTGAATATACGACTTCTCATGCAAGTCTTATGGCACACATTGATATCAATAGGTGTACATTTCCTTGAAGAAACATCCATCAACTATGACGATATAAGGATTTATGGTAACTTTAATTTTTCAATTGATAATTTAGCAGGACATATAGAAATATTAAGAAGTAAGTCGCGTTGTTAAGTATCTTTCAAGTTACACCAAATCCGCTGGAAACGAAGCAGGTTGTTCCTTCTTCTTCTGGGGTTTCCTTCATATTTGATAAATATTACAAAATAGATAAATATTTTAACTGCATAGATAATATAGGTAGTCAAATATTAAGTATGCTGAATCTCGTTTATTATATTATATGTTCCACATCAGGAGACGGTGACACCAAGTGCTAGGAATACAAATTCCTATGTCCCTCCCATATCTATCCGATGATTCAGGTCTAACCTAAAAGAATGACATCTAAATATTACAACAGATAATGATTTAATATTAGTCACTTTATGGGCATTTAGATAGTTTAGTTAGTTTATATTCTTCATGCGAATCGACTGAGATATTGCTAGCTACACTAATACAACTTTCCCACGTTCGCATTCTGATATATTTTTGTCCCACTTTTGAAGTAATGTATTAAAATGTTTCCGAAGTTTTGAAGTTAAAAATTTCTTCTGCATATTAAAATCTTCAGATTTTCTAGTGCTAAACAATTTAATTGTCCGTTTTGGAAAGAGTATAATTCGGATATTTCGATTTTAGGGGTTTTTATAAAAGCTCACTCACAATTCTAGAACGTCTGCAAGACATGTTTCATTTATAATTATAACTCAATGTAATCAAAGAACTTTTCGCACAGGACTCGTGCTATTTAAGTATACGAACCTATCTTAAAGTCCTATCATATAGCCAAATTGTGTAGATAGGGTGAAACGGGTAGCACAGGCGAAGTACGTCAGGGGTATTTCTGTTAGGGCCACCCAAGACGTGAAGACTGTGCGATTTTACCCTGCTAACAGAAGATGGTGAACGGGTAGCACATTCGAAGTACGTCAGGGGTATTTCTGTTAGGGCCACTCAAGACGTGAAGGCTGTGCAGTTTTACCCTGCTAACAGAAGATGGTGAACGGGTAGGACATTCGAAGTAGGTCAGGGGTATTTCTGTTAGGGTCACCCAAGGCGCAAAGGCTGTGCGGTTTTACCCTGCTTACAGAATATGGTGAACGGGTAGCACATTCGAAGTACGTCAGGGGTATTTCTGTTAGGGCCACTCAAGACGTGAAGGCTGTGCAGTTTTACCCCCTGCTAACAGAAGATGGTGAACGGGTAGGACATTCGAAGTAGGTCAGGGGTATTTCTGTTAGGGTCACCCAAGGCGCAAAGGCTGTGCGGTTTTACCCTGCTTACAGAATATGGTGAACGGGTAGCACATTCGAAGTACGTCAGGGGTATTTCTGTTAGGGCCACTCAAGACGTGAAGGCTGTGCAGTTTTACCCTGCTAACAGAAGATGGTGAACGGGTAGCACATTCGAAGTACGTCAGGGGTATTTCTGTTAGGGCCACTCAAGACGTGAAGGCTGTGCAGTTTTACCCTGCTAACAGAAGATGGTGAACGGGTAGGACATTCGAAGTAGGTCAGGGGTATTTCTGTTAGGGTCACCTAAGGCGCAAAGGCTGTGCGGTTTTACCCTGCTTACAGAATATGGTGAACGGGTAGCACATTCGAAGTACGTCAGGGGTATTTCTGTTAGGGCCACTCAAGACGTGAAGGCTGTGCAGTTTTACACTGCTAACAGAAGATGGTGAACGGGTAGGACATTCGAAGTAGGTCAGGGGTATTTCTGTTAGGGTCACCCAAGGCGCAAAGGCTGTGCGGTTTTACCCTGCAAACAGAAGATGGTGAACGGGAAGCACATTCGAAGTTCGTCAGGGGTATTTCTGTTAGGGCCACCCAAGGCGCGAAGCCTGTGCGGTTTTACCCTGCTAACAGAGGAAGGTAAACGGGTAGCACAGGCGAAGTACGTCATGGGTTATTCAGGGCCAACCAAGACGTGAAAAAAGGAAGAAATAAGTTTATAAAAAAAAGGTCACAAAATGATTAGAATACGAAACTAGAGTTATGTTTTATTTCCTTTCTGTATAGGACCTTCAATTTTGCTTTATGCTTTTTCTGTAACTATGTTGTAAAAGTGTCAATCAAATGTTAAAAACAAATTTTAAATAGACTCCATATCAAGTCGCTTAAAAATTAGTTTATAATTATTATTTAGTATAATTTTTGAGTCCCGAAGAAAGTGTTACAAACAAATAACAAGCCAAAACTAACACGTTTAACCCATTAGTGCCTGAATTTTTATGTTCCTTAAATAATTTGTACAGTGGTAGCAGTTGGTGTGAAATGAATAGGAAAAATAAAAAAATCAAAAGTAAAGAAAATCGAATTTATTAAAAAAAAATTTAAATGTCCCATTTATTGGACGCTAGGCATGAGAGGGTGCATGTTTTTTCCAATACAACATATATATAATTTCTTACAGAAATCGATACTAAAGTAATCTTAGTATTTTTAATACACGATTAGGTATATTTAATTCACTATACATTTCAAAATTAAAAAAAGAATTATATTTTTTAAATTTTAAATGTTTAATATTTTATCTACTGTGGAATGCTTTGTAACATTTGTCATGCAAACCAACACTATATTTGCTGCTTTTCTGTTAACCTTATTTCCATAGTTTGCACATCTTACTTGTGCTGAAATTGCAATAATATAATGGTGAAGGCCACCATATCTGATGGATTCTAATACTCTGCATTTTTTACGTTTCCCAAGTTGTCAACCTGGTCCAGGTTGTGATGAGCGTACATTGAAATATGTTGAGCATATTTATCGCCTGAAATTTAAACGATCTAGTGGTTTTGAGTTCGAGGAAGGACATGAACGATATATTTGCCATGCATTTTGAAGTGCAGTTTCCAAGTCGAATACAAATAAGGAACATAACCACATTTTAGAACAATTAGACCAACGGTGGCTGTTAAGATTTTAATCCACCCTGTATGTACCTCCCATAAATTCATTGAACTGAGAAATTAGATTTGGTTGGCCCCTTTCCATAATTTTTTTTCATTATACCATCTTTTTACCCTCACTAATGGATGAACTCCGTGTATATTTGAACCAATTGTCACAGCACTATTATTCATTCCACCTCACTAATATAAGATCTTGTTTCTTGTCAAACTGTTATATAGTCAAAACTACCCTTGTGTCTTTTTTTTAATGATTCTACTCCATCTAATGGACATTTCTCTGTTCGGTTGGAACATACAGTTCCTGTTCCACAAATACCTTTCTTCAACAAGTGTTTAATAAGCGCAGGTCTTGTGAAAGATTGTCAAAATACAAGACACGTAGCAATTTTTCTGGCAGTTCAGAAATTAAATCCAAACCAACCGATCCCTATTCCCCAAACCATCTATGTATTCCAAATGTTCACGCACATTGATATGTTTTGAATTGAACTAGATATCCAAGTCTTGTATTTAGACACTTGTAACCAAATCTAATGAATTTACCCCGAATAAACTGTTTACAACCATGTTGATCGGAATATGGTACTATACTTTCGTCTATTGTCTATTGCTGTTCCTTTGAATAGTAAAATAAGAACTTTTCATTTGGCAATGAGAAATAAGGGCTAAGCTTGGCCAGTTTATTTTTCTGATCCAGTTTGCTGTTATTCGCAAAATGCAGCAATAATAGTAAAATTTTCTCACAGTGGTTTCGACATATTGCGGAACTGATTGCAACATTTTTCACATCAACTGATGGATATTGGGATCAAGGATCAATCAAGGATCTTGGGGTGATAATTCACAGGGATTTTAAAATGGGTCACCAATGTTCAGCTGCGGGTAAAAAGGTTAATAGGTTATTGGGGTATATTAAAAAGACTGTAACTTCAAGGGATAAGAATATAATCTTGCCATTATATAAGGGTTTAGTAAGACCACATCTAGAATATGCTGTACAATTCTGTGCTCCATATATGAGAAAGGACATAGAATCAATTGAAAGGGTTCAGCACAGAGCTACAAAAATAATAAAGGGGCTAGCAAATTTCGACTATAATGAACGTTTAAGTAAGCTAAACATGTATACACTGGAAAGAAGAAGAAGGAGGGGGGATTTGATTCATCTTTTCAAGTTTGTAAAACAAGGGGACACAGAGGGCTTAAATTTCAATAGGGATAACAGAACAAGGGGCCATGGGTATAAATTGAATAAGACACATTTTAATCGGGATTTAAGGAAAAACTACTACTTTAATAGGGTAATAGACAGTTGGAACGCGTTACCAGAAAATATAGTTAATTCAAAGGGAGTGTACGAATTTAAGACACAATTGGATAGTCAGTGGGAATTGGAGAATTCATAAACAAAGGACCAGCCTTGTTGGACTTGAGCCTGTAGCTGGTCGTCAATATTTGTATTTCTATTTGTATTTGTATCCTAATCTAACCACTTTCTTGGTAATAGAGTATAACCACTTTCGGGTAGTAGCAATTATAATACAAATAATCAATACAAATTGAAATTTTTTTTTTCATATGCTATTACATATTAAACACTGACGTAGTATATCGGGAAATATCTTTCAAAATTTTCAATTACCAGATATGCAGTATGCCAAAAAATTTCAATTTTTTTATCTCTTTGTCAAATTGTACTTCAAATGTCCCGCCCTCCCCCCTTTAGGAAAAAAAATTTCGGGGCTGCACTCATGATACTATTTTACATCATTTCAAAATTAGATACAACAAAATATATAGTTTAAGGTACAAAAAATTCTCAAATAAATATACATGCACCCGTTCGCGCCTTGCGTCTTTTTTTGGGACGCTAGGAAAACCCCAAAAGTAAACTTAAGAAAAGAAACTGGTGAATTCGAAAAAATACGCATCTAATATGAATGTATTTCCTATCATATAAATGAAATACAGACATTTGGACTAATAAAGAAATAAAATATATTTCTGTTTATGCTTTAACATTGTGGTCTGCTAAAAACAACGCTTATTCTGAATTTGAAAGTTCATATGACTCACAATATATTGGATGTGCGCAGCCTTCCACAGCTAATTGTGTAAAGCAAATACTTGAGCTTGATTCAATATAACATAGAAATTAATGAATCCTTCCGATGAAACAGAAGATTTTTTTCTGAACCGTCTCAATAAAGGGACGCTAGGCACGAATGGGCAATATACGAACTATAAAACAGGTTTCTCAGAAAAAACCACTGTTGAAGCATTCATTTAGGGGAAATCAGATTGCTCAAACCACCGATATTAATCAGGGAAATTTAATTATAATCCCTAAATAATCACGCAAAAAGCATTTCGAAACGGTTTGTTTAAATTTTAAAAACCTATGGTTAAACAAGGCAAATCAATGTACAAACCATACAAATATTTGTTCGCATCAATTCTAAATTAAACTGGTCTGAACACTTCAACACATCGTAACAGTGCAACAAAAATTTAACGTGATGTGCAAATAAAGTATTATTTGAATAAACCTGACACATTATGGCAAAAGAGAATAAAACTAACAAAATACGCCAACGGATGATTAAGGAAGGATAAAGCTTTAAATTATACAATACTCAAGGCGACAGACGACAAAGCAAATATTCCGAAATAACTTTTGCACTTAATAAACAGTGATGCGAAAATAAAATATTTCGTCACTGCTATTCATCACGGAACTGATAACAAACATTCTTTGGAATGAAATATCAATGCATGTATGACCATGCATTTCAATAGACACAATGCGACGTATGGATGATAAATGGCAGTAGGAGTGTAAAGCTTTTGCATATTTCTCTCATTTAGACTCTTTGTCGGGAAGTCATATATTTTATTCTGTCAGTGATCATCACTTGAAAATTTTATGCATTATATTTTATACTTTTGAAAGTCATGTATTCAATTTTTTGAATAGTTTTGAGCTTTTTTGCATTTAATTTAATAAAAATTCAATCGAAGTAATTCAGCGAAGTATTCGGGCATAAGTATGACGTTATTAGTCGTGTATTTTATGTATACGATATTTTCCACTTTATGGAGGAGGGAACTTAGCAGGAAATACTATTTTCAAACGATGGCACAAACGCTACAGCATTTTGTCTTCTACAAAGCTCAATGATTGTATGTATTAATACATCTAAGAGCAAATTAATTTCTGTAGCCACTGTTTTAACATTTAAGTGAAGGTATAGACAATCTAGTGAGATTTTATCACAATATTTATTTCAATCACACACTTCATTTTACATTTTTGCAATTGATAACAAAATAAGGCAATAATATATTAATTTTAAATTTAAGAACTTGGACAGTATCATAACTTTGTTATTACGGCAATTTTTACTTGAAAATTTTATATAATAGTAACTTAAATATAAATTTCATTATAAATTAGGCTATTTTATCATATGAGGCTATTAAAGCCAAAATGATGTAAGTGAACTTTCTGAAAAATCTAACTTAATGCTGTTAACAAATTCTGAATATGGAAAACTACTTATAGGAAAGGTGGTGTAACTCCTAATTCCTAAAAAAAACCAATACATATGGCAACACAAGATTATGTAGTCAATAAAGCTCTATGGCTACTATTCAACTAAAAGTCTCTATATCTCGTAACAGTGTTTAATGGACTTACACTACTTTGGATTTAAATGGCTCATATATAAAGACACAAGTACACAAACAGAAGGAACTTATTATTTTAAGGGGATCTGGGACTCCCCCAAAATATGAAAAAATCCAATTTTTTTTTTACTATCTTAAAAACTAATATAGATATTTTTGAATAAAATGACATCTAAATTTTGTTTATACCACAAGTAGAACAGGAAATATGCAACTTTTTATAAACATGACAGCTGCAAATCCAATGAGCCTTCATAATTATAAACGCTATTTTTCTTATATTGTGTTAAATGGGATTTCAATAGTAAAAATGGATATAACTTCAGAACTACTTGTCCTAAATGAACAAAATTTCAACATTTACTTTTCAAATATATTTCTTTGTCTTCAGCAATTGTATATATATATATATATATATATATATATATATATATATATTAATTGTTTGTATACTTTTTCGAAATTTGTATACTATGTGTTTTATGTGAGTTTTTGAACAAAAAATATATATTATTTATTTTTTATAATTGTTTTAACCAAAAATGATGAAGAAATTAGTAGTATGAACTCTAAGAAGTTAATTAATGTAAAAATGAATTGATTTGTTATAAAATATTTTGAGATATATAACTTTGCCCAACGTCAAAATTTTGACATTTTTAAAGTTTTAATACAAAAAAAATTTTTAAAGGTTTGAAAATACAAAATACTTACAACAATTAAAAATACTACGTATACCTATAGAAAATATTTCTGAACAAAAACTTTAAAATTGAAGATTTTAGAATTTTGAGTCCAGGGCCCCCTTAAATTGTATGTCCTCAACCAACACAGTTTTATTTTAATTCGTAGCTTAAACAATGTCAGTCGAACGACAAATAAACTTTTGACAATAGATCTTCTAAAAATATTCATTTTGATTCGCTATTCGATTGACTTATAATTAGTATTTAACAAAGGGAGGACAAATGCGAAGTCTCACAGCAGTCAGAGGACAACACCTTGTAATTCTGAACCAACGTTAGATGACGAGGATCAGTATTTCAAAATACAATAAATGGTATTATTAAAATTAAACAATCCAAGAGACTGAGAAAATTTAAAAATAATTGATACCAAAAAATTGGTTCATTAAAATCTAAGAAAGAAAAATATTTTATTATTTGAATGTTAATTAACTGATTTTCAAGACAATTCGAAATATTAACTCCGTTAATTAAGATAAATAATTATGACTACTAAAACATGTAACATCAAACTCATTATAACATTAATGAATTGTGCAGGGTTTGTTTGAATAAAATATTATAGTTCAAATTAGACTTCAGAAAATAAATTTTTATTTAGTGACTTAATTGACTTGGATTAAGAGTAAAGCAGTTAAGCTTCTCTGCAAACGGTTGAAATAATAAATGAGGTAAGATTAAAATTCAAAGTGGGATTATTTAAGCGTTTTCCTCCTGGGATTAATTTCAAGTTTGTCAGATCCGTTTATATCTTTTGAATCAAGAATAATTAGGCTTACGTACTCACATATATTTTGTAAGTAAAAGTTTCTTTAAAAATATGAAAGGCTTTTTGACAGTAAGATTTAAGGAATTAATAAATTGATTAATTAAAAAAAAATTTCAATATGTAATTCCAAAGTGTAGTTAATTATTCATACGTGTAATAACAGGTACAGGTTTAAATCCCTTGAACATCATTAAGATATATGCCTTGAAGAATTATGAATTTAAATTAATTAATATACACGAAAACGGAAAATAATATAACTGAGTGTATTTAGTTTACAAAATATTCCATTATTTGCGGTCCTAGGAATAGTACAAATCAGTTAAAAGTGTTTTTAAATCATTTAAGAAAGGAAGTACGATATCAAAAATATAATTTAGATTGCAATAATCTATATAAATAAGAATGGAGTGTTTGTTTGTACATTCAATATTTTCGACCCATTTCAAGTTTTCTATCCGTTTTGGACCCTTCTGATGCCGAATCCGCCTTTTTCTCGTTTGGTGTCTATCTGTCTGTCTGTATGTTGTGCCCTATACACGTCCACGCGGTTTAAGATATTTTCATGAAAATTTGCATACAGTGAGTACTTATCTTCATTTAGTGAGTGGCATTGGTTGCGAAAGTCTGTCTGGCCGTCTTTCTGTTCTATGCTCGATTTTGTGTTTGTGTGTTTGTGTAGACATCACATGAATTGTATTCCAGATATTTGATTGCATTGTATTTTATTTTATACATTATCTATTAGTTTAGTGAACGCAATATTAAACATTTCTTTATTGTTATATTTAGTTGAGTTTCATGCTAAAACACCTGAGTAAGTATACTTAAATCAACCATAATTTGGTAGTTTTGGAAAAATTGGAATGTCTATTGAATATTACGATTACTTCGATTGCTTTACCAGTACTGCTAAAAAAGTAATTATTCTTCTAAAAATTATTTTTTTTTATGGAATTTCATCTCTGATACTTCATTTATTTCGAGTCTTATTTTTATTCTTTGCGCAATGAAAACGATTTCCGAATATTTGGGACAGACGATATTTTTCAATGGATCTAGAATGAACAAGATCGTGCGAGCAGTGATATTTTTTCTGGTTCTTTCGCTCTGAATTAATTTCACATATCTAAATTTTATACACTTTTAGTTGTAAGTTGTGGCAACTGTGCGAGATCAAGAGATAAAATTGAATCACAAATTAAAATCTTTAGAACAATTTTTGCGACATCTTTTATTTTGTTTTACTTCGCTGTTTCCTGTTTTAAATATTTATTATTTTAATAAATGTGTTTTCCTTCTCATCACACGCAACAGCACCACAAAGTATTAGACTTAAAAATGTTAGGTAAGTCAGTATAAATTTTCAGTAAATTTTAAGTGTAGTTATGCCATTATTGAAAGAATAATGCCGTTATTGAAAGAATAATGCCGTTATTGAAAGAATAATGCCGTTATTTAAAGAATAATGCCGTTATTTAAACAATAATGCCGTTATTTAAAGAATAATGTCGTTATTGAAAGAATAATAATGTTTAAAAATCCAAACTATAACTTTTTCCTACATTAAAAAATTCGTTGTAGTAATGACAGGAGAAGATTGCAAAATTTTACAATGTCGCATACCGGAGGCAAGAGTGCCACAAGTAAAAAAATATTGTTTTGTTGACTATGAGTGCGAGAGCACTCGCCGTAAATCGTAATTTTAATTAATTGAGTTGCACATGAAAATAACTTAAGAAAGGGAATTCCAAATCTTCCTATAAATCGTCTTTTATAGTAGTAACCTTAGTATCACCTTTCGTCTTTTTGTAGCTTTGTCATACAGCAATTGTGCGATGTATGTGAAATGTATTACATGAATGGATATGCATGTGTGTAAAATTTTTATGTAATAAATTTTTATTCTACAAAAAACGTAAGTTATTATATATTTTGATTATCTCTTCAATCTAGAGTAAACGAATTCAAACCGAGTAAGGTCGGGTATTTTGCTAGTCAGTAGATAAATTTAGTTATTTATATAATAATTTAAAAATATTTCATTGGACAAATTAATTATTAGATTGATTAACTTTATTTATAAATCTTTAATAATATTTATATTGACCACATTAAACATTATGTGGTTCACACTGATCCAATATTTTTCTTCCAAGAATACTAGTAAACTATTTTAAACTATGTATCTTAAAATTTTGTAGGCCGTCTTTAACGTATCGAAATTTGTTAGTTATAATTTGTAACTATTTATTTCAGATTACACGAGTGATCTTATTTTTTTTATGCATAAAACTATTATTTTAACATTAAGTTTAGACTAAGTACTTTGAAGGTTTCTCAGGTGTATTTTTCATCTTGCATTGTATACTGTTCCTACGATCCATGTTCTGCAAAATATCAGGTCATCCAGAAAGTAACTATCCCACGTCAAAGAAAAAGAAACAAAATACCTAATTAGATGGAAAGATTTATTGCAAAATATACAGCAATATTTTAGCTACTTCTCAACATAATAACCACTGGAATTATAATAATTTCCATACCATGGGATAAGTTTTTGTAGTCCAGTGTCAAGTCTGCCGCCTGGGAATAGAGCCAGTGTGTCACAATTGCCACATTTTGCCTACCTTCGGAAAAATCCCGACACCAACGACGAAACCACTGCTTGCTTATCCCATTCAGTCCATACACTAAACACAATTGACGATGGATTTCCATCGGCGCTATCTTCTGTGCGATTAAAAACTTTATCACGGACCTCATTTCGCAGTCGGTGGGAGAAGAAATGAGACCCGAGATCTTCGAGCACAAGACGACGTTAATTAATGTAAGCGTTTGGGAAGTTACAACTGCCGCCTACGATAGCCACACCCACAAACTACCCGGCTTGTGCCTTCGCGTTTCGTGCCTTTTGCATTCGGCGAATGTGAAAAACTTACTTTCTGGATGACCCGTGTAAAATAAATCATTTGACTTGTACGTTTTGAACTGTCTTTAATTCTTCAAATTTACAATTGCTTTGTTTCTTGATAAATAAGTTTTTAGAGCAAATGAATTCATAATATAGTAAAAAATGATGACATTTACATGGTAGGGAATATATTTTAATTAACGTCTCACTGGAGAAACAAAACAGGCAACTGGCGGTGGTCCTGGATCAAACTCAAAGGGAAAGGTCCGATCACAACATCACGTAATTTAGAATCGCGGTCAGGTGACAAGGTCAGACCTGAGATGGCACCCCATTCTCCAAACTTCCACACCATACCAACCTGAGGACATTTGAGGCGACGACATATTTAACGTGCACCAGCCTCCTTTTTACACGCCGGTCTTAGTTTGTATTCGAACTCGCAACTCTCTCTTACTCTTCCAACTGGGATGCCACCGCACGTAATTTCCTCGAATTCAAATAAACAATCGTCCACTTGAGAGAGTAATGTGAAATAAATTATCTTTTCATCGTTTTAAAATTGTTTTCTCGGCGAAATTTTGTAATAGTTTAATAACCATCTGGTTGAAATCACGATATTCCTCACAATGAGGTATCAGCAACCACATTGTATTCATTTAAAAACATTTCCACAGAAAATACGACGAAAGAAATATCGGCGCAACGAACAATGGCCGAGAAAGCAATTTAAATACGCAAAACACGCACGCATCCGAAATAACAAACAAACCTTGTGTGACCAGTTATAACATTTCCCCGTCAGTTCTTCCTATCCGTCGTTTCAATACTTTAATGATATTTTCCAGACCCGCATAAAAAATAAACACATTCCCACAGAAATTACTCTTCCTCTTGCTCAAAAAGTCTACTTAATGTTTCTTAAAAACCATTCCGGGAAATCTTCTCGCTTAGGATGATGCTGGCACAAACATTTGCATACAGGCACATTTGCGACCGCCGTATACTTTAATGCTTCTCTTCCTCAAACCGAACACAGCGTCTCAATCGATATCCCATCACGAATAAGAAGAGGGGGCCTCAAGCAAACATTTTAATAAACTATAAAATTCACTCCTCAGCCGTTCCACAAATCTGAAATCGATATTATTCAACACTCAGGAACGTTTTGCGGGTTCCGAACGCATCCACGGAACACTTGGTAAATCCCTCACCTAAGAAACTGTTTATAATTCAGAGCACACGAGTCCGTTTTTTGCTCCAGATACGAGAACTGATAACACGGAAATGAAATTGCCTGAGCTGGAGGTTTGTATACCTCAAATGTCCTCAGTCAACCAAACATAACAAGCAATATATTAAATACCATCGATCTGGATTGAAACAGGGTGGTGTGCGAAAGCGGATTACTTGCGGAAGATTCGATGGAATGAATCCATTGCATTATGTGACATATGCGACATTCGCTTTAGACAGGGAGTATGAGGCGAGGTTGTCGGAGCGAATCTTATTTACCGCAAACGAGGTTAAGTAAATTGGATATTTTTCAATTTGTATTCGATGAATCGTGCGGAGAATCAATGTTTTGTACTTTTACTGTGTCATAACACGATTTGATCTGTTGATGATTTCTTGCGTGTTCTCTTGTATCGTGAACAGGATGAACTTGATAAATCTATTATGTTTAGAAAGCTCAGTTAAAATGATTGTTAAATGTATCGAATGCGATTATCTGGATGTTTCATTTATATCGAGGTTCCTACTCATTTATCTAAATAAAATTGCAACCCTACAATTGTTTTTCACTAGATACCTCTTCATCAATATACTACCGATATTGTTTTAGATGAATAGATCAAGGTCTTGTTAGTTTTCTCTTGAATGGCAAGATATCTCGTCCATCAAGATATGAGTGGGTTTTGCTAATGACACGATACTTCGTAGGGACAACCGCCAGTAGGGCTATTGATACTGAAAATTGAAAGAATAAACTGAGCTTAGTATTTGTAAGGAAATGAGTTTGTCTACCTTGAGGAGCCAAATGCTATATATTGAAGCAATTATAGCTACTATGGCTAAAAAGATGACAAATGACTAGTAGATATCTAAACAATGTGATTAAAATGACCTACAGCTAGTTTGGTTGAACAAAAATGTTAAACATTGCGTAAAACAAAGTAAACAAGAGAAAATTTGATAAAATTAAATCCTTTCAGGCCAATTTTATACCCTTCAGTCTACGGCCGGTAACGCAGTTGTACATTGATCGCGCCAAGAAATAATTTTGACTTCCTTGAAAGTTATAAGAATCGTGCCAAAAAAGAATTTAGACTATGGCCGGTACAACAGTTGTACCTTGAAAGTTATCAGAATCGCGACAAAAAAGAATCGTGCCAGTTGTATCTATAGCCGCAGTCAACAGGTTAAAGAAAGGCAGCTAAGCACTAAGCAAATCGTGGCAACAATATTCAGAGATAGCATTTAGACTAGTGATGCGACATCGACAACAAAACATCGATGTTCAAAATTAAAATATCGATGTTGATAATTCATCACCCCAAAAACATCGATGTTTTTAAAATTCAATGTATTTAAACTTTTTTCCGCATTTCTTAAAACTGGTTTAGCGACTAGTGATGCGACATCGACAGCAAAACATTGATGTTCAAAATTAAAACATCGATGTTGATAATACATCGCCCCCAAACCATCGATATTTTTAAAATTCAGTGAATTTAAACTTTTTTCCCCATTTCTAAAACTGGTTTAACAACTTGTGATGCGACATCGACAGCAAAACATCGGTGTTCAAAATTAAAACATCGATGTTGATAATACATCGCCCCCAAACCATCGACGTTTTTAAACTTCAGTGTATTTAAACTTTTTCCCAATTTCTTAAAACTGGTTTAGTAACTAGTGATGCGACATTGGCTCCAATACATCGATGTTTTTTTTTATAAAATATCAATGTTTTGAAAACATCGACATCGATGTCGCATCCCTACTTTTCAGACCCTTCACCCTTTTCCACTTTGGTCTAAAAGTATGTTCAATTTGCTGATTATAAACATTATGCTACTTGGTTATTTTTTAAATTTTTATGACGGTACTTTTTTCATTTAAAAATAAAACATCGATGTTACAAAAACATAGGCTCCAATATATCGATGCTAAATACATCGATGTTTTTTATAAAACATCGACATCGATGTCGCATCCCTAATTTAGACTTGAAACTTACTCTTTGGTCTCACGATGGTGGAAGTTTAGTTTCACTAAAACAGTTGTACATCATTTTTATATGCTTGTTTTCATGTACAATAGTCATCTGAATATTTTTAGATTTGAACTACTAGTTAGGCTAGGATATTCTTATAATATATAGCACGGTTTATGACCTTGTTGTTCGCATAATGCTCAATAACTCGCATACCACTGTTTGATAACAACTGATTTAGACTTTTTTATTTTTATTGACCATAACAGAGTTATAATCAGATATAGTGTGTGTGATACAGTTCTAATCAAAAATATCAAAAAATATTAACTTAGATGTATCAAATACGGCCTTTGAGACATGAACACCAAACAAACGTATGCATATTATCGAAAATATCATTGAAATAAAACCACTATTTTTATATTCGATGACGAACTACTTGATCATACAGAATACCCTACAAAAAGTAAAAAGCCACAATAGCCTAAATATTATGCTATTATTTGTTAAGAATAAAACGCACAAAATATACGTACGCCATAAATGTTTAGGATTGTATATTTTGAATGTATGAAAACGTGGGCTTTTTCAGTAGAAACAAAAAAAAATGAAATCTAAGCATTAATGCAGATATTTGAGGTTAAATATTTTGGATTTCCATTGTTGTATATTGTCTTTCTCAGCAGCCAATTATTGTAAGAACAATTGGTAGTTTCCCAAAAACTTAAGGCCGAAACGATCTTTGCACTACAAAGACTAAAAATCAAGTTAAGTTGAGAAGAACTGTAGTGAGTTAGATTTCTTAATCAAACAACATCTGTGCTCTCTGATATAAAATACATACTTTTAGATTCGAAGTCATTAGGGTCTGAGAATCCTTAAAATGGGTTCATTTAGATTCATTTGATCTTTAGTTATGCTGCACACAACTAGGTTGCAATATTCGTGTCACGTGTGGGCCGAATGCTTATATTTCGTGACCCCCCCCCTAGTTTAGTTGAAATATTTTATTTATTACTTTTTTAAAGTTGTTTATGTATCGTCATACTTGTTTACATATGTGTAATTAAAATCTAATCAATGTAAAAATTAAATCATTGTTCATTGATTACTTGAAAAGGAGCTCAAAAGCGTTGATTTCGACAATTTTAAGGGTTCTCAAACCCCTTCATAATTTGGGAGCTCGGACGTAAATAAAATATGCTTGACATGATTAGGTAGCATATTCTTGAATTCGAGTGCTGGGAAGATCTTTTCCTCTTGATATAAACCATCTTTTAAACTAATACTTTTCTCCACTCGCCACTCAAATACCAGATCTCATACTGATGCATTTCAAGAAACCATTCCCAAGGATTGATATCGGCATTTCATATGCCCCAATATACTTACATAAACACCCCTCGCTCGCAAACATAAAAATATCATTTTCTTTAGATTCGATTAAGAAACTCGAGGAGGAAGAATGACGGATAGACGCAGCAGACTATATCCAAAAGCGTAGCCTGAATATTTCTGAAGAATACAGCCCACGTAGACTCGACGTGATTGAAGAGACTTACCCAAAGAAAGTATCTCAATGGAATTTCGGGAGTACGTTATTAACGTTTCCATACCAACAGAACAATCCGAATGGCTACGTGAAGACTCGGGCAAATACATCTCCTGCCTTGAGGAACACAGGGCTGTTATATATATAGTCGCTGTTTTGAAGCGTGTTTTGATGTGTATTTCAAAACACAAGGAACGACGAGGGGAGGAAAGAAACGGCGTGAATTGTAGAGGAGGGAAAAATTGATTTCAGTTTGCGAGTAAGCGTTGGAACGATGTCTTTTCTCAACATAAACCCGGACATTCTTTACTCTTGCGAAGGGGTGGTAGAAAAGTGCGGATCTGAAAATGAAGTTTGCGTTTATGGACTGCGAGATCCATCGTGAAAATACACAGTAACTATTGTTAACACCACATTCCGAATTGTAAGATTATTGTATTTAATTCATGCGCTTTTCTGTAATCGCACACAATATTTCATATTCTTAATCGCATCAGAATTCATGCATTGCCATCTATCGATGTTCATTTACTTGATTAAGTTGCAACTAGAATACAAGAACAATTGTTCTTGTAATCTAGTTGCAACTTAATCAAGTAAATGAACATTGTCCTAGTTGCACTCACAGAATGGACGTAGTCTGTGTAGTATCACGCAGATCTCTTTCCAATAAAGTAGTGTTTGTTATTACCATCGCATTTCCTTTTATCAAAATACTATCGCATCGCATTTACCATATCGCAATCATCATCAACTCTAATCTTTAATTCATACGCTTTTTTATAATATCACACAGTAGTTCATATTCTTAATCGCATCAGAATTCATGCATTGCCATCTATCGATGTTTATTTACTTGATTAAATTGCAACTAGAATACAAGAACAATTGTTCGTGTATTCTAGTCGCACTCACAGAACGAATGTAGTTTCTCGCGAATGTCTTTTCAATAAAGTAGTGTTTGTTTTTACTTCGCATTTCCTCTTCTCAAAATATAATCGCATCGCATTTACCATATCGCAATCATCACCAAACTCTAATCTTTAATTCATGCGCTTTTCTGTAATCGCGCACATTATTTCATATTATTAATCGCATCAGAATTCATGCATTACCATCTATTGATGTTCATTTACTACAATAAGTTGCAACTAAAATACAAGAACTACTGTTTATGTAACATATCGCACTAGCAGAACGGACGTAGTATGTGTGGTATCTAGCAGATCTCTTTCCAATAAAGCTGTGTTTGTCATTACCATCGCATTTTCTCTTCTCAAAATACTATCGCATCGCATTTACCATATCGCAATCGTCACCAGCTCTAATGTCCTCTGTATTTAGTCTTACAGAATAACCCTCTCATACAATGTGAGATTTAAGGGCAATTTAATTAAATTAAAGTATATTTGCTACACTTTTAAAACTCAATTTTAAAGATCCCCATGTTTGTGTATGTCCAAAACTTGAGGATTTTTCCATGTTCCTAGCTCAGCTTGACCAAATATAGCCCTTGCCAAAATACTCACCAACACCACCAATCCCTTTAACGCCCCTAATGTATTAAGATTTAATCTGTTAGAATTGTATTTGTTATCGATTTGCAGTTTCGAGGATATATATCATTCATCAAGACCTCACATATTTTACTGATGGTGAGATATCTCGTTACCAAGATACTGACAATTTTTTTATGATGACGAGATCAAGATCTGGTCAGCTTTCTTCTAATAACGATATATCTCATCCACCATGATCTGATGTTTTTGTAATGACGAGACAGCAAGACAACTCAACAGGAGGGTTATAAATTCTTCAAACATAATTCAAACAAATTCAAACGCAATCTTAACGATTCTCAATGTTATATTTGTAGAGTGTTTCGAACATTTTGACCTCAGTATAAACTCCTTGAATGACTTGAATTTGACTTACTATTATCGTCGATTTATCATCAAACCCGGTCTGGTGGTTAAGGTGTTAGCCTCTAGATCAGAAAGTTCCTGGTTCGAATCGGGGTTAGTGTGTGGATGTTTGTACGCGTATGGCGTAGAGTCGGCTAGTGCACCTTGAATCTGTAGTGGTCGAAAGTCCTTACGGTGGGTTGGTGTGGAAGTTTCGAGAGTTGGGTGCCATCTCAGGTCTTGCCTCGTCATCTGACTGAGGTTCAAAATTACCTGGTGTTGTCCTCGGACCTTTTCCCTTAGGGGATTGATCTTGGACCGTCGTCAATAGCACGTTGTACTGCCCAAGTACGACGCTAGTTGGAAATTACCAATTTATTATCAAAACCTCTTACATTCATTATTCTTGGCGGCCGTGATAGCCCACTTGGTAAATTAACAAATGGAGAGTTGTGAGTTCGAAACTAGATCGACCGAAGACTTGTGTAAGTGTAGGCTCTTGCACGTTAAGTATGTCGTGATGTCGAATGTCCTCACGCTGGTGTGGTGTGGAGGATTGAAGAGTGGGGTGCCAGGTTTAGGTTTTGATCTCGTCATCTGACCGTGGTTCAAAATGACGAGGTGTGTTAGGAGATTTTCCTTTGGGATTCATCCCAGATCGTCCCCACTAGCCCGTTGAGTTGAGATAGAACGACGCAATCATTTGCTACCTACCTACTTAACTTCGTGATAGCGTGATTAGTTAAAATATGAAGGGCAACACATAAAAGGAATAACTAATACCAAATGGAACAACTTACATCATTGTGAATATCAGGAATTGAGAATGGTCTAGTAGCCAACCATGACTGAATTTGAGATGAGTAGATTTATTTGCATTATACATAGAATTTGTGCCCAGAGCACCCCAGAAGTGAAATCGTCCAAGTTATTTAAGGTCCAGTAGAATCTTCGTGATCACAGCTTACCTTGAATCAGCAATACCCAAGCGCTAAATGCCATACACCACTCTGTGAATTCTTTAATCCTATATTCAATCATTTTGTCTGCTTGACCCCTCTCAATTTCTTATATTCGCAATTATGTAAATCGTTCTATCTGGTATTAGTTGTTGATTTTATGCATTGCCTTACATCTTACAACATATCATGCTATGGTGGTATATAACAATTCTGCAATTTGGCGTTAAGTCCTCATCGCACCTGAAAATATTTGACTTCGCAGCTTGTATAGTAAAACTGCGATATATCCTCTATTAAGTAGTCTTTTAAGGTTTTTAAGGCGTGATTGAGCCAAAGTTGATTCTCTAATCGGTGAAATTGGGTATCAATTTGTAAAACATACAGGCACACATAACAACTCTTCTTTCCATACACAAATTAATGGGGTGCCCAATTTCCTATGTTTGGTTAGTTGCATATTTGAAGGGTTGCCTGCATGCGGTGTTCTTGAGGGGTCTAACTACCTTACTCGGTTGCACAAAAGATCAGCTTATTCGAAATGAATTATTTACAGCTGTGTAGGTTAATATTATGGTCGATTTCTCCAGACCTGATTTATATAAATCCTAAGAAACCAGCTTAGTCGAAAACTAACAAAGCATTCACACCATCCATTAACAAACTAGCAATTAATCCTCTAAGTGTTTACACGAGAAAAATCATCAAATATCTGATCACTTTTGCTAAGTGCGATTTATTACGTCTAGACAATTTAGCCCGAAGCCCGATTACTCTAAGAGAATGACGATAAATGAGGTAAAACAAATTATCTCTAGCCCATAACTGGTGGCAGTTTGGAATAAGATTTTGCTTAAGAGAGTGGACACTACACAGCAGTTTTCGACTCGGAGATAAACTTCCAGGTTGGTTAAGAACAATAAATAATATTTAAAATTCTAACGTTTTTTTCTGGTAGAAATATCGTTTATCTGTATGCCACACCAATAATGAAACCAGTTCTTTGCAGTTTTGTCATTTGTATCTGTTCACTGGGCCCCAGGTGCATAGTTATATTCAGTGTTCTGCAACACAACTCCAAGCAATTATAATTGTTCTGCAAGCATTTTGTCCGAATTTTGAAAACTGCTGTAAAATCAAAAACAGAAGTAAAACACAACTTTCGGTTAAATAGGTATTACATATTTATAATAAAAGATCAAAATTATTTAACTTACTTTATTTAAAACCAATGCAAACATTCAGAATTTACAATTCTGTCTATAGCTTTTGAAGTTAAATATTTTGTCATTGACTTAGAAGATGTGTTATTTATAAAGTGTTTGTGGTAATTTGGGTGGTGTAGGGAGGTTGTTCAGTAGCTGCAAATACAAAAAGTGTGGCAAACAGCGTTGTTTGCACTGCATATCTAAAAAATTTTATGCGACGTACGTCACAATTTTAAGCACTTTCTGCTCCCGGGCAGTGGGTCAAAGATGTATCTAGACCCTCATCAGAGCTCATGTAATATCTTTCAAGCTGTACATATACCTATTAACGTTACATTGTTTGCCAAGGATTGGCAAACTATAACTTTTGCGTCATGAAGCCCAAATAATCTAATCATGTATTATCTACTTTAGAAAACTGTAGTAAGCAAAATCCCCAAAGTGCATTTTTCGCATAAAATAAACATTGTGTGATGTCGATTTTGCTTAGCGACATCACCACATGATTACTAAATCAATAATTCTGCGTATTGAGCGATGACTGAATACTTTGTATCTGATTTCACAGGATATATTATTTGTTAAATATATTTAGAGAAACTCTTTTACTAATTACTTTGAACGTCGATTAATATATCTTTTAGTAGGTTGCATAGTAGGTGATGATCCCAAGACACCAAATAATACATACGCCACACTAAGCAGAAATTTGAGATGGGTGAACATTTGTGATTCTCTGCCATTTCAAAGAAACTATTCATTTTAATCTTTTCACAAATTTCTGGAATCTTTCTAAAATTGCTCTTTAAATAATTCTTCATTTACCAGGCTGAAACGACAATGTACTCATACTATTAACTGCCATCTTTAATCCATTTTTGTATTTTAAACTATAAGTTTATAAGAATTTTGTTATGCTTTTCTATAACGGAATGCAAAATAATACATAGATATCAATAAATTTTATCTTTATTATCCTACTGATTACATCTACGAGGAAATGTATTTTCAGCGATATAATTCGTTTGGATATGAATCTTCATTAAGAAAGTTAAGATGAAAAATTATATGGAACAATTAAGAGATTACAGACTGAAAATAAGATTGGATTTTTTTTCAGTTTTAATGGGATATCCGTATGATAGTGACATAGGTGCATTTTGTATCTGCACATAGCAACAAGATCTAATGGAAAGCAAGCAAATTATTTTTAATCTTCAAAATTAATTATTCATAGTTTCAGTTTGAAAAATTCGAATTTTACTTTTATATGTATGTATATATATATATATTTGATTTAATATTCTTCTAACAAAACAAAATGCGATAAATATTTTGTAATATTTTTGAATGCGCTTGCAAAATATTTTTTTTTCAGTTATAGTTAATTGTATTTTAATCTTTGTTCACTGGATTATGCACTGTTTTCTGAGGAATTTATACTGTTGATGTAAATTTAAATACTCTATAGAAAAAAAAAGGTTATGAATTTTTATTGTGTCTTAAAACGCAAATGGGTTTTCTTATATTATTCTATGTTTGAACGTACCTACATGTATGTTTTTGCATGCCTATTTAGTGATTATACATAAATTTTAGAAACATTTAACACTCGGTACCAAGAAAATTAAAACAACACGAAGTCAATATTCAATTGGAATCGAAATTAGCATGTGTGGTGAAATAGAAACGAAAAAGGAATTATCCCAATACAGACCTTTTCATTTTATAACTTGCTTTCCCGACTTTGCCAGGGTATTTATCTATTCGACACGAAAAGTCCCGAGTTTGGATTTAAGTTGAACTTGAATCCGAGTCGGTGCTGTAATTCACGTGGATTTAAACGGAATAAGGATTGTCGCTTTTCATTTCAGCTACCCGAAAACTATGAAGTTGACATTATCTCGGTCATATTGTACATTTTACTTTTTACTCCTCCCATCCCCATGGTGATATATTTATACATATATCATTCTATGGAGATTTCGAATAGGTTTTAACCCTTTAGGTTAAACAGGACGGGGATAGAGAGTTAGCCTACCTTTTCCCCAGGGTTCCAATGTATATCAATATTGGTGTGAATTGGTCAAAAGGTGTATATTTGTATAGCAATTAAACTCTTTCTGATTGAGTTACATATTGATATATGGCTTCCCATGGTGTCGAATGCAGTCATTGTGTTATCCTGTGGCCTACAATGCGAAGCATTCTTCAGCTGCTGCTCCACTTTCCTTAGTATATAGCAGATATGTTCAATGGGAGGCGGATTTGTAGATCAAGGATCTTAACACACAAATTCCAGCAACTGCACCTGCGAACAAACAGGAACGCCCAATCATTACATCTTCAAATGCACCCTAACGTGTTCTCATCATCTCACGCAGTCAACAGACGTTAATTATGCGGCATGGGCAAAAAACACAGCCAGCAACGATCAAGCCCTGTCAAAGATAATATCAGTCATGAGATTTCTTTCGGACAACATAGACTACCTCCTCCTATAAACTGTTCATGTGTCTATACATATCCGGATCCAAGAGTATTTTGACCACGACTATAGATTAATTGACCTTTTTTTGTATGTAACTTTGTATTATTACAGTATACATAATGTACTGCATAACGGGAAACCTCTTATGAGAAGTTCTGACCATGAAACCAAAGAAAGAGAGCCTTCACGGCTTAAACCAGACCACTTTTCTGCAGCGTGTCCACAAAAAACACTTTTACTTGTACTATGGACGGAGGGTAAGGGGGACACCTGCGGTGTCCAAGTCCAAGGATCTTAACACACTTGGTGGCAATCTCGACGATTTATCCCGCAGTTAACAAAACTGAGCAAATCTTGATGGACGAGAACATGCGTTATTAAAAGAAAATTGATCAGATCTTAATCTCGTCGTCATCAAAAGTTGGCAATCCTCTGATGATGAGATATATCGCCATATGAAAGCTTGGTTGGATCTGAATAGACGATATACCTCGTTGAAACCACCTCAAGGGTTACCGAGACCATTAACTTGAATAATATTGTGGAATTCATGGAAAATTCGAGCTATGTGTGGCCTGGCGCTATCATGCTGGTGAATGCCTCCTTGGACACTAGGCATGAAACACAAAGTATCATGGTGTAGAATTTACTGAGCCCATGAGTGCGGTGGCTACCTTCCTCGTAGCCCTACTAAAAGAGATCAGATGTCGCAAATAATTCACCATCATACTGGAGTTTACATCGGTAAGCCACTTGCCATTCAATAGAAAATTGCTACTGAACATCGTCATTTTTAAACTGTAGTGCCATCCTTGAGAAGATAGGCATGAGATAACAATGTATAATGCTTATTCCGCTTTTTCATTGATGCAAAATATCCTCTCTATCAGGTGGTGGACACTCGGACAGCGCTCCCATTCTCAGTTTACCTAAAGAGAAACTCCTAGGACATTAGAAAAAGGACGAGATCTCGGACGAGATATCTCGTCGAAACACTTGAATGGTTAAAATATCAACACCCGACAGCTCAATTCACTCAATATTTTCCCAGTCCCCAGAGCCACAGTCGAGATAAGATCCCACAAGCTACGTTTTTATTTGAGAATCTAAAGCACCGGAGCATGCTGTGTGCTTTAAGGGAAGATATGCCGTGTCCTATGCACCATAGTCCCCCATAACAGTCACGCGCAGGAGAAAATGATTGAGGCTTTGCATTTCTTACCACGAAATTCGCAAGTCTCGAGTTTTTATTCCCTTTTTTGTCCCACCATAAGAAACGTCCAGTCGCGGACATATGTCAAAATAATGCTAGGATGCCTTCTCTAACGATGTGGAGGGGGATATCTCTGTCTCTTCACAAGGGGTTTCGTGTAACGTCCTCCGAGGAGCGATTTCTGTTTGCGGAGACAAGAGCGCCTTGAAAAGTTGGGATATTTCATCGATTTCGCATTTGTGTTCCCTGGGGATGGACGAGTGGTATGTTAAGAGGTGGTTATTTATTTTTATCTTTCCGATGTATTTGAGGGCTCATTGTAGGATTATCAAAAAGCATGGAAGCGAATCGGAATGTTGTGAGTCGTGTTTTTGGCCTTTGATCTAGTCCAAGCGTGACAGGCGCCATGAAATGTCTTCTTTTTATTCCGCGTTTTTCAGTAGTTTTGAAAAACCCGATGAAAATAGTTTTTTATCAACTTAAAGCAATTGAAGAGCTCCGGACAGTGTAATGATAAGTCACTTTTTACGTTTGTAAGGATTGCAAGTTTTAAGTTTATAAAATGTCTAAAATTACAATGATTTGGCCTCCATTCACTGAGTCGTGTTACATTAAACCTTAAAAAATTAAGCACTTATTCAAGCCATTAGAAAAAATCTTCTTGATTGTGTTTCAAAATTATAACGATTTGGCCACTATTCAAGAAGTCGTGTTATCTTAAATCTTTGAGATATTACGCACTCCAACAAATGATCAGAAACTGTTGATCCTTTTGTATATTTTGAGTTCTATTTGTCTCATTACTGTAAATATTTCTGAGGTTTATCCCCATGTTTTCCGTAGTGCTTCAATTTAAAAAATGAATTACAAAAATTATGAATATGTAAGGTAAGTAGTGTCATGTAAACTATGCGGAACTATTACCTCACCAGCTGAATGGTTATGAGAAATCTGCGATTATAGGCTAATACACTATTATTATTAGGTAAACCCTCTCGGTGGTTTATCTTGGCCTCTAAAACTGTGTTGTAGTGACCAGCCCCTGGTGTAAAATCCTGTTACAAACGGTCATCAGTTATGGGTAAGGGACAGTTTGTGTTTCCTATTTGGATCTTCATTTTCCCTTCAGGCCGTTTTGCCTAGACGAGACATTTCGTAAATAGCAACATTGACCAGATCTTGAGCGATATATCTAGTTGAAAAACTTGGAAGAATAATATCGAGAAAACTAGCGAGAGAATTAAAATGCTATTTCAATCTCACCCATGTAATTTTCAGAGCAACGGCCTTCTTGGAGATGTTTCAAGTGTTTATTCTAAAAATCCTATATATTAGTTACAATTCTACATATTATGTCAGACAACACCCACCGAAAAAAGAATAATGAGAGACGTTAAAGTAAAATAACTTATATCCCAAGGAATTGTGATAGCAACGTCTACTTGGTCACATTATGTTTCAAGTGTTCTAAAGATTGATCAATCAGTAACACCGATCAATTATGTCAGATGATGTTAGAGAAAATAATTTTGACAAGGTTCACAACTAAGCTGAGTGAATAAGATGAAGAATTAAAGTATTATAGTCCACATAAAGCACACGCACACATATTCCTATGAAAATCAAGTGAAAGTGGACAATCAAATTTTATAATCAATTAATTTAAGTAGATCAGTTCAATTATGTCATCAAAATCAGGTTATTAAGCCGATTAAGTAAAATTATGTAGTGCTCACGGAATAAATTGCAGCAATTTAAGATATACGGCCTATAATTTCCATATAGACATCATTTAACTTACAGCCAAAAAGCAAGACTTATAAGGACATACAGTCCTAACTACCTTGAAAAAAAATAGAAAACCCCATTTGTGAGAGAAGGAAATGACATTCCACTACCGTGTGTAAACTGTCAACATTATTTATTAGAGTTGAATTCAGTTGAGTGACAAGAGATAAAATTTTGTATTTAAAAATTATCTTGTTTATAAACAAAATGTTCAGAACAAGATATGAAGAAAAAGGAGCATTTATGTACTATCCAGATAAATTCAATAATAAAAGATGTCAATAAAACAACCTTCACTGTTTGGAGACACTGAAGATAACCGGAATAAATGGTATGGAACCAAATTTCTTATTTTAACCCTCCAAGTAGTTTTAAAAGTGCATATTCCATCGAGTTCTGACAATTTTTGATTGTACCTCTCATCAAGATACTGCAGATTTCTTATGATTAGAAGATCAAGGTCAGGTCAGTTGTCTTCTGACAAGATGTACTCGTGTATGAAAGTTCTGTAAATTTTACTTGTGAAAGTGATACCTCGTTGAGAGACAACCGCAAGTAGGGTTAGAGATAAGTGGAGATGTATTCAGCAAAAGAAATAAACCGAAATTCTCAACAATAGGGGTACATTTTTGTTGGTGGTGTCAAAAACAATCCAATATTTACATTAAACGGATAAAATCTATCATGCAAAGTTTTCACTGCATGAGCAACAACCACGGCGCTAATTTCAGCTGTGTATGTGACGCGTTGCAATTGAAATACTGTCTGTAGACTCTCAGATTCATATTGGTATTTAAATTAACATCGCAATGCAGCAACACAGCAGGATATTGGCGACGGTCTAGAATCAAAACCAAAGGGAAATATCCGTAAATAACAACGCGCAATTTTGAATCAAGGTTGGATGACGATGGAACACCTGTGAGCTGGCACCACACTCTCTAAACATCCATACCATTCCAAACGGAGAAAATTTGAAGCCACGTTATATATAACATGCATCACCCCCCTTTGCATGATGGTATTTGGATTGTATTTAATCTGGGATACTGCGACTCCACTATCAAGTGGGAAATACTGATCCCTATTTCATTACTGCAATTTGTGGACGTTTTTGATCCTACATAAAATTGATAATCCAAACATTGGTTGTTGCTGCAATTGTAACTACAGTGTAAAATTTTCACCTATCTTCGACTTATGGAACTAAATGCTTCCACGGAATAAATCTCTTCAGGTGTTTTCAAAAGTCCCAATACTATATTTGGGTTCATTCCGATTATTCGATTTAGCTACAAATGCCTCCAAAGAGTAATTCCATAGTCACACTGGTGGCTGTGGTAGCCCGGTTGGAAGTGTACCGAATTAGTAACCGGAGTGTGTTTCGAGTTCGATTTTAACCAAAAACCGTCGTGTACAAAGCGGGATTTTGCCCGTTAAACTTGTGGCCTCAATTGTTCTCATGTTAAAGTGGTGTTGGAATGGAAAAGTGACGTGCCAGTTCAGGCGTTACCTGGTCACCGTGAATCAAAATTATATGTTGCTGTCGTCGTATCTTTTCCTTCGAGTTTGATGCCAGACCGTTTCCAATAGCCCGTTGTGTTGGTCCTGTGTGAAGTTAATTAAATGCCTTCCTACTTATCATAGTCACTGTAATGCAGATTTATGGAATTTGTTAATTTGGGTTCGGAGTAATATATATTGAATAGTAATCATCAATATCCCATGTATAGCGGTTAATATTAATTGCGAAAGTGCCATAAATGTTGTTGGTTGATTTCCGTTCCTTATAATCAATATATAAAATGGGACCTCCAAGCTACAACGCATGTTCCCAACTTAATGAATGACATTCGCGAATCACTGAGAACAATAAAAAGGTTTTTCAAACGACCTGTACAAGAATGTTGAAAACCGTGTGAAAAAAGGCCAATAGTCGGGTTGAAGCACAACATGAGTTCGATAACCACAACATGAAGGATGGTATGATCACACTGATGAAGTCAAAAACCGTACTGGAACACACTGTGAGTTTAATGTTGACCTCGTCGCAATAATCAATGGTAGAATGAAAGCACACTAGTAGCCAGGAACAACTCGTTTCTGTTGAATAGGGATTCATATCCAAACAAGTCATTAAAAAAATGATGAATCGAAAAGACATCGTCTGAGAGGCTCCAAGTTCAAGTCGAATTACCATTTGACCGCCGGTCTGTATTGCATTCCAGACGAGAAAGGCTTTCCAGAGATTAGTTCTAGACTATTCCTAGTTTGTTATCCATGTCATGTCATAAATGAAATTGAAAAAAGTGTACGAACTTCCGATGGTAATTCTCTCTGATTTTGTCTTGTGATTTCAAAGGGATATGGGAACACCTCATCAATTGACTCACTCCGAATCACATCTGGTCATTGCTTAGTAGCCAATCTCTAAGTCACAAAAAATTACGTGGTCAAAACTCAGACTTGGAATAAAGAGAGTCTCTTACACCTCCTCATGATGCAGTATATTAATTAGAAGCTTCATTCCCCCGAGACGGGGGAGTGGACCTGCCGTCTTTTTTCTTCTTTCTTAAGTGGAGGAGCACTCCCCATCCGAGGCACCCTTAATTTAGGATATATGAGATTGCTCGATTTCGACTAGAAAGGTCCTCGAATGGCATAAAAGAGAACAGACCCTGACGCTCCACTCGAAAAATCCTCTGACCGCCTTGAAAGGCAAAGTCGGAACGTGAACGTGGTCGACCCAGCGAGTCGGTGGATCTTGGAAACCAAGGTTTTTTTGTACTTCAGGAAATCGCCAGGACAGTAAATGTCTGATTTTACCTGGTGATAGACTGGGTAGACCCCGGGGGTACACTGGACATTTACTCGCATCTTCCCCCACAAAGGAGCTACAGTACGGACATCTTTTACAAGATAATTTGCCTATGTCGGCGATGGACCTAGGGGACCAAGAGAATTTAGTCCTTCAGGAAGCCTTTCGGACGGTTAATGTTTGCTTCACCCTGGAGTGAATTCAACACCAACTCTCATCTGCCTCCACAAACAAGCTGCAGTGCGAACATCTTTGGCAAGATGCTTTGGATAATGCGGCTGAGTGGAGCTTCCGTCAACAACCTCACCGGCCGACGAATTCATGCCGGGAAGAGCGAAAGATGATTATCGGGCAAACAAGCGGGGGATACGACTGAATGTCCCTGCAAATGGAGACGGTTGAATATACCTCCCATCGTCCGCTCAACACGAGGGAAAACGGGAAAATCTGTCGAAGTCCATCTCGCAGACAGTTTTATTTACTGTATAAAAAATTCAAAAAAGGGTATCAAAAGAGGGTCTGTGTCCCAGAAACCTTGGTCTTTCTTGGTTAAAGGATCGCCAGGAATCCACGAAAAGCAACCCACCTTCGGATCTGAGTGATCAAATTGAATAATTGGGGATGATAAATGTTTAACAAATCGTAGAGACTCTCGAGACCACGACCAAAATTATTGTCTGACTCAGACGAATACTCTGATAGCGGTCTCAAGTCGCTACAACGAGAAATTACTTTGAGTGAACATGAACAGGTATTTTTTGTTGATGCGAAGATCTCTCTTTTTTTACGGAAACGGTGACATTCAAATATGATATCATTCAAAATATGATATCAGCAATAGAAGCCTCCCTCGCGGGGCACATGATGTTCTTTCGAAGTGGGTGTCTGGAGTTTGTTAAGGGGTAAATTTTACAATTTGTGTTATTTTTCGATGCCTTTTCGCCTATTGACGTGCGTTCGATATTACAGAAATACAACGCTTGTTATTAGTGTTACATCCTCCCTCCTAATAATAAGCGTTACAGTCACCTTGCACTAAGCAATATCAGAACTCTAAAGATCTTCTTTTCTTACTATATGCTTCTATAAACCCATTAACGCAGGTTGGTAAGAAAATCTGTCATTTTACATTTTAATTTTTTTCTTTACCAATATATGGCGGGAGTGGTTCTACTCAGTGTTGTTTCTTTCTAAGAATCAACCGATCAAAATGCTGCACTGGTTGTGTATATCCCAGATAGCTTTGTCGGTGAAAACGTGTTTCAAAGCTAAAATGTCTTACGAGTGCGAATGATGTCTCGTCCATTATTGATATAGAGACAAAGAAATTGCATTTATTACTGTTTATGATATTTTTTTGTGCTTTATTTTAATGACATTAATCCATTGTTTATATTAGTGGACTAAAAATTCCAAATAAACTTATTTTATAGGCGTTGGTAGATGTATTATTGATTGGCAAGTAATCTTACCAATCATCTGTGTGTGAAGTTCGGTACTATCGGTACTTGGTTATTACTTTGAAGGCTCCAATGGCAATTTAATAATTTATTTTAATTTTAATGCTTGATCAGGGTTAAAATTTAATTACGATCTAAATATAAAATTTGTAGTTGAATATTTAATTATTTTAAAACAATATATTTAGTTCCCCCCCCCCCTCCCCAATTATTTTCAGACTGACGCTATATGAAGCTATAGATGTGTTTTTTTGCTCTCGGCAGTGATTTTGAGTGTGATAATGGCCATAAAACTGCCAAATATACTAATGTGGTTATCCAGCCCCCCTATTGAGAGAGAGAAGATGCTGATGCATAGACTGACAAAGATTTCGACAGAAGTGACCACGATGTGTAAAGATGTCTCGATGAATTGCCACAGAGAATCCTCTTCGCAAAATGCGAAATAATTCGTCAGTCAGACCATGAAGAGAGCGATGCATATGATACATCATTTCCAAGCACTTCCGTTACCCGAAAGAGGCTAAAGCGAATAATATCTGAAAGTAGAATACTTAAAAAAAAACAAAGAAAAACGAACGAAGCGGGAACAAAAATCTAGAATTTTACTCCAATGTCCAAACCAACTGCAATGGATTTGTGTTACAAAAGTGTAAAATTCCCATTACAGAGTCTGCAGCGTTTCCTTATCGATGAACTGATTGACCACATTTTGACGCAATCACTACTTTACCCATTTAAAAAAAATCTACTGTAAGAAGTATTGAGAATATTTGGATCACCTCCCATCGGTCCAGGAAGATCTTTAGTGCTGCAGAAGAATGCATCCGACCAACAAAGATTTGATAGACGGGATCTCATCGGCTATACAAGTCAGACCAACAGTTTGGGTGATGCAAACCATGTGGCGGAAGGTCAGTCTATAGATGCCAGAAATGTTAGGTTCCTCTACATCCTGAGTGCCACAAGACGTATCTTGCAACACAGTCTAAACCAAGAGCGCAGCAAATGTTTAAATTTTAGGGGTGATGCTCGTCCTCAGAAAAATAGGATAACTTTATAAAATAGTTATTAAATATATTGAATTGCTTTTTAGATCGCTAAATTGGATAAACTCTGTTCATTTCAATTTCTTCCTTAAATACTACAAGTAATAATATAGGTAATGGTAATTTTTAGTTAACGTCGTACTAGAGCAACACAACGGGCTATTGACGACGGTCCGGGATCAGTCCCTTAAGGGAAAGATCCGAGGACAACACCTCGTAATTTTGAACCACGGTCAGATGACGAAGCAACACCTGAGCTGGCACCCCACTCTCCAAACTTCCACGCCAACCCAACGTGAGGACTTACGGCCACGACATATTTAAGGTGCACCAGCCGCCTCTACACCATACGCTTACAAACATCCATGCCCGGACCCGGATTCGAACCAAGAACCTTCCGATCTAGAGGCTAACACCTTAACCACTATACCGGTTGGTCGGCAGTAATAATATAGGAAAAAATACAAAGCCACACAGAAATTGGTGTCTGAATAAGGTGGCTCCACCTATGTGGATACATAACTGATCAATATTGTTTCATACTGTTTGCTTTAATGTGTTACATAAATTTTTAATTGTTCTTTATAAGAGTTGTTTGTGTCTTTCTATCTATATGTTAAATATATGATACTATTACATTTATGTGCACACTACTGACGACTGGTCAGAAATATTACCAGTTAAAAAATAACATAAATAATTTTCGAAAATATCTGAAAAATGCAACGTATACCTTAATTGATCTAATAAACTAGTTATAAGATAAAGAGTTTCTTTTTTTAACTATTTTAAAGTCGTCTTTAATGTGTTAATTACTTAATTGCCTATAGATGGCGTTAATTTGCTTATTGTGTTGCTTTTGGATAAACCCTCAGGAGAACGAACTTATAAAGATGATGACGACGATAACCTGAACCAGTTAACCTTATTTAATTACAATAAACGATTTGTTTTGCTTTAAAAGTTGGTAATTGCAATAATTAGTATTTGATCTTACATTAGTATTGAAAAGAAAACATAAAGAAGTTATACAAAGGTAATATTATACAATAAAAGAGGGATTTGTAGCGCAAACCATTTCAAAAGGAAGATGGAGATTTTGCTTCCTGTTACCCGAATACTCTCGCTTGACTGTTTCTCCTTCCTTTACCTTTACTCCCTGCAGACAGTACTCGGCTCCACTGTTCTTGTAACCCATATGCAGAACTTGACATTTCCCTACATTAAATGACATACCCCATTTTACAGCCCATTCGGATATCTTATCAAAATCCCCTTGTAAATTCTCTATCTGTAACTTGGTATCCACTGTCCCCCATATTTTTAAGTCATCTGCAAATATACTGATTCTATTCTTAATCCCCTAATCTATATTATCTATGAAAATCTATATACATAAGAATGGAGAGTTTGTTTGTACATTCAATATTTTCGACCCATTTCAAGTTTTCTAACCGTTTTGGTCCCTTCGGATGCCAAATCTGCCCTTTTTGCGTTTGGTGTCAGTCTGTCTGTATGTATGTGCCCTATACACGTCCACACGGTTTAATATATTTTCATGGAAATTTGCATACAGTGAGTACTTATCTTCATTTAATGAGTGGAATTGGTTGCGAAAGTCTGTCTGTCTGTCTTTCTGTTCTATGTTCGATTTTGTGTTTGTGTAAGTATCACACACACATGAATTTTATTCCAGATATATGATTGCAATTTGTTTTATTTTATACATTATTTATTAGTTAGTGAATGCAATCAAACATTTCTTTATTTTTATATTTAGTTGAGTTTCATGCTAAAACACCTGAGTAAGTATACTTAAATAAACCATAATTTGATAGTTTTGGAAAAATTGGAATGTGTATCGAATATTACGATTGCTTCGATTGCTGACTGCTAAAAAAGTAATTATTCTTCAAAAAGATTATTTTTTATGGAATTTAAGCTCTGATATTTCATTTATTTTGAGTCTTATTTTTGTTCTTTCACAATGAAAACGATTTCCAAATATTTGGGACAGGCGATATTTTTCAACGAACGGGAATAAAACGGAAACTCGCGTTTCTTTCGCTCTGAATTAATTTCGCAGTTCTAAATTTTGTGCACTTTTTACTTGTAAGCTGTGGCAACTGCAAGATCAAGAGATAAAAAGGAATCACAAATTAATATCTTTGGAGCAACTTTTCCCCGACATCTTTTATTTTGTTTTATTTCGCTGTTTGCTGTTTTAAATATTTATTATTTTAATCAATTGTGTTTCTTTTTCATCATATGCTACACACCACAAAGTGTTCGACTAAAAGTGGTAGGTAATTCAGAATAAACCAAGTTGTAAGTATAACTATGCCATTATTGAAACAATAATGCCGTTATTGAAGGAATAACGCCGTTATTGAAATAATAATGTCGTTATTGAAAGAATAATAATGTTTAAAACATCCGAACTGTAATTATTAAAACATTAACAAATTATTTGTCATAATGACAGGAGAAAATTGTGAAATTCCACAGCGTCGCATGCCGGATGTAAGAGTGCCACAAGTAAAAAAAATTGTTTTGTGGACTATGAGTGCGAAAATACTCGCCGTAAATCGTCGTGTTTATTAATTGAGTTGAACATGAAAAGAACTTAAGAAAAGGAATTACAAATCTACCTCAAAAACGTCTTTTGTAGTAGTAAACTTAGTGTCACCTTTCGTCGTTTTGTAGTTTTGTCATACAGCAAGGGTGCGATGTATGTGAAATGTATTATTTTTGTTATGTGAATTGATACGCATGTGTAGGATTTGTGTCCAAAGTAAACTGTAGAAATTATAAAGATGGCGAAAGGTATTCAAATAAATTTTTATTTTACAAAAAATATTAGTCATTATATATTTTGACTATCTCTTCAATGAAGAGTAAACCAATTCATTTCGAGTAAGGTCGGGTATTTTGCTAGTTATAAATAAAATTGGTCCCAAAACTGATCCCTGAGGCACCCCACTTATAACTTCTGTCCACTGTGAATAATTTCCTTTTACCTGCACTTTCTGCTCCTCTACCCAATAACCAATTCTTTATACATATCAATGTTTTTCCCTGAATCCCCAGTCTTTCCAATTTAAACAGTAATGCCACATGACCTTTGAAACAAAGCCACAAAGCCTTTTGAAAATCTATGTACATGATATCTACACTGGTCTTATTATCCAGCTCCTCGGTAATTTTTTCGTAGAACTTCAAAAGGTTTGTAGAGCAGGATCTGCCCTTCCTAAACCAATACTGATTATCTGATAACAGTTCCCCCTCCTCCAAGTATAACATTATATGCTTTTTTTTAAACAGAGATTCAAATATTTTGAAAATTACCGATGTTAGACTTACTGGTCTATAGTTGCCCGGATCACTTTGTATTCCTTTTTTGAAAATTGGTGTTATGTTGGCCAACTTCCAATCCATTGGTACCCAACCCGTGCTATATGTTGAATTAAATATGATGTGAATTACGTCCCCCAATTCTTCCGCGCATTCCACTAGTACTCTCGGATAAATATCGTATGTTGGGCTTGAGCCTGTAGCTGGTCGTCAATATTTGTATTTGTAAACTTAACGCATAAAAAAGTTATATAAAAGTAACATTACGCAATTAAAAAAGAGATTTTCAGTGTATACAAACTAGATGGAAGATGATTTTACTTCCTGTAATCCGAATACTCTTGATCAGGGTATCTTGATATGCAGTTCATTCTTCTCTTTAATGGATCGGTTTGGTTCTTTCAAATTTCTCTTCGCGTTAGGATGGATCGTACTCGAAAACGAAGCTAAATGACGCCATGTGCGTAATACATACAGTAAACAGTGTTTGATAGAAAAGCTTTTCATAAAACAGCAAGAAAGGGTCAGATCTTTGTACATTACAGATATGTATTTCTAGAAGCAAAATTATTATTTTGAATTGAACAATGATAAATAAGCTAACTGTAATGTTATGACGTGTTCAGTGATTTTAGAACAACTTAGTATTTGAGAAATTTTGTGATTAATTTTTTTGTATATTCTTATTTAAAATGCAAAGGAAATATAGAAATAAGAATCGATTTGGTATGGCAGGTATAATAAATGTGATTTTACTTTGAATGTATAAAATTTTTTTAAATGTATGAGTTTTTAGTTTTGTACTTTTTAAAAATTTGTATGTTTCGGTACTTTTAAAAATTTCTCTTTAAATTTTAAACTATTGAATGTTTTGTCAGTATTAAAGCAATTAATGTATAAAAAATATAGATTATATCTAGAGTAAAAGTAAATTTAAAGCTTATTTATGTCTAGGTGTTTTTTAACTGTTAAATGAATAATATAAAAATCTATAACACCTCATATAAAAATATTATTAATTACGTTATATGTATTCAAAAGAGTTAAATAAGAATTTATCGCTTTCATCTTTCACACTATCAAATTAAATTTACTTTTTGCAGTTATATAAATGAAGTCAATTATAATTATTGCAAAATAAAATACGGATGAGCATATACATATTAGCTAAGGCAACTAATTCTTGAAAGATGATAGACTTAGTTGATTTAACCTTTTTTCAATTTCCCGAAAGATTAAATAATTTAATTCAAAGCAAAATATTTCCGTTTTAGTATTTTGTACTTGGTCTTTGAACATACAGTCGAAATAAATACTTTACTGTTGAGTCATGACACGCATAATAAAATGGTTAAATTCCCTAAAGAATACGTATCTATACCGTAGTATAAATGGAATCTTAGTAATTTAATAAAAAGAATTCGTCTTTAGTACTTCAAAAGAATTTTGTAAGAAAATATTTAATTAGATTGAAATCGAAATTCCTTAAATCTTTTATCGTTATCCTCGGAAGCATGCACAATTAAGAAATATTTTTAAGACAAAGTGACTACAAAATAAAGAGTATTGTGACTCTTCATTTGGTAATCACGTATATGCAGAATTGAGCTCAAAAGATATAATTGAATTACCGGAAACAACTGTAACGGTATTGATGAATTATCAAGCGAAAGTACGTTATTTTGAAGCAAAAGGGAACTGCTAATGTAATTAGTGAATTCCTTTTATTAATTCACTGATTGAATTTGTTCTGTCCATTAAAATGAAATGTGACAGAATCTGTAATTTTTTCATTTCTCACAAAAAAAATTGTAAAGCAATATCAACTCATGGCATTTCTGACAAAGCCCAGTACGAAGACTCATAAAATTATGATATTGAGTTATTTTAAAAATGAAATCAGTTATTAAAGTTGTTTGAAATTTTAGTAGCTGGATGTAAAATTAGCGAAATATATATATATAATACTAGGGGGCCTGCCCCCTGCTCGCTAACGCTCGCCAACCCCCGGAGGATTGCTTCGTAATCCTCATTGGTTCGCTGCGCGAACCTATGCTCGCTTCGCTCGCCTCAATGAAGACATGTGTCCTAGCAGAAGGGATTGTTTACAAAATATGTTACCAAAAAATGTTTTTCAAATCTAAATTTGCTGTATTGCAGAAAAAATATATACAGTATCTCTAAAATCAGAATTGAAATGAAAACTTTGTGCAAATTTTGACTCGAAATGTGAGCTTTGCTTTGGAAATTGAATATCCAGCATGTTGTGTACATTTTCCCAGCACTCAAACGACCCACACTTTTTCATTGAGTTTGTTGCCGAAAGTTGTAGTGCAAGCGTCTTGTTGAACTATAATTGTTGGCCCTGAAAAGGACCGTTTATAAACTAACTGGGTGGAGTGGTCGTTCACGGTAAGAAGGCGATTTGTCGCCAAATATGGCAACCTTCACCTTTTGCTGATTTTCTTCTTTCTTTGCTGATCTTTTGTTATGGCAACCCTATCTGCTGTTACAGAATTCGGCCGCCATCTTGATTTGGCGACAAAAATTAGTTGGCGACAAACGTTTTACCGTGAACGACCACTCCACCACTAACTGCAACAGCTCATTAAAATTTCCTTTTTTTTCCCAATAAAATTTCATCCGATAACGCTATGAATTCAATCAATGCGCGAGACTTCGCGTTAAACAAACATTCGTACAGTGTTGCCAAAACGCGATTACAAATAACGTCTTTTTTGCGTGTCGCGTAAGAGAATTATATATATAGATTTATTTTGGTATATTCACACATATTATTGGTTTTAAACAGAACATATTTTTGATGGACAGTGAAAAGATGTCTTGTTTCAAATTCAAAATTAGATTACACATAGCGTACATCCGTTCAATTTAGTTGGTTTGGTAACATAACTGAAGCAACATAATGGGCTATTGGCAACGGTTTGGGATCGATCCCAAAACTATTGAATCTGTGGTGAAGAATTCACTAATACATTTCAAGTGGCTGTTTAGATCAGTGTATTGAATCTCAACCATGAAAAGGTAGGTAGGTAGTTAATTAACGTCACACTGGAGCAGCATAACGAGCTATTGGAAACAGTCCGGGATCAATGCTCAAGGCCTAGATCCGAATACAACCATTTGAATTTCTGAACCACGGTCATATGACGAGAATCACTTCTGAGCTGACAACCCACTCTCCAAAATTCCACAACACGTCAATGTGAGGACATTTGAGGCCGTGACATATTTCCGTGTGCCAGTTACGGTTTTTGGTTGGACCGAGTTGGGAACTCACAGCTTTCCGGTTGTTAATCCTTTAACCTTCCAACTTGGCTATATCAGCCTCTGTCAACTGTGAAGAACGTTTTGGTAGAGTCCGCTGTTCTTTGACCCTGTTCTTCGTTGGTGATTGTTGGACTTGGATTTGAACACGTACACTTTACACACGCGTTAGCTATATTTAATTATCTTCAATGAATGGTCTTTGATAAACAGTTTACTTGCCAGTGCGTAGCATATCACTTCCAAGACGTATCTGACGCTTCCCGATAACGGAAACTGCTTCTACTCCTAATAATCTTCATTCTTCGTTGCCGCTTATCCTCATTCAAACCTTGACACAAGACTTTATATGGTTGATATTATACATTGTACGTACAAGCATAAAAAAAGGACATCCATGATTTAAATGGAGTGCGCAGGGTCTCACCTAATTTTTAGTTGCATCAACAAAATAAGTTTTAAACACTTTCAACTTTAAAATAAAATTATCTGACTTGAGAAATCATTTTAAATATTTTCAACTTTAACATAAAATTATCTGACTTGAGAAATCATTTTAAACATTTTCAACTTTAAAATAAAATTATCTGACTTGAGAAATCATTTTAAACATTTTAGAACTATTCCATTTAAATATATCCTTAAAACGCATTTAACAGCAAAATTACCATTTAGGGTTCTTTGAAATTGATTTTAGAAAAATGTGATACGATTACTAATAGTTTTTCGTTTCTAGGAAGTTGTAATACTCTTACACCCATTGTGAATAATTTTAAAATTAATTCAAGAAAGCTTAAATTTGCACAGGATAAAAATCTTTCGGATTTACTTTATCTTATGTAATTAATTTTTAAATGCTATTAACCATTGCATGTTAAGAGTTAACTAATAATATGATAGGAAAGAAAACTCTCACTATCCAAAGTGCATTTTAAATTTTTTTTCAGGAATAATGTCTTATAAATTTTCTCAAATCCTTTAATTAGGGAATTCATTTCCCAGAAATTAATCGAATCTTTTTCATCATTCCCTGTGTTAGGAATACTTCGGTTTACGAAACATTTTCTCATTAAAAAAGTACTTCTTCATTATCAGTAGCGAGATAACGTATGCAAAGGTTTTTTTTTTTCCTGTTACGCAGCTCTAGGGCCTTTTAGAGGTTTGTTCCATTACGCATTAAGATAAACTAAAAAACGTCTTTTATAAATTTTAATACAATACAATCCTTTAATGGACTTCGAAGTTCATTTAAAAACGATTTAGTGCGCTAGCAGAAATTTAAATAACATTTTCGTAAGGTCCTGATGTTTTGGAAGGTGCCATTAACAATAAACCTCATTCTTTATAGTTCATGAAATGGGAAAGTAAACTGAAATGGAACAGTTTCTTTAGTTGCAAAACATCAATTATGTATATATTCCCACATAGCACTGTTTGAATTTTTGTATGAGGGCTTTTAACTCCTATTTGCGTTAGCAAATAGGATTAAGATATGTATTGCTTACAATCATCGCATGTCTAGGTATAAATCGAGAATTTGTATAGCTAAAAAAAATAGAAAGTTTGATGCAATGTGCTCCTTTTAATTTTTTGTGATACTTGGGGGCTCCGCTATCGCTCGTCAACCCCTGATGATTGCTGCGCAATCATATTTAGTTCGCTTCGCGAACTATACTTTTCAACAATGAGGGGTAGGTTATTGTTTCTCAATCCATCCCCATTTGGATCGCAGCTGGATTGATCCCAGATCTCTAGTACGACGTTAATTGAAGGTTCCCTTCCATTTCGATATTTAACGCATGCGCCCAAGTAACGAACTATTTTTTTTGCGAGATTAGTGGTAGTAGAAGCCGATAACAGTACTTTAGCTTCAGAAAACGTTCCAAAAATTATCGGCTGATACACGGAAATATAGTGTAAATAAAAACAAAATGTTTTTAAAAAATCTCAAGAACAAAACATTTCATTTCCACATAAAATAAATATTTTAGCATAACATATTGTTAAAATTCAGAGGAAATCTCATAATTTTAAATGTTTTAGTTTCTCCGTGTTGTTTGTTGTAATAGTACTTCTAAATATTTTTATATTCGACTGTTGCTATGGAAACGGCGGCCGAATTTGTCGGTTCTTCTGAAAACATTGCATACTCTCTAGCGCGTACTCTCAAATTTAATGAATGAATGAATTAAAATATATAACTCTATTTATCGTCTGCACGTGCTCCGAATTCATTAGTTCGTTGAACACAAAACTCGCTATTACCAATCACAAAGTGAATAAACCTGATAAAGTTTGCGAATTTTTTTTTAAATAGAAAGATATGATGCAATCATACTAAAAAACTAATTGCTGTTTGATTGAAGAAGTCTTCAAGACATATATTTTCATGTCGAACAGCTTTGAAAACAAGGTGATATAAATTCAGAATAATTTTGTGTTGCTTTTCTGACATTTTTTTCAACTTTCATGTTTGGATGTATTCGTGTAATAGGGACGCTAATTCGCCGTTTTATTGTAAAATGGGCATCGCCTCTAGATATGTCTGCATTCCACAGACACAACAATTAAATTTTTTCTAAAAATGTACTATTGGAGAATACATGTTTTTTTTTACATCTCCTGAAAACTTTAGGAAATTATCCTTGACCCCGTTTTACGTGTAACAATTCGTATATTCGTATAGCTTTGCTTAATTCTCTCATACATACACAGTCCAGTCACATTAATGTGACCACTACCTACTTTCGACGTCAATGTGAAATAACCAATCACAAAAGGTAGGTGGCAGCACATTGCAGTGGAGTGTATATAAAGGATGTCCTAGGGCATCTGAGAGCATTTCAATCGTTGGCGTAATGAAGAAACGTAGCGATTTATCCGACTTCCAAAGGGGCATGATTATTGGTTTTCGGGCCAAGGGTGGAAGCATTTCGTAAACGGCTAATTTTGTGAACTGTTCCCGTGCCGCCGCCGTGGTAAAAGTATACCGTGCATGGCAAAATGGCACGATAAAAAATCAGCGGCGTGACACATGTGGTGCATCACGGGTTACAGATGACAGAGGCGATCGAAGGCTACGGAGATGCGTTCGGACGAATAGACGGGCAACTGTTGAGCAACTGACCGCTCAGATGAACCAAGGGGATACCAAGAGTGTATCCTCAACAACGGTTCAGCTAACGTTGCTGCGCATGGGCCTCCGCAGCAGACGCCTGGTTAATGCATCTATGCTGACTGTTGTTCATTGGCGACGAAGGCTGGAATTTTCACGCCAGTACCGCAACTGGACGTCCACAGAGGGCGACAGATGGCTTTTTCCGATGAATCACGTTTTATGCTCCATCAGACAGATGGACGTTGGCGTATACGGCGTGAAACGTCTGAAAGCAAACACCCCGCATCCTCAACCCATGGATCCTCAACCGCGTAATCTAGCGCAGCTGGCCATGAAACTGGATTCGGCATGACCCAACATCCCAGTGAACACCTTCAGAAACCTAATTGACTCTCTTCCTGCACGTTTCGCAGCGGCCCGCTCTGTTAAAGGTGGTTATTCTGGTTTTTGACAGGTGGTCACATTAATGTGACTGGACTGTGTATATTCCTATATTCTGTGTTATGTGTGTGTGAGTATTGTTATTTTTAATCACTTTTCACATTAGAGCTACACATTTTAAAATGTATTGAGGTTTTGAAATCATGGTGGGATGTATAGTTAAACTTAAAGTGATACTAAAATTTAAATTCAACTATTTTTGCTCCGTATCACTTATCTCTCTGTGGGACACGTTTTTCTTAAACACCAATATTCTTTTTTAAATCAGAATTAAAAAAATACGTGTTTGGACAGACAGGTAGGTAATTATTTAGCGTCACACTGGAGAGCAATACGGACAATTGGAGACGCTCCAGGATCAATTACGAACTGACAGATCGGAGGACAACTCCTCATAATTTTGAACCAAGGTCAGATAACGAGGTTAACACCTGAACAACCCACTCTCAGAATTTCCATACCACTCCCACGTGAAGACATTTGAGGATATGCCAGATTTAACGTTCGCCAGTTCATCTTCGATACGAGCTCATCTTTGGTTCGATTTTCAAAATGGCAAATCCCCGGTTACCAATACGCTACTTTTCCAACCAGGCTACCACATATTTTCCATGCTTGAGAGAGATCATAGAGTACTGAGGAAGGATTCACTTTTAGGGTTCTGACAAGTCTCTCATTAACGCTTATTCTGATAAACTTTGATTTTTCTTTTGTAGTTGAAAACTGTGGTGTTTTTGGAGGTGTTTATACCGATAGTATGTTTATCAGAAACATAAAAGCAAATCGCATTCTCAGACCATTCTATCATATTACCTTATTACATTTCTTCGTATCCTCCTTGACCGATGGCGATGTTTGGACGACCTGCTGCAGTTCGATCTTCTGGAGGGTTTGGAGTAGAGATAAGATTGGACTTTGGCCTCTGCAATTTCACGTATTAGAGCTAAATCATGCGTCTGCAATGTTCCATCTGGTGGAAGCTCAACCACAGCTGAAAGGAAATGGAATGTGTTTAGTATTGCAGTTGGATAGCTGCGAGAGAAGTCGCACATTAGTGCAAGATCTATGTAATCAATATTTGACACGCACATGCGAAGTAGTGAACCAAGAAAATATTCGAGGTAGATGTACCGAAAAACATTATGCTTTTCTCATTCCAATAACTTTCGGTTGAATTTAATTTCATTTGAGTTCTGAAAAACTTATAAAAGAATCTGTAACGATAAGTTATTATGAAAAAATAAAGATGGTGGCATGGGTCTCCAATAAAATATATATTGGTGGTAGAATAAATATGAATGGGCTTATTTGCAAATCTCGTGAACATAACCATGTTCGTCATTTGTTCAAAATGAAAAAATAAGCAGAATTAAGAATAAAAGCCTACTGTTCTAAGAAAATATATATGTTTTTCAATTTGACTTTTCTCTCTTCTAATGGTCCCTGTTCTTACAAAAGTGAATAAAAATTACCCTTATGTTTATATCATGCAATATAAACTCAGTGTAATGTTTTTCATATTTTGCAGGAATTTATTAATGTGTGTATCCGATGTTGGACTAATGCAGTACTTCCCTTTGAATAAAGAATTAAATCAGTTTGCCCTTTTTGACATTGAATGTTTGCACTTAATTTCAGGAATACCAATGTCAGTTTAGTAAATGCTTCTATACGTTTACCTTAATCCACTTTATTCTCATTAGTATCATACAAAATGATTATTTTCTTTTTTAAAACAAACTGTAACAAACGCACTACATTATAATTACATTTTGTTGAACGGTTCATATTCTTTTTACACTCACTGCTAAAAGTTAAGCACGAAAGGTAAAATGCGAAGAAAATAAGTATATCTTTTAATGAAACGAAATGTGTCAGAAAAGTAGCAAAGAACATGAAACAAAAAAAAAGAATTAAATATAAAGATGAAAACAATTTTTATTTTTAATGAATTATAAATTAACTCATATTGGATTCATTAAAAATGATGTTTAAATTCAAAACAAATTAACAAACCGGACATTAATGGGGTATGTGATCAGCCTCATCCTCATAATTTTACAGCATATGACCATGTTTTCCATGAGGTGATCAACCACCACTGAGTCAAGTAATCGCTATTCCTCCTGTAAAGCAGTTTGCAACTCTGTCAGAGTATCTGGGATGGAAAACGAGCAGACACAGCAGGGCTGAGGGAATCCTAAAGCTTTTCAATGGGATTATGGTCGGGTGAGTACGATGGCAATACAACCTGTTTTACCTGTTAGACTGGAGCAATACCACATATTTGACGATGGTCCGGGATCAATATAGAGACAGATGAATCTTGATCATTTTAATTATAAATTGCTTAATGAGTTCTTGGAATCTTTTTTTTATTTTCACTGCGACACATAAATATGGAAAAGAACCAAAATCTATAATAATTTCAAAAATGAAATATTTAAGAAAGTTCATTGGATAGCGTGACTTTTCTTTGAATGAGTGACATTTAACAATCAATGGTATGGGGTAATTAACCTTTTCCAATTGAAAAAAAATATTTCAGTTTGATTGCGTATACATGCAGTCTACATTCGCAAAAAATTCCTTTTCATTTCTACCTTTAAGAAACCAGTAATTTTTAAAACCTGAACGGAAATTTTCAGCAATTGGTGGTATTCCAGCTGAATAAATGATTGCTTTAAAATTGATTTCTTTAATCTTTTATAATTTTTTTTCTAAACTCATTTATCAAGACAAAAAGCATTCATAAATGAATAAAATAATGTTTAAACATGTGCATTCATTGTTAAAAGCTCAGACTTAGACGAAATCAACTGAAAATTCTGCAACATAATTTATGCAGATACGTTGTTCGATTTCCTATACATCAACGTGATGAATTACGTATAACACGTTTCAGTTATTTATTAGTTTCTAATACGTTACCGTCACATCGAGAATCAGGACCGCAATTCATATAAGTCTGCAGGCGTTTGGTTAATGGATCCGATATTTATTATTCTAAAGAATAATCACTGCTGCTTTGGTACGATCGATCAAAAATGTCGTTGGAATCTTTTTCCTCGTATAATCTATATGAGTTAATTGCCTTACAGTTCGTAAAAAAAAAAGCTGTATAGGAAATGTTTTACTTTTTTGGTTTATGTAAACTATTCTTGCGGCAAAATCGATACATAGATTCTGTTCAATCTAAATAGATGTGCCGGGAATAAATATTTGCATTTTTAAATTCAGAAATCTATTTATACATTGATAAGTGATACTATTTTTCAGATTTCTTTGTTAAATACAAATTTACCCTGTTATACTTAACTGTTTTCAGAATGTTATAATTATTATAACGCAAATAAATTTCATTAATAAAGTCTGAATATTACCTGAATATGTTATATGAGCTTGAATGGGTGAAAAATGTTTAAGGCAGACATTTTAGACATATTAGCATAAAAATGCATGAATAAAGATGATGTGGTAAAATACCACCGATTATAACATGGAACATTACATGGAATAAATACATGAATCAAACAATTACAAAATTAGTTCAAAGAAAAACACTTTCCATTATAAATATTACTTCCAACTTATATTAAATATTCTTAAGAAACTTAATTCTTCACCGATAACACGATGCATATTATGAGTCGTGTATTTTGTTGATGCTATCGAGATTCTTTGGTGGACCCAAGATGCTGTCTTTACGTAATAATATTCTCGAATTAACTACCTTTTTATTTAAGGGTTCGTTATCTCTTTGTAAACAACTTTTTGTGCAACGAAGATTCAGATGAGACCGGTTATACGTTCAACAGAAAACAAATATGAAATTGTTGTTTGGGTAATTGTATAATATATAGCCTTTATCCTAGGCCTGCGTTCAGTTCAATGTTTAGAATTAACATAATATCACTGCACGCTCCGCTGTTGTTTGTTGTAAGTTCAAATTACCATGCAAGGAAAAAAATGGATTTAGTGAGGAAAATAATTTAGATTACTACAGTCAACCCTCAACATGATGACATGATGAGCATGTAAAATAATTTATTTTGTATTTAACGAACATTTATGAATTTTAATATGTATATGAACTGTATTCGCTGGATCTAAAATATGCAATACATTATATATATATAAATATGATAGTGCATATATATATATATATATATATATATATATAAATTTTAACTGAACTTAACAAAGAGTTCATTTTGTAACATAATACACTTGCAAGTGTGGTTATAAAACTAATGGATTTAAATCTTTTCTTCCATTTTGCATCAAGAAATCACTAGCAAAAGTTGACATAAACGGTAATCCTATTCTAATCAAATGCAGGGGTTTCGAAATATCCTGCTCAATTTTTTAATGTCGGGTTGTGAACGTTTAACAAAACAATTAGTATAGATGGGTTGCCAGAATGGTCGTCGATTCACCCGTGGCGATTTTGCTTCATAACCCATGTATAACCATCCTACAAAAAAATTCTAGAATGATAATGATTAGTACATCATATTTCAAAATATTGTGTATGAATAATATTATATCCACGATGAGGAAGTTACCACGTTTTCGTGTATTAACCCTGCAAGTGGATTCGACGAGATATCTCGTCTATAAAGATATGATTAATTTTGCTACTTACGAGATACCTCGCCGTCCAAATATAACCGATTCTTTGACAAAATCAAGATATGGTCATATTTTTTCTATTGAAGCAATATCTCGTCCATATCAAAATCTGGTCAGTTTTGTTAATGATGACATATCTCCTCAAAAAAAATTGATCAGGAGGGCCTAAGTGCCTAAGTGGAGGGCCTAAGGGGTGCGTGCACTGGACGAGAAAATGTGGAATATATGGGTTTTAGAATTTGCACCAATTCATCCGTGGCCGATTTTGCATCATATTTTAAAATATTACAAGGACTTGTATATTATTGAAGACAGAGAAGGAAAGTAATGTACCCTCTAATGCCCGGTGCACATATCCGGTTTTTCAACGTCCGGCGCCGATGCGGCACCGACATCCAACTATGCACACATAACCGTGAAATGACGCAAGTACTCATTTCGTCGAATTTTCGATAAATATTCTATCAAAGAAAACGAGTTTATTTCGCTTGGTGTACAAAAAGTATATTTTGAAACAAAATAGATGTTACTGGATACAACATTAATTAATTATTATTTATATTCTATTTATTTATAAAAACAAGGTACTTCAAACTGGAGAAGCGTGTGCGGCGCCGTGGGGAACTGCGGTACAACTTGCACGCAAGTTGGACGTGCGTCGCCGCAGCGGCACCGGAGGCATGCATGCAGTACTCCTTTGGATCTGATGTATCTCAGACCGCTTTTGCGTTGTGACAACGGAGCCGCACGTTGAAAAACCGGATGTGTGCACCGGGCCAAAGTCGTTTCGACAAGCCATTTCATCATCACGATTGTGGCAACTTAGTCCAAGATCTTGTGATAATCCCTACGAAAGGGAATTTGAAACGCGCATCTTCCCTACCCGATGGGAAATTCGCCAGATTGATTTGGAACGTGGTACAAGGAAGACTACGTTGGAATATCTTTGTTTCATTGTCATTGCGTTAGTGTCCTGTCTTTGTTAATAAATAGATGTTAAAATAGAACTGGAATTTGGACTTAAATTTGATTTGAACATGCAACCTTATGATGTGCTTTGGATTCGATGTAATAGTTATTACATCACAATGATATTGCTAATTTTTTAATGATGACGAGATCAAAATCTGGTCATTTTCTTCTAGTGACGAGATATCTCATCCATCCAAATCTGGTCAGTTTTGCAAGTGATTAAAGACGCCTTGTCTAGACTACTACTAGGAGATTTGAGGTAATTGGTCTGAGAGGGTTCTAAGAGTGTCTCACCTGGGTTCAAGTAGAGGTGTCTTCCTATCTGGTATCTAATTTCACGTCCATCCTGTCCACCACCCTCTTCGTCGATGATGATATTCTGCAATGAGAGAAGGCACGAGTTCCGCCATTTTGGATGGTCACAAAAATATCACAAATACATTACACACTAAAATGTCTTCTATTTCTTTCTTAGTTAGCTTTATCTGGTTTTTAAAATCTGGTGGTCCCCATTTTTTTTTACTTCGAGATAGTTTTCTCTTAAAATTTGCTTTCATTTAATCTTTTTTTAGGTCTTTCTGTTTGGGATGTGACACCAGACCGTAGGCCTAGATTCGTGTCACCTGTCTGTGCATGAAGGGAACGTCGTACGTGTGTTCCCGTTCTTCGGGCCGCCATGTGTTGTGGCTCTGCTGGTGGTCCGGGTCACCGTCGGCGGAGTACATGGAGATCCGTGAGGTGGCGTAAGGTGCCGGGAAGTACAGCTGCTCCCTGCTGTGCGACAGCCGGGTGTCGCCTCTGGAGGACTTTTCCCACACTGTCATTGGCACTGTGTCAACTGGTTTGGAGATTTCTCGTTCTTGTTGGGGCTCTGTAAGGAGAGATTGCACGTAAAAGAATACGCAGGAGCTAAGCGTTTAAATTTTAGTGAACATTATTTTTGTGAGATGCAAATGTGGATAATGATCAAGAATATAAGTTAAAACAAAACTGGGAGTTTTAGGTGTCTAAAGTCGATTTAATAAGCAATAAAACTTAGTTATATATGTGTCGAAATATGTCGTTCTTATCATACGGATGTCCGCGATAATTGTTTTTATTAAGGATTTATCACAATTAAATTTTTGTAAAACTTATAGAAAGCTATGTGGTAAATTGACAGCAAAAAATATAGTTGATGTTAAAAACGTAGTGTTATTAGGAAGAATTATTCTGCGTAGTTGACTTTTAAATATAAAATGTGTAAAAACTATATATATATATATAAAATATCATATGAAAAAAAAATTAGAAATACATAAAAAGAAATCTTAATAACATTCAGAAGCAAAGTATATGTAGAAATAAATGAGGAAAATTATAGTATCTAAGCAAGTGCAAGCGCTGTTTATTTATGTTCTACGTGTATTATGTGTTTAAGAAAAATCGTACAAATTGATCCCTTTTCTTGCAAAATATTACATAATTCCATTCCACTTAAAATTATCAATAAATTATGCAAAGTAGATGATGAATCATTTAAGAGATGTTCTTTCTTAAACAAATCAAGAATGCTAAAGAATTTTTGAATTTCTATGAGACATTTCAAATTCTAATAAATGATCAACATAAATTAATTTCAAATAAACCTGCATGATAAAATATACCTAAATACTAGTAATTCGAAAAACTTACCTTCAGGAGTACTGTGCCGCCGACGAATCAGAACCACGCATGCTACTGTAATTATAAGCACGAGTACAACAGTAGTACAAGCTATGGGGATTATTATCTTCAATTGTTGGAACAGTTCACGGTCTGTATCGATCGCTGATGTCATAGGAGGAACTGTGGCTGAAAAGTAATTAACAGTTACCAAATTGTATAGCATAAGACAATTGTACAGCATAAGCATGTTTCTTTATACAGTCCAATGTGTTTGTTTCTAATTCCTACACTGGCTGACCAGAAGAGTGCCAGGCCCGTCGAAGACGGCAAGAGGCGAGGGGGTGCGCCTTCCATGTTATTGAGTCCCATTGGGAGGAAGTCCGACTTTGCTCGGCATACATGACACATCCGTTTTACAGGAAGGTCCCTTTCATACATCCATTCACTCACACATATCGTAATTTAGATACCAATCAGAGGCCGATAACCCTCTGATCAGATACCCCCAGAGGTATTTATTTGGTATGGGAACATGGGGGACTTTGTGACCACGGCCTATTTAACGTGACCCAGTCACCATTAGTGAACACGACGGTCTTTAGCCAGGTCGAAGCGCCGATCTCACAATCATCAGAATTGCAGGCTCCGCCGAGGACAGAACCCTCAACCCTTCTGATGCGAGCCCGACGCTCTACTGACTGAGCTACCGCGGCTCACAGTCCAATGTACACTATGTGGACATAATTATTTGAACACTGCAAGGTTTTCAGAAAAAGGGCCTTATTATTCTATTTATTAACGGATAGGGCCTCTTTTTGCTTGTATTACAACTGCAACACGTCGAGGTATATTTTCCACAAGTTATCTATATTATGGGCAGGTATAACTCGACATGCCTCTTGCAAGGCTGTGAGGAGAGATTGTTGTGAATATGGACGTGCTTGGCGGTGTGATACTCGTCGCTCTAGTTTGTACCAAAAGGGTTTGGATTTTTTCTACCTCTATCAATCTATTGGATTGGATCATCGGGGCTCATTGATCATTGAGATCGGGGTTCTAAACAGGTCAGTCAAGCAAATTCACCTCATTTTTAGGAAACCAGTCTAGCACACGTTTTGCAAAAAGACATGAAGCTCGAACCGGTTAGAAGAAACAACCATCATCCCCGTAGTATTGCTGTGGTGTATTGGTAATGCGGAATTATCCTGAACGAGGTACAGTTCAGCGTTCATGGTAGCAGGTTCATAAAATAATGGGCCAAGTACTAACCAGGAATAAGAACCCAGCACTAAGATGGATCCTCCTCCGAATTTCTGCAGTGTACATATACTTTTGTCCATATAATGGATATCTTCAATAGCTTTAACCCTCCAATTAATGTGGCCGATCTGAAGAAATTGATTAAAATCTACCTTTAATGATAATTTGGAAATATATTTATTGCGAATTTTAGTTGTAAACCGAGTTCTATACTAGATCACTAACATGGACACAAACAAAAACCTACACAACGTGCAATATCCGAACAGATAGCCTTTCAACAATAAAAACTTTACAACAGTTCCAGACTAAAGACTCAACTGCGCAACAAATTAGAACATTACTTAACTATAACTTTAATAACACGTTCATCAACTGGGTTAAAGCCCATATTGGCGTGACCGGAAATGAAAGGGCCGACCAACTAGCCAAGGAAGCAGCGATGGGAGAAACTAATTTCACGGTCTTCGCCAAACTACCCAAGAGTCACGCTAAAAACCTTATGAAGAAGGCAGCCCTTCAAAAATGGCAGGAGGACTGGGAAGCCGGAGAAACAGGAAGAAGAAACTTCGTATTTCTTCCAAAGATCAACACCAGGAAAGAACCATATGGACCCTACCTCATGTCTTTTTCACAGCCCTCGGACCCTTCCCCAGCTACCTAAGCAGATTTAAAGTAGTAACATCAAGCAACTGCCTCTGCGGACAAACAGGAACGCCAAACCACTACGTTTTCAACTGCCCCCTCACGTATCACCATCATCTACCACAACCAACAGACGAAAATTACAGGGCATGGGCGACAAACACGGCAAGCAACAACCAAGCACAAGCAAAGATAATGCAAATTATGAAGTTCCTATCGGAAAACATCTACATCCTCATTCAATAAGAATTGCTTACAATTAATTTCAACTGTTCATTTCTTGTTAAAAGGTTTCATCCTTTTCTTAGAGCTCTATTTTACGAAGCCCTTTTTTGTTAATTTTTAACTTTAGCTTTCAACTAACATAACGTTGATGTTTCTTCCATTTGCATTTTTTTTATTATTACTATATTTTTATTTTCTTATTTCTATATTGCATAACGGGAACCCTCACACGAGAAGTTCCCACCATGTAAACAAAGTTAGTATAGTGCCCCGTAGCTAAAACACACAGCCAAAGGTTAGCCTGAAGCTGTCACACTCAGTCTTGGTGGGCTCCAACCACTTTTCAGCAGTGTGTCCTCAAAAAACCACTTCTACCTGTCCCATAGACGGGGGATAAGAGGAACACCTGCGGTGTCTAATACTCTAATATTAGATCACTATCCCCGAGAGTCACCCCAAATGAAACTGACCAATCCTAGTTTCAGGTTACCCCTAAGACATGGTTCTCGTGATTGTCCGACAATGCTGTAACGTAATCGGTAAAGTTGTGTTCTAACAAACACGACACAGCCTGAATTTTAATAATTAATGTTTATATATTGTGTTGATGCAAAAGTTCATTCCGGTTTTGGCACTAGATGGCATTCCATCGCAAAACCGAAGCATTATCTAACTTACACGTGTAAAGTTTGATGTTGTTTGAAAGAAGGAATTCCAGCGATTATTTGGGAAAAAAGTAGTGTCACTTGGTTGCGTTTCTACAATTTTGTCAAGCATAAAAATTTAGCTGAAATAAGGAGCATTTTTTACACATTATGTTGTTGTATTTCCGAAAAGGCAAGAATGGTTCGCAGTGTACCAGTACCCTGATGGTTAATCAAATAGACGTATAATAGATAACTTTAAACAACTTCCCAGCCCCATCCACTGTATTTGAACTATGGCAAAAAATGCACGTTTACGAACTGGAAATACACTGTAAATAGATGTATCTTATTTTACAGAAACAAAAAATATACAAAGTTCATGAAGTATAGTATAGTACATATTGTTACATGAATCTACACTCTAGACATACATTGTAAGAGTTGTAACACTCCAAACACGTATTTTGTGATCAGGCCGACACAAAGCAGACATATGCAAGAATTTCTTAATTGGAGATCATAAAACTCCTTTCAAGTTATCAACTGTCCATAACTATCCCTAGAAGTACTATTACAGCACACCATTTGACATTACAACGGTCACAAAATTCTGGACACTTGAAATAAATCCTCTTCATCTGACGTTACGATCTCATAAATATCAAGCCCCTTCAGAACACTCAAAACTCCACTGACATGTGGTTCTAGTTAGAAGGACGTCCTGAAAGACGCTAGATTTTCCCCAATAGACCCTTGAGAACTGAGAGCGAGAGGATAGTCTCTCTATTCTGCCGAACCCTTGTCCTAAAATATCTGTAAATTTGCTGTAAATATTTGCTAAGCTGTAGGATGTTAAGAATAAATGTTGTAGTGGTGAAACTCAAAGATCGTATTCTTTTACGCTACCAAATCATTTCTGTCACCACACCATTTCATCCGGTATAACATACATATTCAAATTTTAAAATAGTCTGTCATTTTCTTTTGTCTCTCGATCGATGCTTCTGATGTGTGAGCATCAATGTTCCGTCATAACGGACTGGCAGTTATCACAAACTAACGGTTATTCTAAGTTTCACTGTACTGTATTGATTTAATGTCAGTTTTAGTAAATAAAATAGTTTTTCAATTTTTGTATAAAAAAACGGGATGTACTTTTGCATGTACCCACTATCGTGTCTCTCAAGATCTGACCATTTAGTTAATGACATGCTTTTTCGCCTACCATATTGACCATTTATGTAACGAAGAGAAAATGATCTGGTAAGTTTTAATCTATTGGCGAGGTACCTTGTTCATCAAGATCTGGTCAGTTTTGCTAAGATAAAATACCTCGTAGAGAGAACACTAAAAAGGTTAACAGTGATCATTTTTACAATCACACATCACAGCTTAATAAACCTTTTCTTTCTAGAGAGATTTCGTTGCGCTTTAAGCTAAAGATGTTCAAACAGATCTTACCACTTAGTTAAATAAATGCCTCCAACAACCACTAAGCTATACTTAAAAAGAACTATGGCGTTGAAGAAATAACTTAATTAAATTGTCTGCCAACTGTACAGATATATGCGTTTCATTGATTTTCAAATAACTGAGACAGTATTGGTTTGCAAGAAAATTTATTAACAAGGGAGACAAGTATTGGTACGCCCGAGGAAAAATAATGTTATATCTAAGTAAACTTCTTTCCCAAACAACTCTACCGATGAAATCGTGAGGTGTGCTTGTTATTCAACCGCGTAACTTAATAGGATTGGGAAGTTTTTCATTCATTTCTCTACCACAAATGCCATTTACAAACCGAAGCAGCCAAAGGCGCTTGATGTAGATCCATTGAGGCGAGAAATTTCAACTGTAAAACTGATAAAGGATTGTGCGGCAAATGAGGGTTCTGCATTAAAAATCTTTTCCGGAGACTATATAGTCCGTAAAGTACTCTTTTATTCTCATCCAGGAATGGATGAGTATATCTGAGTTGCATGCCTCCCAGGAAAGATTATCAGACTTCTAAAGATATTTTTCATTCAATGAATATGATAATGTGTGTTAGGAGTCACGGATATGTGATCGAATTCTGAATTTTGAAAATGGTGCACGTGAAATATTCAAATGGAATCTACATAAAGGATAGGTCAGTATCTTTTTTATCAAATGAGTTGAAATATTGTAGGTACAACAAGCTAGTGTTATTTACACAAAAAATTCATTTCACAATCCGGGTTCGTACATATCCTCGAAAAGGAAAATTAAGCTCTATTATGAACATTTTATTTTTCATTAGCAGTAAAATGTCTCGTTTTCCAATACCCCTTAATAATGTTAATGTAGTTTATTTTCCCCAATATTGGCTGCCCTTAAACCCGTGGAACTTGTGTTTTCTTACTCTAGTTCTCGCGTGAGATGATGTATTACCCCAACAAGGTTCACCATGATCACTGCATATCAATGCCCGGTTCTCTTCCAAAATTGTTACATTATACAGGGTTATTCAAAAAGATGGACCTAATTTAATTAATTTGTATTTGATGAAATATAAATTGGATATGAACAGTCTACATACCGAAGGAAAGAGGAAGTTTCACACCCCATTGGTACCATTCCTCATCGATGGTTAGGTCGCATGGGAAATCAAGACATGTCTCTTCTGGCCTACGGGATCTCCTGATCTCACGCCATGTGACTTTTTCTTGTGGGGCTATGTTAAAGAGGCTGTTGACGTCCCACCTCTACCAACAACTCTGGCCGATATGCGGAACCGTGTCACTCCGGTGGTGTACTCAGTAACACAAGTCATGCTGTTTCGCGTGTGTGACGAGGTTGGCTAGCGCTTAGATGTTTGCCGTGCAGAAAAGGGGCGACACATTGAACATTTATAACCTGAGTTATAAACTTTTAAATTTCCTATTTTCATTAGTATGTAGACTTTATATCCAATTTATACTTCATTAAATACAAATTAATTAAATTGGGTTCATCTGTTTGAATAACCCTGTATGTTAATTTGAAGATAATTATTATGTTATCATTACCACCACCTAATGATGAGATATCTCTCTATATCACCTAATGATGAGATATCTATCTATAACCTTTTGATGAGGTATCTCTCGTCCGTCAAGATAACATATATTTGCTAATGACGTCATTAATATACTTCCGAAATTTTTGTGGAGACGATCAAGATTTGGACAGTTCTATTTTTTTCTAATTACGAGATATCTAGGCCATCTAGATCTTTTTTATTTTAGCAATGAATGGTTATCTACAAAACCACTAGGAGGGATAATAGTTACATAAGTATAGTTTGAAGATGATTGGTAGATAAGTTGTGGTTACTCTGGGTAACTTGTCAGCTAGAGCAGCTAGGCTTGCCCTACCAGAAGTGTTTCAAATTAGTTGTGGTTGTATTTTACGTCAACAAATTTCACTCCGCAAGGATTTGGGAGATAAGTTCGTCATTTTGATACCCATTTCCTTAATTTCTTTGGATTTTGATTGAAATATTGCCGTTTAATCCTCTTCAATTGCTCTTATATAATCCACGAAATATTATTTGAAGACTGTTTTCTTTATTTCTAGTAGTTTAGGATTAGAATTGTAATGAAGACTTCCATTTTAAGGCATAATGAAGTATGCGAACTCTCAAATGTGATGCAAATATCGCATGAATAACCATATCGAGGCAATCTTAGATTTAGTTTCAAGATGTTTACATTGCGTGTGGAGATTATTTCGTTTTCGTGATTAGTTCTAGAAACATTTATTGTGATTGTCGTGCTCTTTATCCCACAACTAAACTTTAAGAAATACATCTTTATGTGGTCAGCTTTCATACAATTTTTTGGAAGCAGTAAGATGATGGAATGTATTTTATTCTGAGATTTCAAACATTCACAGTAAAGAAGTATGCAAAATCTTGTATTTTCATTCAATTCTGATGTAAACTAAAAATTATAGACCATGCAGTCTCTAAATTTGAATAGGCGATTTAAACTTTGAGAATATATGATCCGATAGTTGGGATATTGAATAAATTTAAAAAGGGAGGATGTGACTGCCCCCTTGGATATCCAGAGTGCATAATAAGTAGAATTAAGCACATGTCCATCAGCCATAACTTTATGACTTATAGAAATACGCAAATAGAGATGCGCAAGTATTTCATGGAATTAAGGTGTACGTATATACTAGAAATCACGAAGTTGACCAGAATATCAATATTTTTTTTATTAATTTAAACTATTCTTCAATTTTTAAGCATTCAAATTATATCAATATCTTGCAAATATCCGAAATAGGATTTTAGTTACAAGGGTTTTCATTAGGTAATGTCTCCATGAACAGACATATTTCCTAAACTTCAAACTCGATTTCTGAAGAATTGCGTTTTTGAAATAGGATGCTTTGTTCAAAACATTATAACTTCTGAATGAATTCCTCAATTATAATTATGTTTGCATCATTATAATTGATATAATACAGTAAATGTTTTGAACCTCAATCAGAGCATTTAATTAAGAAATGGGTTTTTAATTTATTTTTTAATGTTGAAATTCCTGAAAAAATGTTGATTCGTTTTAAACTTTCTTGATTAAAAAATTATAAAAAAAAACTGTTTATTCTAGCAAATTGATGGAGGCTCAAAACATGAAGAATAATGTTTGAAATAATTTCCAGCAGCAATAGTATTTCTGAACAAATTAGAAACTGAGATATCATGTTTCAAAGAACATGCTAGTTTGATAATTATATCTTATTTATATCATTAACTATTTGTACAGTCTGATTTTCCTCCCCGAAAGGTTTTTGAGAATATATCAATTACCTATGGTAAAAATACTGGATTTTAAAAGTCAAAATAAAAAATAATCTCCTAGTGTATACGTACAATTTAACGTAATCCGTAACATTTAAAATTAATGGGTCCATATTTTTATTGGTTGACCGATAATTAAGAAGTAATTAGTTTACATAATTGTTACATTTTCAAAACAATGTGATTGGTCTGTAATATTTACAAAACAAAATATTATATACTTCATAATGTTTCATAATTCCCGTGATTAATGATTACTCATTTAATATTTGTTTTGCTCAGAATTACTTCAAATGAGATGAAAACAAATTCATATAAAGGTTATAGATACTATGGTTTTAAATAAATAGGATTTCAGCCATAGATCAGTATTTATAGTTTAATCAATTGACACAAGCACTTGTGTGTTCATGAATATATATCCCTCATGATCTGCATAAATGGAAAAAATGAAATATATTTTGTTTCATCGGTGGTTTTGTGTGTTATTGCGCAAGGAGCATATTTGACGGTGCTGTGCCAGACACAAGGCAGACAACATTAAGTAAAATATAATTTTGAAATAAAGCTGGCTTAAAGCAGCTTAGAACAGTATGAAAATTCCCCGGAAAACACTTCTGCAATCTAGCGGTTCAGTATCGAATTAAGAGATTTTACAATTTGCTGCTCCAAAGTCCATATATTCAATACTTAGTTATTGATGTGACCTTCCGATTTACTTGTAGATCCATTGACGAAGTCCTATTTTCTATTAGATGCATTGACGAAAGTCCTATTTTCTATTAGATCCATTGACGAAAGCCCTATTTTCTATTAGATCCATTGACGAAAATCCTATTTTCTATTAGATCCATTGACGAAAGTCCTATTTTCTATTAGATCCGTTGACTAAAGTTATATTTCCTATTAAATCCATTGAAGTCATGATTGAGTTGTATCCAGAAGGGTTAGTCAACCTTAAGAATCTACTTGGGCGTATTGGTTATTAAAGCTCAGACTAGTTATTTGAATCACGGTAGATAATCACTCTAGCCAAAAAATACTTTATATCACATTAGGATTAATGCTTGTTCCCAAAACAACGTGAGATATCTTCATTCCGAGCAATAGGGAAAATGTCATGAAACGGAGCTCACTTTCTACGGTTATTTTAATAAAAGCTCAATGCTCACAAGCCCATCATATCCAGTCAGGGACCCAGAACCAGGTTCATCAGATCTTGATGGATGGGATATCTTGTAAAACCACTTGGGGGATTAAGAAGGCATACTAAAAATCCTTGATGCACGTGTCCAATATGCACGTACTTTCGGTACACGCTCAATACAGTGATCCTCAGTTTCAGTCGACATAACTGCCTCTTTGATCCTCTCTTGAGTCCTCAGAGTGAATAAATCGTATGAAATTCTAACAAATACTTTAAAATTACAATAAACATGCGAGACGAAAGAGATCTGTAGATACGTATTGCATTTCATACCCAGTCCCTGATTGAATACGAGTAGCAAAAAAAAATCCACCACGGCTCACTCTCGTAATTTGAGCAAAGCAACGTCGCTAAAGAGAGGAAGGAGCAAAAAAAGGTCTTAATCCTATAAAAGTGACATCGGATCAAGAGACATACGGAATACTTACCCCGTAATTTCAAAGCATGGATTTTTACTCCGGAGTGAAATGAAACTGGAAAAGAAAATCGAGGAGAAAAGAGGATGAAAAAGGAAAAAGGGAAATAAATTCCATTTCAATTCTTTACGAGTGAAAAGGAATTTTTCCTCGCCTTAACCGGCTTGTAATTAGCTGGTGGAAATGTAATTTCGTTATCTCATGCCCCAATCTCGTATTTCATTAAATTGAAATGGTTTTACTTAGAGTTTAGAAATAAAATTCTCCAAAGGGACGTCGAATGCATGAGAACCCAACCTAATTACCGTCCCCGAGCAATTAATTCAATGAAATTTATAATAGCCTTTCAAATATAATTTCCTCGTTTTTCATACCTCAAGTTGATTGTAAATCTATCTTAGAAAAAAAAAAAAAAGGCAGGTGTAAATTGTAGCTACATTTGTTAAAAGTGAAAATTAGCTTTCAGAGATCTCATTGAGGCATTTAAGTTTCGTGAACTTCGTCCTTTTATGTTGGGAGGTTTTTATGTGCATTCAGTCCTAATTTATAGTAATTAATTGTAAATATTCTATTTTATTGGGAATTGGTAGTGCGGTTTTTTAAATATATCTCATCTCAGGGGAATTATAAATCTATCTCAAGTAAGGGGAAGTTGGTGAATAAGACGATATTTGAAATTAGCTTTCAAAGATGTTATTGAGGTTTTTAAGTTTCATATAAATTTCTTTTCTTCTGTAATTTATACAAATGGTTTTATGCGTGTAAAGCGCTCATTTATTTAAAGTGGTTTTTAATATTCTTTCTTGACTTAGACTTGGAGGGTGGTGTTAAAATGGTTCTTTTAGTTTAATTGAAAGTGCTACGTAACTTAATTTATTTATATAAAAGTGAGAGTTGTATTATATAATTTAACCTTTCAAGTGGTTTGGAAGTGATATCTCGTTCATGAAGGTTGAACCAACTTTGTTAATAACCAGATATCTCGACATAAAGGTACTGCGGTTATTTGATGATGACGAAGTCAAGATTTGGTCACTTTTCTTCTAATGATGATATATCTCGTTCTCTTAAATCTGGTCAGTTTGAACTTATTTTAATGAATGACGATATACATTGTCAAGAAAAGGAGGATTGAGCTTCCATCACAAAATAAAAATATTTTTTATGAGTTTATTACTACATGATTGATGCCAAAAAATGAAATTTCCCCAAAGTCTATTTTTTAGTACTTCGATTCATATTATTGTAACAAAGAAGTTCAAAATCTAATTCTTTTTTTTCCTGCATGAGAGTTAAGAGCTTTGGTCTCAAGTGAATTCCGAACCACTACAAATTTTACAAATAAACTCTACATTATCAACTATATATCAAAACTTACGTATCAAAAACGACTTGTTTAATAATATGCATGAGACTGACACTCATACCTAACTAAATACTCACTAATTAATCATAGTCACAAAAATTTCCGTTATTGAATTAAAATATTACCTATTAAAAGTAAATTAGGTCAAAATATTTAGATAATTATTAAAATTTTAATACTTTAAAATTATCAGTAATACTGTACGACCAATTTGTTAAATAGATTCCTTAACCCTCCAGCGGATTTGCATAAAATCCGACTGCATGTTTGGGGATGTTTTTCGTGGTATGTCCTAGGACCATTGCATATTCTTCCTGGACGATTCAACACCGACTCCTACATGAACATTTTGGACAATCAGGTTCTTCCTACGCTCTGCTAATTTTACGGAATGGATGAATGTTACTTCCAGGACGACAACGATACATTTGTGGGACGATTAAGATTTATAAAACACAAGAGGATCGTTTTCACTTTTGATTTCTGGTTGAATACTCCTGCTGTTTAATTTGCGTATTTGAATGATTTAAATCTATATATATATATATATATATATATATATATATTCCGAAAATGATTATATATCGGAACTGTTCATGGGAGTCCTATAGTAGGAAGTATTTAAAAAAATGTTAATTAATTACATTTAAAAATTCCTTAAAATTGTATTTAAAAATATGTGGTACCATAATTTGTCCTCATTTCAAATAAAAATAAGCAATTCATAAATAATGCACATTTTCTACGTTTTTCGAAACATTTCGAATTGAGTGCATAAATCAGAAACTTTTATTGAAACACTCAAATCATTGTTCATGTTATTTAATTAAATTAAGGGCTTTTCTTCCTCAAAGGCGAACACACAAAAAACTCTACTCCAAAGCAAACTATTTCTCTCTGTTAAAAATAACCCAAAATAGCTCTTAAAAGGAATAGAACAAAAATATCATCGAAAATTTGAATATATTAATTAGCGAGAAAAACAGCATTGTCGAATTAACTACATCCCCCGTTAAAGAAATACCTTTTCTGGATGACTAATCGAGTATGTTAACAAAAAGAGCAAAGATAATTAACTAGAGTGGAAGAATAATAGCTTTTTTAACCTTAAAAAAGCACCGGGTAAGCAAATAGGCATTTCTTTTCTAAATTTAGCGGACGCTTGTCTTGACGTTTTACACGGTTATAAAGAAAAGATACGACAAATAGTTGGGTTGTGTCAGTGGCATTTCGTATTCGGCAGAAAAATTCTCGAGTAATTTTACTCGGGAAGAAATGTATTGAGCTATATTTAGCCGTAACAACGTATGGCATGGTTTTAAGTTTTATTTCGCATGGCTGACAGAGAGCTCAGATTTCAATATTTTATTTAAAAGAAATAACTGGGAACGTTGCCGAAAGTAATTGTGGATGCGAAAGAGTTTTTAGAATGAGGTAAGTGGGTGTAAATATTTTGTTCTTGATGTTGGGTTTTGCTTATTTGAATGCATCATTCGGTGCTCCGGGATTTCAATGAAATGTACACAATCCCGTACTGATATTTATAGCTCTTTTTGTTATGTGGTATGATAGCAAGCTAATTATTTGATTCCCTTCTGATGCAGTATATTCTTTTATTTCAGAATTAATTAATAAAACAGTACTTTCAGAAATCAGGGTAAAAAGTCCAAACATTAAGTTAAACAAGGTTATAACACAATTAAAATCTATTCACTTAGGTATTTATGTCTTTAAGTTTTACTCGGATGTGTCAGAGAATGAACTAAGGAATGAAAGACATGGAGTGGTTCGTGTACAACACCGTCATAATTTTACAGTTTTATACTTAGAGTTTACGATGGGGCTTAACCCACTGGCTGATTATCCCGCGATTTCCACGGGCAACTCAAATGTAGCAAAATTTGCTCATCCCGCGATTTTAGCGGGCAGGTGTTTTTCTATCTTTATTGAAGAGAGCATCCCGCTTTTTCACCGTTTAACCAATGAAATATATTACATACAGTGTTAATGTTAAATTTAGATTTTGGTCAACAGTTGTCGCTAGTCGTCCACTAAATTGGGGCATTTGAAGGTACTTTGTATTTGCCGCTCTAACTTCGCGCCTTTGTTTGGCGCCTTTTTCTAATCAGAAATGGCTGCTAGAAAACGTTCAGCGAATGACAGAGTATATATTCCTGATGATTTATCAGATTCTGAAAGTGATTTTAGTTTTGATAGTGATAGTGATATAGATTTTTCGGACTGCTCCTCAGATAGCGATGAATCTGATCATGATTCAATAAACTTGCAAAGCGTTAGGCAGTGGTGCAAAATTGATATGAAGAATATTCCTCCTCCTCCAGTTCCTTTTCGTGGAAATCCGGGAATTACTGTGCATATAGCTAACAATAACTTCTGACAGTTTAGTTTCTCATGATAAAAATCTATATAAAAAGTCTTTTCTAGAAAGAAAAAAATGCATATTTCAATTCTCCAATATATATAGATTTTTAATATGCAAAAAAAAAAAAAAAAAAAAAAAAAAAACACGATTTTTGTAGCGATTTTGTTCTACAAATTGAGCAGTCAGAGGGTTAATGATGTGACTACTAACAACTATCTGACAGCGTTGGAGCATGCATCGCTGTAAATAATCACAAATGATTGGTCTTTGAAGACACTACAGTGTCTCTTGTGAAGAGCTCAGTCATAGAGATAACCCTTCTGGTGATTTACCTACCCGTCGAAAACTGTCCGGCTGTTGCTAGCATCTGCTTAAAACACCTGTTTCAAACTGTAACCCGTTCTGGACAAGCGATCATTTGTTTTCCATACTTAAATCTTTATTCTCATTGGAAAAATAAAGCAGTTTCACCACGATGAGACATCACGTCCTTTGCATAGCTGACAAGATCTTGAACGAGATATCTCGTCAAAATACTTGGAGGTTTTCTTGGGGTTTCGTACACGATGGGATTGAAACATTACCAGACGTAGTCATCAATGCACGATTAATCGGATGATCGTGGTGGCCAATCCAACGTTTCCACGGCGACATAATCTCCGTAAAGGTTTAATTTTATGTTCCTTACTTCTCTAAAGCATGTATCGAAGCAATAAACTGTTGTGCTTGAAACATCCAGTATTTGTGTATATAGATATTTTAAAAAAGAATGAGACGTTATGTTTTTATATCAGTATGATATAGGCATAAAATGAATGAGATAGTGAGTTGTTTTATTGGATTCTGAAAGCAATTTGAGTTTCTTACAAAATAACAAAATGGTATTTAAATTATGATTTTAAATTTTCCCAATTGACCAATACTGACCTCCACTTCCTACCGATGAATAGGATGCTGAGTACTGAACTAAAATGTTCCTGGTTCGAATTCAAGTAAGGTATGCTTATCTATCCGTCAGGAGGGAATGTGTATATATAAACGAGGTTTTGTGTCTAGAGTGTATTGTATGATTTTTTTGCGGTTCCGGCTCTGTAAGTGCAATACCGCATTATGTTCAATTAGGGGGGGGGGCGTTGAGAAAACATGTCTTCCATATTTATAAATACATTTACAGTAAAACCCCGACTATCCGAGCCCCAATTATCTCCTAGTTTCCGCTTTAACCGAGCTATCAAATGTTTATAGGATTTTTTTTTATTCAAAATTTTCCATTTTAAAAACTACCGAAAAAAATTCTGAACTTGATCTCACAAACAATCATAAAAACGAACGAAATCCGTGACTGGATAAACGCTGACGAACAACAAGAGATTACAGATAAAATGATCGTCAATATCGCCAATAAGGAATATGAATCCATCGGTGACCATGAAAAAAGACAGTGACGATGAAAATCGACATATGAAAATCTCCCATACAGATAGACTAAAAGCTATCGAAAGTACTATTGAATATATCGAACAACAAGAAGCGAAACCAGCAATCCGGTATCCTTAAAAAATGGCGAAACATTGCTCCAGCAAAACACCAAAGTAACGTAAAACAAAACACAATTAAGGACTTTTTTAAGTAAGCACTCTTTAATTATCGTGATAATATGAATTGCATGTGGTGTATCTGTATAACTTTTGTATTTGTTAAAATATACATTTAAACCTACACGATTTATTATATTTACAATTTTCGCTTAAACCGAGTTTTTCGGTTATCCGAGTTAGTCTTGGTTCACTTTAACTCGGATAATCAGGACTGCTGTATTTTTAACAAACTCTGTGCATTGTAAACTTTTAAAAATATTTACATGTAATAAATTGTTTATGGATAAATTACCAACGAAAATAAAAATGTATATTTATCAGATTTCACTTGTTCATGAAAGATTCACGTGTAAAAATACATCGTTTGAAAATAAAACTTTCCATCTGGGGTGTGATCTCATAATGATAGGCATCGTATTCTCATGCATTGTATCGCATTTATTGAGACAAATTTTCAACTTGCCTATGTACCAACTATTATAGAACTGGTGCCAGTTTGGATTTGGTTTTGAATGAGTGACTGGCCACTACATTATACTACTACTAGTAGTGGTTTTTCACGCTAAGCCTTTTTCAAGATAAACCACCAGGAGAGTGAATACGAGATCCAAAAGAATCCCCATTCTATTATTTAAAGGTATACGTTGCCTCATAATGTCGTATTTAATACTAGTTAACACAGAATACACATTTTAGGTAAATATTTTGAATTACATTTATATGCTTAATAGTTCTAAGTTTAAAACTAAGTCCATACGAATAAATTCTACATATTCAAGCTTAAGTTCAAGACCGATAAAGCGATTTAACGCACATTTCAAATACCGAACTGTCAATTGCGACAGAATTCCCAAGAGGATAACAATTACCTTAAACTTCACCGTTTTAAACCCGCAGTTGAGATACATTGCTCGAACCCCAAGCGAGCCATTTTCGTTAATCACGTCCCTTCAGGTTGTTCCCCAAACTTTCCGCTGCGGGGAACTATATATTTAATAATAGCCGTGCAATCTTAATTATATTATGACAGCTACTTACTTGCTCGTTGATTGAAAGGAAAGGATGGGCGAAAGTCTTTATGTCAGAGGAAGTTCCAAATTAGATTATCCTTAACTTGCTTTATCGTTGATTCACGGATAACTGCCTTCTTTTTGGTGCAAACTCAGTTAGCTGTCTTGCTGTATTATTAAGGTACAATCTTTCCGCGGGGTATGGTTTGTAATGAAATTTTCTCTCCTGTCTCCCCGATGCTAACATTGTTTGTTGGGTCAGAATATTCCGATGAGGGTTATGGATGCAAAGATTCTGCGATAATAATTGTTTCAGGGTATGTTCAGAGTAACACCTGCGGCGACTAGTAGACGTGAGACAATCGATAACATTTCATAGTCTAGTCTAACATGGCGACTACTGTTGTTGTTGGCAAATTGCAATTACGCCATTGGCAGTTACGCAATTTGCTCATGAGGTGTTCAAGTATTAGCGACTATTGTAAGTAATATATTGTTGATACTCTTACTATTGCGCGGTGTTGGTGAGCTCAAATTGTTTTAATGAACTTTGTTGAATATACCTGCTAAAAGCGTATTATTAATCATTAAATATCAGGGCAAAATGTGTTAAGTCTGACTTTGATGCATCCGAAGGAATCAAGTGCTCCATTAATTTGTAAAATACAGCAATATTCTTAAAATCGAAATTAAATTAATCTACGAACCCAAATTACAATTAATTGTATCATGGCATGTTTATATTTATTACTGGATATTTGTGAGAAACAGTGAAAAACATTCAACTTAAAACTCTAAAAAGTAGCAATTTTCACCCTCTTTACTCTGACAAGGAAGAATTAATATATTATTTTTATAACACTTATGAAGTATTTAACTGGTATTTTCTAATAAAAAAATCGATACCAGACGAAAGGAATCAATTTTTCCGCTTAAAGAAATCTTTCTCAATGGCTTAAAGATGTCATGCATTCAAAATTATAATTTTTATTTTTGCTTTGAGACCACCTACGCATCATTTTCTGAACTTCACTAACCCTAACATGTCCAAAATTAAAAACCTCCGTTCAATAGTCGACTAATCGATTTAGCTATTAAAATGCCGTTTAATATTTAAATCGAATTTAAAGTAATAAGCTAAATAGTAAAAAGTTTAACTTCATTCAGATTCTATAAATTAGTTATGCATACAATAAAACATTTTAAAAGTGTCTCTTACGGTCAGTAACATTTTATCTCACATACCGTATTTGCACATTTATCAGCTTAAGTGTATGTACATACCATAAGATTTTTTATTTTGGCAACTGGTCAGTGGCTTGGAAATAAATTCATTTCAGTGTCGAAAAAATTTAGATTACACTGATTATTAATCATCTAATTTCGATAATAACAGCTAATTAGCATGTTTTTTGAACAGTGGTATATCAAATTTTAATGAGTTCAGAAACACAATTCATGTTGAAATTCATTTGTAATACTGTTGTTTATGTTTTGAACCTCAGTCAAGTTACTAGAAATAATAGTTTTTTTTTTACTATTTTGTTCACCAAGGTAAGATTTTTTTCAATCTTTAAAAATTGACTAATATTTAATTTCTTTACTTATAACTTTTACCGAAGTTAAAAATATCCGCTGTATTACATAGGGTCATACATAAGTACGTATACAGTTTCCAGATGCTGTAAAACAGGAACAGCTTAAGACATGGTCCCCAAATGCGACCTATTAGCTAGGTATGCTCATGAAGCTTGTGTCCCACTCCTTGCGAAGTGATATGGCGATAGCGAGAGTGGCACGTGACTAGTCAGTGGAAATGTCTGCTTCTACAGTAACGGCGTTTTATGTTCTTGAATTGAGCAAAACAGAATGTGTCACCTGTGTGCAAGTGCATTTCCGATCACGATTCTGAAAAGAACCTCCAACCAGAAAATTCATTCACAATTGGTTTAAAAAAATGTGAAACTACGGGCCTTTTGTGCAAAGTTCCGAAGCCAGAACGACAGAATATATCGGCATGTGTTGTCGAAAAATTTAATGTCGAATTGGATTGTGCACCAAAACACTGGTCAGGTGACTTGCGAAATTACCACTGGTACCTAGCGAAATCACCACTGTTAACATCTTTACCGATGGATTGGACGAATCGCCTACTGTAACATGCAACCCAATGGCCACTCAGATGCCCTGACTTAACACAATGTGACTTTATTCTTTGGGGCTACATAAATGATAACGTATTTAACCTTCCTCTTCCTGTTTAACTGGCGGAGTTGAAACAGCATATCGAATCCACTATCACTGCTCTTGTTTCAGATACCCTAACACGCGTCTGGTCGGAAATGGGTTACCGGTTCTGTGTGTGTAGTGTGACTAAAGGTGCACACATAGAACATTTGTGACTGTCTCTAATAAAAATTCAAACATGCACCTACACTTATGTTACAGGTAACATAAGATATATTTCATTGTCACTGTTATATAGTGCGTTGAGACTGTGTACTTACTTATGAATCACCCTGTATATATTCTGACACAAAAAAAAATTAATTGTAATAGATCAAATCATTGTTGTCGTCGCTGTTTGAACAAATAATTCTATAGCAAAAACAGTTATTCAGAAATCTATTTTAAAATTTCAGAAACATGTCTGTATATGATGACAGTTCTTAACAAACACCCTTATAACTAGTAAACTATTTCATATATTTACAAGATCTGGCACGTTTGAAGTCTAAGGAGTAGAAAAATAGTTTAGACTTATAAAATAATTATTGGTTTTCTGGTCGATTTTCGGAATTTATAGTGTATACGTGCACCTTAAACCTTAACGCTGCGGTAGAGAAACAATTGTAACCACTAAAATTTCGTTTACACCAGCGGCATGCTATAGACCTATGTACTGTGGATGTTATCCCTATTTTAAGTCACCGCTGGCATCGATCATCGTTTTCGAGCTGTCAGCGACTGACGAGAGAGTTTATGCTTTGTTCTATACCCTACCCTGCCGATCGTGAGATGTAAACGCTTTGGGGGAAAGGCAGAAGGTCGTTCCTGTGATATCTATTTCACGCCAAACGATACACCACACAAAACTATGAAAGGAAAGCGTCAGTCGTAAATTCCACTCAAGATTCTATCGCTCAAGTAAGGTAATTCTGTAAGGTGGTACGGACATACAGGCTAAAGAGCCGTTCTGTGAGACGATTGAAGAAATCTAAGAGTCGGAGCGAAAAGGTTAAAATGCTCATTCCCAATAAAACTATCCAAAGCAATCTACATATACTGATCACAAATGCACACTATAGCAGCCAAATGTATCTATGTGCTGTCATGATTTCTCTGAAAGTCACAAAATTCTCGTTCTAGTATGACACCGAATAAATAAAATCGCTTCAGGATATAACATATAACATTTGAGTTCTTCCCTTGCGTCTAACAAGGTTTAACTCACTTTTCACGTCTTTTAATGAGACATGAGGTGACTCAGCTTGACGTATCCCTTTTGTAACTCCGCAGCAATTTTTTTTACGTAGCAAAAATTTGGAAGTAAATCGTGTTATTTGTGCGAAAATCCGTAAAAAAATATGGATATGGTAGAGAGTAAAATATTTGTCAGTGAACAAAAATGTCAGCCAGAGGCAATGGGACTTCGTGTTAGGTAAAGCAAATGTTTCGGAATATTGTTATTTTTTCGCATTTTTTTCTTTACGGCCGCTCATTATAAATAAGACTTAGCTTGTCTTATTTTAGACCTAGGGCAAAACAATACAATACAAAGCCCAATCCAATTGTAGGTCAGACTTTCATTTGAATTAATGATTTTTTCAAAGTTATGATTTTAACCTTCATAAAATAATAGTATAGAAATCATAATATTATGATATATGAGGCTTAAGAAAAATGGTGTAAGTCATAAAAAATGAGTTTTTAGAAATTTAAGTTGACTTATAAAAACTCAATTTTGCGGAATTACATTTTCTTGGAATGGATAATAATTTTGATTAATACATTTATCTATGTTAGTGAGATACTTCAGATTTTAACGTTATTATTAAGTTGTTTAATTATTTCAATGACGCTGTTTTTATTAGAGACTTTTGGTGTAAAATCAAATACCTCAATTGTTTTATGGGTACAGCTTGCTTTTTGTACGTATTTTATAATGGAAAGTTAGGTAGTTCAATTATTGCCACAAAGGATCAACATGATGAGCCATTGGTCCCGGTCATGAAACCGTTGAAAAGGTCTGCGGACAACACTTCTTTTTGAACGATTGTCAGATGAATAGTTCTACAGCTAATCTGGCAACCAGTATCCCGACTCTCCATACATCCATACCACTCCAGCGTGAGGCCATTTGGTGCCTCGACAGGTTTAAGGTGCATCAGTCCCCACGTACACTTTTGTCTTTGGTTGAATCGAGTATTAAACTCGCAACCCCCCGGTTGTTAATCCGGGACTCGATCAACTGGGCTTCATTGGCCTTACAAATTGGTTAAAGAATGTAAAATCTTCATATTTAATGTCCAAGAGAGGACATATATCCGTGTTTTCTTAAACTTTTTCATACTTCTACAAATTAGTGATGACCTAGAGTAGGGGTGCACAACCTTTTAGGGAGAAGGGCCACTCGCACCGTTGATTGAGAAATGGGGGTGGAGCGCAAATGAAGTTACAGCACAGATGCAATGAAAGTGCTACTACCCAATTATGTACATCTGTTATTATACTTAGTATGTATCGCAAAAAATTAATAACTTTTTTTTTTTAAAGATTAAACTTACAAATGTTTTTTCAAAAAATCTAGGAGCTTGTTACAGAGCTAAATGAATGATATTGTGAATAGTTTAAGAAAAGAAGTTAACAAACATTTGCAATGATCAATCATTTAGAATTACTTTTAAGAATGTGTCTCGAGAATGTCATATGTACTCCAGCAAATTATTTTAGGTTATAAATTTAATTACAGTAACAGTACAGTGAGCAATAAAGATGAGTATGAGAAATTTCAATGATATCAGCAAAATTAGAAATAAAAATTACAGTATCAAAAATTTTTAATATTAAAATTTCTAGGGCATAAACAATAATTAGGTTACAGCTTCCTAATTGAATGACTGATACTGATTTTTACTTACTAATTTAGGTATGTTAGGTTCCATACTGTTAGTAGAAACTCTTAAGACTGATTCTAAATGTTTGTCAGTCAATTTGCTTCTTCACTTAAATCCTCTTGGGAAGTTTATAGTCAAAATTAGTTTGCAGGCCGCAAATTGACGATTCTAGGGCCGCATGTGGCCCGCGGGCCGTAGGTTGTGCACCTCTAGAGGGACGCATTTTAAGAGAAACACCGCATCCTAACTCTACCATTCATACAGTTCTGTGTTGTGAACATTATTCATAGATGGATGGTAATCTTTCTTAGCTGTAATATGTTATTTCTTCGATATTGGATGTTCATTGATCGGCAGGTATTAATTTATAGTCAGCTTATAAAATAAAATATTAACAGTTTTTCTTTTCATAATGCAGTAAATGTATATATAGTCTCATTATACTATCATTCTTTTTCGGTTTGGTAGTATAAATTCTCAGAATGCTGTCTAGCTTAATCTACTATCGTGCATTTATAATTTTGCTTCTCTGATTTAATACAAGCCATTAGGAATTCAAATTATCCTTCATTTCGATAGCTAGGCCTTATCAATAGGTATGTAAAATTTAATACCAAAATCTTTTGGTTGATAATATTAACAGAAAGCACTTACTTGAGTCTTAAAAGTGTCAAAGAAATTTTCATACTTTGGTTTCGACTGGTGGAGTTTGTAAACTGTTATATGCTTTTCACGTATCTCTTGTGTTTTAGCTCATATCAAGCGATTGCTTGGCTCTCCTTGACGCAATCATCCATTCATCTAAACGCAATCCGTTTCATCCTAAATATACATATGCACTCGATATTTTGCTATAGTGTGAATACCGGCCCACCAAACGGTATAGTGGTTTAGATTATAGCCTCACAGTCGTTTGATTCCTGCTTCGAATCCGGAACAGGGCATGGATGTTTGTAAGCGTCTGGCGTAGAGGCAGCCGGTGCACCTTAAATCTGTCGTGTCATAAAGTCCTCACGTTGGTTTGGTGAGAAAGTTTGGAGAGTGTGGTGAGAGTTCAGATGTTGCCTCGTTATCTGACCGTGGTTCAAAATTACGTGGCGATACACCGAATGGCTTAGGATGGGGCGGTGGTAACTAGTTGAAATACCATGGATACCGGCAGACCAGACGGTGCAGTGGTTTAGGTGTTAGCCTCAAGACATACATCTTGTTCAGTATTTCATTTTAAATATTAAACACAACAGAAAGAAAAAGTCAATGTAAAATTTTGATTTAAATCAATGTTATTTTTTAAAGAAAAATCACTTGGATTTAAATCGACATACTCTGATTAGTAATGACATAAAAAGGTGTGATTGTGAAAGTCTTCCATTTAAAATTTTCCTGTATATTTCTTTCCAGTTGAACAGAGTTGTTCCATCACATCGTCATCCGAGGAATCCACCATAATGCCCCCCATGAATAAACAACAATTTTTTTTTAAAACACCTGAAATGCGCATGCGTCGAAACCGGTCGCCTGTTTCTGCGGTGTGCGTATAATTTGTCGTCGCGTAGAGACATCGACAGAGGACTAGAAACCTGAAATCGACATCGTATCGCGTGTCTCTTTTCGGTCTCTCCGGTGTGCGGCTTGTCTAAATCTCTCGTGGCCGAAAGTCCTCACGTTGGTTTGGTGTGAAAGTTTGGAGAGTGGGGTGACAGTTCAGATGGTGCCTCGTCATCTGACCGTGGTTCAAAATTACGTGGTGATACACCGAATTGCTTAGGCTGGGACGGTGGTAACTAGTTGAAATAACATGGATACCGGCAGACCAGACGGTATAATGGTTTTGGTGTTAGCCTCAAGACCGGGAGGTTCGGGGTCAGTACATGGATGTGTGTAAGCGTATGGTGTAGACGGCTGGTGCACCTTAATTCTGTCGTGTCCGAAAGTCCTCTCGTTGGTTTGGTGTGAAAGTTTGGAGAGTGGGGTGACAGTTCAGATGGTGCCTCGTCATCTGACCGTGGTTCAAAATTACGTGGCGATACACCGAATTGCTTAGGCTGGGACGGTGGTAACTAGTTGAATACCGTGGATACCGAAATTAAAGCTGATTTAAGGAGATAGGCAGACTAATTATTAATTTGAGCAGAAAACTTTATTTGGAGACACACTGACAATTAGTTTCTATTAAACTACATAGGAATTAAGACCCATTAAAGGGAGACAAACGGGTTCAAGGATAAGAGGATGGAAAACACATCAAAGTTTAAGGGGAGATCACACACTCCATCAGTGTTTCAAATCTATTCCAGCGCGTTGCCGGACGTAGTAAAGCATACAAGGTAAAGCTGCCTTCATAATACGCTCACTTTGACAGCGCCATCTATATAAAATATTGGATAGATCTAATAATATGCCAGATGAATATTCATTATTCATTAACTGATCATTAAAAATGAAGATTTCACTTCGAAAAGCAAAAAAGTAAGTAATGCATTAAAATGTCCTTAAAACTATAATAAAGGAAAATAACTAAACAATCATACATGTTGACGAAATAATCATTTAAAAGTGATCAATAGCGATATATAGGATCAAATAGTTTCACATCTCTAAAAATATATTTGGTTTATTACAGGACATATATTACATTTACTAGACTCAATTTTCAATTTTAATACATTTTCCGCATCCGATAAATCCAAGAACTTTCCTGTCATTATCTTGTTCAAAATTCGAGAAATCATATTATTTCTACGCCAAACTTCCTGCAAATCTATAAAATTAGATTGAACAATTTTAAAGTTAATTCCGCATCGCGTAAAATATGAATAGCATCGGTAGACAATTTATACACCATAGAATAAATCATCAACAGAGCACGAAAATCTACAGATTTTATTTCTTTATACTTTTTGATGAGATATTTTATTGTTGCTGCTAATACAAAGGAGCTACATGTTATCCCAAAAAGTACACGAGTCATACCATTTCAATTTAATTTTTTCTTCGCTATGAAAATAAAGACACCGTAAAAATATCTGTTTGAATTCTTGATTCCAATTTCGAGAAAAGCTTTATTTGAGGTCTGCAAAAAAAGAGACTTCTCGTTGCCTGAAATCAATTATGAAATATAAAATGTCAGATTCAAATTTCGACCCAACATCAAACAATCATCTAAAGAATTCTAGTTTCATTCCCTGGATGTCACGTTATAAATGATGTAGCGTGATATAACTTTTGTTTGACTACCTCTTTTTACTAGAAGTGAACAAGGTAAATAATAAAACTCTGATTTCTTCTAAACTACCATTTCCATAATTCCCTATCGTAACTGCTCTTGAATTACCGAATCGAATATTAATAAAATAATCATTCATCCCTCTTTGATTTTGATGTTAGAGATTCCAAACGTTTTTGTGCAGTGCAAAAAATTATCCAACTTCAAAGTAAGTCCTGGCTTTTATACAAAATCCATGAAATACATTCGTCCTTAAATTAAAAAATCTGTTCCAATTCACTATCAAATTAATACTTCCATAGTTGAAGCACCAGAAGGTATTTTGTCTGTGTGAATCGCGACTTTCAAACGAATCTAGCTCCGAAAAATCTCGACAATTGATTTGATAAGGTTCTTAATCCTACAGTACAATATGACTCACTAAAGTTGTTTATTATATTATATAACCTTAAACTTTAAAACCAGAAACGATTTCATAAACAAGCAGGCATTTGGAGATCTTATCTGCATGTTTATATTTCATAATTTCCCACACATAAACGGCTCCAACAAACGCAGGAATTACATTTGTGAATCTTATGTTAGAAAGTTCAAAAACGTGCAAAGAAACAGCTTGGCCTTATCCCACTGCGTAAAGGAACGTAAGTATGAGTTGTTTTGACTATCATGTGAGTTTCGATTCCACTTTTGATCTTGATTCTATTCTGCATGCTAAAACTAGCAGTATCGTACAGGGTTTCTCATTTTTACGTCCAAAAGTACATACATGAAGGAATTAATGATTTGTAAACATAATTCATCAGCAATCGGTTTCGCAACAAAGGATCATTGACTTTCAGAAACTATATAAATAAGAATGGAGTGTTTGTTCGTACTTTGAATATTTTCGCCCCATTTCAAGTTTTCCATCCGTTTTGGACCCTTCTGATGCCTAATATGCCTCTTGCTCGTTTGGTGTCTGTATGAGTGTCCTCAATGCACGTTCTAACGTTTAAGATATTTTATTGATACTTTCCATACTGTAAGTATTACTTACATTCATTTAGCGACTCAACTTGGTTGCGTAAGTCTGTCTTTCCGTTCAATGTTCGATTTTGTGTTTATGTATTTGTGCAGGCATCATATAAATTCTATTCCAGATATTTGATTGAAATGTGTTTTGTTTTATACATTATCTATTAGTTTAGTGAATGCAGTATTTAACATTTCTTTATTGTTTATATTTAGATGAGTTTCATTCTAAAACACCTGCGTACGTATACTTGAATCAACCCTAATTTGGTAAGTTTAGAAAAATTGGAATGCATATTGAGTAATACGATTACTTTGATTGCTTTACCAGTATTAATAAAAAAGCAACTATTCTTCAAAAAAAATTTTTTTTTAATGTAAGTTCACCTTTATACTTTATTTATTTCAAGTCTCAGTTTTCTTCTTTGCGCAATGTAAAAGATTTGCGAATATTTGGGACAGACGATATTTTTAAACGAACGGGAATGAAACGCAAAATGGTGCTGAGTTATCCCGCCCGAGCAGTGATATTTTCTGTTTCTTTCGCTATGAATTAGTTTTTCATTTCTAAATTTTGTGCACTTTTTAGTTGTAATTTGTGGCAACTGCGAGATCAAGAGGTTAAAAGGAAGCACAAATTAATATGTTTAGAACGTTTTCCCGACATTATTTATGTTGTTTTATTTCGCAATTTTCTTTTGTTACTGTTTTAAAAATGTATTGTTTTAATAATTTTTTTTAGTCACAAGCAATACCACCACAAAGGGTTAGACTTACAATGGCAGGTAAGTCTGAATAAAGCAAATTTTAAGTGTAATTATGCCATTATATTGAAAGAATATCGCCGTTATTGTAATAATAATAATGTTTAAGAAATCCGAACTTGAAATTTTTAAACATTAAAAAATTATTTGTCATAATGACAGGAGAAGATTGCAAAAATTCAAAATGTCGCATGCCGGATTCAAGAATTCCACAAGTAAAAAAATATTGTTTCGTTGACTATGAGTGCGAGAGCACTCGCCGTAAATCGTCGTTTTTATTAATTGAGTTGCACATGAAAAGAACTTAAGAAAGGGAATTACAAATCTCCTTTAAAATCGTCTTTTGTAGTAGCACACGTAGTGTCACCTTTCGTCATTTTGTAGCTTTATCATATAGCAAGTGTGCGATGTATGTGAATTATACATGAATGGATATGCATGTGTAGGATTTGTGTCCAAAGTAAGTTGTAGAAATTATAGAGATGGCGAAAGGTGTTAAAATATTATTTTATTCTACGAAAAACGTAAGTCATTATACAGGGTGATTCATAAATAAGTACACCATTTCAACGCTCTATATAACAGTGACTATATAAGATATTTTAAGTTACTTGCAACAGAAGTGTAGGTGAATATTTCAAGTTGAGACAGTCACAGATGTTCTATGTGTGCACCTTTAGTCCCACTACACTTATCAAACCGGTAATCCATTTCCGCCGAGATGCGTGTTAAGTTATCTGAAACAGATGCAGTGACAGGGGATATGATACGATATTTCAATTCAGCTAGATCAACCGAAGAGGAGAGTTACATACGTTATCATTTACGTAGTCCCAAAGAAAAAATCGCATGGTGCAAAGCCAGGTCACACGGGGGTGACCATTGTGATAGTGGCAAGTAGTAGTCGACGGTTCGTCCAATCAATCCATCGGCGAAGAAAATGTTAATAAAGGTAATTTCGCATATCACCTGACCAGTGTGATGGCGTACCTCCAATTGGAGAATAAAGTTGAAAAACTTAATTCTCCAATTGGATGAATAAAGTTTTTGACGGCATCTGCCGTTACATTAGGTCGTCCTGACTTTGAAACTTTGTACAAACAGCCCGTAGTTTCCAATTTCTAAAACTAATCATACATGAATTATCTGGTTGGAGGTTCTTTTCAAAATCGTGATCGAGAATGCTGTTGCACAACGGTGACCGATTCCATTTTCCTCAATTCAAGAACACAAAACGTCTTCCCCGCTGCAGACGCAGCCATTTCCACTGACTAGTCACGTGATACGTTTGCAATCGCTTACGTCACTTCGCTCGGGAGGGAGACACAAATTTTATGAGTATACCTAGCTAACAGTTAGTATTTTGGGACCGTGTCTTAAACTGTTCCTGTTTTACAGCATATGGACAATTTACGTAGCTATGAATCACCCTGTATATTTTGATCGTCTCTTCAATCTAGAGTAAACCAATTCAAACCGAGTAAGGTCGGGTATTTTGTGTGTGCTAGTCTGTAATAAAATTCCAACCCTTTTATTTTCAGACCATAAAATTGTTTTTATTTTTAGAAATAGGATAACTATGAGACTGATAATGAAGGGTGTTACTTTTCAGATTTCAAACACAAATTATTTCTCTACATTTTACTTTGTGTTTATGAAATCCACGTGTTCCAATACATAAAATTCCTTTTTCCATTTTATTTTCTTGCCATGTCCTGTTTATTAACTTTCAAGTAAGAACTTTTCGATATGGGGCAAATCAACTGTCCGTAATAACCAGAAATAACTTGTAAAGTTTGCAACCATGAAATGTTTCTTCAAATGACAAGATATAGCGTTATTAGAAGAATTGGTCAGATCTTATTGGGCGATACACCTCGTCAAAATAATTTGGAGGGTTAAATCGGAACCACAAGGCTCGTGAATGCTCCGTTTTAATAAATGCATTTATGGAACTTGTCTGCATTTTGTTTCAACCATTATGCAGGTAAAAGTTATAAGAAAATTGAATTCAAAGATCCATTATGCCTCTACATACATAATCCTATATTATACACATAATTCAATATGCATCGCTAACAGTTACATTGAAAGGTAATGTTTATTTTGAAATGTACTTGGAATTCCACTGAAATTTCTAATTGACAAAAATGAGAAAGGAATGCTAATATCTCAGGTCGGAAACTGGAATGAGAAATTTGATATTATCTTATAGGGAAATAATCATTTGTGCAAACATGGAAAGTTTTATCTCCTCTGTTTATCAAGTTACTTCGCCGTCTGGAGGAATTTAATTTCCCCTTCTGTAGAATGTACCGATCTCGGAAACGCATGTAGTTATAAAGATCTTTCGACACCTGAAGCACTTTCTTCGCCTTCAAGTATCCCATCTAATGAGGGAATTTAATGACAAGAATGTATTTTTGATAAAGGAAAAAGAAGTGGATGCATGTGTGTGCTTCGCGACTGATTTATTTAGCCTTAAGACAGGTAAGATTCGTTTGAAGAACTTCGCTGGATCTTTGTTAATCATCTTTGATAACTACGCAACGCTCAAGTAACATAAAAACATACATTTTCTAAGCTCAGGTCTGCCCGAAATATTATCATATTATCCACTAATTGATACTTGGATTTGTGGAAGATTATGAGAATAAATTTTAAAGAATGTTCTCTTATACGACACAATTATCTGTTAACAATTCCACCTTTGAGGCAGTTAGGAATACATTTTTCTGAAATATTGTTTCATCAAACATCTATATTTTAAGTGTGTGGAGTATTGCAATCAATTTATGAAATATTTTAAGGTATCCAAACTCGTCAAAAATATAATTTTTGACCAAAATTCTAAAAACGTTTGTGATATTATTTGATAGAGTATTAATTTGACTTTCCAAAATATGTGATTTTTCTCTCTAAGTTAATAAGTTGCAGAGATATTAAGATTTTAATCAAGCCAGGAAAACTGGAAGTAGGTATGGGAAACACTGGAAATGACAAAAGATAAAAACCTGTAAAAATTTAAATTAAAAATTTTTTTTTTGAAAATACAATTTTAGAACGTATTTTTAAATGAAAAAAATGTTTTCTCTTTTGGAAATATTGTGAACATTTTAAAAAGTAGTGAATAGCAAAATTATCTACACAAACAGTAAAAGCAAGAGAGAGCAAACAAATACACTTCCAACTAGTTTTACTCTAAACTAATATTTATGCATTATTTCCTCACTTCAAATGTTATAGAGGAAGGTAGTAGCAAAATTAGCTCCAATTTGTTTACAATCTTGTTATCTATCTTGCTTTCCAGAAGTCCATGCTTTTTGGCTCAATTTGCATCATTAGTTACATTTCTGGAAGTAAATCTCAATTTTTGCATGTTAAAAGTAAAATTTTTTGTTTGTAATTAAATTCACTTTATTCACGAGTGGTGCTTATTTTATAATGAATAATATTTGAGTTGTAAAGCTAATTGTGTTAAGGTTCTGTTGAGAATTAAAATGTATGATCTAAATTCACATTATGCAGGCATAACATTTTTGTTCCAAGCTATGTCAGATGGGGTACACCGTTACAGAAGGAAATGGAGCACACTGTTACATATAAAATTTGTCCAATTAACAGATTACGAACAAGCATATGTTTCGCAATGTAAACTTAATTATAGTTATAGCTCCGAATTTTTCATTTAAGTTATTTAATTATAAATATGAATTATAACATAAATAAATTGGTTATTTTTCCTATAACGTTTCCACCATATAAGTTTGTATATCTTTCATGCGATGTTTACAATCTTCCTTTACATGATTAGCAGTTTTCTTTTGTTAATTCATTGGGAACATTACCAATCTAACATAATTATGTCTCCTTAAGAAATAAGGTCTTTCCCTAAAACCCCATCCCGAAACACTATACAAAAAATGACGGATGAAATGTTGGATCTTGACTAATACGCCAGTTAAAAACATGATTACAGATTAAATATTAAAGAAGAAAAAAAGCACTAAACTCTAAAATGAACGAAATTGCCAAGAAGCGAGATAAAGTGAACCTGAGACATTAGCCTACCGAGACATCATCATCAACAGAAGATGAAGATTCACCATTTTATGCTGATAGTGATAACATCTCTTTTTTCAGATTTGCAATCAGACATCGCTGCAGTCAACAACAATTAACAATGGTGATTGCGTTATAGTTTAAGAAGGACACGTTAAGGAACACAAAATTCACTCCGTTGGGGAAGTTGTGAATCAAAATAATGTTGATTTTGAAGTGTTGTAAGTAAAAAAAAAAAATGTTTCCATCTTATAAATTTTCACGAACAAAAGAAGTTTATTCATTTGAAAAATCAGAAATCTTTGCCAAGGTACCTCTCCCAATTTCATCAGGAGGAACAATGAAAAGCTGACAAGTTGATTTTCCCTGTGGATTTAATTTCCTATCAAAATCTAAAATAAGTTTACAGTTTCCTTAATCTTATTTTTTCATCTACTTTATAATTGTAAGCTACAATCATCGTTAATGTTTTCCTCATTTTTAAAGCTGCTCAATAATACGTAAACTAAGTAAAAGGGGTATTTTATTTTAAGGCATCTTAAAGGAATCGTTAAATATCTATACATTTTAAGTAAAATTAATTTTAATAAAATCCAATTATTTATATTTATTGTTGCTATTATAACATAACACTGTATCCTATGGTGTGTAACACATATTTTAATTAAAATTAGTTTAATTGTAACGTAATTAGTAAACGTTTAATTGTATAATAAACGTTAGTTTATTATACGTTTAATTTTATAATAAACGTTTAATTTTATAATAAACGTTAGGAAACGTTTAATTTTATAATAAACGTTAGGAAACGTTTAATTTTATAATAAACGTTAGTAAACGTTTAATTTTATAATAAACGTTAGTAAACGTTTAATTTTATAATAAACGTTAGTAAACGTTTAATTTTATAGTAAACGTTTAATTTTAATTACATTTATTTTTAATAAAAGCCAATTCTTTACATTTATTGTTACTACTATAACGTAACACTTTATCTCATATTGTGTGACACAGTATGCCATGGTGTGTAACACTGTACTTCGACAGTGGGGCACAGTGTTACAATGTATATTACTACCAAAAACATTAAATGCCGGAAACAAATGTCACTCTTTTTAATTTTGATGGAATGTAAGATGTATGTAAGAGATCAAATATCTCTTTAAGGACTTGGTTTGCTTCATATAGATGCATATCTTGATGCCACAGCTTAAAAAAAGAAGTGTAACAGTGTGGCCACATTCCCCTAACACGAAAAGTAATTGATGGATTTTCGTAAAACTTTGAGGTATTTTTCTTTATAATGTTGTCAAGGGAAAGAACTGGAAAAATTATGCTGAGTTGAAAAGTTTTTAAATTGTGGTCATTTATTTAAGAAATAGGACTGTAAAACTATCAAAAATCTTCTATTAATTTTAAATCGCTTGTGAAATTTTTGCTTATCAAAATATCCTGTGGATTTTAGTTAATTCCCTTGAAAAAAATGCATGTAGTTTATTTTGGAAGCATCATTTTTCAAATTAGTTGAATATATTTTTTTGTCTCACATTTTAAGTTTTTGACAAATTTCTTTAAAATTTCATACATAATTACAATTTTTACAAATTATTTATATATATTTTAAATAATTGTAGCCCAATGCTATTGTTTAATAACACTAAACATAAAAATATCATTAGAATATTTCTATACCACATTTAAAAAAAAAAGGATCCCAAACGTGTTCGGATACCTCAAACGTTCAAGAAGTAGTATCGTGGATCCGTATTTCAGGAATCCTTTATTTCTTTCACTGTAAATTTTCACTTTTGATATGAACTATATTCTAAATTTAAAATCGTACGCTCAAAAACAGATTTCTCGAAGGTTGGTTGATATAAGAAGGTTGCCGGATCCAAAAGAGGATAAGCTGCAACAAACACATGGCAGTAAAATTAGGAAATGTACTCAAGACCTTAAACTTATAGCCAGACAAATATTGAAACTAAAATACCTTAATGAGGGAGGAAGGAAATAAAAGCAGTAGTGTTTAAAAGGGGAGAAATGAAAATACAGAAGATCACTTATGTACCCTGGGGTTATGAAACCCTACAGACATAAAAAAGGTACTTGAGGGTGATTTCTCGAAGGAAAATTGAGTATTATTAGATCAGAGTGCGCATTGATTTTAAAATAACAGCTAAATTGAATGCATCTCAGTTGGAAATTGAATTCCAAACCTTTGATCAGATCTGTTCTTTAAGAAATCATAGGTTAGTACGACTTAAAAATAGACATATAAAATTGATATTTAATTGATAAACACACATATTTCCATAGGACGTACTGGAAAACTTTTGTCTTTGGGACTTTACGAAATTGAATTAGCAACTATATTATTTGAAATCCATCACAATCCGAATAAATTACTGTAATTATTACCCCTCCTAATTGTTGTCTTGACGAAGTACATCGTCACCACCAGGAGGGCTGTCCTGTAATTAGAGAAATTGACCAGATCTTGATCTCGTCATCATGAAAAATCGACAGCATCTTGATGACGTACATGAGGTGACGAATGGCATAGATTGGTCTTCACTGACGAATCCCGTTTATACCTGGGTTGAGACGACAGTTGAATCCATGTCTGGAGGCAGCGTGGTCAGAGCTAAGATTCACAGTTTGGTGTGCAGCATCACACGTCCAGAAGACCTGGTGTCATGATGCGGGGGTGCAATTGTTTAAGATGCCAAATCGCCTTTGGTATTCGTAATGGGCTCTTTGACAGGCCAGCGTTACGTACGAGAAATTATGCAGTCAGTTACTCTCCCATTCCTGAACTCCCGTTTGCATCCGCTTTTTCAACAAAATAATGCTCGAACCCATATTTCAGTCGTCGCTAGAGCTCGTCTACGAGACAATTATGTCTTACCATGTCCGGCACACTCACCCGACCTGCCCGCGATGGAGAATGTATGATATTCCATTGGACGAGATGTCACCACTCCACCCGTAACGAGTAATCTACTGGAACTACGTGACATGGTTAAAGGAGTATGAGATGGACTGCTGGACGACTTTATAAAGAGCCCGTATGACTTACTACTAAGGATCTTGGTGTGCTGTATTTATAGTGGCGGTTATACGCCACACCGAATGATACCACTTTTTTGAATTTTTCTCAATAAAATTTGCATACATCAGTCTCAAATTTCAATCATTTACTCATTTATAAGCACTTTACCAGCCTTGTGAATTTCATTGCACTCTGACAATTCCTTCCATGTGCAACTTTTTTTTGTCTTAGAGAGTGTATTACCTAATCGAACCAATCGAAAAATTAATACATTTTAACCACTACCAGACTCTATTAATATTGTTTACACTATTGTTTGATTTAACTTAGTAAAGATACAATTTTAAAGAAATTTCCAAATGCTATTTCATGGGATCGCAAATGCCTCGAATATTACAGCAAGTGTTGTAAAATGGACTATGGACTATTTCCTTGTATGCGATGGGATGGTATTGTGAAATGGGCAATATAATTTAATTCACACCTATCTTTCGTCTGCGCAACTTTACAATAGAAATTACAAGCTCTCTGGTCGAGAAAGTGATGTGTATAGGACTCCTTCAAACATTTACTATTAATAATTTAATCACTAGAACGTCTTATGTTCAGTGGACGCACTTACGTACCCCACTTAACACTAATTAAATATGTGAGAAAATTATGTAGTTTTCATTATGTGAAGAATTGATTGTTGGTAAATATATATATTTCCTTTTGTGACTGAACATTTGAAACGGTTTCAATGGAAAGCCCTACAAGTCATTGACTACATCACCCATCAGAATCTAATGTTGTTGTCGTGCGGGCCATATATGGCCCAATTGGGGGTGCCACTGCCCCGGAGGGTTGGACTTCTTCATACATGACACATCTGTTTTACAGGAAGGTCCCTTTCACCCATCCATTCACTCACTCACTCACACATATCGTAATTTAGATCCCAATCAGAGGCCGATAACACCCAGATCAGGTACCCTCAGATGTATTGATTTAGTATGGGAACATGGGGAACTTCGTGACCACGACCTATTTAACGTGCCCCAGTCATCATGAGTGAACACGACGGTCTTTAGCCAGGTCCAAGCGCCGATCTCGCAACCATCCGAATTGCAGGCTCCGCCGAGGACAGAACCCACAACCCTTCCGATGCGAGCCCGACGCTCTACTGACTGAGCCACCGCGCTCTACCAGAATCTAATTAATCTCGCTAATAACGGGAATCTCGTCATCAATACATAGCCAATTCTTTGCTGATGACAAGATCGATATATGGGCAGTTTTTGTCCAGTGACGAGTTATCTCGTCCATCAAGATCTGACCAGTTTTGTAATGATAAGATACCTCGTCGCGAGATAATAACTAGGAGACAAGTAAATTGCAATTGCACTTAGTTTCGGAAATTCTAGTCTGGTACTTCTAAAAGTTAGGGCACTGTTCCAGTGAGAAGAAACAAATATATCCCAAATCGATTTGTCGATGTATTTAAGCCCAAGCCTTCGATGGGGAAACGTCAATATATTTGTTAAAAACTTATAAAACTAGTCTTGGAGTTATCGTAGCTTGTTAAAACAACGCTGTAGAATTTGGGGTTCGTTGCTTATTACTTTCACAGAAAGAGATAAAATGGCATTGAAAAGATCAATTGGGATACTATTATGAGAGTGTTGTCTTCATTTCGTTCACACAACGTTATTATAACTCATCCAACACTTTTTATTACAATTTACACAGTCTAAGTTTATATCCTTTGTTACTCTTAGTACATAATTATTAATAGTTCTGCCTGAATTGTAAACATCCCTAATGATTGAAGCTGTCACGTCGATGGATGGATTCAGAAAATCGATAGTTTTTTGTATGTTCTGAGCCAAACACACTCACGTCAATTTACTATTATCACAATACTTACATCAATAATTTCAGCAACCACGGTTTTGCAATTGAAGTATTATGCCATAAAAGTAAGACGAGAAACCAGATTGAAGCATTAAAAGAAAAGCAGAAAGCCCGTGATAAGAAAACATTCCATCATTTTTCCGATCAATCGATTGTTTAATGATTTCCGTCGTCAAGAAATGATTTATCCGATTCAGCCATTTGATACAAGTGCCCTTCGAATTAATTCGTGTATGAAGCAATTTTTAATGAGGTACGAATACTCGGAAGTACTAAGTTCAACCAATACCATCTAAAAAATAATTTAGATTATACATTTTATTTTGTTGAATTTTATAAAAATAAATTATTGTTTGGGGTTTTCTAAATTTTGTATAAGAAGCTGAAGAAATACAACATTTTAGGAGAGAGAATAAATCGCAGTAAATTTATATTCGTGACATGTGAAAATACTGTAGAAATTTTATATCAGCATGGGACGAATCATTCTTTATATGTTAAGTCCTAGGGTAGAAGGGCTTTCGTGGTTCAGAGGGTTTAACAACTGCTCTTGCAAACTGCGTATTGTAGGTGTCACAGGTTCGCTTCTACATGGTCGTTTGTTCAACAGTAAGTTCTTTTAGTGTATTTTTCTGGTTTGTGTCAGTAAAACTTTCCATAGAAGTTAAAATTAAGAGAACTCCCTCTAAAGTCCATTAACAAAGAACGGAGCAACTCGTTCATAATACATTAATAGTGCTTGAAATAAAGGAAGTGGTTTGGTTTTTATTCACGCTATTTTACAATCAAGGATAGTACTTGTAGTGTATTCAAAAATATATTTAATTTTAATATTTGATTGGTCAACCCATATGATTAATATGAGGAGGGGGGGGGAGGGCGTTTACTAATCCATTCCCACTGATACAACACAAAAAGGTTTTACGATTGTTAAAGTAAGGTCAGTAATTACATCGCACCCCGGCAAGAAAGTGAAACAACTCAAAATTAGATGTTTAGATAAACATCAACTTAAAATAAAATAAAAGGAATCAACTTACTATAAAACTTATATTGAAATGGTATAAGCTTCTTTGAAATTTTAGGTAAGTATTTATAGTGGTAACTTCTATTATATTCAATAGAATAATAATATAACACGCTGGGCATCTCATAAATTTTTTTCAACTGCATAACATCACAATTTTAATTTTTTGACTTGTGTCACTTTTTTGCCGAGGTGCGATTTGTGTAATGTATCTGGTTGATCGGTTTGGTTTTTTGGCACAATGCTCATATTTAGCCAACTTGCGCCAAACAAAAGTTAGACAACAAAATATGTAGACATTCATACACAACCGAGAAACGTTTTACTAATGCAAGAGAAAAATTTACACCCGGATAAGATACAGGTATCGCACCTTTGACACCTGCACTTCTCAAATTACTGGCGCAATAAGAAATGTCTCCGAGCCACTATGACCACATTAAATGTGTCTAAAATACATAAATTTACATTGATGCTTAATGAAATAGACAACATGCGTCAACATGTTAAAATTTTAATTGGAGTTGACAAGTATCTTACTTTAATTAAAAGTAATATAACTTTTAATTCACACAAATTAACAAAATGTTAAAACCTAAGCTAACAAATTTCGCCCCATTTTAGTCTTTAATGCATCAAAATTTAAGTGAATGGATCAACACATTCAACAGAAAACCTCGGTCGGGTGGTCTGTTGACTGGTACAGTTCACTAAGTCATTCTTCTTCTCAAGTCGGTTAGATATCTTCTTCAAAGACATCTCGTGAAGGAACTCGAGAAACACTTAAACAAATGAATTGTTTTTTACTTCGTATCTTATTTTAATGGTGGAAGTTCCATAAATAGCCATGTTGCGACAGTGACATACAATGTCAAATAATGCAAACGCACTCTCAATGAATAGTTTTCCTGACACAGAAGGGAAAAATACATCCAGGGTGAGTAACATAAATTGAAACAACGCTACCTGGAACACGTACGTTGCTAGAGCAATGAGCTGAGAGCCACGAGTATTGTTTGGTTATTATTAAATAAGTTAATAGATAACTCTTCTCTTAATAACTGAAAACTCGAGTCAATACAATGTGTAATAATCAATTGCTATAAATGATACAATTATAATTTTTTTTATGCTTAGAAGTTGCGATAATTCCCCCTCGTTTTCTCAGAATTATTTTTTTGACTGTGGGTTCCAGTTGCACAAGCTTCAAATATTACTTTTGCCGACACAGTAAAATACCGATTATCCGAGTTTCCGCTTTAACCGAGCTATCCAATATTTCTAGGATTTTTTTGGTTCTACATTTTACATTTTTTAAAATACCGAAAAAAATTCTGAACTTGATCTGATAAACACACAGGAAAACGAAACGAAATCCGTGACTGGTTAAACGCTGACGAACAACATAGAGTACAAATAAAATGATCGTCAATAAGGAAAATGAATCTAGCAATGATGATGAAAAAAGACAATGTCGATGAAAGTCGACATATGAAAATCTCCCATACAGATGAACTAAAAGCTATCGAAAGTGCTATTGAATATACAGAACAACAAGCAACGACACCAGCAATCCCGTTATCCTTAAAAAATGGCGAAACATTGCTGCTGAAAAACGCCAAAGTTACGTAAAACTAAAAGCAATTAAGGATCTATTTAAGTAAGAACTCTTTAGTTACCGTAACAATATTAATTGCATGTGGTGTATTTGAATAACTTTTTAAACATACATTTAACCTTTAACTGCTGTCATGGGTCTCACAGACCCCGATTCATTTTTGACAGGTCGTTTCCACTCCTTAAAGTGAATATTGATCCCTGTCCTATTCAATACCTTCCTACAACGTCCAACAGAAGCCACATTCCAAGACTGGTTTGGCTGCCCCAACTATTTCGTGTTTTACACTATTTGCATTTCCCACGTGGTATCTTAGACCCCCTTCACAGCATTTGCGTTACCGTTCTAGTTGAATGAAATCGTCTAAGTTGGAATAGGGAATTTCGACAGAGAGCCTAAAATGGTAACAAACTTTACTAAAAAACAACCTGTGTATCTTACACAAAAAGAAATTCAGGATTTTGTTGATAATTGGTCGGAAATAGAGTACTGGGATAGTGAAATTTCGGATAGTATTATTTAAAGCGAACACGAAACGGATTCGGAAATTTAGGCAGATGAAGAGGAAGACATTTCAAGTGCGTCTTCACAAGAATTATACTTTTACGGAAAAAATAACTTCAAATGTGATGCCGGGATAAAAACTTAATAGTGCCGTTAGAACACCAAAACACAACATAGTTTTACAGTTTCCACGGTTGAAACGTCCTGCAAAATTAGGTCGGGATGCTGAGCCTGAAGAAACATGGAATCAACTTAGCTTATATAGTAATATAAAATGTATTTCATGTTAAGAATTTAATTATCTAAATTTAAAATGTATAAATAATAATTATCTAAAGAATATTTCGTTAATATATTACATTAATCAATTTTGTACGCACTTTAGTGAGCGAGGTTTGAAAGACCCCTCCGCACTAGTTACGAGACTGTTTGTGACACAGCAGTTAAGGGTTAAAGCTACACAATTTATTTGATTTACAATTTTCTCTTTAACCGAGTTTTTCGGTTATCCGAGTTTGTCTTGGTCCACATTAACTCGGATAATCCGGACTCTTCTGTACTTTCACAGTAAAGTAGGACTTATAATCGCCATACTTACCGATCTTTTCTATGCCCAAAAGAACCTCACACTGGCAATAGCATCGCAATACCTTCCCATCGACAAAATCGATAGAAATCTCACCCTTGATATATCCATCCCGACCGAGAGCATACATAACCAGCTTTCTTTTTCACCGTTCATTCATAACGTGGTACAAGTATCAGCACATCTACTTGATAAATAACACCCTCCCGGAGCGTCGTACATCATGCTTTGTATGATCTATATTACACCGGCGAGTATCATCATCTTTCACCCACCGTTACACTTGAGTCTTCTGCTGAAATTTGCTGACAAAGGATCAAGAATTAATCTCATTAGAACAGTGTGGTCGTTAATCTTCCTCCCTAGTGACGAGTAATCCTGAGTATTATCATATATCGGAAGCAGATAAGTATTATCTTCGCAAGTTTTATTTTTTCACCTAACGCCTCTGGTCTAAGTATTGCAGAAAAATTAAAATACAGGAGACAAGGGATAATTTGGTCGTTTTGTATCACATGATGATAGGACTCTACTGCGCATAAAATTTCCCTCTTTTATTGCTTTTTATTGGAGGGGATGGGCTAATTTTTGAGGTTTAGAGGAAGGATGGATCCTTTTAGAGGTATTTCGCCTTTTAAGTGGCACATGAATATTCAAAGACACTTCTGCCTCGTATTTTGTTACGGAAGGGCTTAAGCACGAAATCGCTTAAGTCTAGCGCTCCTCGGTTATTTAGTACTTTTTCTAATGAAGGGGTAATTTTTATGTCCGTAATCATAAAGTTTTGTTGTAAAGGTTGTTCCAAAGGAGGTGTGTTGGAGTTTAGGAGGGTGTTATTTTGTATTTTGGTTCAAATAAAAATTTCAAACGAATTATAAAATCATTCGAAACCAAGATTTAGTTATTATTTATTCAAGTCTTTAAGCCTTTGATACATGAAATAGAATTCCGAAAAATTATTTTAATTCTCAATGTTAAGCAAATCATAATATATATATATATATATATATATAAGTAATCCTGAAATCCTGATTTAAAAAAGACTAAGGTTTTATTATTATGTTGTCAAATAACATTTGTATTTGATTCTGCGTAGTACAGTAACCCAAACAATCATATAAAACTCTTGAATGAAATTGAATTATAGTGCGTTGTGTTCATTATTTATTTATCGGTCAAAATTAAAAGAAATACTCTCAAAAGCCCGTGAATCAACCTCTAAATTTTCGATTTGCAAACCTTTCACTGCATGTTCTAAGGTCTAAGGTCTATGCAGCTAGCCACCATTCCACCATTCGTAATCCATGTGCATAATGTGGTTATATTCTGTCTTAACCCTCCAAATGGTTTTGACGAGATATCTCACCCATCAAGATTTTAAGCAATTTTGCTAATGAAGAGGCCATTCCAGTAATTTATTATCCAGACTCATCCAGTTAAGATAGCGACGACATTTTTATGATGATGATATCTAGATCTAGTCATTTTTCTTCTAATGATGAGATATCTTGTCCGTTATGATGATCTGTTGAGTTTATTTAGTGATGAGATACCACATCGAGACAACCCCAGGAAGGTTATCAAATAATATTTTTAAGTATTAACCTCATGGAACCCCCTGATTCATTCAAATGCGATAGTTATATCTATTAAAAGATTGATCACTTTTTAAACGTCTGAGGGCTCGCATAAACATGCACCCTACAGTCTTCCATGAATGGTTTCAAACCTGTTTTGAACTGCTTGACCAATATAATCTTTCTTAGGATTCTTTCAACCTATTACTGTTTTTTTAGTTTTTATGTATTAGGGTAAAAACAATACTAAAATATTGTGAAGTCTTGTGATGTTCAGAGAGTTATAGGTGATATTTTAAAAATAATTTTTTTTATGTACGGTATCCATGCTATTTATATTCTAATATTGTGCTGTTACATTTTTTTGGAAAATCGTGTATTTATCAATAAAGATATTTTTATTTTGTAAGTACAAAATTCGAAGGCATTTATTTTAAAATATAAGAATCGTAAGTTCCACCCATTAGAAACTGTCTAACCGAATATTTAAATTGTTAGAAATAAACACTAGTCATATTTTTTTTTCTTTCTAATGGCGGACACATTTTGACCTAAGTCATTGGCCACTACAAGGCCGGAAGTTATGGCCACTTGTGAAGGAGCACCCAGTGGGAGGACCATCATTGCCCCAAACAATTTATCCTTCGTAATTTTGAACCATGTTCAGATGACGAAGCAACACCTGAGCTGGTATACGCTTACAAACATCCATGCCCGATCCCGGATTCGAACCGGGGAGCTTCTAATCTAGATCTAGAGGCTAACACCTTAACCACTATACCGGTTGGTCGGCCTAGTCATATTTCAAACCTACTTATTTTAATTTGTATAACTTAGCTGGTTTATTGTTATATTTAATTGTTAAGTCTTAACAAAATAATAAAGTTCACTTAAATCATATCTCCCCCTCAAACAATCATAATTAAATATCTACCTAATATGATAAATAACTAGAATATACAAGATAATCAACTTTGTAGTAGTTCGTAAACGTTTTTACTATCAAATCAAGCGACCCGCCTGTTATTTCTTTTACAACATGCAACCAACACGCCACAACTTAATTCAAATTAACACTGTTTCCATTACATTATTAAGAGATATCAGATCTCCAATTACCTGCGCATGAAAAACACGAACACGCAAATCGCAATTTTGATTCAACCGCAATGATTTAAGATTTTACACCTTTTAGTAATTATCATAAAAGTTTGGTTACCTGAAGTGGCGTAGTTTTTATTTTCTTCTCCCTCCGAAAAATAAGAAAACCTAATCAACGCAAGGCAAACTTTTCAGCGAACATTGATAAAGAATTCCTACCCAAGATAAATAAAATAAAAAAAAAGCGTGTATTCTCCATCTTCTAAAACAAACCCCGAACGCAAAAACAACAAAAAAGATTAAAATATGTTTTCTAGTTAATTAAGCAACATGCCCAAAATGTGTGTGATTTATTATTGCTTTATCTGGAAAGACTTTTTTTCAGTTCCCTTTATAATACTCATGGTTATTTGGGGGAACGAGTATTATTTTTCTTTCTTCTCTTGTGTAAGAATTAAAGATTCCGTGTAGTAAAAGTAGAAGTAATCAAAAGTTCAGGTTTTTCCTTTCTTCATTATTTATCAAACGAAACAAAGATCGTGCTGCAGTGCTCGAATTACATTGTGATACTTTTCGATGTTTTCGTTTTAGAACACAAAGGAACCGCGTTTTTTGGGCGCTGTGTCCTGATTATTTTTTAGCTATTGGTGGAATATTTTTTTTCGCAGAATCTGTTTATAGGTTCTAATTAACGAATACGCTAGGAAGGATGTAATTACGAGCTATGCTAATGCTTCGACCGAATTGATTATTATATTGTTCTCAATTATTTTAGAATAGAAATAACGTAAATCAGCATTGTTCCAGTTTAGTAAAGAAGAAATGAATTATTGTCTATTTGCATTCGATGCCTGTAGTTTCTGATGTAAAGGTAAAATAGTGAAAAGAAAAGGGCCGGTATTTTATATTTGAGGTAGGATATTAATTTGAACATATGTAAACATGGAATAGCAGATGCTTTATACATTAGTAAAGATTGTTTAATAAATGATATTGTGGGAAATTAGTATTCCATCTGCGTGAAGAACTACCATGGAAGAAGGAACACGATTGGTTCATTAATTTGAATTAGATACGTATTTGAATACTAATACCAATTGTTTAATTTTTGTATCTCGAATGAATTTAATATATGCAATGGGAATATTAAAACGAAATGTCATTCGAATATCTATATAAATAAGAATGGAGTGTTTGTTTGTACATTCAATATTTTCGACCCATTTCAAGTTTTCTATCCGTTTTGGACCCTTTTGATGCCGAATCCGCCTTTATCTCGTTTGGAGTCTGTCTGTCTGTCCGTCTGTATGTTGTGCCCTATACACGTCCGTCTTGTGTGTTATATAGGCATCACATAAATTGTATTCCAGATATTTGATTGCAGTGTACTTTTATTGTATACATTATCTATTAGTTTAGTGAAGGCAATATTAAACATGTCTTTATTGTTATATTTAGATGAGTTTCATGCTAAAACACCTGAGTAAGTATACTTAAATCAACCATAATTTGGTAGTTTTGGAAAAATTGGAATGTCTATTGAATATTACGATTACTTCGATTGCTTTACCAGTACTGCTGAAAAAGTAATTATTCTTCAAAAATTTATATTTTTTAATGGAATTTCAGCTCTGATACTTCATTTATTTCGAGTCCTATCTCTGTTCTTTGCGCAATGAAAACGATTTCGAAATATTTGAGACAGACGATATTTTTCAACGAAACGAGAATGAACAAGATTGCGTGAGCAGTGATATTTTCTGTTTCTTTCGCTCTGAATTAATTTCCCATTTCTAAATTTTGTGCACTTTTAGTTGTAAAGTTTGGCAACTGTGCGAGATTAAGAGATAAAAATGAATCACAAATTAATATCTTTAGAACAATTTTTCCGACATCTTTTATTTTGCTCTATCTCACTGTTTTCTGTTTTAAATATTTATTATTTTAACAAATGTGTTTTCCTTCTCATCACACGCAACAGCACCACAAAGTATTAGACTTAAAAATGTTAGGTAAGTCAGTATAAATTTTCAGTAAATTTTAAGTGTAGCTATGCCATTATTTAAAGAATAATGCCGTTATTGAAAGAATAATAATGTTTAAAAATCCAAACTAGAACTTTTTCCAACATCCAAAAAATTCGTCGTAATAATGACAGGAAAAGATTTCAAAATTTCACAATGTCGCATACCGGAGGCAAGAATGACACAAGTAAAAAAATATTGTTTTGTTGACTATGAGTGCGAGAGCACTCGCCGTAAATCGTAATTTTAATTAATTGAGTTGAACATGAAAATAACTTAAGAAAGGGAATTCCAAATCTCCCTCAAAATCGTCTTTTATAGTATTAACCTTAGTATCACCTTTCGTCATTTTGTAGCTTTGTCATACAGCAAGTGTGCGATGTATGTGAATTATACATGAATGGATATGCATGTGTAGGATTTGTGTCCAATGTAAGTTGTAGAAAATATAAAGATGGCGGAAAGTGTTAAAATAAATTTTTATTCTATAAAAAACGTAATTCATTATATATTTTGATTATCTCTTCAATCTAGAGTTAACCAATTCAAACCGAGTAAGGTCGGGTATTTTGCTAGTCATTTTATAAAAGTGGTATTAAAGAGGTTTGGAATTATTTTTCAGAACTTTCTTCCTTTATTTATATTAGTTTCAATTTATTCATCAATGCAATATGCGGGACCTTTTTCAAAGCTTTACACTCGATGTGTTTCTTTTAAATTTTTGTTGATTGAGAATAGACATATTAATTTATTTGATAAGGGTATTTTTAAACAATATAATTTATCATTGTTATTTGTAAAGAAAGTACACGATATGAATTGTTTTGTCTCACATTTTTATTTGCAATTCTCAACGTTGTATTGAAAGTTCCTAATGGCATGAATGTAATTTTTTTACTGTGACAGAGATATTAGTTTGGATATCAAATGACAAAGAATGGAACAGATGAATAATTTTATCTGTATGTCAGAAACACTTTTACAAAAGAACGTGAATTTACCTAATGTTTTGTTCCATGTGTGACATTACATCTCACTGTTTAATTAAAAAATTGTGACCCAAAATAATCGAAAAAATTCGTATTATTCATCAGCAACAAAGAAATTTAGTACACAAAATCCTCTGTATCAGATATGAAAGTGGTTAATTCTTAGGTGACAATGGTCGTCAAAGGTACAATTATTTGTTTTAAAATATTGATTATAATGAGGCTCAAATTCAAAATAATTTTAAATACACATGTTTTTCCTAATGCGAAAACTCACGTTGATATACTACAGTGATCAAAAAGTACCCAGAATGATATCATGAAACAAAAGGTATCAATTTATTGGTCTAAATTTATTACATCTCCTTCAAAATAATCTCCCCTGACTTGAATGTACGCTGCCAACGTTTTATTAAATCCTCAAAACATGCCTTAAAGTCATTTTCATGAAACACCTTCAGGTTTCGTATCGAAATTTTTTGTTTGCATACACGGACCAACGGTTACCACGAAGAGGGAATTTCACCCGTAGAAATAAGAAAAAGTTACACAGAGTCATATCTGGTGAATACAGAGCTTGTAAAGCAATACATGGTGAATGCATTGTCAAAAAATTACGAATAATAATGGTATTGCGAGAAGGCGCACTATCATGGTGCAAAACCCATGAGTTATCTGTCCTCAATTCAGGTCTTTTTCGACGAATTGGTACACGCAACGGCCCAAAACACTCAAATAACAATCTTTATTTAACCGTCTGGCTAGTTGGTAGAAATTCATAATGCACAACACCACGACAATCAAAGAAAATAGTCAACATTACTTTGATTTTTGACCGACATTGACGTAGTTCTTTCGGTCTAGCTTCACCTTTCAAGTGCCATTCACTTGATTGTTGAGCTGTTTCTGTATCAAAACCGTAGATGCAAGTTTCATCAACGGTAATAATGCCTTTTAGAAAGGAATCTCCTTGAGAAAGCATGTCTCAGGCCACTGCAACACGTTGTTAATTTTGGAACAAATTCAAAGTTTTTGGAACAACTCGAGAAGCAACGCGTCGCAAACTTAATGATCTTTTAAATTAGCTAGAAAGGAAACCAATGATATAAGAACTTGTTCAATAATATCTCTTATTGTTAAACGACGATCATTAAGCACTAATTCTCTGACCTGATTGACATGTTGATCATAAGTCGAAGTGGATGGTCTAGTACATCGCGAATCATCTACGACGTATTCTCTACCTTCTTTAAACTTTTTATACTATTCAAATACTTTTGTTTTCGATAAACAATCGTCTGTAAAAGCTTTGTGAAACATTTGAAATGTGTTTGTAGCAGAAATTCCACTGTAGAAACAAATTTTACCAATGGTATAAACCTGCAATTCTTAATTGCTTTTACTAAGCACATATTCAATAATATTAACCAATATTCGATCCCTACATGTCGTTTTGACAACAGTTCTCGTTCATCACGACCTGGTAGATTTTGTTAACTATGTGATATCTCGTCATGGATATGCTAACGATTCTTTGGTGACAACGAGATCATAATCTGGTTAGTTTTCCTGTAATGACGAGATACATTGTTCATCGAGACCTGGTCAGTTTCGCTTCGAGACAACCCACAAATAATGTTACTTAACCCCAATTCAAGACCTAAATTGAAAGCAAGGATTTTTATTATAATTCCAATGTACTAGCAACTTTGAATCGTCAAACGCGTGTTTCTCCTTACAACTACTATGCCAGACTTTTGATACCTTCGTCAAATAAAAGCCCAACTCAATTTATTCTTATAACTTATTATCCACACCAATATTTCAAACCGATCTGGCTAGTCATATTGTTTGTACAAAACACACAACCACAGTTCCATAAGAGATAGATGGAAGTTTCCTCCCTCAAATCTCTAAGCAGTTAATACAAATAATTCAAGATGAACGAAAGCTAATACCTAAAATTAAAGCCCAATTTTCATGATAATGTTAATTCCATGCATCGTCGAATCTTAAAACGAGTTTTTACCCAAATAACTACCCTGCAAGGCCCGTGTTACCTTAATCTCACACACACACACACACACACACACACACACACACACACACACACACACACACACACACACACACACACACACACACACACACACACACACACACAAAAAGGCCTAATTTACTTCATAAATTCCATATCTTATCATCCACACTGATGTTATTAACCGAGCTGTTTAATCACAAAGCACCTAACCCAGCTCGATAAGAGAAAGCTCTGAAAGTTTCCTCCCATAGATCTCCAAGCAGCCAGTTAAGATTATTCAAGATTAACGAAACCTAATACCTAAAATTAAAGCCACGATTACAATGTTAATTCCATGCAGCGTCGAATCTTAAAACGAGTTTTTTTCCCTAATAACTACCCTGCAATACCCGTGATACCTTACTCACAAAAAGGCCTAATTTACTTCATATATTCCATACCTTATCATCCACATCGATGTTATTAACCGAGCTGGTTAATCACAAAGCACCCAACTCAGCTCGATAAGAGAAAGCTCTGAAAGTTTTCTCCCACAAATCTCTAAGCAGCCAATTCAGATAATTCAAGATTAACGAAACGTAAAATTAAAGCCAAAATTTACATAATAATGTTAATTTCATGCAGCGTCGAATCTTAAAACGAGTTTTTTTTTCCAAACAACTACCCTGATGGCTCGTGATACCTTACTCAAAAAGGCCTAATTTACTTTATATATTCCATAGCGTATCATCCACATCGATGTTATTAACCCAGCTGGTTAATCACAAAGCGCCCAACCCAGCTCGATAAGAGAAAGCTCTGAAAGTTTCCTCCCACAAATCTCTAAGCAGCCAATTCAGATAATTCAAGATTAACGAAACCTAATACCTAAATTAAAGCCACGATTTACATGATCATGTTAATTCTATGCAGCGTCGAATCTTAACACAAGTTTTTCCAAACAACTACCCTGAAAGACCCGTGATACCTTACTCAAAAAGGCCTAATTTACTTTATATATTCCATACCTTATCATCCACATCGATGTTATTAACCGAGCTGGTTAATCACAAAGCGCCCAACCCAGCTCGATAAGAGAAAGCTCTGAAAGTTTTCTCCCACAAATCTCTAAGCAGCCAATTCAAATTATTCGAGATTAACGAAATCAGAGCGTAGATGGAGCTTGAACTGTGGCCTATGCACGAGGAGTCTTAATCCCTAAAGTAAATACTAGGCTTAGGATTCCACCGACTGCTAACAACTTCGAGTTGACAGTGTTTGTTTCGGATTAGGCGTAATCCGCAACCAGCAAGTCATTGCGTCGTCTCGTTGTGCTCCCTGAGCAATCGCTCGACATTAATCCCGGGAGTAGGGAAAAAATAAATAAAGGGATGTCATTATTGGAAGACTAATGGATTTCATCCCCATGAATGAAGGAAATGATCCCTTAACATTCTCTCCTGCTACGTCGGCGTTGTGGTTTGATATCGTAAAACGATACCTAACGAGGTAATGTCTATAGCGCGACGTTATTTTGGGGATTTGTAGCTTTCATGTTCTTTTGCAAAAAAACAATATTTAATCACCTTTATTCACGAGTGGTGTTTACAGCCATTTTGTTCCAAGATGAATAGATATACCTGGAGACAGGAAAGCTTTTGCCTTTATGAAGTATAGTTTATGTACTAAAGGTGTTCAACCGGTTGATTTAAAAAAACAAAAATTCCGTACAACACTAAAATTAGTGTTTGAATCAAATTTGTTGTTCAGTTTGTGTTTATAACTACGTCATCAAAGAATTAAAGCATTTAATTTCAAGTTAACATCCACACTTTAAAAAGTACTTAATTTGAAAGAATGAAAAACCATTTAACTCAAAAATTTTGAAACTTCCAACTACTTTTGCTTAAAATATAACAATTAAAAGTTTTATGTTTCCTTAAAATGAAAAGGATATATTTATATCCTTTACTACTAAATAATTCTAAGATATTAAAAAATTAAATACTTGGAAATAAAATTAAAGTTTTGCATTTTCGACAGTATTTATAGATTAATTTTTCTATTTTTAAGTGCTACTTATATATATATATATATATATATATATATATATATATATATATATATATATATATATATATATATATATATATATATATATATATATATATATATATATATATATATATATATATATATATATATATATATATATATATATATATATATATATATATATATATATATATATATATATATATATATATATATATATATATAAAACATTACTTCGAATAATAAAATATATTGTGACAAGGAAATATTTCTGATTTTCATTTGTTGTGTACCGTGGTAATAAAAAAACGAAGGCAATAAATACGGATGAAAAATGTTTATATTGCATATACATATCAAAATAAATATGCCCTCCAATAACTATTTTTATACTTCCATGTCTCTCTTAAAATTCGTGAATTTTACTATTTGCCAAAACTTAATAACTAGTTTTTCTAGTTGTAGCGCAATTATAATTTGTAAGAATATTTTATCCTTAGTACTAAGCATCATGTACTTTAGAACAAAATGTGAAAAACCCTTTACATTAAAACAGTTATTTCAGTATAAATAGCTTGGGTCTTTCGGTACACCGTAGTGAACGCTCAGGCATATATGAACCTTAGTCTATAAGAATTGCTTCACAGAATAACGAGTTGATCAGGACGAAATCCATAGGTTATAACACACATATAAACACAATGCTGTAATCAATCTCAGAAATCACTAACGATCACCGGGCAGAAATAAATCACCACTGACCTCCCCAGAGCGTGAGGGTGGAGAACTGGTACTCTGCCTCCGTTGTGCCAGCGTCGTTGTGGGCAGTCATGAGGAGCATGTAGTGACTGGCTGGGGTCAGATCGGTCACGGTGACAGTCTTCTGCTCGGGCAACACGTTGCTGGACAGAAGAATCCACTCGGGCTGGTTAACTGGCTTGTACTGGACAGCGAAGAAATTAATCGAGCATCCGCCACTCTTCCAGCTGACAAGGCGAATGATGATAAATGTGGAATTGATCGTTAGAAGGGATTCCCTCACTGGTGCAACGGGTACTGGAAGAAAGGAGAAGGGTTGGATCTTGTACTGATGTAAGTACATAAGCAATGCAAATTCAGAGCTCGAGTAATTTACTAACGCTCCAATTCGTTTCAACGAGATATCTCGTCAATCCAGGTCTGACCAATTTTGCTAGTGATGAAATATCTCTTGAAGATTTTAACTATATTTTATGACGACAAAATCAAGATATGGGCAGTTTTATCTCTTATGACTGACTGGTCCGACTTGCTAATGACGGGAAACTGCGTCCGGCAAGATCTGGTCATCGTCGAGACAATCACTAGGAGGATTAGTCCTTCTAGTGTATGTCTCTAGTTGGTATATCGTCATTAGTAGAAAACTGCCAGATCGTGATCTTGTCATCATAAAATAAATTGGAAATACCTTGATGACGAGATACCTCGTCAAAAGCAAAATTGGTAGGGTTTTCATGAACGAGATGTCTCATCGAAACCACTTGGAGGGTTAATGAGCTGTGGACTGCACCTAAATTACCAACCCCCGTAGGTTGACTCACCAACTTAAGATTGCTAAGCATTCTTTTTTGGTTCGATGTGCAAATTGTATTGGCTTGAAGTGAATGTACACTAGCTAAATCCTCAACACCATTCATTCTTCTATTAAATATACTGGCCGATGAGCAATTTTCCACAAACACTCCTCGCCATTATGTTCACTGCCTCTGACACACCCATGCTTGGTTGGACTAGGATCTATTTCTATTCACTCCGATCATATTTGGGCTTGGTCAAATACGGACTTGGGGGGAAACATAATTTTTAACTCGATCATCTTTCTGTCAGTTTAGAGGTAGAGGTAGATATAATCTTTAACGATGTAGGGTCCCTCCGCACAGAAAGATCCCCTAACTGAGGAGTGATACATTCTTTCAGTATTGCTGACTCAATGCTGCCATTGATGGATTCATTTCAAAACCTCTGCTTGAACGCCTTTTATTCGCATTCTCTTCCTGGATTCTGTTCATTTGTTGAATTGAAACAGACGCATGATGGTGCCAATCAATGCTAATTCTTCAAGCAGTGTAATTAAAGGGAAGGTAGTAGATGAACTTACGTCGCACTGGAGAAATAACACTTGCAATTCATGACGGTCCGGGACAAACCCCGACAGATAAGGTCCAAGAAAGACACTTCGCGATTCGGAACCACTGTCACATGATGAAGTCAACACCCGAGCTGGAACACCACTCTCCAAACTTCACCACCGCATAGGACGTTTGAAGTCACGACATATTTAATGTGGTGCAGATTCAATTTACGCGAGGTCTGAAGTTGGATTGTGTTTCGAAAACTGAACCCTCCAGGCGCTAATCGACGACTCATCCAAATGTGTACTGCGTCTCTTATGAGAAGGAATTTGGTTGCTTGCAGTAAATATCCCTTAGTAAAATTTGCTTTGAAATTCCAAGAAACATTTTATTTGTGTTTTATGTGAGAAACCACTAATTCCCACAATTACGAAATAATTAATTACAAATATCAATCATTAAACTCACGCATTTTGATAGACGGGATTTGAAAAGTTTCATGAAAATGTTTTAACTCCTTTGCTCAAAAATCAAAATCAAATCTCGGATTGTTTTCAAACCCGTCTGTTTTCTATCTTTATTGGGCCGAGGTAGCAATTTGAAGGTAGCAGGTATTTTAATTAATGTCGCACTGGAGCAACACAACGGGCTATTGGTTATGGTCCGGGATCAATCCTCAAAGGAAATAATCGAAGACAATACCTAGTAATTTTTGAACTTTGGTCAGATGACGAGGTAACACCTAAACTGGCACTATCCTCTCCAAATTTAAACATCACTCTAAAGTGAGGACATTTGTGGCTACCATGGATTAAACGTGCGCTAGCCTTCTTTGTACACGATGCTGTTTGATTGAATTCGTACTCGCAGCTCTCCGATTGCTAATCCTTTTCTACTATTTCAACTTAGTAACCGCAATCCTAGGTCCATTGGAAGAGCCACATAGCAACAAGAGGGTTGCGAGTTCGAAACTAGATTTTAGCCAAAATACCGTCGTATAAAAGGGGGTTGATGCACGTTCAATTGATCTCAAGTGCCCTCAGGTTGGGGTGGTATGGGAATTTGGGAAGGTGCCAGCTCAGTTGTTGTTTTAATCTTCTGACAATGGTTCAAAATTACGAGGATGTAGCGTCACTGTTATGTATCTTAAAGATCCAACACACCAAACTCAACGAAAATATAAATATAATTTCAAGGAAAACAGATTACACGGAGTTATAGCAACAGTGATTACACGGAGTTTTTGCAACAAGAATTACACGCCTTTTAGACAACCGACCTAGCACGCCGTAGTCAGAGATCATAGGACCTGTGCACACATCCAGTTTTTCAGCGTTCGGCACCGCTGCGGCAACGTAAGTGCGGTCTGAGATTTATTAGATCTAATGGAGCAATGCACACATGCCTCCGGCGACGCTCGTCCATCTTGCGTGCAATTTGTACAGCAGTTCCCCTCGGCGCCGCTGCTCGCCGCACATGCGTCTCCGGTGTGAAGTACCTTATTTTCACATACAAATAGAATATAAATAATAATTAATAAATGGCTGTTTCCAGTAACGTCTATTTTTTGTTTCAAAAATACTTTTTATTTACACCAAGTAAGCGAAATAAACACGTTTTCTTCGATAGAATATTAATCGCAAATGGCGCGAAATGAGTACTTGCGTCATGTCACGGTAATGTGTGCATAGTTGGACTCCGGTGCCGCAGCGGCACCGCACGTTGAAAAATCGGATGTGTACATCCGGTCTTAATCTACCCCCTCTTAATCAACTGATAATTTCAAGGGCTAACACTACAGATGCGTTGTCCTTGTATCATTTTCTTCGGGAACCTTTGCCAATGGCCCGACGTGTTTCTGCAATGTAACGTTAATTAACTACCTACCTTCTGATAACGATTGCAAAAAGTGGAGGGCGATAAGTTACACTTACCTGTTCCTTCAGTTCTGGCGGATATAACATCACTAGGCTGACCCCTTCCGGCTACGTTGAAAGCAACCAAATAAAATTGGTACCGCATTCCGCATTGGAGATCATAAAAGACATAATTATTTCTTTCTTCCGATAACTGCACTTCTTCCCACTCCGGGGCTTCAGATTTTTGGAACAAGATAAATCCTGCGAAGAAATGAGTATTTTTTTGGTATGAAGAAATATAATCGATACAATTTAAAATGACAGATTTATTTCTTTCTTGCCCAAAAAACGAATTAATAACGATGTTTTTCCCCCTAACGTCTAGAGTATGTGATTTAGATAATAATTTATACATTTTTTATTTCAAGTGACTTTCAACCTTACCCAATATAATTTAACTGAAACTCATTCAACCCAAAAATATGTTTTTTTTTTCAGTCAATGTGAGGGTTGTTGGTAAAGTGCAAAATACTAACTACTTGCTCAGTTTTTTAATGACTCTGGCTTTCTCAGAGGCTTGTGGCGATCAATGTTTAAATCATGAGTTTGATGTATTTTGTTTAATAATGTCTTTCAGGTCATATTTTGGTAAAATAAAAGTTATGTTGATGGAATTTTAACTGACATTTTTGAAAACCTGATTGTAAAGTGTTCTGATGTCCTACGTTCAGAGAAATATGTTTTGACACTTCAAGTGGTTTTGGCAAGATTTCTCGTCCAACAAAATCTGAAAAATTGTGCTAACATCAAGATTGCTTGTCAAGATATCACCAATTCTCTGTGTTAACGAGATCAGGATCATGGCAGTTTTTTTTTTCTAATTACGAAATCTCGTCCATTAATATCTGTTCAGTTTTAATGATGACAATGTCGAAACAACCGCCAGAATGGTAATAAAATTCTGTATATATTAAATCAAGTCTTTCGAATCTTATTACAAAAGGATTTTGTCTTTGTTATTATTAGGAGAGAAAATAAATTTTTAAGTCAAAAGTCCTTACAAGTCGAGATTTTTAATTAGATATGCTTTCCTTCTTGAATTTAGTTGAAAGTTTTTGAAAAGACAAAGAACTGTTGTAAAAGTATTTATTCTTCAAAACATTCTACGATAACCTTCAAAAAATTACTAGTCCATATTTAACAAAAACTTCATTTCTATTATGAAATGATGCTTATGAAAATCATTTTATGTAATCTCTTCTACTCGTATTATAAAAGGAAGTATTTCTCTGTCTTGCCGTGTCTGTAAATAAGGAGTGTCCTGACAAATCTATGGCACTTGCAATAATGATATGTGGCACACAGGTAGTCCTAGTTCTTTACAATTTTTGTGTACAATCCGAATTTTAAAATTTAGTCCAGAACATTTTAAAATTAATTTATTAGTTTTTTTAACTTCCGTTCTTTTGTCGGGGAAAGTGACGTCGTAGTTCCTCGATTGAAGAAAGGGAATAATTTTGGCATACATTGAAGAAAGGACAGATTCTGCGTTTTACGTGCTACTGCCTTAGGAAAAATGTCACGCTTTCCGATTCTAGCGTTTTTTTATTTACCTAGTTGATAACTTTCGATGCACCCGCTGCAATGCATTTCATCTCATCATCATAAAAAGAATACAAATTTAAAATAAAGACTTATAACATAAGGGTGGATTATTTTTTTAAATGTCGGTTTAGGGTGCAGAAAGAAAAACGCAAAAGATATGTTAACCGTAAGCACACACACCGCCAAACGAGAAGGGAGATCACCCTACCAAATACTGACCGCGACCATACGTACTTCGGTTTCAGGACAATTGGTTGACTCGTGGACGTATCCCTTTAGCTGCTCTCCGCTCCCTCAAAAGAGCGTTAGCATAGTATAAAAAAAGGAAAATAATTAGACTGAAGAAAAAGTATTGTATTTTAAATATTAAATTTAACTTTAAAAGTGATAAATTAGTGATCCAGTCGAGTCTTAAAATTCCCTAGCTGTTGGTGTTCAGAAGTCTAGGAGGAAGGGAAGATTTAGTGGGGGGAATGCAAGTATGCATGAAGTCAGACATACGCGTCAAGATCCAAACGAAACACTCCGCATCATGGTTTAGGCCTTTGCGTGAAGGTATGAAATGCTTTGTGCAGCATACCACGAAGTCTTTTCTGGGAGCTGATGTTAGTAGCGTCATATGGTGGAATAGACTGAAGTGCTTGGTTTGGAACCTGAGGAATATTGATAACAAATTTGGATGATAATTGCTGTAAATATTTCACGACGGGTGTGAAGTAAAGGTCTGAGGGAAGGACTTCGTTGCGAATATGATATGGTGCATCGACAATATCACTTGATTTGTAAGGACAGGAGCAGTTTGAACAGCAGCAATTTGTTTGCCAAAGAGAGCCTGCTTTTACGAGCAATTAGTTGGTAGATGAGACTTTTGGAAATTTGTCCGTTACGTATGGCACAACTAACGTGGTCATTCCAAAGTAGTTTTGGGTCGAAATCAGACCGAGGTAATTATATTTCCGGACCTAGTAAACATGAATGTCATGAAGAGAAATGGTAGGAATTGGAAGGTGCTCTGGGTTATTGAAATTTAAATTAAACCCGTATTTGAATTGAAAATATCTCCTGGAGAAAAGCATACAGGTCCACTTAGAGGCGGTGTTTTTAATATGCCAATCAGAGAGTCAGAGCTGGAGGTCTAGAATGTACTCATTCGGGTGGAGGTGGTACTCGTTCTTATAATTATTGTTTAATGTTTTCATAGAAATTATATTTAATGTGTCCAGACCGATTTCTAAATTTAATCAAAAATATTGTTTAATTTCTTTATTGGCATTTATTTATTACTAGCCACTTTGAGGCCGGCGTTGCCTGTGGTGTTGGTTTGAGAAGCAAACCAAATGGGAATGCGTAGCAATCATCAGGGTTTGGCGAGCGTCAGCGAGCAGTGGCCTGACCCAACGAAAAGAACTGCCACGGGCAACGCCGTGCTGGCTACATTTGCTGGTCAAAATATATAATTATGAATGCTTTCGTTTTAGGAAGTACTGGTATGGACAATAATTTGGGTAAGTAGAGAGGAAACTGAACAAATTAACAAATTATCCATTGCTTCGAGTGTAAAACTTCACAAAGTGTTAGAAATCTGGAGCATAAATATAAGGCTAATCCAGGAGTATAAATATAAAGTAAACTATTAAACCTCTACATTCGTTTTAAAAAGTTGAAACTAAGCTATTGTAGATCCTCTAATAACTGACAATTGATCAATGCAAATGTGATTGTACAATTTAGTGCGTATATATACAAACATGAAATCCACAATAATTTAATTATAAAAATATTTTCAAGTGTAAAATCTTGATAATTTATTAATACATAAATAATTTTTACCATGACAAAATTTTAAAAAGTTAAGAACTTCAGTTTTCAAAACATTACTTGTATTTATGTGGAAGTTATTATAAATCTATTGTATCTATTCTAATGATCAGATTTAATAGATAAAGTATAGTATATTTTAAATGTAATTATTAATACGTATAGGAAAAATGTGTGTGTGTGGATGTCTCTCTCAGATGTGGTTATTGCCATGACTGATATTAAATTTAACCGTTACATAAATTAAATGTTACCCATATTCAATTTCTGTGTTCAGACCATTGTATAATTATTTTATTTTTATAAGCCGTAAACTACTTTGACAGATATCTGATTTAAAATAAGAAATATGTTTTTTTTTTTAAATCAATTTTTTAAGAAATACAAACATAATCGGGAATAATTTGCAAATAAATTTGGTCACGTACGGCAATCCAGTTCAATAATGAAAAAGTTTTATCTGCATATGTTAAAAGCTATTCGGGACAGTTAAATCGATTTATAGTTAAAGGATGATATATTTTAAAATATTATAAACACTAACGCAAATGAAATTCTTTTGCGAATAATTTAGGTCGGAATAAAAAAAATTTCTTAGGTCTACCTCATATCTTACTATCTGGACCATCTTACTACCCTTTTCTGGGTCTAACTATTTTACTTAATATGAACTTTTATATTTTTATCTATTCAAAAGTATTTTTAAAGTTAAATAACCAATATTGGTTAATAAAGGAAACGTGATTTTATAATGTAAAAATATATGATAAAAACGATCATTCTCCTTTTTGAAGAAGTATTTAGTATTGATGGATTGCCCTTGGGAGATAAAATAATATCGCAGAGAAAGACGAGACAAGAAACCACTGCCTACAAATTCCGAAAAGAGGAATGCAAAAGAACTGCTACATGTCTTCCTAATCTGACTGTCAGACGCATTTTTAGTTTTTTGAAAGGCCTCAAATCGAGCAGAAACGCTTCTTTATCCCTACCCCTAAAAGGAATTCTAAGAAAAAAATACCGATATATATATACGTATATGTCCTTAAATGAAAATAGGATGCTAAGAACACGAAGCAATTACAGCACAAAACGGATTTTGAAAAATATTCCGTACGATATTCTTTCCTTTGCCATTTTCTATCTCCAGCTTTACAAAAACCTTCTCAAAGCGTTTACGCTCTTAGTCTTTTTCACAAACAGGTTTTTTCTAAGTATCTTCCTTTTTTCGCAAGGGAAACTAGAAAAGAAATTGTAGCTGCTTCAAAAATCCTTTAATAGTTTCGCGAGTATTTTTTATTTCTTCTCTCCAAACGAAATTTTCTTCTTCAGTGTTGAAAACGAAATAGAATGTGCAGAGGAAGTTCGAATATTCGCCACTTACATTATCGGACTAGGGATGCAGTAAATTGGATTTCCCCTCCGCTTAAGTGACTTCAGTTCCAGATTCAGTATTATTTATATTTTTCCTCTTTTTTCCCCTTCTCCAGTTTTCTCTCCGAACCAAACGCCAGTTTATGTTTTCAACCCCGTTTAAACAGCCGGCCCGTTGCTGTAAATAACGCTTTCACGGCTCTTTGAGCAAATTGTTCCGCGTCTTTTAAACAGTATCTTCTTCCGAAATGCTTGCGGGAAGTATTTTTTCCCCTTCGTCTATACCCTTAACGATATATTCCACTGTCCCATAGGCACTTGCCTGCGGTTGCTGTAGTTAATGGGCTGGCCTAAGCATTATTTACTGCGGGAAGATTAACGAAACGTGTCAACAACCAGCAACGTATCGAAATGAGTTACGAACATCCTCCCCCTTTTCGCAGTGATTGGTAATTTCTTAAAATTTATGGCTTCGTTGGTGGTGGCATTTGTAATTTACGTTGCGAAGTGTCCGAGGACATATTGGTAACTTTATGGTTATTACCTGATCGAAGAGATGCTCTGTTATAACCAGTATACTTACATTATTTTGTAAAATTATGTACATTTAACTCTCTTTCCAAGTTGCTTTGACGAGATATCTCATCCCTCAATATCTTAATTTCTACTAACGAGATATCTCGTCATCAAGGTATCGATAGTTTGTTTTGAAGACGAGATCAAACTATGGTCAATTATCTTCTAATAACGAGATATCTCACCCATCAAGATCTAGATTTGCCAATGCCGACTATACATCTTCGAGACTACAACCAGGAGGGTTAATAATGTGTTTTTATTTCTAATTCTCAGTAACTTTCTTCGATTTTTGGCACTACAAAATGTAAACTGACTGCTATATGTAAAGAAGCACACAATGGGTGAGACTTCGATACGCCTAAATTTAAAAAAAATTTGTGCCGTGATTTCGCTTATTAGTTAGATGGGTAATCAGTACAAAAAATTCAAAATTCAAAATTAATTAATAACAAAATATTTTGAATGTGTCCCGGACCTCCTTAAGCTGTCATTGTTTGAAATAAATACTTTGGACTAGCATTAGCACAATCATTGACTGTTTAGAATGGTAAAAATAAGTAAGTTATACACAAGATGTATCTGATGCATAATCACATGCTATACGAATCCCAGCAATCTTCATGAATTCAGCTCAGAATTCAGTATAATTGATATTTGACTCATATTTCCCCTTCTTCAGTTTTTAATCAGAACCTAACAACAGTTCACATTTGCAACCCCGTTTAGTTACAGCCGGCTATTGCTGTAAATAACGCTTTCATGGCTCTTTGCGCAAAGTTTTCCACTTCCTTTAACCAGCTACCGAAATGCCTCCGGGAAGTATTCTCCCGTCGTCTATATCCTTAAAAATATGCTTCACTCTTCCATAGTCACTTACTTGCTGTTTGTTATACTTAATAGGCTGACTACTCTCATCATCGGGATGATAAGGGGAACATGCCAGTAGTTCGAACGCACCAAAATAAGTTACGACAGCCCTTTTTCACAGTAATTGGTAATCTTTCAAAATTTAAGATTTAGTATTTGGAGAGAAATTAGTCTTGTTAAGTTTCTGAAAATGTTTTGATAATTAATGGGTATTAACTGATCGAAAATGCTGTATTTAAATCGGTATAGTGGGTAATACATAATTTGTTAATTAAGGTTTGGTTTATTTAACACTTAGTTAAATTGAAACTTTTTCGAAGTTGCGGTTGGTTAGTTTAAAAAATATATATAACATACGCCGATTCGATAATTTAGAGCCATTTAACGATCATTAGTTTCAATTTGTTTAGTATCGTGTATCGTAGAATTTCATCATGCTATTGAGTATCAGATATAAAAAGAAAATATCAAAATTATCTGCTCTTAGAGTGTGAGAAAGTACTCAAAATATATATTAAAACATAATATTACACGATTTACTACACTACATTTGTGCATAATGTAATACATTAATTATTTATTTTAAACTATTTGAAATAATGATTCCGGAAATCTGCGCTGATTCAATGCCTTTTTCTCAAGTTCGCATAACGTATTCGTCATTATTAAGAGTCGTTTACATCAGGTAAAAATAAAGGACATTTTTAAATGAGGACATTGGTAGTGATTTGTAATCGACTGTACGATAAAAAAAATATATTAACTGTATTGATTCTAAGAGCAAAGGTTTTACCATTAGAAACTGTTTATAGACTTATAATTTGATCTAAATGATTAAATAACCTAAAAGGAAAATATAGAATGATGTCTAAGGAGAATATTTCCTCTAATTTTTACTCGGATTTTAGCTTAATATATTAACCTTGTGAGCACCACGAGATTTTCAAGTAGTTTAGTATTGATTTTCAGCACAGCATACATAATGGCTAAATATCCACATCCATTGATTAAAAAGGAGTCCTAGATTGGATTCTATTGGTCAAGAAGATCAAAATTTGTGTCATGTCATGTAGATAAGACTGCCGATAATAGACAGCATATGCATGTGTAAACTGTTTCGCGAATTGGTACATATACTACCTTCCTAAAAGAGCGATTTAATAAACCATATAATTAACTCTTTGGAGGCGCATATGGCGATTTTTTAACCAAACATCTTCCATACAAGAACTTCTAGTCAGTTTTAAACATTTGTGACCAATATAATTATTCTTTGTATTCTCTCAACCTATCGATGTGATGCCGCTCAAACGTTATAGTTGATAAAGCACTCTGCTCCCATGTTTTGGGTTCGTGGTTAGATTCCCGACTAGAGCTACTGCCCTAGGGCTGGTTGTATGTGATGTCCGAGGAAGACGACCGCCCAAAGTGGTTCCTCGCCAAAAAGTAGATAGCTGCACTCCCCTATGTCTTTATCAGTGATCAATATTTGTGTGTTTGTAAAATAAACTGTATTCTTCTTCTGTGTCTGTCCTACTTCAGATCACTAAGCCTGATCTCGTGATTCACAGTTCAGGAGACACACGTCAACAACAACAACAAAAATCGATGTGGTTATTTGGTCATTATGTATATTGTGAGGAAAAGCAATACTGCACTAACCGGCAATGTCATGACGGTCAGGGGATTGAAGCTGACTCTACATATACGAAAAAACTAACTTTTTATCACAAAATAGATAATAACAGCTATTATGACTGTTAAACTCAGCTAATTTAGTCAGTTTGTAATATTTAATATATTAATGTTCCTAATGTACATTAGCTGAAACAACATACTACACATTTCACTGAAGATTCCCTACAACTAAAGCATCAAGTATTCCACGCTTCGCGGAATGACTGGCAGAAAACCAAAATCCAGTTGAGACGCTTTCCGTTTTTATTTACTCAATTCTTTTAAACAATAGCAAATATTTGAGTGAAACTGCGGAGAAGTTTTAAAATATCTGACGGATTCCTCCATCAGAGTTATGTCACTGACTCATCCTGGTTTAATGGCCACGAATAATGTCGAGATGCAGTCTTCGACATAAAGAACGACCCGTCTGCACATTCAGTTAATCTTTTCGCCAGAGGCAATACTCATTTTACGGATATTCTTTAAAAGGTTTTAAAGAGGAGGGTGGGTGCGGGCTCTTCACTCGATCCATTTTATCTCCATAAACATCTAAGCTTTAAAAGTTTTCCCAAATAGCCCGGGGTGTTTAAAACTTAAAGCATTAAGTATATTAACAACTTCGTTCTGAACGCTACGCATTTGTTTGGTTTCTGGATGTTTTCCAAGAGATCCGAGAACGAGCTTTTTGGTAAGTGCAATTATTTTTAAGGAAAACGCCATTTCGCACGAAGCAGAGGCGAACTCGAGGGCGGATGGTAACATTTTGAGGGATGTAATTGCTCCGGTATTCATAGGGTGTGCTTGTTGGTGAAATATTTAACCAGCTAAACTGCGTTTGGGATTCCGAAATGTTCCGACCGGCTTTCCACTTGGAAACAATTGCATAAAACCCCGGGGTAAAGTAAGAACGTTTAAATTCGCGATTGCCTAGTACTGTAGCTCTATAAGCTAGATCCAATTGTATAAGGTTGCGCTTCTTTCTATTTGTATGTACTATATTAACCCTCCTGGTGATTGTCTCGACGAAGTACATCATCATTCCCGAAACCATTAGCAGATCTTGATGGGTGAGGTGTATCGTCATTAGAAGAAAACGGACCAGATCTTGAACACGTCATCATAAAAATATCTTGATGATGAAGTATCTCATCACTCATCACTGACAAAATTTATCAGATGTCGATTTACGAGGTATATATATATATACTCTCAAGGGCTGATCTCATCCTCTGACTATCATTACAAATTACGAGGTGTCCATCGCCAAAATCCCGTTGTGTTGCTTCAGTGGACTTGGGTTTGGGCACCGCAGGTGGCACCCTCGTCCCCGCTGTGATAGCAGGTTTTGAGCTGTTTTTGTGGCCACCCACGGAAGTAGAGTATGCTCCAGAAGTTAGCGCCAGATTAAGTCCAGCGCTTTAAGCCTCCCCCGGCCATTGAGGTGCTGTTTGCATAGATGTTTTCTCAGCATGGCATTGGAGTTTTCTAAGCTTAGCTTTCAAGTTTGCTCAGAAGTCAAAATTGATGCTATGCAATGCACTGTGGAACTTTAAAGTTACAATTTGGAGAGTCTATGGCAGATGTAGAGTTAAATCAGCTGTTCTATCCTGAGAATACTGTTGAAGAATGCTTTTGTTAAATGGTGGTGTTAAGTTGGAAGTATGGTCCTGTTATTGTGTCTATATTGTTGAAAAGGAAGTGCATTATTTTCATTACTTTGTCGGGCTTTGTTGGTAGTGGCAGTATTGTGTTTCCACGCTATGCTTAAGTTGTAGTTTTGTTCTTTTAAATGGTTGGTTGTCGTTAGAGGGCAGTTGAATATGTTGTTGTCCGGAGTTCCCGGCTCCCCGCAAATGCAGTTATTGTTGGTGATGAGACAGAATCTGTGTAGATACGACGGGAACGGGCCATGTCCTTCAAGTAGGCTGTTAGGTAGGGTCCCGGTGGGTTTTTGTTGTAGTTGACATTGTTGAAGAAGTCGTAGGTTCTGCGGCCTGTTTCTCGCCTGTCCCATTCATTTTGCCACTCGATCATGATGAGGGTTTGTAGACGGTTTTTCAGGAATCCTTTGTTGAGTTTGAGTTGGATAGACAGTGGGGCATCGCCCGCTGCTCCTTCTTTGGAAAAATTCAACGACCTATCTCGGTATAGATATCATTTATTGCATGTATAGAAACATACAACTATTTAATAAAAAATATAATTAATCTGGCAACTTGCAGAAGGCAAAAAGTAATTAAAAAACGGAAAATTTACTGGTATTTTAATTTTTCTTAGCCTTTTACCTATAACTGTTATAGTGGCCATATCTTTTGCCTCTAGATTCGATAGTTTAAATCCCGCTGCAAAAGCTCATGTGTGCTTTTAATCCGTATTTGTAGTCCGGCCGAAAAAAGCACCCTTAAAACGTTGACAGCTGGCAACTTGTGTATGACCCCTTGGAGGAGTGTCGCGAAGAACCAACGGGTTTTTTTTTTCAGAAGGAGGTATGTGCGAAAGATAGGGGTGACCTTGCTTGGACGTTTTGCTCAATTCCCCCCCCCCCCCCTCCCCGATAGTTATTCTCCAAATTAATGATTTAAGTTTAAATTATCCAGTTTTTTTAAAACGTTTTTGTAAATTTATTGTCAATCTTTAAATAAGCCTTAATTTTAAATTAATTCATCAGTTCCTGTTTTAATTGTGCTTGAATTCAATGACTCCTTCAAGACACTGCAAAATGGCAACGGCGTGTTCATCCGATCACATTTAAAGGAGGTATGAATGATAATTCTACTGTGTTAGTTTTTGCTACGGTCCTCCACTGTGGAAGCATCTTCACGAATATACATCATTTCGTCTAGTGTATTGTCAAAGGGGTCCTTGATAGGGCATTTGAAGTAACATAATTATTATTTACGAGATGATTCTGGATGTATTTTAACGTAGAGGTACAAACCAACTTTCAAACTTTGGTTCTCAGGGAAATCTTACTTATCCCCTTTACGCTGCGGCGCTTAGATTTTTTTTAAATTGTCTCCAGGAATTGCTTTTTAACTGATTCTCCTAGCCCCATACCTAAATACCTAACTTGAGGGCCGTGAGTACCATTTACGACTGACGCTTTCCTTTCATAGTATCGTTTGGCGTGAGAAGAGATATCCCCTGACGACGTTCTGCTTTCCCCAAAGTGTTCACACCTCACGGTCGGCAGGGCAGGGACCAAAAGAAGGGATACTATAGAAGGTCAGTCGCTGACAGGTAATAAATGGTGATTGATGCCAGCGGTCACTTAAAAGGGGGATAACAACCACCGTTACCATACCGCTGGTGCAAGCGATATTTTAGTGGCAACAAAAGTCAATCTGCCGTATTGTAAAGGTTAAATAGAGTGAATGTCTCACGATTTTTTTAAATAGAAAGCGCTAGTGCGCATGCGCTTCCACAGATGGAAGATACTATTTATAAAACTTTGGTGTGATCTGTGATCTAAACAGCTTTAGATGCTCTACCCTTGAAGGGTGCGTTACGAGACATTAATAAAAGATGACACAGAACAAAAGACAAAAGTGACTGAAAATAAAATTTCATTATAGAATAAAAAGCGTTTTGTAGCAATTTATTGGAAGAAAGATATTTTATGTAGCCGCTACTTAAGAATTAAGAGCCCGGGTGATGTCCTTTTCCACCCAGAAAAATCTTTCCTACTGACAGAAAAAACAAGTAGCTGACAGTAACACTCTGCGAGGCGATTATCTGGAGACTTAAATGGTGTCGGACGAATAAAAATATATTCCCGACTAAAGTGTGAGAGCTTCAGAAGGAAGGCTTAGGAAGGATTTAATGGAAAGGTGTCTTAGCATCATAGATATAGAATGGAAGATATTTTTTCTCTCATAGCAATTTTTTACATCTGTATCTATTACTTTGTAGATCTGTTGATAGGTTTTATAATTCATATTAAAATAATAAACAACAAAATTACCAGTTTAAATCAACCAAAATCCATTTAATATTGGTGGTATAAAATGGAACAACACGTCGGGTTATTGTATACGTCCGAAACCAATCACTAAAGCTTCGGTTTCCTAAGAAAGTGGAGCCGTTATCTAACAGCCGTGATACGTCATGATGCCGCCGGCATAACTAGACGGCCGACTAAACAAAAATCCTGAGGTGTCAACTTAGACGGACAGAATTCGTTGGAGAATGGGCAACACAGACGGCTGTCGTGGTTTATTTTATGCGAGAAACAAAACAAAGTTGTTTTTTATTCTTTAGTCCAAAGTTTCTAACTTCGGGATCGTTGAAGGTAGAGTGAAAATTTTAACAGATTTCAAATCAGCATAAATTTCTACGCCAGATCGATATCAAAAACAGTTTTATTATTCAATTATTTATCATTTGATTATTTAATTATTTATTAAATAACTAATTATTTTTTGAAGAAAATCACATTTAAAGGCCGGTTAACACGCTACAATAAATTGTAACAATTTATCGTAACGATCGAATTGTTTCGATTTATCGTTGGGTGTAAACAGGACATTGTAGCGATTAATTGGAATTGGAATTGGATTGGATGGTTGATGCCGGCCGGCATCAATTTCTGCGAATCGTAACGATATGTTGGAACGTGTAAACAAGTGGCAGCCATTTCTCGCTACGATTTGACTCAGTTTGCACTTGCATCTGCATCAGAAATGTTGTGTCTTATAGTTCGTTCTTTGATTAACTGTTGTTTTTATTCGAATAGGTAATCATGGCAGTTAAACAAACTCCTCGAGAGTTCTTGAGTGAATTCATTGAACTTTATCGGAGTTTTACCTGCTTGTGGCTCGTTAAGAGCAAAGAATACTCCGACAGGAATAAAAAAGACCTTGCTTATACAGAGCTCGTTGAAAAATACAAGGAATTGGATCCGTCGGCAGACAGAAACATTGTTGTGAAAAAAATTAATGCATTGCGTACGGTTTATAAGAAAGAACTGTCAAAAGTTAACAATTCGGCAAAATCTGAGAGAGGTGCGGATGACATCTATAAACCTACTTTGTGGTACTTCGACCTTCTGCATTTTTTGAACAACCAGGACTCTGCAAGACTTTTTCACTTTTCTCGCTTAACAACCGATATATAATAACAACACTACTTCCTTCATGGCTAAAGCTTATTTAGAGGTCGATAGCGGTCGACAACGAATATTTGACAAGAAATTGTTACGATTTATCGTAGCGTGTAAACTATACTCACACTTTCGATTTATTGGAACAATAAATTTGTCAATCACATCGTAACGATTTATCGTAGCGTGTAAACCTGCCTTAAGGTGTATCGATCTGGTGTCAAATTTTCCGCAGATTTCAAATCCGTTGAAATTTTTATTCTGTGTTTAACGATCCCGATTTTACAAAAACGAATAAATCAATGGCAGTCAAAAATGTTTATTTATTTTTCTCCTCTTCGATCGAATCGTTTGGAGCAGGAAATGAAATCTGGTCGCTACAAGAGAAAAAACGTTCCCCAACTGTTTGAGACCGCTATGACGACAGTCATGGAAATGGCGGCTCCGATCATTTTCGTTACGCTCACAAACAACGTCCTCTAGGAAACCAACACCATGTGTTAGTATAAACAACGTTTTAGTGACGTCACCCACCTATACATCACGGCCGCTAGATCACGGCTACGCTTTCTTAGGAAACCGAACCTTAAGAGAAATATACCAGGACACGTCTTCGTAAATTTGTACGACGTTCAGATGACGAGGCAACACCTGAGAAGGCATCCCACTCTCCATCGTCAATGTAAGGCAACGATAGGTATAACATGCACCAGATCCCGCATACATGAAGGTCATTGGTCGAAACGAGTTTTGAACTCGTTACCCTAGTGTTGCCATAACGCTACTCTTTTAACTGGATTACCACAAACCCTCATTTAATGGTAATCGACCAAATGAACGGAAACCATGTCTTAACAGTTCTGTCACTAATGCTAATACACGACATCTAAGTATCTAAATTCACTTCACTAATTACTATATATATATATATATATATATATATATATATATATATATATATATATATATATATACAAATTTTACTACTTAGTGTGCTAATTTTAATACTTAGTATACTAATTTTACTACTTAGTATACACATTTTACTACTTAGTGTACACATTTTAATACTTAGTATACTAATTTTACTACTTAGTATACTAATTTTACTACTTAGTATACTAATTTTAGTATTTATTATACTAGTTATGCTACTTAGTGTACTAAGTATACTAATTAATACACCAATTAATTTACTAATTATACTATTTGAATATTATGTACTAAAATAATTTGATATCGAATGATCGTGTACATAATCGATACATGTTTCACAATGCCTGGTAAAATAATTTAAATAATGTAACTTTATATTAAAGTATCCTAATACGTATAAGCGTACGTGTAGAGAACGGAATACTATTTATGTAAATAATATTTTCCTATATCCGTATAAACTTCACTACTCGCACAACGACACTATATTTCTATTTAACCTAGATTATGCACAGTTTAAACTTCATTTTGTTAATTTCACTAACCTGAAACAGGATTTGTACTTTCTTCATTGAGTTCCCAAGACAAGTGAATAGACGATGCCGTAGCTGTAACTAATCGGAGTATTGGAGCGTTTGGTGGATCTGAGGAAGGGAAACACAAACATAAAAAATGTTTATTAATAAAACCTTTTATACAGAAAAATAATTATTTTTGAATAAAAAGAACATATAAAGCTTACTCAAAAATATTATTGTATAAAACGTGAGAACACACAGTATATATATATATATATATATATATAATCCACAGTCCAAAAATCCCTGAGCACGTATTGCTCATTTTATTCCGGTTAGCACATCGGAGGAACGTCTTTGCAGCCCATAAGAGGTATAGGGCGCTTGATGAGAAGAGGGGGAGGTTTGCAGTTTCACCCCAGATTTATATGTGTGTGCGTCCAGATCTTTCTTTTTTAAGAATTTTTTTCGGTCCTCGGAAAATAAAACATAAAATAGTATAAACTATTCAAGCATATATACTGATGTTTTTAGATAGTGTGGCGAGTATAGCAAAATTTTTCACACAGTCACCACTTTCAATCATTATATCGCTACGTGGTGAATAACGACCGTTAATTTTTAACTTTAACATACACACACAAAGAAATTTAATACATTCAATAAAATTCCCATAGGATCCAATGCGCCTTAACCTTTCACGTATAGTGAAAATTTTAATTCACATAACAGGTTGTACTTGGGTCATTCCATGTCAAACTACACAGAAAAGCATCATTTTCGACAGAGCCCTGTTTTTTTAAACTCTGATAATTTGTTTCCTAGCCACATATAAGAAATTCTGAAAAGTTTTAGCTTCCAGATTGCAATAGTTTTTCACGCATATTAATTTCTATTTTGAAGATTTGGGAAATTTTTCATTATTTTAGACTTTTTTTTATATTTTGTACATCTGACCACAAATTGCCCAATCGTACTGAATGAAAGCGTCTTTTCTACAAAAAAAACAATGATGTATCATGCATTTTTATGCAACTTTTTAATATCATGTTCATTCAATTTAACGTTTATCCTATAACCAAAAAAGTGTTTCACTTTTTCTAAAAAATCTATATTAAACTATTTATCTTTGTTTTTTGAAAGTGGGAAAACATGGGTTCATAGTTTAAAAATATTCGAAGGAAATATAAATATATACCCACAAACACCTGTATCTTTCGACCATTTTGTTCAAAAGAGATAAAAGAGGGCTTGTTTTATAGAAAAGAATATAACCTCTCTGAAGTTAATACTGTGAGTGACAAAAACGATTTGCTATGATTGTTCTTGTACAACGCTTGTTCGCAATTATGTTTCGTTTGTGGCTCACAAAATGGAAGTAATTTCAGTACTCGACAGGATATTGGAACATTTTTTTTGCTACAGTTGTTATCAGATACGAATCGGTTAGTTTGTCGAACTTTAGCAGATATTTGTAACCTTTCAGTTTTGAATATTTCTTCAATTTAAGTTTCTTAACTGTTTGGATTACTGAATTAAGTAACACAATTAATTGCTTCAATCCATTTAAAAATTGAAAAAAATCTTCTTAAATATGAAACCATGCGTTCTCACTATGAAATTTTCAGAAAGTACTATCCATAATGTATAATGAAACATTTATTAAAAAAAATCACAATACACTCTTTGAAATTGTAGGTCAAATGTCAAATTGAATAACCTTGAAATTAAAAAAAAGTCACTTAAAAGGTCATATACTACGTATTTGTACATTTTATATAAAATAAGCTCTCATTCAGTACGATTGGACAATTAAGTCCCGAGAGATACATGACATTTACTAATTCGAAAATTAAAACAAAATTGGCCAATTTTTCAAATTTAAAATTAATGTACTGAAAAACTATTGCAAGGGAAAGTTAAAGAGTTTCAGAATTTCTTATGTATGACTGGGCAATAAATTAGATGAGCTTTAAAAAAGCGCGGAGGTGGTTTGTTTGTTGACTTGGAGGTTTGACACAGAATGACTCACATATAAATCAAATTTAAAACAAAAACTTCAAAACTTGGAACTATGACTACTGTTATTTGCACTATATATATATATAAATATATATATATACAAATATATATAACATATTTTAAGATCATAAAAAAAATTTTAAGTAAATCAATCGAAGTTCTATGTCTAGGATATGTTTTGCTTATACTTATCTACTTCATTATTCTGTTGCATGTGTAATTCATTAAAAAATTATTGTAACTAGTAAATTATTGTTCAAAGATATTGATATTAATTTATTTGTAACTCTATTATTTTTATAAATCTATTTTTCATGATTTTGAAAGACCATAGCCTATTTAATACATATGTAATCCGTTAATGGTCAAATGGGGCCGTACCTCCATACGGAATTCTATGAATGTTTACACTGAGGATACAACGACCTCATTGGTAGTTGAATTTTATATTCTCTGGCACCCCTGAAAAACCAGTCTGGCCCATCTCGGTCTATAGAATGTGAGTTCTCTAAGCTTCTAACAAATGGGTAAGATATCTATTCGTGTCATGGGTGCTGTAATTAAAATAGAACGACATGCTATTATTCTTGACACAGTTGTGCCTTCGAGTAACACTAATCGCTAACATTTATCTTCTCGTTAATCGTAAACCTCTGAGGGTTTCATAAGCATAATTTCCACTCTACAACCTGCAATCTTATCCGCCTGACTTTCAACTAGTTCCGACTTTCTTGTACAATATAATCTTCTCAAAGGAATCTTTTCTAAGGATAGGTTCAATTTTATATTTCTAAGGTATCTTATTCTAAGAAAAGTACCAACATATATATATATATATATATAGTGAATTTTTTATTACAGTATTATTCAGTATTATAATTTTTTATTGCCGAATTTCAAAAAAATATTATCAAGAACCAAATTGAAATTTCAAAAAAATACTCGACGAGCTGCAAAAATTTACATTCAGAGGTACTCTTTAAAAAAAAACTCACGGCTGAATTTGTATGTGTTTTGCTCACTCGCGTAAGAAATTTCGCTTCTTCAATTTTTACACTTAATAAACCCTAAACTAATAGCCGCATCGGAAAAAAATCTTAATAATTGTCCAGGGAATACGATGAAGTACAAATCATGTGAATTTCGCTTTTTTCCGATCAGTACTTTCTCGGGAAATCGTTTAAGAATCGAGCTAAACAGCACAGTTTTCAATCCTGCGGCGTCGGCGTCGGCGGTAACTTTTTTTTTAATATAGCGAGATACAAATAAGGAAATGACCAATGCAATCTTGAAGGATGTTTATACTCTAAGAAAGGGACCGTTATGATAATTTTCTAAAAGTATACATTGAGGAAGATATTACATGGAAGCCACAATAAACTTTTAAAAGATGATATTTTGAGGAAGGAATTAATAGAATTTTGCCCAATAATTTCATTCCAAGAAAAGGAGTAATTCCATTTTATAGAGGATTCTATTCTTACGAAATACCAATATAATACTTCCAAATAATTCCTTTTGAAGGGCATTATCAATACATTAGCTTTCCAGATGTTCCTAGATAAGTAAAGGACTAATCGCGAATTTTCCTAAAAGTTGAAAAATAAACCATATATTTTGCTGGTAATAGATGTTGTTATTTAGTCATGTATGTTATGAGAGAATACAATGTTACACTTCTCTCAGAAATCTCATAACGCTATAAAGGTTAGAAACTAATTACAATGCACGAAATTGTACAGGAAAAACGAACCCGTTTTTTTGTGCTTTTTATTTTTAATTATGAATGAGTTAATACACTCATTGCCATAAAAATATGAGCACCAAGAAATAATTGTGGGATCGTAACGAAACTTGGAATGTAGGTACATGTCGGCCAGATATGCAAATGATTAGAAATGCAGCGTGATTGCGCATTGCGTAATGCCACTAGAGGGCATTGAACTTCGTTCTCCTTGGAGTATAAAACAGGCAAGCAGAGCTTGTTTGTGTGTACTTAATCTTTTGCAAAGGAAACGCTGAGGTAGACATGTCGTTACGCCGCCATCGAAGACAATATAAGCAGCTGTCAGAGTTCGAGAGGGGAAGAATCATCGGGATGATGGAAATTGGGTGGTCAGCTCGGCGAGTAGCTCGTCAAATAGGCCATTCTGATTTTACTGTGAGGAGGTGTCTGGACCAGTGGACAGAAGAGACGCCATTTACACGGAGACCAGGCTCAAGACGCCCTCGTCAGACCAGTCGTCGAGAAGACCGTCACATCATAGAAGTCCAATAGAGTTCTAAAACTTCAGTTTATTTGTACTTTTTTCTGCAATAAATGATCCTTTTTCTTTGATTTTATAATCACTTACTAATATCTAAGTAGTACTTACTTGTGCAAAATTTCGTTTCATTTTGACGAATTTTTCTTGGTGCGTAAAATTTTATGGCAATAAGTGTAATTAAATTTATGATTAAGTTCATAATAAAGTTTATGATTAAGTTAGTAATTAAGATTATGATAAAGTTCATAACAAAGTTTATGATTAAGTTGGTAATTAAGATTATGATACAGTTCATAATTAAGTTTATGATAAAATTAATAATTTAAGTATTATCTTCTACTTAAGTTAGTGAGGGATACATGATAGAAGGAGGCAATTTTTAACAATTTGCAATTTATTAACATCACGAACACAAAGAAACGGATCACACGAGAATGCGAGCGTGTATCCATCCATTCTCCTGATACCATACAAATCACAATTCTCTCGCACATACATGTGATGACAGTAGCACCATCTATTGGTCGTTAAAATTTTTAATTTACAATAAGAGTATAGCATAAGTTTATTATTAAATTAATATTAAAATTATGAAAAACAAAACATTTGGCATTGATTGCATCTTAGTTCAAATAGAGCTATCTCACTCAACGGTTTATTTATCCTCGTGGTTGTCTCTACGAGGTAACTCGATTTAACAAAATTGACCAGATCTTAATGGATAATATATAGCGACATTAGCAATATTGACTAGATCTTGTCAAGATATCACGCCATTAGCAAAGTAGACCACATCTTGATGGATGAGATGCGTCATTAGAGTAAAACTGACCTGTTCGTGATATCATCAGGATACAAACAATCTGCAATATCTTGATGACGAAATATTTCGTCATAATCAAAGTTAATCGGATTTTGACGGACGTGATATCTTGAACAACCCATTTGGAGTGTCATGTTCCGCTCTGAGACCGCCTTCCGCCGTGTTAAGAATATTGCACTGTGTAGCTTTGTTACTTTGAAATATGTGAAGCTTTTTCTGCATGACGAAATATAAACGGCGATAGTGTGTTTGCAGGGGCATCCTGTACTTTTGGGAACGTGACGACACGAACACGAGTATCAATATTTCTCCAATAAAAATTTTAAAAAATGAGATGGTTGATGATAGTTGAGCGATCAACGTAATTCGATTCCAAGCATTGCCAAAACGACGTAAAACTGTATTTAGAGCATTCGCGAAGCAGAAGAAAATTCTTCATTTTTCTGATAGGTTTGTTTGACACTGAAATTCCTTCTCATTCAAGAGCAGTCGGTAGTTAGGCATTTTAATAAACATCTCACTGGAGCAACCCAGCGGGCTATTGGTGATAGTCATATGTTCAGGTGCAGAATTGTATTCAGTGCTCTGCAACGCAACTCCAAGCAATTGCAATTGTTCTGCCGGCATTTTGTCCGAATTTTGAAAACTGCAGTCAAATCAAAAATAGACGAAAAACGCAATTGGCTAGATATATTTTTCATATTTAAAGTTAAACACATCGAAATTAATTAACTTACTTTACTTAAAACCAAGACATACGTTCAGAATTTGCAATTCTGTAGATAACATTTGAAGTTAAATATTTTGTCATAGACATAGAAGATGTGTTATTTATAAAGTGTTTGTGATAATTTCGGCGGTGTAGGAAAGTTGTAACGTAGCTAGAAAATAATAAAAGGTGTGGCAAGTAGCATGCTTTGCACTGCAGAACATCGTAATTAAGGATTGAAAATAAACGGCCAGCATTTTTATTAATATTAAGAAAAATTGTTCTGTAAAGAGTTTGTAAGTTCTGCAACGTACGTCGCAGTTCAACCACTTTCTGCTCAAACTCAAAAGCAGAGATTCGATGAAAACCCCAGGTAATTTTGAACTGCGGTAAGATGACGACGACACACCTGAGATGGCACCACACTCTCCAAATTTCCATCAAGGTAAAGACATTTGAGGTGACGACAGATGTAACGTGCACTAACTCCCTTTACACACAACACGGTTTTTGGTTGCATTCAAACTCGCAACCCTCCGGTTGGTAATGCGTTAAAGTTCCAAAAGTGCTACCGTAACCATCATGCGGGAGCATTAATTGCAGAAAACAAATTTGGATCAGCATATGGTTATTTTTTTTCTTATTTTTGGTTGATTCACTTTTGTATTGTTTGAATTAAAATTATATTATAACACTTGGAAAAAATGAAAACTGATTCAAAAACTTGTAATGTAAGGAAATTTTACAGACAACTCGATATAACTTCCTACGGAATTGCCATCACGCTATCATGCAAATGTAGTCAGGTAAAAAAAATCTCGCTTAAGACAACTTGTTTTTGATTAATGTCAGGCAGGATGTATAACGCTATGACAAATAAAAAAGGACTGTTTAATATACATTTATGTACATTTTACTCCTTTGAAGGATTTTCAAAACAATGGAAAAAACGTTATGAAAGGGGGAAAAACTCGTTGAAAATTAGATTTCTTATTTTTTACCATTTCGTTGATGGTCATAAAAAATAATACTATGTAAAAAAATGGCTATTAAAGATGACAGTTTCATGTCAATCGAAATAAAAAACACGTAAGACTTTCTTGAAGGATTTTTTACAAGCACTTAAATCTCATTGAAAACAAAGAAACTTCACTTGTCACTAATTACCTACTTAAGTGCGTGTACGTTTTCGTGATGTCTAAAAAGTGGAATTTTTCTTAAAAGCGTTTTTCAAAAGAGAATTCGCTACTATATGCACCTAGAATGACGTTTGTGTGAATTGTTTTGAACAGTTTATTAATTTTTATGAGATATGTGTTAGAAAACATGTTTTTTTTTAAAAATTACTTTATAGCTCATACGTGTATCTAGCATACACGTGTTTGCTCACACTGATCGTTTATATTTATTTGTACAACCGGGATTTGTCGGAACAAAAAACTAATCAAAGCACTTTTTAAAGTATCCTGTATATGCTAAGTATCAAAAATGCCATTAATATTTTCCCTAATACTAACGCTATTTCATTATAAATGCCCTTTGGTTTATCTTATAGCATTTTTACGTACAAATTATCGGTTAATAAAACACTTTCAACTTTATTTGACCCTTATGTGTAAAACATATTTTTTTACAAAGCAATTCTCAGAAAGAAAAAAACATTTAATCATTCAGCAAGAACCTAATTTTACAGCATTTCGCATATTCGTAGACCTGGCAACTAATTGCCCAAAGTTGTTTGATCTTGACAGTAACGTCTACGTTATGACATAACAGTGGAAACGTATTCTGGGAATTCTAAAAAATTAAAATTGTTTGTACTTTCTTAATTTCGTTCTCTTGTCTGTGTTTGGTAAATCAAAGCTTATTACATTCTCAAACGTAGTCTGTATCGGAACTTAAATATCAAGGCAATAGACCAGTTAACTTTATAACTAATATTATAATAACGTTACATAATTCCATTATTTATATTCCAAAATTATCAACATGATATAGTACAGAGGTAGGTATTTTAATTAGCGTCGTACTGGACCAACACAATGGGCTCTAGACGAGGACGCTCTGGGATCAATCCCAATGGGAGGGGACAACAACACATAATTTTATTCGAATATAGAAGAGACAGAAATACACCGAAGAAATACACACATTATGACCACCTACTCAATAACTCGTTGCGCCTCCTTTGGCCTGCAAAACAGATGCAACTCGCCTGGGCATAGATGCTACAAGTTCTTGGTACATGGCTGGAGACATGTTGTACCAAATGTCTACGTAGCGGTCACACAAAGTCGATATATTCAGACATGGTGGTCTTTGAGCTCTGATCTGCGGCTCAATGACTGCGGCTCAAATGTGCTCTATCGGATTAATATCCGGAAAGGTGGCCAGGACATTAAGTGGAATTCATCAGTATGCTCCTCGAACCACTCCAACACAATCCGAGCCTTGTGAATGGGGCGTTGTCCTGCTGGAAGATTCCGTTTCCAGGTAGGAAGACAGACGCCATGTTAAGGTGCAACTGATTAGCAATGATGTTCAGATAGTTCACAGAGTTCATGGTCGGTTCTACCACAACTACGGGTCCCAGAGTCCCCATGAGAACGTCCCTTAAAACGTATTACCGCCACCACCTGTCTGTGTATGACCTGCTGTACAAGAGTGGAGCAACTGTTCGCCTGGCAGACGGCGTAAACTGACACGACCATCCAAGTGATGAATGAGAAATCGGGATTCATCTGACCAGGCAACTTATCCATGGTCCAGTCTCGATGTTTCCGGGCCCACTATAGGCGTAGTTGCGAAGACGATTTGTCACAGAGGCACACAAGTGGGACGTCTGCTGCACAGACCCATATCCAACAGTGTCCGCTGAACTGTGTGTTCCGAAACACTTGCGCTTGGACCTGCATCGTATTGGGCTGTCAGCTGAACTACTGTGTCGCGCCGATTTTGCTTTACCAAGAGGGACAGTCTCCAACGTACTTTTTGTTTGATGACGAGTGGACGACCAACACCTTGACTTCTACTGCTGGTGTCACCGTCCTTTATTCACTTTGTATGAATACTAACAACGGAACATAGTAAACAACCTACCAGTCGTGCAGTTTATGTGATACTCGGCCCTAGTCTTCGGGCCATTACGATCTGCCCTCTATCAAATTCTCTTAGATCAGCAGCAACTCGCAAAAGTAAGTGCAAGAGCAAGAAGGATTACTTACCTTCTCCAGCAGCAGTTAAATATCATTCTCACTTAATCACGTGCCCTCCACGTCATCCAGACGAATTCATTGAAAAATTTGAGAATGGTCATAATGTTTTGGCTCGTCATTGTACACCCATTGAGGAATCGAATTTGACAAAGTCGATATATTCGGACATGGTGGTGTTTGAGTTCTGATCTGCTGCTCAATGACACCTCAAATGTATTTTAACCTGCACCATCTATAGCTCTCATGCTGCTAGCATAGTAAACAACGCACTGAGACATTGCAGCCCTTAGAAAGTATGTATGTAGGTATTTTAATTAATACCGCACAGGAGCATCACAGTGGTCTATTGGTAGCCACTATATAATTTGGATCGCCAAATGTTAAATTAGCTTCCTGAATGTGTATCAAATCTCCCTATCATTCTAAAATTTATTTGTATATAGTTTTATAAAATCATTGTATAATCAATTAGGGTTTATTTTATAACTCGATTTTTAATATGTAATATTATTAATGAATATAATGTTCAGAATAATGTATGAATACCTACCTTCATATATTGTTATTGAAATCAATGCAGAACTTTAAATACGACAGAACATTTTCTCGCCCTTACAACCTAAAACCTGTTCCCTACAAGCATAAATCATTCATTTGATTCTGCTAAAACGGCGAAATACACGAAATAAAACTTTTTAGTAGTTATTAACCATTACGCAGCTGCGCCTAGATTTTTTCAATCGTCTACAGGAACGGCTGCATGTCCGACCCCCCCCCTTACCTTATTACCTAACTTAAGTGATAGAGCCTTGAGTGGCATTTATGACTGACGGTTTCCTTTCATGGTATTTTGTGGTGTATCGTTTGCCAGGAGATAGATACCACCGTAGCGACATTCGGCCTTTTCCCCAAGGCGTTCACACTTCACGGTCTAAAGGGTACGGTACCAAACAAAAAAAGGAATCGTGAAGAGGGTCATTCACTGATAGTTCGTAAATGTTGATCGATCCCCGTGGTCACTTAAAAGGGGGATAACATCCACAGTACACAGATTTATACCATGCCGCTGGTATAAACAAATTTAAGTGGTAACAATTGTCTATCTGCATCAGATTAAAGCTTAACTACCGGGAGTGTTCAAATTTTACACTATGGAATACTCCTGAATCAATTTCTGGCAAAATCTATAATCTTTCTAATAACAATTATGCCAATATGATTAATATTTATATTGAAACTTACAATTTAAAATACATATATTCAGTTTGAAAAAAATATTATTTCGTAAGATGTGAATAAATACCTCTGAGGTTTTAATTTAATAATACGTTCTCTCCAAACGCTCATAATCAAGAAAATTTACACTATGGAATACTCCTGAATCAATTTCTGGCAAAATCTATAATCTTTCTAATAACAATTATGCCAATATGATTAATATTTATATTGAAACTTACAATTTAAAATACATATATTCAGTTTGAAAAAAATATTATTTCGTAAGATGTGAACAAATACCTCTGAGGTTTTAATTTAATAATACGTTCTCTCCAAACGCTCATAATCAAGAAAATTGGCATCCGGTGTTGGATAGTTTTGGAAAATGGGCTTTTTTTTATTGAAAATCTCGAAATTTATGTGATATTGGATGTGAAGACAATACCTTAGCTAAAGTGGTTATGGTGTTATACTCTAGATCGGAATGTTCCTGGTTCGAATACGGAATAGTGCATGGATATTTGTAAACATATGGTTTAGAGGCGGAAGGTGCACCTTAAATCTATCGTGGCCGCAAATTCTCACGTTCTGTTGGTGTGGAAGTTTGGAGAGTGGGGTTCTGATCAGGTGTTGCCCCATCATCTGAATGTGGTTCAAAATTACGTGTTGTTGTCCTCGGATATTTCTCTTATGGGATTGATCCTGGACCGTCGTGTACAGCCCGTTTTGTTGCTCTACTACGACGTTAATTAAAATTAGGTTACCCTTAGCTAAATGATATGAGTACAGATGTACTCAAGACGTCATTCAATTTGTAATGGTTTCATTGAGTTTTCTCCACTATGAATAAAAATAATATTGTGTGGCCAATTATTTTTCCTGCAGCCGTATATTTTGGTTATCATGCAGTACTGATTATACTGATCGACTGTTTTGAAGTTTTATTGCGCAAGGGTCATAATTGATAAAACCGTGCCAAATACAAGACCTAAAAGAAGGAAAGATAGCAAAAAGCAAAAGAATAGGCGATGGTAAAACAGAATATAGCACTAATCACTCGGGTTCCAGGAGTTGTAATGCCTGTAAATCCCTAAAAATGTTCTGATGATGGCACTGATGGAAAAAAGACTTGTCCAATCATAAAGATAGCACAATTATTTCATATAAATAAAAGCTGCATAATCTCTAGTTATCTGCTGTCTTAATACTACCAGCAACACACCTATATTTTGAGTGCTTTTAATAAAGACAAAACATAAAAAACTCACCAAAGACGCGTTAAAATATGAATATATGAATATATATATATATATATATATATATATATATATATATATATATTAATTTTAGTAATTTTCAGCGATGAAAAATAGTGTCAACAGGTTAAAACGCAACTACACACATCTTGCATGTTAGGAGGTCACTTATTTAATATTTTTGATGGTAATCACACTTGTTCTTCATAAATTACAAATTAAGAACAAATGAAAAATTCAATATTCCCAAAAACTATTCGGGCAAATCGAATTAAATTAAATGAAAATGTTTAGGTTATCTTACAGTACATAAAATAACAACGGTACAATCATATCAGTCATGTGCATTTTGTATGAGACATATGAAGAAGGAAAGTTGCAAATGCACAAGTACAAAATAAATATTAACGAGCAAAAATATTTGAATAAAAGGGGGTGGGGGACATGCAGAGCAATGCGTGACCAGCAAAAAGGTTTCATGGTTATAATGAGGTTCTCTATTAGATCTGTATGCATCAACTCTCATGATCCCCACAATGCATTTCGAAACCTTTTCAGGGTTCTCAAGGCGTCCCATACATGATCAGTGAAAATCAGATCGGGGGAGCAGGTTGATCAATCCCCACTAAAGGAAGTTCAACTTTCAAGGTATTATCAGAAACAGTGAACTGCGTGTGATCACGATTTTAGATTTCCTTAATTTGCAGACTCGATTGTTCTATGCTTTAATATGATGGAATAGTTTGATATAAGTATTACATTATAACACAACAACATTTGTAAACTTTTAAGAAGAAAGGAATATTCAGTTAATCCTACCGTACCAAACTCTAGTGTCTGAACTTGAGCTTCTTCTGAAGGGGGCCCCGCTCCTTTGTTATTGAAGGCTTGCACTATTATCCTGTACTTCGTGTTTTTACTCAAGTCGGTGATCTCACATTCCAAAAGTCCACCGTGAGATGTTTCTAATGTTTTGTACGCGAACTGTTCGCTGTTGCGTCTCTTATAACCAACGTAGTAACCATCGATGGGAGACAAACTTTCCTCTTTCAAGGGCGGCTGTTGGAAGAAAAGTGCTTCAAAATGCATTCAATCGTAAATTATAATATTTAAATTCTTATAAAAATCTATTCATGACTAAAAATATCTAGTAAATTTTTAGTAAGAGCTATAACACCTACGTGGCCGATCTCGTGGCAGCGAAATGTGGCGTCAACGCTAAACAGCCAATCACGCTCCAGCGCGTGGTGTAGAGTAATGTCTCAGTAGCCAGTCACGTCTACGCGCTGGAAGAGCTGCGCCTCAACATTTATTATCTGCTTTCATTGGCAATATATGTTAGGAGTTAGAGTGGTATTGGTTTGGAGTAAAGTTTAGAAGCTAATTGTAAATGTATGTGTGATTTCGAATTTATAACTTTATTAGTTAATAAAAAAATACTGTAATATGAGCTATAGAGATGATAGTTCTATGAAACCTTCACGCCCAAAAACAATAAAATGCCATCTAATATGCCTCTAACATATGATCAAATTGCAAATATGTTGGCTGAACTTTCGCCAATCTAATTCTGGTATTGGCTTCTGGAAAACTATTTCTACAGCGGGGCAATAACAATCAACGCACCATAAGAGCTTTGGCGGAGAACGTGTTAAACTTATCTACTCGTATGAACAAGGCACATGAAGAAACGCATACAACATAAAAAGCCAAACCTTTTCCCAATAAAAGACCTAATTTCTTCACTTAAAACTTTCATTTTATTTATTTTTAACAGCATTATTGTTTTATCATAAACTAAAAATAGCTATTTTATGAAGTTGTCGCTACAAATTATCTAAATATCACAGATGAACACACTCCCGGTACACTCTATTTTGGGTGCGAATATGTGCCACACTTTGAGCTAGATATATTTTACTGAGAATACTAAGATATTTATAGGTACTGAATGATTTTTTATTATTAATACATAATACATTTTGACGATAAATCCGGGAAATTACTAGTTCCTTATAAATCACTATAAGCATTATGTAAAATCTAGAATTTTATCTAAAAAGGACTGTGCAATTAGTTTATTTCATAATTACACAAACATTTAGTGGTAATTAGGAAAAACATTTTATTTATTCATCAATTAAAATTCAATTCCAAAATTAACTCCGATTGGCTTTTATCAGACTTGTGCATGGACACATTTTTTAACTTTAAGGGGTTTTAAGTAGTTAAGTAGTTACTTTTTCAAAAATGATTTTGTAGCATTGCATGATAGTGTTTTTCTAGAGATTTAATTATTGAACCTCATTATATAATATAAACTTTTAATGCATCAAAATTTTAAAAGTTTTTGAATTAGGGTTTAGTGTAGTTTTTAATGCCATCGCATTCACTAAACTATATGCAGATTGATTTTTCAATCCTTTGATAAGTAGTGTTTTTTAACTTTAAAATACGTAATTAACGATGGGAATAACGAACATTTATAAAAATAGCACAACGTTTGTACCAACTAGTGCTTCAATTGAAAATATATCAGTGATGGTGATAGAGGTGCGTAAGAAGAAAGTTAAATTTATGCAGCACAACCGACTATAGGCGATGGATAGGGATCAATGCCGAAGGGCAGGAAAGTAGATAATTACAAAATGTCGCACTGCAGCAAAACAAAGGGTTAGTGGCGAAGGTCTAGGATCATTGTCGAAGGGTAGATCCTAGTAAAAAACCTTGTAATTTTGAACCACGGTCAGAACCTAAGCTGGCACCTCATTCTCCAAAATTCCACACCCCGCCAACATGAAGACATTTGAGGCCACGAAGGATTAAACGTTCACCGCCCCCTGTAGGAACAAGTTGGTTGGAGCGAGCTTCGATATCGCAACCCTCTGGTTTCTAATCCGTTACTATCCTAAACGGGCTACCGCTTACCTGATCTTGAAGGAAAATATACAAAATGGTAGTGATTTATTCGTTAAATAGAAAACCTTCGTGGAAGGAACTTCTGAACTTGCATTCCGTAATCCATTTCAATTCCATTGCTGTTATTGGTTCAACAAACTCATGGGCCACGATATTTCGGGTGGAAGGGAAGTGGATGGTTGCGACTTCGAATCCAACCAAAGACTATCATGTACAAAGAGGGCTGGTACACGATAGTAGACTGGTAGACGAAAGAGGGTTAAATATATCGAGGCCTCAAATGTCCTCACGTTGTCTTGGTGTGGAAGTTTGGAGAGTATGGTGCCTGCTCAGGTGTTGTCTCGTCATCTGACCGGGGTTTAAAAACTATCCGGTGTTGTCCTAGGAACTTGGATTGATCCCGAACCTTCATCAATATCCCGTTGTGTAGCTCCAGTGCGACGTTATTTCAATTACCTACATACCTATCAAGACACGCATATAATCAGAAATGTAAAACAATACAGAAGTAAACACATTTTCTGTAGGAAAATTTTCGATTTTTAGGCAAAAAATAGTGAATGCCTTACTTTCCACGTAACTTGAATAGTCCTGGAGCTAGTCGCAATCGCACGAATTTCTTTTGGTGGACCACTTGGAGCTATTGTGAAAATAAAAATAAAAAGAAATTTGCAATTATACACACTTAGTTTGAGGTAACATAGGACTAAAATTACCATGAAATCATTTTATCATGGAACAACGCCCTTTTATCTCTAGAAAAAGTGAGACGAATAACTGAATATAATTTCAAATAATGATTGTGTCTGGGAACTCAACTAATTCTCTTTCGTCACATAAATATTTCACGCAACTGTGGAATTAAATGTCAAATTAGGATGAATCTAATTAGTTTCTGGTGAAATGGTATTTGAACCCACCAAGTTGTTTCGACGAGATATGTTGTCGAAGACCACGCGAGTTTTGCTAATGACGAGATATCTCATAATCAAGATTTTGCCAATTGTGTGATGACAAGAGCAAGATCTGGTCTTTTGTTCTAATGATATATTTCGTTTATCAAGATCTGGTCAGTTGTTGCTAATGAGGTGAATATACCTTGTCCACAATAATAATTATCTATATTTCGTCACTAACCGATGTTTCGGATATTTTTCTTCAAATTTAGGAACAATAATATGTAATTTTCTTTATTCTTTTTGCCATATCAGTAGCCTCATTATGTAATAATGTATATTCTGAATACTGTTTGTTTGGTAAAATTACTCTGATATTTAATGATATTAAATACTTTTTTAAATGAATGTGTGCTGTTAAAGAAGATGATGTATAAGGTCAAAAAACTAATTGCATATGTATGTATGCAGTAAAATGTGCTATACACAAATTATGATTCATGTTATATAATGCACTGAGTGACCACTTTATTATGACTATTCCCTCAATATATCGTTGGGCCACCTTTGTATTTAATATAGCGTTGATTCTGGTTACGAGATGTTGATAAGTCATTTGTAAAAGTTTGAGACTATGTTTGGAAGATTGGAACTTTCCAAATGTGAGATTGGATGAGTGTGGATCTAGATGTCTGAATGGCTATGTCAACTTCATCTCGCAAATCCTCAATATGATTGAGTTCTGTGGATAGTGAAGGCCACCTGAACAAAGTACAGTGACCTCTCCTTCATGTTCCTCAAACCAATCCTGTACACTACCATCCCTATGTCAGGACGCATTATCCTGTTTAAAGTACCCATCACCATTGCGATTAACCATAAGCATTACATGATGCACTTTGTCAGCAATGATATTTAGATATGATGTCTGATCCAGACTTCCATGCACACGAAATAAAAAGTCCAAAGCATGCCCTGAAAACATTCCCCTACCATCATATTGCCTCCATCAGATTAAAGGGCTGTAGCAATGCACTTAGAATCCAGGCTTTCGTGCTGTTTTCGCCAAACTCTAACTCAACCATCTTCATGGTGTAACTTAAAACGGTAACTTAAACATTACGTTTTTCTAATGGTCCACTGTCCAATACTTGTGTGTCTGAGTGAATTTGAAACGTTTTATCTTGTTTGTTGCAGAAAACAACAGTGTTTTCATGGGTCTTCGGCTTCCATAGACCATGCTATCCAAGTTACGGTGATCAGTGCGCTTAGGGATACTTTGAGACAATATTTGATTAAGATCTGCAATTAGCTGCACTGTTACCGTCCTGTTCTCTTTTACAATTCAGGTAACTCCGTTCCGTCCGATCATTCACCACTCTCTTACGATCACAATTTCACGTTAATTTACAGTTTTTTGTCTGACATTCCAGTCTTGATATACCTTTACTTCAGCTGCTCGTGAACATTTCACAATTGTACCGGTGTCGCTAATACTCGATCCATGTCTCCGAGGTCCTACTATCATCCCACATTCGAAGTCCATCAAATCACGTTTTGTCCCCATATATTCGCAAATAATTCACCTAAACAACTGCCTCAGGCAATCTAAGGTGTATACTAAGGAACCTAGCCCTAAGGAGCTTTAATCCCATATCTGGAAAGTACTGTCTCAGACAGACAGCCGTTGAGTTGATGGAGCTCATAGCCCCGTAGGGGCCTTCATCTCCAGTATTGAAGGTGATTGCATGGATTGTTGGTTCATATCAGGTTAGGGTGGAATCGGGACAAAATTCAAAATTTTCGATGGACTACTGTACGTTTGTAAGCACATGAGTTGTCATCAGGAGCTCATCCAACGTGGACTGGCCTTGGTGGGATCATCCTCTCAAGTACCAACCACCTCGTGTGAGAGTTGGTGTAAAGGCTCTTGGTTCGAGTTTTCGTACGGCCAATGGGAAAGCAGCGATCGGTTAGTCCGATGCCTGTAGCTATTAGCGTTATGCTTGGGTATCAGGGGCAGGGGGAGAATTTCGAAAATTAATTAAAATAATGTTTGCTTCGGGATTGCAATTAATTACCAAGTAGCATGGTGATTCTTGGTCTTATTTTGGGGTAGAGTTGGATCATAAATTTCGATATTCTCTATGGTTGGATTTTGGTTCTCAGAGATATTTAGATAGTATTTTTCTGGTAGATTGCCAATGAATTTATTGATCAATGCAATTTCGGTAGCGATTTAGATGTATATATTGCGATAAAACTATCTGGCCTGGACAATTGAAGTATTGTCCCAGGAACTCAGCTTTATTCTTTTATACTATCCCAGCCCTCCAGCGGATATCTTGTGACGCAAAAGGTTATTTGCTTAAAACTGTCAGATGGTCATAATCAAGTGGCTGCTCAGTGTATATAAGCTTTATAAAATGAAATTAAAATATTTAACTATAAATTTATATTGAGTCCTTTAATCCATATTAGATTCGAACTGTAAGGGTTATAACTTATTACCACATATATTTTTAACTGTAAATGAACAGAGAGATATAATGGAACTGCACTTTTATTTATATTAGAGCGAATCTAATAATTTTTCTTTTGAAGGTGAAAACAGTAATTTAAAAGTAGTTGAGTGTTTTTGAAAGAAGATAAAACTCTAATTCTCTACGAAACGGCTAGACATGTTGTTAAAAGGTTAACAGGTAAACTGGTCCAGAAAAAATATCGAACGAAAATTGACTGTTTTAGTCTGTGAAAGCTCTAGAAGTTGTTAGTGGAAAATATGTTTCTAAAGATTTTTTAACTTGCTTTCTGAACCACTGAATCAACAACAATGGGGTAGTAGCAATTTTGATATGAATTTTAGAACGAGTTGTGTAGCACTGTATGTAATTAAAACATATCATTATCAATAATACAATTTTTCCTTACGCCAGAAGATTACAATCACACTTGACAACTCTATTTAAAAGCGTTTCTTACAAAATAATCCTTTATTATTATTTGTTGGCACATAATGTTTCTAGACTTGTAAAAGTTTTTATTTTGAATTCTCATTACCATTTAAGAGAACTTAACGTTAACATTATTTCTATTTGTGTACACGACAGTAATCGCAGACAGTTGTTAAATTTCTTATAGTTGGAGTAATCTAGTATTTAAAATTTGAGGTATTTCACATTACATTGAAAATATTAGTACATACTAGTCGGTATATCTACTATTATAAAAGGAAGTGTTTGTTTGTCTGTCTGTTTGTTTGTTTCGCGGCAGCAAAATACTGACGATCTATCGCACTTACAGCAGTGAGATTTGGCACACAGGTAATCCAAATTTTTTTGCAATTTTTGGGCTGCGGCGAAATTTTAAAATTCAATCTAGAAGATTTTTAAATGAATTTAATAGTTTTATTCTCTACCCGGTTCTTCAAATGCGTTTCGTCCGGACGAAGGAAGAAACCCTCTAAAATGAACTTTTTATACCCACGTGACCTTCTTTTATATTTTCGCAAGAGATTGGGACGTCACGTGAACTTTATCTTTGAAAAAAGCAAACATATTGCATATTCTGCCCTTCGCTTTAAAAAAAAAAGAAACAGATTACATTTCCTGTTCCCTTTTCGGCAAATGAGAACAAGAAATAAAAAAACATATTGACTGGGATTGTTAAGTTTTTTTTCGTTAAATCGGAATCGCTAAAGACAGATTGAAAATTTCAACGGATTTGAAATCTGAGGAAAGTTAAACTTTAGATTGTTACCTAAAAATCTGATTTTCTTTAAATAAAAATTTTTTTAATAGAATATATCTCAACGGATTTGAAATCTGAGGAAAATTTTACACCAGATTAATACCTTACATCACTGTCCACGGGCATGGGCACGGGCAACGCCTGGCTAGCCACGCAGTGGCTAGTGTAGTAAATATTTCACTGACAATTGAAAATATGACTATGTCATATTTGCTTGAATATTAAAAGTTTATTTAATGAAAATTGGGAAGTATACACAGCATTAGAGACAGGTTGTGACGTAATTTTAGTTATGATATGCAAAGTCGCCTTTTCTCTCATATATGAGATTATCAAATAAAATATCATCCAGATTGGAAATTGATTTTCCATAGATAAGGAAGAAGAACGTGAAACAGCAAGATAAAAAGAGTAAGAAAAGTAAAATTTCCATAGATTAAATTAATACCTCTCATGTAGTACTATGCTTAACACTTTAAGCATAAGAATAAATACCTTTTAAACATTGATGTTTTGCTCTTGCATTTTTATTTCTTTTCAATAGCGAGTTAACGGTTCAGTATTGGAAATAAACAATATACAATTTTTTTCACGTTGCATTGGAAATAATCACAATGTGCTATTGGAAATTAACTGTGATCAATACCGATGGGAATGATTCAAATACAAGGCCTCGAAATTTTGAATGTGAGATGATGAGAGGAAAGCCTGAGCTAGCACCTTCAACTCCAAGGTTTTACACAACTCCAACATGAGGACATTTGAGGTCACGAGAGATTGAAAGTGCACCAATCCCCATGTGCATGTAGTTGTAGCTGATTTTGAACTCGCTACTCTCATGTTACTAGTCCCTGACTTCTCCAACTGTGATACTGCAGACCTTTAAACCTCCTATTGGTTGCCTCGACGAACATGTCTAGAAAAACTGACCAGATCTTGATGGATTATATATCTTTTTAGAAGAAAACGGACACGATGGTGATCTCGTCACCATAAATAAAATCGGTAATATCTTGATAACGCTACACCTTGTCATTAGCAAAATTGGTGATATCTTAACTGATAAGATAACTCGTCGAAATCACTTGGAGGGTTTATTGCGTATTGAATTACTGTATGTTAGATGTATTTTCTTGGTGTTAGATACTAGGGAAAACGCAAAAGTTCATAAGTTCTGCGTATTTACTTACAATGACAGTTTGCGATGTTGCGTTAAGAGTTGTTGATTATGTTTACATTGATATATATTATATGGAAGCCTAAGTCCACGAGTATTGTGTATGTAAACAAAATTCCAGAAAAATTGTTACAGGAGAACGTATGTAAATAAAGGATAAATGTAATTAATTAACTTAAGTCGATGCGGTCAGCAGCGTTTATATAAAACAATAAGCAGCTAGGGAAGTTGTTAGATCGGGTTTTGCTGATACAATGACAGGAAATCATGATTTAAATGACTTTTAACGTGGCTTAGTAGTCGGTGCTCGTGAAATGAGGCACAGTATTTTCGAGGTAAATACGAAATTTGGATTTTCTCGCACGACTTTTGTAAGAGCCTACCGTAAATATAATGAATCCGTAAAAACATCCAAACGCCAAATATGTTGGCGGAAAAAGACCCTGAAGGTACGCGACCATCGACGGCTCAGCAGAATCGTTTCACGAGATTTACGTGCTGCAGTACCTCAAATTACTACAGATTTCATTGTTGGGGCATAAACAGGTGTCAACGTGCGAACCGTACAACGGTTCCTTCATGATATGTGTATTCGGAGCCGGCCCAGTCGGGCACCCTTGATGACTGCAAGGCACAAAGCTATGCGCATCACCTGCCTCGCCAGCACAACCATTGAACTGCTGAAGAATGGAATAACGTTGCTTGATCTAATGAGTCTCGTTTCCAGTTGTATTGGGCAGATCGTCGTGTACGGGAATAGAGAAAAGTCCATGAAGCCATGGTCCTCGCATGCCAACAGGGGTTTTTCAAGCTAACGGAGGGTCATAGATGGTATGGGGCGTGGGTATTTGTATGATTTAGAATCCCTGGTACGTCTAGAGACGATCTTGACAGGTGACCGATACGTCAGCATCCTGTCCAATCACTTACACCAATTCATGTCATGTGTGCATTCCGACGGGCTTGGACAATTACAGCAGGACCACATTACACCAAACACGTCAAAAGTTGTTACTAGTGTACTAGTGGCATCAAGGAACATTCTTCGGAGTTCAATGTCGTCCGTTGGCCACCCAAATTGCCCGATGTGAACATTATTGAACATTCTGGGATACATTAAATCGGGATGTACAACACAAATCTATCTCCATTAATGCGCACCCCTTCGCAATTGTGGACTGGCCTGCAATATGCATGGTCTGATCTGTCTCCAGGACACCTTCATGCATTAGTGAAGTCTGTACCACGTCATGTTGCGGTAAGTATTCTTTCTTGGGGTGGGCATACACGATATTTGGTGTATGTACCAGTCTTTCTGGCACTTCAGTTTACTTACGGGTGGATAATTTAGATGCTTTGTAAGCTGCGGAAGGGTCAATGGTAATGTTCTCTGTGAATTAAAATGTACATATTTACTGGAATGATTGTGGGTTGTTTCGTGGTCAAGGTGCAGTTTGATTGAACGCTTTCCATGAATTTAAGTTGCACTGGCTTCTCTCCTCTCAAAATACGAGAAGCAAAATGCACTCTACAGTGCACCAGAAACCACCAGAGAATTCTCTTGAACCCTCATCCTCACCAAATGAGATATGTGCAATTTCTTTTCCACTTTAATATTTCTCTCCTCCTCAAAGTTCTTACCAACCCCCTGAATATTCCATTCAGGCCTCATTGAAACGTTGTATCCATTTTGATGAGAGTCTGTGACTACGACACAGGTCGGAACTGGTTTTGCCACTGTTTGCCAAAATAGGTCGCCACTAAATCTATACTATTATTACAGGAAGTCTGTGTCTGTGCGTCTCTCTATTATATAGAGGTGTCCAAAATCATATACAGCACCTATATTAAGGAAATTTGGAACACAGGTATTCCTAAAGGTGACTGAATAAGTGGCCTCCAATCCCAATTTTAAAAATTTAATCGATAACATTTAAAATTAATTTACTAGCTTTTTTTCCTAGTGGTTCTTTAATTGCGACTGAGGGGTTTTACCTCTTTCCTTTCTCTATTTTTTGGACGTGTGCCAGGTTTTCAATGACGTCACTGACTGCTAACCTAATTAATGGATTGTTCTGTTTTATTTGAGTCACGTGGTCGAATGATAATTTCCCCCTTTCATTAAATGAATCTATATTTGTTTCTTGCTTTCTTTTTTATTTGAAGTTTCAATCTTCGCGATCGTTAAAGATAGAGTGCCAATTTCACCGGTATTGAAATGTGCGGAAAATTTTACACCGGATCAAAATCTCAGATAGTCCGAATTTTATGAGAACATTGTGCGAAGCCCGAATTCTTTCACTGGCAACGCCGTGCTTACCTGATAAGCTGAAATAATCTGTCTTTCAGTAATTAGTTTACAATACAAATACTATCACGAATTTCACATAAATTTTTGCGTCATCACACAAAACAAACATCTGAATAATGCATGCAGAATTTGCTTACCTTCTCCTTCTGTTGCTACAGTTATAGGTTCGCTGTAGTCTCCGCTACCAACCGCATTCTCTGCTTTCACTCGTATATGGTACGTCACATGAGGAGTTAGACCTTGTATTGTGTATACACTGTCTGATGTATCAACAACACTTGTTTTAGCAAGCGTCCAGGACTCTAGAAATATTTGATTGGAACCAATCATTTGAAAGGAAACCTATCGTAAACTTATAATTATATCATCGTCGTATAAAAGAAACGTATTAACTGGAATAATCCTGGATACACTACATGATTATTTTCATGATAATGAAATTCAGTCACAATGTAAACAGTTTGAAAGTTACGAAACACTTTCAAAATGTTTATATTTTTTATCATTTTTTTGACGAGAATTATATATTTTTTATTTGAATTTGAATATATCTTACCACAATGAGTAATACAGAGGAATATCTTAAAATGAACAAAATCAAAAAAAGAATTATTCGCACTTCAATAATTTAACTTATTAAAAAGATTGATGATGAACTTAATAAGGACTTTATGGTAACCCAGATCTAATAATAGATTCTCTCTCGGTTCTTATTGAACACAAATCAACATTGGAAGATTTAGATAAATCTATTGCAGCTCTCACTAATATGGATGATTTAGAGGCTGAGATGGAGAGTTCATTACAATATAATGTATCGATTGTGCTCAGTAGATAGCAAGTAAGTAGATATTTGGGAAACTTAAATAAAAAGTCGACTGAAATATTGTCTAGTCCAATTGTAAATCGATCCTGTACAGATACTGCATCACATGTCAAAGAACAAACCAACACAAAATTACCGCGTATTTCGATAAATACATTTTCAGGTGACATTTCTCAATTTCCAGAGTTTTGACATAAGTATGAAGCCGAAATTCATGAAAACGAAACTCTTCAATATATAGAAAAGTTTAACTATTTAAAAAAATTGCTTAAGGTTCCTGACGCAAGTGCCACAAGTGGTCTTCCCGTGACATCCGGAAATTATAGGAAAACAATTAAGATTCTAAAAGATCGATTTGGGAAAAAATAAATTTTAATTGCCGCGTATACCAACTGTTTGTTAAATTTAGAACCAGTTTGTAGATCAAATGATATGTCCGCATAAAGAAAATTAAACGATGAAAGATCTGTGAAAATAAGAAGTCTCGAGTCCCTCGAAATTAATTCCGATTCATATGATTGTTTATTATTACTCATTTTGTATAAATGTATTCCAAACGACCTTGTTTTACAATTACAACAAAACAAAATAACAAAACGGAATCAAATATTACAGAATTATTAACTTTTCTAAAGAATGAAGTATAAGCACGTGAAAAATCCTTAAACGTAACTTCTACAAATTTGGAAAGCACAAAACCCAAAGAAAACAGAACTATTTATGTAAGCAAAACTTCCCCCAAATATTTTAATCCTCATAAAACCAAACCTTCTTTAGCGTGCGCATTAAATACTCTTAACTGAAAATTAATGTGCATTTTGTAATGAAAAACATAAATCCGAAAATTGTAATTTGGATTTGGAGCAGCGCAAAAACTTCTTTACGTAAATAGCTAATTGTTTCTGATGTTATAAAAAATTTCATAGAAAGAATCAGTGTAGATCAGTTAACATTAAATGCACAATTTGTCTTAAGGCCATCAAAAATTCTTGTGGGAACGCATGCTCAAACCGTACCGTCCGTTACGTCACCAACGAAAGAGGAAAATGCTATAATTTCTTCGTTAATTTATGATCCGAAAAATGCCGAGTCATCTCATTCGCATGTTTATTTCCAGACAATCCGCTGGTAAGTTGATCGGTTCGCATCAGAGTGTGAATGTACGAATTTGTTTAGATTCCGCAGCTGCAAGAACGTCCATAAACAAAGATCTAGCGCGAAGGTTAGATTTAGAAGTGAAAGGTCAGGAAGAACTTAAAATCATTACTTATGCGGGTAGTGAAAATACTCCAGTTACCTTTCAGAAGAGAATGTGTGTTTAGTTGATGGATAGTAAGGGCGAATTTACAATGAGATTAGAAGCAATCAGAACGGACAGCAACTGTCCAGATATTATTAGAGTTCCTAGTTCTGAATTGCACAATGAAATTAAAAAATTGGGAATAAATTTTTCTGACTCTCCCGATGATTTAGATCAAAAGAAAAATAAGATATATATATATTAGTTGGCGCCGATAATTATTGGTCGATAATGACAGGTAAATTTATACGTCTTTCCTCAACTGTAGTTTTAAGTGAAACTAAATTTGGATGGACTCTGCATGAACTATTTTCTAATGGAATTAATTCAACAAATAATTTAGTAACCACAATGTATGTTTCGTCTATTTGGGAGGAAAATAAAGATGATAAAACATCAATTGAGTTTCAAAACTTTTGGGATCTGGAAGCTTTAGGAATCAGAGATGAACCAACTGATAAAAAATTATGCGACAAACAATTTTTAGAACAATTTGATGAATCTATTAAATTTAAGAATAATAGATAAGAACCTTCCTATGAAAGTTGATAATGTTGAAATTCCGAACAATCATGATGTAGCAAAAATGAGACTTGAATTTTTAATTGAGAAATTTCAGAAAAATCCTACGTTGTTTGATTATTACAAGGCTGTAATAGAAGAATATTTATCATTGGGAATTTTATAGAGAAGGTTGAACCTCAGGAAATAAAATCATATAATGTGGCTTTGACGTATTATTTACCCCACCATCCAGTAATTCGAAAGGATAAATTAACTACTAAACTTTTTGACGCATCTGTTCGTGCTCCTTCTAAGCCAATGATGATGTCAATTTAATGATGTACTGTTACCAGGTCCTAACTTAAATTCTGACTTATTTGATTTAATATTGAAATTTCGAATTAATAATATCGCAGTAATAGCAGACATCGAAAAGGCATTTCTACAAATACGTCTTACAGAAAGTGTTCTAACGCAAATTTTGTGGATTAATTAAATTCGCCAGGATCTGGATTCTTCCATAAGACCTGTAATTATGAGAATGACTCGTGTATTATTTGGTGTTACTTCTAGTCCGTTTCTATTAGGGGCCGTTATTAAACATCATGTTAAAAGTTTGAAACTTAATATCCCGAAACTTGTGCTATGATAAATAAGTCAATGTATGTCGATGATTTGCTGATAGGCGGATTCACAATAGAAGAAGCTTTAAAATTATCAAAGGAGCCTTCAGAAATCTTTTTAAAAGTAATTATCCTCTTTTAAAGGTACATTTACGAGATTTAAATTTCGACGCAGGCTTTGAAACATCACAAAATGCAATGCCTTTAAAATTTTGGGAATAATATTGGATATAGGTAAGGATGCTCTTAGATTAACAACCTTTCTGAATTTGTAAAATGTCAGGAGTAAACCAAGACAACTGTAATTAAAGTGGCAGGAAGAATTTTTGATCCGATTGGATTTTTATCTCAATTTACAATCATTGTAAAAATTATTTTCCAAGGGGGAGGGAACAGGGCTTTGATTGGGACGAAAATTTACCAGAACACTTTAAGAAAAAATGGGATAGTTGGTGTGAACAACTACAATATCTCAGAAAATAGAGGTTCCGAGATGTTACTACCGTGACTTTTAGGGCACTTACGATCAAGTAGAGATTCATTGTTTTTGTGATATCAGTGAAAGAACCTTTGGCGCAGTTATTTATTTGAGATACATCAAGGATGAGAAGGTGAAGACAACGTTTGTTACGTCTAAAAGTAGATTGGCTCCCATAAAACGTTTAACATTACCCAGATTATAGCTTATGAGCGCCGTGATTGGAGCTAGATTAATTAAACGTGTGATGGCAGTTCTAAAACTTGATTCTAAGAACAAATCTAGTAACAGATTCTAATATTGTGCTTCATTGGGTTAAAAGTTCTTCACGAACATGGAAACCCTCCGTGAGCAACAGGATTGCAGAAATACAGACCTTGACAAATCCTATAGACTGGAGGCATTGTCCTGGACGGGACAATCCTGCTGATCGACTTACAAGGAGACCCAACATATTGATTCGTGGCCTAAAGGAACCAAAGAGGTTGAGAATACCCTATTAGAAAAATAATCGAAAGGAAACATAGTTTCTCAGAATTTCCGTGCTTTAGATTCAAAGGAGGCACTCATAAAGAGAGACCGATTTAGTTCTTTTAATAAAAGGTACCTTCTTCCATGATAAGGTTATTCATGATATCATGGATAAATAGATTTGTTTTCAACACAAGAAACGTAGTGGTAATTTACGGCAGAAGAATTAGAAGAATCTGAAATATTCTTGATAAGGGGAATACAATCAAGAATTTACAAAGAAGAGATGGAATCTTTAAAAGGAAACTTCTTAACGAAAACTTCGAAAATTTACAGTTTATGTCCATATCTAGATGAAGAAAACTTATTGCGAATTGGAAGCAGACTCAATCGAGCAGACTTCATCCTCAACGAAATCAATCCTGTTCTTCATTCGAAGAATGAAATATTCACTGAACTGTTGATGAAGAGAGAACATGAAAGAGTGACACACATTGGAGTGTAGGTGCACTCACGCAAATAAGAAGAACATTTTGGATACCAAAGGGAATATAGTTAGTAAAAAGAACCATCAAAAATGCTTAATTTGTAAAAAATATATGTTAAAACCAGCAACTGTTAATTTGAATTTTGTATTGCTATTTGACTTCAAATTCATGTATAGCAATGTTTTAAAATATGGTTAAAACTGTATAAGTATGTATTAAAAGAGTCCAGGTGGGGAGGATGTTGAAAATTAATAAGTAGCTCGGCCAATTAGAGCCGAGCTAGGTGGCGCTGCCACTATACGACGCTCTCCTTGACTGGCGGGAATGTCACTTGTAGATGTAGACAATAGTTGTAGATTGTTTTGACTAAGATCTTTTTGTCGTTGTAAAACCTCTCACATCTCTGTATATTCGTAAAATATATCCTTAATCTTCAATAAATAGTGAATATAATAATTATTACTCCATTTGTAAATTAATTATGCAAAGAAGGTGAATGTGGTGAAATAGGCCATAAAGTGATGACATCGTAAGAACCACCTAAGAAAAAACGAAACGGTGTCGTCACAATAGCAGAAAGTTAAACAAAGAAACAATGCTGTGTTTCTCAAATTTGTACCCCAAGAGGATTGTCTACCCGGAAAGACACTTCCTCTCCCCGAAAAGAGATGAACCGAAGTGTATTTTCTTGATGATCTGACTTTAACTGATTTTCAGTTCCAACAACAATACGTCTTTCCCTTTTATTAGCCACAACGCAACACTTTTATTTGGATTATAATTTCTGAATTCCCAAAACATTTAATTGGTAACAACGAATATCCTTGTCCAGCATTCGTAATGAAATATACGTTGAACCTTTAGCGTCTTATTTAGAGTTGAAGAAACAAGGACTGTTGACATAAACGTGTATAGCAGAAAGACAAACGAGGAAATATTGTTGTGTCTCTCACATTTGTACCCCTTAAGGACTAGACCCCCGGAGTGGAATGATCTCTCCCTGAAAAGAGATCTACTGAAGTGTCTTTTGATGATCTGACTATAACTGATTTTAAACAGAAACAACATTATTCGTCTTTTCGTTTTATTATCCCAATGCAACACTTTTTTTTGGCTTATGAAAGCTGAATTCTCAAAGCATTTAATTGGAAACATATATATTCTTGACCAGCAGCTGCAATGAAATATTTGTGTCAATCCGTCTGCGTCTTATTTAGTGTTGAAGAAACAACGACTGTTGACATTAACGGGTCTAGCTGAGAGGTAAACAAATAAATCTTGGCCAGTGTCTCTCATTTTTACCCCTAGAGGACTTTGTACCAGGAATAAAATAAACTCTTATCGGAAGAGATGTTCAGAATTATCTTGTCTTGATGGTATTACATCTACTTTGCAGCAGAAACTGCGATTGGTCTTTCCGTCATACTTGCCTCACTGCAATACTTTTATTTGGCTTATAACAGATGAACTCTTAAAACATTTAATTGCAACCAACTTATAACCTCATAAGGCATCTGCAATATAAAAAAGATTTGTGTTGTAGCGGAAAATTAATCTCACCTTTTGCTGATTTGTGCTCAATAACGTACTTGAGGATAAGGCTGTTTCCACTGTAGGGAGCAGACCAGGTGATCGATATTGAGCGACTGCCTTTCGTCGTCACATCCACACTCGGGGGTCGGTCTGGTGGTTCTGTCGGAAAAAGATAAGATACCTCTTAATTAAAAAATAAATCTCCAGGTAAAACGCATGCGATTTAATCTATTGAAACTAATTGAATTAGGATTCAATTAACTGCAAAATGCAGAGGCACGATGTGCTTATTAAGTTTCATCTCCTGTTTTTTTCCGATTTAAACCGATATCCTACGGGTTATGTTTCAAGAGGATAATCTCTTAGGAGATTCTGGGTATATTGACTTGCTCCCTTTTAGAGTTTCCCTTTGGTATATAATTTTCTCTTGATCTTATTCTGGATTGGAATATCTGCTTAGAAATATTCATTTCTGGTTAGGTTATGATTTCTGATTTAAAAGATTGTCCTCAGGTACTGAGGTTTCAATCTAAATATATTTTATTTTTAGATTACATATTATTTGTTTCGTTTAAATTTACTATGCCAATTGGTAGTTATTTGCACTTTCCGTACTGTAATTAACTTATATTTTTGTTCTTAAAAACTCGTAAAATCATGACTTTTTTTATCGGTCTTAGTTTAATTCTTTTATGTACATTGTTATTTGTGATAATTCATAGTTTTACATTAAAAGTATCATTACAAATATAATTATATTTAAATGTATACGTTTCATCCCCTATAATACATTGTAGTATAGTGCTTTGTAAGGGGAAGTAATGGGCTGACATTGTTTTGAGGGTTATTTACCCTACCGACGCCTTAACAGAAAACACGTTTTATTTGCATGGGTAGAATCGACCAAAGCTAGTTTAGTTACTCACGAAAAATTAATTTGTAATTATTTTACTTCTTATCATGATATCGTGTAAGTGTTTTATCACAATCATCATCCATATTTTTGATAGTTTATTCTAAGTTCAAGAAATACTAAAATCGCCAAACAATACATAGAAAGTCCAAAAAAAATTTATTCGTCAAACCTCTTTATATGGTTATAGGCACATTACGTATCATCACTAGGCTTCTTTCAGGGAGGATTTACAAGCAATAACAGAGCGTAAGGTTGTATTGGTGGCGACTGGTTTACTATTAATATAAAATATTTAGATTCATTTTTGCGTAAAAGTGGCTAAAATCTCCATCCAATATTCTATTTCCATCCCCTTTTTAATTTTATGGTTATAGGCACATTAAGTGTCATCTCTATGCTTCTTTGAGCATCTGTAAACAGTTTTTTTCCAAAAGTTCTTAGAACAATACATCTATTACAGAAAGCTTATTTCATTGCAGGAAGGATTTACGCGCAATAACGGAACGAAAACTTGTATTGCTGCTCAATCAATTAATCATAACACAATTCATAATCAAAAGACAAACAAATGTCTTCATGTTTGTCTTTTCAACGTGTAAGTGGCGTCTGGTTTATCAGTAGTGCCGACTAAACCTTCAGTTTCGTTTTGAGCAAAAACAGCATCACGTTTCCTATTGTCACTGTTTAGAACTTGTATCATGAGGCAAAGCTAAAAGAAGAATTGCAGATTTATTCTTTTGGGGCACATATAACTTCAAAGTTGCATCACGTTGAATACTAAATATACAAGTAATGATGAAAGTGGACATTTCCAATGTGATGACTGAAGTTTTGATGGAATAAATGACTTATTTTTACCATGTTAGAAAAGTACAAACCTTTTGATCAACACTTTGCAATATACTCATCGATAAAATGAGTCATCAATTGTGAAATTTCATACTTCAAGCGACCTAGCAGAAATTAATGAGCATTCTTAGTGTTTTTATTTATAAACCTACTTCATTTCTCGATTGGTTTCTTCCAAGAGCAGTCTTAACATGCTATCTGATATGAAAAACTTTATTGTTTATATTGGGGTTATCCCCTGTATTACGGAACCAGACGCTCTTACTATAAGCTCCTTAACGCATAAATTAGTAAATAAAATCTATATATATAATTCTCTTACGTGGCACGCAAAAAATACGTTATTTGTTATTGCGTTTTGGCAACATTGTACGATTATTTGTTTTTCACGAAGCCTCGCGCTTGAATTGAATTTATAGCGTTATCGGATGAAATTTTATTGAAAAAAAAAAGAAATTTAGTTAAGCTGCTGCAGTTAATAATAGAAATCAAAGAAAGCGGAGGATCTTTTCAGGGCCATTTAAAAAAAGTCCTTTTCAGGGCCAACAATTATAGTTCAACGAGACGCTTGCACAACAACTTTCGACAGCAAACTCAATGAAAATGCGTGGGTGGCTCGAGTGCAGGGGTAAATATACACTCAAACAACATGCTGGGTATTCAATTTCCAATTGAGCCCTTACATTTCGAGTCAAAATTTTCACGAAGTTTTCATTTGAATTCAGATTCCATCTGTAATGTATATATCTTTTCTGAAAAATAGCAAAAAAATTTAGATTTGAAAAATATTTTTTTTGGAATATCATATTTTGTAAACAATTCCTTCTGCTAGGACACGTGTCTTCTTTGATGCGAGCGAAGCGAGCATAGGTTCGCGCAGCGAACCAATGAGGATTGCGAAGAAATCCTCCGGGGGTTGGCGAGCGTTTGCGAGCAGGAGGCGGGCCCCCTAGTAAGTAATAATAACTAAAATAAATAAGAGAGAAAGATTGTCTATTGGTCTGTATTGTAACCATGAATTGTATGTATAGTATTTGTAATTGTTCCTTAACTTCCCACTTACTACAATCGAGTACAGTTAAATTGACTACTCAATATGAAACACTGCTTACCTTGCACAACTATTTGAAAGTTTGTATCATCTCTACCATATGCGTTTTGAGCGATACACGTGAACAATGATGAGTCTTTCCTGTTTGCCGATGAAATCTTTATTGTTGCTTCCATCCCCTCTGAGAATATACGATCTTCAAAAGCATAGCTGAAATATAGAAAATTGTTGAACCAAAGCCTTTGTTAAATCTCGAAGTGGTTACAACAAGATAACTAACTCGTCGATTGAGATATTGTCGATTTTTTAATGTTGATGATATCAATATTTGTTTAGATATTCTCTAATAACGAGATATCTTGTCCACCAAGATCTGGCCAGTTTTACTAATGGAAATATACCTCATAGATTCAACTATCAGGAAGATTAAGTACTTTTACAATTATTCAGTAGGGATTCAATACAGTGGATGGTTTGTTGGTACGTGAAAATGTGTTATCAGTTCTAATGGTTTGCTATAATTTCTAATTGTAACAATATATTATATACATTAACCCCTAACTACTGTTTCACAAACCGTTTCGTAAATAGTGTGAAGGGTTCTCTCAGACCTCACTCACTAAAGTGCGTATAACGTTGATTAATATAATATATTTATGAAAGATTCTTTAGATAATTTAAATTTAGATAATTCAATTCTTAACATTAAATATATTTTATATTACTATATAAGTTAAGTAGATTCCATGTCTCTTCAGGCTCAGCTTTTGGACCTAATTTTGCAGGACGTTTTAACCCTGTAAACTGCAAAACTATGTCTTGTTTTAGTATTCTAACGGCACAATTAGGTTACCCCCAGGCATCTTATTTGAAGTTATTTTTTCCGTAGAATTATTCTTGTGAAGACTCACTTGAATGTCTTCATCTTCATTTGCATAAATTTCCGAATCCGTTTCGTGCTTGCTTTCAATGACATTATCCGAAATTTCACTGATCCAGTACTCTATTTCCGACCAATTATCAACAATATCCTGAATTTCTTTTTGTGTAAGATACACAGGTCGTTTCTTTGGGGCCATTTTAGGCTCTCTGCCGAAATTCCCTACTACAACTTAGACAATTTCATTCAACACGATCGGTAACGCAAATGCTGTGAAGGGGTCTAAAAGACCACGCAAAGAAATGCAAATAGTTTGAAATACAAAATAATTGGGGCAGCCAAACCAGTCATGCAATGTGTCTTCTGTTGGACGCTGTAGGAATGTACTGAATATGTCAGGGACCTATATTCACTTTAAGGGGTGAAAACGATCTGTTAAAAATTACTCGGGGTCTGTGAGACCCATGACAGCAGTTAAAGGTTAAAAGAGAATACTAAGATAAATGTAAGAAAAATAAAACATTAAAAAGAATTAAAAGCAACTAAATTTTAGAAAATCTTTTAGCATTCATTAAATAACCCATAATAAACAGAATAGAAAACACATAATAATTCAACTCCTAGGAATCAGCATTTCACACACGTGGTTTGTGGTTGTTAAATTAGGAGACAGGCTAAACGTAAACAATGCGTTCCCGAAACTGGTGTCGTAAACTTGGCTTGTTTTCGATAACACTCGATGCGCCGGAAATCATAGAAGTGATTACGAGTTGGCGAAACAAATCATCACCAGTTAGTCGTTAACCTGATATTGAATAGATCAGCCCTTACACGATGAGCGTATCCATTTGTGCACAAATGGATTCATTCAAAGACATGTGTCTTCCCACAAGATTCACACTACATACCATACAATAATTTACAGTTTATTTATTTCAACCACGGGAGGAGTGAGAAGTTGAGCTTTAAACTAAAAATTCATTTGAAGTTAATAAAGTGGAATAATAAGTTAATAAAAATAAAATGGAGTAATAAAATAATTAAAATGTAATGATGAAACAAATAAAGTGAAAGTGGAATAATAAAATAAATAAAAATTAAAATTCAATAATAAAATAAAAAGAATGAAAATGAAATGAAGAAACACATAAAATTAAATGGAACAATAAAATTGGAATAATAAAAGAAATGAAAAAAAAAATGAAATACATAAAATACTAAATAAATAAATCATGTAATACATAAAATACTAAATAAATAAATAACCTAAAAGTGAAAAATTATAATAAATACATTAAACATGGAATAATAAAATGAGTTAAATAAAAATGGAACATCAAAATAAATTAAAAACAATAAAATTGTAGAAAAAAACCTTGTGTTTCATGTACTAATATCTTACATTGTAAAGAAAAAAAAGGAAGTATTAGTATAACTCAGAGATACTTTATTTTAAAAGCAACGTTACTAAGTGCATAAAACTTTAAACTAAGCGTGACTATCTGATTAGAACGCTTAGTTTACCATATTAATAATAAGATCAATTAGGTTAGGTTTGGATTATGACACAACGGTTCTACTGGTAATGTTACACCAAACCCAAGGCAGATAATGTCAATTAATGATTTGTTGTGTTTCATAGCTCAAGGGCTATATTTTCCCATTATGAGCCAAACGCAAGATATACGTATTCAAGAAATGGACAGACACACGAAGATAATTTTACTGACGCGCCAGAAATGAGAAACACATGCAAAGTTAGTTACATAAATTGAACTTCTGCCACAAATAACTAGTCCTGGGGGCAAATCCACTGAACCAATCAAAACATTCAGATAAAAGTTAGCTTCATCTACCAAAACAAGCTATTAAGACGCTAAACGGTTCTTCACAAGAACGCTAATTCTATGCTTACTTTTTTGTGCGGAAAAAACGTTGAAATGTGATGTTAAATATTCATCTCAGTATTAATAGCAGGCATTTATCAACGTCTATTTCATGGTCTAAAAATTCAATTAAGACGAAAATGAGATTGATTCTCTGCCAACGGACCTTGGAGAAAGTCAAATGAAAATGAATGAGCTGAATCTTTAAGACTTGAGGATCAGTTAATTTGATAAGGTGATTTAAAAAGCCAAGAAGGCATCCATAGTTGAAGCAGCAGATCAATTCTCACTTGCGATAGTCATTTTCTGCGTATACTAGTATCGTATATTTAAGTTAAGCTACTAAATTAGTCAATATAATAACAAAAATAATAAATGTTAAAAATCTTAGTAGTTCGAATGATGTTTAACTAAAGGCTGGTATGAAAAGTTTTAACCTCTGAGCATGGCCATATTCCCTAGAATTGGTTTTACTTTCTGCTGTTTTCCTCCCCCTTTGCAATCAGTACCTTCTATTCGGTGTAGCTTGGTAAAATATTCTCCTTACTCCATAAAATCCAACATTACCAATCCCGAATATTATAGAATTTATTTTACCCTACAACAGGGCTCGAAATACCCGGGTGCACAGGTGCACATGAAAATAAAATTGTGCACCTAATTTTTTCCCGCTAGGTGCATGCCGTACACCTAACGTTCAAAAAGAGGAGGGAACCTTTTACGTTATTTTGATGCTAGAACAAACTATTAGTATCGACCTCTCTCAATCTAAATGAAAGTAATTAAAATTCCTTAAGATACACTATATGAAACAAAATCGATGGGCCGTAACGGGTTTATACAGGAGGAAGGTTTACTTGTTCACTGAAAACAGAACTTTCCGAAGATCGAAACATTTTCCAGATGACTCTGTTGAAGCTACTGTCGCGATAGCCGTTCGCCGGAAAAGGGAGAATTTAGAAGTTTAAATATTTATATTTGCTGCCTACTACTAACCTATCTAAACATAACCAACCAATAAAGTAGTTTACACTATATCAATGCTCTTACATTGCGTTTTTTTTTAATGTGCACTTAAAATATAACCTGTGTACCTAATTTAAAGTCTTATGTGCACCTTGTGCACCTGTATTAAAAAATCTATGTCGAGGCCTGCCCTATAAATTACATAATTACTAAGTAAACATATCTGCGGGTTGAAACAAACCATAGAATGAAGAGGTTGGCCTATTGGGTTGACAATGTTTAGGAGTCACATTGGGAAGTTTGCTGGTTGTAAAACGGATATATCGTCACTCAAAGTGCAAAAGGTCTTAGGTTGGAAATTCAATTTTTCTTTGTTATTGCTATATGGTGCTTTTTGTGATTTTCACCTGATGGTAAAATCTCTTATATCATCAGCTGATCCATTGACTGTTACAACCAAATGTATTTTATAAAAATAAAATACGGTTGTTTAATTTAGTATGATTTTTTTTTTGCTCTCCTGAAAAATGCAGATTTTAGACGTACGACCTTCTACACTTTGGGTGACGATATGTGTTATGAACCCCTCAAAGGTTAAATAATAATTTTTTTAAATTGATCGTTGATGATTTTTAAGAAAAAAACTGTTGGTATCAAGTATATCTCAAGACTCGCAGTGCGATGCTGGTACACAGCTTTTACGGATATAATAGCAAGACATTTAATTAGTTACCACCGTACCAACCCAAGTCATTCTGTGTATTTTGTAATGTCACGTTGTAAATTTGAACCACTGTCAGATGACGAGGCAACAGCTTAGCTGGCACCCCACTCTCCAAATTTCCACACCAACCCAACGTGAGGACTTTCTGCCAAGACAGATTTAAGGCGCACCAGCCGCCTCTACACCATATATTACAAACATACATGCCCTGATCCGGACTCGAACCAGGAGCCTTCCGATCTAGAGGCTAACACCTCAACCACTATACCGTTTGGTTGGCATAATAGCCAGACATAACCAAACAAAATACACTGCAGTAATTTCAATATATAATTATTTAACCCTCCTGGTGGTTTTCTTGACGAGATATCTCATAATTAGCAAACCTGAACATATCTGATGGACGAGATGTCTCGGTAAAATCCTGATAACAAGATATTTCATCATTAGAGTTTCCTTATGCATTGGTCAGCATTTAAGGACCAACTATCTCGTCGATACCACTTGCAAAGTTAAGGACAAACAAGGAAAATAATTTCCACTAAATTTTCATGTTATTATACCTAACGTGAATCTGCAAACATAAATATTCACTGTTCTTTATCCATTTATTCTTCCATTGACTATGTATTAAATGATTCTATAGTTCCCAATACCCCAGAGATTTTCCCTATATAAAATACGCTTTTGATGAAGCAAGCCGCTACAAGAAGAAAATCCAATGTCCAAGAACTGAGGGATTACGGTCTAATAGGAACTAAGAAAACTGGAATCATTTTCTACGAAAAGCTTATTTTCTGTAAGCCTATTAGAATCGACCTCATTACGAAGAAAGAAGACCGAAAATACAATGTTATCCATCATTGAGCATTGTTTCAGTATTTTAAGCTGTCAGTACTTTTGTTTGGTTTTAATTTTACTGCTTACAGATTTCCGTTGAAAGAGCGGGGATATTTTTTCTCTTGATATCTTGAAAATGTTTTTTGTTTAATTTGTAAGTAAATTGGATTTCTAAAATCGTGAATCGTACCTTTTAATTATGATATGGGTTTTAACTTGATAATTGGAACAAAACTTTGAAGATAAATAGAGCTTTCTACGCACTATTTCTGAATAGCTTATAGTATGATGTAAATACCCGTTTATGTTTTAACGGATGATTCAAATTGTAGTTGCTCTTAAATATATCAAGTTAAATATATCTGACTTAGGCCATTAGTTTTCGAAGACTAAACCTATTGACCGTCAGCAATTAATATTTAGTGTGTTAGTTAACACTTTAGAGTGTATTAATATTTATAGCGTCAGTTTGTAATTTAGAGTGTATTAATATGTAGTATGTCAGTTTGCAATTTAGAGTGTTTTAAAATTTAAGTCATTGATTGCAAATATATAAAGTCTATTGAGTATGCATTTTAATCAGTTCCTAATTAAATTTATTGGAACTCAAAATATTTATTATTAGCATTATTAAGCGCATGATGATTGACAGTATTATATCCGACAATTCAAGCATTATACGAAAGATCAAAATGCTTACTTTACAATCTCTCCCTTAAGTAATTTATCCCAAACTGCCAATTGTATTGAAGAAGTGTTAAAGAAGTAAATAAACTCAAAATAAATTTTTGCAATGATCTACAATTTTGATTATTTGTGACTGAATAGATAAAGAAATATATTTATAAATTTCCAAACTCATCATACCGTAGGTGAGTAATAAATTTAAAAGTATTGATTTGGCAGATTTACACCTGAAAAGTAATGTGTTACAGTAGATAAAAATAAAAATTCTATTTTTTTATAAAGCTGGTTTTTTTTATAATTTTACTTTTAATTTCAAATTGAATAAATAATTTTAGATTTGTGATCATGTGCAAAGAATCCCTTATTGAAGCTGGAGAACATGCAACAGACTCTCCTGACATTCACAAACACTTTATTTAACTATTTAAGTTACATGGATACAACACATAATTTTACATCTTTTTGGAAATATTCTGAATATCCGACATCTCTCGAATCATACTCGATGCAAACACACTCGCTAGCTAACTCTTACTGTTCTGTACTTGAAGAGTAAAGGTCAACAATATCAAGGTCATGTTGAATGTGTTACCCTCTATTTAGCTTGAGAAACATTTGTTACACCTTGCTACACTCAACAAACCATGTTAATTTCATATTTTTATAATCCGTACTTTCTCGAAAAACCGTCTAAGAATCGAGCTAAACAACAGTTTTCAATCCTGCGACAGCGGCGGCCGTAACTTATTTTTAATATAGAGAGATAGGGTCCATCTTATTGAGGCATTTGATTTGCACTTCTGTTCTGTTTCGCAGTTACGTATGAATCTCGAGTATAAAATTATCGTTTTGAAATTGTACCACGCAAGTTAAATTTTACTTCATCATGTATCCACATATCTCGTCCGAACTGTAAATATACAGCCGTCTGTCCTGGGGTTTTATACGTGGCACTGTTCTTCGCGAAACGTAGGTAGTTTAAGCGAATGACAGGTAGTTTCTTATCCCAAACACAGTGATCTTCAACTAAAATAGCCTGCTTTTTTGTCATAATCTATGTGGTAGAACTGGTAATGTTGGATGATTATCTGTGTTGATGTATTGTTTGATGAAGGGCGTGGCCTCTCTACCTGCTTGAAAGGTTCTTCCATAGCTTTCAAATAATTTGTCCAAATTTTCGAAGTGGTTCCCCTTTGTTGCGTGAAGAACAAACGTTACCATGGTGATCTCAGCTACTATAATCTCTGAAGTAGTGTGATAACCATCAGCAAGAGTCATTGTTAGCTGGTTCTCTTCAAATGGTTGGCCACGTTTCTTAAGAAACGTGTGCATGGATTCACCTCCAAGTGATTAGGTGGTACTAGAGTGCCTATATAATAAGAGTGGCGACAAGGTGACCACATTTGGCCCAATGCGCATGCGCGGCAGCCATTTTTCTACCAGAATCGTCTCAAAGAAGGTTGCTGGGCGAATTAATATATCATTTCAGGGAGAACAAAAAGCATACGATTGTTATAATATGGATACATTCGGTATAAATGAATCATATAAACGCTCAATTACATGCGGAATTGATGAGATGGACTGACTTAGATTGCGGGAAACACCATGTTGTTTGAAAAAAGCTATTTACTTAAAAAGTCTTCAAATTTATACTGACAAAACACTAAAATAATAATAAATAAGCATTCTAGAACACGAAATGGAACATGAATAAGCTATATTTTCTTTTTAATTTAATATACACATGTTTTTCTCGAACACACAAAAAGTTCCCATGTTAAGTCTACGGGAGCTAGAAAAAGGCCGCCTCGGGCGGTAGAAAAGCTCTCTAAGCCAATTAGAAAGTGGTTCCCGTATGTCGCCACTCTTATTATATAGGCACTCTAGGTGGCACCAGTATCAACACGTATCACATCTTTAGCTTCATAAACAGAAATATCCAACAAAATGATTAGGGCTGAATATGTGAAACATTTTCCCTATCATTGGGTAGCTATCCCAGTAGATGTGATACCCAATATTCATTCCTTAGTTATATTCAAGTCACTTGTCGTTCAAAGAGGGAAAATTATAGGCTAATGTCGTTGTGTGTCGACTCAAATTGTTGCACCATATTTGCTAAGTCTAATTTTGGCCTGTTCTCGACTTCATCATGCAAGGTATGGACAAATTTCCTGGGAAACAGCTTGAATTCACAGTCCCTCTAACTCCTATTCTATTTCATCTTGTTTAGCTTTAACAGCAATTCGTATTGCCTCCTCTTATCCGTCAATTCTCCTTGCCTAATCTTCTGTTGTTCCTTTTCTATCTTCTACCATGGTCTCTAAAACAGCTTTCGCATACTCTTCACTTTTCTCACGAAGATTCTTAAAGTCGATAATTTTATTATGAGGTAATAACTTCAAACCTAACCCATCAGCAAGAGATTAGGTCTTTCTTCTTTATTTTGCCAAATAATTCCGTTGACCCTATTAACTGTCAATACACTTAAATTACAGTTTAAAAGTCCCAGTATAAATATTCATTCAAGCTTCTAATAAGACTAAAGTTTTTTTTTTAATTGTATAGTAGAAAGTAAATTCAATTTTCACAGATAAGAAACTAGAAATCAAGTTTCGAACATTTCTAAATAGATTTGCACAAAATACTCAAAATTATACAATTTGTTTACCTACCATTCTACGAAAAAACGCTAATATAATTACACTGCAATTCAAAACTACCACCTTTGTTTGTCTAATTCAAAATCAAAGCCATACTGAACTTGGATGTTTCTTCTTGCTAAACGAAACCAAAAGCAAAAATACTCGTACAGTGATTACTATTGTACGTATATTTTGCAAAAACGAAACTAAAAGCAAAAATACACTTACAATGATTACAATTGTACGTGTAAAAGCAATAATACACTTTAATATTGTGTGATTACAATTTTCTTTAAATAAAAAGATGCACTGAATTGTTCGAATAAATACAAATGGTTTTCTCTTTCTATAATTCAAATATACAAATATATTTCTATAACTTTCAAATAATGAAAATGAATAGGACAGATGTTACTTTAAAAGACATATATTCGAATTGACTATAAACTGAAGAATTCCCTTTTCAAATATCGAAAAAATGGAATTACCGTTTCTGGACTTCTTGTTTTACATAAATTATTTCTTTAAAAAAAAATCGCTACTTTTGTAAACATGAAATACAATCTGGAATACCTTTCCCTCTCTCATTTTGTTTTGTTTAAAACACAACTTTCTGAAGAAAAATATTCAAGTTAAATATAAATTTTTAGAATTCAAACAAAAAAATTGAATTTCTGTAAGCTTTTGATCCAAATAAAAACTATACAACGTTTTAAATATAAGTTACAATATTCAAGATGAATATGTACAATTCAATAGCTCAATGCTAGGGTTAGCACATCATCAATGAATTCGATGTTAAGGATATAATATTTTACTTATTTGAATTCCTTCGTCCTGTTCAGCCTCGGGCCCCACGTTGGACACCATTTTGTGGCCATGTGCAGAGAATTCCTCCTTGAAGCAGGCGACCAAGCGCCAGACTCTCCTGACATTCACAAACATATTATTTGACTATTTACGTAACGTGGACAAAACGCTCACACTTTTACAAATTTCAGTAACATCTGAAATATTCGACATTTCTGGTATCCTATGTTAGCTCGTATCCAAGTTAGCCCACACATTCACTGGTTAACTGATCTGTTCTTTATGAGAAGTCAACAATATCAAGGTCATGTACCTATGCTGCCCTCTATTGAGCGAATTGATATGTGTTACATCCTTGCTACAGTTAAAGTTTCGATGATTTCAGTAGAGCAGAAAATTGAAATAATTGTATGTAAATAAAAACACTGTCCTTACAGTAAACTGATAAATAAATAAAAATTATAACATTATTTGTCCAATTCTAATTCAGAAAGACGATATGTTTTGTTAAAGATATTTTAATGTCTGGAAATGTAAAATGATTTTATAAAAACCATGGTGGTAACGTCAACATTTTTCTGAAAAATTATATTTAAATATTTCATATTGATGAATTTAGTGTTGTGGAGAGTGATGTTGGGTAGCTTTAATTATATTCTCCGGAGAATGCATTGCAAATAATTTATTATTTTAATTATTCAGTTAGCTGAGCCATTTATCTCACTGCAAATATTTTATCTTTCTGTGAATAGTTGAATATATCTACATTACGGAATAAATACGCTTAAAAGTAAAATTTCAATCAAAGATAAGGTCTCAGAACGCAGAGATTGGTCTAGCATTTGGCATTTATGTATGCTTATAATTTAATTTGAGAAAATACGATTTGAAATTATCTTAATGTAATATCATCCATCAGAACAGAAATATTATTTTTTAAATATAATTTTTAGTAATTAAGTTGTAGTTATAAAACTAACTGTACAACCCACAAATTAAGATTGGATCTACGACGCTGATTTTAATTTATAATAATAAATTATTTACATTGTTTTTTTAGTGTAAGATATTATTTCACTATCAGAAATAATGAAGTACAATTAGCCAATTCATTATAAGCTATTCATACACACTATAATTCTGCATTGAAATACTTTTTTAAAGACTTTAGAATAATATTCTTCTTGAGAGAGAGAAACTTTGATTAGTATATTCACATAAAATTCATCCAAAGCTGTGTTTTGTATCAAAAATGAATTGGTACATTCCAAATGGGTATCCCCCCAAAACACGTTATCCATTTTTAGTTTCGGAATTATCTATAACGACTGCCATTTATCGATATCCAATAGATAAAATGCCAGATAAAAGCGGAAAATACAGCCAACGAGGAAATAAATTGATGCGAGAATGTATTTTTCAGACACAAGAACAGCAAATAAACCAGCTACCCGAACTTTATGACTAAACTTTCGTAGGAACTATTATGATCCAGAAAGAGCAAAAACAGGTTCTTACCGAGGCTCAAACGATGGATTGAAGGGGTGACGGTCTTTAGCCCATGAAATCACTAATGGCTTTTCGCCCATTGCTCTACATGTCATTGTAGCACTTTGTCCTCTTGTAAGAGTCAGAGCCTTAAATTTGTCCTTAAAGTGAGCAGCAACTGAAATAAGAAGCAATATTCACATGTAAATAGCGTCTTAAAAATAACAGACACGAGATGTATGGATACATATATTTTTATACGATATCCCATATTTTGTAGATTCATGTTCCTGGATGAGTAACGTCCATAAAATATTTACAACCAAATATCAGAATGTTTATTTATTTTGAGGGTATCAACTTTAATTCTTCAACATATCGCGACGCATCCATAATTTTGTTACTAAATAAATAATTTTAACGAAAAATAATTAAATATATATCTACGAACTAAAATTTTAAAACGGACTAAGTAGAATGAACTAGAACTTCAACTAATGTAATTGATAAAAAATATTATAACGAACATTAGTTTTAAATAATTTGAATGGCTTCTACAAATACTTTGATTGACGTCCACAACTATGATTTCAAATGGATCTTGTAGATATTCTTGGTAATGAAAGCACCTACCAAGTACTACAACATATGGTTTAAATGGGAGGTTAGCTGGAAAGGGTTTGAATTGAATCACTAATCACTAAGTGAGTACAATATGAGAAATAAAGCATGCACGGCCTTAGTATTGGCCTAAAGAATAGATAAATTGTGTTAAGATAAATTATTTGTGCCCATTCAACTTAAAAACAGGTAATATGAGCATTTAACATGGGTAATATATTTCACCTCAAGGTTAGTGCGATTAACAAAACTGTTTATTGGTAGCAAATTTTATCATAGGGCTTTCTTACATCTTAGAAATTCAAATTGGCACTACACAGTCCATACTTAAATACATTCAGGTAAGATGAAATAGTTATCTACATAGTTTATAAACCTTTCCCTAGGAAACTTTATACCCCTCTCACCGTAAGAACGACTTTACTTTCATTTTTGCTTTTCCGTTTATGTAATCTCCACCTTACTTATGTTGGTGGTTGGAAGAGTTTACTTATCTAGGAAGAAGTACGTTTGAGGGGGGGGAATAGCAGCGGACTAGCCATAGGTTCGAAACTAGTTGAAACCAAAGGCCATCATGTACATGTTAAATCGGTCGTAGCCTCAAATATCCTGGCGTTGGCGTGGTATGGAAGTTTGAGAGTAGGGTTCCAGCTCAGATGCTGACTACTTTATATGACCTTTATTCAAAATTATTCGGTGTTTTTCTCGGATCTTGCCCTTCGGGATAGATTCTGGACAGTTGCCAACCCGTTCTGTTGAGCCAATCTGACATTATTTAAACTACCCCGACCAGCTTACTTAGCTATGATAGTATAGAAATTAATTGTCTGTCGGTTTGTATAACTCAAATTATCAGTTACACATTCGTAATTATTCCTCTGTCGTACCTACATACATGCAGTTGTGTTGGTGAGGAAGTTTGGAGAGTGGAATGCCAGCTTAGGTGTTGCTTCGTCATCTGACCGTGGTTCAAAATTACGAGGTGTTGTCCTCGGATCTTTGCCTTAAGAGACTGATCCCGGACCGTCGTCAATAGACCGTTGTGTTGCTCTAGTACGACGTTAACTAAAATTACCATTACCATTACCTACATACATGCAATAGAAATGAGTAGTTTCTAGAATTTGTTAAGTTAGTAATAAAAAATAGTTTAAAGGGTACTGACTTCCATCACTCTCACATTTTTCGTACATAAAAACAATTTTTGTATTTTTAAACGATCCCGTCTTCTTATTTTTTATTAATACATCACAGCATATAGACTTTCCACTGTACCAAAACAGATTGTATCTTCTCTCGAAACTTAGCTCAATATCTCAAAGTATGTAATAACATTTGAGTCTCGGTAAGATTGAATCAGTATACTGAAAATATAAGTCGCTGACAAAGATAAATCGCATTTTATTCCGAAAACTAACTAAACTTTCCGAAGAATACATTTTTCCCGTCGACGGCAGAAAAGTAGCTGTGGAAAGTCATTTCCATTTCCTTTCGGTTTTTCGTCATCCAGCGACCGTTCGTCACACCAATATCAGCATTGCAAAGGCGGTATTTCCATACCAAGCCGGAGAGTCCATAAAATTACCTGAAAATAATTTCGCCAGCAAAGCAAAGCAATTTCCCTTCTTGACACGATAACGCCCGGTCTCTTATAACAGAAACCTTTTACCAGAGTCTGCGGGGTACTTTGTCAGCTAAACGGAGAGCAATATCTCGTTCAACACATATGGTGGCATCTAGTGGAAATCGATGGAAGAATTGTATAAAAATAATTTGCTAGTTGCGCAAAATGGAGCTGGGTGTTGGGGAAAAAAAGTTTTACCTTCTCAGTGGTTATCGGATAACACTTTTTCCACGAGTCTTTTGTGTGTTGTAGATATACGTACAGTAAATACACGCCTTCTTTGCTTAGATTTTTCCATCGATCGTTGAAGAAAGACGTACGTTAACGGAACTCAGATTCTTTTGCTTTAAAAATGCTATACTTAGTATTGCATTTCACCCTTTGAGTCTCAGAAGATTCCAGAGTAGTGTAGCATCATTTTTGCATTGCACTACACATGACTGAATTGCTACACATAGTGGTTGAAATAATCCACGGATTATATGGATATTTATACAGATAGTTTCCTTATAATAGGATCATTTAGAGAGATTGTTTCGGTCCTTTGATCAAAATAGAATCCTTTGAAAAATAATCTTGGTCTTTTCTCAGAATTTAATCCATTTGACAAATTCTATTGGTCAATTTTTCAGAATTGAATCATTTAGAAAAATTCTATTGGTCTTTTCTCAAAATTGAATCCATTTGACAAATTCTATTGAACCTTTTGTCAAAATTGAAAACTTTGGAAAAATATTCCTTTTTTCTGTTTACAAAATTGAATCCAATTGACTGATTATATTGGTCCTTTTGTCAAGATTTATTCCTTTGGAAAAATAATATTGGTCTTTCTCAGAATTGAATCAATTTGATAGATTCTATTGGTCCTTTTGTCAGAATTGATTCCTTTGGGGAGATTTAAATGCTTCTTTCCATAGCAAGAATTTTCTGGAAGCATTACGATGGTGAATAAGACCAAAACTGGTCAAAAGTCTTGCAGGAAACATTAAGTTGCAAGATGGAATTATGAATATGAATCATTCGAAAGAATAAAAATTACTTATTATCAAACAAAATGGTTATTGTATGAAACCATTAAATCCCGTTACAAGGCCAACATCTTCAAACCTGCTATATCTGAGTTATTGAATATTTTTGAAAGATGGAAATACTTCGGTCAATATCTCTAAACAAGCCTCATGATATAATTTATTTAGAATGACTTAAATATTAACAGAACTTAGTTTACTTAATATCTGAAGGAAATTGACAATATTTTTATGAAAATATATGTATTAACTAAACAATTTAGTTTCATTTCTACAAAAATTCATTAATATGTGTTTTTACTATTGACCGAAAGGTGGCCAGACTTACTTACATTTTCCAAAAATGAACTGTTTTTAAGTTACATGGGGCTTACACAGCTTAACACAAGTTTTCCCTTTTTTAATGCTACTTTTTGTTAAGTAAACTGCATCACACTGATTCTGAAGATGAGGTTTGCATTTATATTTAGCAATACATTATTTTCTACTTAAGTTTGTTTAAGTTTGTCAACAATTTCCTTTTTGCATTTGGTTTTACAAATTTTATCATTGACATATCTCTAAGATAATAATTTTAGTAAAATGTACCGATTGTAATTTGTCCATTTATCTGATAATTAGCTAACTATTACTGTTAGCCACTGGTGGAGACAACAACAACTGACCGCTTTAAAGGGAAAAATTGGGCAGCACTCGTAATCCATGGATGGCCACCCTCTGGAAATCAGGGTGGCAGTTTTCCGGATGACAACTGCTGGATGCCCATCTGTACTTAATCTACCTATTGCCCTTCCCATAATGCCTTCTGTATTGTCAGGGCGTCATGGATGCTGCCACATGGATCTGTTCCCGTCCTTGTTCCAAAATCCCGACACAGAAGGAGACAAGTTAAGGAAATTTTCCCATCTTTACTGGCCATCGTTGCACCAAATGGCCTAACATTCAAAGGTCGGCGTTGGCTAGCATGGGAGCTATTTGAACTATATAATAAGGTGATTGCAGTGAAGCTAATGTACACTCTGAAACGTCAATCCGACTTCACAACAGAGGCACACTGCATAACTTGCATACTTCAGTGACACAGCACTCCGTCACCGGGCGTTTTGGTATAGGGTGCTATTGTATTATTCTCACGCACCCGTCTAGTAAGTATGGCTACTACACTCAACAGCACACCATTGCATCACATAAGATTGGAGCCTATTGTCCTTCCTCATCCTCACGGCTTGCTTGCGACCAGTTTTCAACAAGACAGTGGGAGGCAGAACATGGTATGCAGCGTATAATAATTGGTCAATGTTCATCAGTTTTCACTTCTTCAAGGTCCATCTGTTCAACAAATATATCTACCATCGAACAAGTATGGTCGATGAACATTCGACAAATCCACAGAGCATCCACGGCTACAGAAGATGATCTTTGGAAATGTGTGGAAGAAGCATAGAGTTATAAGCCCCAAACAAAACCTCTTTCTTGCCAGTACATGTAGCAGCAGATATTGCCGTCCATGGTGGCAAAAGTAAATACTGATATCTTCATTATCCGCAAGTCAAATAAAGTTTTAATTTAAATAATTTCTCTATTATGACTTAAACTATTTGCATAATTAATGTGGCTTCGATATATCTTGTCCTTTCTGGTGTTGCATTTTCGATGGTCAACAGTGTAGGTTTTAGTTCAATACTCCTTATACTAGATTTGAGACAGAACTAGAATATGTTTAATATTATAAGAATTATAGTTTAACAGAATATACTCATATTTATTAGTTTACATTCTTTACATATACGCATTTATCTAGAAATTACTTTAGGTATTTCTTATTTATCTGAGGAAAATAGTGTTTTTTTCTTCACCATAGCTTGAATAAAAATCGTCAAGACTCAAAATTTAGTAACTATTCTGCGACATAAAACAAAATAATAGTACAGTTTGGTGATCACATCATCCACGATTCTAAAATGAAAATTAATAACATATAATATTTTGCTAACTTTATGTAATATATTGATATTCTCTAGAAAGAATAAAAGATTTAAAAATTAGCGTCTGGAGAGTTTTTCAGGTCTATTCAAATATATCTGCTTCAGATGATACTGAAAATCTAATTTAAAATTTCCGTAGACGGAAAGTAATTACATTAGCTTAAATCAACGCTGCGAATCCATTTCATAAGTAAATATTTAGGGCATGCGTTCGATGCTGCATTGCATCGTTCAAATTCACGAACAAAAATATTTTCCTTAGTACAAAATAATTTCGCCTATTTGTTTTAAGATATTGCTGTTTGAGCTCAAAAGTTGTTTAAAACTTTCAAAATTAATTATTTTGTTTTGTTTCTTGCTGGCTTTTTTAATGATATCATTGCTTGAGGACATATAATCATTCCTTTGGAATATCAGGAGCTGGTAATTATATTAATAGTTAAGATACTATTGTTTTATGAGTTAGATTCAGTTAGAGATGCATAAATATTACTCGGAACTTAGTATAATATTCTAATTATACAAAATTATTTTTAAAATATTCAATATTATACTATCTATTATTATACAGAATATATTATTGTCTACTAGGATGAAAGGAGGCATATGGAAACTTAAATCGTCAAAGCTCATATTAAACTATTTATTTCTTTGTCCTATTAAATTAAAGTAAATCATCACATTTTACCATATTTCCAAACCCCATATTAATAAGCATATTCACATTCTTATTTGTTTAAACTTACAGTCGATATAATTGAAAAACACATACTTTATATTGCTATTTTCTTGGGTCACACTTTCTTCACGTGAAGGGATTAATGCATACCATGGACACTGTTTTTGTTTACTATGGGATGTATTATGAGGGGTAAGAGATTATCGTTTTAATCGGGATTTTCTTTGGTGTGCGAAACTCTTTTGTGGCTTAAATTTGAAGAGCTTTTACGTTTTAACAAATATATAGGTCTTCAAGCATTTCCAGCAGCTGGAGGCTTCTACTTTAAAAACACGGACATGTTTTATATACAGTTGCCGCTTTTGTCTTATGAATGCTTGGCACCCACCCCACACTATACGATTAATAAGAATATTAATTCATATCTGTTTAAAATATGTTATGAATAAATAACTGTCCGGTCTATTGAGGAAGGCCAGAAATATACTCCATTTAGGCTCGGTATGGAATTTCCTTTTTATCATGACTTCTTGAGTGACAATACAGAAATATGTATACTCCCTTCACTCCGTTTCTCTCTATCTCTTCAGGAGGAATGTTCATTCACGAAACTTCAGTGTTTATTTGTAGGATGTTTGCTTCTAGATAATTGTTTTTGTTTTAACTACAGTCTGCTACATAAAGTAATAAATGAAAAGTGAATAGATCTTTAGTCCTCAATAAAAGTTTTAGAATTGGTTGCTTTGCTAAATGTTTCCCAATTGTTATCATAGTTACTGTGGTAAATTGGGCCCTTAAATTTTGTCTGACTGCTACATTGGCGTTGCAAACTCAGTCTAAAAAGCATAAAAAATGTTACGTTGATGATGATTCCCATTCAAAATATAATTAATACAACTAAAATGTGATTATTTATTCAGAAAGAGAAGTTTTTAGTACTGGAGAGAGTAAAATATTTCTCATTTAATAGATTTTTCTAGTCTGGTACATTTTGGTGCTGTTTTCGAAGCAGCATCGCTTACCCCAGTTTATATACCTCACTGGCTGAGCCAAAGGTAGAAAGGGCCAAAAAGACTACGCAACGAAACTAGTTGCTCAAAGTTGGTCAGATGGTAGCTGTCATCGAAAGTTTAGAGACTTCTCTCGCACCACTGCAAATGCTTCCTTCCTTGCACCCCCAGGTTTGCACACTCCCCTGTTTAAGAACCACAGTCTTAGTGTAACGAATTGAAAATTGACGAACTCATAAAACTATGAAATTGCAGAAGCAAATATCTCACAGCAATAGATAGTGTCAATTTTTATGATGATGACGACGGTATCAATATTTAGTAATTTTTTAAATTAAAAGATGGATCATCATCAAGATCTGGGCGATTTTGGTACTGCCAAGATACCTCGCCTAAACAAACACTAGGAGAGTTAAAATATGGCGGCTCCCTAACTTAATTAACGAGTCCAATAGGTAACTGATTTCCTGACTCCGTGATTGCTGTATTAAATTCACAGTTACGTTTACGTATACGTGATCGTGCTATGGCTGATTTTGTGACCGCTTAAATGCTTTCTGTTGCTTGTAGAACTGGAGTGCAAATGCAGATCATTGAAATAGGGCTAAGATGTGTTACCTAAGTGTGAATATGTGATAGAGGAGAAGCAGTGTAAATTACCACTGATTTTTGGCAGTTGTTGGGAGCAGTTATCTTTAGCAAGTCAATTTAATTCTTCAATTCAACTTTTCAAAGTAAACTATTCGTTCATGTGAGCGTCAATTGTTGCTATCTGTACTGGTCATCTAAATTACCAATGTGATTCAGTGAAACTGATAAACGTATTTTATACTTTTTGCCGAAACAACTATGCGAAATGCATACAACCCAAGCGGAGCTTAATTTATTGATATCATAACCTACATGCACAGCATAATCCAACAAAAATAATAATTTGAAGCTTTGTGTCAAGTAAGATATCTCCATCACCCCTTTCATCTGAATTTAAATCAGTTTTTGACTTGCGCCCATTAACTTATGCCTCAAGAACAATGGACAAAAATATTGCTGATGGGGGAACGCGATTGAAAAACCATTTGATAGAAGATAAGGTGATTTTGAAAAAAAAAAACTGTTCCATTTTAGATAATCATCCATCTCATGTATCGTTTCCGTGGTAACGGCATCAAGTAACACTGATCAATACTACTCATTGTAATCCATAAACACCGCTTCAGGGTGAAACGGTATCACAGAGTTTTAGTTGAAGTAAGCAGTTTCATTGTAATGTTAACATAATTAGTTTAACCCTCGAGCAAAATTTCGTTTCTGAATATACTCAATACCATACACAAGACGGAGTCAAGTTGCTCGTTTTATTTTCTTTCCAACAAAAGTTCCAAGCAACTATGGTAATTTTCAGGCAACGCTGTCTCTAAACTTGTCTAATGAGGATAGCGGGCTTCAGTATTTGTTCGGTAAAACTTAATGCATTCTATTCTGTTTAGAAAGCCGTGTTCCGAAAGCTGGTAAAAGAAATATATGTTTTTATTGCGTGTTGTGTTAAAGTCTATCAGATTTCATCTAAAAAGAATTGATTTAAAATGAGCAATTCGAGGAAGATTGTAGGATCTAAAATTTGCAATTTGCATCTTAATATGTTGTGTAACTAAAATATGTACATAATTTCTAGTTTCCGGGAAGATCTTTGCTAAATAAAAGTGGAAATGCTTCAAAACTCCCTTTTAGTACAGTTCTTATAAAATTAGATATATTAAAAAATATGTATTTTAAATTTATAATTACAGAATCACTTTGTTTAATCTACCTGGTGATTTTTTTGACCAGCATCTTGTCAGTAACAGAATGACCAGATCTGCGGTATTTTGGAGAGTAACATATTAGTAACCGGACGGTTGTGAGTTCGAATCCAAACAAAGACTGTCGAGTATGAAGGGGCTGGTTCAAGTTAAATATTTTATGGCCTCAAATATCCTTACGTTACCTTGGTGCAGAAGTTTGGAGAGTGGGGTGCCAGTTCTGCTGTGGTCTCGTCGTCTGATCGTGTTTGAAAATTACGTGATGTTGTCCTAAAACAATATCTAATCGGGTTGCTCCGGTGCGACTTTAAAGTACCTATGTACGCTGATGGAGATATCTAGACATTCTTCGTCGTCTTCATGAAAAGGATTGACAGTATTTTGTTGACAAGATATCTCATCATTAGTAAAAATGAGAATGATATATTGTTGAATAAGATATCTCATCGAAACCCTTGGAATGGTTAATCTTGATTGTGAAAAAAAATTAAGCATTAACGGTATCATAAATTGGTTAAAAAATGAATCATTTCTTCAGAGTTGAAAGAACTCGTTAAATTAGTTAAATATTTCTGATAAATATATCATACGAGAACTTAAGGAGATTGCTAACAAAAATTCGTATCGACAGGTTGAAAAGGAATAAAATAGAAAAAGTCACTTACCAGTATATATTTTCCTAAGTCGCATGAGTGTTCTTTCCTCATTAGCTCAAGTGACCGTGTTAATACATTTCTAAACAGTTTTAATTTGTGTTTATTTTCAAACACTTAATTACCAGTTGAATTTTTCATGGCCCTTTGTTCGTTCTTACACAAGTCTCTCAGCTCGGATTACTTTAGTTTATCTACACATTTTTGTGTTTCAACCTTTTTTTTTCCTTTTAACAGTTTTTCCATCATTAAAAATTTAAAATTAACTTGAAAACATGCTAAACAATTTACGAATTTTGCTTGCATGCAAAAAACATTTTTAACTAAGGGTACCGATGGTTATAGAAGCTTTAGGACATACCCTAGTGAGAGTCTTAAGAATTTATCTATTTTAAAGAATGTATAAATATATGTACATTTAAACAGTGCGTTCTTAATGGGACTTAATGTTACCGAAACTCAGTGTCAACTCAGGAACTAACGCACCTTATAATTACTGTTATAAAGATCAAGAAATCCTATCTAGAAAAATGTTTTTCAGCTAATGGTAATAGGTCATTAAAAGCAGTTGTATGATTAAAATTTGATTTTTCTCAACTTTAAAAGCGTTATTATATATTTACAATTCAAAACACATCATGTGGTTTATGGTAAAAGAAAAATATTTTCTACTCATATTTACCTCTAATATCAAGCCTTACACAAACATTACAAAGCCTTTTTACAGACACAAGTAAGAAATAAAGCTTCGTTTGCTAACAAAAAACCTTTTAGCAGCAGACAGCATTGTCACTCTTCGTATTTAGCTTTAGAGAACACTGCTCTCATATGCCAGACATAAAAGAACCCTATCATTGGGTTTTAGTGTTGACGCACAGTAAAGGATTTTATGGAGCAATTTCCAAACAACCTTACAGAAGTATCCATCAGCATATTCCGAGAAAGGTAGAGTAGAAATATTTACATATAATAACAACTACGAAGTAACTCGTAGTCATTTCAGATGCAACTAACGATTGAATCAATTCTATCTTTTGTATGGAACTTCTCTATCTTAATTACAAGATATTATAGGAAAATTAAATGTTTTATAACAGAAAAAAATATTTATAACAATCATAATTTTATGGTAGGTAGGAGTGTAGAGTCAAATAATGTCGCACTAGAGTAACACAGCGGGCTATTAGCGATGTTCCGATATGAATCCCAATCTCATCGGGACATCTACCAAGTGGAATAATACAACATATTTAAAAAGCTTTTCAAATTTTTATATTTATTGACACAGACATACAATTTCATAAATTTAACATCAGAGCATTCTATTCTAAACTTTTTGATGTATTCACGCGTTTTCAGCACACACACACAACTTTAAATTAATACCATATTTTCATCTTTCACGAGACGTTTTCACTTGTATTCAAAGAGGACTACTCCTAAATTTAAAAACATACAAGCTTGGAATTTATTTTTATTATTTGTATTTATGTAACTTTAAATTGGAGAAAAAAGAAAAAGAAAGCGGGTTGTTGTCAATTGTCTGCGATCCATCCGAAAGGGAAAACTTTTAGTACAGCGCCTCGTAATTTTGAAACACGGTCAGATTATCCGAGCTGGCAACCCACCTTCCAAACTACGTCAAATGAGGACGTTTGAGACCACGATAGATTTAACGATCATCATAGCTCGTGTCTACGACGGTCTTTGGTTGGAACTCGTTTGGAACTCTCAACTATCCGGTTCCTAATCCGTTGATCCTCCAACTGGGCTTCTCATAGTTTTGTGAGGAATCGCGAATATTTTGAATAATCCTGCAATATCTCTTCTGAACAGCTGAAATATACTTGGTAAAAATTATATCCATTACGAATGCTGTGAACTTTCCAATACTTTTCCAGAAAATAATCGGATCATTTTTGGTGAGAAATCGTTTAGTGACACTAAATTCGATACTTATCTACACGTTGTGACAATTCATAAAATAACGATACTATACATACCATAGATTGTGACAATTTATAAAATAACGATACCATACGAGCAACACGTTATGAAAATTCGTAAAATAACAGTGACATACGTACCACCCGTTGTGAGAATTCATAAATAAAATACATAACTGTCAACTTTTCCAGCTGTCTTCTGAATAACCACTTTATTTTTCGATCTTCTAATCATAAAATTACTTTTTAGGAACGTTTTAGTGAGGAGAAAAGAAAATTTCAACTGACACCAATTGGAAATTCCGAGCACCAAGCGGTACCAACCATGGAAAAAAAAACTTCGGAATCAATAGTTGTAAGATTGTCATTAAAACCCTTCTTTGGCCCTAATTTTCTTTAAAAACCAACCAAATATATCTCTAAACTCACTTAAGAGAATGTTTAATTACTTATATTGACATATATTTAGCATCATTGTGTGCATTACATGCCAAGTCAATTTTTACAAATTCCAACTGCCGCAAAGCACATAACTGTAGTATATAATTACTACTTTTTCAGTTTGATTGCTTTTCTGTAGAATATTTTACTTTGAGATTGCCACTAAATTAGCACTAATCATTGTAATTTTTTTTCAACAATTTTTTTGTATGTATTTTTCGTGATGGACAGTTGCGTGTTAGTTTTTATATCCAAAAAGTCTTTTCTTGGAGGTTGACAAGTATCCATTAATCATTAGCTCAACTTTAAAAAAAATTTAAAACCGTAATTAAAATTACATAAAAAGATTTATAATAAATAATGCCGTATTTATATAAATTAAAATCCTTCTTTTCTTGTTCCCTTGTTGCAGAAATGTATTTGTTTCGAAAGTACATAATATATTGTATTTTCCAGCGGATTATAAATAGTGTGTTCAAAAAACAGTACTACAGCATAAAATTTAATAAAAATGTATGCAACAGAATATGCATAGAATATTCATAAAATAACGATATCACTGTACCATATGGTACTAGATGACCCTTTTCCCTAACACGTGGACGCTGGAATGTTTCGGAATGCGAAAACAACTTCAGACTTTGCACGTGCGGCTCATCGGCTGCCCGGCGGTCCATTTGATCCATACACAGCTGGAGTTTCCGTCGGTTCCCTAATCCCATGTCTGGGATCAAGTTTTGCGGTGGGGGACTCAAGTCGGCATGACAGACGGTTTTCGCATCTGTGTGGGGGTGTTTCTGTTCTGGAGAGGACATAAACATCTCTAGAGGGCTCGGAATTCACCCCCCTCTCGTTGTCAGCGGCGGTTCTGCGAAGCGAACGTGGATTTTAGGAGAAATTCGGACTCGAACTTCGACGAGAGACAGACGTCTCTGTTTTGCCAATTTTGTTACTTTGGCTTCAGGCAGGTTTCGGTTGTCGATGGCTGTGCCCATAATTATCTTTTTAAATTTTCTTGTAAATATTTAATTTATGTAAATAAATAGTTTAATTTTAAACCAGCTGTCCGTCAAATTCTTACATGACGGTAAACCACACATACCAGACGTTGTGACAATTCATAAAATTATTTATATAAATACACAAAAATGAATGTATTTCGCATTAGGAAACGCATTGGGGTCAATGGGAGACGCATTCCAGTATTCCATTTATTAAATAATAGCCAAACCATAGTTACACAGCCTTCAATACATAAATTCAAATGTAATTTAATTCAATTTGTACGGTTACATTTTCAACACAAGTCTTAAGTGCTATGTAAAGTATACATATAAGAAAATACAATTAAGATAAAGAAAATACAGAATAATTATTTCAACTTTAGTAATAAAAATTAAATATAGTAAAATATTTTAATAAAAAATATAACATTTAACGAAGATCTTCGTCTGCACTTAATCTGTTTTACAAGATTCGTGAAAAAAGGTATGAAATAAGGAAAAGTAACGGATATAAGTTTTCAATAGGAGTCGCAATCAACATTTACGCTGCGGCGCTGAGATTTTTTCAATCGTCTCCAGGAACTGCTCTTTCGTCTGCATGTCCGACCCTCCTTACATAATTACCTAGCCTGAGCGATAAAGCATTGAGTAACATTTATAACTGACGCTTTCCTTTTATACTATGTGTGGCCTGGCGTATAGATTTCACCGGAGCGACCTTCTGCCATTCCCCCAAAGCGTTCTCACAGTGTAGGGTACCGAACAAAAGAAGGGATCCTCTAGAAGGTCAGTCGCTGACAGTTCGTAAATAGTGATCGATGCCAGCGGTCACTTAAAAGGGGGATAACACCCACCGTACCCATATCAATACCATGGCGATGATGTACATGAAACTTTAGTGGAAACATTTCTCTACCTACCACAGCGTGAAGTTGAACTCAACGAAGAACCGCATTTGCCCAACCCTGTCATATTCGAATAATAATGATAAATATGATGTTTTATTTTTATTCAAAAGCCTTATATCCATATAGGCATCATAAAACAACTTAATTTAAAAACTATAATAAAAACTGAACAATTTAAATAACATCGAGTTTTCCGAATTTATCTTACATTATAATTTTGAGAACTTTTAACAAAGCCCATGACATGAGAATGAATAAAGATCTTCATCTCTACAGAACCAATCATTCTAATAAGGGTTTAATTCCATTAGTTCTAAGAAACAATTTTGTTTTAAAATTGTATAAACTCTTATTTAAGCAAAAGAGCATACATAATTGATTCTGAGAACTTTGTTTCATTATTTACAATCGCCAGATCTGGTTTATGGGAGGACATATTACATTATCTCTGAACTCTAACGTGTAATCATATTTTGTTTTAATTTTTAGCAAATTTCAAAGGAAGCCTAATTTAAACATTCTTTCTTCCAAGAGTTTTGTATAATTTAAGTTTAGTTTAATACATACGTTATATTCTCTTAACTTTTTATCAGAACATTTTGAAAATATAATTTTTAACGTTTTTAATGAAAGGAATTTACTTACATTTATTTATTATTTGACGATACCATTGAAATGTTATTACTTTAATGATTATTCAAATCCTATTTAATTATTTCTTTGAAATTTAATACGTCTAGTTAAAAATATAAGTTAATAAAATGAAATCTGGAACTGAGACGGAATTTTTAACAAAAGGTCTCTCCCCTCAAAAACCGCACTTAATCTTTTGCGACTAATTTCTACCTGGAAAAATTTAATCAAGGAAACAAGGACGGTTTAACTAGCAACAAATATCCTTTAATTAAAGATTAGCGAAACAAATTAAGTAAGTTAGTTTCTAATGCTTCTAATTTTGAAAAAAAAAACACACTTTATATCAGGGTTTGAAATACCCGGGGGCACAGGTGCACTGTGCACATGAAAATAAAATTGTGCACCTAATTTTTTCCCACCAGGTGCTCTCGGTTACCTAACGTTAAAAAAAAAGGGGGGGGGGAGAGAAACGTGTTTTGTGTTATTTTGATGTTTGAACAAAATATTAGTATCGACCTCTCTCGCACTGAAGTAACGGTATTAAAATTCTCCGAGACACACACTAAGCAAAAACAAAATCGCTGTGCGTAGCGGGTTTATACACGAGGAAAGTTTACTTGTGCCACTGCCACCAGAACTTTCCGATGATCGAAACTTTTTCCAGATGGATCTTTTGAAGCGACTGTCACTACAGCAGGAGAAGGGAGAATTTAGATCACTTGACCACTCGCGAATGATAGTTATCCTGTATTTCTGTAAACACCTCGTGTTTCAAAAATATGTAAAACCGTAGGAATTTCTGATAAATATCTGGTCACAAATATTTTTAATTATTTATCTTTAAATTCAGATTTTATTGGCTTAAAAAATATAGTGTACTTGTTTTTTTTATGTGTTTTTTGCTCACCAGCTTCTGATGATGACTAAATATTTGTAAGTAATAAACAAGCAGGTAAAAAAAAATTAAATATTTTTATTTACTAGTTACTACTAACCTATCTAAACATACCCAATTAATAAAGTACTTTACATTACATTAATGCTCTTACATTATGTTTTTTTTAAATACTAATATAAATTACTAATTTAGAATAATAAATTACCAATTTACTAATATAGAATACTAATTTAAAAACATAGGTGCACAAGGTGCACCTGTATTGAAAAATCTATTTCGAGGCGAGCTTTACATTAATTAGTCCATACTATTGGGTTAATGCAAAGTTTCGACACTTTGTTTTGGACAAAAATTATTTTATTTACTAAAAATTACATTTAATCAAAAAATTATGTGCAATATATGGCACTCATGGAAGTTCTGAGGTTTCTGGCTAAAGAGCTCATCTAGTGAACGAAAATCTCTGAACCACTTACGTCACGTGGAATCGTTAATGGCACCCTTACCCTTCATAATACATATCGTCTTTGCGATTGGGAATAATTTTTACCTTTTTGAAAGTAAGAAAGCATAATGCATCGTGAATATTCCTTATTTTTGGCAATTTTTAATGCTTAACAAAATTTAAGAACACAATTCCATAACACAATTTGTTCGCAAGTACTTGCTGAAATTCCTTCTTTAAAACATCATGTAAATTTTACGTGTGATGTAGATAACACTTCGGTTTTGCAAACTAGCATTACCATGTAGTGACAAAGAAAGAGCGAACTTTTGCATCAACCCAATAGAGGAAGATAAAAAAAAATTGCAACATTAAAACAAGATGACTCTATTATTTTAGTAATCAGTTAAGTCTTAAATTAGTAAGCTGTAAAGCATCCTCCAATGGTATACATTCATGTATACGACGTTGCATATGGTAAAACTAAACCATAATCTTATCCTTTAGCAAATTATGATAAACATCTTGCAATTGCCACTTCAGATCTCTTGTAATCTTCTTCACTGTACTTCACTTCTACATTTCACCTACAGAACCATAGTGTTATCCGTTTGAAAATTATTCTAAACATCTTGCAACTGCTGCTATAGATCTCTTATATTCTCCTTGGGGTTAAAAGATGATCTAGAATATATCGGACATGCTCGATGGGGGACAGATCAGGGGATCAGTATGGCCATGGAAGCGTTTTAAGAAGATATCGGTAATCCTAGGGGAGTGAGCCGTCCCTGGCTGAATATTATACTATTATGGTATGTAACCGTTTTATAATTTTAATGTGCACTAGCCCCACGTACACAAATGTCTGGTTGATTCGAGTCTCAAACTTGCAACCATCCGTTTGCTAATCCATGCCACCGCCTGTTTTACCACGGCCCGATGGAGAACAAGATGATATTTGTTCCAACCTTAGATTAGAAACATTTGCACACTCCACAAAGTTGGCTTCCGCGGAGTGATGCCGTTATAAACGCGCGTTGCGCCAACTCCTTAAATGTATTGCTCCGCGGAACAATACTGATAGGAGCGTACGCCGGAAAGTAGCAGACAACTTTCGAATAACTTTAATTTCTACTTTAATGAATATTTTGTGTGTCTTTTTTCATGAAATACGTTATGTTTTTCATAAAATAACTTTCTATAAAAAGCTATAACAAAAAAAATCGACGCACCAAGAAGGAGTTGTCCGATGGAGACAAAAAATGTTGGATAGGAAAATTATATAAAGAATAGAAAATGCTTAAAATTTCAGAACAATTGAAGGTGGAGTGGTCGTTCACGGTAAGAAGACGATTTGTCCCCAAATATGGTAACCTTCACCTTTGCCGGATTTTCTTCACATCTGCCGTTTTTGTTATGGCAACCCTATCTGCTGTGACGGAATTCGGCCGCCATCTTGATTTGGCGACAAAAATTAGTTGGCGACAAACGTCTTACCGTGAACGACCACTCCACCCAATTGAATTATTTATTTCAGAGTTACAGTAACGAGCTCAATAAGGTGTTAACCCGCCTGGATGCAAGCTGCCACACTGCGTGGCATAGACCGATAAAGCTCCCGTATGGTCTCCTGCGGTATTTATTGCCAAATTTGCTCCAATTGTCGGACTACGTCATCAACATTCCCTACGGGATGCAGTAGCCTTCCCATCATATTCCAGACATGCTCGATGGGAGAGAGATCTAGGGATCTGACTGGCCAAGGAAGTGTTTGACAAGCTTGAAGACAGTTCATAGCAACACGTGCAGTATGTGGTCTGTCATTGTCTTGCTGAAAAATAAGCCCAGGGTACTGCGAAAGGAACGGTAGCAAAAGAGGTCTCAGAATTTCGTCAACGTACCGCTGTGCAGTAAGTGTACCTCTAATGACGACCAAAGTAGTCCTGCTATCAAGGAAATGGCACCCCAGACCATAACTCCTTGTTGAGGGCCCGTTTGGCGTGCAATAGTGAAAGCAGGATCGGCACACTGCCCTGGGCGTCTCCATGCACATCTTCGATGATCGTCAGGATACAGTTGCAAGCGGGATTCGTCGCGAAAGATTATACGTCCCCAGTCAGCATTATTCCAGCATGATCGAACCAAGCACCACTGTAATTTGGTTCGACAGTGTGCAGGCGTGAGTGGCAGGTGGCGTAACGGTCGGTACGAGCGTAGATTTTGCTCTCTCAGCCGTCTGTGAATGGCCATGGTGGACACTCGTGTGTGAGTCGCACGACTGTTGGTTGATAGCAATGAATCAGGCGCTGTGACAGCTGATCTGACAATCACTCTGTCATCGCGATCTGTTGTGGCCCTACGTCGACCGCTCCCATCATGATATTGAAATCTGCCACTGTCCACCCACTCTTACCAGCATCTTCTAATCGCCGCATCGCTTCGACTCACATGACGAGATATTCTTCGATTTGCCCAACCTGCCTCTTTCAATTCAATGATACGACCTCTTTCAAACTCTGAAAGTTGCTCGTGATGAGCTCGATTCCTGCGGCGAGGCATTTTTTCAGTCGTTAAAAGGTATCCTAAATCGCAATGCAGTAGAAAATTTTAACAACAGTTCAAGAACAACTCCTTATATATATCTGCTGGATGCGCAGTTCCGATGCGCTGGAGATCGCACTCTTCATTCATTGGACACCAAATTTTAATCATTTGCATATTTGGTCAAAACATTTTTGCATACAAAATTTCAAAGCAATCGGATGATTCCTTCTTGGTGCGTCGAATTTTTTGTTATAGAGTGTACTTACGCTCTCGACAACGCAACAGTATTCATTGTTTATAATTAGTCTCCAAGAAACGTGCGTGATGCGTAACGAACTGTTTTTCGAAGTTTTCTCTTTATTCTTAGTTCTTAGAAATGTCTTGTTGAATGTGCCTCTAAAATATATACCATATAATCGAATTGAAAACAGGCTTTTCGAAGTTTTATTGAATTGATTATTAATTCAATGCAAACTGAAAAAAAGTTACCTGAAAGGAATAAACACAACCACACGCAACCAGCAAATTTAAGTTTACCACACTTGTTCCTCAAGCAACGCAACTTTAAGAGATAAAAGCAGAGAAGAAAAAAAATGCATGCAATTGGAAACAGCATCTCAAGTACTTTACTCACCGTGCACTTTGAGGTAGACAACAGTGCTCAGTCCGGAACCAACATCATTAGTGGCTTGACACATGTAATGCCCGCTGTCCTCTTTTGATGCTTCTTTGATGATCAAGGAGCCATTTTCTAAGATTTGAACATTTTCGTTGCTAATGATCACTTGAAACTGTGTCTTGGAGCCTTCTGTAGAAAAAAAAAGATGGATTTTTTATTTCTCGTTGAATACTTGATTTATGTGACTTTCAATAATAGGTTCCTCCATAAAAAAATTGTAAGTTATATTTTTTTATATCAAACTGTTACTGTAACAAAAATACTCTCTCAAGATAAACATATTCCATTGACCTTTATCGAAAGGGTTTTTAATAAAGAAATCGTAATTGAGATAGAATTTATTTTAAAAGTAAACAGCTTCAATGTATCATTTCTTAGATTTAACTCAGTTATAGGTTTAATTACATGGTACCTACACAAACCTTTTAGAAAAATTATGGAAATACTTATCACATTTCGAAGTCGAAACTACATTTATCGTGTAGAAATAAAAATTATGACGAATTTTTTAGTTTGTCGTTGAATGGGTTTGATTTATATGATTTACTGTCAATCTTTTATTTTCCATTAGTTTTTTCAAAATATTTGCTTTTTAAGACCTATACAGAGGCCGTTCACACATTTTTTAGACAATGTATATTGTATTCACAAAACTAAATTACATAAAATTCTTGTGTTTTAAATGTTCTATTTGATAGCCCTTATTCTGAACTATCTTTCGACACCGTAATTTCCAGGATAATAATGCTTTTTGAAGTGTCAGAAGTAGTATTCTATCCCATTCCTCCTGAACATCTTTCTAGAGTACTGTAAGGATTGTGGGACGACGTTTGGATGATGCAGATTTTAAAAGTCCAAAAGCACAAAAATATTAGAGTGCTCAAAAAATTCATGTGTGGAGAACAATAATTAATTACATTTTGAAGAAAGCTCGGATAACAGTATATCAAATCAATTTGTGTCTGAAGTGTTATGATTAATGTTTCTAAAGAATGGCCGTTAAATTGCCATCAAATGTGCTCATTTATTCGCCTTCAGTGAACTAATTGATAGGTATTTTACAGTTCTGTCTAACACAATTCATAAATTCTTAATATATCATTCCCATAAGCAGTCCCTTGGAACCTGACAGCAAATCGAAATTGATTTCCAAGTGTGGTTATTGACACCTAAAATAACCGTTTAATTGATTCAACTTGCACTTTTTTTATTGTATCATCTATAGATGAGTTGTGAAATGTAAAGCACTTTTTTATCGCACTGGATTCATATCCACTATTCATTTCTAGATTGATTTTCCCGGCATGGACTCATTATTAATTCAGGGGTATTGAGTTCCTTGTTCTGGGATTAAGCCCTTGGATATCCTGATTGTGCACCTTTCCAATGCTCTGCTTGTCATTTACCACATACTACCCTTCTTTTCATTAACCTTCGAGGGATTCGTCTGTCTTAATTCTGAACCCACTATTCGAAATTGATGCGCAAATGCCGTTATTTATACTTTAAAATCCAGCTGTTATAAATCTTCCAAATAGTTTTAACCGAAATATCTCGTCCCTGAAGATGTGACCAATTTTTCTAATGACGAGATATATTTTCATCAATATGTTAATTTTTCGACTATGAGCAGTCTGTTTTTTGTGACGAAATATCTCGTCGAGCTAACCATCAGTAGGGTTAATCACCAAGCCCGTGAATATCTGATTTTAGTGCGTCATGTATTTATATATTTGTTGGTTGCATATTAAGTTTTTGAATGTATACTTATTGTTAATGGTTTTACTTTTTGTTACACTTTAAAACAAAAAAAAGTTGCACCTGGAAGGAATTGACCGGTATAAATGAAGTTTGGAGGACATCTGCGTTGGAGATGAAAAAGATCAAAATTTCAAAATCTTTTGAACATGCGCCACACGCAGGGCAGCTTTCAAACACACTGCTTACCGGAGTATAAAAGGACATAAAACAGCGCCGAAAATTCATTTCGACTCTTGCTGTTGTGTTGGTTACATCGTTTCTCATTGAGTTATGCCTCTGATGAAAGTTTTCAAGCAATTTAAGCAACTGTGACAGAGGCCGAGTAATTGGCCTCCGAGTAGATGGATGGTGTAATCCGACGGATTACGCACCATATTGGTTGTAGTGATGCTACTTTTGCACTATGTTGTCCTCGATGGCTACAACAAGGCACATGCCATCGTCAACCAGGCTCAGAAAGGCCTTAAGAAACCGGACCGAGAGATGATCGACGTATTGTAAGACATGCACGTACTGATTCCAACAGTCACTGTTGTAGACATCCAAAGGCAGTAAGAACCTCTCTCGATCATCCGATAAGTGATCGCAGCATTTGTCTACGGCTTCACGCCATGGGACTAAACACACGGAGACACTTAAAACGACTACCTTTAAGAACATTGCATGGAATGGTGTCGTGCGATACTGACATGTGACGTCGATCTTCACTGACGAATTCCGCTTCTGTCTGGGTGGAGACGACAGCCGAATCTGTGTGTGGCGGCAACGTGGTTCAGCGCCCAAGATTTTAAATTTTTTTGTGCAGTGTTACACGTCCAGAAGACCTGGTGTCATTGTGCGGGATGCAATTGCGTTTGATGCCAAATCAACTTTGGTATTCGTAACGGGCAGGTTCACTAGCTTTTTCAACAAAACAATGCTCGATCCCATATTAATGTCGTCTCTAGAGCTTGTCTACGACACAACGATATCTTACCAAGGCCGGCATACTCACCGGGCCTGTCCCCGATCAAGAATGTATGGGATGTCACTGGACGAGATGTCACCATTCCACCCGTACCACGTAATATGCTGGAACTACGTGACAGGTTTCAAGCAGCATGTGATGGACTGTTGCAGAATTTCATAAAGAGCCGGTATGACTCAATACTAATATGCTTCGCATGCTGCATTAGGAATAATGGCGGTCATACGCCATACCGAATAATATCACTTTATTCAACTGTTTTCAACAAAGTTTGTATATTTCAGTCTCAAATTTTAATCATTCACTCATATAGAATTAATTATTTTAGAAGACATAATTTGAAGATAGAATTAATTTATTTTCACAAAACCAACCCTCTTTGCATCACGATATTTCAGAGTAGTGTAACGCTGCTTCTATTTCACTACGGACTTATTGACCAATAACATATACTTGCTGAAAGAGTTCTAATACAGAGGCTGTTCGCACATTTTTTAGACGATTTTGGTTAGCGATAATAAAAAATCGTTTGCTGCTAAAGAAATAATTGCAGTTGTACTATGTTTTTAAAAGTCAAAAGTGATCGCATTTTCTTGTAATGAGTCCAATGAGTTGTAGTCGGTTTTACTGACTATAAGGTACTTGTCTAGATTACCACCGGGAGGATTAAAATCACATTCTGGCAGCTTAAACCCATGAAATAACTCGAAGGAAAAATAACTACAACTTTAATCAGAAAAAAACTGTATAACTTGTTACAGGCCCAACATTTCCTTAAAAAAACATCCACTTAATTAAACTTAAAATGTCCATGTCCAATTATACAAAGCTCTGCTTCAATTAGCACCTCATTCGCAGCGAGTAATAGTTTCAGAGTTTGAGACCGAGCAGCCTATTTCGACACACTGTCCCGACAAATCTTTCCCACCATGCATCAAACCGCGTTTATCACGCAATTTCATAATTACCGCACAGACCGGTTAATGGAGTAAGAAAGCATTCGTCCCGATCAATGATTCTACTGGAACAACAAAATGCTCATAAACAATGCATGAGCTTGTTTCGGGGAATATTTCGCCGAAGGAATGTCAAAATCATGCATATTAATGAACTAAATTAGCAGGTCCTTGGTAATTCAATTCAGTTTGAATCGAATGAGAGTGGACGTGGGAAGAGAAAATTCGTTAATCGCATTTCATTCAACTGTGCATCACATTTGATCGTTACAAAGAAGCAACGCATTAAATTGTATGTCATGATAGGTATTTCTGGACGCGTTTTGAAGCATACATTTCCACTCTTACGTCTTGCAATCAGTAAAATGAATATTTGATTTTATCGTAAATGCAATAAATTGTACTCGCAAGAAGTTTTAATACTTTATTGGTATCTCTTGTAAAATTCATTACTGCTATTTGATTTTTCGTTAATGGGTATAAGTTCAAATATACGTGTCCTTTCAAAGGGGTGCTTTCAAAGAGTGACACGCAATGAAATTCATAAATATTAAAACAATTAATCGTGTATATATCTTTATGAATTTAAAGGGATAGTTATTTACGAAAAATGTTTTGCATACAAATTTATAATTTGCTAGGAAATAATACGTTTAAAGTATAAATTATTTGAGATATAATAACTTTAAATAAATAGAAATGCTTTGCTCTTTGTTTTGCATTAAATTTTTAAATTATATATCTGTCAAATAAATGGCTTAGAAAAGCATGCAAACATTTTTAATTTACTTAATTATCATGATGTTGATACTCTAATTTTTACTGTCAGATAATGCAAATGCGTCTATGTTAAATTTTCCATCTGTTCGAATAGATTGGTACTTGCTGCGGTCAATTCCATACTATGTAAATACGATTAAAGTTGTATTATGAAAACTACAAGTGATGTCCCATTACAGTTATGAGGAAAAGATAAATAATGCTAGATAATAATTATTACATAATTATATCAATGAATAAGAAGCTCTGTTTGTCAGTAGCGGCTGTGACGGATACAAACAGCATACATTATGCGGTATAGTTGAGAATAATCCGGAAACACTAAATAATAAACACCATATGTCTATTATTACTAAACATTTACTCTTCAATTTTTTTATGACAATGAGATTTATCTGATTTTTATCTTGACAGTTCCTGCTTCAAGGCTTAGCGGTTTTTAAGCTGACAAATACTAGCCCGTGAGGTATACTTTAAAGACAGCATATTTGATATATTTTTCTGGTACGTCACTCCCTAAAATCATGTATAACATTGCAAATTGCGTAGTTCATAAAATAAGTGGGAAGTAAAGAGCTCAACGACTACCAAAAATTGCTGTTTTCGCATTAAATCCTTAAAGCGAACGATATGAAATCAGGGAAGATCACCCATTTCCTCCGACATCACCATTATTTCCAGACATCCCATATAATTTGCGGAGCAGTGGGAATCAGGTCTCAAGGAAAGAGCCGATCCTTCCTCAAAAGAATTATCATTCAGCAATTACCACTGCATAATGAACATTCGCTTCCACGTGCTTGCTCAACGCCTCGAAACGCGGACATCATATCCATTGACCGTGGAACATTTACCATCTGGACGACCATTACCATCACAAAGAGATTTAATAGATCACAGGGGTGTGATAATAAATTCAAAATTGATAACGCACCGGCGGAAGCAAGCCCGAGGTGGAAGCGCAACAACAAACAAAAGGACCTCTAATGGCTTTGGCGCGGGCACAAAAGCACCGGCGTTAATTTGCGTGTTTAACTTTCTCCGAAATATAATTACTCAGTGGCTACTGGTGATCTAGTTGGAAATTGCAGGGTTTATCCTCGCCCTGGAAGTTATTTTCATCAACTAATAGAGAGGAAGTCATTTGGGGATCACTGCGTGGGCCCCTTCGATGTTGCTCGCATATCTGGCTTTTATAAAAGTCCACTTCTTTGCTTTTTCTTCGGAATTCATCGCTACCATCGCGTAAAACAATTTGAATGTTAATTGGGACTCGGCAAAGTCAATTATACAATGGCGGGGGATAATTGTTCACTAATGGTTATTAGAGTGAGGAGATTCCCAATGCGTAATGTTCCTTTGCCGGCAGAGCAATTGCGCTTGATTTGTTCCGACGCGAATGCGTGTGTCTGGTCTTTGGCTGATCAAACAGTTTATAATAGGTTATGAAATTTGTGATGAGTGGGATCCTGTCTTGTAATCAGCAACGATCTGTGAATTCCTGTCAGCCTGAAACTATGCCACTAGACGCTATTCCGCGTCAGGTTTTCGTATTAAATTAGTGGTGAAAAATGCGATCGGGAGTTGCAAATGCTGGGAATGTGTGGAAATGGTTTTTAAAAAAAACAGTGTGGTTAATCTACATGCATTGTTAAACGAGCATCGCCAATGTTTTTTATTTCCTTTATTGGATTATACTTATGTGATATATCTGATAATCTGCAAAAACTCAACAGTTAACAGGGTCTTATGTAAAAAGAGCTAGACTTTTTAACATAAAAATAAGGAAATACGAATAATTAGTTGATAACGAAACATCCTTTTTAGAACTTCAATGCATATAAATCACTTCAAATAAAGATTATAAGTGGGTGTACTGCATAGCGAAATTGTTTAGCAATTGCGTTTATTTTTAGTTAGTGTCCAATCAAACTTCTATGTTCTGGAAATATTTCTAGACGTGAGGTACAAGTGAAAGTTCATTCTTTTCAGCAACATTAATTTCGGGAAATTTTATAAAAATAATTCAGAATTGAAATAAAGTAACAGCATGCACTTCAAATTTTTAATTTACACAAAAATTTACATATTCTTGAAATAAAATTGGATATGACGTCTCTTATTATGTTTTCAAGTTTAATATTTATCCACATAACCGTCCATTGATCTACGCAGTTTCATGTATAGATCAATGTGTTAACATAACTTCTAACAGTTTTGAAACTAATTTACTAAACTTAGGGTACATTTATCCAGGATAGCGAACAAAATGTGTTCTAGTGATAATTATCGTAATATCGAACAAATCCGACAAGCGGAAGGATACGTTTTGTAGCTTGACTTGCCGTATTCTCTAAGTTTGAAGCTACAAGCTTTAGTTCTCACCAAAACCGTTAAACTAAGTACTACGTAATTATAATATTACTGTTAATTTTTTAACTTGTTTCAAAAATTGTATGGAAAAATCTATTATAAAAGCTTATTACAAATTTGAAATATTTTCAAAGGTCTTAAATTGATTAGGTTGTTTGCTGAATTTATTGCAATAGTTCAAAAATTATTTTCTTTACAGTGTTTCACATTACGATGCCTTTTTCTGAAGTAGTTGCACGCCGACAAAGAACGAGACAAGATATATTACTGCATAAGCTACTATTTAAAAATATGTAAATTGCTAGGATTTTGCCACAAATATTCTCTATGTTTTGTTTGAACATTCTTGGACTACTTACTGACGAAAATTCAGCACACTTTCATTCGACTCATCTGCACAAGAGATATAGAAATCATTCCCTTATCCATGAAAATGTTATTTTATAAAGTTGCTACAAGACACAGATTATTGCAATTCTTTACACATTATAGTGTTACAATTTTTTACTTATAGAGTACCAATTCTGTTAATAAGTAAATCTGCTGGGAGTAGGTAGTATCCTAGGAGTTGTATATGGTTTACTCCTAGGATTGATTTATGGAGCATAAACAGAGCATCTTTTGTGTCAATAAAACTTTTATTTTCTGTGTTTCCACTGCTTGAATGTAGGCCTTGCATTTGACACAACTTGGACAAATATGGAATTTACACCTTACAACCGAATGAAACAAACTAATCTTTAACTTATGGGAACAGTAATTAGTCAACGAAATCAATGTACACATGTTTCCTAACAGCTGTAAAATAAATATATTTTACTTAATCCTTAAGAAAGTAGTCTTATTCTCGTAATACGAAATAGCTTTTAGGTGTAACGCAACAAACAACCCACCTGAAGCCTTTTTCCAGCGTATAACAGGATCCGGGTATCCATTAGCTTGGCAATCAAACATCACAGGCTGACCCATCACTACCGATTTGTCAGAAGGTTCCGTTCGCCATTTAGGAGGGACTAAGTAAAAAAGAAAACGGTGCATGTATTTATTAATGTATTTACCGTACGTATTTTAATGTATTTTACAAAGATTGCAACTTAAAAATGATTATTGGATGTGAAACAGCAAGGTGAATGTTTGACATTAAAATATAGTTTTTGCATTACATTACAAAGATGGTAACCTTGAATAAAATGTACATTACAGTTCCATTTTTTACTTTCATTAACATGCCAATTTATCACGAAACTATTACGTCGTTGATATTCATATTACTCTATGCTTGCATATTGGAATTCCTTTTAATCTCATTGAAAAATATTAAATATTGGAGTAAAGTATCTTAACAGTTTTATTTCGACAGAAATAGGACGTCCGCTAAAGACGAGTTGAAATATTAACTTATTGAAATAAATATGGAAATATATTAAATTATAGCTTAATACACATATCTAGAGTTTTGTAATAAATAACTTTAAGTAATTTTGCTGAGGCTTATCCTAGAATGTACATAACATGTATAATATGCAACTCTTATATGTGTGTTTTTTAAGACTTGTAAAATAAACTTTATCATCATTGTAAAGTTTTATTCTGCATTGAATAAGTAACATATGTAATTGTTACATGTGCGTGGGGAGAAACATTGTAAGAACCATCTTAAAGATTGCTAAAAATAGTGTTTCTTTTCATCAGCTGAAACTGTTATTAATCTTTTATCTTAATTGTGTTGTACCAACATCATATCAACATTTAAACGAAATAGTCAAGATTGATGGAAGATATACCTAGCTTTCACCCACTAAATGACATGATATATAGAGGATAAGTTCTTAGTCGAATAAACAAAGCATTTGAACTACTCAAAAGTTTACTGCCGACTGCCCGGGATCAGTCCCGACAGGAAGAATCCAAGGACAACACTTCATAATTTTGAACCCGGTCCGATAAAGAGCAATGATTACGTCAATTATGCACATAAATGGTTCCTTCTGATCAAACTATTTTAATTTACAGAAATGGCTAAACGTGGTTCATATTGTATGACATGGATCGGTTTTTAATTTATGGCAGAAACATGTTTACAGAGTTCTTTACTTTATGATGGTTACAAAAATAGGCATAATTTTTATTACCCTTCGATCTTCTATTTCCGTATAAAGTGAGAAGTAAATCATTACACTGAAGCTTTAGTGCATATATGTACATCAGTACTTAACTCTCCTGGATCTTCTCGACATAAAGTACTTTGGATTACCTTGAGAATCTGAAACAAAAACTTGTTCCAACTGTCACCACTTCTAAACAAGGGATAATTTGATTTACCTACTTGAATGTTCATTCTCCTCGGAGTAATATCACATTCTGTTTCGACGAGGTATCTCATACTAGTAAAACTAACCAGATCTTGATGGACGATATATCTTGTCATTTGCAAAATTGTTTTAATCTTGATGGACAAGATAAACCATTAGCAAAATTGATCAACTATTAATGGACGAGATTATCACCTTTAGTTTCGACGAGGTATCTCATACTAGCAAAACTGACCAGATCTTGATGGACGATATATCTTGTCATTTTCAAAATTGTTTTAATCTTGATGGACAAGATAAGCTATTAGCAAAATTGATAAACTATTAATGGACGAGATTTCTCCTCATAAGCAAAAGTGATCACTTTATGATTGACGAGATGACTTTCCAAAGATGAAAACTGACTAGATCCGGAAAAATGATATTTCTCGTCATTATCTAAACTGAGCAGACGAAATATCTCGCCGAAACCATTCTAAGGGTTAACCCACCTGGCAATTGTCATAACGAGATATCTCGTCATGCAAAACTGAACACATCGTTATCACCCCTCCAAATGCACAAATCTACAAAATTGACACGGTTCTACAAAAAAGTATTAAAAAAAAGCTTAAAATTAATAAATAATAACAATAAATAATTGCTTAAGTTACGGCTCAAAGATTATAGTTTTCTCATTAAAATTGGTATTTCCACTACGAAACAATATCTGTAGCTCTGTTAAAGTACAAAACATGAAATGGTGACTCGTAAAGTACAGTTAGGTTAAAACTGTCAAACATGTAGAGTCGTGCCTAAAACGTGATAGTAACGACTTCTTGATGGACGTAATACATCGTTATTAAAAGAAAAATGACCAGATTTTGATGTCATCACTATCGAAAAAATATCCAACTTCCTGATGACGAGATATCTTGTGTAAACCACTTGAAGGGTTAAACATACTGGTCCAATAAATCAGTCGTACCAATCAGTAAATTCCACAGAAAGGGCATAAATACCTTTTACTATCATGCCGGCCGTGTGATTGCTGGAGGCCACTGGGTTGGAGGCGATGCACGTGTAATTACCGTTGTGTATCTGGGAGACGCTGCTGAAGGAGAGAGTGGAAGTGAATTCGTTAACGGTGCTAATGGAACCCCTGAGATCATCTGGAAGTGGCTGTCCATCTTTCATCCAGGAGATGCGGATGGGGAGATCGCCCGAAGAAATGACGCACGTCACGGTAGCTCGGCGACCCTCGGAAAGGGCGGGAGGGAAGAAGAACGGTTCCACGATTGGAGGAGCTGCAAAATTCATCAATGATCGTCCGTGGGTTATAATGATCCTTGAACGGCCCATATATTTGCAAAAAGTACTTAGCCTCTTGAAGGACTCTGGTGAAGAAGTTTTATGAGTTGAATGTTTCATTAAACTCTCTGTTTTTTCAACTACTCAGTAGATGCTTTTATCGTTTTTTATATGAGTCGCTCAGATGCCAATGAAGTTAAGTCCAGAAAACAAAAATTGAGAAAATTATTGTTTTTAAAATTTTTGATTTATTAATTTGATGAGACATGAATATGAATGAATATGATGTATATGAAGTATTTTTTCAAAGGGTGGGCCCTGATAGAAAACAGGATATGTACAGGATGAGCAAATAAAAACGTAAGGAATTTAGGTAGTAATCGATTGTTCTGTGTTTCATCAGTTCATGTTGTAATGTATGGAATCGTTTGTAAATGAAACTTCAGAACTGATGAAACAGAGGGCTCTTGAAGGACTTAGCTGAAGAAGTTTTATGAGTTGAATGTTTTATAAACTTCTCTGTTTTTGAAGTACTCAGTAGATGGTTTTTCGTTTTTTATATATGAGTCGCTCAGATGCCAATGCGGTTACGTCCAGTAAACAAAAATTGAGAAAATGATTGTTTAAAAAAAATTTTGGTTTATTAATTTGATGAGAGAAAAGTATATGAAGTATTTTTTCAAAGAGTGGGCTCTGCAACAAAACAGGATATGTACAGGATGAGCAAATAAAAATTTAAGGAATTTATTTAGCAGTCGATTGTTCTGTGTTTCATCAGTTCATGTTATAATGTATGGAAGCGTTCGTAAATGCAACTTCAGATCTGGTGAAACATAGGTCACATGATGTATTATTTTCTGGTATACACTTTTACCAAAGAATTGTTTACGAGAGCGTTTCAGTGTTACCAACACATACCGAACGAAGAAGAATTTAGTTTTTATTTCAAAGCTTATGCAAAAAATATTTAAAAAAATGGACTTATCCAAAATGACTTCTGGAATTATTATACAGCATATTCAGAAGCTCTAAAAAAGGCTTTCTGGCTGATAAAGAAAAAATGAAGCTGCGATTAAAGGATTTAATAACTAAAAATAGTATTATTTATTCCTTTAAAGTTACAAAATCAGAAATTATCAAAAAAATGGATTTAATCTTCATTGGCTTCTGAGCGACTAGTATTTTGTAGTGATGGAAATGATTTGAGATAAGTGAATTATACACTTTGGTTTTGTTATGAGTTACGACTAACTCATAGAGAAAACAATCGGTTTTGTATGGGATAAAACATTCTAAAATAAAATGTAATATATTGGCAAAGCTATCAAATAGTTGATGAAACAAGTTTGATTCGGATAAATAAATTAAAGAACTATGTACAGCGGTTTTTAGCCTATTAAAAGAAGTCATAGGATATATATTTTATTATGGTTATCAGTAAAAACTAATAGAATAGGGGATCGGATAAGATATTCTACCCATGATAGCTGAGGAACATAATAAAAACAACTCTTAAAGGAAGAAATTTGGTTATAATAAACAAATTAAGGGACTTTGTATGGGTTTTGATGTTATACATAAAGTAATGAGGAGATACATTTTGTGTGTGTGTGTGTGTGCTTTGATCATCATTAAAACTAGCAAACTTAGTCGATTGGATAAAATATTCTTCACGTGGCTATTTTTGACCATAAGTAGAATTCTAATAACTGCATTAAAGACTTGATACTCAGTTAAAAATATTGTCAGATATATTTTGCTTTGATTATCAGACAAAACAAACATACTAAAGAATTGTATAAAATATAATATACATGGCTATTGAGGAACCTAAACTAATCTATTTTTAATTGAACAAGTTCGATTTTGACAAGCAGTATACTTAAGGACTCAGCACACTCTTAGATGTCTCTGGAGTTTGGTTTCAGGTTCTTTCGATGCTTTTAGACAATAATTAAAAATTGACTTGTTTCTTCTAAACGTATATTGTAGGAGAAAGAATGTGAAATATATTTTGTAAAAGGCGTCATTTAAAAATAACACCCAGTGTACAGTATTATTAGGGAATGAATGAATCTAACTGTGGTATACTTAAAGTTTTTGAAAAGTGATACTGGTTTCCCATCGTCACGGAGGTTTGCCATTTATTCAGGATTATTTCAGAGCATGAAAGCATTTCAAATACATGCAATCACCATTTCAATATTCCTTGATGTTTATTATTTGAAAATTTAAAAATACAAAGAAAGAAGTGTAACTTCGTTTCCGAAATCTCTTCAAATTCCTAAATTCAAAAGTAAAAGCACCATGTTAGAATAACGATGGAGCTTTAGCAATACTTAGAGATAATTCTCAATGCGCAAAATGGAATTGTATGCAGTAAGTAAACAAATAAGCTGTCTCGAATGATTGCTTTATATGCATAATATTTTGTCCATCACACACATTTAGTGATTACGTATATTTATTATCCATGAATCAAACAAAAACATGCTACCTTTAGTAAGAAACAACCATTAGTGATAGAAAACAATGAATCATTGGAAATGAGAAATAGTCCGATATAGTATGGGGACCTTTTCCTTATTAAATATGAATAGACAGAAGCAAAATTACAGCTCTCGTTAATAATCAAACCATCGTCTGCCATGCTGTACATGGAAAAATCGAAATTTCTATATTGATTTTTGAATATTTGAAAAGAAATATTTATTCTATAATGACTTGGATAGATATTTTGATTTTTAACCATTATATCCTATGTATTATATTCATTATGATAAATAATTGAAATATTATAGAACGATCAATCGAGGTTTTTCTTCTTGTGTTAAATTAAAAATGTCGAGTTTTGAAAATAACTATACTGTTATATGGGAATTTATATAATAGTAAACGGGAACAGATTGTAATAAATAAGAGCATATTTAGTGCTTTAACATATTAAAACTATATTATATATGAAAACGAGACAAACTTCCAGACTTCCTAAAATAAAAGGCTAAATACTGTATGATTATTCAATTACTCGTGTATAATCATTGAGGTTTCATATACACTTTGTAATTAATAGCTTACAATACACATATTCACTTTCAACTACTATCTATTAGCATTTATAAAATAAATAATTCGTGTTCAGTAATCTAAATCTGAATCATACACAGAATGGGTCTTGTTTGCACAAGCAATTTACCCAAGTTAATTGTAATACACGAAATAAATTTTAGTATATTCTTCTAAATTTAAAGCAAGGAATTGTGGTGCCCAATATATTGTAATAAAAACCGTTTACTAAAAATATAATGTATTTTTGTTTCTTTTTTATGTATAGAAGACTATTTACAGTTACATAATATATTAATAAAAAATCTTACAATATAATACTAAATGTTTAAAAATATTTTTTAATTTCTTACATGTTCTCAATTTAACATAGTATAATTTCATTATATTTTTCAGTACTCTTGGAATATACATAAGATAGAATATCGTTATAGACTATATTTCCGAGGAAATTAGCTCAAGTTTCTAAAAGAAAAAGTTAAATTGCTAATATGTTGGCACCAAAACATAGTTTAGCTTAAAAACTGTTAAGACAGTTAAAAATTGTAACGAAATACACAGTAATTGTACACTTACAAATAGCTTAAAAATTGCGAAGACATATTAGAAGATAACAAAACGACGACCACACGACTGGTCACTCCTCCAATACATTTGTATGTACGAAATGATTTGGATCGTTTTTCTGGCATTGGGAAATATCATAAATGACCTACTCACCCAGGATATTTAAGGAAACATCCCTTCGTGCTGTACGGCTACGATTATTTTCTGCAACGCAATGATACTGTCCACCATCATGAGTCCTCTGTATGTCCTCTATTATCAGTGTTCCATTAGGGTAAGTTCTCTGTCTGTGATTATGGGGAAGAGGACGGCCATCTTTGGAGAAACATGAAAAGGAAAAAGAAACGTTACCGAGAATATAGCATCTGCGCTGTAAACCTACTGCTGATTGTCTCGACGAGATATTTCGCCATTTGCAAATCTGACCAAATCTTGAAGAACGATATGTCTCGTCACTAGAAAAGAACTGATTAAATATTGATCTCGTCATAATATAAAATCGATTTTATCTTGTTGATGAGATATCTAGTCAATAGCAAAATGTTTCTGATATTGATTGACGAAATATCTCGTAGAAAGCACTTGGCGTGTTACCCATGTTTTAAACAGATTGAATCACAAAATGATGCAAATATTTGGTTTATTCAGGGTGATTCAAAACTCAACGTACATACTTTTAGGGAGGTAAAAAACACAAAAACAAAATAGAATCACATAGGAATGTGTGACCGGAAACCTCAACAAGATCAGCTGGAGGATAAACCAAGATGCAGAAAGTACAAGTCAATAATGGGTGGAAAAACTCTTTATTTAGCGATACTTTACACTAAAACAGTAGGAGTACATGTAAATCTTCACAACCAGTGCTTTAAGTTCTTATACTATCCACAGTTATACACGCTTGAGGTCGCTGTTATCCGCCGGAAGGCGCTATTTGCCATCGCTGTAGTTGGAATGAATCGCTACTTATTTAAAGTTCCGATTGCGTACGGAAAGCATGCAGCAATTTACGATTGCTGAAATGGGGGACATGCACCTTGTTTATGGTACAGTTGACGACAACATAAGGGCTGAGGCACGGTTGTATGCCGAACGGTGCCAAAACACTGGAGAACAGTGCTCTCAAGCGTGTATAACTGTGGTTGGTAAGAACTTTGAGCACTTGTGAAACTTAACGTGTACACGTACTGTCCTTGTGAAAAGTATCGCTAAATAAAGAGGTTTTCCATCCATTATGGACTTGTCATTTCTGCGTCTTCGTTTATTCTTCGGGGTTTCCAGTCATACATTCCTATGTGATTCTGTTATGTTTTTGTGTTCTTTACCTCGCCTAAAAGTTTGTATGTTGAGTTTTGAATCACTGTATATACATAAATGAAAATAAATTAATATTTATCGTTCATAAGGCGATAATTAATGAAATAAAAATAATTATATAGCTATCTATATGCCATCACCGAGTTTATTCCTTGTAATACGAAAAATGGTTGTTTAATGCATCACTCATACTTATGAAATACATAACAAATGTTTGTATGCATTTTGTTGCTATTTAATTAAAAATTACTTAACTTTTTAGAATGATGAAAACACGTCAATGTTAATAGATATTTCGTAATTTAAATATTTTAAAATATTTTTTACTGATAATTTTGTTGCTAGAAAAGAGTGTAAACTTACTAGGTTACTACGTGCAAATTACCTAGGTGTATTATTCGGGTGCGATTTTCTCTAATTGTCTTTCCTGTTGAATGTATTTCAGTGTAATGCGTTTACATATGGGGTGAACACGATCACTATTATTTTCTTTAGACGACATTAAACTGCTTCTATATTCTATATATCCTTCCTTTTGAAACATTATTTTAAATATTTTCGCTCCAAACGATGCAATTCCCTAGTATTCTAGAAATATTAGTTACATTCATATATGCTTTGTGACAGGACTTTATTCCAGCGTTTCATACAAATAAATACGAATTTCTAACACTTTTTGTACCCGAAATGCATACAAATGTTAAAAGTATTTGCCGCACCGGAGGTACTCTTGAGCATTGGTACGGGAATAAATATCCGTCTAAGGATACGCCTGTAACGTTCAAAAACGCGTTGTATTTACTTTTGTCTTGTATGCGATCATATGCGGTAAAAGCAACAGAAGGAAAGAATTTATAGAACGGATGGAATGCGTGTTATCTTCTAAAAGAAAGAAATCGATGTTACATGGAACTTTTTCTGAGAGAAGAAACAAATCACATGCCCAGTGCAACGAAACCGCATTACAGATTTCTATATATTTTTTGATTTAGTTTAAAACATCTCAAAGGTTTCAGTGAGATAAGTGGAAGACAAATATGATTTTTTTTCAGGTATCGGGTATTAAAAAGGATAGTGCGGGATATATATAGAAAAGAATATAGAGGCCTTCTCTGGAGAATCCTTTCAACCGTGGAAGCAGCTAATATGTTTGATGTTTTTCAACTGTTATGGTATGATGGATCGACTTTTAGGTGTGTGCCTTGGGATATTTCAACAACTGTTCACACAGACATGTTTTTCGGAGTGTGTGTTGTAATATTATGGTTATTAAACCTGTTTCCTGTATCTTTTATAAAGGGCAAACATTGCAAGGGAAAATTTCCCGGAAGGCAACGCATTACTTCTAGGATGGCATATGTTTACGAGGGAAAATAAGCAATATAGTGTTCACAACTAGTTGTGGTTAGTCGTATTTGAATTGGATTGATGTAAAAGTTCATCCAGCTATTTTGATTAAAATTAAAAAACAATTACTTTATTTCCTAAAAATTAAATTTTATCAATGTAGTATATGCCGTTTTGTTCGGTGACCTTTCTCCATCGCTCCGGCAGCTACATCTTCCAAAGTTTATGGCAAAAAAAACTGATCCAGGTGCCAAAACTCTATGAACCGCTTACGGCACATGGAACAGTCAATGGCACCCTCACCATACATAAAACATGTCATATTTTACATCTGCGAAGCATTCTTGACTATTCGGAAATAAAAAGTAAAATGCGTCGCAAATGCTCCTTATTTTCTCTTATTTTTAATGCTTCACCAAATTTAAAACCCACAAATCCACTAACACAGTTCTTTCCCTACGTACTCGCTCAAATTCTCTTTTTCAAACAACAAAAAAACTTTACACGCGTGGTATAGATAACACTTAGATTTTGTGATGCAATGAAATCTAGCGTCAAAAAGGGTATTAACTTTTTCATCAACCCTATAATGATTAAACACCATTCTATAATCAACCCAATACTTTAGTTTTAATAACTTACTCTTAATCCAATCTTCGTTTTGCTTGTATTAAGCAATAATTCTGACCCTTAAAACTTAAAACTTCTGCTTTTTAATAATGTCATTGAGGTTTTAAATCTGTTAATCATCAAATGTTCTTATATATCATTACTGTACACTAATAATAAATTTAATACTTTTCAGGTTGTACATGATCATAACCAAGATGGTTTACTCAACGACTTGTGATTTCCAAAATAATTTATATTTTTTCTATGGTGTTGACTGCATGCTCTAAATCCTCAATCATTATATTCGAATTTATAGTTTATATTATTATTATTTTGTATATGTCTCTTGACGCTGTTTGTTCGTTTTTGAATCGTGCTTCATAAAACCACAATCACTTATTATTTCTTCTTAATATCTGTACTCTAATGTAATCTAGAACTGGCTTTCAGAATCTGATCATGACTGAGGTGTGAACTTTTTTGCAATCGTTGTTCTGAAAATAAGTGGTTAATTCTGTAAGAATTACATGAAATGCTGTTATATATTTTGTGCCTAACTTTACACCACTAGTAGGAATGATATCGATTCAATCTTATATCGATTATAAGCGAATATAAAGGAGGAATTTATGTAAAAACCGGCCATCTATCTACTTGGGAAGAAATTTCAGCGCAAATTGTGTGGGTCTTTCAGTGTATAATGATCTATCCTCACAGTATTGTATGACAATTTTAGACAATATTTTGTTAACCAACTTACAGTTCAGACATTAAAGAATCAAACGAAAATACTACTTAAACATTTTTGGACAGTCTAAATATATAGATTGATATTTAAATCTTTAAAATACCTTTACTATTAATTTAAAATGCGTTCTTTAATTAACTCATAGTATTTGTACTGGTAATATTGATTAGCTTGACAGTTGGAGCTAAACGTATATTCTTAATTTTCGTTTTAGTTTCTGTTCGACAATGTGTGATAGTAAACAATCCTTTTTTGGTATTCATATTGAAAGAATAAAAGACCTGTATATTACAATTATAAATTAAGTAAACGTTTTAAAATAGATTACACTTTAATTTTTTATTGCAAACTTTAATTAAAGAGAGCTGAGTTGATGATGTTTTCTAAAACGTGAAATACATTCATTGATGTAAAGATACAGTTCATTTTAACGGAGCAGCTTTACTTAAAAAAAACTGTGCTCTTACATAATATCATCCAAGCTAAAAATAAATGTAAAGTATTAATTTTATCCTGCCAAACTAATATGAAAATATTACATAAAATATCAAGTATCAAGTTATTTCTGCAAAATGTTCACTAAATTCCACTTTTAATCACGAGAGCATCGCAAAATTGATTTCGGTAATATAGACAAGTGCACTTTTCAAGGTTTTTAATTAATTTTTCGTAATATTCGAAAGAAAGAAGGCAGAGATATCGGCAAAGAAGGAAAGGGGAAAAGCAGGTGCAGATTACATCAGACACAATTTCTAAAATATAAATTACATTTTTACAGTGCAACATACAGTTCAAAATCTAATTGCCTTATAAATGCACCATTAAAGTTACAAAGGAATTACTACACGTACTGCTCTAATCTTGTGGATCTAATATAAAAATGCTGCATCACTTCTAAGCCATTTATAATATTAAAAAGTCCATTCTGCAGAGTTAGTAGTTTGTTACTTTTCTAGTTACTGAGATGAAAGAAACGAAAGAAGAAAGATGGACAAACAAGAGTAGGATAAAACAGCATCAAATGATAGAAAATGCATTTTGCAAAATGTAAATTTAATTCATTATCGTACACAATTCTGCTCATAAATATTCTTGTTTGCAAAATTCATTAACCATATAACAATTACATTTCAAGTGGAAATTGATAAACAACGAATGCAGAATACATCCTGAGGATCTCATATGATAAAACCACTTTAAATATGAGTCAGCAAGTTAATACTCTAGGTGGTTTTCTCAACGAAGTATCTCATCATTCGAGAAACACTGACCAGATCTTGCTGGACGAGATATCTCGTCAGAAAAATCTGACCAGATCTTTATATTGTCTTCTTAAAACAATTGGTAATATCCTCATGACGAGATATAATTTACAAACCTGGTCAGATCTTAATGGAAGAGGTATCTTCAGGAAAAGGTACTATCGAAACCCTCGCACTTAAAAAGATAAAAAGATAAAAATTGTATTCTGCAAGGGGTGTATTTTTTTTACCTCTCTGATCTCTGATGATTTGTATTAAAGGAACAAATTAAGAAAGATGGACATAAAGAGAAAGTAGATGTGAGGATGTCAGATCCAAACAGTTTCTAACATGTAATACCCATTTATTAAACTACAAAACTCAGATCACGTACAACAAGTGAGGATATCCGTTACAAATAGCTGACCAACCGGTCTGGTGGTTAAAGTGTTAGCCTCTAGATCGGAAGGTTCCTGGCTCGAATCCGAGGCAGTGTATGGATATTTGTAAGGGTATATTGTATAGGCGGGCTTGTGCACCTTAAATCTATTTTGGACGATAGTTCTCACGGGGGTCGGTGTGGAAGTTAGGACAGTCGGTGCCAGCTCAGGGGTTGCCTCGTCATCTGACCGTGGTTTAAAATTACGTGTTGTCCTCGGATCTTTCCCTTTGGGGATTGATCCAGGACCGCTGTTGATAACACGTGTGTTGCTCTAGTACGACAATTTAAAATTAAAATTAACAGTGGCCTGGGTGAAATATTAACGGATTAACAACCAGATGGTTGCGAGTTTTAATCCAACAAATACCGTCGTGTACAAGGGGGGGGGGGCTGGTGCACGTTAAAATGTCCTCACGTTGGCGTGGTGTAGAAGTTTGGAGAGTTGGGTGGTAGAGGTCAGGTGTTGCCTCTTGATCCGACCGTGATTCAAAATTACTGGTGTTGCCCTCGAATCTCTCTGTTGGTATCGATCTCGGACCGTCGTCAATAGCCCTTTGTTTTGGTCCAGAGAGACGTTAATTAATATATCTACCTGCTTACCAATACAAACAATTTCCAGAAATTGAAATACATTTATTAAACTGAAATATTAAACTCACACTTTTGTTTGGAAAATTCTACGACCTCGCAAAATGGCACCATCCAAGTTCAAAACAAATACAAAGAGTTTTGGCTCCGTCCTCTGGATCGCATGAAAATGCCGCATCAAGTATGAGCCGGCAAGTTATTTCTATAAAAGTCCCACCGAATCCCGCATCCATTCATGAACGCATCCAAAAATTCACTTCGGTAAGAAAAGTACATTCTTCAGGGCATGTAGTTTGTTACATTTCCGATCGCCGAGATGAAAGAAGCAAAGAAAGAACGATGAGAAAAGAAGAGAAGGGAAAAAAAGCTACATGAAAGAATTGAGTCACGCACCACTGTAATGACCTCTTCAGAACGGTCAAAGGGACCTTTGGAGTGGGATAAATCGATCATTTTCAGGGTCCTATGATAACCCGCGATATATCGATAGTCCATCCTCATTGCTCAGCCTTACTAAATGGCGGACTATTTTCTTGCGTAAGAACTGTACGATCGACGTGTGTAGGACGGTGGAATGGGATGTTATCGGTTCTTTGGGGAATGTTGGACTTCTTTTTTTTCTGCTCCTGCGCGTTGTTCTACTTCGATTATCTGGTTCTACAGGGCTTAAAACCAGGCAAAATTAAATTTCGGATCTTACCGAAGAAATGTTTCTTTCCTGAGAGACAATATTGACTTAGGGAATCAAATATTGAAGCGAAGGTAGAGATTTCAGAGTACCAGTTATTTTATTAGCAAGGCTTCTTATTTTATTTTGAGGAAAAATAAAACTTGCTTTTTCGTTTTTGTGGTATAACGTTTCTGTTTGCTGACTTTGGTAAAGCAGAAATGTGATACAATACACTTTTTTGTTGTATGAATCTCACGTAGCGTTATTTTATTCAATTTCCTCTCATTTTCTTTCAGTACGTATGTGCTAACAAAGAAAACTCAAGCAAAACGAAACAATCCGTTTGGAAATAATTAAATGTTCTTATCGGTAATGAAACGTTGTTAAAATGGGAATCTGTAATACATATAAAAATGTTAACTTACATCAGTAAGTGCTACTTAATACGAATGATACATATAAGTTTAATTTATACAGGTAAACTTTTTTTAATTACTAATATAAAATATGCACATGAAAGTAAGCTTAAAATGTAGCCAGACAATCCTACGAATTAAGAAAAAACAATCTTACAACTAATCTTACTAATTTTACTAATGCTATATGTATCTGTATTTAATTTCTTTTTGCAGAGTATAAAACGTTATTATGGGTATAATGTAATTGTTCCACGAAAAAGTGTGACGGAAAACCTCTTGCCTAGTCTTGAACTCTTTTTGATTCAGGCATTGATACCATACTACAATGTCTTACTCAAGACTGGATGAAGAATGGATTTTCTCACTTATTAAGTTACATTTTTCTAAAATGTGACTATTACAAACTATACATATTTAATAAAGGAAATGGAATAATGAATATCCTTATCTGATTCAGTTTTAACTAATTTTATGCTTAAATTATCCTGATGAAAACAATTTATTTAAGTTGGTATAAAATAAAAATATGTCAATTTTTTTTTGTATAAAATAGTATGCTAAGATAGATAAATTTAAAACATTTAACTGAAGCCACCGAAGCGGAAATACTTTTCCAATACGGAACTGAAGCATATTCAATTAAAATATTAGATTAGGTGTTTAAATAAAGCAAATCAATGTAAAACTTTAATATTTTCCTTCCTCAATGCATTATAAATTCAAATATTTTATTTCGATAATGAAGTTAGAGGCAAAATTGGGCGATGATTTAGACCTTTGATGATAGAGAATATTCATTACTGAATATAATTCATGATGCTACACTTACGCTTGCTTAACAAGCTAAAACCTATTTATGCCTCGTCATTTTAGTTCACAAGACGTAGACACTAATATTGGTTGATAAACAAATCTAAGTCTCAATGTTCAGCAAATAATATCGGAAGCGTAAACTATGCTAAATGTAGTAAACGCCGCATCTCAAAAGTATCTTTAGTATGCACAACAGCACAATATTGTTGAGCAACATATTTGCTCTTTACTCTGCATCCCTGTTGATGTGTCTACGCATTTACTGTGCGTAAATGGAACTAAATTAAATAAATACAGAATTTATTTGAGAGAAACATCTGTGTTTAAGTGAATATTACCATTGCAGCATTCCAACTCTAGGGGTTTAGCACTCATGCTAATTTGTGGAATGTCTAATAGCTCAGAGGGACTGTGAAAACGCATCATATAAATAACTAATAGCAATAATATTGTACCGCGTTCCATCATTAATGTTATCCCCGAGAAATTACTAGTGATAGAAAATGTAAATATGCATAAAAGTTGTAAAGTAAGATTTATTTGGATAAGTATGTATACAATCATTGCAATGACCTTGGATAGTTTGTAAAATTAAGATGTTTATCTGTAGATATCAGAGTATATTTTATGTTTCGAACATATGGAGGGATTAAAGTTACAGTGGTGTAAGTTACGTTCTCAAAACAAAAGGACTTAGACACAGAAACCAGATACAAAATAACCAAATTTAGCTAAAAATAATTAGTTAGACTCTGAAACCAGATCTACATAAGTCGATGTTTTAACTGAAAACATGATGTAAGTCAGTTCTTCATTCAACGCCCAACTGATGGCACACTGGAAGTTCCGTCTTTGTTTCCAAAATGTGACTTACACCACTGTAGCTTAACTTGTGTTCTCAAATTGAATATTAAATTGTGGTTATCTCAACGAGACATCTTGTCACTAACACAACTGACCAAATCCTGATGGATAAGATACATCGCCACCACAAGAAAACTATCGATATCTTAATCTCGTTATCAGTAAAAGATCGGCAATATGTTGTTAATGAGTCATCTCTTCAATACCACACATTGTCAGACCTTGGTGAAGAGATATATCGTCTATCAAAAATTTGTTAAATCTTGAAGGGTGAGAAATCTTGTAGAAACCACTTGAAGAGTTAAAATATATCGCGTTATTCCAATCAGTAATTTCATATTTATGTTATGACAGGGCCACGAGTCATCTTTATTCTTAGTAGAAAGGCCGGATTTCGCGGAAAACAACATTTGTGTTTTAACTCAATTTTTCCCAAAGCAACAAAACTTTTCTGAAACATGCTTTATAGAAACGCCAAATTTGCCGATAGCATTTAGCTTGGTAGTAACGCTACGTTGGTGATGATAAAAAATGCAATAGAATACTTAACATGATGAATCTTGCACATATCCATGTGCATAATTTAGTAATATATGCTTAGGTTTAGGAAGTGTTTACTATAGGATATGTAAAACCAAAAGTAACCTTATCATAATGTAATAATATGATACACAGATATGATACTAAAACAATCCTGGACTTGGAATGTTATATACTCCATGAGAAACTTTATACACAGTTTTAATGAAGGTTTACAAGCGGATCATCGAAATTGCTAGATTTGTGGAAAAATATAAATTCTTTTTGTATTTCCAGAATGTGACTGATTTGTTTTCTTTGTATCTCTAAATCTTGCATCTGTTAAAAAAAATGTCTACAAATTATTGAAAAATTATAGTTCTGAGTAAATAAAATGATCTCAGTTTATTATTATCTTTTTAAATATTAAAGGAAAAAAAACGATGTGGTTTTTATTATTTGAAATGATATGCAGAAATTGAAAAGCTTGTTCGAAATATTTTAATTGCTTTTATTGTAATATTTGTTTTGGAATTTTTCATCGGAATTTAAAATAATAGTTTGCTTGGTTTGGAAACTGTTTTATCAGCATTCGAGAATTTTTTTTATTTTGTTTAATAAACGTATTTATTGAATTTTTTATATGAAATCAATAAATCGATTCCAAGTGGCCGGGCTTATAACTAAATTAAACGAGTCTGAGGAATGCCAATAAATACTGATTAAATTTTCCGCGCGCGCGCGTGACTGCCAAAAGAAATTTATCACTAAAATGAAGCAAAAAGCAAATTTCACTTAGATTATCAAAAATTTACTATCTGAGCGTCTCTAGATTTTTGAATATTGTAGTGTTACTCAGAAGTGTGTTTTGCAGTTCCCTCAAAAGACACATATTTGTAGTTTCAAAGCTGGTAGTTTTCTTCTCGTAATTCGACAGTGGTTTAAAATTACGTGGTTTTCTAGATTTTTATACTTCGGGTTTGATCCCGGACCATCACTCTTAACCAGTGTTACTCCAGTGTGATGTAAATAAATATATATCTACCTGGTAGTTTACAAGAGACAGATGTAAATAAATTAGCGAAAATTATCATATCTTAATTGAAACTATATCGCGTCTGATCTGATCGAATATGACCTGATCTTGATGTAGTAACATAAAAAAAAACGCAATATTTTCATATTCGAAATTCAATATTCATTCTTGATTACGAAATTCTAGGCATTCTTGATGACGAAATTCAACAGGCATTTTTGATGACGAAATTTAATAAGTATTATTGATGACGAAATGTCTCGCCATTAACAAAATTGGTCATATCTTGATAGACAATATATCTCGTAGAAACCACTTGAAGGTTGGGAGGGATTGTTTTATATTTTTGTGTTTACTCCCCAATCTTTTCCTGGGATACAAAGTGCAAATTATTTAACAACCACATCCATTGATTGAAAGAATACTTGTAAATATTCTATTAAAAAATGATTGGAAGTCATGGAAATAGAGAGAAGGTGGCAGAAAGGATTCAGTCGTGTGAAAGTTCTCAGAGGGATATAAAGGCATACAAAACTTTAGTTTTCTTTAAGTTTCGTTTTTATGTCTTATCGTATATATGGGTTTAAAAAAATTCTCCAATTATAATTATTTTAATCGATATGGATTTCAAAGGAGCATATTCTAAACAATCAATAACATTTTACTACATTCTCTTAACAGAATTCAAAACCAAAACAGTCAATAACATTTTACGTACATTCTCTTAACAGAATTCAAAACAATCAATAACATTTTATGTACATTCTCTTAACAGAGTTTTGAATCCCACAGCATCACAACCATGGTACGGTTTGTGTATAGAATATACTTTTACATTCCTAAATAGTAAGTTATATACGTATTCTCGTATCCTATTATCTCAACCCTCTCACCATCCATTAGAACACCTACTGCACAAGGTTAGATTGCGAATGGAGAATACAGTTCATTGATAACCTACTGGGGCGGTGATTTGAATGCAAATTTTGTCATCAGTCTATTCATCTAGCCGTCATTACGGACGCATTATACCTGGAGGAGGATTCCAGTTCGTATGCCACAAATGCAATGCAATATATATGGGTCAGTAAACACTCCTTGGCACATATACTGGATGGACCAGCGTGCAAATTAAGATAGCTTTGAATCATAGCCCGGGGCTCATATGTTCATTAAATGATGTTTTAATGTTTTAAAACCCATTTAAAGCACAATGAGTAATAATGTAATTTTATTTAAATACCTTTCACATCAATTTTTGGTTAATGGATAGTTATTTGAATAATAAAACCACCGGTGAAGCCTAATGCTAAGAATGGCGGGATTGAAAAGTCTTTATTTATCTTTTGTATAGTTTCTTATATTGGATGCATGTTGTGATATGCCTCTCTGATCTCTCTATCTCTTCTAATGGAATTGGCAGTTCTTGTGTATATCAACCTTTTTATTTTTTCATGAGACTTGTATTATTTCAGAGACAGGCTTTTCCAAGGTAGTTAATTAGTTTTTACTACAGTCGCTCTATACTGTACTGAATCGACAGCTATTTGTTATGTAATACTGTTTATTTCAATGTTAAGAATAGTATCATTATACAAACACACTTATCCAATATTTCCTTCTCACTAGATCCGCACTAGATTGTACTGAATGCTACTGAATCGACAGTTCTTGTGTATGAAAGCCTATTTATTTCCATAGTAAGAGTAATAGTATTTATTATATAGAAGCGGACTTATCCAAGCAAATTGTTTACTTCTTACTACAGCCGCACTAGGCTGTACTGAATACAAACCGGTTTCTTACTTATGTGTATTGTGCACAGTTCACAATGCAGGCAATCCTTATTTAACCATTCAATTGAAAAATTGACATGGTTCGACAAATTGGGATTTTATCGCCTCGTTTGGTTATATAACTTATTATATGGAAGTAAGAGGTGTGCATATGTGCATCTTTATAGCCTGCTAAAAACTGGTGAGTTCAAAAGTATGCTAGTATCTTGTATATAGCAATCAGATGATGAATCAATGGCCAACAAACGAAATTAGTTTAAGGATCACTTGACTAGTAATTATGGTAGATTGATCCTTTTATCATAAAAAGATTGGTACAAGTCACTCTAGTTTTATCTTTCCTCCATGGATCGAACCAAAATATGTATGAAAACTTCCATTTGATTGCATCGCTTCATGGGCCGATTTTGCTGGTGCGTGTGGAAACGGTTTAAAAAAAGGGATTCCCTTTGGTAGTCGTAAGACCTACAGGTCGTTGCGTATGGGAATAACGTAATGTACATATAAATGCGCGTATACATTTGCGATACGAACTGTTCGCAAGCCTCTAGTACTCATGATTGGGACTAGGTTCTGGGCGCCAAACAAATAGATCGTGAAGTGCTCGTGGCTATCGGCTTCCTGTCAGTTTTTCAACGAACATAAAGGCGTTATCGGTTCACATTCTGCTCGCGAACCGCCAGGATTCATTGTCATCCCCGGTGGCTGACAAATGACGGATTGGTGGTTCGTGGTTAGTTTCTTCCTTTTATATGGATCGCTGGAAGTTCGTTGTGAAAATAATTTATAGAAACGGTTAACGAGCGACTCAAGAACGCTTCGACTGGCAAATGTAATAATCGGCTTCCTGTCAGTTTTTCGACGAACACAAAGGCGTTATCGGTTCACATTCTGCTCGCGAACCGCCAGGATCCATCGTCATCACCGGTGGCTGACAAATGACGGCCTGGTGGTTCGTGGTTGGTTTCTTCCTTTCATATGGATCGCTGGAAGTTCGTTGCGAAAATAATTTCAACAAACGGTTAACGAGCGACTCGAGAACGGTTCGGCTGGCAAATATATACGCACCTTAAGAAACCGTTTTCACGACCAAAATATATTGGATGCTGAGATGTGGAACATGCAATGGTCTGGAATTAAATGTATCGCGGCTAAGCTCTATTGCACAATATAAACATTTAAATTATTCTCCTCATTCACACTCTTTTCTCTCTCTCCATTCATGTATTCCACATACCTCTTTCCCAGAATATCTTAGATATAGGATATCCGGATACTGGACAGTGGATGATGATGCTCTGCCCATCCAATGCCGTGATGTTCCTCATGGTTCTTATAAAGGGCGGCCCGAAGACGTTCAGTCGCCTTGAGTGGTCTATGACTTGCACGCCATTCTGGGCCAGACACTGGTACGTCCCCCCGTCCTCCACGGTGATGCTGGACACGTTGACGTAGCTGTTGACAGTCCTCTCGTCGCTGACGTAGTCACCGACGCGTATGTGGTAGGCTTCTGGGATGGGGAACCCGTCCACGAGCCATGTCACCTGGGGCAGGGGGTTCCCAGCTGCGGAACACTTCAGGGAAACGGAGGAACCTGGATGCACGGCGAGTTCGGAGAAGGCGTACGTGAAAATGGGGGCGTCCTCTGGTTAGGGTGGTTGGAACCGTTCATGTTGGAGAGAGATGAAAAGAGGGTGGATTGGAAGAAAGAAAGAAAGAAAAACTTTTATTAAAATAGTGCGTGGTCTAGGTTCTCAATGCTATACATTGTTTCATTACTAAAACATTTTGATGTAAGTATATCACTTTAGTTAATTCACTGAGATTGGGAAGTTTAATATTTTGAGTAGTAATTAAAAGAGGAGTCACCTGATCATAATGCCGATAGTCTGATGGGGAAAAAATATTTGACGAAAGTATAATCTTCATTGAGTCATCAAGGAAAATAAATTTATATTCCGAGTAAATGATCTGCCTGTCGTGTTCTTTTAAGTTAAGCAATTCTTGAAGTTTTAATATTTTGTGTAAATGATATATTTTTAAATTTTTATGTTACAGAAATACGTTGCTCCGTCACATGACATGTAATTTAAGAAATTATCGATCCATTCAAATCTCTTTCTTGTTTCATATCGTAAAGTATTTAATATGTCGGTTTACGAAACACATCAAAATACTGTATCACAACTTTAAAAAGTAAATTTTATTCATGTGATTTAAAGCAGAATTAAAAATTTTGAAATATATATTTCTCTCAATGCGTAATTCGTAGAATGGTTCATATATTTACCGGAAATTTGTGTGCCTCTTTTTTCATTTAATTTGTATTTTATACGTAAATTGTTTAATCCATTGCTACAGAAACGTATGCAATTTCAAAAAAATAATCTTAATTTGAGGTGCGTTACGTTTTGTTTTCTGAACAGTGTGAACTATGTAAACATTAAATGTGTAATTGAGAAGGGAATATTTGTTTCGATAATTCCCGAGAAAGTCCGATGTATTTAATGGTTCGTGTTTAGATGTAGTTTCATGACGTTGCCACATCTACAGATGATGTATTCATAATCGATAAGAACACATTTCAAATCTCCAAAAGTCACAACGCACGTAATAACTAAACAACCACATCTACTGTTTGAATAAATTCTAGGGATAGCTCTATTAGTCAAGGAGATGAAACGGTTAGAAATTACAGAGATAAAACTGCAGAATACAGATTGGTGAAACCATCAGAAGGTTATAATTATTTTAATTTGAATTTGACAGAAAGATTTCGTTTTTAGAATGGTAAGATACATAAAAATCCATTTTAGAAACATTTTTATCCAATTTCATGTATTGTTCGTAAGAATTTCTGTTACAAAACTTTGGATAGTTTTTTTTTTGCTTTTTTCTGGCAATTGGAAATAAAAATAAATAAAAATTTGGAATGTTCTTAATTTTGTTTTTGCTACGCTTTTCCATAGTGTGAATTTACAACACAAACAAATAATATGCCCTCAAAACCAGTCAAGTACCTTAAACATAAAATTACGTAAAAAACCTTTTTCAAATTCTCGATTCAAATTAAACCGAAATTAGCGATGCCAAAATAATCTTTCAAATACTGAAACGATGGAACTTTTGATACAACTTCGCATCTAAATTCTGAAGCGTACTCCCTAGAAGTCTGTATTCGCATAATTCAGGAAAGTAATAGTTCTTTTTCGCTATTGAACATCAAGTAAATGCCAAAAATGCTCAGCTCGGTTGAGCAACTCTGATCGAAATCTTATCAGTAGAATATCATTTCTCGCCTCACCGGAATCATTATTCGATACAAGAAAGCATGAATACAAATTAAGTCATTATGCATGATAACGTAAAATTGCTTTTTATGTAAAGTAAGTTCTCCGAAACTCCACACTTTTTCCAAAACCGATTTTTTCTCCGTTTCTGATCAGTGCCGGAGTTTTGAAAGAGGACTTTTTCGAAAAAAGAAATTATCTGCAAAATACATATTAAAAGGCGATATTAACTATTCTGTAAAAATATGTGTTTGTTCTGATGCAAGGGAAAACAATTTACTTTAACGCAATTATGATATAGATTACATAAGGGGCAACTTATCTTGGGATAAGCGGATGAATTATGCATCTATATACGTACAAAAAATAAATTTAAGTTTTCCTGTAAAATTCTGTATAGTAAATTTTAGATTGACTAAATTAACTACTTTCTCTTAATTCTGATACATATTAATTCTAATTATAATCTAATTATAATGATGCATTTTATATATAATTAGATTCGTTAACTAATATCTCCTGATAGATTTTGTTGCTTACGGATGAAATCTCCCCTATGCTTTGCAGAAGCTTCTTTGCGTCATCGAGCAGCTTTTTGAGCTTTGTAATCTGTCACTTCCATGTTTGCTTCCCTCATTTGATTGCTGAGCTCGTGACAGTTTGCTACGTTTCGTGTTTATTCGAGTTTGAGTAGAAAGTGATGAAATTTTACCCTTCAGTTTCCATATTATACAAATGATTAACACAAATATAGGAAAAGTGGGAAGTTTTGATTAACATTAAATCTTTGAGATGGGAATTGAAAATTCAATAGAAATCATATATTTGTTCATTACGCTTGTATGTTTATTCAATATAAATAAACATATTTTTTCAATACACTATGAGTATATTCTTTGAGATAATTAAACTTATAAACACATTAAATTATTACACTACAATGAAACAATTCATTGGATTACCCTCTGCATTATTTGTACTGTCATAATTTTAATGTTTAATTTAACTTACTATGCAATATAAAAAACATCGCATATGGTTTGACATGGTCACAATTAAATAAATATTCTCTCTTATAAGTAGTAAAAAGTTGATTTTTAACTAACCTATTTTTACTACTAACTCTATAATAATATATAATAATATAATATTATTTCCTTAAAAATCAATATGCTTCATTGGGGTTCTCAGAGTTAGAATTCCCGCATGTTTCCCTAAAATACAAGCTATTTTGGTAAATCTGTCAGTATTACAAATATTAATGCTCTATGTGTGTCGGACTCATCCTAATTGCTCGTATGAAAACATGAACTGTCTATTGAATACTTTCAGAGCCATAGACAGATTTCTCACTACTGCATGTTTGGATAACTCATACAGTACTGCAATGTCATCGATATTCTGGTAGTTGTTGCATATACAAAGAATTAAAGCAAAACTTCCATGTTTCAAGTTAAATTACTGTGGACAGCTCAAATGAAAACACACGGTAGCAGCTTCTGCAATTTCTTTGGTAGCAAGCTATTTTATATCACAGCACGGAATGTCAGGACGATGTCGTGCATACCGAAAAATAGTAGGCATGGCGAGGTTTCTCTTCAGCCGTTATAGGAACAGAAAACACTTTAAATATTACCTTTTCTGTTGCAGCCCTATCAAATATGCTCATGCTTTTATATCCACGAATAATGTAGATTGAAATAGAATTCCATGTCGCGTGTTTCTCGAAACTTCAGATCCAGACAAGGTTAAACAAACGGTGCACACGCAATACACTCTCTGCTGTCCAGGACATCTGAGTTTCCTGGATAAATGGTTTCACGGCTGACAGCACGTACGAGAGATGGGATTGGATGTTCCGGTGGTTACTCGAGTTCCTTAATTCTTTATCACATCTCAAATTTATTATTTATACATATTTTTAATTTTCTGTGGTGACTCACTTTATGGAATAACTAGTTGATCATACCAGCATCCAGAATATTTTTTCGAGTTGGTTGGTTGGTTGATTGGGTTTGAAGTTTATGGCGCAAGGGCAGTTTTCTGAAATCTGTCCTTGCGCCACAGACAACTTCAAAGTAAATCGCCAAACCACCCACAACGAGAGGAACACTTCATGAGGTATCGAATCTGACACGAATCGAATTTGTGCCAACTACAAATCGTAGCTTGATCTATCCGAACCCGTTCAAAATGTCACTTTAGACCAAACATTCCGAAAAAACGTTTTTGATCTTATTAGATAGAGTATTTAGTGGACATTTCCAAAGTATATATTATTTTTTCTCTAAGTTGAAGAGATATTATGATTTTAATCAAGGCGGGGAAACCGGAAGTAGGTAAGGAAAACACCGGAAATGGCCATTAAATAAACCAAAAACCTGTCAAAGTTTAAATTTAAAAAACTACTTTTTTTTTTGCAAATATCATTTTAGAAATGTTTTTTAAATGTTTAAATGATTTCTCTTTTGGAAATATTGTGCACATTTCTAAAGAGAGGTGCAGAAGAAAATTGTTTATGCAAACGATAAAAGCAATAGAGGGCAAACGATACACTTGAAACTACTTTTTAGTATTTTTGCATTATTTCCTCTTTTCAAATGTTATAACACACATATGTATCGATGGATTATCGTAAAATATTGAGAACTTGTTTCTTATAATGTTATCTAGTAAATGAACTAGAATAATTATGCTGAGTTGAAAAGTTTCAAATTAAGGCCATTTATTTAAGAAATGGGACTGTAAACTATCAAAAATCTTGTATCCAATTTTTCACTTACTTGTACAATTTTTTTTACTGAAATATTCTACTGATTATAGTTTATTCCCTAGAACAATGTATGTAGTTTACTTTGGTAGAATCATTTTTCCAATTGGTTGTAGATATTTTTATGTAGCACATTTGAAGGTTTTGACAAATTTCTTTAAATTTCATACATAATTTATCATTTTTACAAAAGTGTTACTGCATTTTTAAAAGTACTATAGCCCAATGCTGTTGTTTAATCACACCAAACATAAAAATATCATCAAAAATGTTTCTATACCACATTTAAAAAGGGCCTCGAACATGTCCGCTTATCTCAATTACCAAAAGAGAAAGCCGAATGACTCATGGCGACCCTCATTGTTCTTGGTGAAAAGACTTGAAAAGGGACGATTGGCATAATATAAGATTTTTTGAAAAGTAGGGTGATTTTTTTTCCCTCATACTTTATTTATTTACACACTCTTTAATTTTCACATATTTTATAATACTTTAATCTTTATCATACTTCATTATAGGTACTTTAAGTCCTCATTCTTTATTACCTTATACTTTAGTTTTATTCAAACTTTAATTATCCAACGAAGTTAAATGCATAGAAACTGACTTGTGTACGTGACATTTGCATACGAAATTTAAAAAATCATTTGTATGAAACCAATTTTACTTCAGAATTATTCATTTATATATATATATATATATATATATATATATATATATATATATATATATATATATATATATATATATATATATATATATATATATATATCTGGTTTAATGGACAAGAATGTACCATCATTTCTTTTTTGTTTATGGCGAGATTCCTCGTCAAAGCAATCACCACAAACGTTACCTGAATCAACATGTATTTTCTAATGATCTCATTAGTTCATGGACAGTTTATTCATGGACAGTTAGAGGACAAATTATGTCCTCTTTATTCCACTTTTAGCATAAAGCATTTAGCATTATTATTTTACAGCTGGTATATTATATATACCAACTGTAAAATAATAATCCAATAACTTCCAACACGTTAATTCTTATGTAATGTACTACAACAAATTCAAATTCCTAACATAGCCTTCGAAGTCAACCTTATTAATTCCTCCAATAAGTTTAGAAGTATAAATGTACTAATATTTTTAAACTATCAAGTACGACACAGTACTAATATTAAAAGCACAAACAATATACATGTTTTAAATAATATGCTAATAAATAAATCAATATGAAAAAAAAAAAAACATAACTATATACGAAACCCTTATATCTAATAGTTTAAACTGCTTCAAAATTACTTTTTTTCCCATTTAAAACGCATTTTTTTGCTAAAAAATTATGCCGTTTTTGTCACCCCTTTGCAGATCCTGATCTAATGTCCATCCTTTTCGAATACCACTCTTTGTCCACGATCATCATTTAAACTTGAAATACAGCCTCCATAATTAAAACGCAAAAACGAAAGATCCCTTTTCAAAGCCCGCAATTTATTTCTTCACCCGACACAACCACGCCTCCAAGACCCCTTTGACTCCTGCAAAAAATCACGAACACATAAATCCCGCGATGAAATAATCAGCAGAATCAAATCAACCGGAACGGCGAAAAAGACGCGAAACGTATTTCGACTTTAATTGTATCGTTTTCAACACAGTCGTCGACTTGCTGATTTTGATTTGCGAAATGAAACACAATGGCACGAGATACAAACAAATAAAAATTGGCCCTTTTCTGGTCCTCCCAGCAGAGAATCTTCACAACTCCTTCAAATTTACGTGGTTATCGGTAATTTCAGGCATTTGGATCCTCTCCAACTTTTTAATTAAGGACACATTCTGCTAAGTCTTTGCGAGTAATTAGATTTTATTTATTTAACTCCTTTTGTCTAGCAGCTGAAGTTGGGAGAGAGGGAAAAAAGGCTACACAAGTGACCTACGTGTTTTTTGCTTTTTCCTTACACCACTGACATTTAATTATTCCTCCCTTTGTTCTAAGTATGGTTAATTAATTTTTTATACTTTTCCCAGAGAAAATGATGGCATTCCATTGTTGCTGCTCATCCACTCGATATACACCACTTGGGGGGGGGCTGGTTGTAACGTTTGAAGTGGCTTCGTATAACTTTTCGCACTGTCGTTGTTAAAATAATAATGAACGATCATTGCCGAAAAAAATGGTTCTTTGTAAGCTCGGCGGGTGGAGTGGAAATTAAACTTTTCTGTGTTTGGTTTCGAGCGTCGTGTTTTGCAGTAGCTACATTTTCAGCCGGGATAGTGGCAATAAACTAAAGTTTGTATAGAAATGTTTTTATGCCGAATGCATTTTCGCTTTTTTTGGGTGCGTGTTATTTCCTGCCTACACCGACCGAGATTTCGATAGTGCTGCGTCTGAGCGTGATTGAATAATCAATCGTGTTTTATTTTGACAACAAGCGCTGGGGAATTTGTCACCAAACTAAACAAAAACCCGGATATGTTAGAGTTAAAAAGTACAGACTTTAAAATTCTTGTCTTGTCTGAAATATAAATACTTTTTGTTAAGGAGACTTGGAAGGAACTGTTTATAAAATACTGAGTGATGGTTGTACGTTAATAATTTTGTCAGAGCTATGAACTGTGTTTTTTTTTTATCTTGAAAGCTGTATACAATAAACTCTAGTGTTTTAGTATCCACAACCTTAAAATTTTGTTCTCTAAATGGAAATATTACTTGAATGTAAATTCAGCTAATGTTTATACGAGGGATTTTCACAGTGCAAAGAAATAAACTATACAAAAAGTGTATATATCTGTAAGGTTCGCCATCTTACAAGAAATGAAACGCCAAGTTGGCAACCCTACATAGAAAACGCCAAGCTGGCAACCTAAGAACAAGGAGAGGAAGGGTAGCTTGGAGCTTGAAGAAAAGGAGGGGGAAGATGGACCGGGCATAGGTTAAACAAGACCTACTTTTTGTTAGGTGTGGGAGGAAAGTTACACTTTACAATGCCTATCCAAATGTAAATGCTACTTTATTCTACATGTAATCTACGTGATGTGACCGATTAAATTTATTAAAATATAATTTAAAATGGAATTCTGGCTCTATGTTAATTGAGTTCTTTACTGAACTTTCACGACGGAGTTCATCAAACAACCATCGGCCTCGGACCACCACTATATCCACTACCCAAATGCTCACTTAGAGCCTATTGGAATAGCCTTAAAATGTAGTTTATCGCGGCTTTAATGGTGGTAGCTGAACTGATTTCGAAATGTAAGCCATGTGACGTCACTATAAGAATAAGCACAACAAACCCGTTTTCGCGCTGGTAGCGTGGAACCACCTATTATTAGCTTGACAAAAATGAATCTTTTTTTAAATTAACACCTACGAAAGCCGATATTGTTACAAAAAATATGATCTCTCAAATGGATGTTGTATTTCCATTCCGTGTAGTTCGCTTATGTTTACACTGAAAAACCTTACCATAGATATATTCTTACCTATGCACACTGGATCACACGAACCATTTTTGATGATGAGCCACATTATCAGTTTAGATTTATTGATAGATTGAGTTCATATATTCTGACTTGCATGGTAAATTTTTTCATAATGTATAAATATTGACCATAGAGTAAAAAATCGTAATCATTTTTATATCCCTACTCGTCCTAAATGGGTTCTATTAAAATTCACTGGCAAGTGAATTTTAAGAGAACCCATTAAGTCCATTTAGAGAATACATGCATACAAAGAAAGTTTCAGTGTCACATAAGTGCACTGCGGTATGTTATAAGGACGGGATTTGTAATTCATGTAGCTCTCAGGTTTTTCGCGTAATACTTCAATGATGACTTCACAGAAAAAATTAACATATGATTCCCATATACATAATAAAAAAAATCACACATATATTCTATATCGTATGAAATTGTTTTACAGATTTGTCCTTCAATGTAAATGAAGGATTTAGAAATTTTAAACTCGGGATACAAATTTCTCATTACAGCACGTACTTTTAATATATCACATGATTATCCACGTCCTTGGTTTAAATATCACAGCACTATCATATCTTCTATGTGAGAAGCCCTGATCTAATATAGTGCACACAGTTTATGTAATATATTGAAATACATATTAAAATAAATATTTAACAAAGTGTTATAATTAGTTAACATATACATGTAAAAGAGGAAATTTGCACGCTCTTATCATCTTGTGCTGAAGTGAAAATATAATTATGTTAAAAAAAAACAGAAAATCCTTACATAATCCAGAAATCTAGATTTTGTTGTAGTTAATGAAACAGAAAATTTTACTACACTACAGAAAGTTCTTAATAATGTTGTTTATACATAATTTATGTTATCTTAAGCGAGAGAGAGAGAGAGTCGTTTCTATTCAAAGTACGATTTATACAAACATACTACGAGATAAATTACTACTGATGGACTTGAACTCAAAACGCTATACTGTGACAACAATATGATCCACTTATGTCTCTTGAAAACATAAGTTTTGAAGAAAAAAAATGCATGTTTCGAAGGTATGTAGTTGGTAGTTAAAATCGCTCTGAAGCAACATAATAACATTTTTTAAAGATAGTATTAAGGCAATATGACTGGCTTTGAAGAATGAAATGCGTCAACCGGCTTTGGCCAATAATGAGAGGTTTAACTTCAAAATGGATGATATTACTAGTGCTAGAGAGAATTATTTGCAGAAGGTAAAAGAGACAAACCGGGAATAGAGATTGGACCCACTGGATGGAAAACAATCGCCATGACCGCCTTAGCAGACAGGTTCACTACAATTATATATTGAGCAGATAATTTACTGGGTTGATTACATATTTTGTCTTCTGAAGTCTAAGATTCCATCAAAAATTCAAAACTTATGAATTCGTTTTCTATGTTAGTATGATAAGTGGGAAGTACATATAGAATATTTAATTATTTTAAATTCATATAAATTCCCAGAAATAGATAGGAACTTCATAGTTTTGGTTTGGAAAAGTGAACTTTATAAAGAATAGTTAATACATATTATCATCCACATCATACAAGCTTGAAATTACCCGTCTTACATTCAAGGTAAAATATATACACGCGCACATTTGCATATTCTATATATAGAGATACTAATTAACATAAAAAATATATTTTCAATTCTATTATTTGGAGATAACATAAACTTCCTTATAAATGACGAAGATTTCGTAGATTACGGGTTTGAAAAGAGAGCATGCTATAGATAAATTGGCCTCTTATTACTAACTAGCAAAATACTCGACCTTACTCGGTTTGAATTGGTTTACTCTAGATTGAAGAGATAATCAAAATATATAAGGATTTACGTTTTTTGTAGAATAAAAATTTATTTTAACATCTTTCGCCATCTTTATATTTTCTACAACTTACTTTGGACACAAATCCTACACATGCATATCCATTCATGTAATACATTTCATATACATCGCACAATTGCTGTATGACAAAGCTACAAAATGACGAAAGGTGATACTAAGGTTACTACTATAAAAGACGATTTATAGGAAGATTTGGAATTCCCTTTCTTAAGTTCTTTTCATGTTCAACTCAATTAATTAAAATTACGATTTACGGCGAGTGCTCTCGCACTCATAGTCAACAAAACAATATTTTTTTACTTGTGGCACTCTTGCCTCCGGTATGCGACATTGTGAAATTTTGCAATCTTCTCCTGTCATTATTACAACGAATTTTTTAATGGAAAAAGTTCCAGTTTGGATTAATAAACATTATTATTCTTTCAATAACGGCATTATTCTTTAAATAACGGAATTATTCTTTAAATAACGGCATTATTCTTTAAATAACGGCATTATTCTTTAAATAACGGCATTATTCTTTAAATAATGGCATTATTCTTTCAATAATGGCATAACTACACTTAAAATTTACTGAAAATTTATACTGACTTACCTAACATTTTTAAGTCTAATACTTTGTGGTGCTGTTGCGTGTGATGAGAAGGAAAACACATTTATTAAAATAATAAATATTTAAAACAGGAAACAGCGAAGTAAAACAGAAGAAAAGATGTCGCAAAAAATTGTTCTAAAGATATTAATTTGTGATTCAATTTTATCTCTTGATCTCGCACAGTTGCCACAACTTACAACTAAAAGTGCACAAAATTTAGAAATGTGAAATTAATTCAGAGAGAAAGAACCAGAAAAAATATCACTGCTCGCGCGATCTTGTTCATTCACGTTTCATTGAAAAATGTCGTCTGTCCCAAATATTCGGAAATCGTTTTCATTGCGCAAAGAATAAAAATAAGACTCGAAATCAATGAAGTATCAGAGATGAAATTCCATAAAAAAAGATAATTTTTTGAAGAATAATTACTTTTTCAGCAGTACTGGTAAAGCAATCGAAGTAATCGTAATATTCAATAGACATTCCAATTTTTCCAAAACTACCAAATTATGGTTGATTTAAGTATACTTACTCAGGTGTTTTAGCATGAAACTCAACTAAATATAACAATAAAGAAATGTTTAATATTGAATTCACTAAACTTATAGATGCAGTATAAAATAAATACAATGCAATCAAATATCTGGAATACAATTCATGTGATGTTTACACAAACACACAAACACAAAATCGAGCATAGAACAGAAAGACGGACAGACAGACTTTCGCAACCAATGCCACTCACTAAATGAAGATAAGTACTCACTGTATGCAAATTTGCATGAAAATATCTTAAACCGCGTGGACGTGTATAGGGCACAACATACAGACAGACAGACAGACAGACAGACAGACAGACAGACAGACAGACAGACAGACAGACGGACAGACAGACAGACAGACAGACACCAAACGAGAAAAAGGCGGATTTGGCATCAGAAGGGTCCAAAACGGATAGAAAACTTGAAATGGGTCGAAAATATTGAATGTACAAACAAACACTCCATTCTTATTTATATAGATACTATAAGCTGTTCTCCAATACATAGGGTTGACTTACACTAAAAAATAGAAGTCCAGAAAAAATAGCTTTGAGTAAAGTAAATGGAAATTCCACTCACTAAGCTAAGTTCCTGAAGTGTTTCTTAAAAATAAATGTAGATTTATACAAAAAAAAACTGAGTTGGCCTCGCCAGTCCAACAACCATCCCTTTCAGGTGTAAAAAAAGCTAAAAAATTCATATCTTGAAAATTTAATCTAGTATTCTTCCCTTGTAAGATGATGTGTGTAAGACTAAAACTTTATTTAAGCCTACATTATATATATAAGTTAGTCTACATTGTAACAAGTTAGACTGCATTGCATCAAGTTAGACTTAATTTAGGCCCAAGGCTTTCAAACTATTACTGCAAATCATGAACTGAATCCATTTAATTGTATGTGTATTATTCAGCGAAATCTGAAAAGTATGCAATTAAATCTGTAAAGGGACAATAATGTATTATGAACACACATTATATCGATTCATTCCGGAAACAAACAAATAACAGAATTAATCTCGAGAATAATCTGTGTCCATAATGAAATACGGATAACGGGTTTAATCACAATGGGTATTTGTTTAACTGGTTCGAAGGGGAAGCCTGAAATTTGCTAGGTAAGCGGAATTAACCTGAGAATCTACAACAACGATTATCTCAGAATCTACAAAGCTTAATTAAATCGGAAAGGAACAATCCACATTTAATTATGCAACCTACTGACAAGCGATGAATTTCAAACACGATACCATGGTTTTCGATTGAGTAATTAGGACATAGAGCTAAAGAAAATCAGCCACATCCATGGAACAGGAAATAAAATGGAATCTGTCACTGAAGACGCACTCCGCTAAAACACAGCACAAAGTATTGCATCATCCTGCAAAGTTTCACCACATAAGATTTTATATTAAGTCAATCAAACCTGCTGCTAGTTATTTCGACAAGGTATCGTGTCAAAAGTAAGAATGACCAGATCTCGAGGAAAGATATATCTTGTCATTAGTAAAAGTTACTAGATATTTAAGGACGGTTATCGATTAATAATAATGTTTATCAAACTTAATGTATGGTTTGATCACAGTAATTGCAGAACTAACACCACATACACAAGACATGATGCCTGAGTCAATTAACCCTCCAAGCGGTTTCAACAAAGAATTTGGTCTATCAAAATCTGACCACATTTACTAACGACAAGATCTCTAGTCATCACGATTTTATTGATTTTGTTAAGATGACAAGATCAAGATCTGGTTAGTTTTCTTTTAATGACCAGATATCTTGTTCATGAATATACGGTTGGTTTTATTTTTATGACCAGAAATCTTGGGTACCAAGTTATGGTTAGTTGTCTTTCAATGACTAGATATCTTGTCCATCAAGATCTGTTTAAATACGAAGCTAATGTTTAAATACCTTGCTGAGACATCCACCTGGAGGGTTAGTATTTTAAATAACTAATACAATTCTATATCAATAATGAAGCTATTATTTCATTACATTGAGGGTTCCGCTATTTTAACTCTAATAAAATGTTTCAAGGGAATATTTTAACAAAACTAGGAAAGTACCTGAGTCTACTCCCAGAAGACTCGTGATTGAAAGCCATTAAAACGACGAGCATTCAGAGTGTAAACGCTCCATATTCGCCATCTTACTCCTTAAATACTTTAATATATTACTACTCTCTACGATTCACTGTAATACTAAAATATGCTAGGTAGACGAAAACTTGAAAATATACGACTATTTTCATAATTAAATTAGGAAGGAAAATACATATTTAATTATTCAGCCTAATGTCTAGTGATGAATATTAACTGATACCCCATGGTTTTCGATCGAGTAGTTAATGGGACTAAGGGTTTAAGGAAATCAATCAAACCGACGTAGCACGAAAAAAAGAGACTCAAACTTCCACTGGGTTGGAGACACTCATACAAAGCGACCTAGTGTACTGGATCATCCTGCAGAATTTTCACCGTATAAGACTGGGTGTCTGAGTCAATTAAGAATCCCGATACCTAGGACGGTTCTCGATTAATAATTAAAGACTTCAGGGGGTGTTTTAACAAGACTCGGAAAGTGCCCGAGTCTGGTCCCATGGGACTCCTGATTGCGCGTCGTTAAGAAGCCGTGCGTCCGGAGTTGAAAACTCCTGTTAAGAGCGTGAATTTGACGCATAGATGAATGCGATCGGTATCATTAGGTTGCAATAGTTGTTTTACGACTTTTTTATGAGACCGTAGAGTCGTGATATTCCGTGGACGAGAGTTCATTAAACATGGATGTTTTTCGCCTCTAATCTAGCACTTTTGGAAGTTGCTCAACTGAAGAGAATCGATTGGCTTATGGCGCTTTAATGCCTCCCTCAAGAAAAGTTTTCTGCATTATTTAGAAATATGCCAGGTCTGGCTTCGAGGCAAATCGCTCTGGAGCGAAGTTTTTTCAATGAAAGTGGACGGATTTAAGTTTAGTCGTGCGTTATGGATTGTTGATGTTCATTTACATAAATTTATGTTTGTTGAACTAGCAAATTATGTTTCTGTTTTTTCGTCATTTATGCTTGTGCCAATTACTCGTTTCTCCAATATTTACTTGTGTTCTCTGCTAAAACTGTTTGAAGTATTTGGAGTTTAAAAAATAACGTGTCTTAGTCGTTCATAAGCATTTATTTTAACAGGCAGTTCTCCCTGCAAAACCTGATTTCAACGCATGATAATGGTTATTTAACTAATATGAGTTTTGGACGTATAAAATCAACAAAGCGCTATTACATAGAAATCTTAATCGTTCTGAGGCTTAAAAAGAAATCAATACAAATGGCATTGCGTTTTTATATTAACAGTGAAAAAAGTTTTGTGAAGAATATTGAAGTAAAAAAAGTGTTATATTCTATTGTTTACGATACTATTATTTCATAAAGATGAGTTTCGTAACTATAACTATTCAACCAAAATATAAACCAATATACAAACAATATTTAAAAACGTGTTGTTTAACTTGACTATTATAATATAGAAATTCAATGAATAGTTAGACTTGAATGTAAACTATATTCTTTCAAATATAACTTGTGTGTTTCCTAAACTTTAGAATAATCTAAATACTTTAATCCTCTTAAGAAAAACTAAAAGAGAATATGCTTATCTGTAGAATTAATTTTTGTGAGACAGTTTGTTTTCCTTCCTAAAACAAGTATTTCACCAGCATAATATTTTATGATAAATACTTCAGCATTTTGGTAAACAATAATTTTTTGAATATTTTACTCAAATAATAATTTATGTAACAATAAGAAAATTAAAGTTTTTTTCCAATGAAGTTTTTTCTGTTAAAAACAACTGTGAAATAACTCAAAATACGTTAGTTTAAAATGCAAAGCACACGTCTAAAGCAAGTGGACATTTATGAACATTAGTTAACATACAGTCTATTTGATAGTTACTTATTTATTTTCTTTGAACTTAGAGTGTTTACAGTGGTTAAAATTAGAATAACAATCTAGAGCCGAAATAAGGAATTTTCAATTTGAAAAACCATTTCAACCACATGTATTAACTTAATTCGTTTTTATAATTAATCCTGGTGTTAAATTCATTGGAAAAGTTGAATAAATAGTTTTTATACTCTGGTCATCCTATTAAAATATTTTTGAATTGAAGTGGGCTACACCCCAAATTCAATTTTGTGCCATCAATTGTGCAGTAAAATTATGTCTTGAATTTATGTAATGAAATAAAACGATCTGTATTTTAAATAAATATTCACCTCCCTATTCACAACAATAACTTTCAAAAATAGGGATAATCTCGAGTTTTGGTCAAACAATCTTTCGGAAATTGTATAAAGCCATTCAAAGAAACTAATATCCCCTTTTTCTTCAAACCGAGTTTACTACAATGTAAGAGATTTTTTACAGAGATAAAAAAAAAATCAATTGCTCATTGATCGCGACATTTTCTCTATAATTAGTGGGTTTTTTTAATGTATCGATCTATCTTGCTTTGCAGCGTCACTGTAAAAAGCTGGAACAGGTTTTCCATTGTCGTTAAGCTGCATGTCGCGTTGCTCAGTCTTAGCTTATCTCGAAAAAAAACCGTCACCAATTATGCTAAAGGCAATGCGAAAAAAAGGTGCTGGAACACAAACAGATAACGTGTTTTTTTACTTTCATGCTTGTTAAGTAATGTTAGTAAAGTCTGCGTAAGAGCGAATTTGCAAACGCTTATGAGGGGAAAAAATGCAGATTATTAAACACTCTTTAGCGAATTTTATCGCAAATAAAAACAGAAAGAACAAATATTTGATTTAGAGATGGTTGGAGTAGTTGTAGAACCAAACTAATGCGGCACAGGTCTCTTTTACGGACAATAACTCATTTTGTGGTGCTACGTGTTGCACTTCTATTGGACCATTTGGTTTCATATTTATATTAATTATTTTTCTCGTTTGTTTTTAAACCTTCTGGTGGCTGTCCCGACGATGTATCACGTCTTCAGAAAACTTACCTGAGCTTGACGGACGAGCATTTAACCTTTAACTGCTGGCATGGGTCTCGCAGCCCCCGAGACATTTTTGACAGGACGTTTCCACCCCTTAAAGTGAATAATGGTAGCTGTCCTATTCAGTACCTTTCAACTACGTGCAACAGAAGCCCCATTCCAAGACTGGTTTTCCCAACTATTTCTTGTTTTACACAACTTGCGTTTCCCACGTGGTCTCTTAGACCCCTTCACATCATGTGCGTTACGGTTCTTGTTGAATGAAATCGTCTAAGTTGGAGTAGGTAATTTCGGCCAAGAGACTAAAATGGTAATAAACTTAACTAAGAAACGACCTGTGTGTCTAACACAAAAAATATATTCAGGATATTGTTGACAGTTGGGCGGAAATAGAGTACTCGGACAGTGAAATTTCGGATAATATTATTGAAAGTGAACACGAAACGGATTCGGAAATTTCGACACATGAAGATGAAGACAGTTCAAGTGCACCTTCACAAGAGTATTTCTACGAAAAAATTAACTTCAAATGAGATGTCCAGGAACCTAATCGTGCCGTTAGAACACCAAAACACAACATAGTTTAGTTACCAGGGTTGAACGCTCTGCAAAATTAGGTCCGAAAGCTGTTCTTGAAGAAACATGAAATCTTTTTTTCGGTGACAATATCATCAAAGTGAACTTCAAATAGACGAATGTCAAAATAAGTTCATGCAGGGAGAAATATTCAAACAAAGAAAGGTGGGAATTACGTGATACAGATGACATTGATATGAGAGTTTTTCTTGAATTATTGCTTTTACGGTAGTTTTCAAATCGAATGGAGAAGACCTTGATTGCTTATTTGCCACTGATGGAAAGGGGCGTGACGTATTTCGATGCGTAACAACGAAAGTAAGATTTATATTTTTATTAAACTGCTTACGATTTGACGATTCTGAGACCAGAAATGAACGTTTGTTGACAGACAAATTTGCACCCATGTCCGAAATTTTTAACGCTATCATAATGAATTGTCAAAGAAATTATTCTATTGGGAATATGCATGCATCGATTAGATGGTAGTGAAGTTTAGGGGACGATGCAAGTAAAAAATGTACATGCCAAAAAAGCCGGCCAAAATATGGACTAAAAGTCATTTGTTTTTGTGATGCAAGGAATAGCTATCTCTACAATGGTTATGTATAATGAGGGAAAGATTCTGATGGAGGCCACCTTAACGAAGATGAAAAAAATTAAATAAATCCACGCAAACAGTTCTTCGTCTGATTGAACCTATAAAAAAGTACAATAGAAGTATAACTTCGGAAAATTGGTTCTCGTCAATTGAACTTGTAAAGTGTTTGAAAGAAAAAAGTCTGACTTATGTGTAAACGTTAAGAAAAGACAAAAAAGAAATTTCAAGCCAAAGCCTCCAAAGTTCCAGGTAGCTCTATGTGCGGTTTCACCAAAGAAATGACACTTGTTTCCTATATGCCTAAGAAAAGAAGAGCTGTAATTTTTTTATCCTCTATGCTCCATTCTAGTGAAACTGATACTTCTTCAGGTAAACCTGAAATAATAGAACTGTATAATCTGACAAAAGTTGAAGTCGATGAATTTGACAAAAATGTGCCATATATATATATATATATATATATATATATATATATATATATATATATATATATATATATATATATATATATATATGCAGTAAATGCATTTTTTGCTGTTCCAATCATATCCAGAAGCCCCGAAAATGAAGAGGAGAAACTTCATGTTATCATTAGCAAAGCAATTAGTACCAACCCATATGAAACGGAGAACATCCATTTCATCGAAATTACCTAGAGAAATCAAACTGGTAATGAAACGAAATATCGGCCAACCTGAGTGCCAAGATCATGTGACCATGATTGGTGATGACAAATTAGAAAAAACAAGACCTTACAGTTTCTGCCCACCTAGCAAAAAAGCGGAAAACTGCATACAAATGCATGGAATACGAGGAGCCAGTTTGCCTTCATTGTACTCTGAAAGTATGCATCGACTTTAGTTCAGAATATAATTCATAATAAATTAAAGATATTGATTTTTGATAGAGAATTTAAAAGTGATGATATTTTCACTATAGTAGGAAATGAAATAAAAATGTAAATTGAAATATTTTGTTTTGACTATAATGTCCTTTTAAAATTAACTTAGATAATGATATTAAATGTATTTCATGTTAAGAATTGAATTATCTAAGTTTAAAATGTTAAATTAACAATTATCTAATGAACCTTTCATTAATATATTATATTAATCAACTTTATTCGCACTTTAGTGAGCGAGGCCTGAAGTAAATTAATAAGTTATCTAAGATTAAAAGACGAAGAATTATCTAAGTTTAAAATGTTAAATTAACAATTATCTAAAGAACTTCATTAATATATTATGGTAATCAACTTTATTTGCGAGCGAGGTCTGAGAGATTCCTCCACAGTAGTTACGAGACAGTTTGTGACACAGCAGTTTAGGGTTAACTTTGATCATGAAATGTGATATAAATTCCACTGGATCCAATAGTTACCCAGCTTTTGGCACATTTCATGGAATGTATTATATTTATAGGATCACAGACCATTTTTAGCACTTCAAATCAATCCAAGAACTTTCCTATTTTATTTAGATCATTCAAAAAATCTGAAATTATATTATTTCGACGCCCAAACAACTTCATTTAAATCCATAGAAGAATCCATAGACAAAAACTGGCAAGATATTCGTCTCGCTATCATCAAAACAGGCAATACCTTGATGGCGAGATATCTCGTCACTTGAAAAATTAGTCCAATCTTGTTGGACAATATCGAAACCACTTTGAGGATAAAATAAAACTGCTTCAAAATAAACCTGTCTTAAATTATGTATGTGGAAATCCTTTCACAAATCCGTCTCGGGTTTCGTCCAGCTCCGGAAACACAATTCAATCGCATCTCATCAAATGCCATCCCACAAAACCCAAACTTCCGACATAAGACGGTAGTTTTAATCACTCATTCTGTCTCGGACGCCCGTGCGTGATCCGTTACTATTAGATATGATACAAATAGTCGTTACCCTCATGAAATATGCTTAAGTTGAATCCAACTGGACCAAAAAGGAAACCGTTGCTTCCGCTCCGTGACACCGCTCAGTGTGATTGCATTAAGCGCCGGTTCTGAGCGACTGACAAAGAAAAGTGTGATGGAAACCGTACACGGGTTTAATTAAAAGTCACGTACCTCCCTGGTCACGCTAGGATCGGCCCAGGTTGTGATACATGGTGGAAAACGCGCCCATGAAAGTGTGGCAATCGCTAAAAGTATGAATTGATGTTTCAGGGAGGTATGTGTGGTGCCATGCGGAAAGTAATGGATTAATGTGATTGCTAGGGGTGGCCAATCTGTGTCTTTCTGGGGTATGAGCACTGAGGATTAACAAGGATGATGATAAATTCCTTTGAATGTTTCTGGTTTGTGTGAGATTTAACGTTGCACAAGCGAAAGAATGTTAAAATTAAGGTTTAAAGTCGCAAGGAAAATGAAAAGGCATTAAATGTATTAATTTAGAAGAGTAAAAACTTTGAGACTGTATACATGCGTGGAAGAAAAATCTTTTTTAAATGTCATAGAGGTGTACAGGCGTTGCAAATAGTTAAATATAAATTTTCGTTAAAAATTACCTTTGTTATTCATTATTATAGTTCTGACTCTCATATAGGTTGGTATTTTAATTATCGGTGGTGATGGAATAACAGAACGGGCTATTGGTGATGGTCCGGTATCAACATCCCTCCCCACAGAATTTTGAACCACGGTCAGATGACGAGGTCACACCTAAACTGGCATCCCACTATCCAAACTTCCATACAACGCCACAACACCATAGTGAGTACATATGAGTCCACGTCAGATTGAACGTGCATCAGCCTCCATTGTACACGACAGATATTTTGTTGGATTCGAACTCGCAAACCTCCGGTTGGTAATTCAGTGCTCTTCGAACAGTGCTACCTAGTCCCAAGTAACATTAGAAAATCCCATATGTAATAACTTATGTTATGTTTAATTGAGTTGAGTAATAATATAGATTACGTTTAATAGAGTTGCACAATAATTATGTTAAGTGTTTAAAAGTGTTGCAAAGTCGTTTGTGTTATGTTTAATAATCCTATCCAATAATTTATATAAGGTTCAACAGTGTTGTATAGCACTTGGTTATTTTTAATAGTATTCTGTAATAACGTATCTGATATTTAAATAGAAATCTTAGCAGTTTAAAGCAAATGGTGTGTGTCAACATTCATATTATCTATCATTAATTTCACAAGAGTAGTGTAATAGGTGTACGTGTGTTTTGAGAGGGTGGAGGGTGAATTGTTGGAGATACAAATCTCTCTCATGGCGTCTTCTATCCTCAATAAAAGACAGTTTCATAATCAACACCAGCATAACCACTCATCCCACTTACAATTAATGAGGTTGTTTTGACTCGTCTAGTTTTACAACAGATACAGTGACGAAGATCTTCTTGTTTTCTATTAGATTCAGGGACGTTTTGGTGACAAAGTAATTTAAATTAGGCAATCACGTGTTCACATAAAATAAATTTAATTGAGTTTAGAATCGATTTTAAGTTAAAAATAACATGCTCAATAATCGCCAAGTTTTCTACAAATTTGGGTTCCAATTAATATTTGCTTGCTCCAATGCTGATCTCTGTCTTCCTGCTCTGTCACAATTGAACTCTTCGATACTATAAAAGCTCTTGTTTGAATATTTCAGCGGAATGTAAGGACTTGATGTTCAAATTAGTAGGGAGAATTACAAAATTCAGAACTCTCTGTGTCACCTTCGGAATTCCAGACTTAATATTCATTAGCCAATTACTATTCTAACTCCTTGCAGCCATTTAAATTTAAGCTGTCCAACGTAATGAGGAATCGTCAACGCGTTAGTTCTAAACAACTATAGGAATTAATTTTAATGCAATAACATCTTAAATTTCTGTCACAGCTGCTTTCGAAAGTACATGTGTTACATTTTCCTAGAAATAAAACCAGAGCATTTATTTACTATACTTAAAAAATAATAAAAGTATGTTCTTAAATTCAAAAAATGATTCAATTTATTATTCTTGCATTATCCATATTTCGTTTTAAAACATAACTAATAATCAGAATAGATAAAATTCGTTGATTGGATCAAAAATAATCCACTAATCAATTTTAATGTATTTGTGTTACTTTATCAATCCATGTAGCCTGGATACAATCCCCAGCGTTAAGGAACATTAGGATTAATTGGCGAATCATTACGATACTAGGGAAACCACTTTAGAAAATACTAATTAAAGCTTAGACAGGAAAAGCAATTTCTCAGGAAAAATAAAGTAAGTACGCCTAGGTACTTGTATAACTCAGTATCTGATTATCTTATCTAAGTATTGACGTGCTTCAATTTCGTTGGTATGAGGACGTTTTGAATCCTCCTGAACTCATCGTCGTAACACCTGAAAACTGTTTTTCCCTCTTTATCTCTTTCAAACATTCTTTTCCTAGACACTTCAATATGTTTCGAGGAGATGTCTCGTCAATCAAGATCAGATAGATTTTTTTATGAGAGATATCTTGTCATAAAATATTGGAAATATCTTGATGATTTCGAGAACTAAACTGCAGAGCCAACACATTATGTCCACCTACTCAATAAAGCGTTGCGCATAATTTGGCCTGCAAAACAGCTGCAACTAGTTCATGGTCTGTTCTACCACAACTAGAGACTACCTTCCCAGAGTCGCCCCTGAGAATGTCCCGCAAAGCATAATACCACCCCCCCCCTTGTGTATGACCTGCTGTACCAGAGGAGAGCAACTGTTCATTTGGCAGACGGTTTTCCCTGACACGACCATCGACGTGGCGAATGAGAAATTGGGATTCATCTAATCAGTCTCTTCCACTCATCCATGGCCAAGTATCGATGTTCCCGGGTCCGGTGTAGGTATAGTTGTCGATGACGCTTGGTCAACAGAGGCACACGAAATGAACGTCTGCTGTACAGTCCCATATCCAACAGTGTCCGCTGAACTGTGTGTTCCGAAACACTTGCGCTTGGACTTGCTTTGTATTGTGTTGTCAGCTGAGTCACTGTCTCGCGATGATTTTGCTTTACCAAGCGGGACAGTCTCCGACGTCCGTTTTCTTTGATGACGCGTGGACGACCAACCCCTTGGCGTCTACTGCTGGTGTCACCGTCATTTATCCACTTTGTATGAATGCTAACAACGGCAGATCGTGAGCAACCTACCAGTCGCGCAGTTTCGGGGATACTCGTTCCGAGTATTCAGGCCATTACGATCTGCTCTCTTTCAAATTCGCTTAGATCAGCAGCCTTTGCCATCACTCGAAAAAGTAAGTGAACGAATGATTACTTACCTTCTCCAACAGCAGTTAAATATCATTCTCACTTAACCACATGCCCTCCACGTCATTCAGACGGGTTCATTGAAAAATGTGGGAATGGTTATAATGTTTTGACTCGTCAGTGTATATTTTCATCAACGCCACAAGGGAGGGTAACCTGCTGAAAGATTCCGAGCTCTCCAGATAAGCTTGAACGTGTGCCTCATTCAAGATTATAATTTTTCGCAAATTATTTTAATGTATATTTCAAACAGACTTTTTTCTATGTTGATTTCTGCCCCTGGTCACCATCAGGGTCATGGCTGCCGAGTTGGCTAAGCATCGGCTTAGCAACAAGTGGGATGCAAGTTCTGGAGGTCCAGCCAAAGACCTTCGTGTCGTGGCCTCAACAGGTGTACCTCAAATGAACAGGTTAAAGTTACAACAGTGTAAGTAACTTAAAAATATAGGTGCTCGGTTTGGGGGTGTAGGAGCTTTTTCAAGAATTTCAGCTCAGGTGCCAGGCAACTTACAAATATTTTTTTATGAGTGTTGGACTGAAAATAACAACAGAAATGCATGATCGTAATTAATGCTGTTTATTCGCAGTAATATGTGATCCTATATATAATTAAGTCCACTTTTGAGTCGCATCGCGTCTTTCACACCAAAATAGCATGGCATAGCACAGTTAATTACCTTCACATCCGTTGGGCTTCGATATCAACTTAACTGCTCAGCGGTTGAGGTACCATTCCAACGCAAACTATTGATATCTCTCGAAACCAACAGTTGGGTGTTTAAATTATATATCTTACATACTTCCCTTTGGTTTCTCCGACGTACCAGCAAGGAATCAGCATGCTTTCGTTTCAGACGCCTACGCTCTCGTAAGGACATCAAAGGCAGAGCATTGGAATCAAGGCAAGTTCTTAAAGGCGATGAGTGATAACCTCACATTGGGACTTCGGGAGAGTATGGATTGGCAATTCGGTAAGTAGTTGGTGTCAGGTGGGTAATTACAATGTAAGGTCCATCCAAAATGGGCATACACTTTGAATTCTGCTTTTTTTTACAGCACTACTTACAAGTTGCCTGTTTCCCATACTAAATCTGTTTTCTGTGTCTACCAATTATCTTTATTTAAATTTGGTTATATTATTTCTGGTTTATGCGTCTTTTTGTTTTTAAAAAGTGACTTACACCACTGTAGCTTCAACTCGTCTTTATGACTAATGAATATTCCACAAGCTATGTGGAATAACATACTAACATTCGTTAGACACTGTTAGGAACTTTAAAAATTTATGGGCAAAATACCAGCACATTCCTTGTTAGATTGTTCTTAAGAAAAAATTCGCTGTTAAGAACATTATGACAAGGAATGTGCTGGCATTGACCATAATTCAGGTTCTGAATGTGGAGACATTTTTCACATAAGGCTTCTCTAGCGTTCCTGTGGCAAATAGTCTCCACGCAATAGACCACGTCTTTCTCCTGTGTGGTTCTATGTAGGTAGCAATGCCATGTTCGAGAACATCCGCAAAATGATCTATTAGACTGAGATCAGGTGACATGGCTTGGTACAAACTGAGCACTGTTCTTAATTTCTTAACAGGAAAACAATGATTGGCCACTCATGAACAATTTGCACAGGTATCAAGCGAAAGCGTTACATACAAACAGAAATGCGTCCACTACTCTAACGACTACGAGGAAGGTGTTATGAAACCATTTATCTTACCTGTAACAAAGAGTTCCGCCGATCCTTGAACAGATTCCTGGTCGTTGCTAACAAAGCACTGGTACATCGCTGCGTCTTCTCTGTGGACGGGGTTGATCTGTAATATATCCCTGGAGACCTGCTTGATAGGGCCCGTTGCCGCCAATGGGTTGCCATTTTTCAGCCAGACGACAGAGTGGACAGGGTGACCCATCACTCGGCAGCTGAGAGTGGCCATTTTTCCAACATCCACGGTCTGAGATTTGGGATCGATTTCAGCCGAAAGAGGAGCTGGAGGGCAAGTAAGATTTTTATATTGTGGTACCTTGGACATGTAACATACAATAAATAAAGCGTGGAACAATTTGGTTCTGTGGAAGGGAAGAGAGTAATTCACGGTTGATAAAAATTACCAGGGTTCAGAAAAGATCTTGACACTGAGGTTTATTAATTTAGTTGTTTCGCTCCTAGGGTGTTTCCGTAACAGTTGTTTGATTGTTGTTTTGGTGTAGTTCGAAGCCTTACAATGGACAGGCAGAAATAAAAGTTAGTTGGTTGTTAATTAAATTGTAATTAGCATTTTGTCATTTATATATTCTACAGTTAATTAACATTTTCAGTATTTGTCAAAAATCTATTTTTAAAATGTTTTTGGTTACCCTTTAACATTTTGTACAAAAAATGTACATGAAACTGAATTTTATTAATTTAGTTGTTTTGTCCTCAAGGTGTTTTGGAACAGTTGTTTAATTATGGTATTGGTGTTTCTTGAAGCCTTAAAATGGGCAGACAGAGCTAAACATTATTTGGATTTGGCATTATAGAATCTCACTTATTAAGATTGTATTTATTGCAATTTGTAATTTATATATATTATGCAGTAAATTAAATTGCCAGTACTTGTCTAAAACGCGTTACTTTAACATTTTGTTCAGAAAATGTGTATCAGTAGTCTTGTTCAATTGCTTACGTGAAACAGTAAAATTAAAGTTTCAAGTATTAACATAAACAGAGTAGCAACAAACTGACGAATTAACAGATTACAGAGTGAAATAAATTAAGGTCACATAAAAACAATAGTTATAAGATGCATTTTACTAAATCAATATATTCTAAGGAAAATTTGATTGTGATATTAAACACGTAGATAAGTATTAAAGGGACAGTGAATTTCCAAAACAAACTCTTTAGCAGCTATTTTCCTATTCTTATAAAATCTGCACACAGAATTTGTTTTCTACCTCAAACTTATGTATGTAAAGTTTAATCCAAAACTATTGAATCCTTCAGAAGGTATTATCAAAACCATGATGGACCATTGTGTGAAAAATAAGCAAAAATGCATGAATGGTAAGTACGTTATTTTCCATGTATGGCTCAAAAAATTTCAATTTGTAAAAAGTTCGCTTTTACAATATACATACTATAATAATCTATTCTATATTTGACGTTATTTTATGTGTAGCTCCGTAAAAAGTGGTGATCAAAATTATATGAACTACCCACAGAACGTGACATCAAATCCTTTTTAACGCTAAACTTTAAAAAGCATCGATTCTAGCCAATTTTAAAAATGCACTGTACCCTTATTGAGGCTTTAACTGACCACCATGCTTTAAAACTCCTTATAAAGAAAAGTAGTTATACGTGTTGCGACACTTACAAGAAACAAGCAACTTCGTTTCCGCTTTGTCTTGTCCAACTGAATTGTTTAACTCGCAGACGTACACTCCGGTGTCTTGAATAGCCGCTTCCTGTATTATGAGTATTCCGTCCTTCAGAAGGATTCTTTCTCCCAAATGGAATGAAGTGACCCTGTCTCCATCCCTTCGACCCCACCGGTACGTGGGGTCGGGGAACCCTTGCCCCACGCAAGGGAGGAACACCCTTTCGCCTTCTCTGGCCCTTATAATCGGACGAGATTCGGTAATTGTTGGCGGTAGTGATGAATGTGGCTCTGAAAAATAGCAAGAATTTCATTAGACATAGGCATGTAAATCTATCTACTGTCTGCCAACCTTGGGAAATACTCTAGACATAAAGTCTGCCCCTGTCGGAACGGACCTTATCTTATTATCCATAGGAGATGTTTAAAGAAATGGTTTCGAGTTTGCAAGTATGTTAAAATTGCTACTTGTCACCAAGAAGATCTATACTAGCTCACAATCCCTGAAAGTTAAACCAATCCAAACTGAACAAGCCTTGTTTCTCGTCATTACTCAGACATGGTTCTCGAGATAGTCAGACAATATTGTAGAGAAGTCGGTCAAATTCTGTGTCAGTATAAACGACACAGCCTGAATTACAAATAATTAGCAAGACATTTTGTCCCGATTTTGGCGCTAGATGATATTGCATCGCAAAACAAAAGTGCTATCGACTGCACAAGTGTAAGATTTTATGTTGTTTGAAACAACGGATTTTAGTGAATACTTGGGAAAAAACTGTGATATTGGTATATGTTATTTAAATTTTCATTAAACATCAAAAATTGCAGAAAATGAGGAGAATTTTCGACATATTATGCTTTTTATTTCCGAAAAGTGAAGAATGCTTCGCAGTCGCAAGAGAAGATATGTTGGTTAATGGTTATTTTGATGATTACACGTGCAATAAGTGGCTTAGAAAGTTTCGTCACCTGGATTAGTTCTTTAGACCTAACAAAAAGATCTTTTAACCTCAGAATTCTTATAAACGTCAGATTATGAAGCTACCAGAGAGATGTAGAAATGGCATCGAATAGAACGTCAGATACTATATTCATTTAATTAAACGTAATGTTTAGCAAATAAAATTATTCAATTTTTGCCAGAAAAAAAGAGACAATTTTTTTTGCATGAAACTAGTACACTATATAGAGTAAATAATATGTGTACCTTTGTCATGGTCGTTGCAACTAGTAAAAAATGGTACCTACACAACGGCATTCTCTAAAGTGTAGTAGAAAAAAACCTATCTACTCAGCTTGAGATCTTCATCAGTTTTCTTCAGTGAAGTCAGATTTCACAGGAAACTAGTTCAATGCCAGGTAGCTTCGTACACTCCTAAAAATCATCTGGACGGCAATTAGACCACCATGGAAAAACACCCAGCTAGATGTTTCGGGGTTTCGGAGTTGGAGGTCAGTTGTTTTGACCTCTGGTCTCGAAATTGTTGCTAAAGTTGCTACAGTGCATAAAGTATACAGGACAGGTATTGATGTTACTTCAATAAAAATTAGTTTTTTAAAATATATTTTTTTAACAGAGGCATGTTGTTTAACACACTTATAATGACGTTGTACAAACCTTTCATATGCTCTAAAAAGATTTTTGGTTGAGTGGAGGTTGGTAATTTAATTTACGTTGTTCTGGAGCAACACATCAGTCTATTTCGGATATGTAGAGAGCCACGCAGGTCACAGACACTTTAAGTTCTTTGTGCTTGATGAATGACTAATTCGACACTTCAGCCACAATAGCCAATCGACCGCGTTGCGTAGCTCTAAATAGCTATTCTGAAACGTAATGGTAGCGGAAAGTAGTCTGGCTTCTTTATGCACGTTTCATACTCATTGGGCTATTTTATTGGACAACAATGAAATCGCAGACATTCGGTTAAGATAAAATAATACTGATACCATGCTGAAAAAGCTTGTATCACCTTACGTCGCTCTTCTTTGATGAAAACAGAAATCGAAACGGTTGTTGCTATCTTCAAGCAGCAATAAGAATCTGGTCTACTAACAACATGACCTGGGTAGCAACGTCGAAACAACTAAAGTGCAGATAACTATTAACTCATCCGTGCATACGAATGCAGGTAACTTGGAATGGTCTTTTGGTCGCTGTACCATCGGTCCAAAGCTTCTATGTACCTAAACCTCTTACCTCATAAACCTCTTTTTATGATTCTCTGTAATTTGAGCGATATGTATTGAAAATACACTAATAATGTTGGAAGTAAAATAGACAGACCATACGACACTTTTATACTATACGCTGCAATTGCGTTCTTGCAAGGACTTCTTAATAAATATTGCAAATTTGGACCTACAAATTAACGCACCTGATGGATGTCTCAATGAAATATCTTGCGATTAGAAAACTGACTAGATCGTGATCTTGTAGTTCTAAAATAATTGGAAATATTGACGAGTTTTCCCGTTATTTTTTGCGTGGTAAAATAGACAACATCTTACTACCGACATCATAAAATAATCATCAATCTCTTTTTGATGGCACATCAGGCCATTAGCAAAATTGACCATATCTTGATGAAAAATAAATCATGTCGGAACCACTTGGGGCTAAGTAATTCGCTGAGTATTTTATTCGAGCTCTTAATGGTGAACTTTTTCCTATGCCAACTTGAATGAATCGTGACCCGTTCTAGCCCTAATTGGGGAGAACATGGCAGGCTGTGAGTTACTCTTGGACATCTTGAGTGGGGTTGTGTCACATCTTAGACACCTTGAACTGTTGGGGAGACATGACTTCCTGGGGGACATTAGGGAAGGTGACCTGCACTTACGTGTCGCCTCGAAGAAACCAGGAAACTACAAGCGGCCATTCAGACTTTGGCCCAATTGTACAAATACTTTCAGTTTTCTGGTTTCGTATTAGCGTCGTCATTAACCACTCCACCGATGACAAACCACAGTAAACACAATATATAAGTGCATCTTAGTTTATTTTGGGGTAGTTTTCTACTACACCAATTAGTCTAGAACTATTTAATAAAAAAATCATAGTACCATTGGTATTAAAGGAAGCTACATGACGTGTATATTGCTTTTATTAACGTTATTGATTTAATGTGTTTTATGACCGACGTTAATGGAGATATATTGTTCTTTTCACTTGATATGAACGCTTAACAGATTTGTGTTGTGTTGTTCTTAATGACTAGACTAGACAAGCTCTATTCTGGGATCATCGGTAATCTGCCATCATGGCAACATTCCAGGAACGTGGCCTTTCTTTCATAACTTGGACGCATCGGTGCATCGTTGATCTAACATCGGAACATTTTTTGCAAGAATGTAAAAGTCTTAGTGAAAAAAATGAAATTTTCGAGAATCACGTTAAATTCTCCTTTTTCGATATCACATATAATATGCTTCCTGGTATATCCAATTGACTATTCCTTATGCTTTTAAATACCACAAAAAGATTCATTAACATCAGACATATCTATAGAAATCGGTCTGTTTACATATAATACTTTTCCTTCTTGATTATGATATATTTATTGGTTCATAAACGTGTTTTTTTTGTAACACTACTTTGAGCTTATTGACAGTACTACAAAAGAGTTTCCTTCGTATAGGATGATAAAACGAGTAAAAGCATGTTATGCTTATGATGATAACCACTTTATGTATGTCAGTGTGTGTAAAGAAATAAGTGTACAATCAGTAAGTTATTCCTAAAATTAATATTTCAATCATGCTTGTATGTTATTAATTAATCAAATAATATAAATTTTATTTTTTTGTCAATATAGTTTATTTGATTTTTGATGTTTAAAATTGTACTCTGCATTTTACCATCGATATATGATATGTTGCCTTTTGAAGTTTTTTGGAAGTTTTTGTATCAAGTGTAGTTTTGAAACATATTAATTCGAAGTCATAAAATAGTAATTAATGTCAATTAAATACTGAATAACTATGAGTACCTAAAATATAGTAACATAGACCAGACACGTATAATAAAAGTACTGTATATTTACTGCATTATAAATTAATTACAATAAGAACTTTGTTTACTTAAATGATTAGTAAATACGTAAAAAAATTTATCAAATTGAAAATAAATTTAATACGCTTATCATGAAAAATTACATAATGTTGATTCTAATGTAAATTTGCGAAACGGTGTCATAAGAACATTGACTGAGCTAAACTATCAAGTTTACAAGCTATTGTTGCATTTTAGATTTCGCTATCCTCTAATGACTCAAGATAATCACTATCCAAATTTGATCAGTTAGGAAAATGAAGTATTTCTTTATGTATTTAAAACTTTATCAGTAAAGTTTTCTTGAACTCCAAGCGGCCAAAGGAACTTTTTATTCAGTATGTCCATTAAGTATCTGTATATTTATGAAGTATATTAAATTATGTGTAGATACTATGAAACTTTTAATATTGTTATTAAATACAACTAATTAAATATTGAATTATGTATTTCCAAGTTTATCAGTAAAGTTTTATTGAAGTCCAAGCGGCCAAAAGTATCTTACTTTTATTAAATATGTATATATTTGTAAAATATTTTAGAGTATATGTGTAGATACTATAAAACATTTATGATATACGCCTAGTTAAATATTACTTCATGTATTTCTAATTTTATCTGTAAAGATTTATTGAAGTGCAAGCGGCAAAACGTAACTTTGTATTCAGCATGTGCATGTTTATTCAGTGTTTTAGAGTATGTATATAGCTACTAATTCATCAGATTTCAGTAAATTACAAGTGTAAGGAAAACATATAAATGCAAATTTTCAAATATCTTTAATCATTTCATGAAATTTTGACAGTAAAAATAAATATAGACTTTACAGTTCGGTTTAACATTGAAGTTAAGGCATAATTGCCAATGTTTTGTAGCAATATAGACTAATATATATTAAAATAACTTATAGAAATGTGTATTAAGTGCTTATTTAAGAATAGTGTAAACATTATTGCTGAGTATAATAAACTTTGAGCATATCGCACCCTGGCAAGAAGAGTGACACAACTAAAAACTGCAGAATTTGCGAAACATCAATTTAAAGGATATTATAAAATATATTGAAATAGTGTAAGCTTTTTTTAAATTTTAGGTACGTTTTGTTGGTGGTAACTTCTGTTATAGTCTATATAATAGTAATATAACACGCTGGAGCACCTCATACATATTTTCCAATGACATAACAACAAAATTTTTATTTTTTGACTTGTGTCACTTTTTTTTACCGGGGTGTGATATGAAAACATATATTTGGTATCACAAAATTATTAAAATTAACCTTTTGACTACAGCTATAAATATAACTGGTAAAATTCTTTCAACGTTCAAGGTACTACTGTTGTATATATATATATATATATATATATATATATATATATATATATATATATATATATATATATATATATATATATATATATATATATACTGGTTGTAATCTAAAAGTTAATTATGTTATTAATTATATGTACGTAATTAGAAAATTCGTGAGTTCTTTTTACGCGTTCTATCTTTAAATACTTCTTTTATAAAAGTAAATTTCAAAATGCAGAAAAGAAATCCAGTATCTGTGAAAACGATTTTTTTAGGCTAGAATCCAAAACTGAGCTCTCATTTTCCTGTACAGAATCATTTTATATTTTAAATGATAGTATAGTTCAAGAAACACTAAGTTATTTTCTCACATTTTTCTTAGTTTAGCGAACAAAGTAAATCCAGTAATAGCGAAAATAATTTTTTTGCCTAAAATCCAAAACTGAGCTCTCATTTTCCTGTACAGAATCATTTTATATTTTATATGATATTATAGTTAAAGAAATACTAAGTTCTTTTCTCGTACTTTTCTTAGTTGAACAAACAACTAAGAAAACCTAAAATTTTATGGATTTAAATGCGACTATAATGTGACAATCCTTGATGATTCCTGTAGCAAAATTGCAGAAAAGGGTGAACAAAGGACTATAATATGTTAATTAACAATAGTAAATGTTTTTAATAATATTATTTTTGCATTAGCAATTAAATGAATAAAAATTAAATTTCTAAGTCTTTTTGAGTTCCATCAATATTCTCATAAATTTCAATTTGGGTTTCATTTTTCAAATAATTTGAACAATCTACGAATCAATATATTCTGGGCCAAATGAACTAATTCCATCCTTAATTTTAGGTATGGTGGAAAATTTTATGTAACCCATTCAAACGTTAATCACTTTTGTTCACTGATACAAACAAGGAATAAGGAAGACTTGAAAGATCCGAATCATTGGTAAGATCAGTTTATTTTATTTATATAGCCTTGCTTTTACCTCTAATGATTAGTTTTCCAGAGGAGGCACTAAGCTTGCTTTCTCCAATCAGACGATGATGCACCTGACACTGATAACCAATCGGCGTGTCACTTGGTACCACATTTTTCACGAGTAATTCACCAGTGGGTAGAATAGTGTACTTATCCCCTATAACAAAACAATTTATATTAATTGAAGTACAATCAGGTAGTGTTTACAGTTTAGTTCCTTTAGTGAACTATACAGTCAAAGATTAGGAAAATAAGATTTTGATTAACAGTATCTTAAAACTATTTAGATTAACAGTTTTTTTAAATACTCTTAACTCAATTTATGACAGGTATTGCATATATTTTTACACATAAAAGTAACAGTACTACATTGAATTTATAATCTGTTGAATAATTACACCTTCTCTCTATATTAAGTATGTTCAGTGATTATGTTTTTACCACATTACAATAGCAGGAGTCATTCTTTTAGTTGACAACCCATGGCTGGTTGAATTTGTGGTACAATGCCCTTTATTTGGCCTTGTAATTTTAACCTTCATAATATACAGTTTACAGTTTGATAGTGTTGTCCACAAACTCTTCAATACACGATGAGTGCTGGCATCAGTCATAAATCTAGACTAACATCAAGGTATTGGTTTTCACAGTAAGCAATTGATTTAGCTTCATTTTCAATCTGCTTGTAATCATCAGTTACATAATACACACAAATTTATGCCTTTTTTTTTTGGAAAAGAAACACAATAGGTACGTTCACAGAATTGTAGCAATCTCTCATTACATTTTTATATCCTCTTGATTTAAAATCAGTTAAACGCATGACCATGGTGTAACTAAAATTTCATCCAAGTTTAGTAAAAAAATAATTGAAATTAATTCAAAGCAATAAACATAGTACTCAACAGCAAGTTTTATATTCCAACTTCAAACACTTGGCTATTTTAAAAAATAAACAATAATGTGTTTACAAACTCAAAGTATTCGTAATACGATCTCAGTAATTCTCAAAAGTGAAACTTATATCTCAATTTTTCACAAAACGCCGACCAACCGGTGTAGTGGTTAAGGTGTTGGCTTCTGGATTGAAAGGTTCTTGGTTCGAATTCGGGGTCAGGTCATCTATGTAAATTCTGCTGTCTTTTGTTAGGACAGTGATGATGCTCCTACACATGTGGCCATTACTTCCGGCCTTGTAGTGGCCAATGATTGTTCAGATGTGAAAATATGTTTTTCTCACAAAACTGAGCGACGCATAACTCAATAACTTCTCTTCACATCACATAAACTACACTTAAATTAGTAATTCTAATTTGAACTAAACAATATTAAACATTTTTTGGCGTAACAAGGTAAAGGAAAATACGTACTTATTGATAGTTTAATTATGATTTACGCTTCCAACAGCTCCAGTTTCACGAAGTTTCAATGTAACTAAATATTGCTACCCAATTTCTATTAGTTTGTGATAAAAACTATTCCTTGCACACTCCCCCACTACACGTTTCCTTATATATAGTTGCATATAATTTTTGATTACAATGTTCGAGCATAATCTGTTCATTACAGATCGATATCTTGTTTGCTTCAAATACTGAACAAGTAATTGTTATTTTGATGTAAACATGCATCAGCTGAAGCCATGGAGCACAAAAGGTATTTTTTGAGTTTTGAGTAAAACTGGATGGCACGTTGTGAAACAAAAATTTGTGTTGCCAACTATTCATTCAAGTTAGTTAGCATTATTAAGTCATAAAAAATAAAAATAATTCAATACAAAGAGATTTCCTTTTAAATAACAGGTTGAAATGTAAAGTGATATTCACTATTAAAAAGGGTTCAAACAATATGATCACCCACAGTAATGCCTTATTAATGAACATTTTACCTTAAAGAAAATAATACTTTTGTCTTGGATTTAAATCAGTAAGGGAATTTATTACTTGAATTGTTTTTATCTCAGAATCGATATCGTCTTTAGAATATCATCTGTAGTTAAAGCATAACATCAATATTTAAATAAAATGGCTGAAGAGGGTCAAAAACTGGTTGATGGTAGCTGACCATCAAATGATATCACATAATACAGGATGCAAAGCTAAGACTGAACGCATCGATTATTCCGATTATTTATTACACCGTAAAATTGATAGACTGTTAGAATAATGAGAAATACAAGTCTCTTAGTTATGAATATATATAAGCATTCCAAACTGTTCCTCTCCTTAATACTCCCTTATACAACTATAAAAGCAAACAATACTTAAATAACTGCTTGGAATAATTTTTATACGCAGATATAAATATCGTTACTTTGCCTTATCAATTCTTTCTTCTTGCTTAATGGACAGACAAGAGATTCAGTAGTGGTCATCATTCAGATTTTATTGCCCATGATAGTCCTGTTTCCTTCTTTACTGTTTATATGAAAGTTATTTTTCTGTTTGATACATGTTAAAGAGATCTTGATACAGGGTACATTTCCCGTGCAAGGAACGTGGTCATCATTCATAAATAAATAAATCCTTAGTCTCATGGTTGCATTCTTACGTTGTATGACACGCGATATTTGATTATGTAAGGCATCAGCAGACCGCTTTATATATGGCTGATAATCAATAAATGTATTAGTCTGTTTGTCTAAACCTTATTAATGTATTTAATTCGAGTATTATTTACCCTACAAGTTTTGTCGCCAATAGTTGTTTCGCCATAAGCAAAACTAATTATATCGATTTGCGAGATATATTTCCATCTGAAGAAAACTGACGAGATTTGATTACATCATCATCAAAAAGTTTGCAATATCTTGATGACAAGGTACCTTCTAATAAGCAAAATTGGTCAGATTGCGATGAACGATATATCGCATAGTTAGTAAAAACTGATCAGATTTTTATCACGTCATCCCCCCCAAAAATAGCAGTATTTTGATGACGATATACCTTATAAAATACGAAAAATCGGTCATATCTTGATAGATGAGATATTTCATCGAAATTATCTGGAAGGTTAATTCAAATCCATTGAGTTGCTAACCTGAATGTCCACGACTGTTTCCATTTATTACGACAGAAAATTTCGTATGTTACATAAAAGTATTCATACTTGCTGGAAAAGAGAACTTTAGAAGTCTAATACAGTTTCTTTGCTGATTATAAATTATTTTGTTCAACTTTTTTTGCTTTCAGTTTTGGTGACTCTCAGCCTCATTATTTAAAAAAAAATGTTTTCTTACCTGATCGTCTTATGTAATTATAAAGTTTTTTTCAATCTGTGGTATTTTTTGCAACACATGAGCTAATTAGCCCGAGATCCACTGCTTAATCATCCTACTCTGTTGAAAAAATTATTTTGCCTCATGGGTCGATTTGACTTATGCTAGTTTTGTTGAAACGTAGGTTACGATATTTATATTCTTCATTTATTTCATAGAATTGTAATGCTTAACCCGCAAAGAGATTTGAACGATATATCACGTCCATCGAGATCTGAGTAGTTTTGCCGATGACGATATATGTTGCTGTCGATATATCGCCGATGTTTTGATGATGGCAAGGTAGAGATCGGTTCAGTTTCCTTACAGAAATAAAATATGTCGTACATCAAGATCCGGTCAGTTTTGTTGATGTCCAGATTCCTCGTTTAGACAACCATGGCGAGTGTAAAGTATACAGGACGAGTTTCATAACTGGGAACAATTTTAATAAGTTTTTATTTCAAATTCACACAAATATTAATATATAGAACGGCATTTGGTGTTTATTTGAAAAGAAAATAAGGCAAATAAAAGAAAAGTGAATACCAAGGAGTGTTTTAACTACATAAAGCGGTATAGATAAATTAACTTTACAACAAATGTTATTAAGGTATACATTAACGTAATCATATCATATAACATAGTTGCTAATAAAGGCTTGAACCTCACCTTATTTAGGTTTAGCGGTCATTTTTAAACCAAACTATTTATTTACACATGCCTCTTTTAGCATTATTGGCGTTTATAGAAATTTCGTTTTTTTCACACATTGTTTTTTCTTTTTTTGTAAATATTTACACTATTCATCATCTTAATGGTCTAAGCAACTGTAAACTCTTAAAAATAAATGTTGCGTAAAAAGTTTTTTACTTTAGATAAAGGTTTGTTCGAGGTAGGTTGGTTGAGTTTTATGGAGAGTCCTATTTCACCAAATTTTGCCGATTACTGGCTAGAAAATGTCAATTGATGGACATACATACACAATTATTGTAGAAAGGATTTACATGCATAAACACAACGTACGCATTTATTGTTGCTAAACCAATTATATTACAAAAGAAAAACAGATATCTTATTTCTGTTTTACACGCGTAGGTGGCAGCTAGTGTATCAGAGGTGTCCACTCGACATTCTGTTTTACAGTGCAAAGCAATGTCTGGTTTCCAAAGATCAGTATCTGTGACATTGTCTCAGTGTCAATAGTGTGAATAGAAGAAATAAAGATTTATTCTTTTGGGTTTATATGGCATCTGTGTTTTACCAAGTAAAAATTCAACTAAAGATGTCAATGACTGCTGACAAGTAAACGAATTGTTTATTTTTACTCAGAACACCTCTTTACATAGAAAATGCTTTCTATAAAAGTTGTCGGTTTTGACTATTCGTGCTTCAAACAAATCAGCAGAAATTAACGAACACACTTTCTATAACTTTCATATACCCTCTTCAATCCTCAATTGGCTTCCTACAAGAAAAATCTCAGCATATGATAGGGCAGAAAAGGCTTCATTGCAGATGAAAGGGGTTCAACTTTTCGCCGAATGGCGAGACTAGTATGTTCAGGAGCAATTCCATGGTATAGATTCCATGGTATACAATTGCAGGTGTAATTTCATGACACATAATTAGAGAAAAAAATAAGTAAAACTTAATAAAGCAAAAAGGAAGAATGACCGTCTATTGGGTTATAATTTAACTATGAATGAGTATTTGAATAATTTCAGATTATTACGAAACCCATTGGTACGGGTCAATTAGACTAACATTAAAAAAACGCCATTTTTAGAATGCGACATCTGACTGTGGTTCAAAATTACTTAGATTTGTCCTTCGGGTGTTGATTTCAGACCCTCGCCAATAGCCGGTTGTATTGTTCGAGTGCGACCTTAATTAAAATACGTATTTATCTTCCAATCCGAACATTTTTAGCATGTATGATATAAAAAAAATCACAACTCCTAAATTATCTTAAACAAAAATGTATGAATCCTTCAGGAGGGTAGATATTTGAATTAAATTCACATTGGAACAACACAATGAGCTATTGGTGACAGTTCCAGATCAAACCGAAGTGAAACATCCGATGACAACACCACATAATTTTGAGCCACTGTAAGGTAACACGGTCACGTCTGAGCAGGACCCCCATTCTTCAAATATCCACACCACGCCTATGTGAGGACATTTGAGGCCTCGAAAAATGTAACGTGCACGATCCCCTTTATAGACGACAGTCTCAAACTCGCAAACCTACATTTGTTACTTCGTTACTCTTCCAACCGAGCTTCCGTGTCCAGAGTCTTTAAGGATTACATGAAATATAAAAGGGTGAAGTTAGACATCATTCAAGGAGTTTCGAAACTAGGTCGATTCTGCCCAGACAGGGTAGAGTAATTTAAGTGGTTTCCGAATCACTACAATCTTCCCTGCCAAGGCTGGTATACGAAAATAGAGTCTGGAACAAAACATCCGAGCGTTAATCATTCTGCTAACAAGTCGGTTTTTAAGTACTTCTAAGGCTACGTATAGTTTATATCTATATAAATAAGAATGGAGTGTTTGTTTGTACATTCAATATTTTCGACGCATTTCAAGTTTTCTATCCGTTTTGGACCCTTCTGATGCCGAATCCGCCTTTTTCTCGTTTGGTGTCTGTCTGTCTGTATGTATGTTGTGCCCTATACACGTCCACGCGGTTTAAGATATTTTCATGGAAATTTGCATACAGAGAGTACTTATCTTGATTTAGTGAGTGGAATTGGTTGCGAAAGTCTGTCTGTCCATCTTTCTGTTCTATGCTCGATTTTGTGTTTGTGTGTTTGTGTAAGCATCACATGAATTGTATTCCAAATATTTGATTGCATTGTATTTTATTTTATACATTATCTAATAATTTAGTGAATGCAATATTAAACATTTCTTTATTGTTATATTTAGACGAGTTTCATGCTAAAACACCTGAGTAAGTATACTTAAATCAACCATAATTTGGTAGTTTTGGAAAAATTGGAATGTCTATTGAATATTACGATTAATTCGATTGCTTTACCAGTACTGCTGAAAAAGTAATTATTCTTCAAAAAATTATTTTTTTTATGGAATTTCATTTCTGATACGTCATTTATTTCGAGTCTTATTTTTATTCTTTGCGCAATGAAAACGATTTCCGAAAATTTGGGACAGACGATATTTTTCAATGAAACGAGAATGAACACGATCGCACGAGCAGTGATATTTTTCTGGTTCTTTCGCTCTGAATTAATTTCACATTTCTAAATTTTGTACACTTTTAGTTGTAAGTTGTGGCAACTGTGCGAGATCAAGAGATAAAATTGAATCACAAATTAATATCTTTGGAACAATTTTTTACGACATCTTTTATTTTGTTTTACTTCGCTGTTTCCTGTTTTAAATATTTATTATTTTAATAAATGTGTTTTCCTTCTCATCACACCCAACAGCACCACAAAGTATTAGACTTGAAAATGTTAGGTAAGTCAGTATAAATTTTCAGTAAATTTTAAGTGTAGTTATGCCGTTATTTAAAGAATAATGCCGTTATTTAAATAATAATGCCGTTATTTAAAGAATAATGCCGTTATTTAAAGAATAATGCCGTTATTTAAAGACTAATGCCGTTATATAAAGAATAATGCCGTTATTTAAAGAATAATGCCGTTATTGAAAGAATAATGCCGTTATTTAAAGAATAATGCCGTTATTTAAAGAATAATGCCGTTATTTAAAGACTAATGCCGTTATTTAAAGAATAATGCCGTTATTTAAAGAATAATGCCGTTATTTAAAGAATAATGTCGTTATTGAAATAATAATAATGTTTAAAAATCCAAACTAGAACTTTTTCCAACATTAAAAAATTCGTTGTAGTAATGACAGGAGAAGATTGCAAAATTTCACAATATCGCATACCGGAGGCAAGAGTGCCACAGGTAAAAAAATATTGTTTTGTTGACTATGAGTGCGAGAGCACTCGCCGTAAATCGTAATTTTAATTAATTGAGTTGCACATGAAAACAACTTAAGAAAGGGAATTCCAAATCTTCCTATAAATCGTCTTTTATAGTAGTAACCTTAGTATCACCTTTCGTCTTTTTGAGCTTTGTCATACAGCAATTGTGCGATGTATGTGAAATGTATTACATGAATGGATATGCATGTGTAGGATTTGTGTCCAAAGTAAGTTGTAGAAAATATAAAGATGGCGAAAGGTGTTAAAATAAATTTTTTTTCTACAAAAAACGTAAGTCATTATATATTTTGATTATCTCTTCAATCTAGAGTAAACGAATTCAAACCGAGTAAGGTCGGGTATTTTGCTAGTCTTTAATAATACCTTCATGGATTAAATTCTGACACACAATCATTGCAGATTTTTGAATTTATACTCTGCAACAAAAAAAATCGACGCACCAAGAAAGTGCAGAAATACAGTGGTGTAGGACTCGATCTATTTCAAACGGCGCTGACTGTGGACGTATAGTCATTAGTGACGAGTCCCGTTTCCAACTGTGTTCTGACGACAACCACAGACGTATCAGGAAACGTCCAGGACACAGTGGTGATCCTGTGCTTACTATCTCAAGCCACACATACCCACAACAGGGCGTTATGGTTTTGAGTGATATCTTTTTTGATAGCCGGACCCATTTGGTAGTCATTTCTGGCACAATTACGTCACAGCGGTACGTAGACGACATTATATGAAAGGTTGTGTTAACGTTCCTTTTGCGACACCACGGACTTACTTTTCAATAAGATAATGCCCGGTCGCACACGACACGTGATACTATGAATTGTCTTCAAGCTTTACCAACACTTCATTGGCCTGCTAGGTCTCCTGATCTCTCTCCCATAGAGCACATTTGAGACGTTATGAGAAGGCGATTGCAACCATCCCGGAATGCTGACCAGTTAACCCGACAGTTGGATACAGTTTGGCAAGAAATTCTTCCGGACACCATCCGAGAACTTTTTCACTCTATGCCAAGCCGGGTGAGAGATTACATCCAGTCCAACTGACTTCCTCCTTTAGTAACGGTCAAACTATGAAATAAATTATTTAAATGTTCTGACATTTAACCGTTTGTTTTTCTACGTATGTTCTCCACATCCAATAATTTTTATCGCAATCTTCGACAACTATTTCTTGGTGCTTCGATTATTTTGTTATAGAGTGTATTTTATAAGAATATATTAGTTAATTTTTAGCACATAACATATTGTAATAAATTACTTTTTTTCTTCAAAGTATTAGTTTTAATAGGATCCTTATTTCATGCCACCCTTGAAATTTAATATAAAGCATCGTTAAATACTATGTTAACCGAACCATTTATAAGCCAATTGTCTGTTGTATTTAAAGATTCTTCAAACTCTCAAGTTTTGATAAGCGGGAAGTTTTGTACTATTTTTTTTTACATATTTGAATCTCGAACACATTGGAGATATCGTCAACTTTGGACAAGCTTGATGCACGAGAAATATTGTCATAAGAAGAAAACTGGACGGGTCTTGTTGGAAGGTCTTTAGAGGAAAACTGACCAGATATTGATCTTGTTATCATAAAACTCTCCACTATCTTGGTGGCGAGATATCTCGTCATTAGAAAAGTTTCCGTAAACCTTGTCGGACAAGATATATGATCGAAACTATTTGGTGGCTGAACGTAAAATGTCAAATAGGCACTTTTCCCATTCAGCCCTCTTAACTCGAGTAAATCATTATGGACTAAATTTTGGAGCAAATCATTGTGCAGCCCGACTTGTATCGCTCATTAGAGATCACTTCTAATCATAGTCACAAAATGAAATAACACTACACCAGCTATCATCTTCCAATCGCTTGAGTACACTTCTTTTACATAAAATGTCAAATATACACTTCCTCCTAACCACCCTCTTAATTTTGCCTTTAACTGTGTATGGAAAATCAAAAAAAGTCTTTCGGGACCCCCTCCACCATTAATTTAAACAATACCCTCACATCCAAAGAGCACTCGATACTGGGACGTCGTTTAAAATCCAAAGAAGAGCGAAAGATGGAGCGACGTATAATCTATTCCCAACGCTTGAATGAACCGTGTTAGCGACTTTAATAGCAAGTTAATGATCCGTCGCATTCTGCTTTTTAATAGCGCCTCTTGTGGAGCCACTCTTAATTGCAGCTGCAGCAGCGGGCGAATCTTATCGTTGCAAACTGCGTTAAACGTGTGGTTAGGAGAGTACCATTTATCTTCGCGTGTTTTGCAGTTCTTGACCCGGAGTCTTCGAGAGCAGCGGTTGGAGTCAGCTGGCGTATCACTCTGGTTTGGGAGAGTGTAAAAATGTGTGAGTGAAACATGCGGCGATATTGATGACTAAACTAGTTGGGACTGTTCGACTTTCGGTGGGTGACATATGTTATGAGTTGATATGTTTGTTGACATTTATAAATGACGAAGAAAATCACGAAGTTAACGTTGAAGATCACGGAAGCTTATTTGTTGCCAATTAATTTAAAATTCTAACTAAAGACCAGCTGTAATTCGGTATCACTCTTGTTTTAGAGAGGGTATACAAATGTATATTATGTAATGGTATTGATGGCTAAAAACGTTAGGACTGTGCAACTATCGGTGTATGTTATAGTGATATATTATATGGGTTGTGGAACTTTTATGTTTGTTGACATCTACGAATGGCGAAAACTAATGAAATATTTATATAAACGTTGTATAAAATCACGAAGTTGAGAATAAAGAGCAACTGCAATTCGGTATCAGTCTTGTTTATGAGAGAGTATACAAATGTATATTATGTAATGCTATTGATGGCTAAAAACGTTAGGACTGTGCAACTATCGGTGTGTTTTATATTATATGGGTTGTGGATCTTATACGTTTGTTGCCATCTACGAATGGCGAAAACTAATGAAATATTTATATAACGTTGTATAAAATCGCGAAGTTGAGAATAAAGAGCAGCTGCAATTCGGTATCAGTCTTGTTTATGAGAGAGTATACAAATGTATATTATGTAATGGTATTGATGGCTAAAAACGTTAGGACTGTGCAACTATCGGTGTGTGCTATATTATATGGGTTGTGGAACTTATACGTTTGTTGCCATATACCTTAGGCGAAAACTAACGAAATATTTACATAAATGTTGCAAAAATCACGAAGTTGTTATTGAAGTTTCGGAGTGCGTCATTGGCCGTCAATTAGTTTAAAATTATATGTAAATATCAGCTGAAATATCACTTAGATTTGGGAGAGAGCGTAAAAATGTGTGCCATGTGAATGTATTGATGGCCGAACAAATTGGGACTGTGTGAATTGTATCTTATGGGTTAGAGAACTGATATGTTTGGTTGGCATCAAAGAATGACAAGCGTGAATGAAATATTTATGTAAACTATCGAAAACAAATAAGTTGTTATTGAAGATTTGTGGTGCTTCATTCGTTGTCAACAATTTTGACTTTAGTTTTTAAATGTGTTTATAATTTTATTTTAACTAAATAGCAACTGCAATCTGATATCACTCTTGTTTAAGAAAGAGTGTATAAATTTGAAACTTTAGGGATAGTAAGGATAGTACTGGGAATTAGTGTACGTCATCTGAGACATTTTATATTCCACTTTAGGGAACTACAGAGTTTAGTTTAGTCATCAAACGCTTATGTCAACGTTCTTAACATTTGTGAAGTTGTAATTGAAACCTCAGAGTGGAGGTAATAGTTCTTAATTTATTCGGGTTTGGCAGAGATGTCAAAGCTTCAATGGGTTTTGACGAGATATCGCAACCATCAATATGAGATTGATTTTGCCAATGTCGTGTTATGTCGTAATAAAGATATTACAGACTTTGTGAGGATAACGAGATCAAGATGTGGTCAATTTTCTTCGAATGACGAAATATCTCGTCCATCAAGATCGTGTCCAATTTTACTAATGACGAGATACCTCGTCGAGACAACCACCAGGGGGCTTAAGATTATTTTCTCTCTCTTGTCTTAAAGTCACCCATTTCTACACCCGACCGGGTAGATAACATGAGCCGTATAATTGTTTTTTTAGAGAGTGAAAAAATGTGTAAGGTATGGGTCTAGTGATTGCTTAGGAAGCTGAAATTGTACTAATTGTGGTCCGTTTTATAGTTTTTGAAAACTGATAACTAGGCATTCAGGAATGAAACATTTTTGTAAAATTGGTGAAAATCCTGAAGTTGCTACTGAAGATTTGTGGTGGGGGCACAGTTTTTTATTCATTCGCAATCGTTGGTATTTCGTAAGTTTAAGATTATAGTTAAATACTACGCCTATATATACAATATATTCAAATGGAATTAGAGTTAGTAGGTTATTGATAAATTAATTAGAACTGATATGGGTATTTATAACTATTTAAGTATTTAAAAAATGAATGGTTGGTATTGATAACAATGGATAACTTGACTAGAGAACAATAGCATCAATCCGACGATCACTTAAGAAAAAACATATTTACACCGTCAATGCACATTCGTATATAGCAACATTTTGATCGCATAGGACTATATTTGCAATTTGTTTTTCAGGTATAATTTGCAATTTGGTTTTCCGTGTTTAAAGTAATTATGCACGGACTTCAAATAGTGTCAGTACGTGTTCGATTAATTGCTATTAGTGTCCATTGAGAAATGAAAAAGTCAACAACGTGTATTCAAAGAAAGGTAGAATGTTATGCAGTTAAAATACAAAGAACTTTTATTTATCTTATAAATTTATTGCAATTGACATTTAGTTGTAAAACTTCAACTTTTAGACAGTTTCAAAAGAATTGTTAAGTTGTATAACTTTAGGTGGGCAATCCAAACCGAAGGATCAGGCATCATTTGGCTACCTATCAAATCCAGTCCGGATTCGAAAAACCCGAATTTTTTTAAATTAAATAATCGAATATTCAAACCCAACTTTGAAGTCGCAAAATTGTTTATTAAGCAATCGATTGTGAATTAATCGATTTTATATTGTGACTTCATATGAAATAGAGGGAATCGAAGTAAAATATATGTATCTTATGTACGACTACATAATGGAGGTTAAACCAACTAGTGTTGGGGCTGAGAGGGTCTTCTCGGTCGCTAGTTATATTTGCAGTTCATTGAGAAGTAGGTTGGAAGACGGCACAATTAATACGATTTGTTTCCTTAGATCGTTCTTTCAAACTCAAAAGTGATTTTCCTTACTATCTAACTTTGATTTAAGCAATTAAGAAGAAGTAAGAGTTCCCTTTTTTGTTATATTGACCAAAAACTGCCAAAGATTAAATCTATTATGTTAGTATGAGACAAGGTTAGCTACAATTTATATGTCATTTGTTCAACGACTTTAGAATTAGACTACATAATTTTTGATAAATAGATAAGTACTACTTATAAAACAAACTGACGTTTTTTGGTGTGGAAACTAGTAAGACTGATCATCATGAATCGCGTAATACTTATTACAAGTAGTACTAGTAGTTACTATAATTTATTGTGAGTGTTTAGTTTCCTACCTATGGATAATTATTAATAAAATTAATTTTCTAATGTTAAAATAAACGTTTTGATCGAAAATTTGGAATATCTTTTTTCTTACTTTCACTCCAGCTGATTTTGGAAAAATACATACTGATAAGAAACTTATTACCAAAGTACCAATACGACCGGATTGCAATCCCTACTCTTACCGTGGTAGATCACGTTATAGAGTTATTCGTAGTTATTTAGGACTAATGACTAATGATAAAATTGAATGAAACAATAAAAAGCTGCACAAAATAATAAAGATGTTATTATAGCTATAGAAATGTGATGAAAAGTGATGGTACTAGCAGTTCACAGAGTGATACGACTTCATAGACCATATGGTCTATGAAGTCGTTTATGGTCTATAGCATAGTATTGGGAGATATTGAAGAGTTTGTAATTGTGTAGTTGTAATCAATACGTAATGATAATAGTAAATGAAATTAAACAAAATATATATTTACAAGGCATTTTTAGGATACGTTTTATATATTATAGTAAAGTAATCTCTCGGATTGATACAGTTTGATATGACTTTAATCCCTGCAATGTTAGAAGATTCTGAAGACATATGAGGATATTTAGTGGTAGTAAAACTGAATGAGACATGATGGTAAACACTTCTCGATAGTATTTTATGTATTTATGTTGTCATAAAACAGTCTCTTTTGAATGGATTGATTGAGTTAATACGTAGTTATTTATGGGATTAGTAAGTAGTGATTGATATTAAGCACACACATGAATTTCAGTAGAGCTTCTTTGAGTAGTAGCTTTGCTTAGAGTTGAGATACAAGGAAACTATTTGATTTTGATTGTAAGTCACAGAAACTGATAGTTGGTATTTACGGAATTATAGAAGTATCAATGTCAAAAATGATTACAAGAAAAAATACGTTTCGAGATAGGAAGACTTAGTTGTGAATAGTCATCCTTTTTAAAAGGGAATATGATTACAATGGATTCGTTTATAAATCACAGGATAGGTTTATCTCTTTTTTTTTTGTAATGCTTAGAAATTCTTGCATACATATTAAAGTTCCTTAAAAATTGTTCTTGACGAAGTAGCTTCTACATGAATTTGAACAGAAAATAAATCTTGTAGATTACTGCAGTAATTAAACGAATACTTATTTTAAGTATTTTAATTTTTAGATATTGTTTTCGTAGCTTTTTTTTTATAAAACTACAATTCTGAGACTCAGAATCTTATTCCTTTATATGCGAATCGAATTACACTGAATTCCGTAAGTGTGATTTAGTATATTATTTTAAGTAGTTTATAGGACAGCAATATAATAATTTTATCAGTATTTTCATTCAGTCGTTTCCTGTTTTTTGTGTTTCCATTCGCTGTATCCTGATAAATAAGCATTGGATTTCATATAGAACTCATGCAGTGTGTTCGTAATACAATGTGTACCAATCTTTCTTTCCAGCCCATTGACAAATAAATGATACATTTTTTAGATAAATTTTTTTTATTTTTTACATTTTTATTACTTTTTTTTAGATACATTTAGTCTGCCTTATTTTTATGATGAAGTATATTACTTATTATTCCAGAAATACCAAATGGAATGACTATTTTGAGCACGAAAATGTTTACATTGTTTTCGTAGATGTTTGCAGTGTTATGGAAGTAATGTTGTTTACAATGCTTTTTCTGAATGTAAATAGTATAATACATACACTGCGACGGTAAAAAAACATAACACCCCAACTCCAGTATTCGATTAAAGTCAAACTTAACATGTTGCATGTACAAGATCTAGTTACCTCAATAGAAATTATCATAATATTATCATGATCAATACATAAATGATCAAAATATAATGATGAACCAAACAGAAAAAAAATTCAAAATAGTTTAGTGAAAAAAAATAGAAATTATAACAATATCATATAGATTAAATTAGTAAATGATCACAGTATCGTGATAATCAAACTAGATATGTTCACAATATCGCAATAAAAATAGAAAATAATAATATCGTGATGATTAAAATAGAAACAGAAATCGAAATGTTAGTAAGATTAATCCATTAAAATATTTTTGGGCATAGTTTGAATAACCCATTGTGTTGCTTCAGAGTGATTTAAATTAAGCCATCAATAACTTACCTTTAGCATTGTTGAAACATTAATTTTGGTTATAAATTGACAATTTTTTGGTAGGTAGTTTATTGAACATAACACTGCAGCAACATCATGCCAACGAGGGGTCACGACAAATGTAACCTTTAGACTACGGCCGGTAGATCAGTTGTACGTTGGTCGCGCCATATAATATAAATTACGGTCAGTAGAAAAATTCTAACTTGGAAGTTATAAGAATCGCGCAAAGAAAGAATTAAGACTACGGCTGGTACATAAGTTGTACATTGCTCGCGACAAGAAATAAGTTAAATTAATGCCAGTAGAGCAGTTGTAACTTGAAAGTTATAAGAATGGCTTCAAGAAAGAATTTAGACTACGGCCGGAACAGAAGTTGTACCTTGAATTTTATAAGAAACGCACCAAGAAAGAATCGCCCCAGTTACATCTATAGCCGTAGTCAAAAGGTTAATGTGCACCAACCTGTGTACTTATACGAAAGTACTTGGTTGGATCGAGTGTTTTGAATTCGCAACCCCGTGGTTGCAAATCCTCAACTCTTAAATCCTGGCTTCAGTTGACCAATAGCCTTAGAAGTTTCGTGAAAACTTTTTTTTGACCCTTCGAAATGCTTGACCCTAAACTATCTCTGCTAGAAAGAGACTTAAAACAGCATCGATCGCATAATCTGATTTATGCCAGCTAATACCGTATAGGTTTCACGTCTAAGGACCTGTGTTTCGGTAAAATACGGCTTTCGAAACTTAAGTCAGAGAAAAGAAACGTCTTCGGGGAAATCAGTGCTGATTCCATTAAAAAAAACCGCTGAAATAGTGGTAGTATTATATTATATATTTTACGAACTCGTCATTTTAATGCTTTAAAGCATCGTAGACTTCACTTCATAGGCTTAAAAGTTTAAGAGAAAAGTGAAGTGCTTTGATAGTACTTCCACCACCTATTTCTTATAGATTTGGACACCTGATATTTAAACATTTATCTGTTTGATTTTATTCATCATCAGAAAACTATTTTGAAGAGGAAAAATAGATCTTATATTGACCTCAAAACAGCTATTGCGAATGAAATGTTAGTGTTGAGTTGATAGAGATATTTAGAGTAATATGTTATTGAATCACGTGTTTGATTTCAGTTTCGATATTCATAAAGGAACAAACCGTCTTATTTGATGCACTAGCAGCATCAGCATGGCGTTGCGCGTGACAAAGGTATGCTTTTAAAAATTCAACCTCACACTGATTTCGTAAAAATCAAATTAAAGCATAATAAACAAAAAAATTGCATAAATGATAAAAATTAACTATCGCTATGCTTTCAAGACTATCAAACTGTAATCAAATAATTACAAAATGTTCCAAACCAATGAAATCAAAGAAAAATCGGAATTATGATGCAGCAATGATGACAAAACACAACATATATATATATATATATATATATATATATATATATATATATATATATATATATATATATATATATATAATTGCGTGACTAAAATCGAACAGAACACTATGAAATGATACAAATAACCTTCGACCAGTGCGTCATTGGGGCCAAAGCTAAAGAAAGAGGCAAGAAACAAATGTATTCCGTGGCTTTTCACGCGTTCAAAAACGAACAGTGTGGAGAAAAAACAATCTGTTATGAAAGGAATATAGAGCCAATGAAATCAAAAGAGAATCGGCTTAGTGTTCCAATTTCAGCAACCCAAATGCAAACAAATGAATAAACCCGAAAGGAAAATAAAACTTCGCGAAAGAAGAAACGATATATTTCACACTGTTGCCACTCTCAAGAAACCAACAAATTTAAAAATATGCCAATAAATAAATTTTAAAATGTTCGGGATTAAATTTTAAAATTTGGGCTTCGAGGTCTATTCAGCCCTCTTCAAGTCTATCTGTCTGACGAATTGTATTAATGTAAGTGCTATAATTACGTCGGAACACTTCCATATTGGGCACTCAGACATCACATATTTCCTTTTATAGTAGTAGAGATTCTTCCACAAAAACCCAAATATCAGAATTTCAATAAGATGTGAAAAAAAATTATTATAGAGTATTTATTGCATTATAGTCCCTTTTAATAATGAAAAACAACTGTTATGGGCAATGTAAATATTAGTAAGATTCAAAAGTAATAAATATTAAGAAAGTAAAAAATTAATTAAATTCTCATTTTTTCACTTTATATTCTAAAAACTACAGGGACAGTCGTGACTCAGTGAGTACGCCCCATGAGCTATAAACCTGTGAGTTGTAAACGAAACAGTTTCGATTCATGTCAGGTTCGATTCCTCCTCATGTAGTAAAATAGTCTTTTAACATAGCACTGGAGCAACGCAATGGACAATTTGCTACTGTCCGGAATCAAACCCGAATGGAAAGATCCCATGACAAAACCATGTAATTTTGAAAGATGACGAATTGACACCTCAGCTTACACCCTACTATCTAAACTTCCACACCACTCCAATGTGAGGACATTTCAGAATCTGACAGATTTAACTTGCACCAAATCCCTCTTTATACACTATGGTCTTCGGATAATATTTGAACTCATAACCCTCGTTTCTCTAATCCGTTACTCTGCCAAAAGGTTTAAATCGGTCCTCCTCCCCAGGTTTATTTCTGGTCTGTGCCAGTAAAACTTACCCTGTGTATGACATGACACAGTAAGTATTATGTCAGGCACAGTATGACCGAAATAAGGCTCTTGCAGTACAAAAACTCAAACCATCCCAACCTAGAATATAAACTCATAATAAAATTATAAGAGAAACCACTGAAAGTTCGGATGTATTTTCAAAAGTATAATTATTACAAATCCGAGTTTTTTTTAAGCAGTCGAAATATAATTAAAAAAGTATGGCTAATTATATATGAACGCATTCAAAGTTGTTCATAAAGATATAAGAAACAAAAACAACCTATGTAATAAACACTATCGGCAGCGTTCTGATCAATTCAAAGCCCAATATATATGAGGGCATACAAACTGATTAACAAAGATATTAAAAAAAACAGTCACTGTTCACTAAACACTATCGGGGACATTCTCATCAATTCTTAATTAAACACATTTAAGAAATCCAGACTTCGAGATCTGCTTCTGATTTAGCGTAACAATTCGAAAGCCACCCTATCACACAGAGCTAATCTACAAGTAGCATAAATTAGTACAGGAGTACTAATTAATGCTACTAGTTTTTGTTTTGTCACAACTGACCTGAAAGGTCTTAATTAAAAACGTAATTAGTGTTAACACTATTAAGGAATATCATTATTATAGTCTACCACAAACAAAAAATCAACACTTCAAGAAGGTGCAAAATTACAGTGGTGCCGGGCTCGATCAACTTAGAACGACACTGACCGAAGACATAAAATGTAGCGTGGTGATCCTACTCTTACTATCGCACGCCACACATGCCCCCAACAGGGCGCTATAGTCTGGGGTACCAGCTCTTTCAATAACCGGACCCCTTTGGTAGTCATTTCTGGCACACTTATGGCACAAAAAGATACGTAGACCACATTCTACGACGGGATGCGTTATCGTTTCTTTGTGCGACACCCTGGACATACTTTTCAACAAGATAATGACCGACTGCACTCGGCAGGTGTTTCTTTGAATTGTTTTTAAGCTTCCCCAACACCTCCTAGCCAGCTAGGTCGGATCTTTCTTCTATAGAGCAAATTTGGGACGTTATGGGAAGGCGATTGTAACCATCCCGAAATGTTGACCATTTAGCACGACAGTTGGATGCAATTTGGTAAACAAATTCCACAATTACCATCCGGGAACTTTTTTAGTCTATGCGATGCCGGATGACAGCTTGCATCCAGGCCAGAGGTGGACCAATGTCTCATTGACTTCCTCCCTTTGAAACGATAAAACCTTGAAATATAAATCATACAATTGTTCTGAAATTTTAATTATTTGTTTTCTATAAATGTTCTTTGCATCTACCAACTTTTTATCGCAATCGGACAACTCCTTCTTGGTATATCGATGTTTTTTGTTATAGAGCGTATTTAAGTTTTGATCCTAAACTTGTGTTTTGCTTTAGTCCTGAAGATAATGAACCCATTAACCCGCTGGAACGGTCACAGACTCAGTTTCTGTATTGTGGCAGTGGATTAGTTTGATGGGTCTTGCATTGCATGTTCCATATTTGGTCAAATTGAGCTAAATAGAAGACAGGAAAACTTATGGGATCAATACGCATAATTTTTAATTTAATAAACACAGCAGAAATATACCCATTGCTCAGGTACCATTGGTTACAGGAAACAAATCTGCACTTACGACAACTTGTAGGTTGCTAATACAAACACACTGGGTTTTGTTTATTATGGTAGTTGAATAAACGTCGTACTGAACCAACGTAACGGACTATTGGCGACACCTGTCGTTTGTTAAAGATGTCTAGACAGCCCGTCCTGAATTAATTTTCAAATGCGATTTTTAATCTACCCGTTTTGATCCGGAGAAAAACAATGCGTATCTTAAGATGTAACCGATGCAGTTGAGTAACCAGTAAAATTCATAGATACGTGTTCAAAACTGATAAAAAACAAACTTGGAATTATTGCTTTCCCTCTGTTCGTGTCACTAAAATGTGTTGGAATTCCTACCGTCTTCATCGGCTCCATGCACTTTAAAGTAAATCTATTGAGCATACGAGCCCCCCGATTCGAAATTTATATTTCAATTTATGGGCTTTCAACCTCACATAATGGAACTGAAATTACACTCAAGATCTGCACGAAGTCAGCTTCTTTTTTCACTCTATAAAGTATTCACTACCCTCTCAAAATCGATAAAAAACAGCAGGTTTTTTGGAAGGCAGCAATTTCTTTTCTCTCACGCGTTATCTGCTTGTATTCGGAGGGAAAAAAACAAACCCGTGTTATTTCTTCCGCGATTCCGGCTTTCCGAATTTAAATCCCACCGGGCCAGGACAGGCTTTGTCGATGTCTTCTGCCGAATGTCCCGGAGCGGGATCGTTCCCATTGCCACAGAATAACGGCGCGTTTCGAGCCGAAAAGAATCTCGGCGTTCACACTGCAGCGACGCAACGGCGAAGCGTCGGAAAACAAAGCACATTCATACGAAATTGAAATACATGAAAAAACCTCGCTTCTTTTTTCCTACTGGAAGATTTCTGGAATGAAATGCTGGATCTCGGTGACGTATGTTGGGTTGCCTACATTGCGTGATTAAAGGGTGTATTTTTGTAGTGAGATGAGACGACGCTCGGGGAGCAGTTTATTTCTTTTGTTATCCATGATGTGTGTAGTTTGGTGCAAGGAAGCAGTAAGGACTTAAAACTGCGACGTACGTGGCAGTTTTAAGTCTTTACTGCTTCGTCGTTACATAACGTCGTTGCAAATCGTCGTTGCAGAACAATTTTTTCTTAATTTTATCAAAATTTTGGCAGATTTGTTTTCAATCTTAAGTTACGATGATGTTCTGTAGTGCAAAGTCTCCTTGCCAGACCTTTTTTTTTCTTTTCTAGCTACGGAACAACCTCTCTACACCACCCAAATCACCACAAACATTTTATAAATAACACATCAACCCTTCGGTTGCCAGTCTATTACTCTTCTACTTACTACTTCATTTGTAACGAAATAAGCAATGAACTTGTATAGTAAATGGCTGTGTTTAAAATACTAGGTGCACGAATTAGTTTGTGGATCAAACTTAAGCTTAGGAAATAAACGAAAGGTAACTGTACACAATAGCTTAGTGAAGTTTACAAACATGATTTTCAGCTCCTTATATTTAACCCTCCGTCGGGCGCAACCAGGCTGACAGGTACAGCTCTGACGTTTACGTTCCCCATTCCTCTCGTATTCTCTTATCTTTACCGGATGTTTTGACCCAACCTTTTAATTTTATTACTGCGCTTCGTGGGCAGCTGCTAGCGTCATTCTCAGGCGCATTGTGCCCGAATTCGTTACATATATAAAGGTACGTAATATCTATGTTTTAATATCATACGTGTTTATTTTATTAATTTCATGACTGCATCATGCAAAATTTGTGGCAATTTCCTTACGTATGTGGTTAACGGGTTTGAGAAGGATGACAAATTATGAATGTAATAAATGTCACAACGCAATCTGTCTGGCTCTTGCAAATATGATCTGCGGAACGTGCTGTGCTGTTTGCCAATGTCCCTCTTCTGCCGAACTTAAGCTGAAGGACTATGACTCAGAGTGAATATCGGATTTTTAACTCTGCACTACAATATATAATTTTTACCAAAATTATTTAATTTGTTACCCTGGAAAATTAAGTCAATTTAGCGCTAGATCTGAAATTTTCTTTAATGTTTTCTAAACATAAAATGTGTTCTTTTTTTAACCGAATTTCATTGTTTTTTGTTTTAATAATCCTATGGAGATCACTGATTAATTTTAGAATACTATAACTAAAATTAATGGGTATAAATTTTCGTTTCTTTTACGTGTGCCTGTCAGGCACATTGCGCCCGAACACGTTGGTTCTATATTGCGCCCGACGGAGGGTTAATGCGAAATGACAGTATATTTTGTATTAAATTTAATATGTGTATGTTCTTCATATTATTTTTTAAACAAATTGTGTAACTTTAGTGGCTGCCTTTATTCTTTATGTAACATGACTTGAGGAAATTAGAAGTATTAATGTATTTTAAGACGTAAAACCGTCTGAGTTCTTAAAATAATGTTTCGAATTTTTATTTAAGCCTCCTATTTTGAGTCACAAGTATTATCACGTTTAATTTATTTGTAACTTACTGTTAACTCATAAATTTTTCGTTTTTGTAGAATTTTGTTTTAAACTTTCTTGGTGTTGTCTTGTTATTTAAATTGGCCAGATCATTGTAAACCGAGATATCTCGTCATTAGAAAAAAAATTATCGATAATTGTGAATGATATATCTCGTCGTTAGAAAAATGTCTCGATCTTTGTGGACGAGATATCTTGTCATCAGAATAAAACAACAGATCTTGATATCGTCATCGTTAGAAAATCGACAGTATATTGTTGCAAAAATTGGTCAGCAGAGTATATTGACGAAATATTTTGTCGAAACGGCTTGCAGAGTATCCAGGAATAGATCCAGTTCTGCCAAACTTTCAGGTCTAGTTACAAATGTTTTGAAGCTGATTACAATGTCTATAAACTATACCCGGCGTATTTTTTATTAATACTCTCCTATGATGTGATTATGTTAATAACTTTAATAGCGTACCTTTAACTAAGTTGGGAAAATAACAAATGATCTACATTAATTGCATACATGATTCTGCAATCAAACTATGCCAAATCTTTTTGAAACCTCAGCACATGTGATTGGCGCATGATATTGAATACTAAATAGTTAAAAGTACATTTAACATGGACTACGACACGCATAACAAAGCATTATAATTGAAGTTATTTTTGATATTGTATTTGTAAGCTAGTTATATTAATGCAATCTTAGTATGTTTAGTAATCTTGTGTATTTTCAACTTTATCTATCGAGGTAGTGATCAAAATTTAGTTAGAACGTGTTTGCGTTATTGTTGTCACTTTAACAATTAAATTGAACTCTAATTAAATTTTGTTTTGGATTATGTATTATATTATTTTAAACTTAAAATTCGATGCGTAGACAAATCGTCACATTTATTAGACACCACACCTATTTAATATATTTTGTTTTGTCTTAACTGGAAATATTAATAAAATTTAAGTACAGGGATTTTTATGTAACAACGCATTTTAATAACATGCTTTAATTTCTTGTCATTAATTCACAATAATGGGAAGATCTGATTGGACATTGTGAGTAAAATAAAGAGAGCAGTAATCACATACAAAGCCAAAGGAGAATGATAGAAATAAAACTCTATTTTCTTTATAATTTTCTCTAATCATTAAAATGCATTAACGTGATTTTAATTGTTGCACAAAAATATCAAATGTTTTATGCTCAAATGTGCTAGTACACATTTCTTAATACTACACGTAAAAATTTGTTCTGACGCTGTATTAACTCCCAGATTGATACCGGGTCATCACCAATAACCCGTTGCAGATCTCCAGTCTCACTTTAATTTGCTACCTACCTACCTTAATTAAATATATAAATATATATGCTCTTCTGAAGCTCATTTATATACACTATGATACTTTTCCGTCCTAAAAACTTCCCTTGTCTAATAAGTCACAGAAATATTGCTTGTAAGACAGGTCATTTTTAGTTCACATTTAAGTGACGTAACATAAGCGGAGCACCAAAAAAAAAATTCAACATTAAAGTACTTCAAACAGCAACTACAGTTACAAACGAAATATTGGTGTACGCTTAATACTCGTTATAAATAATCGTCTATTGTAGTTTACTATCTATCGATGTGAAACAGGTCACCAATAAATCTCTACTTCAAAAAAAGTCATCTAAGGCAAATAATGAAAAACATTTCAAACATAACAGTATATTGAGTTGTGTGTGATTTTAACTTCTACAAACAAAATATCCAAGAATTCGCAAGCAATTTTTTTACTGTCATATTCGTTGAATAATGCTCATAAAAACACTCTCTGAGGTTGTTTGATATCCATTTCTTAAAACGAAAGGATAAGACATCTAAAATATGTACTTCAGAAATTAATTTACTTAAAATAAGATCCTTTAACGTTCCCCAAGACAAAATTGCACTGTTAAAAAGTCACGAAAACGTCCCTATTCAGACAAGGCAATTTTTGTTCACATTTATGTGACCTAACAAAAGCGGAACACCGCAAAAGTTACGGCACCATTAAAATCCTTCAAAGAGCATCTAAAGTTACTAACGCGGCATTTGCGGACACTTAAACATGGCATCCTTTCTCATCTGTTGTAATTTAGTATCCACGGATGGGGAACAAGTCTCCAGATAAATCCACCCTTCAAAAAAGTAAACGAAAGCAAATAATGAAAAACATTTCAAACATAAATTTCCCCGATATCCGGGGGAAAGCTTTCAACTTAAACCAAACCTCTCGGATCGCTATTTTCTGGATAAATGACATACACGTGTACGATAAAAAAGATAGTAAAGAGTTTGATGTCGGTGACATTTCATGGAAGTTGAAGATCAAATACTCCCATAAACATTGCAATGTCCACATAAAACGCGATGGTGGTGAATAAATATTGACGAGTGTCAAGTCGGTCTGCAGAGGACATTAGTCAATAGGCTGAGTCAAGTTTATGGTGGTTTTACGAGGAATGGTGGGAAATTCTGGCAGGGCTAGGGAAAGGTTTAGAATGTTGAAGTGTTATTGGATTCTTTTTGTGCGGCACAGGGCCAGGCGGATGAAATTTTAATTTCAAAGGGGACTTCGAAGAGTTTTGGGATTTAAAATCTTGTCGTGTTTGTGCTCTTCAGGCTATTTAAGGAGTTTCGGTATAAAAGATTCGTCTGTACATTTGGATGTGATCCAAATAGTAACGGCGTTCTATTTTCTAGACATGTTTAAAATAAATTGTCATTTCATGTTACAGTTTATCGGTAGTTAGAGAATAGTAATTGTTTGTTTTTATACACTCTATAACAAAAAAAAATCGACGCACCAAGAAGAAGTTGTCCGATGGAGACAAAAATTGGTGAATAGGAAAATTATGTACAGAATAGAAAATGAATTAAATTTCAGAACAATTGAATGATTTATTTCAGAGTTACGGTAACGAGCTCAATAAGGTGTTGACCCGCCTCTAGCCTGGATGCAAGCTGCCACACGGCGTGGCTAGACCGATAAAGCTATCGGATGGTCTCCTGCGGTATTTCTTGCCAATTTTGCTCCAATTGTCGGACTACGTCATCAACATTTCCTACCGGATGCAGTCGCCTTCCTATCATATCCCAGACACGCTCGACGAGAGAGAGATCTGGTGATCTGGCTGGCCAAGGAAGTGTTTGATAAGCTTGAAGACAGTTCATAGCAACACGTGCCGTATGTGATCTGGCATTGTCTTGCTGAAAAATAAGCCCAGGGTACTGCGAAAAGAACGGTAGCAAAACAGGTCTCAGAATGTCGTCTACGTACCGCTGTGCAGTACGTGTACCTCTAATGACAACCAAATGGGTCCGGCTATCAAGGGAAATGGCACCACAGACCATAACTCCTTGTTGAGCAGGATCGGCACGCTGTGCTGGGCATCTCCATACACGTCTTCGATGATCGTCAGGACACCGTTTGAAGCGGGATTCGTCGCTAAAGACTATACGTCCCCAGTCAGAATCAATCCAGCCTGATCGAGTCAAGCACCACTGTAATCTGGCTCGAGAGTGTGCAGGCGTGAGTGGCAGGTTGCGTAACGGTCTGTACGAGCGTAGATTTCGCTCTCTCAGCCGTCTGTGAATGGTCATGGTGGACACTCGTGTGTGGGTCGCACGACTGATGGTTGATAGCGACGAATAAGCCGCTGAGACAGCTGATGTGACTGTCACTCTGTCCTCGCGATCTGTTGTGGCCCTACGTCGACCGCTACCATCATGACGCTGAAATCTGCCATTTTCACCCACTCTTGCCAGCATCTTCTAATCGTAGCATCGCTTCGACGCACATGACGAACGATTCTCCGATTTGCATAACCTGCCTCTTTGAATCCAATGATACGACTTCTTTCAAACTCTGAAAGGTGCTAGTAATTAGCTTGAAACCTGCGGCAAGGCATTTTTTCAGTCGTTGAAAGGTATCCTAAATCGCAATGCAGCAGAAATTTTTGACAACGGTTCAAGAACAACTCCTTATACACATCTGCTGGATTCGCAGTTCCGATGCGCTGGAGATCGCACTATTCATTCATTGGACACCAAATTTTAATCATTTGCATATTTGGTCAAAACATTTTTGCATACGAAATTAATTTCAAAGCAATCGGATGATTCCTTCTTGGTGAGTCGATTTTTTAGTTATAGAGTGTATATTTAATATATTTCCTTTGACTTAAATTTCTCGAGATAATTTAATGAATATTGAAATTTTAGTTGCCGTCATGTTTGCTTTTTAGATTATTAAGAATGGAGTACAAAAAGTTCGTTCGGAATTTCATTGAAAACCAGACAGTAAATATGCCTCTCAGATAAACATGTTTAGTAGTGCCTCTCATAGTACGTTTATCACTATTTAAAGAAGTTTAATTATTTAAATTTTATACATTGGTATGAGCACAGAAATAAATAATTTCAGTTTCCAAATTTTAATGAGTCTATTTTTTTTATGGAAGACTTGTAAATTGTAAGGTAAACAAGAACTTTAAACTTGATTTCTAATTTCAAAAGGGATTTTAAGGAGATTGTTTTGGACTTAAGATGATTCAATATTTGCTCTTCAATTTGTGATGATTTTTTTTCTACCGTTACTACACATGTCGTTAAATATACCATTTTCAACTGCTTTATATAATTTTGTGTAAAGTTAGAGGAGTCTTGTTCTAGTCTTACAAAAAATAATTTAGCAAAGTAAAATTCAAAATATTTTCAAGAAATTTGAGTTGCTATAATAAATAAACTTATGACTCTGACTAACATTGTTTGACTTTGATAAATATACTGTCATTTAATACATATCTATAAATAACTAGGGAGTTAATTTTTTACTGGTAGAGTCAATATAATTTTATTTCATATTTTTTAATTTGTTTTATTAATTAATTTTCTATAGTTTGACAAATTCCATACTTTGCAAAAATGATAACTTTTATATGAAGGTTTTTTTATATACCTCTTGGTTCTGAACTGTTTCTATACATTTGGAAATTTTGTAAGATTTTACTTAACGATTGACATGTTATTAACTGATGTGTAGATTTTATTTCAGTTGTAATACAATGGTTTATATAAACTGAAGATCCAGAAAAACGGACGCACCAGTCTAATACATAGAAGGCGAGACTAATACGAGATGTGCTCCTTAACGTTAAGATCTGTTAACATAGATATACATACATACATATCCCAAACATAGATATGTGCTCCTCTAATAATAATTTAACGTCTCTAGCATTATGCGGCGAAGCACTGTAGGTTAGACGAGGCCAAATACACCATATACTGAAAGCCGCAGTAGCAGATGAACGGGTATATCGTGAAAAGGATGTACACACAGCTATCACCTATCAGAGATTCGTTTGAGGTCATCAAGTGTCTATCAAGTCATCCCAAACCCATGAGAGTCTCATAGTTATGTGTCAAATATTGATAAAGGATACTCGAATTGTGGTCAGTTTCAAATACCCATATATCTTAGGGAATACGATCGTTATTATGCTAATGTCTGTTGAGGTCCCAAGGTTAAAGTGAGGCAGTGTTTCACGCTAATGGCATGAAACGATTTTCACCTGACGGCACTGGTCACTCCCACCCACTGATTTTTGCAGCCAAACTATGGTAAGTTACAGGTTTTGCCAGATTTTGTGTAGCAATGGAGATCTACAATGAAACCGTTTAAAAATCGCTTAAATCGTGACAATTTGCCAGTCTCACAGCAAAACCAGCTCTAGAGAGATACTTCCACAAATATCAAAGCGCTTTATACATCCACTAGTATACACAACAAATAAAGGGCATGTTTGGTGTTGCAATGTATTTTTCATAGACTCTACTATTTTATTGTTTCTGGGGCTCGAGTGTAATGTAAAATTCTGGAATGCAAGAATTGCCAACAAACACCTGCCTTTTTGACGTACCTTTTTGTATCATACGTATGATTAAGGTATTATTTCAGGCAAAAAAAATGTGTCAATGCTTCTCAACTGAGCAACAAATATTAAGGCGTTTGTTAGAGTTGGTGTTGCAATGTATCATACGTATGCTTTTTGTATCATACGTATAATTAAGCTATTATTTCAGGCAAAAAAAAATGTGTCAATGCTTCTCAACTGAGTAACAAATATTAAGGCATTTGTTAGAGATACTACAGCATTAACTTTAATAAATGCATACGAAACATCATAATGAATTTACTTCCGATTGCTTTGGTAAAACAAAAATCAAATACAGTCGCGGGAAAAAACGAATAATATCCTTTATTTTAAGCATTCTTCACATAAAATCAAATTTAAAGGCATGGAACATTATTATTGAATACTTGCACTATTTTTCAAATAAAATATTAGGTGGATTTTTTAAGTTGTTTAACACTATCCTGGTGCAAACTATCAAAGATACAGAAATATTATTTAGAAATATAAACATAAAAGTCTAAGAAAATTATTTAACATCAGGAGTTCCAATCTTTTTGTTCTCATAACATTGAAACGCTAAGATCTAATGATATGAAACTTGGTATCTGAAGTTAAATTTTGATATCGATTCAAAATTGCGAGCAAAAATAGTAGGGTCTTATTGTAAATTATAAAATCTGGTTCTCAATTTAATAAGAAGACGGCCTCTTATGCAAATTGGATGCATTTGAATTGATTGACGTTATTTCCTGTCAAACGCCATCTTTGAACTTCTACTCTTACAAGTGCTCAAATGAGGAGGGATGGTTCGAGGTATTTTTTCCTCGTCTAAACAATGTAAATTAAATTGGAGATCCTGATAAGGAACGTGTATTGATATGAATACTATTAACTTTTCTGATGGTTTGGTCTCGACGAGGTATCTTGTCATTAAGATAAACGTGACCAGATCTTGATGGACCAGGCATCCTATCATTACGAAAAACTGACCACTTCTTTATGAACGTGGTATCTTGTTATTTAGAAAAATCGGACTAGATCATGTTATCGTTATCATAAATAAATAAACAATACCTTGATGATGAGATATCTAGTCAAGTATTAGTAATATCTTCCAGATCGTGATGGTGAATATATCTGGTCGAAATCATTTGGAAAGTTAATGCGTGTGTCATTTTTCTGTGTACCGTTGTGCGTCTACAATTATTCATTAGAAAAGAGTGTTCATACGTTTTAGTATTTTTTCTATTGGTTGAACATCAACCTCTTCGGCGTTCGGCACGATTTGTGAAGTGCCAGTACTTAAGCAACCTTTACTTGTAATAGGTACAATCACTATTATCGATACGCTTACATATCGGGATTCATACAGTGGATCTTCTGAGTGGCAGACTAGCTCTTTATCTGTTATACCAGTTGAGCAACTTATATTTATAAATTGTGTGTGTACTGTATAACTGTAAAGATAACATATATTTCTTGTGTTTATTACACTATTATGCGTCTTTAACATAAACTAACTAACTACACAGTTTTCTAACAAATATACATATAAATAAATATATATATATATATATATATATATATATATATATATATATATATATATATATATATATATATATATATATATATATATATATATATATATATATATATATATATATATATAATAACAACATAAAATATACAAAATAACATAACACACACAAAATAACAAAAAATAACCAAACAGCCCTGATCCACCAACATTTCTTAATTTTTTATTATTTTTTAAGACTTTTGTTACATTTTTATAGAAATTCTTGTGTTCTTGAAATTATATATATATATATATATATATATATATATATATATATATATATATATATATATATATATATATATATATATATATATATATATATATATATATATATATATATATATATATATATATATATAGAGAGAGAGAGAGAGAGAAATCTTAGGTTCGGAACTTACCTATTGTTCCAGGTGATCCAATGCTGACACCATCATTACGCAGCCAAAGCATTACTTTTATAAAAGGTCGGACAGCTGGAGGACTTTGGCACTGCAGTATAGCCGTACTACCTCTTATTACAAAATGATCCGCAACGTGAACTTCATATGCTTGCTGCAACACTGAAAGGAATAGGTTATTAGTATATCAAATTACAGATTATCATAATTAAAATAAGTTAGTTACATTTTGGATACAGTAAATGTTTTCATAAATTTCGTTTCTTATTATAGTTAATGACACACTGTACGTATAATTGGTAATGTCGTCCAAGTGGTTTAAATAATATATCTCATCATCAAAATATTGTTGATTTTTTGATGAGGTGATAAGATGTAGTATAAATGTTAGTACTAACTGCTAATAAAATTACGTATAGTAAATGCAATGTATATGTACTACTAATAAATGTACGTTTAGAAACTGCAATGTAGCTTTACTACTACATATTCTACGTAACGCTGTTATACTACTATAGTACCAGACATAGCTCTACTGTTACAACACAAATGTAGCCATATTTTTGTATACAATAGTGCAGATTAGAAATAAAATGATCGTTTAAGGATCATTTTCTGATAAGTATATATGTCAGTGAAATTTTTAATTGTGGTGTAAATAAATAAATTTCTTTTAAGATGCATAAAGTATCTAAGCGTCTAAAGATCAAAACTATCAAACCATAAAATTACTCATCAATAAAAAAATTATATCTCGCAATTTTCTGCTTTCCTATGTAATGCATAAACATATTACGAATTACGAATTGTAGCTCAGACAACAACATTAATGCACTAGAACAAAATAACGAATATAAATAAAAGCTAGTATTAAATTGTAACAGTTATAAGTAATACTATAACAACATAGTCATTAATAGTATAATCACTACTCTCCCAACTAATACTATAAAAAAAAGCATTTGTAGAAAATATTAAGAATTAACTCAATCACAAAAATTATACTAGTGTTATGTATTTACTTCAAGGGGTAAATACTGAACATTACTCACAAATTATATAGATTCACATATACACAGAACAGTTTATATCATAAACATAAAAAAATGTTTTCTATAATATCTTATGTATCCCGAAATTTGCATGATTAGAAAAAAATAGCACTTTGCGTTTTGGGAAAACAGGAAAGCACGAACAGTTTTTGTAATTACAATGCAAGAAACAGAAAAAAAACACGATCTGTTAATTGGTATTTTAATCTGAACAACATTCTAGAAAAAAGTGTATGATATTTTTTTGACCAAGTGAAGGTAATTACATTTTTCCCAAGGCACGAGTAGCAATTTCGGTGGTTCAGCGTTGCACGACCCTTTCACAGGCAAAAAATATGAAAAATATCTCTCTCTTCAATTACTTGAGGTTACTTTACGATATCTCAACGGACATTAATATTCATACGTGTTTTCAGCGCTGAAAGTAACCTAAATTCCCACCTAATCAAATAACAAAGCTTGGAGAACCAAGAACAAGACTAAAGAAGACAATCGGCCATAGGTTGAAGAGCAAGGTAAAAAGACTATTGAACACAAATAAATTTAATTACTAGGAAGCCATAAAACTTAGACTTTTTGCGAACTTCTGTGGATGCCTAGAATGGAAGAGTGATTCCGTAAGTTTGCCCCTTTCAGAGTGTTAGCTGAAATAATTAAGGTGTTTGCTTTGATTCCGGCGAAGTCTTTCGCGAGAGGGACATTACTTTTTTGCAAGTCTTGTTATTGGAGAATGAACTCGAAAGATCACTCGGTGCCTCGGGGTTTTATTTGACATATTGAGACAACTCCAGATTCCGGCTTCCAGTCATGGATTATCTTACGAACTTCCTATCCCCGGATATGTGGCTTTGGGCGTTTCTGGTAATTTAATGTTCGTAGGTAATTAGCATGTGCAAAGTTCGAAAAACTTATTTTTAAGAAAGAGGATCGAGTGTTCTTTTTTTTTTCAAGTTGGTGTAATCTGATTACACAAAAATTCAGTTTCGTAATGAGAGATTTTTCTGCTTACGTGGAAACTGGTTTTTTGTATGTGAGCGTGTGTTAAACTCTCAAATATTAAATTAATAACGATCAACTAATTAAAACATTTTATTGAGTGATATATTTAAAAAAAACGGTCAGCATACCTTCAGATCCGTAAATAAACACAATGTTTTTATGTGTAGTAGAAGAAGTCGCTACTTACGAATTTCCTATTTTTGCTCAGTATGCGTAACAATGAATTAATTAAGTAACGAAAGTATTAATTTCAAGCGTTTGTATATTTAAAGTGATCGCTGTTCTACAAATGCTCATTAAAAGCAACATAATCTTCTATTTACCTATGCGACACATGTATAGTGATTTCTGTCACGGTTTGAAGCTAAGTTCCACGATCAATGTTAAAGTAACGAGCGATTGTAGCTATACGTATACATATAGATATTCTGTTTCTAGTAGTTGCAAATAAACGAAGTAGGATGTTTTAAATTTATTTTATTTGTATTGCACAGTTGTCAGTTGTGACAGTTCTTTATAAGCATCGTTAGAACAATTTTATTTTGTAATGTGTAAAATATCTAGTAATATATGTGGAAGAGTTCCTAGGGTTACAATAGTTAAAACATTTGCGAAATAGCAGCATATTTTTCAAACTAGTGTGTAGCAAACGTCATCTCTCCCACCCTATTTCGATTTCTCACATAGCAAAATAATTTATTTATGAAACGCGATGTCTTATATATATATATATATATATATATATATATATATATATATATATATATATATATATATATGTTCCGGACCGCCTTTTTCTAATGATTAGCACTTTTGATTTATTTTTTACAATTTTTCCCAATCACTTTTTCGCAATCATTTAAATTGTATTCATTTTATTTTAGCCCCCATAATTATAATATTTTAATTATTATTTTTTCTTTTCATACCCTATTACTTTGTGTACCTTGAAGTATTTTTATTTTTCATTTCTACTAATTAGATATAATTTTTATTTAATTTTTTATTGTTTTTGTGATTTCCCCCTACAAATCCATGGTAGTTGTTTTTTTCTGTTAAATTTTATTTTTTTAATGTTAGGCTTGATATACCTCACATATTATATATTTTACTTTATCCATACATTTTTAATTCAGTGCTTTTTAAGTATCTCTCTCTCTTTATATATATATATATATATATATATATATATATATATATATATATATATATATAGTTATACTACCGTTGGCAACAATCAGTTTGTTTACGAATTTCAACCCTGGCGTCGAGTATTTCGTTGTGTTGTTGAGCTACTCGCTTGTGCATTATAGGAACATTCGTTGTTGGAAATCAGGTTGTTGCGATCTGTTGAATATAATTCGCGTAGAAGAGAGCAGCGTGCTAGGGAATCCCTTGCGAAAGATTTCAAAGGAGATCGGCCTGAAAAACTGCCGACAGGCTTAGGCAAGCAACAAATTTCTAATCGGGTGAAGTCCCAAGTCGAAACGAACGTTTTATAGTATTATAGGTTATATTAGGAATGGTTATACATCAGAATGCTTGCATTTTTGCTTGCTCACTGCTTTCATAGAAAGACAAAAGTTACTTACTCTCTACAAATTGTAAATATTATATATTAGATTTTTTTTGGCACCTTGTTTGTACATTCTATACTGTATCAGACATATTTTTACTGTAAATGAATTCACTTAATGATTATATTCTTTCTGTGATAAAGCTAGACTAAAATATTTTAGTGTCCGATGAGGCGGGCGAAGCGATCCGAAGGAACTGCGTAAGCAGTTCCGGGGGTTGGCGAGTTTTAGCGATCAGGGGGCGGTAGCCCCCTTGTCATACATTACTTGGCGTACCTTGAACAGATCTGACATTTTAGCCAGACAATAAAAATATAATCGATATCATCCTTTCATGCGTCAGTTAAGATATCCTTCTACAAAACTTTAATGAATCATGACAAAGCAAATAAAACCAACCATCCTTAGGAGTGAAAATAAAATGTTATAATAATTTAAGAAAGAAGATGTTTTTGATAAAGTAAATAAAAATTATCGCGGCAGATGCATATAAAAATATTTAAAAAATTGTGTTTTTAATCCCAAGTTCCATGTTCTCTTGTTTAATTTTTCACAAAACTAAAAAACAATTACTTCAAAAAAAGAAAATATAATTTTGATAAATACAAATATTCTCTTCATCATACTTGGAACATTTCATCAAAAGGACATTGTAAAATAAAATTCATTTATGAATGGGTTGTGAATTTTGATTCCCGGGGACTGTCGAATGTTTGAAAGTTTTATTCCGGGATTGTTAAAACTGTATTCTTTACGAATGACGCATTATTTAACTGTGACCGTATAAATTAATTTTGCACATGCCCTCAGCTCTCACTTGTGGTCCGTCATCTTGATTGTTCGTTTTTGATCTGCTTTCATTACGTGAAAATTAAGTTAAAGTTTCTTTTTAAGACTTTCTCGATTAAGAATTCAGTTAAAGAATATCTGACTTTCATAAATAAGCTCTTAACTTTTACTCTGCGGCACTTAGATATTATCAATCGTCTCACAGAACGGCTGTTTAGCCTGCATGTCCGACCCCTCTTACCTAATTACCTAACTTGAGCGATAGAGCCTTGAGTGGCATTTACGACTAACTTTTTCTTTTCCTAGTATTGTGCGGCGAATTGTTTGGCGTGACCTTCTCCCTTTCTTCCAAAGCGTTCACACCTTATGTTGGACAAAGTAGGATACGGAACAAAAGGAGGGACCCTCTAGAAAGTCAGTCGCTGACAGCTCGTAAATGGTGATCGATGCCATTGATCACTTAAAAAGGGATAACATCCACAGTTCACATATCTATACAATACCGCTGGTGTAAACGAAATTTTAGTGATAACAGTTGTCTACCTGCAGAAGCGTAAAGGTTAATGTGATTTGCATCATTTTTAGAAATACTTTAAACTATGAATAATGACTGAACTATCATTTAAACACTATTAGTTGTAGTCTATACTTTATTGTATTCACTCATAATATGTTTTAAGTTCTAACAAGTCAACTAATACGATCTATAGGAGGACTAACTAACATCTGTTTTACTTATTTTACCATTTTCCGTTGCATATATGTTGAAAGGAGCACATGATATAGATCTAGCTTCCTTCGTAGCTGAGACTTTCTTTACCCTTTTCTCTCTAATATATAGTCTAGTGCTCCATTGTTTTACTAGCCGAAGAATAAATACATATTTTATTATGCTAGTTACTGCTAATACATTTTTAATTACAAAAAGGATCAATATTGTCTTCTCAAGAATAGTGTCTGTGGAAAGCATCTAGTTTATTTATGACGCTTACATCATAATATAACTTTGTAAAGCAACGCTGTAAACGTAAATGCATATAATGTAATTAATTTTATAATTCGCTGTTCTGTTACTTTAAAGAATATAAGACATTTCACGCTTCTGAGTAGAATTAAAGGGGAATGAATAGTATATTATTTTAACTGAAATGTAGCAATGGATTTAACTATATATCTCAAATCAAATATATTTGATTAACTTATGTAACTATTTGCATATGATGATTACAGTACTTTTCAAGTAATTTTAAAACTAAAAAAAAAAACAGTATCCGGGGATTTCAAAACGCATTTAAAAGCATTCAGGTGTGAGATCTAATTAAACGGTTGTATATCTGGTAATTCCTTATTGCTGGGTGTTCCTCAATTTATAATTCTCACAGCATTACTGTAAATGTTGAATAAAAGATATCTAAACTTTGAAATATATATTTTATTTAAACATTTAGTATTAAAAAGTCTTTATAATTTAAATAATAGTTGTTTACTCCTAAAGTTATGCTTATACATTATCAAACGTTTTGAAAGTTAAAATCATATTTAGTAAAATAAAATATTTTTACATTCCGTCTGAATATGAATTGTTTGATCCGTTTCATTTCTTTAATGAAATATTTAAATTTCCTCTATTTTAGTTCAAATAAAATAAGAAAAGTCTAATGTATGTTATAATACACATATACTTTAATTATACAAGCCTTTATTTATGATTTTTATAATCACGAAAGCGATGTACCTCTGTAAACACGTTTCAATATAATATCCATTGAAATAAGTTACTAATTTATATTTATCAGCGTATTTTTTGGAAGTACTTTAAATCTTAAATCCCTTAAGAAGACAAAAAATGATCAAATAACACCGAAAGAAAGCACAAGACTTGAGCTATCGTTCCCAAAATGAGTCCCGAACCGAAATCATTGTAGCCAACTCACACTGTTATCAGTCATAACCTTCCATAATTTCCTGCCGTTGTTATAACTCAGTGGGTTTTTCCAATGTATTTGTAACCTGTGATGGATTGTAGACAGTGAAGCTTCAATTTCTCCGTGGTCTCCTTTCTGTGTCAGTAAAACTTTCCTTGCGCATGCATGTATATTGACGTTCTTTTACGTATCTTAATCAAGCAGGGCATTTGTGCCATAAAAAGTAACTAATCAGTCATCCATAACCCAAAATAAGTTCAGGAAACAAGTTCCACACCTGAGCTGTCTCTCTCTCTTAAAATTCTCCCCAAAAAATCTCGAAAAGTGTTCTTACCCATGAATCCGGAAAACTCGCAATACGAAATTCTATCTTTACCCTTCATCCTCGTTTCGAAGCTTCCACATTTCTATAAAAAAAAGAATCACTAAAACTTTATCACCCTATCTCAAACGCTGCATCACAATAAACCCAACCTTATCACACCGGAAGAAGACACAGGACTTGGGCCATACTCCATTCCCCCACAAACCAAGTTCTGAAATCATTGCAGCCCACTCACATTCAAATCCCTCGGCGGCCGTTGTCAGGATCTTGTCGCAATCAACGTGCACGCACCTTGAGGGCTAAATCATTGAAATATATAATAACTGTCCTGTTCTAGGTAGATAATGGCTCCTCGCGCAGGGGGTAGCACAAAGGAATCGATAGCCATAACTTCCCGGATCCGCTGTTTCGCATAGCAATAACTTAGTATCTATGGTAAGGAACGAGCAGCCGCCTTCGACTGGCTCTACGATCAAGAGGCTCTGGAAATTCGTAGACGAGATATGAGAGGGTGGGATATTCCGTGCGTGGTCCAGATATAGAAATGTGCATTCAAAGATAGGTTTATGGTGGGTCGGCTTGCAAAGGAATGTGGAGGGGAATGGGATGTTTTGTTTTTCCTTTCGATCCGGCTACTTTGTTTCATGGAAGAAGTGCCCGGTAACTCAGGTATTAAATAAGGATGGCATCGTAAACAAAGGGTTGTTTTTGAATTTGTGACTTTTAGTTCCGTAGAATGTGGAGATTATGTGCTTTTATTTATAACCAGGAACCTTGAAATGTGTTTGTATGTGGTGCTCGTAAAGTTTTGTAAAAAAATGGATGCGTGTATTTTTCTATCGGTCAGTTGAATTCAAAATAATTTTTGATCAGAGCATATTTTTTATTTCTTAACCCACCAAGTTGCTTCTATGAGGTACTTCGTCGATCCAAAACTGACTATTCTTGCAAATGACCAGATGTCTCGTCAACAAGATATTATAGATTATTTTTATGATGGCAAGATCAATATGTGGTAAGTTTAGTAAATGGCGAGATACCTTATCGATACATCCATTATTGGTAGATGATTGTATCATATTATAGTATAATGCAAATTATTACATTAAGTAGTTTAAATGGCTCTTTCTTTTTCTGTAATAAAGTAATTTAACTTATTTGACCAGACAGTTCGAGACAGATTTCTCCAGAAATAAATCTTCTACTTAAAACATTAAATAAGTAATCCATTCATTGTTTTGGTTTTAATAATGTGCTTTTCTTCATTTACTAAATTGAAAATACTTTTTACGAAGTTGAATTTCGGGGAATTAATCAAAAAGCATACTTTCAATTAAATAATTGCGGTTATTTTTAGATCAATTTTTGAAACTACTGGTCTTTAAATTACCAGATTGGCTAATTGAATTTAAGGATCGAAATACATGATATTTTAAAATCGCATAAGAACTCACAGTAAAAAATAGTATATTAAAACGTCAAATATATTTCTCAGAAGGAAATGAGGTTTATTTTACTCTTTCAATGTTTTTATAAAGTTCTTTTCTACACTGGAGTTGAATAGAGAGTTTTACTTTTATTTGCGATGCAAAATATTACGATTTTCACAAAAAGTTTTTTAAAAATACAATTAAGGTGTTCTTTTTACATGTGGCGCATTTGGAATCACCTTACATATTTTTTAAATATAATTGGAGATGAACATCAAAAACGCCACCAAAATGAATTTTAGTTTTATCAGAAACTGGAACTTTATCCAATAGAGTATTCCTATTAATTGATTAAATTTTCAACTAGGATCTATGTCGTTAATTAGCTAATAGGTAACTTTACCGCGATTTAAAAAAAATCTCAAAGATATATTCAATAGTTAATTGGATAAAACTGAATATAATATCATGTTCAAAAGGGAAAAAGGGGATCAGTGTAAAATTACGTTTTGAATATATATACTGATTTATAAAACATGAAATACTTTCTTTTAGTAACTGAAAGACGTGTAACATTTCACTATTGCCATTTTCCGTAAATGGCTGAAGTATTTAAATTGGGTTTATTCGTACCATGAAATGGTATTTCGAAATTATTTCGTGCACCATTTTATGGAATATAGTATAATAACTTTGCATAATGTGAGTGAAAATTTTGATAAAAAACTTATTTTGGTTTAAAAGAATATGTTAGAATGCCAATACCATTTGTAAGTAAATTCTAAAAAAGGCGAATTACATATCATATCCCTTAGCTCTGTAAGATCGTTATTAATACATCGCATAAGAACTTTTAGATCAATAAAAAAAAACTACTGCTAATGGAAATTTATGAATTTCCTATATTTACAAACTGTATTTTAGCTTTTATAAAATTAATCGTTACAAAAAAAATTTTAGAGTTAGTAAGTATACATATAATTTACAACTGCTTCACTAAATTAATTATGGAATCATATAATACTTACTATATAATCTGGATAATATTGAATAATCTGAAGGAGATAAATATACTGGGTGGTCATAAAAAAACTTGGCCGATATATGGACCTCTAGTTGTCGTTATGTTCAACCGATTGAGATGAGATTTCAGATATAGTTATTCAGAGGTATGAGCTCGGGATTCTGTGAACGACAACAAAGTGGCACTCACGGTTACAGTTATAGGTAGAGAAACTCGAAATTTTCGAATGGCAACGGCTACGTTTTCCAGTCTCAAAATGCTCAGCGCATGCGAAAACCCTAAAGAGCGTTGAAACGGTACGTGTATCACAAAACACGGACGCCTTATGCACGCACAAAAAACAGTTCTGCGAACGGCCAACAAAACCACGTTCTGGGCGCACGGAGAAAATTTGCATATAACAGAGGCAAGACACCAACCACAGAACGCTTTTCGCCAGATACATGGGCCTGGTATGTGGCGATGGTTTCGACGGTAAACACGCAAGGTCCCTTCCACGGCATTCATCCCATTTTAATAATAGAATTTTACCAATTTTCCATTAACTTTCGCTGACAGAGTCATTTCGTTGGCATGTACTAGCTCCCGACTGAAGATCTGGCTGAATATTTGGCGAAAGGCGTTCTGTGGTTGGTGTCTTGCCTCCAACATATGCAAATTTATTTCGTGTGCCCCGATCGTGGTTTTGTTGCACGTTCACAGAGCTGTTTTTTGTGAGTGCATAACGCTTCCTTTTTTTGTGATACACGTACCGTTTCAACGCTGTTTAGGGTTTTCGCATGCGCTGAGCATTTTGAGACAGAAAAAAGTGGGTGTTGTCATTCGAAAATATCGAGTTTCTCTACCTATAACCGTAACTGTGAGTGCCACTTTGTTGACGTTCGCAGAATCCCGAGCTCATACCTCTGAATAACTATATCTGAAATCTCATCTCGATCGGTTGAACGGAACGGCCACTAGAGGTCCATATGTCGGCCAAGTTTTTTTATGACCACCCTGTATATCTAAATTGATAATGATTACGCTTTTCCATTACAGTAAATTCCGATTAAAAAAAATTAAAGCCCTGTTCACGGGGAAGTAAAAAATGTGAAATCGATAATAAACAAATTCTGTATACAGTTTTGTTTTGAAATGTGTTACACATTTTAAGCTTTACAATTTACCCAGGCGATTTAATCGGATATTACAAAGTGTTAAGTATATTTTGTTCATCGTAAGGAGAAACTGAAAGTAAAGAAGATTGACACATACATAGTCCAGTCACATTAATGTGACCACCTGTTAAAAATCAGAATAACCACCTTTGGTAGAGCGGACCGCTGCGAGACGTGCAGGAAGAGAGTCAATTAGGTTTCTGAAGGTGTTCACTGGGATGTTGAGCCATGCCGACTCCACTGCAGTGGCCAGCTGCTCAAGATTACGCGGTTGAGGATCCATGGCGCGAACAACACGATGTAAGTGGTTCCACAGATTCTGGATTGGGTTTAAATCCGGTGAGTTTGCTGGCCAGGGGAGTACGGTAAACTTATCCTAGTGCTCTTCGAACCACGCACATACACTGCGAGCTGTATGACACCTCACATTGTCCTGCTGGTAGATCTCATCATTCTGAGGAAAAATAATTCGCATGTAGGGGTGGACATGGTCTGCAAGGACAGATGCGTACTTATGCTGATCGATCGTGCCTTCCACAATGATGAGTGCACCCAGTGAATGCCAGGAAAACATTCCCCAAACCATAATGCTCCCTCTTCCAGCCTGGATCCTTCCTGCAATTGTTGCAGGTTGTTTGCTTTCAGACGTTTCTCTCAATATACGCCAACGTCCATCTGTCCGATGGAGCATAAAACGTGATTCATCGGAAAAGGCCACTCTGTGGACGTCCAGTCGCAGTACTGGCGTGCAAATTCCAGCCTTCGTCGCCGATGAACAGCAGTCAGCATAGGTGCATTAACCAGGCGTCTGCTGCGGAGGCTCATGTGCAGCAACGTTCGCTGAACCGTTGTTGAGGATAAAATTTTGTAGCCCCTTGGTTCATCTGTGCGGTCAGTTGCTCAACAGTTGCACGTCTATTTGCCCGAACGCATCTCCGTAGCCTTCGTTCGCCTATGTCATCTATAGCCCGTAGTGCACGACATGTGCCACGCCGCTGTTTTTGGATAGTGCCATTTTGCCATGCACGGTATACTTTTACCACGACGGCACGCGAACAACTCAAAAATTTAGCCGTTTCCGAAATGCTTCCACCTTTGGCCCGAAAGCCAATAATCATGCCCTTTTGGACGTGGGATAAATCGCTACGTTTCTGCATTACTCCAACGATTGAAATGTTTTCCGATGCCCTAGGACATCCTTTATATACACTCCACTGCAATGTGCGTCCACCTTCCTTTTGTGATTGGTTATTTCACGTTGACGTCGAAAGTAGGTCGTGGTCCCATTAATGTGACTGGACTGTGTAAATTGGCAAAGTTGCAGTGTAATTAAATCAGGGTAAAAATGACAGCATGAAGCAAGTGTTTCAACTCGTTTTCTAGAGGGGGTTTTGATTATTAAGACTTCTAAAGAAATGGAGATTAGCACTGACAATCAACTCAATAAAATGACCTTTATCCATCTATCCGCTCGCTGCATATTCCGGTGCCCACAGAAATTCGGTGGTTTATGGCAAATGAACTCATCCAGGCGACGAAACTCTGAACCACTTACGACACGGGTAATCGTCTTTCTCCGTCTATCCGCTAGCTGCATAATCCGATGATCACACAAATTCTGCGGTTTTTGGCAAATGAACTCATATAGGCGACGAAGCTCTGAACCACTTACGACACGTATAATCGTCAACGGCACCATCACCCTACATAACGCATATCTTCCTTTAAGTGTGCGAAATATTCTTGCCTTTTCGGAAATTAAAAAGCAGAAAATGTTTGTTTAAAATACTCATTATTTGCTGCCATTTTTAATGCTTAACAAAGTTTAAAAGACACGACGCAATAACACAATTTCCTTCCTAGTAGTCACTTAAATTCCTTGTTTCAAACAACATCAAAACTTTACACGCGTAAAGTAGACAACACTTCAATTTTGTGATGCAATGACATCTAGACCCCAAAATGGGATGACATTTTGTACAGAACCCCAATTATAAGGATATCTGTCGTCTGTTTGGGTGTTATGAGGCTTTTTTTAACAGGTCATATTTGTTCAAGTTGTGTTAAACACAAAGCATGTTTCATCAAGTAATGGACATACACATACAAGGGAAGTATTATTGTCATAAAGAGAAATATTGACGTCATAATCCAGTACGTTACAGGTACAGAATCAACTCGGCTATCAATCACAGATTTCTAGCTCTGTGGATGAAGCCCCCTTTAGGGAATAGTAATACGATTTAAAATACTGTTATTTATCAATACGTCTGCTATGACAATAGAGCATCAGATCATTTGAATTTGGTATTTAATATAGGATGATTTTGAATGCATTAATAATCACACACGGCAAGTATTTATATTAAATCATTCACATCATACTTTGCCTGTGCTACACCGTCATATAGGTAGCTTTCACTACATTCTGCTAACACAACCTTCGTTATCGTCCTAATTTCGAAGTTCAGAAACGAACGACTCTTACCAAACAGCAGAATCCCTCATATTACCGTCGTGTCCCTGACTTCTGATTTATCTACACAGCCCCGAGAAGTTTGATAATCAATGTCTGCTCCTGAATCACAATCCTGACTGCATCTGCAGCCCACTCAACATTTTATATGAATCCTGCAAACATGGATGATGTTCATCCATATTCAAACGGACAGGATCTTAATGATAAATGTTTATCTCATTAGACTATCTGTCGTGTGGAACGCGATTGCGTGTCTATCGGTACAGACCTGGTAAGATAAATGGGATGAAAAGTCCACCGATATAGATGCCGTGATTCCGATACTCTCATGACATAATCGATAGGAATGCTTGAATCGATGCGTTGAAACTCTGCTCATCATTATCAAGTTGAACTCCAATTACATATTGAAACTAAGTTGGTTTCCACATATAGTCACGGAAATCTTCCGATTTATTAACAATTTGAATTACAGTATTTGTATGTGAGTAGCATGTGTCACATGAATTATTATATGAATTTTACTGGTAAAATCAGACATCATATATACATTCAGATGTCCGAATAAAACTGTTTAATACATTTATTATCTGAGGTTTGTTTAGTATAATTTCAATTTAATTTATAAAACTCAACATATCTATATAAATAAGAATGGAGTGTTTGTTTGTACATTCAATATTTTCGACGCATTTCAAGTTTTCTATCCGTTTTGGACCCTTCTGATGCCGAATCCGCCTTTTTCTCGTTTGGTGTCTGTCTGTCTGTCTGTATGTTGTGCCCTATACACGTCCACGCAGTTTAAGATATTTTCATGGAAATTTGCATACAGAGAGTACTTATCTTGATTTAGTGAGTGGAATTGGTTGCGAAAGTCTGTCTGTCCATCTTTCTGTTCTATGCTCGATTTTGTGTTTGTGTGTTTGTGTAGACATCACATGAATTGTATTCCAGATATTTGATTGCATCGTATTTTATTTTATACATTATCTAATAATTTAGTGAATGCAATATTAAACATTTCTTTATTGTTATATTTAGACGAGTTTCATGCTAAAACACCTGAGTAAGTATACTTAAATCAACCATAATTTGGTAGTTTTGGAAAAATTGGAATGTCTATTGAATATTACGATTAATTCGATTGCTTTACCAGTACTGCTGAAAAAGTAATTATTCTTCAAAAAATTATTTTTTTTATGGAATTTCATTTCTGATACGTCATTTATTTCGAGTCTTATTTTTATTCTTTGCGCAATGAAAACGATTTCCGAAAATTTGGGACAGACGATATTTTTCAATGAAACGAGAATGAACACGATCGCGCGAGCAGTGATATTTTTTCTGGTTCTTTCGCTCTGAATTAATTTCACATTTCTAAATTTTGTACACTTTTAGTTGTAAGTTGTGGCAACTGTGCGAGATCAAGAGATAAAATTGAATCACAAATTAATATCTTTGGAACAATTTTTTACGACATCTTTTATTTTGTTTTACTTCGCTGTTTCCTGTTTTAAATATTTATTATTTTAATAAATGTGTTTTCCTTCTCATCACACGCAACAGCACCACAAAGTATTAGACTTGAAAATGTTAGGTAAGTCAGTATAAATTTTCAGTAAATTTTAAGTGTAGTTATGCCGTTATTTAAAGAATAATGCCGTTATTTAAAGAATAATGCCGTTATTTAAATAATAATGCCGTTATTTAAATAATAAAGCCGTTATTTAAATAATAATGCCGTTATTTAAAGAATAATGCCGTTATTTAAAGAATAATGCCGTTATTTAAAGAATAATGCCGTTATTTAAAGACTAATGCCGTTATTTAAAGAATAATGCCGTTATTGAAAGAATAATGCCGTTATTGAAAGAATAATGCCATTATTTAAAGAATAATGCCGTTATTTAAAGAATAATGCCGTTATTTAAAGACTAATGCCGTTATTTAAAGAATAATGCCGTTATTTAAAGAATAATGCCGTTATTTAAAGAATAATGTCGTTATTGAAATAATAATAATGTTTAAAAATCCAAACTAGAACTTTTTCCAACATTAAAAAATTCGTTGTAGTAATGACAGGAGAAGATTGCAAAATTTCACAATGTCGCATACCGGAGGCAAGAGTGCCACAGGTAAAAAAATATTGTTTTGTTGACTATGAGTGCGAGAGCACTCGCCGTAAATCGTAATTTTAATTAATTGAGTTGCACATGAAAACAACTTAAGAAAGGGAATTCCAAATCTTCCTATAAATCGTCTTTTATAGTAGTAACCTTAGTATCACCTTTCGTCTTTTTGAGCTTTGTCATACAGCAATTGTGCGATGTATGTGAAATGTATTACATGAATGGATATGCATGTGTAGGATTTGTGTCCAAAGTAAGTTGTAGAAAATATAATGATGGCGAAAGGTGTTAAAATAAATTTTTTTTCTACAAAAAACGTAAGTCATTATATATTTTGATTATCTCTTCAATCTAGAGTAAACGAATTCAAACCGAGTAAGGTCGGGTATTTTGCTAGTATATGATATAAATGCTGATCTGGGTAATTTGCTAGTTTTCAACTCGTATGCTTCTTTTAGAATATTGGGTAGATATATTTGTCTCAGAGAGAGATTTTCCTCATATTCACTGAAATATTTCAATTCACTAACAACTTGAATTACAGTACTTGTATGTTAGATACATGTATCACATGAAAGAATTTAAAATCAGTCATCATGTACTATGTACTTAGATGTCAGAATAGAACCACATTTCATACATTTATTATCTGTGGTATGTTTAATATAATTCGCGGAAATAGACATCTAAACACTATTATTGCTAATCTGGGAAATTTGCTAGTTTACAGCGAACTTGTATCCTTTAGAATATTAGATAGATACATGTGTTTCTGCGATCCATCACAACCTTGAAACGATAGGAGCACTTAAGGAATTCACGTACACCCAATTTCGTAGAAAATAGACTAAGAATTTTCAGGGAAATTTAAAATCTGAATGCCTTTATAGATTTAATACATTTTTAGAATTTCCATGTCGTTTTCTTGTTTATTTTCATCCTTCATGAGACGTTTCTGATGTAATCAAAGGAGAAAATTGACGCATTCAAAATTTTTAAAGCTTTTTACACCGCTGATGGCTGTTTTTGCGACGCACATATCAATAACAAAATTGACCTTAACGTGAAGAGCAAGATATCACGGGAGAAGACAACTGACCAGATATTGATGTCGACATCATAAAAAAACTCAGCAATACCGTGATGATGAGTTATCTTCATTAGCAAAATTGACCTGATCTCAATAGACGAGATACAGGTAAGAAAACTGACCATATCTTGATAATTTCACAATAAATAAAACGGCAGCATCTTGGCGACAAAATATCTCGCCATTAGTAAAATTGATCAGATATTGATGGACTACTTGTAGGTTTAAGCAATCTCTCCTTGATTTCATTTTTACCCATTAGTATTCATACCTTATCGATGCATTGTGTTTCGAGAACGAATCCTCGACAGTCTGTGATATAATCGTTATGTTCACAAGATTAGATGGGACAGAAGAAATAGGATGAATATGTAACTATAATTATTTCTTGTGATGGTTTACTAATTTTTTATACATTCAATATTCATTTCTCTATCAAATCTCAGAGCGTTAGGCGTATGAGAATTTCTACATATTTTTCAGCAATAAAATAAATTAGTATTTTTCTATGTGTATTTTATAGGGTAGTATTAACAGGTGTTTCAATTGCCAAGTCGTGATTCTCAAAATGGGCTAATTTATAAAACATTAGCTGCTGTAAACGTAGGCGGCAGGTATAACATTTAAATGCTTTTCTGGGAACAATTTTTTTAGCAATTATTGGGCATATCTATAAACTTACTGGATTGGTCAACTTGAAATATTTACAGCATGTCAAGAATGTCGTTTATTTTGGAAATTGACGAGATAGTTGTCATACCCTCAAATACATTAGTAGCATGTTTCAACTATAAATGCTAACAAACGCTTTGCAAACTAACACGCCAGAACTCGCGCCAGCGCGTGATGTGTCGGCAATGCTAAGGAACCTATCATGCGCCAGCGCGTGGTGTGGAGTGATGTCTCAGTAAACAGTCATGCGACCGCGTGGGAAGAGCTGCCCGTCAACATTTATTCATCTCTTCAATCGGCATTATATGTTGTGTCTGCTGGTATTGCCTTTTAGTAAAGGTTAGAAGCTAGTTGCAAAGGGGTGTGGTTTCGAATTACAGCCGTATTAGTTGTTAAAAAAAGTTGTATTATGAGTTGTAGAGACGATGGTTCTGCAGTGCCTTCCCAACCTCGAAAAATAAAAATGCAATTTTATAAGCAACTAACATATGATGACATTGCAAATTTGTTGGCATTGCTGTCCCCAATTTATTTTGGTACTGGTATATTGGGGAAAACCCATTTCTAAGGTGGGGCTGTGACTATCAATACATACCCGCGTGATCGTCAGCGAAAGTGTTTATATAACTTGTAGGTAAGAAACCATGCCAGCAATCAACTGTAGAACTTTGTGAGGCGTCATGGTCGAGGAGGCTTAACAGACATGATTCTTCGGGAATAAATTTGTGAATACATAAAATCTTAACAAAAGGACATCCAAAGCTTGGTATTATTCGATTGCAGAATTTTATCCTCTAGAGCAATATATTTAAGGAAACAAAATCCCTTCAAACTATCCAATTGGTTTCAACTGGTTACCACTTCCAGAATTGTCTTTTCAATTTTAGTATTGAAAATATATTTTCTCTTCAAGATACTGTAGTTTTATTGATAATGACGTAATAAAGATCTGGTGAGGTTGTATTCTAATCACAAGATATCTTGTTCATTCAGATATGGTTAGTTTGGACAATTATTTTTTCATCACATCAAGTATAAAAGGGTTAGATAATGCAAAATAATTTTGCAATATAGTACATATGATTGTACAAATTATAATTTCACTAAATACATTACCGCAGTTTTATTTATTGCTAGCTGAATAAGCAGGTGTTGCTTGGGTTTAATATATGATCGCGACATTTCCGTGTGTAAACTCAAATATATAAACCCTTTAGATTGCGTTTCATAGCGCGACAGGTAAAATATGACCGCGGTATTTCCTTGTGTTAACAGAAATACACAAACCCTGTAGAACTTGTTTCCTTGCTCATGTCTAATTATTGCAGGAAAACGAACTTTAGATTACAAAATTGGGGCATCAAGGCACTTTTAGGACTACCTATGTGCCAATTTTGAAGGCTACAGTTTGATGTGAAGACAGGAAAGAAATAACCTATGTTTTTCGTAGTGTTCTAAAGTATAAGTGTACCAAATTTGGTGTGGATTGGTCAAATGGTGTATATTTGAATATACACTCACCTATTCTTGTGTGTATATATATATATATATATATATATATATAAATTACACGTTGTTTGTCCGCTATGGACTCCTAAACTACTTAACCGATTTCAATCAAATTTGCGCACCGTGTGCAGTTTGATCTAACTTAAAAGATAGGATAGCCTTCATCTCAATTTATAGCCGCGATATTATTTTATTGCAAATTATTGCGGTATCTGTTGACTGGATTGAGTAAGTATTCTAACAGATGGCGCTGTGTTGAAAGTACCAACGTTTCACATAAGCTACAATTTAATGGCATAACCACCACGTGTTACTGAGTCTAAAGTATAAGTTAAATTTATTTCGTAGTAATCGCAATACAGTGATTAGCATAGCCGGTCACGTGTTATTTAGACTGAATTATAAACTGAATTCATATTATAGTAAAAGTAATACACGCCTTTTAAATCAATCGACAATGTTGTTGATGAAAATGATAGTGTAAATTTTCCTATTGAATTTTTAAATTCACTAGATATACCTGGAATGCCACCACATAATCTTCGATTAAAGATTGGTTCACTTATTATTCTCCTGCGTAATTTGAATCCACCTCGATTATGCAATGGTACGCGTTTGGTCATCAAAAAGATCACCGGAAATATTCTTGAAGCTACCATTTTAACTGGAAAGTTTAAAGGAGAAGTGGTCCTGTTGCCACGTATTCCGATGATACCATCAGAATCTACGATACCCTTCAAAAGGTTACAGTTTCCAATTCGTTTAGCTTTTGTCATGTCTATAAACAAGTATCAAGGCCAAACATTGGCCATTTGTGGTTTAGATTTGGAAAATCCATGTTTTTCTCATGGGCAACTATATGTTGCATGTTCACGTGTAGGAAAACCGTCAAATCTATTTGTGTTAGCTAAAGACAGGTTAACCAAAAATATTGTGCACCGATAAGTGTTAAATGAAATTAAAAGTATTTATAATTAAAAATAATAAACATTATTGTTAAAAATTTTAAACTATCTGCCCAACCTACCTCATTAATAAGTTTAAGTATTACGTGTTATTTACTAACAACTTTGTAATGTACTCATTTGTTACATACTTGAATACAAAAAATAAAAAAAATTTAATTTATTTCTTTTGTATTGATTTATTGATGTACGAATGAAGATTTACTATTTAATAATATTATCCTGTGAAACTTTGAAAATATGCGAAAATGTCAAAAAAATGCGTGTTATTCAGTGTGGCACAATGGAAAAGTAAAGGACACAGATGAGAAAACGCAAGAAATTTTTTGCTAAACAAAAACATGGCGACTGTGTTCAAAAATATCACTATCGGATCATTAACTTTCTTTATTTGAGTTTAAATTCATCGTTTCTTTACTAAGAAAAACTGTATACCACCGGATAACACGTTTTTCAATTTCAGGACGATCCTTTTTTGAAGGCATGGAGTAGTTCAAATTTCAATCGCAGGAATATATCCGCCAATTTTACAGATACCTCTATGAAACTCTTTTCTGTGCTTTGATTATGGTATTGTGTACATCTTTCTAATTAAACTTTTGGTCTATCTCGTTTAGTTTTCGAGTTATGATTTTTCCTTCCTTATTTCACCGCTAGGGGTGCTAAAAGCTGTCTCAAGAAATCCAGCATGGTTATTTTACTATATGTACACATTCCTTCTTGGTTCTCATTACATCTCTCATAGATGTGCACGATCTTCATGGGCTAAGGTGCTCTAGTGATTATTTTTCCATAAGATTTACTGACTTTAGTAAGCAAGGGTGTCATGCACCCGGGCACCCCAATGACTTCCTATGCTTTCATTCCTATAATACATTCCAATTAATATTTTTCCCCTTTCACGACATTTTTACATGAAATTGTATATCTGTTGTTTGGTACCACTTGGCCAAATATGTTCATTGTGCCATGATAACGCAAAGAAACGAGACAACCAACCATAGACTATCCACGGTATATAATATTCTTATGAGAAAGTTTAAATGCAAGATAAATGTACCTTCAACATATTTAAGCCACTTCTACGTTGGCAAAAACAAACACCCTAAAAGCTTATTCTTTGTATTTGCTCTCTGCTTTGAATAAATGCAAACTGAAATTCCAGAAAAATCCAACCAATTTAAATATTTTCCCAGAATCCCAAGCATACGTGTCACGTGCTAAGGGAAAACACTTTTGTCTTTTCACATGCTCCGTGTCTAATATACTATTCCCAAATATTTCTTAAACCCAACGACGAAGAAACACAATGCATATATATGCATATAAAAATAACCGAATTGTCGGCCTGAATTATTCACGCATTCCCAGCTCCTCCGAATAAAATTCCCGAGCACTTCACTCCTCGAAAACACGCCGATACCAGTATTTATTTTGAGTACTCGTAATCGTATTCGCTGGTCCTTATTTACTCGTACAAGATGCATCAGGAAAGGCTCCTACCTGTCAAAAACAGGTGTACCTTCCCACACACGATGATGACATCCGGTTTTCCGGAATTTCTATGTCTCCGGGGAAGGGCAACTCGTAATAGAAATACCTCTCCGGAGAAATTGATGTAACGATATCCGTTATATCATAGCGCTGGGCGAAGGCTGGGTTCGTGTCAAGCAATTTTGCACGCTCCAATTTATTTGGATTCGCTTAACGATTGGTTGTGCTTCCAGCGGAGGGTCGTTCAATTATGTATTGACGTACAGGGGTGCAGATTGTTGTAGTAAAATGTATTTGAGGATTGTAATTATTTCATTTCTATTTATTATCTGACATAGGAGTGATGATGGTTTAGTCAAAGGTTACGAACCGAATGGTTGTGAGTTTGAAAATCAATCCTACCGAGACTGGTGCATGTTAAATTATATCAGATGTCCTTGTGTTTGTAGGAAGGTATTTAAAATAACGTCGTACTGGAGCAACATAACTGGCTATTGACGACGGTCCGGGATGAATCCCAAAAGAGAAAGATCCGATGATAGCATCAAGTAATTTGGAACCACGGTCAGATGACGAGGCAACACCTGAGCTGACGACCCACTCTACACTTTCTGGCTTTCCGTAATTGAATGATAAAACAATTAAACATCTCAGATTCATAAGACTCCAGAATAGTTTACTACTCCATACACCTTTCAACACGTACAATGACAAAATTGCCATACATTTTTGGTAAGGAAACATTATATTGGCCAAGACTGGTTAGAAAACATTGAGGGAAAAGTACAGGATATATGCGTGTGAAGGGAGTTTCAGAAGGCTTAGGGTAATCGAACCTAGGACGGTAGGGTAGGTGTTCCAAATATCACCTACCCTAACTATTTCTCTGTATCTCAGACTCTTTGAATAGAAAATCAAGCTGGAAACTAAATGAATATCACAAGGAACTATACTCATTTGGTTTCCAGAGATCATATACCTTCTTTACTTATGTCAATTTAAGTTAACTAGTAAAATTTCAATGAGTTTCCCAAGGGAATTTCCAATTGTGTATTCCTAATATTGTCTACCCTTACATATTAGGAGCTACTATTAAAAACGAGTTGCTAGTACAGCATTCATACCTACCTTCAGTACTTAATGAACTTTCAAGTCATATAAACGAATTATGATTTGGAAACACTTTCCTGAATATTCTCTGAATTGATTTGATACAAAAATACGTTGATCACAGCCTCAAATACTTCAGATGCAATATTGTTGTTGTTATAACTGATCAGAAACATGCCGGTGGCGCAACGTGTGGCGAAATCCTAAACCGTCAAGGTAACTACATAAACACATAGATGGCACGCATAGTAGCTTGCAAACTCGAGTAGGCGATATTAAGCACAGGAAGGATACTTGGAACACCTACCACAGCTAATAGCTACACCATACCTACAGCTATTTCAATATTTGAAACCATACATTTCTTGCACAATGCATAGAGTTGAAAAATATATAATATACAATTTTACAATTAACAAAACTGGTCAAATTTTGATGGATGATATATTTGTCATCAGGAAAAAGCTGACCAGATCTGGTTCGCATCATCATAAAAAACATCGGAAATATTTAGATACCGCTCTTTTGCAAAATCGTTCGGATCCTGATGGAAGATATATCTGTTCGAAATCACTCTTTTAGGGATAAACATTCCTACATAATCCAAAAAAAACTATAACTTTTGCAATATTGATGTATTGTATGCGTTTATAATGCCTGGTAAGCTGTTTTCAAAAATGTTTTTTTGCGCGTTTTTAAAGATTTTTTATAAATTGGACATTAGATCATGCAAGGGTCTCAGAACCCTCTCCCAAAGAATACAATCTTTTAGGGCAAAAGTTTGGTTTGGAGTGTAATTTTGTTTCAATGCCGAAGTTTATTTGCACTCATTGAAGTCCCACTGATATACTGAACAAAAAAAAATCACGAATTTCCTGCCCTTATATTTTATTTATCACACCCTCTGATAATGTCAAAGGCATTTATTTCCCCCAATGGTGGTTATCAAGCAGTAGTGTTCCGTATGATACAAGATGCATTCAACAAGAAAATAAATGTAGTGGCAAAATTCGATTCCGCAATTTCTGAAAACGCGATGGGTTTGATATATTACCGTATATTGTTTCTGTTCTGAGTGGTTAAATATTTCTTCCACGTAGATGAATTAATTTATCGTCATAGGAATAGTGTACACGAGATATCTCGTAATTAGAAAAACTGACGAAATATTGATGGGAAAGATATCTCGTCATTAGCAAAACTGACGAGATATTGATGGAAAATATATCTCGTCATTTTACGAAAATTGACAATAGCTTGATCTCTTTCTCATCAAAAATAATACACCAAAGTATATCGTTAAACCCTCATAAAACCTCGTCATCCTAAAGGTCCTCGGTTCAAAATTACGAGCTGTTATCCTAGGATCTATCCTTTCAAAAGTGTTTTCCAAAGCGTCGCCAATAGTTCTGTTGTTCCAGTTCGACTTTAATTAATTATCAACCTATATACCAGTTTGGAACTGGTTTTTCACCAGTTTAGCCCCTATAGGGTGCTTTTCGATACGAAGATAAGCGGTCAGTAGATGTATGATACCTTGGAGAGTAAAGCTGACACATATGCCATTGTAACAGTCATTATTCTTGATATTGATTCTATATGTATGGATTCTTTGATGTTTAGTACAACTTCTCGAGTAACGAATTGTGATCAAGCGATTGATCTGTTAGATCCCACGCTGTTTTTCCTGTGAACAAGTTGATTGTTTTCGATTAACGAACTTAATAGAGGACACATCAAAGAAAAGGTATTGAACGGAGTGAATGGCTAATGACTGTATGGAACTTAAGAATATCGAAAATCTTTGCGATGTATTCAGTACAACTTTCTCAGCCATTTAAATCTATTCACTTCAAGTGCGGCAAACTTCTGTTATGTGGTACTACCAAACATTGCTCTTAGCATATGTAAATAATTTAATCGGCATCAATACCAAGCCTATATGGCCAAACAGCACTATTTATTTTATTATCCTTCCAGCGGTCTCGCCCTCCACAGCAACGTGACAGGTCGCGGATATTTCTTAGATACACTAATATTTTAAAATTTTAAAATAAATGTAAAGGTGGGTAAATTTTAAACGTAAAGGATGTATTTATTGAAACTAATTATGCTTTAAATAATGTCAATAAAATATAATATTTCAACTAGTTACTAGTTACCACCGTCCCAGCCTAAGCCATTCGGAGTATCGACTTGTAATTTTGAACCACGGTCAGAAGACAAGAATAAAATATAATAAAAGAATAAACATTGAATTCAACTTTAGATGGAAAAAGGAATAGACTAGTCTTCATAATCATTGAATCGCAGCATTATATTCTGAGCAAATGTGCTTGGAGTGCTCCAGACACATAAATTCCTTGCAAATTTCACAGTTAAATCTTGTGATTCTACTGCACTTGTCATTTTGGCAGATTGTAGTAAGATTAACTTAATAAAGACTTCTGGTAACTAAGAAAACAAACCAGATATAATAAAAACTTACCTTAAAGGTCGCGCGTATATGTTAAATACAAATGACGGATCTGCAGAGACCTACTAACACCTCAAAATTCAAATTATGACTGAAAGTAATTCCGAGCGAGCGGGAGGAATAGCCAAGGGAGTATTCGGTAGGGGCATCTGGTCTAAAAATATATAACTAAAATAAATTCAAGTGTATTTCCTGCTAGTCCACACTGGAGGCTTCCATGGTGGTTCCAAGTTATTTTGAGGATCTTCAATTTCTTCCCTTTTATTTCCTCTACATTAATTGAACTATTTAATTTAATTTGAATATTCTATACATGTTTACTATTCCTTTCATTTTAAATCTACTAGGTTGCATCACGCCAAGATCTGCAAGGTCTTTTTCTAGAATATATTGTAGCATGTTGTTATTGGTTTAATCCGTTCCGCTGTACCTGTAAGATATTTTGGTTTTGTCTACTGTTTTCTTTGTCGCAGATTTCTGCGCCATAGCAAATTAATTTCTCTATATCCCTCAACTATATATCTATTCTTTTGACTAATGGATCTAGTACCCAGGCCGCTCTAGAAACTCGATTTAATCTGCCCTGTAATTTGTCGCTTTTTCTAGGAGATAATTTAGATGGGGAACGAAACTCAGTTTTTTGCCAATAATAATACCAAGGTACTTTATTTCTTTCCTATATTTTAAATTGTAATCTTCTATTTTTAGTCTGAGTATGTGTGTGTATTTCTTGTTGGCTATAACAGTAAAAATACAACTCGAACCAGCTGAAAAATTAATTTAAAGTAAATCGAGAGTATAATTCTTTTCGAAGTTGCGAATTTCTCAAATGTGTGTGATTTTATCTCACCCATCAAAATATCTGATGTTTACGTACAAACACTAACTCAAACTTGTCCCTTTGTCAGTTATTTTTGTCCTGGGATAAAATGACACAACTAAAGTTATGAAAACAAATATTAACTTTCATTTAATCTTTGATAGATATAATACTAACCCATCCCCACTTACTTTCCTTCTAAACATCGCTAGTCCCATTAACTTACTTTCCATCACATCCAGAAAACATCCAAGAACTCTCCAATTCCAAGTATCCTTTTCAACTGCCACACACATCTTGGGATACTTATTCTCCAAGACATCCCAAGTTCTGAGACTGCAACCGGAAACCGGACCAAAAATTAAATTAAAACTCGGGTGCACAAATTAAAACGAACCGATGAAGAACAGACGGCGATAGAATTATCAATAATTTATTTTGCCGAGCGACATTTTCAAAAGACGACCCAACTGCGAAACCAGCTCGAAACCCAATCGTCTAGCGCTTAAAGTAATTGCTACCGGAGACTTTCCGCGAACCGAGTTCTAATTATTGTTTAGCTTGCATTTCAAAACCGTCCCGCTTACCCAGAAAGGGGGCAGTGCATTAAGTTAATTGGGACAGTCGGAGAACGGGATTCCAGATATGCAAGCATGTTAGTCGCATAATAGCTTGTTTAGGGGCACGGGCATATTTCACTGGGGATTGTTTGGCGGGTGATGGCAGGGCAGATCAAGTTGCCTTACGTGACTGGGGGCTCTTATGGATTCATTATGAATCTCTGAATTATTTTGTGATAGTTTCATGCGGAAATATTTAACAGCCCCTCAGGCACCTGGCTACTGTGATATAGTTACCATTGCTGTATACATAATTTCATCGGGAAGGAAAAAGGTTGGTTGCATTATTTAGCTGTGGGTGGTGATGTGCATTGTAATATTTTGGAAGGGTGTGTAATTTTTTGTCAAGATATATTATAGTCTGGGATATGATCTGGATATCTGAACGAAACTGATGTGGTAAAACGATATATATATCGCTGTTCTTCTATCGAAACCTATCTAATTTCTTTGGGTGCTGCTACAGTGTGAAGTAAATTCAACTAAATACCAATTTATTCAATTTGTGAGGTTTAAGCCCTCCGGGTAATTATATCAACGATACCTTGCTTATAATTAGCAAACTGACAAGATTTTTTTAGACGAGATATATCGTCATTAGAAGAAAACTGACCTGATCTTGATATTTTCAAGGTCAAACAGTTGATAACATCATGATGACCCGATATCGCATCCTTTATCAAATATCTTGGATCTTAATGGAAGAGATATCTCGTCGAAACCACTGAAGGGATAACATTATTTCTTACAAAATCTATTTTAACTAAACATGTTTCAAACATTTTTAAGTCTACATGAGTTATAAGGTTCCTTATTTGAGTTTTAAACTTATATCTCATAACTGGTCTATTATTTAATATCTAGATTTATTTTCTCCCGAAAAGTTTTAATTTCAAAACTTGCGAAGTTTTGGAAGAAAACCGACTATTTAAGGGGATGCTGGATGTTCAAAATCTCTAGAATTAATGAAAATGATCGATTATCAGTTAACTAAAGAAGTAAATCATTCTTCGTATAGGTAACAATATATTTACGAATCTGATTATGTACTAAAGAACATTTTTAAATGAGTACCAAACTATACGAGTTTAATTATATTACGAAGTCTTACTTACAAAATATATTCCCAGAAAAAATATTAATGTAATTATCACTTTGGCTCTATTCAATAAGCTCTGGGTCCAATTTCCGGTCTTGACGTGGATGTTCGTAATGTTTTAAAATTCATTTTAAGCCGAAAATACCGGTCTAATTAATCTATGACTATAAGGGAGTAGCCAAACCAAAGTAATCACTGTAACTCAAAAGCTTTATTGGTATTAGAAAAGTTAGTACACACAGTCTCTATTACAACTAGTGTACTCGAATATAGTAATAATAAGAGCGACGTTATTAATCACTCTATGGGATGAATAGATCAAAGTGTAAGGGAACGAAAATTAAGCATATTTAGATGAGAGTGGTGACAAGGAATATCGTTACAACTGCACCTAGTCTATGAGTAGGACACATTGATTTATTTAATAAACACATCTGTGTTTGTGATGAATACGGGTAATGCGTATGATGTAATTGAAAATTATCAGCTTCAAGTGGTATCATTGAATAGTTTTGGTCTTGATATACAATGCTCAAATATTGGGTTTTACATTGTATCAGTTACATGTACAATCGAGGAATATTGAAACAATGTAACGTAGTATACTATGGACCGTGGATGGAAGGGGCGATTATTATACTAACAAGTGTTCATTAAAAGGAGAAAATAAGCATTTATTTAGGTTGATAAAATCAAAAGTGGCACGATTGTAGTGCAGAGAGACAGTTTTCGGACAGAGATGTACAGTAAGAAAGCTATTAGCACAACTGGTAGTTGTAGAGACAAGGTATATCATCTTTAGTGACCGGATCTTAATGACATCTTAATAATAGATCGGCTATACCTTGATAACAAGATATCACTTCAGAATAAAAATTGTTCACATCTTGAGGTACAAGATATTTGTGCATAATCAAATATAGTTACATCTTGATGAATGATACATTTTGTCGTTACCAAACTGGGTCAGATATTGATGCACGAGATTTCTCACTAAACCCACTTGGCGGGTTAACAGATCTAATGTTGCTAAAACATACATAAAAAATATTGTTTTATATACTTAGGTAATTGTGCTCAGTGAATGGGCTAGAAAACATCGCAACATCATTTCGGTTTTATTTCCGAATGGGAATATTTTTCTTATTCCGACACTGCATTATACCAGAAGGCCCAGGTGCAGAATTACATCCAGTGTTCTGCAACACAACTCCAAACAATTGAAATTGTTCTGCAGGCATTTTAAGTGAATTTTGAAAACTACGGTACAATAAAAAACAGACGTAAAACACAATTATCGGCTAAATATGTATTACACTTATCTATATAAATAAGAATGGAGTGTTTGTTTGTACATTCAATATTTTCGACCCATTTCAAGTTTTCTATCCGTTTTGGACCTTTCTGATGCCGAATTCGCCATTTTCTCGTTTGGTGTCTGTCTGTCTGTCTGTCTGTCTGTCTGTCTGTATGTTGTGCCCTATACACGTCCACACGGTTTAAGATATTTTCATGAAAATTTGCATGCAGTGAGTACTTATCTTCATTTAGAGAGTGGCATTGGTTGCGAAAGTCTGTCTGTCCGTCTTTCTGTTCTATGCTCGATTTTGTGTTTGTGTGTTTGTGTAGACATCACATGAATTGTATTCCAGATATTTGATTGCAGTGTATTTTATTATATACATTATCTATTAGTTTAGTGAATGCAATATTAAACATTTCTTAATTGTTATATTTAGGTGAGTTTCATGCTAAAACACCTGAGTAAGTTTACTTAAATCAACCATAATTTGGTAGTTTTGGAAAAATTGGAATGTCTATTGAATATGACGATTACTTCGATTGCTTTACCAGTACTGCTAAAAAAGTAATTATTCTTCAATTTTTTTTTTTTTTTTTTTTTTTTTATGGAATTTCAACTCTGATACTTCATTTATTTCGAGTCTTATTTTTATTCTTTGCGCAATGAAAACGATTTCCGAATATTTGGGACAGACGATATTTTTCAACGAAACGAGAATGAACAAGATCGCGCGAGCAGTTATATTTTCTGGTTCTTTCGCTCTGAATTAATTTCACATTTCTAAATTTTGTACACTTTTAGTTGTAAGTTGTGGCAACTGTGCGAGATCAAGAGATAAAATTGAATCACAAATTAATATCTTTAGAACAATTTTTTGCGACATCTTTTATTTTGTTTTATTTTGCTGTTTCCTGTTTTAAATACTTATTATTTTAATAAATGTGTTTTCCTTCTCATCACACGCAACAGCACCACAAAGTATTAGACTTAAAAATGTTGGGTAAGTTAGTATAAATTTTCAGTAATTTTTAAGTGTAGTTATGCCATTATTGAAAGAATAATGCCGTTATTTAAAGAATAATGCCGTTATTTAAAGAATAATGCCGTTATTTAAAGAATAATGCCGTTATTTAAAGAATAATGCCGTTATTGAAATAATAATGCCGTTATTGAAAGAACAATGCCGTTATTGAAAGAATAATTGGCGTTATTGAAAGAATAATAATGTCTAAAAATCCCGAACTAGAACTTTTCAAACATTAAAAAATTCGTTGTCATAATGACGGGAGAAAATTGCAAAATTTCACAATGTCGCATACCGGAGGCAAGAGTGCCACAAGTAAAAAAATATTGTTTTGTTGACTATGAGTGCAAGAGCACACCCCGTAAATCGTAATTTTAATTAATTGAGTTAAACATGAAAAGAACTTAAGAAAGGGAATTCCAAATCTTCCTATAAATCGTCTTTTATAGTAGTAACCTTAATATCACCTTTCGTCATTTTGTAGCTTTGTCATACAGCAATTGTGCGATGTATGTGAAATGTATTACATGAATGGATATGCATGTGTAGGATTTGTGTCCAAAGTAAGTTGTAGAAAACATAAAGATGGCGAAAGGTGTTAAAATAAATTTTTATTCTACAAAAAACGTAAGTCATTATATATTTTGATTATCTCTTCAATCTAGAGTAAACCAATTCAAACCGAGTAAGGTCGGGTATTTTGCTAGTCTATATAAATAAGAATGGAGTGTTTGTTTGTACATTCAATATTTTCGACGCATTTCAAGTTTTCTATCCGTTTTGGACCCTTCTGATGCCGAATCCGCCTTTTTCTCGTTTGGTGTCTGTCTGTCTGTCTGTCCGTCTGTCTGTCTGTCTGTCTGTCTGTATGTTGTGCCCTATACACGTCCACGCGGTTTAAGATATTTTCATGGAAATTTGCATACAGTGAGTACTTATCTTGATTTAGTGAGTGGAATTGGTTGCGAAAGTCTGTCTGTCCGTCTTTCTGTTCTATGCTCGATTTTGTGTTTGTGTGTTTGTGTATGCATCACATGAATTGTATTCCAGATATTTGATTGCATTGTATTTTATTTTATACATTATCTATTAATGTAGTGAATGCATTATTAAACATTTCTTTATTGTTATATTTAAACGAGTTTCATGCTAAAACACCTGAGTAAGTATACTTAAATCAACCATAATTTGGTAGTATTGGAAAAATTGGAATGTCTATTGAATATTACGATTAATTCGATTGCTTTACCAGTACTGCTGAAAAAGTAATTATTCTTCAAAAAAAATTATTATTTTTTTTATGGAATTTCATTTCTGATACGTCATTTATTTCGAGTCTTATTTTTATTCTTTACGCAATGAAAACGATTTCCGAATACTTGGGACAGACGATATTTTTCAATGAAACGAGAATGAACACGATCGCGCGAGTAGAGATATTTTTTCTGGTTCTTTCGCTCTGAATTAATTTCACATTTCTAAATTTTTTACACTTTTAGTTGTAAGTTGTGGCAACTGAGCGAGATCAAGAGATAAAATTGAATCACAAATTAATATCTTTACAACAATTTTTTACGACATCTTTTATTTTGTTTTACTTCGCTGTTTCCTGTTTTAAAGAATAATGCCGTTATTTAAAGAATAATGCCGTTATTTAAAGAATAATGCCGTTATTTAAAGAATAATGCCGTTATTTAAAGAATAATGTCGTTATTGAAATAATAATAATGTTTAAAAATCCAAACTAGAACTTTTTCCAACATTAAAAAATTCGTTGTAGTAATGACAGGAGAAGATTGCAAAATTTCACATTGTCGCATACCGGAGGCAAGAGTGCCACAAGTAAACAAATATTGTTTTGTTGACTATGAGTGCGAGAGCACTCGCCGTAAATCGTAATTTTAATTAATTGAGTTGCACATGAAAACAACTTAAGAAAGGGAATTCCAAATCTTCCTATAAATCGTCTTTTATAGTAGTAACCTTAGTATCACCTTTCGTCTTTTTGTAGCTTTGTCATACGGCAATTGTGCGATGTATGTGAAATGTATTACATGAATGGATATGCTTGTGTAGGATTTGTGTCCAAAGTAAGTTGTAGAAAATATAAAGATGGCGAAATGTCTTTAAATAAAATTTTATTCTACAAAAAACGTAAGTAATATATATATTTTGATTATCTCTTCAATCTAGAGTAAACCAATTCAAACCGAGTAAGGTCGGGTATGTTGCTAGTTTATAATAAAACACATCAAAATTAATTAACTTACTTTATTTAAAACCAAGGCGGCAACCTTTCAGAATGTGAAATTTTGTCGATAACCTTTGAAGTTAAATATTTTGTCATTAACATAGATGTGTTATTTATGAAGTGTTTGGTTGGTAATTTGAGCGGTTTATGGAGATTGTTCCGTTGCTAGAAAAATAGGGTAGCAAAGAGTACGCTTTGAATTGCAGAACATCGAAACTTATAATTGAAAAATAATCGGCCAAAACTTAGATAAAATTAAGAAAAAGAGATTCTGCTAAAAGTTTGTTCTGCGATGTACGTCGCAGTTTTAAGCATTTTCTGCTCCATGGCCGGAGAGTAAAATTATATTTTGAAAGTAAATTTTGACTACCATAGTTCTAGAAAATGTCTCGAACCTGTGTTTAACTGATATAATTACCCGGAAATATTTTGGTGCAATTATTATGACTTCGATAAAATTGAAAACATTTACTGCTATTTGTTTTTTAGTAGACAAATGCAAGTATCATTTCAGTTTTTTCTGAATAGGTACTCATTATATCGTTGGTCATCGTCAAATTAAAAACAAATATTTTTAGATGTAATTATTTGAGAATTAAAATAGTTTTACCACACTGGCTACTGAAATAATTTTAGAGTAACTTTACTCCAATACGTTGATATGCAGTAGTAAAGGCCAAACGTTAACAAACTTTCTTATTAATGAAAAATGAAATACATACTGAGTTACGATGGTTTTAGACCACGAACAAAATAATTAATTTTGTTGAGAATTTTTAGTCTTGTTTTCAGATCAAACCTCTTAAAATGACCATTCTGTCTATCTGTTCTTGTTATGGGGGGGGGGGGAGAGAAGGCATGCATCCATTGAAACTAATAAAAATATCAATAGCGTCGTCATACATAATTTGTAAGGAATAAATCTATTAAATAAGAAAATTTCTTGTAGGGTTGAATCCCTATCTATTGGAATGTGCATAACTGTTGTTAACACTACGGTAGACCATAATATTACGTGTTATAAATTTCCATCAACATCATTGCTCTCTTAACAGACAAATCTCAAACTATTTTCATGATGCTTTTCTTTAAAAAACTTGTTTATTGGTGATATAGTTCTATATGTTCTTAAACTAAAAAAATTTCGATTTTAATTATAACAAGATTCGCGGTAATGCGGAAGCAGACTAATCGATTTGGAAAACACAAAATTCTGTATAAATTTATAAATTACATATGCGATATGCGCTGAACCAATAATTTTCACTAATACAATTAGAAACGCATTCGATTAAAAAAAATAAATACATTTTTTTCGAAAACCTCGAAGGTATTTTAAGAAGTTTAAAATCCATGCGAATATAATAGATTTAGATGAAAATAAGACAAGTATCTTAGTTGAGAAATACAGAGTTCTTTTACATGAAAGTTTACAGTTGAATTATTTGTTATATTTTCAGAAATTTAATTTTTATTGTTAAAAAAATTATCAGCTCAAATTTCTCTTCCATGAATGAAAACTTTAAAGATTATTGAATATATCTCATCATGTCGCCAACTTTCAGGTTAAGAAGTGATTTTCCGTATGCTGCTTTCGTATCCCGATCCGCATTACAGTCATTTACGAATTGAGGAATATTCAGAACCTAAACGGATTACTGCTGTTAGGAGCCCTGACAGTGTTCCCAACAACTGTAATGGGGAGCCAATATATCCAAAGGGTTAATATATGGTGACGTTCACCAGCTACACATACCTCGTAATCTCAAACAGCCATTGTAGGAGGTAATTCGGTTGTACAGTTTCATCGGTCTCTTATTAGGTACATTCGTGGGATGTTTCGTGATGCAATTAAAAACCATGCTACTATAAAACTGTCATGTTAGTGGAGGGAATTAATGCAGTTCCAGGAATCCATTATTACATCATGAAAACGGTTTTATCGTATGGATGATTTTCAAATTTGGGGGCAGCGTAGGGAATTCCAAAATGTTTATTTAGAATTGAAGTGGGAAAGGTCACTTGCATCAAACAATTATTCTAATATGAACTGGTAGAAATTATTTGGGTAGTTTGAAAGCATTGTTATTTTCAAGGTTTTGTCATTAATGGTATGTTAATGTATTTTGCTATTTTTTTAACACGACGTAATTTTTATACGAATAGAACCTTAAAATGTACTTATTTTTATTAAGAATAATCAAGGTCCTCATAGCCCTCAGTGAATAGTCATCGTTTTATATCGCCCTTCCTTATTTTCCAATAATCACGATGTATTAAAGGGTTAATGTATTTATTTATTTAGAAATGCTTCTCGTTACAGCTTTCAATCCACTTGGAATGTTAAAGAATATCGTTATGCTAGTTAGCAAAACTTGTAACTCCACTATTAACGTATAGCAGTTACAAGTTATCTTAATTAGTATAAAATATATAGAATAAGTTATTTTTGTGTTTTTTCCCTCTTCGTTTTTGTTTTTTTTTGTTTCTGTTACCTGAAGTTTACAGTAGGACACAGGGCTCGAAATAAGATTTAAAAGCTGGCAGAATATATTGCTATGAGTATTTATAAGCTGACAGAAAAACTATTCAGTACATAGCAAAACGTAAATTTTCCATAATTGCAGCAAATTGTAGTAGCAAATTTTTCGATAAACTTTAAAATATTGAATAAATGATGCAATTAGATGAAGAAAAAAATACTTCATTTTTCTTTTTACGCTTTCTACAAATCCATACTACACCCTAAAATACATCTGAGAGAGATAAAAAGAAAAACTCAAATAATATATTGTAAACACGTGTTTATTTCCTTATTATCAAGTTAACGAAGGCATCAGTCAATAAATAGGCTAGAGAAAATTGCAGTTGTTTCGTAAATGTATAGCTAAAAGCAAGTTCTGCGATCACAAGTACGAAACCATATCTGAACTATTCGACCAGCCTTAAAATCTGAAAGCGTAGGACCATCTGCACTTATACCCATCAAGGCACCTAGGTTTTATTCTTTATAATTTTTTTAAAAGCTGGTATTTGAAAGAGAAATAATGAAACATTTATTTTCAAATACTCGCAGCAAGATTTGACGTGAGAACCCTTAATGAACGCGGCGATTTAACCTAATCTCACGGCATTTGCCGTAGTTGCAGCGACTTATTTCGGTCCCTGCTAGGACTTAAATACTAAAGAACATTTAGAAATGCTATGAACATTGATGCTTTCATCACTGTTTGAACACACACCTTCATGAAATGAGAGTAAGAGAGCAACTGTAGAACAGAGGAGATCATATATCGCACCCCGGCAAGAAAAGTGACACAAATCAAAAAATAAAAATGTTGTTGTTATGTCATTGAAAATTAGGTATAAGGTGCCCCAGCTTGTTATATTACTATTCTATAGAATATAATAGAAGTTAACACCGTAAATATTTTAATAAAATTTGAAAGAAGCTTATACTGTTTCAATATAAGTTTTACAGTTTCCTTTAAATTGATGTTTTTCTCAAATTATACAATTTTGAGTTGTGTCATTTTTCTTGCCGTGGTGCGATATAATTTAGTTTTTATTTAATAAAAAATTGTAGTACAGTCTATTTGAAAATGATAACTGTGTTTAAAAATAGTTAAACATAGTTTTGTAACCCTGCATACCTTCTATCTCAAGAATCAAAGTCACATTTTCTGAAACCACGATATCGGATTTTATGCGGACAGGTTTTCGTGGAAAAATCAATAGAAGTATCTAATGATGAGAGTAAAAACGAAAGTTTTATCTTCATAGGAAGTTAATTTGCCCTTTCTTCCAGCGACCTCAGGAAGAAAAATAAAGATAGAAAACGGTGTTTCCATTTTTACTAAACTTTATTTAGGTTGTTGAAACTTTGTAAAACCCATAAAATATAACGTCGAAAACAGCGTGAAACTTACAATGCGACACGGAATTTTCCCCTGCTTGCTAAGGTAACGGTAAATTGTACTAAAATGCGAGATCATAAAAGAATGAAGTACAAGAGAAAACTCATAATTTGAAAGTTGTAAAACCATGCAACGGTTTTTTCCGTCCTGTGTTACGGTTCTGAATTGAAATGGAATGAGTCAAAAATCTCTGAAACTAACGTTATAGTCTTTCTTTGAGAGAAAACGTTTGTTTACCTTTGAGTGGATAAAAGCTGCTTTTTTAAAATTTGATTGTTTGGTATTTTTACAGAACAGCAACGCCAAAATGTAGTCTGGATGTTGAAATTAGACACATTTTCGTAGATATTGTTTCTATCGGAAATCTGCACGTTTTTAAGAATTGGAATTTTGTTTCTGTTTAAATTTAAGTGTTTAGGTTTATCACCTATTTTGGAGATATATTATTAATGAATTAGGTTTTAATTATTAGTTTATTTTTCAGAATCCCAGACATGTATAAGATCTTGGCTGTATATGTATATTTCGGTCAACTTTCCCTAAATATTTTATTTCCTATGTAATTATTTGTAGAATTCTGTTTTATAAACATAAATATAATATACAAACCATTTTTTAGTATGGTGAGTAATTTTTTTTAAATCGACAGAAATTTGTCTTTCTTTGTATTTATGTGTTTTAATATTTTAAATATTGCATACATTGGATCATAAGGAAAGTTCTTCGGCTTTTTTTTTATGATGAATACCAACAAAGCAGTACAAAGACATAACGCACTTTACTGAACCACATTAGCCCAATTTTGTTTTATGACTTTTCGCCATCTTTCTGGAAGCTGGAAGATTCTTTAAAAAATATTCGTTAGTCTTATTTGTAATAAGGTATATAGGTGCTGTTTGACAGTTTCCAAAGAATTGTACCCCAAGCCGTTCAGTGAATTTCGAAGTGACCTGAAATGGTGTAAATCTGAGAGGCAAGTGATCGTGAATATGGAGGGGGAGGGTGACACAAAACATCTTAGTCGTACTCAATAAGTCCTTGATAGTCAGCGAAATGTGGGGTTGCGCATAGTCATGCTGGAAGACAACACCTAGACAATTGATCAGTTCTGGTCGCTTTGCTTCGATTACTGCTTTTAATACTGCCATTTAAGAACGGTTTTTTCTTTCGAATTTACTGTCTGATTTTATGACAACAGTTCATAAGGAACAATTACTTGGTAGTCCCACCATACACAAATCATTACTTTTGTGGAACGCAGCCCCCCTCTCGATGTTACTTGGGTAGGTTCTATTGGCTTACCCCATGATCTTTTTCAAGTTAAATTATTGTTTCTTATCCACTTCTCATCTCCAGTAATGAGCCGTTTCAAAAAAAGGAGGTTCTTCATTTCGTTTCAGCAAATAATCACATGCCGAAATTCGATCAAGCATATTCTGTGTTTAAAGTATGGGATACCCATACATCGTAGCGGCTTACATATATTTCGACCAACTGTCTTTAAGTCTTTGGTTTACTATGCAAGTACTAAAATAATTGCAGATTGCACAAAGAATGTTCCTGAAATGTATATATTTGAAAACGCTTTTGTACACAATTATTTGACAGATTACATTAGTTGAAGTCCCAAATCCGGATGTCAAAGTTCAGGAATTGTCGAAAATCCGAAAGTTTTGCTAACCGGCGTTTTGTTCTCACTTTTTTACGTCTTTCCGACAGTTTTTAAAGATCAACTATTATATCTGAACCTAATTGATGAAACAACGCAAATTAGTGGAACATGTTCAGAGTAAATACCACGCAGAAAAATTAGAACTAACATCATAAACTAATGAGGATTAGAGTTCAATATAATGTCGGTACAGTTCACGAATTCATAAAGGTATCACATATTTCAAGTAACGTAAATTTATGTTAAATGACTTTCTATCAAATTTCATTTCCATCTAAAAAATCTCTAATACACAACATTTGCAATCTAAAAAATCTCTAATAACAAACTCAGAGCAGTAATGCGAACAGTTTTATTTGGATTCAAAATAAAATAGATGTCAAATGTAAACAACATAAAATTATTGATACGACTAGTTTAGTTATGGCTCGTCAGACGTTTTCTTATACTAACATAACTAAATTTGCATCATTCAGTGAATTGAAATAACATTGATAATTATTATCACGTGGAATAAAATATTCATCTATTAAGCTGAGAAAAATTCTTGCGCCATTTTTACTAGAAACAGCAGGTAGAGTTGCCAAAGAACAGTAAGGGAAAAAGGATAGAAAGAAATCTAGTGATATTTCTGCAAAAGAAATGATTGAAGGAATAGTACGAGTTCTTTTAGCATCGGAATTGCAAATTGCGTAGATATTTCCCTCAGATCCTCTTTTTTATGTTTTATTACCAACAACTAAATTTCCGACTGATTGTGTGTGTAGTTGAAGGCGGAGATATTTCTATTTCCCCGGGTCTTAACACGGGGTTTGCATACAATGGGAAATTTATTTTTTGACGTTTTGCTGGTTCCATTCGGAAACAGACATCGATAACTTGGATTAGTGTTAACAAAGGAAGCATAACCCGCCTTTCCCCCGAAAAATTGCATTGTTATTTTTTTCCCAGCAGGAAATGGCTTTCGTTTCTATTGCTATTGTTACTTTCGATCAGAGTTCATATTTGGATAAGACTATTTTTCATTGCATTGATAACTGAATCTAATTTTCAGCGTTTTGCAAGAACCTTAAAATTTAATCCATAATAATCGCAATGCCTGATAATTGATATAGAGTTGGTTGTAGTTTTTAACTTAAAATAATCGCGTATAAAATAAGAAGTAAAGGTTTGAGAAAAGCAAACAAAATGTAGCATATCTCAAAATTTGTTGCATAAACACAGGCAAGCAATGTAAAGCACATTTTAATTGCAAAAAGTAATTAGTTGCATTAGATTGAAACAGGTGGCCTGTTTAAGTGTTATACTATATATACTCAATCTATAACTCCTGCTATGGAAAAAAGTAAAGCTTTTAACCGGTGAATAGTGATATTGAAATTTTTATTAGTATTTACCTGCATTAAGACTTTTTGTCCTTAGACTTTTTTCAAATCCTATAATTCAAATATTTAAATAGTTTTGGTTAGATTAATGGGATAAATTAACAAAAGAAGTTTACAAAGTATAAGGTATCAGACAATAATAATGAAAGTAAGTATTTTGCAGCACATTATCCCAGAAATGAAGACTCAACATGTCAGTTATTTAACATGTTAGTCAAATTACAAAACACCCTCTGTTACAATAGCAAAAAAAAGCACAAACTACATTACGGGGTAGGATAATTTAACTAAGACTTTTGCAGAATGTATCTTCGATTAATGATGAGTAGTAAATATGAATACATAACATGATTGGTTTTCAGATTTGAGAGTAGTATTCAACTAATCAATTATGAAAAATAACTTTAAAAAATCGTTCTCTAAATGAAATTGCTTTTTTGTGTGTATCGATAAAATGAAAGAGAAAAATACAACTATACAATCTTCTCAATTATTTTTTTTAATTGTATAAAAACCTGTGTATGTTTACATGGGTTTTCTAGAAATTTCAGATATTAATGTAAACTTAGTCCTGAAGGAAGGAACATAAAATCACGAGAGGATTGAACGCTTCTAGAATTTTAACACGTAATATTTTCCATCATAAATTATAAATCACATATATATATTACAACAGTTGTGTTTAACGAATAGACTATAAAGTGCGCATTTGTAGGTACTGAATTATTTTTTATAATACTAGGGGGCTCCGCCCCCTGCTCGCTTGCGCTCGCCAACCCCCGGGGATTGCTGCGCAATCCCATTTGGTTTGCTTCGCAAACCAACACTCCTTTCACAGATGTCATTTGGTTTGCTTCGCAAACCAACATTCCTTTCACAGAGTGAAACTATCTGAATAATTCGTATTATGCTGATTTCACTTTCCGGTACATGACGTCACAGCGAGGGCTTCGCGCCCTGCTCGCTTACGCTCGCCGACCCCGGGGATTGCTACGCAATCCCGTTTGGTTTGCTTTCTCAAACCAATACTTCTTTCGCAATTGATTTCACTTTTTTTTGCTTTAACACTTAATGCACCCTAAACTAATAGCCGCATCAGTAAAAAATCTTCTGTATCTTGTTCCCTGTACAATTTTAAGTAAACAGTGTTAATATCAAAACTTTACGATTGTACTTTGTCGGTAAACTGTCTTGAGAACAGAGGGAAAAAAGCGAGCCTTTTTCCTCGCCAAATAAAAAGAAATCGTTTTTATGGCAATTGTTGCTACGATAAATTTGATATCTGGCAAACCCGATAGTAGGAAATGCAACCCACTGTTGTTTGCGAAACCAGCTATGCGAACTGAAAAATACGAAATTTGTGTCACCAACTTTTGATTGCATCGAATTTATTTATGAACCAATTTTAAAAATAATTGTACCGTAAGAAAGAGTACATTGTGAGGTATACTGCAATATTTTTAAAATTAAAAACTAACAGTAATACTATATAGATATGACCATTTTAGTTTTGTATCGGAAGTTACGATCTGAAAGTTCCGAAAATTGTATGACCTACTTTTAATTGCATCGATTTTGTTTATTAACCAATTTGAAAAATAATTGTACCATAAGAAAGAGTGTAATGTAGTGTATTCAGTGATGTTCTCAAATTTAAAACATAATGGTTTTTGCCGTAGACATAACGGTTTTAACAAAACGTAGCGAAAATATCTGAAGATTCCGAATTTTGTATCACGAACTTTTGATCGCATCCAATTTAATTATTAACCGATTTCAAAAATAATAGTACCCTAAGAAAGAGTATATTCTGAGGTATACTGCGATATTTTAAAAATTAAAAACTAATAGTAATTAGATATAGATACGGCAGTTTTAAAAAAAAGTAACAAAAATGTCCCGATTTTTCCCGAATTTCAAAAAAATATTATCAAGAACCACATTTAAATTTAAAAAAAAACTCGACGAGCTGCAAAAATTTACGTTGAGAGGTACTCTTAAAAAAAAACTCACGACTAAAGACTGAAATTTTGAATGTGTTTTGCTCACTCGCGGAAGAAATTTCACTTCTTCAACTTTAACACTTAATAAAACCTAAACTAATAGCCGCATCGGAAAAAAATCTTAATAATTATCCAGGGAATACGATGAAGAACAAAGCATGTTAATTTCATATTTTTCCGATCAGTACTTTCTCGGGAAACCGTCTAAGGATGGAGCTAAACAACAAAAATTTCAATTCTGCGGCGGCGGCGGCGGCGGTAACTTTTTTTTAATATAGAGAGATATTGATCTATTAATAAATTTTTTTATCATCTTCATTTCGTATTTATTCAATTACTATTGATACCATAAAGCTGGTAAACTTCGTTAAGAAATCTAAGAGAAAATTTAATATCACACGTATGATTTATTAATTATTTTTTAACAGCATCTTAGCAACTTCTTATTTTCACATCCGCCCCTACTTATTCCTGGTTAAGACAAAAAGGAAAAAAAACTGGACTCTAACCTTAACTGTTACTAGACATAATTATTTTTATTAATTATTTTATCTTATTAGACATTACCTTTTCCCTCCATTAACCTTTACATTTCGGCTCTTAGATATCTTAGCTCATAGATACATATAGATCTTAGATTTCAATCGTCTCACAAAACGGCCCTTTCGCCTGCATGTCCGACCCATCACCCAATTATCTAACTTAAGCGATAAAGTCTTGAATGGCATTTACAACTGACGCTTTCCTTCCATAGTATTGTGTGGTGTATCGTTTATACACAGTCCAGTCACATTAATGTGACCACCTGACAAAAGCCAGAATAACCACCTTTGACAGAGCAGACCGCAGGAAGAGAGTCAATTAAGTTTCTGAAGGTGTTCACTGGGATGTTGAGCCATGCCGACTCCAGTGCCGTGGCCAGCTGCTCTAGATTACCTCCCAATTCCAGCCTGTATCCTTACGGCAAGTGATGCAGAGTGTTTGCTTTCAGACGTTTCACGCCGTATACGCCAACGTCCATCTGTCCGATGGAGCATAAAACGTGATTCATCGGAAAAAGCCACCTGTCGCCACTCTGTGGACGTCTAGATGCGGTACTGGCGTGAAAATTCCAGCCTTCGTCGCCGATGAACAGCAGTCAGCATAGCTGCATCAACCAGGCGTCTGCTGCGGAGGCCCATGCGCAGCAACGTTCGCTGAACCGTTGTTGAGGATACACTCTTGGTAGCACCTTGTTTCATCTGGGCGGTCAGTTCCTCAACAGTTGCACTTCTTTTCGCCCGAACACATCTCCGTTACCTTCGTTCGACTCTGTCATCTAGAGCCCGTGGTGTGCCACGCCGCTGATTTTGACTAGTGTCCTTTTGCCATGCGCGGTATACTTTTACCAAGGCGGCAAGCGAGCAGTTCTCAAAATTAGCCATTTCCGAAATGCTTCCACCCTTGGCCCTAAAGCCAATAAGCATACCCATTTGGACGTCGGATAAATCGCTGTTTCTGCATTACGCCAACGATTGAAATGCTTTCCAATGCCCTAGGACATCCTTTATATATACTCCACTGCAATGTGCTGCCACCTGCCTTTTGTGATTGGTTATTTCACGTTGACCTCGAAAGTAGGTGGTGGTCACATTAATGTAACTGAACTGTGTGTATCACCAGAGCGACCTTCTGCTTTTCTCCCGAAGTTTTCACACTTCACGGTGGATAGGCTAGGGTACCGAACAAAAGGAGGAACCCTCTAGAAGGTCAGTCGCAGACAGCTTGTAAATGGTTGCCGATGCCAGAGGTCACTTCAAAAGGTTATAACTTCCACAATACACAGATTACGACGACGTTGGTGTAAACGAAATTTTTGTGGTAAGAATTGTCTACCTATCGTAACGTAAAGGTTAAACGGCATTCGTGTATAGTGAATGCGAGGAAGGCATATTTAAAAATAACCTTGTTTATTCCAATCTATTCAGAAGCCATTTCCTAATTACTCTGTTCCCGATGGGCGTCAGGATCAACGATCAAAAATGGCTGTCGTTATTCATGCATTAAAACGCTTCACTTAATGAGGACTTTGCACCCGTGAGGAAAATGCTCATTTCTGTGTTTTATTAATAGATTGATCGTTAAAATGTTCGAAACCAATAATTAAAACTCATAAAATTGACTTAATTATTTAAAATTTCAAGTTTTAAATTACCGAAAAGTACGGCAAAAGCACATGACCTCAAAACGCTACGTGATTGGTTTGACGTCATTGGGATCCATGATGTAATGTTTACGTTTGTCTAGCGAGTTGAAATTTCATATTGCTTGCTCTTTTAAACAATCAATTTAATTTTCATTTTCTTGCTATTTTGTGTTGTTTGTTTACGCTAATCAACCACTTATTCGGTGCTGTAATCGTTGTATTTGTGCAGCAAGCTTCTCAACAATGTTTAAAAGATGGTTTTTCAAATCGTAGACATTTCGAAATCTTATTTGGCTTTATACAAATCCTTTTTAGATCAACAAGAAAGAAATACCGTTAGCTATTTCAACGTCGCTATCAAAGTAAATATACCATAATGGGGGCACAGTGACGTCACAAGAAGCGGCGTAGGAAAACTAGCGTTTTTGGAATGATGTAAATAGTGCGAAATTTAAAATTTTTATTTTACCTTTTCAGGCTATAAAAGTATAAAAGAAAGATACTTTCCATCATATATTTTCATTAACTATACTATAAATACATAAACAAAAAACGCGCAAGTACCTCATTCGCATTTTACTCGAAACATTGTTAAAAGATTATTTCTGTTATGCACTTTCTCATAATGTATATTCCGGGTGTGGTGAGTTGACATTTGCTTCACGGGATTATGGGTTTATATTTATGGAGAGAATTTTAAATGTTAGTAAAACGATTAACATCGGAAAAAATTAACTTTCTACTTTCCATAAAATGTACTTACATTCAAACGGAACGGATTCTCTCAGCTTAGTTTCTAGTTATGTCCTTCATAATTTACAGGTAGTTAACGTTCACTATTGTCGTGCATTTACGTTTTGGAATAAATTGTGAATGGATATTTTGATTCGATTGCCTTTTTGTGTTCAGTAATTTTCAATTAAGAAAATAACATGTTTCTTATTAGCTACTATTTGAACAATTTTCAACTATTACTCTCCTCTAAGAAACGTGCTTAAAAAGATACATTTTCTTGAATCAAAATTTGCGTGTCCATATGAGAGGAATTTACGCTACAATACGTACTGTAAAGATTTAATATAAATATAGCTGATTAGACGTTTTAAGAGTTAAGAAGCTTTTCGCATAACTGTTGACTAGCAATTACACTTATATGCGCACACCTAAAATGGTACGAGTTAGCAAAACATGTAAAATAATTGTGTACCCCAAAGCGATCAATTTTGAAAAAGCGTTTGATTCATTATGATTAACGTCTGTCATCGTCGCTTTGGATACATTAAATTATGTTTGATATGCTGCCCCCGAAAAGCATATTTACAAGGCCTGAGAAAAAATTGAATCATACTTCATCGATTTATTAATTAGATTTATATCCGCCCTAAAGCTACAGATTATCACAACAAATATAGCACTTATCGAAATAATACTAGTTCAGAGTCAAACTAAGTTTATGCTTTGTAACAATTTTGAGATAATTTCTGCTACACAAAACTAACTTTTGCATGTCGCTAAATCCTTTTAAAAGTTTTTAAAGTAGAAATTTTATAATTTCCGATATTTAACTAAACACATTTTTTTCACATGTTTTGGTAAATGACTTAATATTGGATTAAATATTTTTTTGGCAAAAATATAGCTTTTATGATCTAAGCAAAGCTATTAACTACTGGTATATCTGTAAAAATGCCTCCAATGCAGTATATTTTTGAAGCTTTATGTATAGAACACAGTAGTATATTCTATATTTTCCTTTGGTTGAATAATTAGACCTATTTTTTTATGCCTCCAATGCAGTATATTTTTGAAGCTTTATGTGTAGAACGTCATAGAAGCGTCATAGATCGTGGGTTTTTTGAAAACAGAAAAAAAAAGCTATGATCCCAACTTAATCTTTCACTCCTAAGTACTTTGCTAATTCTTACATCGGGTGTTTCAATTCGCAGTGAGATATGTGAGGCTAACTCTCCTATTCACCTTCTCTCTTTTTATCACAAGACTACTCTGTAAGTGACCACTTTTTTTCCATCTGAAACCTTCCTAATTTTCTTTCACCCCAGCATGTCTGTTCAACATTCTTTTTCATCGGAGCAATCACGATTGAGGTCAAAATATTAAACGCACCATTATTCATCAATGTTCGTTACGTTAATACTTTAAAATGTATTTGTGATTTGAAAGAAATATGAAACATTATTTCTGTCATACAGGGGGTGTTAAATAATTTAGTTTCAAAATCATTGAAATATAAATTATGTTGCATTTTCCAAAAGTTTCAAAATATATACTGTAATGTATTTTTTTTTTGTTTTCCACAGAGAAGATCTAGAATTAGTCCTCAGTTGTTTTCAGATGCGCATGCGCGAGGTTCTCTTCTGAGCAATGCGACACTTGTAAAAAAACAGAAACAAAAACAAGATAGCAGTTTCTCTGTGGATTGTTAATATACAATAACCTTCTTTTTCTTCTGTAATATGATAAATATATCTTATGCAAAAAATCTTATAGATTGCTTCATAAGTATAATAAATAATTATTTCCTTCTTCCTACATTTCGTAAACTTCAGTATATACTTTGTTCGGTTATGTTACCAAGAGTCATCAAATGGTACAGCAATAGTAACAATATAAAAATTTTCTCTTATATCTTAATTTTTTTTGCAGTAAAAGCCCCCAAAAAACCTTTTCAAATGAACTGTAAATGACAAGAATTATTTAAGAGTATTTTTAAATTGGTATTTCGATTCTAACTAGATTTTTGCTTATTTACATCAAATGAGAGTAAATTTTAAAAGTAAATCATCTCATAGACACCTCTTTCTCTTGAAGATAATAAGGCGAAGCAGAAGTTTACATATCGCACCAAGGCATGAAAAAGGTCACAAGTCAAAAAATAAACATTTTGATGCTATGCCATTGAAAAATATGTATGAGGTGCTACAGTGCGTTAGATTAATATTCAATAGAGTATAATAATAGATATCACCATTAATACTTACCTAAAATTTAAAAGTGAAGTTTATACCATTTCAATATAAGTTTTATAGTATCCTTTAAGTTGATGTTTTTCTCAAGTTCTGCAATTTTGAGATGTGTCACATTTCTTTCCGGTTTGCGATATATTGTTTTTTTATATTTTGTCTACTTTATAGGGTTTAAGGAAATGAATTTCCAAAACGAGTTGATTGAAAGAGATAGTTTATCTACAATATGCTTAGAATGCATCTTGATGTCATTCTCTAGTGTAGGGATTACCAACCGGTGGTACGCGGCAACGTTTCAGGTGGTACGCAAGGATGATACGAGCGACCCAAATATCCTGCGAAGTTTGTTCGATTAGTTAGTATGTACAACCACGTTATAGGAAAAATGGGATTATATGAAATCAATTTTGTGATTAACCTTTTTTTCTTACATTGTAATAAATGACGCTAACAGTAGCACATTATTTAAGGATAAACTTTGTTGCTGATAATCCATTTCTATTCAATGGCTAACTCGGCGAAATTAAGTTGATGTTTGTCCCTGTCAAATCAGTTTACGAAGAATTCCTTCATCTTTATGTATGAGAAATACGCACCAGATAATCCGAGATAATTATTTGTTTTTAGACCTGTGAGTAAAAAATAAAACTGTAATTTTCAATAATCGTTTTATTTTTTCCTTTATTAAAACATCATTAATACGAAATACAAGTGCATTAATCATAAAATATCTAGCTTTCTTAGTATTTTAATTAAAATAAAACAAGCCATTGGGTACTTTTTAATCATGCCATAAAGAAAAGATTCCGCCTCATAAAGAAGCATTCCCTCGTCATTTGTCCTTAAAAACATCTTCTGACACATTTGTTTCTAAAAAAAATACAGGACTTGTGGTAGGCCAAAAATTTCTAAAAAGTTCAAGTGGTACGCGTGTACTAAAAGGTTGGTAACCACTGCTCTAATGGTCTAGTATCCTCTAGGTATATCGACTATATATCTCGTTACTAGAAGAAAACTAACCACGATATATTAACATTTGTAAAATTTTATCAGATCTTGATGGACGAGATATCTTGTTGTAACCACTTGGATACAGAACGATTAAAGTAAATTTAGATAGAGCAATGACTACATTAAATGATTTATCATTATTATATTGAATTGCTACTAAGTACTATCATGTTAATATACACATATTACCGTATTTCCCATATGTTCAGTGGGACTTATGATTCTCACACTAATTACAGATTATTTCAAGAGACGGAGAATATACCACAATTTCCCCAGAGTCATCCGGTGCGAACGTTTTATGCCAAGAGTTGCAATACATATTTCTATTTCAACCTCAATGGGACATTTGATGTTTAAGAATACTCATTTATAGTTTCAATTGTAATGTAATATCTCACATGTAGAGTTTAAAAATAGTCAAATAATCGAAAGTCATTTATTCTCAACCAGGAATCTTCACTTGTTCAAACTGTCTCATTTTTTGCAGCTAAGGTTTCATTGAATGGTTTTAACTAATTATGATTTTAAAATTATCTAGTAAAAATTCAGATGAGCTTTTAACTCTTCTATGAAGTTTCATAATTCGTTGCTAAATTTTATATTAGTTTAACCAGTCCCGTACTGAAATGCTGTGAGCCGATGCATGCATTAATAGGTGTTTTTTAAGTAAAAAATTATATCAACCTCAAACGTATTTGCACTCAAAGACAGGAATCATTAAAAAAAAATATCATATTACATTAAAACTAAACACTATTTTTATGAACTATGAAAACAAAAACATTAAATACGTTAAAGTTTTGAGTTGAAAATAGTGAGCATATATATAAATAAAATACCAACTAAAATATAATTTATAATTCTTTAAAAGCATGGAATTACTTCATAATTGTTATTCACAACCACTTAGCCGCCCTTTCAGACATCAATTTATACTACTGTTAGCTAACTAATAATTTCAAACATCACAGATGAAAATTAAAGCTAATCTTTTCACCACTGATGCTTGAATTTATAAACTAGATTAAAATGAATGCTGATATCTTCATCTAGGTATTCATTACCACCATAAAGCCTAAAGATATTTGTTCAAACATACGAATAATTTATTTTCCTTTCAAATTGATGCTAGTATCTTTCTTTTCGAATGTTTTATAAAAGTTTTGTTTTATTTGCGGTTTTTTGGCGTACATTATGAAAAATTATTATTTTTTAATTATCTTATTCGGAATGTTAATAAATATATTTAACGGTCATAAGAGCCAAATATCTCTAAAAAATGAAAAAGTTCACAACTTAAAAGTAGTAATATTAAAAGTTTATTCATAAGTAAATACGATTACAAATAAATGCATGCTTAAAAAACGCAATTTTCTAAAAACGAAAACTAAAATGAAGCGATCTTATGATGTACAGGGGGTTAATAAAGTATTCGTTCACATTTCTTTATTTCATTAGTTTCATGAATTTTATAGAGATGCATTTAAAATAACCATTTAAAGTTTTTTCTCACAAAAGCTGTTTTTCTATTTCAACGTCCCATCAAAATATATTTTCTGAAATATATAAGTTAATATTTAGGGGATTAGTATAACATCTTTTTATATATACTATGGTTTACACCAAGTATTTGGTCAAACTGGAATAAATTTCATTATATTTGCTTGAAGATGGACTTTTAATGGATTTCCCTATTTTATGGCATAATAAATGTGTTGTTATTGATTAAGTAAAATCAATAAAATTAAATATATCTACACATCTAGATCATTTCCTACTATGATCTGAATTTGACTGTCCAGTGGATATTACACTGAACGAACACTGATTTGAGTTTCTTTTAATCAAATTTCGGTATATCATGAATACAAATTTAGTTCTTAAAGTTGATTTTTAACAGTGCAATCCATCTTTGAAAATAATTTCTTCATTGAAAGAACCTCAAACAAATAATTGGTCTATATCCATTGTGAAATGCAGAGCGCATTGGGCACGTATCTGATGGTGCTTACTGGAAGATGGAGTAGATCCAATATCCCAAAGCTTTAATATGCTTGCATGGATTTTTAAAAGAAATTTGAAATTATCTGGACGTAAATTTAAATTATAGGACATATCGTTGCTTGTCCTTTCAACAACGTCATACTTTAAAAATCGGCGATTTTTAGTTATGCCTGTTTTCAGAATGCCCTGAATGAGTAGTATATCACTGTAAGATCGTCATATCTAACCACTCAAAATTTAACCGCTAGAAAGCAAAAGTAATATTTATTTTTTATTATACTTTTAAACTTTAAATCACTCATATGAAAAATCACGTTTAATTCGATATGACGTTATTGATATTTTGATACTGATATTTTTGTTATTTAGTATATTTTTGTATACCATACTAGTAATCGGAAAAGTAGTGATTTTATACAAAGAACTAGTACTAGTTAATACAGATGACCTTCTTATAACACGATTAAATGGTACCGTGTTATAAGGAAACCGTGCTATACGAAACATGGGGGTCATACTATTTTGTGTATTTGGTACCGTGTTATATGGAAACGTTGCTATAGGATAGTTCGTTTTGTATAGAAACCATGTTAAGCGAAACTTAGGAATTATATAAAAGTAGAGATTGCATTCCGTGTGATAAGGAAACTAATACCGCGTTATACGGAGTACTATAAACATGGAAAAAATTAACATATTTATTTGTATTTTATATAAAGTTACATAAGGGATCATTAAATATTATAAGTGCATTCATATAAGTTTTAAAAACATTTTAGCTATTCTTATACATATATTAAAGATAAAATATAATCAAATTCTTATCCCGGTTTAATGCATAACTGGTATGGTTGAAACACATATTCATTGATTAATTTTAATTTTAATGGCTTCATTAACAACGGGTTTTGAATAAACATTAACAAATTGAAAGGAAAAACGTTTGAGGAATATTCAACAGTGTATGATAATTGTAGTTCATTTATAAGGGTGAAAGTTATGGGTGTCAAGATTTGCATAATTTATTTAATTTGCAAAATCTTTCGTTCAATGATTCAATTTTTTGGGGGGGTTTCCGAAGTTAATTAAACTAATTAACTTTAGAGAAACCTAAAAATTAAAGTACGTTAAGTAAAGCAAAAATTTCATCTGCAAGTTGTGGAAGTGGAAATAAAAAGCAAAAAAATAAATTTCGATAAAGAGTGTCAAATATTTAACAGGGAAACCGTCTTTTATAGAAATGAAACGTTTGCTATGTGAGGAATGTTCGTTTTATTTTCTTTCTTTTCTTTCTCTTTCATAGAATCCTTTGAAATTGAACCTCACCGATTTTAATCAAAGAATACAACAGACTGGAATGCTTCTAAAGAAAAAAAAAAGTGAAAAACGATGAAAACCTTTTTCTTTTTGCCTAACTTTACTGCAATGCTCAGTTTACAGCGAAAACTCTCATGTGATAGTTTTTGCTTTTCACAAAAAGAAGAGAAAAGCAAACTCCTGAAATTTCCCTTTACGAATCTTACAGTGCGTTCGTTATTTTAATATACCAAATACTATGATTACTTTGAGATAAGTATATCTTTAAAGATGCTAGATTGCTTAAGCTTATTAAGTTATGTTAATTTGTTTTACAAGGTAATTCTGATATTTTAAAAATAACTCGTAGAATAATTTCGATGGATGTTTAAGAGTAATCTTTAAAAAAAAAAAAAACACGGAATTCTAGATATTCTATAAAAACACATAACGCAACTATTGGTTTGCATACATGTGCATTTAAATTTGGTAATTTAATACTAACTTTACTTTTTTGGAAACTATATATATATTTAAATTAATATTTGTTTTACACTCTTTGTAATTTCATTGATGGGTCTGCTACATTTTTTATTATTCAGCTTCACTATGTTTTATGCAATTATCAGTATATTAGTAACAAAATATGTACATATTTCTTATCTAACTAATCTATGATGTAGAAGAATTATTAAGTAATGTTAACAAAATGTACGTTGATAATAGAGAAATAACGTATTTAAATATTCTGTATTTCTAACAAACTTCAGTTAAAACAAACAATTACCACTGATAATTGCAGCAATGTAGAATATAAAACTTTTAACTAGATTTATGTATTAAATATATATGGTGTAATGTATGTCTTTGTCACTTATACTTTTATTTATATAATTGTTCAAAATCTACTTTGGATTATTTTCATCAACTCCACGGGCACCGGTTTATTTCTAAACACAATCTGTAATCTTAAAATTATTATTAATATAGAAACATTAATGATAACTATACATAATATCAGACCGATTATATGAAAAACACACAAGTTTCAAAAGCACTGATTTATCGTTACTTAATATATATTTGATATATTTTGAGAAATATTCTGCCTTAAAACCTTTAAACCTTCCAAAAATCCGATTTTTCAAAAAAATATATATATTAAAGTACATGTATTTCTGATCATGTTGACACCAACCGCATGACAAAATTCAAATAAATACCAGAGATATGAAAGAAAATCGAAAGGTACACTGAGCAAAACATGGGCTTCTGTAACCAAAATTTTATCTTTACGGCGGTTTTTCTCAGTTTTGTTTTTTTAGAAAAATATCAGATTGAGCGCATGATATCTGAAGTACTATTTGAGCAACTTGTTCAAAAATTGGTATACATATTCGTAAAACCTACATGCTTGTTTTAAAACCACAATATTGAAAAAAAATGTATTCTTTTGCAATTACGGGGAAGACATGGTTGTTGACGTATCAGAATATTTACTGCTTCAATGAAACATAATTGATAAAAAATATTAAATTTTATTTATTATTTTATTTTTTGCTTTTATTTTAATCTGTTATATATATATATAGAATAACATACACTAAAATTTATTTGTATACATCTATTTGTTTATATGCAATCTTGCGCGCAGCACTGTTCCTCAAATCTTTACTCACAATGAAGTTATACCTCAACGAGCCCGACACAAAAACTCCTGCTAATATTTAAATCATGTTTGTATAATGTATTTTATACCTTAAAAATGCAGGAGCATAATGGAAAAAAAAGTATTCCATTTTATGCAATACTTAAAAAATGACATAGCTTCGAAACTGACCTTATTTCTACTCCATCAAGAGTGGTTTAAAGGTCGTAAGCCCCCTTAAAATAATAGATGGAGTAAAAAAGTATATGCGATTTCAACAAATCTATGTTTAAGTTTATTATACACATTAGTATTATTTTATATTTAAACATTTAATCTCAAACATTTGTAATTAAAAAATAAATATAGACGCTTTAAAATATAAAATTTAGGAGTGCATATTTGAAAACACACCAAAAAAACATGTTTCAAAAGTTCTAAACGTTTTTCAAATCAAATTTCATGGTTTATAAAACGATATTAACCGTTATCCTGTTTGAATTTTAAGTTTGTGACATAATTTGATTCTTAATAATAGAAACCTATATCTAAAAACCACAGAAAACTTGTTTTAAAATTGTTTTTTAAATACTCGTATTTGGCATGACGTTTTAGTTATAAACTTACAATACAATCTCCATCTAACTGATTCAGCAGAAATATTTATCCTAAAGAAATAATTTTAAAATTATTTTCGTTAGAAATGCAACTTAAACTTGCATTTAAATTATTAACTTTTAAATTCTGCGGGTCATTAATAAAGAGGAACTGTACATATAGTCTTTCCAAACTGTTTTTGCAAGCAATATTGTACGCAATCCCATTCAAATTATGTAATTTAACCTACAAAAATCATCTTCAAATTGTTTCTGAAAGAAATATTAAAATGTTTCAAATATTTCTTTTACATTTAAATGATTAACTTTTAAATATAATCTGCAAATCACTAGTAAAGCAACAATCTAAACCCTACAGATATCTTTATCAAATTGATTTTATTAGCAATTGTGTGTCCGTCATCACGTTTAAGCTAACGTTCGATTGTAATTGCCATCTCGCTGAGATAGGACATAAATCTAAACTACGAATAAAAAATCTTCATCTTTCGTTCGTAAATTATCTTATTCCTTTACAAGTATAGGCACGTATTTCGCTTTACTACGCACATCCAGTCCAATTTAGAAATCTTCCGTAATCCCGGCCGACGTTTAATCATGCTATAAAGAAAAGATTCCGCCTCATAAAGAAGCATTCCGTCGTCATTTGTCCTTAAAAACATCTCCAAAGGGAAAATAGCCTCGACATAAAGTGCCTCGCCCATGAACAAGTCGGAAAGTACCGATAAAGATTTTTAAGGATTGCTCAGGGGACATATGTGCGACAAGGGCTACCTCACCGAAGGGACAGGTACACGAATAAAATACCTTTAAGGGATTCCTTCAATCTCGAAAGCGAGAGGTAGGATTTATTCCCAATTTTATTCGCACTACGCTAAATCCGCTTTTATTTCTTCTCCTGGCACCGAGGATGTTATTGAAGATTTCGTGAAGATTGGTCGGCATTGCTGTGAAGCAATCCATGTTTTTTTAATGCGTCTGGCTTTGTATTCTGTGTTAATCGCACGAGGGCAATAACTGTTTCCTGAGGCCTACTTAAGTCGTTTTCAGATGGCTGACTTCAACAAGTGCATAATTTGCTTTGATGAGTAAGAATCTCAATCATATCTGATTCGACTGCATCATGGAGAACATTTTTGCACGTTCATCAACTGGGTTAAAGCCCATATTGGCGTGACCGGAAATGAAAGGGCCGACCAACTAGCCAAGGAAGCAGCGATGGGAGAAACTAATTTCACTGTCATCGCCAAACTACCCAAGAGTCACGCTAAAAACCTTATGAAGAAGGCAGCCCTACAAAAATGGCAGGAGGACTGGGAAACCGGAGAAACAGGAAGAAGAACCTTCGCATTTCTTCCAAAGATCAACCCCAGGAAAGAACCATGTGGACCCTACCTCACGTCTTTTTACACAGGCCACGGACCCTTCCCCAGCTACCTAAGCAGATTTAAAGTAGTAACATCAAGCAACTGCCTCTGCGGACAAACAGGAACGCCAAACCACTACGTTTTCAACTGCCCCCTCACGTGTCACCATCATCTACCACAACCAACAGACGAAAATTACAGGGCATGGGCGACAAACACGGCAAGCAACAACCAAGCACAAGCAAAGATAATGCAAATTATGAAGTTCCTATCGGAAAACATCAACATCCTCATTCAATAAGACTGCTTACAATTAATTTCAACTGTTCATTTCTTATTATAGGGTTTGATCCTTTTCTTAGAGCTCTATTTTAAGAAGCTCTTTTTGGTTACCCTTTAACTTTAGCTCTCAACTAACATAACGTTGATGTTTCTTCCATTCGCTTTTTTTTTATTACTATATTTTTATTTTCAGCCAAAGGTTTGCCTGAAGCTGTCACACTCAGTCCTGGTGGGCTCCAACCACTTTTCCGCAGTGTGTCCGCAAAAAACCACTTTTACCTGTCCCATGGACGGGGGGTAAGGGGGACACCTGCGGTGTCTAATACTCTAATTCCCTTAAAGAAAATTAGCATTTCCTGCGATTTGCATTCTTAGTGTTGTTTTTAATGTTAATTTCATGTATAGTTCTTAGCTGGTTTGTAAAAGACATCGGGAAGTCGGCGTTTAATAACAATATTTTTCGTAGAAGTTTTATGATTGAAGAAAAACGGTTGTAAAGTAATATACAGGGTGATTCATAAGTACGTAAACAGTTTCCAGATGCTCTAAAACAGGAAAAGTATAAGACACGGTCCCCAACTGCGAACTATTAGCTAGGTATACTCATCGTTCGTGTCCCCTTCAAGAGCGAAGTGACGTAGGCAATAATGAGCATGTCACGTAACTATTCAGTGGTAATGGCTACGTCTGAAATGGAGTCGTTTTGTGTTCTTGAATCGAGCTAAGCGGATTCTGTACCCGTTGTGCAACGACATTTTTTATCACGATTTGGAAAAGAACCTCCAACCAGAAAATTCATTTACGATTGGTTTAAAAAATTTTAAACTACGGGCTGTTTGTGCACTGTTCCAAAGCCAGGACGACCGAGTGTGAATCGGCAGATGCCGTCAAAACTTTATTCCTCCAATTGGATAATAAAGTCGAAAAACTTTATTCTCCTTTTGGATACTCCTTTTGGGTCAAGTGACATGTGAAATTACTTCTATTAACATCTTCACCTATAGATTGGACGAAGCGCCTTCTACAGCAAGCAACTAACCCAATGGTCACCAAGACACCCTGATGTAACACCATATGACTTTTTTCATGTGGGCTACATAAAGGATAACGTATTTAACCCTCCTCTTCCTGTTGATATAGCGGAGTTGAAACAACGTGTTGCACCCACTATCATTACACTTGTTTCAGATACCCTAACACGCGTCCGGGATGAAATGGGTTACCGGTGCGATGTGTGTAGTGTGACTAATTGTGAATTCATAGAACATCTGTGACCGTCTCTAAAAGAACTTGAAACATTCACCTACACTTCTGTTACAGGTAACATAAAATAGATTACATTGTCACTGCTAAATTGTGCGTTGAAATTGTATACTTACTTATGAATCACCCTGTATTTTCTTGCAAATTGCTCTTGTCAATCAGAGCTAATCCTACGGGCGTTTTGATAACGTTTCACTAAGATAGCTTTTGTATATTTATCTTGTATGGTTCAAAAGAGGGATATTTTTTTAATTGATATTTAACATTGAGATTGAACTACCATAGACACAAATCGTATGAGTGGACTTATTTTAAGTGTAAGCAAACAAACCATATAGAAAACGGCAATTTTGTTGATGTTACTCAAGTGCTGTCGCATGATACAAATCGGGGTTACTTTAAAATGACAACAATGATGCGATAACTATTTTGCCACTGCACCAGACAATTTGCTACAATGTTTGCGATATTTTGTGTTTGCATTCGAAAATAGGTTGAACAATAAACTATCATATACATTAATCGTAATTCATTTTTCTCTGTTTTTACTAGCAAAAGGACTGAAATCGTATTCGAAAAAAACAAACACTTGCCGTCACGTTTGAAGTACGTACATGAAGCACGTTTCACGGCAAAAACTCTAGCGCCTCCTATAATTAGCTGGGCAGAAAAATCTTGTCAATAACGACGGAAATGCTTTTAAAAATGGTAAGGGTTTTAAATAAAAGCAAATTTAGATATCATGTTCTCATTTTTCTACAGTAAATTTTCGTTGTTTTATAGTGTTTCATTGACTACAATAAGAGGCGTTTTCAATGAATGCATAGAGTGAATTTGTGAAAGGTGAAAAATAAAATTTAAAATAAGTAATTTTAAAAGCAATTCTTTGCTGCAACAGCTGCGATCATGATGTTAGATGATAATATTGAAACACAAATTTTGCTAGTTTTGCTACTGGATTTATATAAATATATTTACAATTAATTAATACTTTGATTGCGAATGTGTGAAGACTTCTACTTATAAAATTACTGGATGGTCCTATCTTTTAAAAAGTATGGCATAGCTGGTCGGAAAATTTTAATTTATTAAAATTAAATTAAGAAGTTCACACAAGGAACAGACCACACTTTTTAATGATTTCATTGACAACAAACACAAAAATCTTCAAGTCTGAAGTCCTAGAGATGTTGATACTTTTCCTTCTGTTCCTATTATATGACGTGTTCGTTAAATCGGTACATTTATTTCACTTTTTATCAAATGCAATAATGTACTTTGCTACCCACCGATCTTATAATAGAAGAAACAAGCATGGCTCTGGGGTTGAAGAGCGAGAAGCAATCATGAGGTGTTTTCCACTAGTCTCAATATATTTGCAGCCAAGTGTATTTCGCCGTTCGATACATAATAGTTTTTCGCGAGACAAACATTTTGTTCAGCATATAAAATATTTTAATGAGAGCATTATTTTTCGTTCATGCATAAAAGATATTTGGGGGTAACATTTTGTATATCTACTCGAAAGTTTCTAGGAAATATTTGAATTCTTGCGTAATAGAGCAGAAGAATATTTTCATAATCTGAATTCTGTATATGAGTAAAAGGTATTTATCGATGTAAGGTGTTTTATTATTTGCATGATATCTGCAATGATCTTTCTTGGTTGCATAAGAGGAGGTTGGCTGAATTCCATTTTCTGACACACTTAAAGAATATTATGCACTCCGCTATGTATGTTAGGACCGGGTAAAATAGAAACAAAGGTAGTAAAGTTTTAGCGAAATCGAATTGTAGCAAAGGGATATGTGTATACATTTTCCTCGAATTGTTTTAATTCGCAATATGTATTCGTAAGGAATACTTTAAAGATAAGCGAATTAGTGTTCTTGAAGAAAAATAGCCACGTCAAAGATATTTCAGATACTTATGTAAAGAAAATGTGTATTTAGCTAAAAAAAATTAATAGAATGAGATAATGTTGAATAGGCGAGATGAATTATCCACTTCAAGTATGATTAAACATAATATTTAATGATCATGTTATTGAAGCTATACTATTATACAATGCTTCTTTTGAGTTTATATTTATAATCCAAACTCATACAAGATTCAAGAATACAGTAATGCGAATTTGACTGGGAAATGCAACAATATCTAAATAACAATTAAAAGTGGAAAACCTTAGCAAGTAATTAATCTAAAAACTTTAGAAAATTAGTAATAAAAATAAAGAACTTTGTGATTTAACTAGTATGTGACTGTTTTGGTGAATCAAAACATCCACCATCACTAGAGCTATGTAAAAGGCAAGTGTGTAATTAAAACAAACGAGTGATATTGTACGATTCTAAAATAACGTTTTTCTCTTACACAGTTCAGTCACATTAATGTGACCACCTGTCAAAAGACAGAATAACCACCTTTGGCAGAGCGGACAGCTGCGAGACGTGCAGGAAGAGATTCAATTAGGTTTCTGAAGGTGTTCACTGCGATGTTGAGCCATGCCGACTCCAGTGCCGTGGCCAGCTGCGCTAGATTACGCGGTTGAGGATCCATGGCGCGAACAACCCGATCGAGGTGATTCCACAGATTCTCGATTGGGTTTAAATCCGGTGTGTTTGCTGGCCAGGGGAGTACGGTAAACTCATCCTGGTGCTCATCGAACCACGCACACACACTGCGAGCTGTATGACACCTCGCATTGTCCTGCTGGTAGATGTCATCAGTCTGAGGAAAAATAATTCGCATGTAGGGGTGGACATGGTCTGCAAGGACAGATGTGTACTTGTGCTGACCCATAGTGCCTTCCACAATGATGAGTGCACCCAGTGAATGCCAGGAAAACATTCCCCAAACCATAATGCTCCTTCTTGCAGCCTGGATCATTCCGGCAATTGTTGCAGGGTGTTTGCTTTCAGACGTTTCACGCCGTATACGCCAACGTCCATCTGTCCGATGGAGCATAAAACGTGATTCATCGGAAAAATCCACCTGTCGCCACTATGTGGACGTCCAGTTGCGGTACTGGAGAGCAAATTCCAGCCTTCGTTCTTCGATGAACAGCAGTCAGCATAGATGCATTAACCAGGCGTCTGCTGTGGAGGCCCATGTGCAGCAACGTTCGCTGAACCGTTGTTGAGGATACACTCTTGGTAGTCCCATGGTTCATCTGAGCGGTCAGTTGCTCAACAGTTGAACGTCTATTCGCCCGAACTCATCTTCGTAGCGTGGTGCTCCACATGTGCCACGCCGCTGATTTTGGATAGTGCCATTTTGCCAAGCACGGTATACTTTTACCACGGCGGCACGTGAACAGTTCACAAAATTACCCTTTTCCGAAATGCTTCCACCCTTGGCCCGAAAGCCAATAATCATGCCCTTTTAGACGTCGGATAAATCGCTACGTTTCTGCATTATGCCAACGATTGAAATTCTTTCTTATGCCCTAGGACATCCTTTATATACACTACAATGCAGTGCTGCCACCTGCCTTTTGTGATTGGTTATTTCACGTTGACGTCGAAAGTAGATGGTGGTCACATAAATGTGACTGGACTGTGTATTTCCTATTGGGGGCTCTGTGATGGTAGATGCTTTGTTCCGCCAAAATAGCTATACAAAAGTTTAATCATCATGATTGTCTTTATGAGTTATTTTATGAGGTACTTGAAATTAGACTGTCTACACGCAGAGACTTGTTTTGATAGACGTAGACACCATAGGACGTGAAATATACATAGTGTTTCAGAAACGACTGCCTAACTTTGAAATGTTATAGCTACGAAAGAGAGCTAAATAGATATATGAAATAAATGGTACATTTAATGGCCAGATCTGGAATTCGAAGTAGACCGGATAAAAACGAGTTACAACTTTGTGTAATAGATGGCGGTGTTGTCTTGAAAGCATGAAATACAGCTGAGAAGTAGTTATTTTCAAACATCTCTCTCTTTCACTGACAAAACGTGACATAAAGTTTAGTAGTAACCTAGTGAAGTAAATTCGAGGCATGTATTCGTTAAAACAATAAGGATGCTCCAGACACTACGTGGCTTGTGCAAGATGGTTCACGACTACACTGTTCTTCTGCAATGGTCACCTTCCTTGAATACTTCAGTGACACGATACATTGCTCTAAATTATTCCAAAAGGATGGGCAGCGGAACAATTTGGCCTTCATACTCCCCGGATCGTTATCCATGCGACTTCTTTCTCTGAGTTTAATTGATGGACATTGCTTACACTAAGAATACTCATTTACCTGTTTCATCTGTGATACATGTATATCAATTTCAGTGCGCACGTTGTAACAGGTGGCTTCAAACATCCTGTTTCTCTTACGTCAAGTGGTTGCTGTTCAATGTGTTCATTTCGAATCCATTTTAAAATGACAGGGCCTGTTACGAATGAAAATTTATACAATATTTAAAGTTGAAAAATAATACAGATTGCAGCGCTATCTATTATCCATAGTTATAACTAAGTTTGTAAAACCAGTCTATTTCAAATTACAGGCCTGCTCATTAAACGAACCACCTGTTTCATCTTTTTTATATATCTGTGTTTCATAGTGACTTTATTTCAAAGAAAGAGTGTCCTTTCTGAAACACCCTGTAAGTAGACTGGGCATTGCTATTGAGAATGGCTCAAAACGTTTGACTAATGTGTTTACTATTAGACACGCAACTGTTGCGTCAAAATTTATTTTATTGATAGCTTTGACATTTTTTCACCTCGTTTGTTGACTTGACATCCTATGATGGGGTGGAATATGAATCCACATTTCTACAGTGACGAAAGAAATAATGAATTAACCAAAGTCTACTACAACAGTATATAATGCGGACCAATAAGGCGACAATTTTCTCCCGTACTGTGTACCAATCAGAAGATGAATGTTCGTTTCCTCCCGGAAGAAGAAAGTAGTATTACGGTTACGTTACTGTTAGCATTGGTCACATGATCCTGAAAAAGGTAATTATTACTTAATCTACGTCTATATAACCTTACCACTATCTCTCCACCAAGTGAATTCGACTATCATTCGTGGGCTTAAATTAAGTTTACTAAGTAAGATTGTACTTAACGTAGGTTAAAAAATTTTGTCGACACATAGTTATCAGGGCGAATTCTTGTTAGTACTGAAATTGATAAACGCTTCATTTCTGTTTTATATTAATGTTTGCAATATCTCTCAAAAACATTTCTGGTGTTTATAACTGCTTATCCAATCGATAGTTCACTTATCACAATACCTTCTATCTGTGAATTAGGAAAGACAAGTTCTCTAAATATTGCTACAGCTATATTTCTGTCAGGACATACTTCGTTTTGGCTCTAAGTTTGCTTGTGACAGAAGAGAAATGCCTTTCATTTTATACCTGTCACCTGGGGCGAGCAGTAAATAATAAATGATTCAGAAAATACGGATATAGGCGAAGACCTTTTCATACAGAAAGTGTTGTACTATCTCGATGGAATAAAATAGATATGTTCTCTACCTAAAGCAGCTGTCACACCATAGGAAAGGGGTTTTATACTTATATTAGCGAAAGTGTTCAATATTAAATTTAGGCTTAAAGTAGAGACGGAATTCCAAGTCATCAGGAAATGACATATAGACCTATCACGGCTTTCATGCTTGTGTAATATATTGCATTGTTGCTGCTTATGCTATGAATAATCCAAGTTTGTGAGGCTAAAATGCCTTTCTGTCTGTATAGCACAGTTTGTGTGGCATTAAATTATGCATACGAGCATGTCCTTCATCCTCGAGGTATACACACACACACACACACACACACAAACACATATACATATATATACACTCTATAACAAAAAAATCGACGCACCAAGAAGGAGTTGTCCGATGAAGACAAAAATTGGTGGATAAGAAAATTATGTACAGAATAGAAAATAATTAAAATTTCAGAAGAATTGAATGATTTATTTCAGAGTTACAAACGAGTTTATTAATGTGTTGACCCGCCTCTAGCCTGAATGCAAGCTGCCACACAACGTGGCATAGACAGATAAAGCTCCCGGATGGTCTCCTGCGGTATTTCTCCAATTGTCGGAAATTTGCTCCAATTGTCGGAATACGTTATCAACATTCCCTACCGGATGCAGTCGCCTTCCCCTCATATCCAAGAAATGCTCGACGAGAGAGATCTGGTGATCTGGTTGGCCAAGGAAGTGTTTGACGAGCTTGAAGACAGTTCATAGCAACACGTGCCGTATGTGATCTGGTATTGTCTTGCTGAAAAATAAGCCCAGGGTACTGCGAAAAGAACAGTAGCAAAACAGGTGTCAGAATGTCGTCAACGTACAGCTGTGCAGTAGGTGTATCTCTAATGACAGCCAAAAGGGACCGGCTATCAAGGGAAATGGCACTCCAGACCATAACTTCTTGTTGAGGGCACGTGTGGCGTGCAATAGTGAAAGCAGGATCGGCACGCTGCCCTGGGCGTCTCCAGAAAAGTCTTCGATGATCGTCAGGACACAATTGGAAGTGAGATTCGTCGCTAAAGACTATACGTCCCCAGTCAGCATCATTCCAACCTGATCGAGCCAAGCATCACTGTAATCTGGCTCGACAGTGTGCAGGCGTGAATGGCAGGTGGCGTAACGGTCGGTACAATCGTAGATTTCACTCTCTCAGCCGTCAGTGAATGGTCATGGTGGACACTCGTGTGTGGGTCGCACGACTGATGGTTGATAGCGATGAATCAGGCTCTGTGACAGCTGATCTGACAATCACTCTGTCCTCGCTATAAGTTGTGGCCCTACATCGACCGCTACCATCATGACGCTGAAACTGTCACTGTCCACCCACTCTTGCAAGTATCTTCTAATCGCCGCATCGCATCGACTCACATGACGATCGATTCTGCGATTTGCCCAACCTTCCTCTTTCAATCCAATGATACGACCTCTTTAAAACTCTGAAAGTTGCTTGTAATGAGCTCGAATCCTGCGGCGAGGCATTTTTTCAGTCGTTGAAAGGTATCCCAAATCGCAATGCAGCAGAAATTTTGAGCAACATTTCAAGAACAACTCCTTATATACATCTGCTGGATGCGCAGTTCCGATGCGCTGAAGATCGCACTTTTCATTCATTGGACACCAAATTTTAATCATTTGCATATTTGGTTAAAAACATTTTTGCATACGAAATTTCAAAGCAATCGGATGATTCCTTCTTGGTGCGTCGATTTATTTTTAGAGAGTATATATATATATATATATATATATATATATATATATATATATATATATATATATAAATAAGAATGGAGTGTTTGTTTGTACATTCAATATTTTCGACGCATTTCAAGTTTTCCATCCGTTTTGGACCCTTCTGATGCCGAATCCGCCTTTTTCTCGTTTGGTGTCTGTCTGTCTGTCTGTCTGTATGTTGTGCCCTATACACGTCCACGCGGTTTAAGATATTTTCATGGAAATTTGCATACAGAGAGTACTTATCTTGATTTAGTGAGTGGTATTGGTTGCGAAAGTCTGTCTGTCCGTCTTTCTGTTCTATGCTCGATTTTGTGTTTGTGTGTTTGTGTAGGCATCACATGAATTGTATTCCAGATATTTTATTGCATTGTATTTTATTTTATACATTATCGAATAATTGAGTGAATGCAATATTAAACATTTCTTTATTATTATATTTAGACGAGTTTCATGCTAAAACACCTGAGAAAGTATACTTAAATCAACCATAATTTGGTAGTTTTGGAAAAATTGGAATGTCTATTGAATATTACGATTAATTCGATTGCTTTACCAGTACTGCTGAAAAAGTAATTATTCTTCAAAAAATTATGTTTTTTAATGGAATTTCATTTCTGATACGTCATTTATTTCGAGTCTTATTTTTATTCTTTGCGCAATGAAAACGATTTCCGAAAATTTGGGACAGACGATATTTTTCAATGAAACGAGAATGAACACGATCGCGCGAGCAGTGATATTTTTTCTGGTTCTTTCGCTCTGAATTAATTTCACATTTCTAAATTTTGTACACTTTTAGTTGTAAGCTGTGGCAATTGTGCGAGATCAATAGATAAAATTGAATCACAAATTAATATCTTTGGAACAATTTTTTACGACATCTTTTATTTTGTTTTACTTCGCTGTTTCCTGTTTTAAATATTTATTATTTTAATAAATGTGTTTTCCTTCTCATCACACCCAACAGCACCACAAAGTATTAGACTTGAAAATGTTAGGTAAGTCAGTATAAATTTTCAGTAAATTTTAAGTGTAGTTATGCCGTTATTTAAAGAATAATGCCGTTATTTAAAGAATAATGCCGTTATTTAAAGAATAATGCCGTTATTTAAAGAATAATGTCGTTATTGATATAATAATAATGTTTAAAAATCCAAACTAGAATTTTTTCCAACATTAAAAAATTCGTTGTAGTAATGACAGGTGAAGATTGCAAAATTTCACAATGTCGCATACCGGAGGCAAGAGTGCCACAGGTAAAAAAATATTGTTTTGTTGACTATGAGTGCGAGAGCACTCGCCGTAAATCGTAATTTTAATTAATTGAGTTGAACATGAAAACAACTTAAGAAAGGGAATTCCAAATCTTCCTATAAATCGTCTTTTATAGTAGTAACCTTAGTATCACCTTTCGTCTTTTTGAGCTTTGTCATACAGCAATTGTGCAATGTATGTGAAATGTATTACATGAATGGATATGCATGTGTAGGATTTGTGTCCAAAGTAAGTTGTAGAAAATATAAAGATGGCGAAAGGTGTTAAAATAAATTTTTACTCTACAAAAAACGTAAGTCATTATATATTTTGATTATCTCTTCAATCTAGAGTAAACGAATTCAAACCGAGTAAGGTCGGGTATTTTGCTAGTATATATATATATTATCACCCTCTAAATGTTGCGTTAGTAGTGTAGTGTTGTTTTTACGTTAAAATATTTTCAACGGCTTTTGTATTAAATCTTTCTTTGGAACTATTATTCTCTTGCTCCTATCCTTGGAATAGAATAGAATCAATTACTAGTATGTTACATAGTATATACTTTTTTATTGGTCCTTCCCTTGAAATATAATAATTTGGAAATACTTCTTGTTCGAGAAAGTCACAATTGGTCAGAATTTATACAGTGAAGACTGCGGTTTGAGAGTTAGAATTGATGTGTTACCCTTCAAGGGGGTTAAATGTAGCATCATTGAACATAAATAAAGCCATATAAGCCCATTTCTAGTCTTAAGAAGCTTAGTACCAAAGTTGGCTCAGTAATAGAATGGTATTTTTATTTCTAGGTAGCTTGAACTATAATTTTTATCAATAGTTCAAATATTTTGCTTTCAATTTTTTAAGTACTTTCTTCATATTGTTTTTTAGAAAACCCCTTCCCATTGCTAAATACAAATATTTTCCACCCTAAGCAGAGCTTGTTTCACTATGACTAACTGACATTATAACTTTTATTTTCGCCAATCCTCTATTTCATTCGTCTATCTATAACTAAAACTATTATAAGTATTCATTTTTGAAATTTAGACTTTTTCATTTAGCTAAGAAAAAAGCAGTTTAGTCAAACGCAAATTTCTCACATTTGCTACGAATATTTAATAAATATTTGTGTTTCGAATAAAATTAAAATATATTTTCCACCGTAACCGAGTAGTTGCTCCCGTATATATTTAAAATATATTAATTACTAAAATACAAAACATTCTACGGATAGCAAACTTATTGATACAATTTTGAAATAGAGAAAAATTAATATGTTAAACAAATTTAGCATTCATAGAGGAAACATGTTGTAACAACACCATATGAGTTGATGAAATGGACAACTAACATTTAAATTGTAACTATCCGCATTTATTACGGCAGTACTGAATATTTCACGCACACTTCCAAATAGTTTGAATAATAAACCAACAAAGACTGAAATGGGGATTGCTTATAATTTTAGAAAATGGAAAGGAGATACTGAACATTTAATGACTTTCTGTCTAAAATGCAAAATACTCGTAGCTAAGGGTATGCAATTTTCTTACAGAAATTTAATATCTTTATTGAAAATGTGTACTGATTAGAATTACCAAATATAAAATAAAATAAAATCGACAGAGGAATGAGATAAATTTTCTACACCAAAAGAACTAAAGTAGGTGCTTAAGAGTTTTTTTAAAAAGAAAATTCGTTTTTTCTTACGAAAGTGCTTAATTGTTCGGACTTAAATAACTTCTTGCATTTTTATGATTAAAATTTAGGCGTTTTTTTGCAATGCGGACTAAAAATGTTTACCAATTCTGGGCAAGATCTGACCTTTAGTGTATATAAAGCGTATTTGCAGTAAAAATATATAAATTATAATATAAGATTTACGAGCTAAAAATGAGAATTATACTTTCACATATTTATTCTCCATTTCCTTAGAAAAGAAACTGAAATTTGAAGCATTAAAATATTAATCATGGAAGGACTTACAATAATGATATTAAACACTACATAAAAAATTCCTTTAAAATGTATTTTATGCAATGCATCATTTGTGCAATGCTTAAAAAAGTTTTAATTACTATTTATGACTGAAGTAATTTATTAATACTGTCTAAATGATTATGTAGTTCCAAATAATTTTAATTAAAGTAAAACTGTCAAATTAAAAATAATAGGCTTCATTCGTGAAACATATTTAAATAATAATGATAAATAAATAATCCATAAGAAGCAGATTATTTTATATAATGGAACATTTAGTTCATAATCTGCATCGAGTTTGATTTTAATGAAAATGATTAATATTTATATTAATCCTCCCTAAAGAGATCTGAAAAAAGAAAGAAGTGTAAAATCAAAGTAAATGAAGGGTAAAATAAAAAAATAATTAATTAATGCGTAGAATTAATACCTTACATATATATCATGGTTAAGGCAGATTTATTTTTTTAAGATGCTTTAAAAAATAGTTACCATATCCAATTTTACCATCTGAGAGTAACAATATTTCGAAGTAGGGTAGCATTGATTTTACTAATCATATTTAATGACTATTGGTTGAAAGAATACCCAGAAAGATTATTTCAGTCAACGCTATCATAGTATGCTTAGAATTTATGCACGAAAGATTACAAGTTGCAGAATGTATCTATCAGTGTGCCATCCTCAGAAGAATAAAAACTGTCCTGTTAATGAAAATTTAATTTGAGGAAAATTAAGTCAGGATATTACGAGTGTCTATTTACGTCCAGGAATGAAATCAATTCAGATATTAATCAATAATAGCTTCTATGGCGTAAATATATTAATTTATTTCAATTTACGTATCAATAAACCACTATTTCAAAATTTTGTTTGAGGAGTTAACGACTGTCAAAATGATAAGGAAGCATCCGATACACCTCGTAACGCTTTAAATAGCTGAAACACACTCAATCTCTAACTAAATGAGTGAGTATACAGCGCTAGAATTTTTTTTAGTAAGTACTAGGTTCATTTTCTGCAACCAATTAATATGTGCAGTAGCGAACTCGTACAGACAAAGTAGGAGATTCTTCTTTTTCAACTACATATAGCGCATCTTCATTTACACTCTATAACAAAAAAAATCGACGCAACAAAAATGGTGAATGCGAAGAACATATATAGAAAAATAAAGTATTAAAATGTCAGAACAATTGAATGACTTATTTTCAGAGTTTGACCTTTATAAAGGGATGAAGTAAATAAAGTGTTAGTCCACCACTGGCCTGGATGCAAACTGTCAAACTGTGTGGCATAGACTGAAAAAGTTCCAGGATGGGGTCCTGAGGAATTTCTTACCAAATTACTTCCAATTGGCGGCTAAATGGACAACATTCCGGAAATGGTTGCAATCGCCTTCACATAACGTCCCAAATTTTCTCTACGGGAGAAAGATCGTGAGACCTAGTTGGCCAAGAAAATGTTGGGAAAGTTTGCAGACAATTCATAGCAACAAGTGTCTTGTGCGGCGTGCAATATCATGTTGAATAGTAAGTCCGGGGTGTTTCAAAAGGAACGTTAAAACCACCGGTCGTAGAATGTCGTCAACGTACCGCTGTGCTGTAAGTGTGCCAGAAATGTCTACCAAAGGGGTCCGTATATCAAAGGAGATGGCACAACAGAGCATAACGCCATCTCGTGGTTATATGTGGAGTGCGATAATAAGTGTAAGATCCCCACTCTGCTCTGTTCGTCTCCAGACAAGTCTGCTGTTGTCGTCATGACACAGTTGGAAACGGGATTCGCCACTAAAGACTGGGTCAACACACTCCCACTACGTCCCCAGTCGACGGCGTTCCAAGTTGATCAAGCCAGGCACAACTCATTCTCGATATAGTTGATGTCGATATTTTTTGTTATAGATTATATTTATCTATTTTCTTTATTTATCTGTTTAACCCTTCAGGTGGTTATTTCAACAAGGTATCTCGTCATTAGCAAAAATGAACAGAATATATATATATATATATATATATATATATATATAATTCTCTTCCGTGGCACGCAAAAAAGATGTTATTTGTTATCACGTTTGGAAACATCGTACGATTGTTTGTTTACCACGAGGTCTCACGCCAAAATTGAATTTAAACATTATCGGATGAAATTGTATTGAAAAAAAAATAGGTCGAGCTATTGCAGTTTATAATGGAAATAAAAAAAGCGGAGGATCTTTTCAGGTCCATTTAAAAAACGGTCTTTTTCAGGGCCAACCATTATAGTTCAACAAGATGCTTGCACTACAACTTTCGACAAAAAACTCAATGAAAAGTGTGGATGGCTCGAGTGCTGGGGAAATGTACACACAAACAACATGCTGGGTATTGTTTACAGCAAATTTAGTTTTGAAAAATATTTTCTTTGGAATATGATATTTTGCAAACAATCCCTTCTGCTTGCACACATGTCTTCATTGATGCGAGCGAAGCGAGTATAGATTCGCGCAGAGAACCAATGAGGATTGCAAAGCAATCCTCCGGGGGATAGCGAGCGTTAGAGAGCAGGGGGCGGGCCCCCTAGTATATATATATATATATATATATATATATATATATATATATATATATATATATATATATATATTTCCTAATGGCGGGCACATTTGACCTAAGTTATTGGCCACTACAAGGCCGGAAGTGATGGCCACTTGTGACGGAGCACCCAGTGGGAGGACCATCATTACCACTAACAATTTATACTTCGTAATATTTGAACCATGTTCAGAGGACGAAGCAACACCTGAGCTGGTATACGCTTACAAACATCCATGCCCGAACCCAGATTCGAACCGGCGACCTTCCGATCTAGAAGCTCTAACACCCTATCCACTATACCTGTAAGTCGGCAAAGAATATATATGATCGACGAAATATCTCTTAAAAAAACCCACTCTACATCACCAATATATTGGCAATTTCTTGATGGAGATATATCTCGTTTTAGTGATTTAAGTCTGATCTTGATGAAAGTAGAATTTTGTTGAAATCCCTTGAAGTAAACACTCTGAAAGTGTTGCATTTCCCCACAGCATACATAATGACTGGGTTACATATATTATTTGAAAAATTCCGTGTGTGCTATTGGTCAAGGGAAATAATACAGTCTGGAAGTCGCACAGGAAAGACTGCACGTTCCTGAACGGATATGTACGAGTGAGCCCCTCATAGGGTTAAATCACTGAATTATAACACCATTTGTTTATAATTTTTTTCAAATTTCACTTTGTCGGGCCATATTATGCTTACACAATAATTTGGTGAAAAGGAATATATGTATGGAGTCTAATGAAATTTTAACCGTTCTGTCATCATTTAACTTTATTTCGATGTTTTTTAACCGTGTAACCAATATTTGATTGTATCTGTAATCTAGAATTCTGAATGGTTTAAACAATTCCAAAATGTTGTATGCAGTGGAAACTATTTTTTTTTTCATTTTTAGAACTTAATTTTGTAAATATATATGTACGCTTGTGGAACTTTATAATTAATTAATCAATAACAGTTTATATAGAAAAATCTCCAAAGATATATTGCTATAATATGTATTTATTCGTCCGTTTGACACGGAAAAGTATAGGGTCAGGCGAGGTAAATTTAAACAAGATACACAAGGGCCCACTTGAAATTCCAAGGAACTAAAAAGTTGTGAAATATGAAAGCTGGCAATCCTGAGGATGTAATATGGTTATCTCGTATTTCTTTGAACTACAGCTGATAGCAATCTGTTTAGTTGAAAAAATTGTGGTTGAAAACTTTGGGTTTAAAAGTTGCTGTGTGCTGCATTTTCTACTGCCCTCCATAATATATTGAAAAATATGTTGTTCCAATTCTTTACAACGGTCTGTTATATTTCTATCGAAGAGAAAATTATTGACCTTTCCTTCTGGGAACTTTAATGCACCTACAGTTGAATGTTAACAATTACCCCATATTTTTTAAGGAACGGGGTAATTGTGAACATAACTTTGCCGATAGTTTCATTCAATTTGGATTGAAAACCAATTTGTTTTTCCGTGTAACTTTGTATTTAAGGCTACAGTGGACACTTAAAATGTCAAAAATTTACGAAATTGCAGAATTTTTTTTTTAGTTTATTTTGTTATTTTATATACTCTTCCATCAAACACAAAAAAAAAATTCCGATTTTATGCTTTTTTTGCTGAGTTATGGGGTAGTTTCGTTTTCCTCCGCCATGGCTACGCCCCTTTGTTTACGTTTTGCAGCCACATAAACACAGCTGTCAAGTCAGCGAAAATATGGATTATTTTCTTTTCTCTTCTCAAAGCCTCACAATTATTCAGAACAGTTTATAATTTATCAAATTTGAAATGGCAACAGTAAATTTTAACTGTATCTGTGACTGAAACCGCATATCATTATTTGTATACAAACTTACAAAGCGTTTTTTTCCCATGTGCATATAAGCAGTAGCAATCATTTTCGAAAGCTGTTGTTATCATTTTGTTGCTATGGATCTTGTTTCAAAGAGATGGAGGAAGCCAAAAGGCCGACCCAGCAAGAGAAGGAAAGCAAATGCAGAAAATAGCCAGAAACGCTATGCAAAATCAGAATGTTCTGCTAACATTGTTGAAAGGCAGGAACCAGCTCCCCAGCCTGAAGCCAACTACATAATCACTCACAAAACTGTGTTTGAGGAATTGTTGGAGAAAGTTCCCTGCAAAAGCTGTAAACAATGTTCACTTGTTGTGCATCAACACCATTCTTTGGGATATTCGGTCAAGCTGGAGCTCTTGTGTGGTACATGCGATGAGAGCTATGGTACTGTGTTTTCAAGTCCTCAAGAAGAACCAAAAAGCTCTCATGACATCAATGGCAAGTTGGTGAGTGCCTTCTTGTCCATAGGAAGAGGCCATGCTGCCTTAGAAACTTTTTCTTCTATATTAAATATGCCTGTTATGGACAAAAAAACCTTTTCTAAATGTATGCTGAACTTGTCTATTAAAAATCAAGACGTCAAACGACGAATGCTGCAAGTGTCCCGTGAAGCTGCTAGAGCAGCTCATATCAAAATGGATGGCGCACTTAGTACTAGTGTCGTAATAGATGTCAGTGTTTCTTACGACGGTACGTGGCAGAAGCGAGGGCATACTTCAAAGCTTGGATTAGGTATTGTAATTGACATAATAAGTGGCCTTGTCCTCGACTTTGAAGTACTATCCAAGTACTGTCACAATTGTGTGATGACTGCCAAGGAACTGGGAATGGGTACTCCTGAATTTTGCATTTGGAAAGAAGGGCATGTTGAAGAATGCGAAAAGAACTTCGATGGATCAAGCGGAGCTATGGAAATGCATGCTGCCCTAAATATGTGGAGGAGGTCTGTGAGCGATTGCAGTATGCGATACGTGTCGGTATTGAGTGATGGGGACTCGAAGACTTTTCAGTTCTTGAATCAGAATCAAGTCTATGGGCCTGATCTTGAAATTCAAAAGGAAGAGTGCCTGAACCATGTAGCAAAAAGGTTGGGCACATCCTTAAGAAATAAAGTCAAAGAATGGCGCATGAAAAAAGTGACGCTCGGTGGTAAAAAGAAAGGCAGCTTGACTGAAAAAAATATAGTTAAGCTGCAAAACTTTTATCGCAAAGCAATAAGAGACAATGTGCCTGACACACAAAAAATGAAGTCTGCTATATATGCTAGTTTGTTGCATTGCTCATCTAATGACAGAAAGCCACAGCATACCAAGTGTCCTGATGGGGAAACATCATGGTGTTTCTACCGAAGGGCGATTGCCAAAGGGGAAATGCCAGAATCTCACGCTGCAATGAAGACCCACCTGACGCCACAGGTAGTGGAAAAGATTATGCCAGTTTATCAGCGACTAGCATCTGATGCTATTTTAGACAGATGTGTTGCTGGTAAGACGCAGAACATCAACGAAAACATTCATAGCTGCATTTGGAGGAAATGTCCCAAGGAAGTGTTCGTTTCACGAAGAAGGCTGGAGTTAGCAGTAACTGATGCTATTCAAAAACATAACTTGGGATATGTGAAAGCTCTTGAATCGGAGGATAATCCCTCTTTAGATTCAAGTTTTTCTCTGATTATTGCCAAAAGACGGGACCACAGGCGTAAAACGCAGAAAAATGCTGTGGTAAAAAAAAAAAAAAAAAAAAGAAAATCGGTGAAACCGGATGCAGCATATTGTGCTGGAGCATTTTAATTTTGGTTACATCAATCAAATTATATTAATTTTTTTGAGAATTACTTTTGTTTTACTTTTTATACATTTTTTATCGTGTATTATAACATACATACATCTTGTATTACAACATACGCACATCTTGTATTACAACACTACTCTACAATTATGACATACATGTTTTTCAATTCAATAGCAGTACTGTAAAATTTTATCATCTTCTTCTATCCTATATTAGTGTTTAATTAAATTTAATTTGTGTTCTTGGTTTCTTGTAGTTATTTACTAAGAAAGTTAAAGACTTTCAATTTACGTAAAGTTTTTTACCATCCATATGCGTTATGTGAATTACAATTATGTGCTTAAAAACAGCATTATAAAGAATGCATGAACTATATTTGTGTTATGCTAGAGTTCTAGAGCTAAATATATTCCTAAAAATTATTTATACTCTTTTGAAATGAAAAAAGTTGTTTTTCTTCAAATCAAAAAATTGCTTCGAACTAAAATTTCAAAATGCTCCGGACGTCTCAATTTTCATCCTATAACTACAAGACTCTCCATATTTTCTCCTGTTATAAGTATTAAAAGATTTTGGGATGCACATATATAATAATAATTGTGTAAAGAGAAAAATTTAACTTTTTAACTAAAAATGTCATTTTTTTTCTTAAAAATTCCTTTTAAGAGCACATTTTAATTTATTACTAATAAACTATCATATTAAACATGACATTGCTTCCCAAAATTTTTTAAATAGTGTCTTAAGATAAGAAATCAAAAAAAAAATCAAAGATATTGAAAAAATTGGAACGCCCGGAGCATTTTTAACTTTTGTTAAATTGTTTTTTAAATTTCAAATATTTTAAAAATTAATAAATTTTTTTACACCAAATTTTTTTTTCAGGTTTAGTTTGACAATATATATTATCAGACAAAATTTTGAGCTTTTTTATTTAAAATTAAGAAAAAATATTTTTAGTGTCCACTGTAGCCTTAATCGTATTTAGTACGTTTGAATTGTGTTTTATGTCATTTTTAGTGTGCATGGGGAGCAGGAGGACTGATTTACTAAAACGTCACGCATATGGTGCAATTCTTGCAACTGGCCAAGTACTATCACACTTGATGGAGGCAGAAGAGAAAAAGATCAAAAGGAAGGAGTGAGATGAAAGTGAAAGAACAAGGAGTAAGCAAGAAAACAAGAAAGAAGCAAATGGGACGGAAAGTAGAACTCGAAGACAGCGAGTATGATGAACTATTAAAAGAATTGACAAATATTGACGGTGAAGTGTTTAAAGTGTTGAAGCATACATTCAAGCAAAATTTAGAAGACTTGTAGGGGTAGTTAAATATTTTGGAGCCATTCAAGGAAGACATTGAAACGACTACGTTTCTGCATGTAGATGTGCAGGGAGGAATGAGAAAGATAACCCATTTTTCGTATGTGTGAATGGTGGATGCCGTTTCAGAATAGGAGTTTGAAATCACTGGACTCAAATACGTAAACTAAATTCGCTGTGGTTGAAAAAAGACTAATTCTGTGTTACCAAAGACCATATCAAAGCAATTTTACCTACACTAACCTATAGCAAAGAAAGCCGTAAAGAAATTTTCCAATTTTAGGGTTGTTTTAGGTTAAATTTAGGGTTCCACTGTTAATGTGTAAGAAATGTAATGTCTGTTTTTTATACATAAGTTTGTATTTTTTAATTTTTAGTTTGTTTTTTTTGTTTTCTTTTCTACACTAAATATATTATTTCTTCAGTAAATGTTTGACTTTTTTATTCTTATGTATTCCTGGAAGTTCACCGCATGATCTATGTATCTTTCAAGTGTCACTATAATTTGTGTGGTAAGAAGTGGGAGTATTTGGTAAATGTAAAGATCAAACTGGGCTGTTGCAAGCATGGTATTAGAAGGGTAAAAGTATCATTGGAGTTCCTTCTACTGCCATGACTACTGTTCATACTGTCACTTATCCAATATTCAATATCGCGAGGAAAATCGTTGTTTACAATTACTCCTACTTTCAGGGGTAGTTGTAAACAAGTGGGGTAGTTTTAAGCATACGAGTACGATGTAATGTTTTTTGGAATCGTCGTACTAATTAAATATAAAGGTAGAATAGTGACAAGTCAGTTTAGTAGGGTAAACAATGATTAATTACTTTATCAAGAGTTTGAAAACAGGGATTGAAAGTGAACATACAAATTCTGTTTATAATTACCCCGCCTTACCCAAATATCATTAATGCTAACAATTATAAGTTAGATGCCACACACGCACGCACACTGCGTGGTTAGCACGGCGTTACCCGTTAAAGTTGCTTTTGTGGGCTTATTGGTTTGCTTCGCAAACCAAATGGGAATTCGTAGCCTATTGGATAATATTCTTAATGGCGTTGCCCGTGGAGTTGGTTAGCTTCGTAAACCAAATGGTAATTCTTATCCTATTGGATAACAGCCATCATGGAGTCCCATTTGGTTTGCGAATTTATAGCCTATTGTATAACAGATATAACGGCATTTGCCCGTGACATTTCTTTTCGTGGGGGTCGCATTGTCCGTGGTATCTATATGTTTCGAAAACCAAATGAGTGTAATTTTGCGACTTGTACTTCTTATTTGCAAACGTGTTAACCTTTACGATACGGCAGATATACTTTTGTTCTCTCTAAAATATCGCTTACACCAGCGACATGAAAGCAGTGGATGTTACCTCACTTTTAAATGACCGCTGGCATCGTTCACCATTTACGAGTTGTCAGTGACTGACCTTCCAGAGGATCCCTTCTTTTGTTCGTTGGCCCCCTAACCCTGCTGACCGTGAGGTGTGAAGGTCTGGTTCGAAAGCAAGAAAGTTGTCAGGCGATATCTCTTCTCATGCCAAACGATACTATAAAAGGGAAGCGTCATTCGTGAATACCACTCACTGCCCTACTGGTCATATTTAAATATGGGGGCACGGAGAATCAGGAGAAAAGCCGTTATGTGAGACGATTGAAAAAATCCAAGCGCCGTAGAGTAAAGATTAAATATGTCACTCACAGACAATATGTCTTTAAAATAAGATTGCAGAGAGAACTGATTTCTAAAATCAAGGTTCACATCCTTTTCGGAAACATTTGTGTTTCAAGACGCACAAGTTTGCATAAATTAAGGAACTAAATAAAAACATGCAACTGGTTTCAAACATTGTAAAGTAACCAATGGTGTCATGGCACTCTCGAAAATTGTACTCAAATTGATCTGAATGATATCATTTGGCAGATGAATAAAATCACAAACAATATTTGAAGTAATGATTTTATTAGTATGGTAGGTGGGGTATTTGTATTAACGTCATACTGGAACAACACAACGGGCTATTGGTGGATCAATACCTTAGGAAGAGATCTAAGGAAAACGTCTTGTTATTTTGTACCATTGTCAGACGTCAACATCAACACCTGATCAGTAACTTCACTCTCCAAACATCCACTTAACCGCAATGTGAGAATATTTGATGTCTGAATATTTGAATGATGAATATTGATTTAGAGTGCATCCGCTTTCTTTGAACACGATGGTCTTTGGTTGGATTCAAACTCGCAATCAAAAGTTTGCTAATCGTTAAATCTTGCTACCACGACGATTATAAATATGGACTTCGAGGTAACATTTGACTACAGGGTAAATATACAGACATCTAACTTATAATGAAATAAACAGAGCATGTGGTTGGAGTCTCTGTCCTAAGATTGCAGAAGTGTTGGCAACATGAGATTGGGAATAGAATCAGGCCGATTGGCTATCAAGGCGCACATTGATGTTTCTATTAACTCTTAATAAACGCATGAACCAGTAAGTGATTCACTCAGCAGCCAATGCAATAGAACCATTTATTGATATTTTATAATTTTTGTAAATTATAAAGGAATAAATATTAATATCTTTAGTTATTAAAGTATTTACTCGTTCCATCGTTTTTTCTTTGTCATAGAGCCCTTTTTCTACAGCATCTGAATATGTTGTATAATAATTTCAGAAGCCATTATGAAAAACTCCATATTCCTTCTTTACCCTTTATCGTAAACTTTGAAATAAAAAATAAATTGTTCTTTTTTCGATATGTTTTGCTAATATTGTAGCTGCATTCGTAAACATTTCTTTGAAAATGTGTAAACTAGAAAATAATGACCTCGATTTCACCAGTACTGAAAATGCATTTAAGAACGCTTCTATACATTATAACATGAATGGATGAAAGGTAAGAGCAATCTCGAAAATTCTATTTTTACATACATTTCTTATGTTGCTATTCTGTACATATCTTGTTTTGTTGCAGAGCTTACTATTTAAAATGAGACGACATAATTTTCTGATTAAATTAACAAACGAATATTTAAAAAACAATGGACTAAAAAACATTAAATTTGCCAACTTTGCGTTCCTGGACTCAACCGCATCTGAACGAATCAAGTAATTAGGATAATTACACATTAGGATAATTATTTTCTACGAATACTACGAGTCATATGTTTAAACAAAAATGTCGAGTTAGTTAACCCTTAATGTAGTTCCGACTAGGGATGCGACATCGATAGCAAAACATCGATGTTCAAAATTAAAACGTCGATGTTGATAATACATCGACCCAAAACCATCGATGTTTTTAAAATTCAGTGTATTTAAATTTTTTCCCTATTTCTGAAAACTGGTTTAGCAACTATTGATGCGACACGGACAGCAAAACATCGATGTTCAAAATTAAAACATTGATGTTTATAATACATCGCCCACAAACCATTGATGTTTTTAAAATTCAGTGTATTTAAACTTATTTCCCCATTTCTTAAAACTGGTTTAGCAACCAGTGATACGACATGGGCTCCAATACATCGATGTTTTTTTCTAAAACATCAATGTTTAGAAAACATCGATATCGATGTCGCCTCCCTACTTTTCAGATCCTTCATACTTGGTCACTTTGATCTAAAAGTATGTTCAATTTGCTAATTGTCAAAGTTATGCTATTTGTTTATTTTTTAAATTCTTATAACGGTACTTAAAAAAAAACATCGACAAGTATAAACATCGATGCTACAAAAACATCGACGCCAATACATCGATGTTTTTTTAAAAACGTCGATGGTTTCAAAACATCAACATCGATGTCGCATCCCTAGTTCCGACGTGTAATAATGGCCATGAAGAATATTACAAATTTTGTTCAAGACTAGACACCTTGTCATCAATAAAATTCCGATTTTTTTTATATGAGGACAAGGTATGTCCATGGTTTTTTATTATGACAAGATAGAATGTCCATAAAGGTCTGGTCAGTTTTCTTTGAATCACAAGATATCATGTCTAGACATTCACCAGGTTGGTTAACAAGAAATTGTGGATATATGATCCGTCTATTTCATTGGAAGGTCGATGGATATAGAGCTATCGATATTCTTAAATTATATTTGTTTAATGCTTTATGACAACTTTTTATGCACACGGAAGTTTTCAAATATAAAGGTTTCCTCTTAGCTAATTGCAAAACTAATTACGGTTCAGAAGTTAAAATAATTGTGTTGTGTATTTATAGTTCGGATGTATAGAATTTCACAACCTTTAATCTAAATAACATCTGCAATGCAGTGATAAATATGCAACATAATTTTTTAGTTTATTTACTCAATAAGTAACATAAACGAATCGTCTCTCTCATAAATTAAGGTATATCTACATTTGTGTATACTATTATTTTTATGTAAGAAAATAATTACTACTTGGACTGATAAATTGATTAGTTTCGCAATCTTTACTCAAGTTAGTACATATATACTACTCTAATTAATTATTTTCAAGGAAAAACTCAATTACAACATTTAATTATAGTCGTATCTTTCATTTTTATATTGAATATCAAACTGCATGTTGTGTAACAGTGATGACGGTGTTCATTAGTTAAAACATATATGTTTTTTGTATTTATGCAAAGTAATGGTTGATTTAAAATACATTGGTTAGCACTTGTTTGACTTGGAAGTTAGGATGTTTGTTCACTCGTTTCGTGTATGCATAGTGTGTAATGAATGCAAAATTTGACTTCCTCTCCATTCATGACTAATAGTATTTAGATATTTTTTTACTATCATCATCAATAAGACTGTCTATACTATTTAGTAAATTTCCATCTAAATCTTTTATTTATTCTCATTTTGACTTTAAATATATTTATCAAAGAATGCTGCGTATATGCGGGAAAATGTCTACTTGTATAGGCAATAATCTGACAGCCACTAGGTCGAGGGCTCTAGTCCTGATTTGTAAGTCAATGGATGTCGGTTGATAGGTGGTTGAGTTTACGTAGAACCTGAACGTATTGGACTATTGGTGAAGGCCCGCGATCAATACCGATGTGTTAGACCCGAATATAACACCTCGTAATTTTGAACCACTCGTGGATTTTGGTGATTCTCCATTATAGCGGAATCATTGGTTGCTTACTGGATTTCCCACTTCAGTTCGGCCTCTTTAGTGCAGATGGTTGAAGAGTTCAGTGTTTGGCATCATAAAAAGTAGAGCATAATGAGATTGGAAAAGTATCGACAGTTAAGATGAGTGATACAAATTTATAAAATTGTGTCACATTTTGATGTTTCAGGTATTAAAATTGGAGAAATGACTTTTAACCCACATTATTGCATCGGTAAGCAAACTCGTTAAAATCTACATTTATATGAAAATAATCATAGGTACATAGCATGGTAAATCTATCATGGTAAAGATAAAGAATTTTGGAAAAGCAGAAGAACCGTCAAACTACAATTAGGGCTTGTAAACATTTCATTGAAATAATTGGGTCTTTGATTTCTGAACTTTAGTTTACACTTTTGGGAACTGCTTTATATCTCACTATTTCTGTCTCTCTCACAATGTTTATCTCTATTTCATTCTCTATATTTTGGTCTCTCCCTTTCTAATTTCCTGTCTCATACTGCTTTTCTCTTACTCCTCAGAGAATATCACACTCTTATTGTCTCTCTCATATTCTTTTTTCTATCTCAATCTTACTCCCTCTCTAATTTTCTCAATGCCTTTCTATTTGTTATTTTCAAAGTTACTGTCCTTCACGTTTTTCTATACCTCAATCTTAAATCTTACTGTCTTTCCCACTCGCTTTTTCTCTATCTCAATCTTACTGTCTCTCATTTTCTCTCACCCTTTCTATTTCCCTCTATCCCGCTGTTTCTCTTTCTCACTCCTTTCTCTACCTTACACTTACTGTCTATCTCACACTCTTTCTATATATCAGTCTTACTGTCTCTCTCAGTCTTACTGTCTCTCTCACTCTTTCTCTACCTCAATCTTACTATGTCTCTTACTCTTTCTGTTTCAATATGTCTCTTTCTATATCTCAGTCTTACTGTCTCTCTCACTCTTTCTCTACCTCAATCTTACTATCTCTCTCACTCTTCCTGTTTCAATCTGTCTCTTTCAATCTCTCGTTCACTCTCTTTTTTCAATTTTTATGCCTCACTGCCAGTCACACCTTCTGCCTCACTCTCACTGTTTATGTCTCGCAACATATCCCGCTTTCTATCTCACTCTCTCTGCCTCACACACTCATATTAACTCGTCATATGACTAGTTCAAAATTGCGAGATGTTCTCCTTGGATCTTTCCCGTTTAGATTAACCCCAGACCATTGGTATTAGCCAGATGTATTGCTCCTGTACGACTTCAATACATCTATCTTCCTCTCACTCTCTCGTGCTGAAGGGCATACATCAGTGTGGGCACACATAATGTCAATGAGAGCCGTATTCCAGTTTTTCGTACATTATAAAGAGCCACTGCGTAGTTACACATTATTAAGTATACAAATTTAGTTTAATGAATAATGTTACATATTCTATGCCAATTTTTACTATGTAAATTACACATATAAGAAAACCTAATTAAGAGAAAGACAATACAAAATCTATTTATACAAAGTATAACATTTAACCAAGACCTTTGGTCAAATCTTTGAAATCCATAACAATTCTGTGAGCAGATATTTCGTCAACTGTGAACGATGTTTCGACTTCATTGTGGAGTGCAAAGATTCACGGAAATATGTCGGACCCAAAATGGAAATTAAAATGCAAAAATACAAGAAGCTTTCTTAAAATGTGGATAATTTGATTATGCCACGAGTTTCCAAAATTTCTATTATATAAGTAGATCTAGTCTGCATTTACAACACCTGATCAGCTTACTTCTCTAATAATTATAACTCCCCAGTCGCTTTTCCAACTAGTATTATTTTAGAAATTGAAAATACATATTCGATAATCTCACAAATAAATAGGTTCACAAAATAAGTAAATGTATATTTTGAACATTTCAAATATTTAAACCTGTTTAGAGAACAAGCACAGACGACTCCTTGAGGAACATATAGTCACAACCATAGATCTACAATCGAAGGGATAACGTAAGACTTGATACACTTCATTAACCGATTCAACCGAAGACCTATTATCGAAGCGACTACGTTTGATTCAACGCTTCATTTTATCAATTTAACAAGATTTGCGATGAAACTTATAACAAAATGCATAAAAGTGATTTTAATTGTTAATGCGAGCCGTACTCAACGAAAATCCGCATTTATCCGCATGTATTCTTTTGTGAACGCGGTTTACTAATTGTCTACATTCTTCAAAATGAGTACAGGAGGGTTGAACAACCCATGCATTATGCTCAACCTCAATACCTCCTGGATTACCACAAATTGATAATATTCCCCTGTTTTATATTCACATATTACACTTTTTGCTTTTTATCAGTCTTCCATGAGATCCATATTACTCATGACAAACATTTTCTGAATATGCTCTTGTTAACATCCATGCCACTTTCTTGTGTTCGTCTCAGTAAAGCTCTAATGAAACACCGACAAGAAAGTAATAGTACTAGAAAGTAATAATGAGGAACTAATGAATTTCAACAATATGCCTGAAGTTTCATGGAACAACTACAGCTTAAATATTTACCTAACCCCTTACTTGTGTAACAGTGGCAAGTACCCTGGACAACACCAGACCGTAGCCTCACGGGGAAGCATCAGAGCAGATCCTGTTCAATTTTTCCCCACCCAAGCTAACTTACAAGCGACGTGTACTAGTCCCAGCCCAGGAATTTCTTTCCAAAGATTCTTCCCTTATTTATTCCAAAACTTTTTCTTATCCACGGGAACAGAATATTTCGCGAAGAATACATTCTCAGCGCATGCGCACTTCCAGGCTCGAGTCTTAGAAGGGGACTTACCGTGTGCTTTGAAGCGGCAACTTTTATCCCGTATGAGGAATTCTTTGCTTCCATTTTGCTACCACTAATACCCATATTTCAGCATGGGTAGGAAGAGAGGGACTCCTGTTATCGAGAGATAACTCTCTTCCGTATGGCCGAGATCATTACTTGTCTTTTTTTAGAAATTTCTGTCTTACGCCAGAGGTTTACTTTATTGATTTGGGATTGCTCAGGGTATGGGTTAGATGAATGAGAGATTGGGTGGAGAGCAATTTCCATTGTAACTTTTCTGTGACTGTAAGTCGTTATGTAGTTCAGGTAAGTGGGTGGCTTTTTAGTTGCGATAGTTGGGAATAGGCAATGATACATGCTCTTTTTATGCGTGTTTGTTGTACTGTTTATTATTTGTTACAGTGATAGTGATGTAAGATAGTATAACATGAGTCGACGCTTCACATAAACTTACTTTGCTAGTGTTGCATTTTTGTGGGTGAACAGACGCTATTATTTGTTACACTAAATCCATTTTACGTAATATGTTACATTTCTGTGCTCCGATGGCAAAATATTAAAAGTCACTTTTCACAAATATTGAGTAAGTCCTATCCTGGAGTCTGGTTTATTAGTGTATAGAAATTGGCAAAATGTCGTAAGTCTTTGTCTTTCAGCTTATGAGAAAACAAAGGTGGAAAATTGTAATAAGTCAAAAACCGCAGAACCACATGTAGCATCTTGAATCTTAAAATTGCTGTCAAGAAAAATTAAAAAAAGTGACTTATAACATTTTGCCATCCGATCACAGATTTAATGCTATCAATTTGAATTGGAAAATTCTATTTTACATAAATGAAGCGGGTTCGTGGTATCCCAGTCAAAAGAGAACCGGGTTAGATATGTGAGGGTTGAGGGTTCAAAACTAGGTTTAATCAAAGACTGTAGTCTACACGGGTCTAGTGCATGTTACATGTATCGCGACCTCAATAGTGGTGTTGAAGTTAGGAAATTGGGGAGCCAGATCATATATTAGCCTCGTCATCTGACTGTGCTTCAAAATTACGAGGATTCCTCCCACCTTTCCCTCTGAGATTTATCCCTAACAATCACCAGTAACCTGTTGTGTTGTTTTAGTGTGACGTTAACTACCCAAATTAATAAGACGCTTGGAATTCAATACCTAAGCCTATTACGAACACTCAAAATTTAAAAAATCAATGATTTTGTGAAGGATTGATTCAATTACATATCACATCAAAACAACAGTCAAATATTTTTCACCAGTATTCCATGCATTTGTTTAAACATTAAATGGAGAAATAGAGTAGTAATAGATCCTCAAACGTATCTTTCAAAGAACTTTTCTAGAAATAATTTTAAATTTTCTTTTTATTCATTAATCGCTGCAAATATAAAATTGTACATTTAATATCTGTTAATTAGAGAAACAAAATATTTCAACCCATGTTACGCAACTTAATTATTTCAAGTTATAATATTGGATAGCATTGAAAGCAGGAATCAATAAATTAGAAACATCTGTCATTCTAAATAGGTACGTAATTTTAATTTAAGGTATCGAGTCATAGAATTTACAAAACATAATAGATTTAGAATTTTATATCAGATTGCATAAAGCAAAATTATAGTAAATTTTATATTATAATTATAATATTATTTAAATTTTATGTATAAATAATCTTGGTGTAAAATCACTATTATATATTCTAACTAGGACTTTGGAAGAGTTGAAAGATTTTGGCTTAAATGAAAGAAGATCGAGTTATTTTACTTCACAAGTTGAAACACTTCTGGAACTTTTCAATCTCAAATATTCGTTGAAAACACATATTTTCTTTGTTTAAATGCTGCAAAATTAAAGTTATGTTTTTTTATTATTGTAATATATTAGTTTTGCTTCGTCTATACTGAAGACATTTGATTTTAAAACAAGCTGTTGTTTCAGATGCGGAATAGAATTTCCAAACAAATATATATTTGCCTGAAAAGAAATTAATAATGCAATCAATACAGTTTTTTAGCTTTCCATAATGATTTTAGAGTTAGGAAAGACGGCAGTCCTGACGTAAGAGTGATATGTCAAAAATATTAATAGGAAAGCTTGTAGGAAATGAAGTTTAAGAACATTAATTATGACTCAAAAACTCTAATTTAACTTCTTTAATTACCATAACTATCATCTTTTGTGATTTCCTCTTACACTATAACGTAATGTATGTCAAATGGATGATATAGATGGATAAAGACAAGCACGTGAATGTCAAAAATGTTGAATGTACAAGTTTTTAAAATGTCAAAAGAGAGTAAAAATCATTCTCCGCTATGACATTTCCTGTTATTTTTTGGATAATTTTCAATTAACATTTAACCACTAAAGCCCGAGCATTACCGGGTAAATATATGCTTGTTAATTATAATTCAAACTCTTATAAAATATATAATTCATCGGTCAGGTAATAATAATAGTTTTCTCACATTATGAATTTTAAATTGAACATGTCTCATTAATTAATATTTTATGATAGAAGAATATTTTCTTTATTTAGAACACGTATAAACCTATAAATTATTATAGATTCTGAAAACTAAATAAATTATTAATTCATATGCAAAGAATTATCTTTTAAAAGAACAATTTATTATTTATTTAAAGATTGAATTGACTACCTTCCAATATAATTTATTCATAAGTAAAATGATCCAGTAAAAATATATTTTGAAGTGCCATGTCTGTTTAGTTAATAATATATCTTGTATCTATAGACACACTCGTTTTTTAAGTATATTAATAGATTGTTTCAAAAAGTTTAAATAAGTTCAATTTCTCCCTTAATTAGCATCCTAATTTCATAACTGTATAACTAGAGTACTTAGTAAATATTGATGGAGTCGTATTAGAATAATAAAATAGCTTGTGAATTATGCAGTATGTGAGCGTTGAATTTATGTAGTCATGTTTAAAATTAAGATTGTTAGATCGACGTATAATTATAAATATTTATAAAACATATATAAATAAAGTATATTTAACATTTGGAAAACATTTAATCTTCTCATTGAGGTGTAAGATTTCTCCCAAGAAAAGAATGATTCATTTAATCAGTCGCTTTCATGAGAATCTTTTCCAAGTACAATTATAATTTAATTTTATTTGTTATCTCATTTGCATAATATTATAATGTTCCGTTTTAGTAAAACATTATTTGTTGTTATGTTTATTACTTGATGTTGTTTGTTTTGTACATGGTCAAACAACATAAAAACCAATCCATTTGCTTAACATTATAATGCTATGTTTTAGTAAAACATTATTTGTGGGTATGCTGATTACTTGATGTTATCTATCTTCACCGAACACCACAAAATCCAATCCATTTGCCAAATAGTATAATGTTCTGTTTTAGAAAACCATTATTTGTGGGTATTCTCATTACTTGACGTTCTGTCTTGCACATGGCCGAACACCATAAAACCCAATCCAACTAAACAATCACATTATAATGCAATTTTCTATTTTTATCCACTTGAAAAAAGAACATTAAGATATTCTTGACATTTTTCATCTATCACGTTTTCGTATTTTAAATTTAAAATTTTATAAGAATGATCAAATTTGGTAAGAAAATAAACACTTACTAAAAATTTAAAGACATAAGTGATGTTGATGACAAAGCAAAGTTGATGTATAACATTCGTCGTTTATACAATCGTAATGGTGTACGTATACTAACGTTTATAATATTAGTTATTATGGATAAAAGTTACCTTCATTATAAATGTCTAAAAGGGTTCAATGCTTGACTTACTACTGCATAATTTATTGTTTCATATGCATAGTTCTAATGAGTATACATTTTCATTTTAGCATTAAAATTATTTATGACATCAGTAAGATTTATAGAACATAATTTTATCAAACCCAATATTTATTTAAATTCCAAAATTTCAAAAAAAACCTTTTAAGCCGTACTATTTAATTATATATTGAGTTTAGAATACATATAATATGCATCTAATATATGCTTGTAATAATTTGAAGACTGAGAATGTAAAATTTGCACAAAACAAAAGAAAGCACGTAATATCTAGTTTTACTTTTTACCATACGCGAATATATAAAACTTAACTAAACGAAATACTTTTTTTCTAAGTAAAACTGCTTTCAATTGAAAAAAATTGTCTTATACATACATTAGTCATAATTATGTTTAGGAAATACTAAGCATTATATTAATTAATAGTTACAGTTACGAAGAATATGTATATGAATTCTGTTTTTCTAACTTATGTCATAATTTCTCTTAAAACGAGATCAAATGCACTACAATTAATTTATAATATTTCTTGTAAAAAATATTGCATTTTTGGATTTTTCTGGTTGGTTCTATGACAAATAATATTAAAATATTATGGAAATTTTCAAAATTGAAAATTTGTTATCCTCCACAATTACGAAAATAGTAACTATCTGCACGTAATATTTTCTAATAGCTACGATAAATCATTGACAAGGAGAAAATGCATTGAATTTTGCTTGTAGTGTGACGTAAGTAATATAGAGTATTCCTGTTGGAGATTTATTTTGCCTTGTACATTTTATTTGTTTTTAAATATATTTAAAATTTGTAAGAATGGTGATAATTATCAGCTGCTAATTTTCTTCACCGTTTCTGTTACGCCAATACAGAGTTATAATGTATGCATTAAATTAAACTTGATAATCGTATTCATCCGTATAAGATTTTATTCTTGAAGATAATCCAAACTGTCTTCAAAAGTGAAATAATTTTTCATACAAAATTTATTAAGTATGTCTCATAAAAAAAACTTAATATAATTATTTTTTTGGGGGCAGGAGGGTGGAACGATAGAAATAAGAACATTCTTAAAAATATGCAAGAATTACTAACAAATAAAAAAATTATATAAAATTGAAACTATTGCCTTATGTATCAGTCAAACTATCATGTACTGCAATTGTGGCTTTACGGATATGAAAGGCGAACAATGGGCGAAAACTTTTTTTTCATATTTTGGTTTGTCAGACATTAGTGAATAATGGTATTAATTTTTTGTTGAGTTCGCCTTTTCTAACCATATAAAGTTAGGGCTAACATTAACTATCTTACGTTCTAAGAGTAGTAGAGCTACGCGTTTAAATGCGTTTTTCTGGAAACCAGCATTTGTTGAGTTCGCCCTTGGTATCAGCAATGTCTCAATTCATATTCCATCGGTCGAAATTAATTTAAAACGCATACCATTAAAAATGGGGAATAGATCTATTTTCAAAATTAGAGTAGTAAGTTTAATCCTGTATGTGTTTCGACGAGATATATTGTACAAGATCTGGTTATTTTTGATGAGATATATCGTCCAAGATCTAGTTATATTTGACGAGATACATCGTCCAATATCTGGTTATTTTTGACGAGATACCATATCCAAACAAATCTCCAAAGATAAACGAAAACTTAAGTGTGCAAATCTAACTGTCCTATGTCCAGAACTAGTGACAGTTTAGACCATGATTTTGCACCAGAGACTGGATACTACAGTGCAGCTTTGGAAGTAAACAGCCAGCAGGGTTAAGTAAAATTGAATAACATATTTTTGTACACTAATATGTGTTATGCTACTTCCTGAAAATATATATAATCTTTGAAAGCTGATATTTGCAGTGGCATCGCTCCAAAACGGTAGCGTGAATACAGTACGGAATGTACACAAGAAGACATCAAACAGTTAAGTTATTATTCCAAGAACATCAAGAATTTATACACTATATACGTCATCACATTAACATCGCTACACCAAAACATAAATTATGTATTCTCCCAGTCCAGCAAGGTGACCCAGCCGCACCCGCTGCTTCTGGATCTCTCTATAACAGTCTCTAACGTCGTCTCTAAAATGCTCTGCCATAATCTCAGAAAAACCCAACGGTAAAAGCAAGAAATTTATCAGATATAATCTGGACGATCATAGCCTGTTATTCTCAAGTCGTTGTAAAGCGCGTATTAAAAGAACAACAGCTGGCGCGAAACACCAACCAATCAGAATTACCAATCCGATGACACAAGTGAACATTTCTAAAGGTCCAGTACTGCGGAATTTCTCACAATATCACATCTTTATTAAAAATAAATTCGAAATATTTTGCCTGTGTGAAGCATAAGAAGGGTACTAAGTTTAAGAGAAAAAATATTTCGTAACAAATTTAATTCATAAAATACCTATGATAGTTCACACATGTTATGGAGTCGAAGATAAGTCATTAGTGTCTAATTATATTTTAAAAATTCCAATTTTTTTGCTGTTATTGTATTTATTAAAAATAAAATTCCTGTTTTATGCATTTATTAAAAATAAAATGTACAAAAAAAATGTTTATTATGATTTAAGTAAAAAATATATGTTAGAAACATAAAAACCGTAGTGAAAAAAAGTAGCTTATTGTTTAAAACTTTTTATGATCACCGAAATATGTATTTTCAATTTATTTAAATTTAAAACATTTTTCTTACGTATAAGAAAGACTTTCTACAGAATATCCATAATTGACAGCTTACATAAAAGTAAGATAATTAAAATCAATGATTGGAAAGTTTAGATTTTGGAATTTATACATGCCTTCTTTTCATAGCTTATAAGTCAATATCAGTATTATATACGTCATAATTTACAGTAGTTAAGGATATAATGGTTAACATAGTTTTAGTGAAATATAATTAATGGAATGTTTACATTTAAATATACTAGATGGCTTATATAGTAATCAAATCTGTAGAACGCATTTTAAACATTTCTCTCTAAATCAGCGTACTTGTAAAGATTTAATTTGTTACTTTGAAAAGCTATAATTCACACACACAATCGATACTATTGGAATTTTATTTCAATCTGAATTCAATAAAGTTCAATATTCAATACATGGATTGGGTAGCAAATCTATGAGTATTGGGCTTAGAATAACTGTTTCAAATCGAAAGGTGAGCCAAAGGCATATTGATTGAGAATTCAATATCAAAAGCAGATTTTATCTTTATACAAAGGCTATTTATGTGTTTACATGTAAGATGGTGTTTTTAATCTGAAAACCTGAAACTTTCAAAGTAGTCTTAAGTTGATTCGTCAAGCTGATTCTAAGCCTACAATCTAATGGATGAGAAATAAATACAGAACTACATTTCCATCGAAAATATTCCGATAAAACAACATTTCACTTTGAAGCATCAATTCAGATATGTTTCTCAATGTTTAAATAGAAATGTACAGTATATCGATATTTCTATCGAATGACTTTTATTTCTGAGTCAAAATAAATATATTTTATGATATCGAAACTTAAATTAAATGGCAGCTATATAGGTATGAGTCAAATAAATAACCACCTGAGGCGATGTAATGGTTAAACGAGTACCATCAACCCAAAGGCGAATAGTATTCCCGTAGGGATATCATCTAATCGAAGTAACTTTATAAATTGTGGTTTGACTAATTGCAGATTATAAGGGCTGATTTAATACAATAGTTTGAGCCCCAGGATTATCAGCTAGGATTGAGTTAATATATTTGCAGTATGAATTCAATCAATTCATCAAATAGTTAAGAGAACTGGGAGTTACCATGAGAAAGTAATGTGACAGAACCTATTACATGATGAGTCAGAATTCGCGTTATACACGTCAATATGTATATTTCGTTAGATGTTCTAATCAAACTGCTGACCATCTGTTCATTATAGTGGAATAGATAATACTTCAGAGCCCTACATGGTAGAATGAGGCAACTGCACTGTCGCAATTACAATTAGTGTACTCGTTACAATTTGTTGCTATTTCATGTTTCATGCTATGACAAAACCATAAATCATCTTGATTCTTAGTGGAAATGCCTATTTTCATGAGAAAAACCTTTGGTCGTAATTCGATTTTACACGAATCACCAGAACTTTGAACGCGATTTTGTAGAAACATTTATTTTACAGATGGATGCTTTGAGAGTTTAACGAATAGATAATACTTTAGAGCCCTACATGGTATTTGTAACGATATGTTCCACGCATAATCGGCTTTGTTTTTGAAATTGCTGAACACTGAACAAAGTATATTCTGTAAGTGAGTATTGTACTGGACTCCTGAAATCCTTATTTGTAGACGCATATACATATGTGTGTTACTCTTTGGTCTCTTACTACTGGTTATTTAAGTATGTTATTGGTATATGAAAAACGAATATGTTTGAAATAAGTAGTTCTCTACGCGAATATTATGGAAAAGTTTTAAAATGTTCTCAGAAAATTAGGTGATTGTCCTAAAAACGTACATGCACTGCGAATTCTTAAATGCAAATTCTTATTTATCCATTGCAGATTGATAAATATTGTTAAATTTATCAATAATGCTAACTAAAATATCTTGTTTTAAAGGGGCTTACGACCTTTAAACCACTCTTGATGGAGTAGGAATAAGGTAAGTTTCGAAGCTATGTAATTTTTTAAGTATTGCATAAAATGGAATACTTTTTTTTCCATTATGCTTCTGCATTTTTAAGGTATACAATACATTGTACAAGCATAGTTTAAATATTAGCAGGAGTTTCTGTGTCGGGCTCGTTAAGGTATAACTTCATTGTGAGTAAGGATTTGAGGAACAGTGCTGCGTGCAAGATTGCACATAAACAAATAGATGTATACAAATTAATTTTAGAGTGTATGGTATTCTATATATATAACAAATTAAAATAAAAGCAAAAAAATAAATAAAAATTAATATTTTTTATCAATTATGTTTCATGGAAGCAGTAAATATTCTGATACGTCAACAACAATGTTTTCCCCAAAATTCCAAAACAATAAATTTTTTTCAATATTGTGGTTTTAAAGCAAGCATGTAGGTTTAACGAATATGTATACCAATTTTTGAACAAGTTGCTCAAATAGTACTTCAGATATCATGCACTCAATCTGAGATTTTTCTAAAAAAACACAACTGAGAAAAACAGCCGTAAAGATAAAATTTTGGTTACAGAAGCCCATGTTTTGCTCAGTGTACCTTTCGATTTTCTTTCATATCTCTGGTATTTATTTGAATTTTGTCATGCGGTTGGTGTCAAAATGATCAGAAATGTATGTACTTTAATATATATATTTTTTTGAAAATCGAATTTTTGGAAGGTTTAAAGGTCGTAAGCCCCCTTAAAAATTTATATTCAGTTGAACTTCAAAAAGAAACCATTAAATCATTAAGTACACGACTTTAAGTGGTACATATCCACTGCAAACATCTATGTCTGGATTTGAACCAAGTTACAAATGAACGGATATTTAAATTAATAACTAACTACTTGGCAAACTTGTCGGTAAGTGTATTTAACGCTTTTGCAGTACAGTAGTGTATAAATAATTCAAAGAATTTAGATAAGGGCACTCCTCAACGGCAGCTGAGACTCACGACCAGACCACTTTTACACACACCGGCAAATACATTGGCAAATCAGCCCCCGGATACGATGTCATCAAACGGAAGATTTCACTAATATCTTGGTCAGGCCGTTAACACCAGTAAATGCAACCTTAGTGCAACTAGACAAACCAGATGTCAGAATGTTATCATTCGTGTTCTATTGGTGATCGGCGTACCAATTTTACAATTCACCTGTAATTTCCTGTGTGTGTTATGCGAACTCACCAGCATCAAATTTCTGGATAGTCTATACATTAACACCACTACTGCTTATATAACTAGTTAGCGCAACTTTTACAACAAGCACACCGATAAGTAGTCATTCGCGTCATCAATGCCAGAGTGTGTAAAATTATTTTACTTTATTCACACTAAATAAAAATAATTTGTTTCTCCATTTATCGATCACAACTTCGTCATTGAAGCAGAAATCGGTAGTTAAATAAGGAGTACCTTTACTAGGGACATAGCAAACTGTAAGAACAATTGCCGTTATGATCAATGTTGTCCATTTATGATTTGACAGCTTGTCCTTGATTCTAATGATTGTAGATAGCCATGTCACACTTATGGAAAAATTTCCACTAATGCAGTATAAAATATTATCTTCCACAAATCTATCCCACATCTTACCTGTTTTTATCACTACATCTCGGCTTCTAATTGTTCCAACTTTGTTGCTGGCTAAACAACGGTAGACGGCAGCGTGGATGTCTTGCCGATACTGGTCTGTGTTGATTGGGAAAAACACGAGTGAATTGTCCGGTCTAACCTGCCGGATGCCAGGGAGAGTTGTGACTGGATTTCCATCTCTTCTCTCCCATCGTATGGAAGGTTCCGGATGACCCTGAGCGGAGCAAGAGATCACTGCACCGGTGGAGTTCGAAAATTCAACAGTCTCTAAGGGTTCGTGGAGAAAGGTTGGACCCTTAAGTCTTCTATTTCGTTCAGCAGACACTGAAAAGAATAAAAGTAATAAGGGTAAGTAAATTCTTGAAGTTAATACATGTGTCATTAGATGACAACGGATGTTGTCTAACACTACAACATCCGTTGTTGTTGTTTCTACATTAGAATGTTTTCGTCTGTTTCTTTATTTGGTATTTTTGACATACTTACTTTATTTTCTGTGACATTTAACCTCCAAATTGTTTATATCTATGTACCTATATATTAAAAAACAAAAAGTAATCTTGTTAAATCTTGAAAAAAATATATATCATTCGCAAGAAGAAAGATCCAAATACAGCAGAAGTAATTTTGAAACATTATTTAAACTCTATTTAGCAACTTTATTTAAGTTCCATTTAGCAACGTTCTATAAGCTGCAGTTAGAAACATTATGTAACTAATTTTACATAGAACGCCCTCTTGTGCTTTTCCAACTCCAGTGAGATTTTCCTGATCTAAATAGCTTTATTTTAACAAACAATAACCACAGAACAACAAAATAAGATACCTATCTCCAATTTATTTCATCGTTTTTTTATTAGGTTTTGATTATATTAGTATTACTTTCCTACATGGAAATGATTTAATTTCACGCTCGTATTCACATCTAGTTTTGTGCTTTTTTAACAATTATTATTCCAATTGCAACGTTATTGAGAGACAATATTTTGTACCCTCTATATAAATAAGAATGGAGTGTTTGTTTGTACATTGAATATTTTCGACCCATTTCACGTTTTCTCTCCGTTTTGAACCCTTTTGATGCTAAATCCGCCTCTTACGCGTTTGGTGTCTGTCTGTGTGTCTGTATTGTGTGTGCCCTATACACGTCCACGTGGTTTAATGTATTTTCATGGAAATTTGCATACAGTGAGCACTTATCTTCATTTAGTGAGTGAACTTGGTTGCGAAAGTCTGTCTGTCCGTCTTTCTGTTCTATGGTCAATTTTTGTTCATGTGTTTGTGTAGGCATCACATGAATTTTATTACATGTATTGGATTAGAATGCGTTTTATTTTATACATTATCTATTAGTTTAGCGAAGGCAATGTTAAACATTTCTTTATTGTTATATTTAGATGAGTTTTATGTCCATGTTCAAAAACCTGAGTACTTAAATTAACCATAATTTGGTAGGTTTGGAAAAGTTGGAATGTACGAGGGTAAGTCAAAACTTACTCACACTTTTTGTTCTACAACTTCATTAAGCAGAGATATTTGTGCAACAGATACATTTTTTGGATATAGTCTCCACCTTGGGTAATGCTTTTTGTCCGAGCTTTTTGTACACAAGCTTCCGTATGGCTTCCTGGTAGAAGGTCTTAGGTTCGTCGTGAAGCCACTTTGCTCAGTATCCCGAACGTCCATGCCTGCGGCAAATTTACGACCTCTCAAAGATTCCTTGAGCGGCCCAAAGAGATGAAAATCTGTGGGAGCGAGATCTGAGCTGTAGGAACGGTGTTCCAGGGTCTCAAAGCCCAATCTGTTGATTGTTTCTATAATGTTATGGGTCGTGTTGCGGCCGTGCGTTGTCTTACAACAACAAAAATTGTTTGAGAACAGACCACGACGTTTGTTTCGAATTGCTGGTTTCAGCTTATTGGCCAACAAATCAATGTACCTCGCACTATTTACGGTATGTTACCCTGTCCGCCTACCTGCTGTAACCATCTCTCAAGCTTTCTGAATGTTGTCGTCAGTGGTCGAGGTTGACGATCGCCCAGCTCCCTCTTTTTGTGTTACGTCAGTTCGGCCACTTTTAAACATTTTGATCCATAATAAAACGATTTTACAAATTTTTTTATGGAATTTCAGCTCTTATACTTCATTTATTTCGAGTCATATTTTAGTTCTTTGCGCAATGTAAAAGCTTTCCGAATATTTAGGACATACGATTTTTTTCAACGAACAGGAATAAAACGGAAACTTGAGTTTCTTTCGCTCTGAATTAATTTCGCAATTCTAAATTTTATGCACTTTTTAGTTATAAGTTGTGGCGACTGCGAGATTAAGAGATGTAAAGGAATCATAAATTAATATCTTTAGAACAACTTTTTCCTTACGTCTTTTATTTTGTTTTAATACACTTTTTTCTTTTGTTTTCTGTTTAAATATTTATTTTTTCTATTTTTTTTTCTTTTTCATCACACGCAACACCACTACAAAGTATTCCACTTAAAGTGGCAGGTAAGTCAGAATAAATCACATTTTAAGTGTAATTCTGCCATTATTGAAAAAATAATAATGTTTAAAAAATCCGAACTAAAACTTTTCAAACATTAAAAAATTATTTGTCATATTGACAGGAGAAGATGGCGAAATTCCACAATGTCGCATGCCAGATGCAAGATTACCACAAATGAAAAAATATTGTTTTTCTCACTGTGAGTGCGAGATACACGCCGTAAATTGTCATTGTTATTAATTGAGTTGAACATGAAAAGAATTTAAGAAAAGGAATTCCAAAACTATCTCAAAATTGTCTTTTGTAGTAGTAACCTTAGTGTCAACTTTCGTCAATTTGTGGCTTTGTCATACAGCAAGGGTTCAAAGTATGTGAAATGTATTATATGAATGGATATGCATGTGTAGGATTTGTGTCCAAAGTAAGTCGCAGAAATTATAAAGATGGCGAAATGTGGAAAAATATTATTTCTTTTTCTACGAAAAACGTAAATGATTATATATTTTGATCATCTCTTCAACGTAGAGTAAAACAATTCAAACGAATGAGGTCAGGTATTTTGCTAGTTATTCAGAAAAGAATAGCTCACAATTGGTAAAGAAATTGCGAAACATTCATAAAATGAATCCGATGATCATGCGCTCTCTTATAAGTAATACACTGCTTTTATTTATATTTATCCATAGATATTGCTTATTTTTAATTAGGTACATAAATTATCTGGATGTATATTTACATCCTCATAAACATTGTAAACTGTATATGATACAAAGGAAATACTATCCTACAATATAACCACTTTATAACCTAGTTTTTTTTCCGATTATGGTTCTGTATAGCTGCCTTATTTGAATTACGAATACTTTGACAACTCTTATAATCACAACACCATAACTGGATCCATTACTTACAAGTCGTTTGACAGTCAATAGTTAAATAACATCAATCATCGACAGATAAAATAGTTTACCATTACTATAAATGAAGCTCATAAACATTATAGAATGTATCTTATACTTCTTCAAGAGTGACATTATTCCACATAATAACCAATTTTTAACTTTATTTTGAAGATTTTGAGAATTCATAGCCCCAGCAAGAAGAGTAAAGCTTGTTCAAGTTATGGGTATTATCTAACAAATTTTAACAAGATTACTTTTGTCTATGCATTTACATCGCTATTGAACGGTTTATTTTATGGCTTCCTTCCCGTAACAATGCATCAGATAGTTTAATTGATGTACTGAATATTTTAATTATATGTCAAACCAGTGGCCGGAGTTGCATTATAATTATAATAAAGTGTTTGGATTTGACTCACACGAGGTTTATTCCGTGCATAAAAATATTATTAATGGTTCCAAACTTCTCTGGTGACTTTGTCTTCAAAAGCCATAAAACGCGTTTTATGATAGCTATAAAGTGATTTAGTACATTGCGTAAAAATAATAAACTACTGGTAGGAAAATCAGTGTGTTTATTACTGAACAAATTCCATTTAACTACTGATTGGGGATTTTGAAATTGTCTCCAAATCTTTATCTTCAAGTTGCATTTTTGAATGAAAAGATTTAAATTTATTAGTTAGGAGCGGATGAGATAGGCAGTGTTTGAAACAAGGTGTTAGAAGAAAATTGATGAATATATATAAATACTGAGAAAAGTAGCAATAAATGTGATCTTGACAGCAATGGTGATGCTAATAAACTATGCAAACTAATGAAACATAATGGGTATTAAGTTCAGCAGGATATAATACAAGCCAAATATTGTTTTTATTTAGTAGTAAAACACTGCAATTTTTCTCTTTCTCAGCTAACTGTAAAATGTCAAACTAGCATCTAACAGATTTATATTTTTTACCATTTACAGATTTGAAAATTTTGAAATGTATACATCATATTGTGTTGATTAGAAAATTAGCTCTCATGAAGACAGATATATACAATAAGATTTCTTCATACAATGACCAATAACCTATGATTAATCAGATCAATGCTATAAGTGTTGTTTTTTTCATGCAAACGGTATGCAATGCTGTTATTATAACTGTATTATCTGCTCTTTCATATTTTGTTTACCGTTGGTAATGCATGTTTTCTACACGCTCAGCTTCAGAACACTACCCTTAGGCCCTGTTTGTTAACGTGGATGAAAGCTGGATGTTCCTGAAAAATATGAACTAAAATTTAGGTATTTATTTTTATATCTGCTTTCATTTATAACTATTGGTATACTTGAATTTATATCTTGACTGTTCTTATTTCTGAACTTTCCTAATAGTATGTGCTGTTGAGTGCTAGCCTGCAGAATATACTTTTCAGCTGGCAAAATAGCATTTGCTTCATTTATACCTGTTTAGGTACAATACTTTTGATGATTTTTCTCTTTACATACTAGTATGCAATTTCTTTTTTATTGTATGGTCAAACAATATATTTTTTTTGGATATGGTTTTAAGACTAACTCACTTAATACAAAAAAAATTTCCAATCCTCATCAAAAAGTGTATTCTAATATTTACTCAGAAAGCTCGTTATTCTAATCAATAAATACATTTTCAAAACTTAAGTGTGTATGTGTAAATGGATTATTTTCAATTATCAGAAGCATTAAGTGACTCCAAATTGTAGATTTGTTTGTGAAAAAGAAAGAATATAAATGAAGATTCTCTAGACCAAGAAATAAGCTTGACAAAAAAAGAAGCCACTGCTGGCTTAGAAATAGATCTGCTTTTGTTTCGCAGTTAAAATTCTTCTGCTCAATTGTGTAATCAATAATCGACAACCACTTGTATTAAAATGGTAGTTTTGAAGTTTTGAGTGAACTTTACTCAGGAGTAAAGTGACACCACAGGCTTTTGGTGACGGTCCGAGGTCAACCCCGAAGGGAAAGATCCGAAGACAAAACTACGTAAATTTTGAACTACGTGTAAGACGATAAATTATCTTAAATGCTAAAGATTTAAATTTCTCATTGTTCCTGAGTAAAATTCATGAATTTCATATTTGTTAATGTATATATTAATGTCTTTCATATTTCTTAATTTGTTACAACACCAGCATATTTGTTAGTTGATACTTAAACTAGTGTGTAGTATGTGACTGTAATTCCAATTACATTTAGAAAATTAATACAAGACACCAAATAACTAGGAAACGTGTGCCCTTTCCAATGTTGTCTCAGGGATTTTTTTAATATAAATTTATCAAAACCGTGATTAGATAGAAATATTTTCTATCTTATTCTAAAAATATTGATATTTTTAAAACCAGTATATATTTTGTATGAAGTGAAATACATAAAACGATAGTAATTACTGTTTTATTTTATAGTATTATTATTAAAAGACAAAAGAACATGCTCCATAATTTTACCCTGGATGTATAGTTTTCCTATGAGCTTACAACGGCTTTTAAAATTGCTCTTGTTCACATAATTTTAATGTATCTTCAGATAATGATATTTGAACTACAGTAAACTGAATAATATTCCATAGTAGTGATTACCCTCAAACGTTATCTGTATATATAATATTAGTAACTTAGCAAACGGTATTGGGATCAGATGAACTAAACATAGAGTTTTAGAGTATGATTTTTTAAATGCTCTGCAAAAGAAATACTATAAATGCACATTAACCTCTATGCTGTTGTAGATAGACAATTGTTACCACTACAATTCGTTTACACCAGGAGCATGGTATATATCTGTGTACGGTGAGTGTTATCCTTCTTTTAAGTGATCGCTGGTATCGATCACCATTTACGAGCTGTCAGTGACTGACCTTCCTGATGATCCCTGTTTTAATTCGGTACCCTGAGATCGTGAGGTGTGAACGCTTTGGTTAAAAGGCAGAAGGTCGCTCTGTTGATACGCCACACAATACTATGAAAGGAAAGCTTCAGTCGTAAATGCCACTCAAGGCCATATCGCTCAAGATAGGTGATTAGGTATGGGTTTAGGTAAGGGACATAGGGGTTAAGCAGAAGGGCTAGTTGCAGGCCAAAGAGCCGTTCCTGAAATTACTCCGACTGAAAAAAATCTAAGCATAGCAGCATAAAGGTTAAATACATTTTACTTTTTTAATTTTGAATAATTATTTTATTATTAAAATAAGTTTTTTTCAGATATACTATTCATTATATGCTAGTAAAAGCTTTTAATTAATAACGAAATACGAAAAAAAAGATAATTGATGTAACCTCATGTCTAAAATTATCTTCACATACACCAAAATAATTATATTCCATGAAATACTCAATCGATGTAATATATTTTTTCAGGGAGGGTGTGAATGATAAGCCTCATTATAATTATCCAATCAAAAGTGTTCAAACGGTTTCTGACATGCAAATAATGGGGTTACATAATCCGACGGTGAATAAATCTCTTTGCACAAAGTGAATATCTGAGTGAATTTCTGCAATACAGAGTTTTATTTCAGTGTGTAAGGAGTCGAAACGGTTTGATAAATCTCCGAAGTATATTTTGGAAGAATCTGTGAAGTGGTGCAATATCGGCCGTTTAGAAGTAGGGCAGACAATCATGGAAGCAGCGAGATGTGTCAATATTTCAAGACAGGCAGTCTCTGGGTTATCGAAACAATTTCAGAACTTTGGAACTGTTGTAAGGATGAATTGATAAGGTAGTAAACGTATAAAAACAGCTTTTTTAGATCGATATATGGCAGTAAGAGCCCGTCGTAATAGGAAGTCTACTGCTCGGCAATTAAGATCAGAGGTTGCATCCGCAACAGATACTGTTGAATTAGGGCAAACTTTATACAGAAGGCTTCACATCACAAGAGGGATTGCTTAACTTTATGCAAAGAACATCATAATTTTAGTTAACTCCAACGGACACATGCTCTCTTTACTGATGAGTCAAGGTTTAAATTAGCATCTGATTCTAAGCGTTTTTACGTCTGGAGGGAGTAAGGAATTTCACATTGAACATTATGGAATGTGACCGTTTCGGTAATACTGGTCTGATGGTGTTAGGTGATATAATGATCATTGGTCGTGCACCCTTACACGGTTTAGACAGAGGATTTGTGACCGACCATAGATATTAATATGTTTTCTTAGAACGTTATATAAGACTTTTCAGAGGTGCATATGGATCTGATTTTTTATTTATGGACGATAATACTCGTCCAAATCGAGCAAACCTGGTTGACGAATTACTTGAAAATGAAGCCATTAGCGAATACCATGGCCAGCAAAATCTCCTGATCTGAACCCAATAGAGAACTTATGGGACTACTTAAGAAAAGTAGTTGCACTGAGACATCCTCCTCTTAGAGGTATAAATGCTCTGATGACCGCACAGCTCGAGGAATGGCACTTAGTTCCCCAAACTGTGGCCCCAAGTTTATTGCCAGCATGAAATTACGTTGGGATATTGGTGTACAACTCAAAGGCGATTACATTCCATGTTAAATTCATTAGCCTTAATTTTTTCCTGAGTTATTCATTTTTTTCTGAACTCTTTTTGTCACATATTATTTCCATTTGTATGGTTTCATGCAACAGTTTTATATCATATGCAGAGTTCTTACATTTTGTTTCTTTGCATTTATGTGTTGTGATGTTTTGTCCATTCTAGACAAATTCATAAAATTATAGTTTACAGTTTCTGAGAAATTCGTGATTGTATGGATGTAAAGATAATTTTGGACACCAGTGCATTTTCTTGTCGACTCAACAATCGTCTCACATATTCACCGTATCAACGCATAATTTTGGTTCCCCAGAATTTGGCAGCTTTGTAAACGGACAGCTTGTAGCTTGTCCTTTTCATACATTGCGTCACAAAACCCAAATACAATCTAATACCCATATGTTGTCTTGAGTTGATAATTGAAGAGTGGTTTTGCAGCCCATGTGTTCTCATCACTATCTGTGACCGTGGTCCAAAATTACTTCGTGTTGTCCTCGGAGTTTTCACTTCGGCACTCATCCGGAACAGTCACTAATAACCCTTTCTGCTGCTCCAGTGTGAACAAATTCAACTTATACACGTAACAATTTAATCCTAGTAATGTTGCATAGATAAATTTCCAGAAACAAAATTTGAATTTGTGTGAAGACCGTTGCGTTTAGTTCATATCCCGGTATCTAGAATTAACGTGTTTTTAGTGTACAACCGCAGACCTCTTCGGACTTCAACGCAACAAAATCAATCTGAAAGAGCACTAATGGGTAAACCACTATTACTTCTAACTGGGACAAAGAACAACTTCCAATAACTTACAAAACGGAATTTGTACCACATATATGTTATTAGGATGACAAATGATATAGCCAATATAATATTTAGGTGGGTTAAAGTACAATAAGAAAAAACCCATTTAAAAAAAAACGATAAAATATTTACTGGTGGTTGTCTCAAGGAAGTATCTCGTCATTGGGAAAATTGGTAAGATATTGATGAACTAGGTATCTCGCCAATGAAGAAAACTGATCAAATGTTGTTAATTTCATCACAGAACAATCTGCAAGTCTTCTTGACTTCAAGAAAACCTTAACGCGACGTAGTTCACCAACAAAAAAAATTGGACACATTTTGTTGGGTATGTATCTCAACGAATAAACTTGGTGAGTTAACCAAATTGTGCTTTGAGAAAGTTCCTTGTTTTCTATAAAGGACCTCCTACAAATAGTTACCCTAATTAACCCTCCAAGGGGTTTCAATGAGATATCTAGTTCCTAAATACCTATCATGATATGACGTTTTCTAGATTTTTCATCTAGAAAAAAAAAAAAAAAAAAAAAACAGATATTTCGTCCACCAAGATCGTATTAGTTTTGTTAATGACGTGATGTCTCATCCTGCCAACAATCCGGAGGGTTAGTAAAGATACACTTCTTAAATATCTTGTGCGTGCGTGGATCATTTATTAATGTAGGCACGTAAATAGCGCATACTTCGGTCTTCATTATTTATATCTGAAGTAGAAAACGTATTTTTAAAACAGTTCTTTGGAGAATAAATCCCCATAAACATTTTTAACACCAGAAGAACTGAAAATGGCATTGACTGAAAACTTGACGTGGCATACCACGTGAAAAACAACCACTAATTAAATTCCGCAACAATCCTAGTTCCGTCGCTTAAAATCTCACAAAAGTTACCATTTTTTCCCAATTCATTTTCTTGGACGAAACGGATCCGGAGCAGAAACCCAGAAAAGTAATTTCACTGGAAGTCCGTCTCAGATAAATGACGGTAGTTACGCGACTCACGAACGGGCAAGTTCCCAATTACTTCCATGCTGTCACGCGAGAGTAATTGCGATTTAAATTTATATATCCGCCCACCAAAAATAAGGCGTAACAGGAAGTTAATGAACTTAGAATCTAATAAACGCGGACAGGCGAAATGGACGCGGTGCGCGTAACTCATTCAGACAGAACATTAAACCACAATTTATTGTGCACCGAATGTTTCATCTGCTTTGGAAAGTACTTACCGCAATGTTTCTTAAGCTGTTATCAGAAATGTGTGCCTCGACAAAAGGCATACTGCTTTCGTGAGTGTTATTACAGCATGCTTTTACCTTTCAACATTTACCCTTTATTCTGGGACTTTATGATGGAAGTGTGCAACATTGTTATTTGTGGCTTTTAGGGTGTTCACACAGCGTGGCTGTAACATGAAGCTTTTAGACGTTGATTCACTTTCTGCTAATAATAGATATACGTAGTGAGGGGTAGTGTGGAGGTTGCGTTGTTTTGGACAGCCAATGTGGTTATGACTTGTTATAGTCAGCTGTGGAATGAGGTGCGTCTTGAAGATTTTAGTTGCAGCATAACTTTGTGCTTAAACATAGAAATACGAAGTGAGACCACATTTGGAGACTATGATTTTTGAGCTGTAAATCAAGACAAAACAGATATCAATATCACAACGATATTTTCTTGAAGCTTTAGACGATGCCTCATTATGTGCCTCATTATGTGCTTATGTACATGCGAAGTGAGGGGATAGGTTTTATCTGACAGTACAAGTGACTATGATAGACAAGAACTATCACGATCCCCTGTCTTTCCCTCGTTGGTGACGAAGCAGATGCACCCGATACGGAGTTACGACACAAATAGGTTTCAAGTGTTTTAGTTGTTACTTGTTTTAGTGGATGAACATCGTTGTATGACAGTGCATGGGTTCTGATGCGATTAAGAATATTAAATATCGGGTGTGATTACTGAAAAGAACATGAATAAGAATAAAATTGTTTTACAATTCAATGGAGCCAAACGTGTTTTGCACGGGCGTGTATTTTGAAACTTTATATTGTAGTGTAAATAAATGTCCATGTCCAATTTAGGTTTTCACTGTCTCTGTTTTTTTTCCACTACTACACACACTGTCATTCAAAATAGACATCGCTCGGTCACTCTGATATGTATATATAAGGTGTGTCTTGCAGCTTGTAGGAGCATCATCACTTTGTGCGAATAATAGCAACGCGAAGTGAGATGGAATTTGGGGGTTGTTGACCTGTAATTCTAATAAAGAATGTTTTAGATTACAATACCATATGAGGTGTTGCTTTAGCTTCAGACTTATTTTCATTCTGTTAACTCAATGCTGTGTGTAGTGGGATGAACTTTAGGGCTTATATTATTTTTGGCGACAATAGTATCTACGACATGTTTTGGACAACTGCACCTAGAGGTGCCTTGAAACTTTTTGAGGGAGCATAGCTTTGGTGTGTAGCAATACGAAGTTAGACGTACTTTGGAATCATTATTTTTGACATGTAAATGTAACTATGACTTTTTTAGACAACCATACCATATAAACATTGATTTAAAGCTTTAAGAACTGATTCATTCTACACTTATTTCGCTATGCGAAGTGAGATATACTTTAGGGCTTATATTATTTTCTCCATACAATGTAACCACGACTTGTTTCACAGAACTTTGCCATTGGAGATGACTAGAAGATTTTACGATTTTACACGCTGTTTGGATTTGTGCTTTAGTAGCTGCACAAAGTGTGTCGCATTTCGGGAACTGTTCTCCTTGGATTGCAAATGTAACTATGACTTTTCTTAAATAACTATGCTACATGAGATGGGACGTGAAGTGTTCCATATATTTCTGCAATCTGAGTTTTTATTTGCTATTACAAGTGAGTGATACTGTAAGGTTGTTGTTATTTTTGGCCCGCAAATGTAACTTTGACTTATTTAAACAACTTTACCTTGGGATGCGGCCTGAAGCTTCATACAAAGATTGACTTTTTACTTCTAGTAGCTATACGCAGTGTCACGCACTTTGCTAATTACGTTAATTTGATCTTTTAGTGCAACTGACTTATTTTTAACAACTATACCCTATGAGGTGTCTTGAATCATTCATAATGTTGTGCTCATTGTTCGGGATATTATTTTTTTGGCCTGAAAAACGTAATGGACTTGTCCTAGTCCAATGTGACTTCACATAATTGGTATTATGAATTGGTATTATGTATTAGAAGTGTGCATATGTAAGTGTAATATATATATATATATATATATATATATATATATATATATATATATATATATATATATATATATGTAATATATTTTAATGCCCCGAGCACGAAATGATGATGCTTATACATTTTGTTGAAAAATAAGGTTTCTAAACACTAAATACGGCGAGACATAATTATGCATGGCAATGAACATTGATGCACCATAAGCTAGATACCATTTTCACGACCAGTAGATCATAATTTATACTAAAAATTTTTTAAGAAGTTGAAAATCAAATCTACTAGGGAACGAAGAGCAGTGTAAACTATGTCTCATTTGAAATTTTCATATTTTTTATAGTACCAATTTAGTTGGACAAGAAATTACGTTGTTTTACAAGATAATCTTTTCTCACACATTCGACTCTTGGGATCATGTTTACACACACTGTCTCAAATTCAATAATTCAGTTTAATCAGAAGAGCATCCATTCAACAATTTTCAAAGCATCTTGCTTCCACGGGGTACAAATAAGTTCTAGAAATATGACTGCAGGACTTTCATCCTATGTGATTAGGCAGGTTTTACATTACTCTTACTAGCAATACATTTTTTAAACCAGGACATTATTACTGCTAGAGGTTCCAAGTAATTCCTGTTTTAAATCACTGGGCTTAATGACTTTCATGCGCCATACTATGTACAAGTAAAATGACCACTGTTTTAAATGGATGATTATAAGAAACAATCCCACTTGAACATCACACAATATTGTACTAACTCATCAACTGGATAAAATGAAAAATGTAGAAAAACTCCAAATCGATCTCTCTGAACACAGTCGTCCAAAATTGATGAGATTCGTAGATCTGGTATGTCATGTAAATGATAAATGAACCTTTTTGAGTAGAAATGTAGATATTTTATTGGGATCCAACATATATGGTAGATTTATTATTCCATTTCAACGACGTTTCTTGTACAAGATATCTTTAATTTTGTTAAGAATATATATCAATTGTAAAAAATAGGACAATTTTGCTAAGGTTGCTATCTCTTCGATACGGCACTGCCCTATTACTCTAATTAAATGAATATTCAAGTGGGAGAAGCAAATTGCCAATTGCCCAGAAGTAGTGGCGGTTGGAAAGGTTTTTGAAACAGGGTCTGGCAACCACAGGGCAGTTTTTGACACGAAGGTGCACCAGCAGGAAGATTAACTATCCACTACGACGGCATTGAAAATGCTTTTAACGTTCAATCATTTCTTACAAAACCCAATATTGTCGTCGCCTTATCTTGTTGTATTGCAAACTCTAAGTTTCTTTTCAGTAATTTAACTTTGGAGTTCTTCTCTTATAAAGGGTTTCATTACATCCCCTTTTGTATATTTGTGTTGTAAACGTATATACTTTTAAATATTTGGAAATACCAAAGAGATGCTTGACCTGTAAAACCTTTAAAAATTATTAAGCTATCATTTGAGTGTTATTATATTGTGTTTTTTCTATCCACTGTCTGCTTTACTTTCCTGTGGGATATGTTTTTAACCAGAGGCTTCCTCCATCATTCCAAGTGCATTGCGTATGAAGGTGTCCTGTCTTCGGTCAGCTATTGTCCCTTTCACGAAACGAAGCTTTTTTCGAGTGGTTCCTCCCAACACCCCTTTGCAGCAAACCCATAAAACTATTCCCCCTCTCTGAAGGAATGCAGTAGAGGTAGTGTCAAGTTCATCGTCCGTCAGCGGTTTTCGCACCACCCCAACCCCCAAGTTGCGGGCGGACACCGGCCAGATGCTGAAACGGAGAAGCTATCATCGTCCCGGAGCCAATCAGAAATTTGCTTGCCCAGATGGAATCCATCTTAAAAATTTCTGGAAGGATGGTGGCAACAGGAAGGACATTGGCTATAAAGAGGGGACACAACGAGAAAACGGGGCTTTTTCTCTTTTGGACGGATATGCAGAGATTCTAAGAGTGGTCTGCTAAAGGGGCCTTTTGCTGGAAGTGGAGATGCCGACGAGATGCTTTCAAACAATTGGTAATACAGCTCCAGGAGCCAATTTTTTTTATCCCTTCTACCTCTCTCTTCAATCTTTTTCGTTCCCGCCTCCTCTTATAGGAAAGTTAATATATAAAATTCTAATTTAAAGGTTGATCTAATTATGTGTCGCGCTGTTGATTTTTGTGAAATGGTTATTTTCGTGATCATATAATTATTGTGAAGATCTTTATAATCAGAAAATCCTTATGCTTAAATAAATATTTCATTGTTCTACTTTTAAAATCTTATGATTTTGGGTATTCCTTTTTACTCGTCAACACAGACAACAGCATGTATCAGGTTTACCTGATTATTGTTTTAATTATACAACGCATTATGTGACCACTAATCATGGTTAACGTATTATTTGGCCATTGAATCGCAACCTATATAGCGGTTGCATTTTGTTACACAGCAATATATGCGTCATTACGAACTACATTAATTTTTTTCTGATTATTCATGTACAACCTAATTTGTATGATAATTGTTTTGTTGATGCTGACGAAGTGAAAAATAAGAACATTTATATCTTAGACAATCTTATCGAAAGGTGACACAATGACATAAATATACACTATCTACCAATAAGTATTTGGACACCCATGCAAATGACGATATCTGCGGTCTTGACATGAAAATGGTATCTATACATCACACCCTCCGGCGTTAAATATTGTGTAGGAAACATCATTGGCATTAGTCGCATGCTAGATGCCACGAAGTACAGAGTTATCTGATTTCAAGAAAGATGTAACAGTCGGGTATCACATAAATGGCCGATCCTTAAGGGACTTATCTAGCCAGGTGAGTCACCCGAAATCGGCAGTGGTATATGTTATTTAGAAAAGGAAGGTGAGCGGTGATTGTAGGAATGTGCCCCAATGTGCTGTCCAGAAAAATTCGGAAGAACCTCACCCAACCAATTGTCCTCATACTCCAGGAGTTTCAACTTGCATCCGGAAGTTTTGTTTCGATTAATACCATCCGTAAGAAAGCACATCTACTTGATTTTTATGGTCGTGATGTCGCCCATAAGCCTTTGATCACAAAGTCCAAACGCGCTTTTAGGTTAATGTGGGGCGAAGCAATTGAAAGTGGACGTAGATCAGGAAACGGCTTCTCTGGAGTGAATAAATCAAGGTTCACCCTCTAACATTCGGATGACAATTTATAGGTCTGGCGTCTGCCTGGAAAATGCCTCCTGCCAGAATTGATTGTGCTCACATTAAAGTTCATCGGAGGTGGAATTATGGTATTGGTATGTTTATCCTGGTAAGGACTAGTACCCTTGGTCCAAATTCATGGTAAGATCAACGCCGAGGCATACTACGCTATTTAGGATGACATTGTGCTTCTTACGTTGTGACAGTTTTACGGGTTGGACCTATGTTATTTCCAGGACGACAACGCCAGCTGTCATGTTGCGAGATACACCATGGATTGGTATGGTGACAATCGGGTTGACCGAATGGACTGGTCTGCCCAGAGTCCAGACCTGAACCAACCCTATCGAAAATCTCTGGGGTGAGTTGGATTGCCAAATTAAGGGGTGCAACATTTGACTAAAATCGGTGAAGGAACTTACATGTCTTATCCAAGACTAGTGGAAGAAAATACCACTAGCCATTATACAAGGACTTGTGGAAAGAATGCCCTGAATGGATGAGGCTGTTATTGTCTCTCGTGTAAGCTCTACCAAGTTATAAAATATGAATAAATTGTGTTTTTTTTTATATACCAGCTGTCCAAATACTTATTGATAGATAGTGTACTCAACACTGTATAAAAACACGGAGAGTGTGAAATAATTGAGATTAGCACAAGGGGATTATATAAGGATGCTGATGCATATAAAAATAATAGAAGATTTTAAAATTAATTTTGAGTCACCCGATGGTTATAGATTGGTTGAGAGAAATGTGTAAAAGAGCATTGTACGGTCAAAGCAGTTTATTGTCACTGTGAATCATGGAAGAAATAGCTACTGTAGTCATCAATCTTATAGAGAAATATCTATCGTAATTATGAATTGTACGTAGAAATAAAGTATAACTACTTTACTTGATATTAGTATATTAAAGTATTACTAAGAAAGATAACAGTATATTCCGCTCAGTAAATTATTCTATTTTTAAAATTAATGTTGCAATGGGTACAGTAGTTTGACTATCCTTTTAGTGCAGTAAAGTTGAAAATAGATCATAGTTTAATAAACTATTAGAAGTATATTCACTATAATGTAAGGGGTAATATTAGTCAGAAAATACCTCTTGTTCCTCTGGAAATCTGTGATAAAATAGAAACAACTTTTGATTTTGACGAAAACCTTATTTAAATCTCATTGATAAGGATTGATAAAATTGTTTGCATCATAAGACGTTTAGAAATAAATAAAACTGCATTACCTTGTAATTTCAATATCTCAATCCTACTTTGATAAAATCCTGTTGCTAAGGAAACGGTAAATGGGATTTAATGCAAAGATGATAATTCATTTTCTATAAATAGAAATTACATTAAGGTTGACTGATTTTAAAGGTGCATTTGGGGGAGCTTAGGATTTTCATTATTATTATCAAAGTTAATGCAATGGTTCTAAAAGTGAAAAGCACTAGATTTTGAAATTTTTACAATTCATAACAATATGTACAAAGTGCCCAGATGATAAAAAATTTTATATTCAATACACATTTATCTTTTTGTGGAAACGTGTAGTTAAAACACTTGGTGATTTATCTTCATGTCAAAACCTCCCTAGTAGATTAACCTCCTGGTAACCTACCTGTAAACATCCTTGTTCAAAAACCTGTCCCCAAACAACTTGTTTCTGTCCTTGGATATTTTTTTATCAATAAACCTCTTGGCGACTTAACTTTGTGTCTAAAACTTCCTAGTATTGTCCAGCCTCTGGTTCAAAAACATGTTCCCAAACAACTTGTTTCTGTCCTTGGATATTTCTTGATATGTAAACCTCTTGGCGATTTATCTTCTTGTCTAAAACTTCCTAGTATTGTCCAGCCTCTGTTTCAAAAATCTCTTCCCAAACAATCTGCTTCTATACTTTTATATATAAACATATTGGTTGTTTATCTTCATGTCAAAAACTCCCTAGTAGTACCCAGCCTCTGGTTCAAAAACCTGTTCCAAACAATTTGTTTCTGTACTTGGATATTCATAACCCTGGGAGTAATAGGACATTTTTGTCTCGACATGACATCTCATCTTCAGCAAAAATTACCAGACCGCTGGGGGAGATATCTCGTGGAAACACATAGTGGGATAATTATACTATAATGATAATACGTAGTCTTTTAATATTACCTTTGGGTTTTTTAAATTCTATAATACGAATCCTATAAAACGTTTCTTTATTCGTTTCTATACAGTTAAAGAACAAGAAGATTTCACGAACTTAATTACATCAAGAACTTTTGTGATGTCTTTGCGAATATTTAAATTTTGACACTTTTAGTTGAAAACAAATTTTTATTATCTGTAAGATATAGATCAAATATCATGTTATAATCCATTCTATTATTCATTAAAGCATTCTCTTAAATAATTTATACCTTAATAATTCTATTTCAAAAATTAAATTTTATTTTTCACGCACAAAAAATTAATTTATAAATGTTCTACTTTCACTAGCTGTAAAATCACTATTGTACTCAGAGAAAATTCACCATAGGTTTTTTTATACATCTAATTCCTAAAACAAAGTATATATAGGAAGTTAAACATTATAAAGTTTGACGGCATTTCTTATATAACCTACTACAATAAAAATACAATTTTCATCAAAGTGATCCATGCTATTTCCACAGAATGCATCTTTCAAATAGAAAGTAGGTAACTCATCGGTGTCAGGCAATTTATACTTTTTTCTTCATTTTGGAAACATTAATAATGATCGAAACATTCAAAAAACCCATTTGTTGGTTCACATTAGATGAATGTTTATAAGCATTTTAAAAATGTTTACAATGTTTTTTAGCGCCGTGCTTATTAACGTGACAATAGTTGTAACTATTCCTTGATTGTCGTAACTTTTCATGTATTTGCATTAAGAACGTTGCAAACTTCTCCTTTTGTGCCTGATCTCTTGACGCGGAATGTCACGTCACGGTCATTCAAAAATGCATAGACTAGTTGACTGTTAATTCTGGTTATTTACATTGATTGGAATTTATACCATCCCTAAATTCACAAAAGAGTGGTTCCTGGAAAGGAACGTTGGTGATTACAACTAACTGCGTCAAAAGATCAAGACGAAACAAAGAAATTGGCAATGAAAAGTTGTTTCCATGCACTTGGCGAACTACATAGAAACAACTTCCATGGAAAATTACGCCAAAAAACAAAAATCCTGCTATCAAAGTTTGCATGTGCTCATTTATCAGTGAAGAAATTAAATTTTCGGCTCCGTATTCTTTCAAAATTAACTTGCATAAGAGCACATAACTGAAGGAAGTATTATATTTAAAATTTTAATTTAAACAATTTTTTATGATGTAAGTTTCCTTGAAAAGAAAAATAATAAATTTCATCTAAAATTCCAGTCGCAAAAAATCATTTAGTTAGCCGAAATTGTACTCACATAAAACATGTATACATTGTACTATTATAAGGTGTGCCTTAAACACGAAGAGTCCTCAATTACAATGTAAACATAATTTTTGACGTGGTTTAATAATGTGAAAGTGGTTGGTAACTGATTTAAAATCACACTGGAGCACAACTGGTTAATAAGGACACCCCGTGAAGAATCCCGTAGAGAAAAAACCGAGCACAATGACTCGTAGGTTTGAATCATGGTCAAATTGCAAGATATATCCGCGAACTGGCATACCACTCTTCAAACTTCAACACTATGCCAATTGACGAAGTTATATATTTATTTTAAAAGCGGTACGACTGAAATTATATCATATAATTATGCGATATAAAACAATGAGCAACATTTACATTTACTAAAATAGAAAAACCCTATTGCACTGCACGTGGTACTTCACAGTCCAGTGGTTTCGATCAGATATCTCGTCTTTAGAACTGACCAATTTTGCTAATAATGAGATACAACCTTATTTTAATGACAATGCATATCGTCAGTCAAAATCTGCTTAGTTTTGCTAATGACAGCATTCCTAGTCGATTCAACCGACATGAGGTTTAATTGAAAGCACATTTCCAAAATTACTTTAAGCCTAAAATTTTTCAATATATATCGTCATCAAACTTTTGATTGGCAATATTTTCATGATAACGAAACCAAGACTTGGATAACTTACTTCCAATGACGAAATATATGGTCCATCAAAATATCATCAGTTTTGCTAATGACGTGGTACCTCGTCGAGTCAACATCCAGAACGGTTAATTGAAAGCATATTTCCACAATCTTTTTAACCCTGCAAGTTCTTTCGATGAGATATATGGTCATGAAACTTTCGATTGCCTATATTTTCATTAATGATGACACCAAGACCTGGAAATCTTTCTTCTCTAATGACGAGGTATGTGATCTGATCTGTTTTGCTAATGACGTGGTACATCATCGATACAACCACCAGTAGGGTTAAAGCGAAGAACAAAAGGCTGAAGGTAACATCTGTTTGATCTTCCCCTCGGAAATAAAATTAACGAGAATCCCATTTCGTTACTCATATTTCACCACCACTTCCCTGCACATAATGAAACCATCACCCAACGTTAACAACTCTAAACCATTTTGTAAACACCCATATCTTATTTTCAGGAACTCTCCGCGTCATACCTTATAATTTCTCGGTTTCACGCTATCTCTTCCGCCATCACAAAGAAGAAACTTCCACAAAGACGTATCCTCCCCTTAGGCAAACACCCCCTCTTTCTTTTCGGAAGAGGAATAAAGCTCTCGTCTCTCACACCTTCTGCGAACGCTCGATTCATTCGCGCCTCGCTATAAACCAGCAGAATGGAGACTCGCAACTCATTCGTTTGGACGTAAAAGCGTGAGGTGCATCGGCAGAAGAAGAAAAACTACAGTGCCCTCACAAAAAACTCTTTTGTGCCATTCTGATGGGCAAGATCCGATAATACCTTCTCTGAAGAGGCGAATCACAAAGAAAATCCATTTACTTGTTTATCTTAAGGCAAGATATGGGGGCTAAGGAAAAGTGAAAGTGTAATAGAGTGTCTTTGCACTCTCAGATGAGATAAGTGAAAGCCAAATTATTTTTTTTCGCCATCCTTTGCACCCTTTTTTGTTATGGGTAAGCAATTTCCTGATGTGGGTGAAAGAAGAATGAAAAAATGCAGTTGGTGATGGATTATCGCCTGCTAAGGATTTATGGTGGAAGTGTTCATTTATCAGAGACAATCACCATAAAGACTTTTTGGGAGACATGCAATTTTGAGGTTACGCTCGATGGATGCTATGGTTTAGCAAAAGAAATTGCATTGTGGAATTCGAACCCTCAAGTAAACCTGAATTAGATTCTTCCTTCATATGCCACTAACCCCAATTTTTGGGGCCACGGTGGATCAGTTGGTAGAGAGTCGGATTAACAAACTAAGGATTTATGGTGGAAGTGTTCATTTATCAGAGACAATCACCATAAAGATTTTTTGGGAGACATGCAATTTTGAGGTTACGCTCGATGGATGCTATGGTTTAGCAAAAGTAATTGCATTGTGCAATTCGAACCCTCAAGTAAACCTGAATTAGATTCTTCCTTCATATGCCACTAACCCCAATTTTTGGAGCCACGGTAAATCAGTTGGTAGAGAATCGGAATAACAAACTGAGGGTTTCGAGCTCAAAATTCTATCCAGTCAAAGACCGTCGCCAACACGGAGACTGGCGAGTGTTAAATCTGTTGTGACTTCAAATGTTCTCATGTTGGCGCGATGTGAAGTTTGGAGAGTGGAGTGTCAGATCAAAAGTTGTTCTCGTCATTTGACCGGGGTTCATAATTGGACGGCTTTGTCCTTGGATCTTTGCAATCGGAACACATCCCAGACTGTAACCAATAACCATTTTCACTACTCCAGTGCAACGTTAATTAATTATCTAACTACATATATTCCCAATTTTAGGAAGTTACTTAGTTAACATCGCTACTGGAGTAACACAGCGGACAATGGGTTTCCATCCGGGATCCAACCAAAGGGAAAGACGCGAAGACAACACAACGCAGTTTTGAAGCACATTCAGATTACCCGATTGCCTCTGAGGTGGCACCCTACTCTACACACTTTCAAAACACGTCAACGGGGGATATTTGAGATCACGACATATTTAACATGCACCAGCATCCTCTGTACAAGCCGCTGTTTGAGTGAATTTGAACTCACAACCCTACTGCGGTTGCTAATTTGTTACTTTTTACCTAGGCTGTGGTCGCCATCTACCAATTTTAGACGTCCATGGTACCTGCTAGGGATGCGACATCGATGTCGATGTTTTCAAAACATCGATGTTTTTAAAAAAAACATCGAAGTATTTAACATTGATGTATTGGGGTCGATGTTTTTGTAATATCGATGTTTATACCTGTCGATGTTTTTGCGTTGTCGATGTTTTATTTTCAAATGAAAAAAATGTACCGTTATAAAAATTTAAAAAATAACCAAGTAGCATAATTTTCATAATCATCAAATTGAACATACTTTTAGACCAAAGTGACCAAGCATGAAGGGTCTGAGAAGTAGCGATGCGACATCGATGTCAATGTTTTCGAAACATTGATGTTTTAGAAAAAAACATCGATGTATTGGAGCCGATGTCGCATCACTAATTGCTAAACCAGTTTTAAAAAAATGGGGACACAAGTTTAAATACACTGAATTTAAAAACATCGATGCTTTGGGGGCGATGTATTATCAACATCGATGTTTTAATTTTGAATATCGATGTTTTATTCTCGATGTTGCATTACCAGTTGCTAAACCCGTTTTAAGAAATGGGGAAAAAAAGCTTAAATACACTGAATTTTAAAAACATCGATGGTTTTGGGGCGATGTATTATCATCATCGATGTTTTATTTTTGAACATCAAAGTTTCAAAACAACGATGTTTTGCGGTCCATGTAGCATCACAAGTTGCTAAACCAGTTTTAAGAAATGGGGGAAAAGTTTAAATACACTGAATTTTAAAAACATAGATGTTTAAAAACATCGATGTTTTTGGGTCGATGTATTATCAACATCGATGTTTTGCTATCGACGTCGCATCCCTACTAACCGCACCATGTTATAAAATTGTCAACTTATTAGACAATACGATGTATGGATTCAATAAACATTTATGTTTTATTTTATTTTTGTCCCTCCCGAAGTGGTTTCAACGATATACTTGTCCAACATTGTTCGGCAAATTTTGCTAATGCCAGTTCAGGTGCTGACCTCGTCATCTGACAGCGGTTCAAAAGTATGAAATGTTGTCCTTGGTTTTTTTTCTTTTGGGATTGATACCGAACTGTTCTCGATAGCCAGTTTTGTTAGTACAATGGGACGTTAATTTACTACATACTTTCCTGTCAAACCTCATCAAAATGGAGATATATCAAAGTAGCTCTTGCCCTCTGGTGATTGTCTCTATGAGGTATATCGTTATTTTCAAACTTGACAGATCTTGTTTAGGCGAGGTATCTCGTCGTTAGAAGAATGGTAACCAGATCTCGACCATATCAACATAAAACAAATAGGCAACAGCTTGATGATGAGATACCTTGTAATAAGCAAAACAGGTCATATGTTGATAGACGAGATATCTCATCAAATTATTTTGAGGTCTTATAATAAGTAATTATGTCTTATAATAAGTAATTTTACTGAAAACTCTCATGGTGACACTTAAAAAAGAGAAAGTGTAAGTAAAAATTTAAAAAAAATTACAGTTAAAAAATTTGATAATTCGATTGAAAACATCACTAATGGTTTAATGAATGTGATGTCTGTGGAATAAACATCGTAAGAAAATATTAAATTTGATGTGACTAATACCAAAGATTTGTATCGTAAATTAAAACAAAATGCCACAATATACTTAAACATGGTTTCAAAAAGGTTATCCCGTAATAATCTTTTGGAAAAAAAGCAAAAAGTAAATCTCTATAATTGTATATTTATCTATTTCCAACAACTAGAGTTCTAAAATATGGCCCTTGCTTCATAAAATCGCAATCCAAACAACTATCTAAAATATTATTCTCTACTATCATTGTTATTATGTTACTATATCCCTGAAATAAATTAAAATGTATTTGTTACTAACCAAAGTTTTTGAAGCTTTTTTTCAGTCCAACTCAGATTATTATTTATTATTTATTTTATTGTTCAAATTATTGAAAACCTATTGAATATTGAACACTAATATCTGTATACAGTGGGAGGATAGGAAAAAAAAAACCATTTAGATTATGATATATACTGTCTAGCATGTCTATATAATGTCTAGCATATATTTTTTTTTCTCTGCGAGAATTTATGCTTAAAATGCTAAGTTTCTGCTGTGCTGCTACAGAACTTACTCATGAAACAGTGCCAATGAATTTTCACAAAACAAAATCCAGATAACTTTTAACACGCTAGCAATCTGATCACTTAAATCACATTTTTAGTTAAATACAAATTTAGAACCATAATTAATTATCAGTATCAGTTAATATCAAGTTTCCCAGTTAATATTGTTAGTCTGCACTATTTATTAATTCAAGGGCTCACATAAAATTAAGGGCCTTTTACAAGTTTTGGCCCTAGATCTACTTTAACTTACGATAAATTTGTTTTACCGTCAGTATATTTCTCCATCACTATACCACTCTTGGGACTCTTTTGTTTTCCGTATGGGTAACAGTGTATGCTTAGTGTAAAAGTTTTAATTATAAGCACTGATTTTCTTCGTTTCTGAGCAAAATCACGAGATAAGATCAAACAGACCTATTCCCTTACTCGTAGCTACAAATTATGTTTTCCTTTTATTTTTAACAAATGAAAAAAAAGACAGTGATCGTACTTATCTTTTGATCGTTAACCCAGAGAATAAATTTATTTTATGACTTCCCGGGAGGGCAGTTACAAGCTCTGGTCCTCTTTCATTCGTGTTTTTATCTGTAGGTAGTATTGATTAAACTTATGTTCCTAGCCATCAGGTTTCCTCAGGTAGGCTGTTTAAGTTACGGTCATACTTTTCTCCAATTAATTAGCTTTGTATTTTATCATCATATGTATAATATAAAATATTACTCTTAGTTGTTGATTTATTTGAACTGGTTTGCTAACCACCAGAATTAAAACTATATTTTCGAAACCCTTTTTAAGTACACATTGTAATCATGGCAATCTGATTTATTGACTTGGTTTAGTTTAGTTTGGTCTGTTGCTCTACCGCACTTTTTTGAAATAGTGAGACACATTATTAGTAAAATTATAATTCTACGTGACACATGACAGATGATGAAGGTTAATTTTGCGAATTACTGCCCGGTGCACACATCCGATTTTTCAACGTGCAGCGCCGCTGCTGCACCAAAGCCAAACTATGCACACATAACCGTGAAATGACGCAAGTACTCATTTCGATAAATATTCTATCGAAGAAAACGTGTTTATTTCGCTTCCTTGGTGTAAAAAAAAAGTATATTTTAAAACAAAACAGACGTTACTGGATGTAACCATTTATTAATTATTATTTATATTCCGTTCATTCATGAAAACAAGCTAATTCAGACCGGAGACGCGTGTGCGGCAAGCTGCGGCGCCGTGGGGAACTGCGGTACATATTTCACGCTAGTTGGTCGTACATCGCCGCAGCGACGCCGGAGGCATGTTTGCACTTCTCTATTGGATCTAATGTATCTCAGACCGCACTTGCGTTACGGCAGCATCGCCGCACGTTGAAAAACCTGATGTGTGCATCGGGTCTAAAACACATCAATATGGCAAGCATAGTATCGAACCGTAGAATTTCTTAAGGCAATCGAATACAGTTGAATTTTTCCCCTGGCTTTACCCTCTATCAGACGAAAACTGACTAGCACTAGATCTTGATGGACTATATATCTCGTCATTATAGAAGAAAACTGACTAGAACTTGATGGACGAGATATCTTTCCATTAGAAGAAAATTGATTAGATCTTGATGGACTATATATCTCTTAATTAGAAGAAAACTGAAAAATATTGATCTCATCATCTTAAGCTTCGGATAAATAATTAAAGGATAAATCATTTTCTATAATGAAAATAATATTATCTTTATAAACGATATAAATATATAATTTTGTTTTTCCTATGAGAAAATAGCATCTGAATGCAGTCCAAACATGTAAACCGATTTATGTTACGAATATATAATGTGTTACTTTAAGTAAATAAAGTAAATTTCGTTGAATTACGTAACAATAATGTGAAGTAAAATGCTTCATGAATTTAAAATGTATTAAATTTCACCCTTTCACTGATTGCAAAGATAGATACTCCAATTAGGACAATATTTATCATTTCTGAGAACCGAATCATTAGAACAGACTGCGAAATTACAGTTTGTTCGATACTCTCATTTGACATAAACGTAAGTGTGTATCTGTGACACACTTTTGAGTAACTCAGCGGGTAAATAAATTGTAGTGTTTTGTCAATTAAAGGAATTGCATCGATAAATTAAATGAAGTAATGATTAGTTTGTTATTCCCACGAACAACTTAAGTACATATAATACGTATGGGTTCATATAATTCAATTTATCATATGGTAGATGGCAAATGCTCGTATATTACGTTTAGCCTATTGAAAGCATATCCATGTATCAGTGTACAACCAAAGACTGTCGTGTACAAAGTGTTCTGGGGCACGTTAAATATGTCATGGCCTCAAAAATCCTGCATATTACATTGGTGAGTACGTTTGGAGAGTGTGATCCTAAGTTCAGGTATGACCACGTTTTCGAACCGTTCAAAATTACCTGGTATTTTCCACGGATCTTTCTCTTTGGGTTTGATACCGGACCGTTGCCAATAGCTCGTCCATACAGTTTAAGAAAATATAATTTAGAAAAGTATAATTTTTCTTGATACTTAAAATTTTTTTTTGAGGAGGGGGGTACTCGTATAGTATATAATAAACCATAGAATATTAATTGAGAAGTACTTTATAAAAAAATAATGATTTCGAGATATCCGAACACGTCGAAAATGTCATTTTTAACCAAAATTTCCAAATGTTGATCTTATTTGAAAGAGTATTTGTTTGACTTTCCAAAATATATCTGATTTTTTAAAGTTAATTGTTTGTAGAGATATTAAGATTTTAATCAAGGCATGACAACCGAAAGTAGATATGAAAAACACCGGAATTTGCCGTGAAAATACCAAAAGCTTGGAAAATTTTTAATTAAATGTTTTTTTTTTTCTTTTGCAAATATAATTTTTGAAAGTTTTTCTCAAATGTTTAAACGGTTTCTTTTTTGAAAATATAGTGAAAATATTTTAAGAGAAGTAAAGAACCAAATTGGTTACACAAACAGTAAAAGCAAGATAAAGAAAACTTGATACACTTTAAACTATTTTTTCTCTCAACTAAGATTTATGCATTACTTCCTCACTTCAAATGCTATAACACAAAAAGTTATTAATGGATTCTAGCAAAACGTTGAAAGCTTGAGCTTATTTTTTATAATGTTAAGTGAATGAACTAGAATAATCACGCTGAATTGAAAAGCTTTTAAATTACGGTCATTAATTTAAGAAATAGGACTGTAAAACTATCAAAAAACTTGTATTCAATTTTCGATCGCATATAAAATTTTTGTTTGTATAAATATCCATTTGATTCTAGATCATTCTCTAGAAACATACATGAAGTTTATTTATTAGCATCATTTTCCAAATGGATTGAGTAGATTTTCAAGTAGCACAATTGAGGTTATTGACAAATTTCTTTAAAATTTTACACATAATTGCCATTTTTACTAAATTAATTATGTTTACTTTAAATATTTATAGCCTACAGCTTTATTTAATAACTTTAAACATAAATATATCATTAAAATGTTTCTATGCCACACTTTAAAAAAATGGTCTTGAACGTGTTCGGATACCTTAAATGTAATAAAATTACACGATTATACATCTTATTATAATTTCAATGTGAAACATAAATATGATTAAAAATGCAACTTCAAAAATACCATCATGACTCAGTGGGTTTCTGCCCTATGTTAGTGACCTGTTAGCAGCAGGTGGTGCTAATTTTGTTCATGTTATTGCTGTTGAGTACAACGACACAACGCTAGAAAACCAGCCTCACTATCGATAGTGTCATTCATGACGTCAGCAGCGTCTGACGAAGTAAATAAAAGCCCGCACAAAACGAACACTCGCTTTCTCTTGACTTTTCCCCTTTGAACTCATGTGTTAGGTCGCGTTCCGTCGCGTAGCCTCCGTACCACTCCAACTATGGAGCCAATTCCAATTAATAAGTATTATTTTTTTTTCCTATCCACTCTACAGAGTATAGATGGTGCATTTATTGAACGAAATGTCCCAACACCACTCTTTCAAAATACCGCCATTTTTTCTTCACCGTTAATTTTTAACACTAATTCACCTTTATCGTCACTTGCCATTCCCTGCTCCTTCTTTTAAGTTCTAGAACAATTTGCGAATTATTCATTTGTGTTTCCATTTCATAAAGTAATGAATAGATGAGTCAAGATTATTTACTGAGTTAATAAACTTTCGTTGTTATTATTTAAAACCATGACTTATATTTTGTGTCTCACCAATTATTTTGGTAACATTTGATCCCAAAATGTATACCATGTTTTTAATGATACCATTCTTTGTAATTAAGATATCGACATCTCCTGACCTGTAATTCATGTACAGGGTTCAGTGAGTTTTTCTCATAAATTTAAAATACACTATACGATTAAAATTGCTAAAGTTGTTTTCATTAGTTTTCGAACATTTCTCTTTTTCATTTAATTTAATTTAAGTGTATTATTAACCCTCTACATACGGAAGGTCGAAATATCATTTTGTCACTTGGTTACGGGAATACGGCCGACGTAGTGCCTTCCTCCAGGAGGCGTAGAGAGTGTGTCAATTCTTATCACCTCGTGTTGAAGATCTCTTTTGTTGGGTCGGGGTATACCTGTAACGTGCAATTATTTCCCCAGTCACTGAAAGGGCGGCCAGAACCGAGACATGGCCATTTGAACTCAAGGGATTCTGAAGTTTTCTTCGGAGTTGTTTATATTATGGGAAATCTGATTTTAAGAGTTATAGAAACTGATGATTTTTGGTTTGTAACATTCCTCTTTTGAACCATCAAGCATGGATTCTTTGTATGAAAACGCGACACGAATATAAAGATTGCTTACCTATAGTTGCATTTAGCACTTGACTACTCCCTGACTTCAGGTTGTGCTGTTTCAATACAGATATCGAGAAAAATATTCGTATAACAAGAGGCAGAGTATTTTTGGGTCGACCCACCTCTCCACATCGACATAAAAGACGAAAATTAGATGGTAGGAAAAGAACTTGAGTCAAATGCCTTGAATGAAGCAGATATAGAGTTCGTGGTAGTGTGAAATATGCAATATGCTTTTGCAATACCTGCATCCAAGAATCATAAATATATCTCACCCTCCTTCCCTGCACAATGCAGAATTTAATTAAAGGAAATAAAAATTTGCCTCCTTGGGAAACCGCCTAGCTAATTGCAGAAGGTGAAAATCATCAATAAACCATACCCCTTGGTTGATGAGAAAATCGGTTTGACACACTTTTTTCCAATATAAATATAGCATAATGATTAAAAAAAATTTGTCAAACAAAATCATAGATGATAAAATAAATTTTTAAATGAAATATATATATATAAATAATTTTTTTTAGCTTTGAAATGTGTACATTGATACAATGCTTTATTGGTACGTCATAATTCAAGTACAAGTTTAAAATACACTCAATATAAAAGCAATTTTTAATATATAAGGGAACGACTTACGTATGTCATATTGAATATAATAAAATAAAGAGGGGTTAGGCAGCAACATGGCTTGATTATGGATAAGTGTATTTGCTGACATTGTGTGTGAAAAGAGTATTAGGTATGATTTTTATGTCGCCTTTTCTTCTACATAACAATAATTTTAATGCATATATTCATAATCTCTCTGAAAAAAATTAATAAATTCAACTTTAACTTTTAACAACTCTTCACGTCAACATAAGAAATTGCCGATGATGAGATATTTTGTTTAAAACCAACTCGTATCTAGAGTGTTAATGTTTCATTAGCAAATTATCGAATAATTTTATTTTAAGTCATTCATAGATACATAGAGATAGAGGAATGTGAAATTATTCGTTCCAGTTTTCATTATATCTAATGCTTTCACATATTGGCTCACGAGTATGATTAATTAGTTGTTGTAAAAGCATCGCAATCACATCTTGTCAGTTGTATGAAATATTAATGAGTTAAATAAGTATCTAGTAAATTTGAGTTTGAAGAAAACTGGTAAGTTTTCTCAAAACGAATTCAAATATTAGGGAATTTTCAAAATATGTAACCGAGAAGAAAAATATTTAACCGCAATAATATTCTTCTCTTAATTTATATTTATGTATAAAATCTAATCGCATATTTTTTTTAGATTGATTAAACAGTCTCACATTTCTATTCATGTAGATTATTTCTTCAATGATGATTTCTAAAAAGTAAAAAAAAACCTTTTATCTGATAAACTCAATTTTAGCAGTAAAAAGAAAAAAGAAACTAAAATTTAATGATCGACTGAGTAAAAATGTACTTAATTAATTTCATTCATTATCGTCATACTTCATTTAAATATTCTTAATAACTGTATTTGAATAGAGAGAAGGTTTAATGTATCATATCTCAAAGGTAAAGCTAAAACACTTCTTACTTTTTACCTTTGAAGTGTTTTTAAATGTACCAACATAAAATTTAAAAATAATTCCTTTCATGGGAATATATTTTCCTCATCAACTATTTCACCAATGCTGCCTGTTCTTCCAACAGTTTTAACACCTATATAATTTTATCAACAGCGTTTGATCGGATATATCTAGCACCCCAATGCAACCTGCAGTTTGTATTTATTCGTGGTTAATCCCATAACTGTTTTAATAATTGGAAGGCTGCAATTTTGAGTTGTGTTACTTTTCTTGCCTGGGTGCGATATGATCATATAGGAAAGATATTTCTATAATAACTACTTTTTGTCATTATTCAAAACAGTTGCAGAGATTATTCCATCTTAATTTTATGTATACCTAAATTTCTGGAATATTCGGTGGTCCATAGTTCGTGAATTAGAAAGCATGGCCCTATATATAATTTGTCAAAGTATTGTAAAGAAATAAACTACACCACTTTTAAATAAATTACTATCAATACATTAGAAAGCGTAATGAATCATGAAAAGTCGTTACTTGAATTGATCTATTATTTAAAGTTCTACTTATCTCAATTCAAAGAAGTAACGATGAATCGATTATGTTTAGTACGGTCACTACTTGTACTCCATTTCTACTCATGCAGCATCTGTTACAGCTACATCAGAAATCCCATCCATGATCTGAAGGTTTTGTATAAATAACCCAACGGCATAATCTTTCCAAAAGCATTAGATTCGATATCGAAGTTACTTTAGGAATAGAAATAAATTTTTTATTACAAACGGCAATATCATAAATTGCAAGCAGCGACTTAAGGAGAGTAACTTTCTGGTAAAACATATCAAGTGTTCAAGGGGCCATTTTTCTCGTAGAACATAACAGGATTTATGAAATGTGGGGCATTTCGGATATAAAAATATTTCAAATGATGCATCGCCTACTAGGGGAGAAGTAGTTTGCATAATAAAAGTTATGAAAAGTATGAATTTGTTATTTTTACTGTACATTTGGGAATTATGCACTGTGCCAACTTTTACGTCACAAATTACGACTGAACCTTTATTTCTAGAAATTTCGATTTTGTAAAGAATTTATTAACATTTTTGTCAGAAACAATTTGTTACATAAAAAATGACTTCGTAAGTGGACTTATAATAAATATTTAGTTAGAAATGCATACTCTATAAAAGTGTAGTAATATAATTTATTAAACCAACTCTAAATATATTTTTGTAAAATACTATAAGGCGTATTCGCTTCTCCAGAAAACGTTAGCTTCAGTTTTAATTCCAGAAATTACTTCATCAAGATATATCGTCCATCAAGATCTGACTAATTTTGCTTCTGACGAAATATCTCGTCATGAAGATCTATATAATTTTTCGTATAGACCTAATATTTATAGAAATATTTGATTACATTTACGGTGAATGCCACATTAATCTGAATTATTAGTTTTATTCATAGTTATTCGTATTAATACATCCATATAAAAATATAAATATACAAAGCATTGCTATTGAGTAGAGCTACATAAAATGTGACCAACATACCGACCAGTATTCACGTGATTACTTTAAAAATATTGGCTTTGGTTGACCGATTTGGCATCTTATCGTCTCGTTTGGCGATATAACACCTTACGAGAGTGTATATGTGTGAATTTGCAAATCTCCAGCAGGGTGGAAAAAACAGAGAAATCGAAAGAGTTCACTTCTATATCGTATGGACCATTGAGATGAAGTAATATATGGTTGGCTTCTCCCATCCAGAGGATCAGTCAGGTTTTTGTTTAGTCAGACAATAAATAGTCACACGGCCGTATTCACAAGTCCGAGTTAAACCTTGTATCAACGATAAACCCAGGATTATCGAAGAAACCGTACTCAAACTCCTCATACGAGGTTTAAACCGCCGTTTAAGTATAAAATTTTAATCCTCCGAAATCGATGATTAACTTTCGGTTGAGAGTTACCGCATGCGCAATATTTCACGATGGAAGCGGAGTATATTGTAAACAAAAGAAAATGGACGACACACTTCATTGTGAGATGAAATACAGTATTCTTGCGGCGACGCACATTCATCGTACATGTTTCAGAACAAAAACGTGTTGTAATTTTCTACAAAACTTAAATATACCCACATGTGATTTTCTAGCTTGCCAGAGTTCAGCGGATGAAAGCGAACTGTGGAATATGAAAAACAAAATTTGAATTGACCCTTACGGCCATATTTACAAGTCTTAATTTAATCCGAAGATCAGCTAATATGCGGGTCAGAGTTAAACAGCGATATATCCCAGAACAGTATTCTAAAATCACGGAATAAGTGATGTCCCCCCCCCCTCCAATAAAAAGATAGGCTCGTTATGATTGGCAACTACCGCCACCTCTTTTGATCACTTGATGTTGTTTACATTTCTTACGACGGCCGAATCTATACATACTGGTCAAATACATACTTCCCTAACAGAATTGATTTCAATTTGTGATTTCAATAAAATGGCTACGATGTTGGTTGTTTTCTTACCAAATTTGAATTTGAGTTTGGTATTAGTAAAATGCAACGTTACTACTAGTTTCAGTCACGTGATCCCCAAAACAAAAAATGTTTCCATTGCTCACTTTAATTTTATATTTACTCTTTCGATTTTCACCTTACTACGGAATAAGTTGGATCGTTATATGCATGAAGTTTCATATTAGTATGTTTTTTGATAGGGATTAAAATAAGTAATGTTTCAGCGTATATAATTTTAATATTTTCAAATTTACACCAGTCATCTATTTTGTGTAAATATTAAAATGTGTAACAAAAGTTACTCTTTCTCTATTCTAAAGTTCTATGTTTACTTGCCCTGAAGCTAGCCTTGATTACAATTACACATCGCGCTACAGTTCACTTGATCTTATTAAACTATTGATAACTTTCAAGGTACACTATTTAAATATCTGAAACAAATTCACTGAGTTTTTATTAAACATATAGCATAAATATACTAATGATAGGTTTTTAAGTTGTTTTATTCATGATACTACTTTAAATTAATACAACCTAATTAATATATAATAAGGTACAGCTAATTTACATTTGAGAAAAGGATACTTCATCTAATTGGATTCGACATCCTGTGTTTAAGTATTTTAAGTTTTCATATTTATAAAACACAAAAACTGCTTGCTTTATTAAGTAATATTAAAACAAATTGAAATATGGACATCAATTTTCTAACTTGTTGCATTATCATAAATGTAGGAATACTAAACAACGGTAGTTGTCTACTAGTCTGGAAAGAACTCATTATAAGAGCAACGAGACTGGTAGGAGTCAGTTGCATTGTAGTAGGAATGCAAGGCAAGACTGTCACGAGCCATTCACATTCCGGTATTCAGTTACGAGAAAATTAATAGAACAGACACTTTTTTCCCTGGACGCCATTGAGAGCTGACGTATTTTTTCCGAGCAGAGACGACTGCTGCCGATAATGACGGAACTTTTTTGAAATATAACTCAACTGTACATAATAATTGTATATATTTATTCATTAAATGTCAATGTGCTGTAAGATTCGAAGTCTTTAATATAGACCTTACCAAACAGAACAACACGAATCTTACAAAAAATGGGGGCTCGGCCGGGATGTGAAAAACCGTTGACGACCGCGACGATTCTCCTCCTTCGTACGAGGGCGTGAACCCCCCTTCCGCTCCAACTAAGGGTAGCGACGACGGATTAGCAGACCCCGAAAGCAGTGACGATTGAACCGGCCGGCGGAATGTTTTGACTCCCTATGCAAACCTGGACTTGTGTTTTAATCATCTGCAAGAACAGTTTCATGACTTCTCCTGACGTGGTGCTGATGATAGACTGAAACGACAAAAAAAAAAAACGCGTAGACGAAAAAACGCGTAGACGCAAAAGACGAGTTGACGGAAAAGACGGATAGAAGGAACTTTCGAAACTGTGAGTACAGAATTTTGTTTTACTTGATGACATGGCATATTTAATTAAGGCCCGAAAAGCAGATTTGCTAACATTGATTGACGAATTAGGCCTGATAGTGCCAGCGAATCCCAAAGTAGCGCAGTGCTCGAAACTTATAATAGATTCTGAAAATTATGACGAGGAGATAACAAAAAATCTGTTGAGCGTTATTATAACTGAACGCGCAGAGAAAATTGAAGCCGAAAAACGCGCAGAGAAAATTGAAGCCGAAAAACAAGCCCGCGAATTCGAATTAAGGAAACTCGAAATCGAAACTGCTAACGGACAAGGCAACAGTTATGGTAAAACTACCAGCCTATACAATAACGATTTATTGAAATTGATTAACCGTTACGAGACGAATAAGGATATTAGCTGTTATTTAACTTTATTTGAAAGACAGATTAGTCGTATCGAAATACCAAAAACGGAATGGGTTACACATTTGTTGGGTTTACTCCCATTGGATTTGGCTAATCTTATCACGCGTGAGCCTAACGAAAAGGCTAATGACTATGAAAATGTCAAGAGATTATTGTTGAAACGTTTTAAATTAAATCCGGAACAATTTAGGCAAAATTTCCTTTCGCATAGAAAAGAAGCGTCTTCTACTTGGAATGACTTTGCTCATGATCTGAAAAATTTCTTTGAAGAATGGACGAGTGGGTTGGAAGTATCAAATTACCAAGACCTTAAAGAACTCATGATTACCGATCAACTAAAACGAAAAATACCGAATGACGTTCGAGACCATTTTATAGACGAGCTACCGAAAATAACGAAAATAGACCAACTCGTCAATAAATTAGACGAATATGAAGCGGCTCGATGTCATTTAAAAACCAATAGAGATTCGAAAACATCAGACGATAAATATAAGAAGCGTTTCAATAGGGATTTTGACAAATTAAAGCCTCGATCTTTCGTGCGCCCTGATTCCAGTGGTATCCAAACTTTCAATTGAAGAACCGATCAAATGGTTCAAACACGTTGACGCCGTACAAAGAATACTCAATAGTACAACCTCCAGAAGCACAAGATGGACACCCTTCGAACTTTTGACAGGTGTGAAAATGCGAAACAAAGAAGATCTCAAGATAGTCCAGCTTTTAGAAGAAGAATATACTGAAGTTTTTCTAGAGAAGAGGAAGAAATTAAGAGACGATGCCAAAGAGAATATCCTAAAAATTCAGGAAGATAATAAAAGAACGTACGATAAGAAGAGGAATAAACCTCATCAATACAAAGAGGGCGATCTTATTGCTATTCAGCGGACTCAATTTGGTGTCGGAATGAAATTACGACCGAAATTCTTAGGACCATATCGAGTGAAGAAAGTGAAACCCCATGATCGCTATGACGTTGAGAAAGTTGGAAACCATGAAGGACCGAACTTGACGTCGACAGCAGCTGACCATATGAAGTCGTGGTTCAATAACTAATACTGAATCAATGTATTCCCAGATACTGTTTTGTGTTTTTTTTTTTAGGTTTGTCGTGTTCCTTTCGAGGACGAAATATCATCAGGATGGCCGATTGTAGGAATACTAAGCAACGGTAGTTGTCTACTAGTCTGGAAAGAACTCATTATAAGAGCAACGAGACTGGTAGGAGTCAGTTGCATTGTAGTAGGAATGCAAGGCAAGACTGTCACGAGCCATTCACATTCCGGTATTCAGTTACGAGAAAATTAATAGAACAGACACTTTTTTCCCTGGACGCCATTGAGAGCTGACGTATTTTTTCTGAGCAGAGACGACTGCTGCCGATAATGACGGAACTTTTTTGAAATATAACTCAACTGTACATAATAATTGTATATATTTATTCATTAAATGTCAATGTGCTGTAAGATTCGAAGTCTTTAATATAGACCTTACCAAACAGAACAACACGAATCTTACATAAATTATTTTTATATATAGATTGTTTATCTTTTCCTCAAAACACATATATTAGACAAATTTTAGTGTTTTATAAAAAATTAAAAATGTTTATATAAAACATAATGGGAGTGAACTAACTCAAAAGAAGAAAACCAGCGTCATGTTCACCTGCAGGATAAAATGATATTTTTATGTTCCTCTAGCTACAGATTGCACTAATATGAAAATATCACGCTTGATTGACCTTCGTTAAGTTTCATGGCGAATAAGAATACAAAACACCATTTTCAACGTATCATTGGAATGATTTTTGAAACATGAGATCTAAAGACCTCGATGGATTGTTTTTCCTTCCACGAGTACATTTCAAATTACAAAAGTTCCATGGTTTCGTTGTGAGCTGATACACCGATTTTTTCTTCCTTAGTTGATTAGTTTTGGAAATTTTATACCTACCGTAGATAAAATAGAAAATAAAGAATTATATACGTTTCTTTAATAGTCTTCACTTTTAGAACAGGCGCGTTCTATTTCGTAAGATTGAAATTAAACTTTGTTTTTCTGTCTTCGTTTAAAAGAATTCCTTTCATTCGGTTTGTGAGCACAGTAATGAAGCTAACGTAAAAATAATTCTTACAGGGTTTCAGATAAAAAAATACTGCTGCAACATTGAAATTTCTTTTCACCACTATCCAACTTCTTATATTGAAAAGGCTTGAGAAGAATGAAGGTATCAAAGAGTCGCTTTGATATTTTTTCTCCTAATCAATTTGGACATTCATTGCGTCGCTTTGACGTGTTTATGGGAAAAATTGCCCTCTGCTAATGCTTCTAGTACTGTTATTAATTGTCGCTTTTATAGAACTTTTATTTTGCAAGAAAGAACCTGCTTCCCATTATCGGTGACTTTTTTTTAAACCTGATTAAGATTAACTTTTACTGATGATCGTAGGAATTCATTTCCTTTTTTATTTGAAATGAAACTACCTGCTTCGATAAGAAAAATGCTGATAGTATATTTCAAACATTAAAATGTGTTTTTTTTCTGTTTAGACAGAAAGAGTATCTTTCTATCGTCTATGATCAATACTTTTCCATCCGATACAATTGGAATGGCTTTTTTGTGAATACATGTAAATTATGCGTTCATGTCAAAGGAAAATAATTAAATTTATAGTTATAATTCTTACATAAAAAAGCAAAATCTGTGGAAATATGATGTGGTACGAATCAAATATATTTTGTTTCGGATTTTTAACTCTTGAATTAATATTGTAAAAATAAATATCCTTTTCAACAATTTTATGTTGATATTCGGAGTTTGAATATATAGAAACATGATTAATACGCATTTGCTCTATACTGAAATTTTTTAATGTGATATAAAAATAAATAATGAAACTTTTACATTTATTCAGCTCCTGGGAACTTTGTTTGATATTCGATTATTCCAAATATTGCAAATTATTGATTTACTTGAAATGGTGTTAGTTTTTTAATCTAGTTGGTAATTGATCTAGTTGGTAATTCTTTAAAACGCACAAAAGCATTTATTTGCGAATTAATAATGCATCATTTCATTATTATGCTATTCAACTTTAAAACATTTAAATAGCTACAAATAAATAGTAATCAGAGTTAAAAAAAAAGAAACTGACTACTTTATATAGTCAGCATCCATTGATAAATTGTAATCGTATTAAACAAAATAATAATAATAAATCAGTCCCGAAAGTATGAAGCAAGTTATTTCAATCCGGATTTCAACCGTCGTACATCGTATTCAAACTAACCGTCTGTAATGCCACCTGACGTCAAAAACTCACTTTAACATATTTGATGGATGATATTCCTTACTTGAAAACTGAAATCGATTTCAAAGGATCTCCAAAACCGTTCCACGTGAACAAACTTGAGAAAACTCGCAAACGTCTGGATAAAGAAATTGAGCATTAAAAATTCACCGATTTTATCAATGTATAATATGCACAAAAAACAACCAAACCATAAAAGAAATGACACAATCCCATGGCTGAAAAGCAGTTTGCAATTTTATTTTAAATTACCCTTCGAAAGTATTGGGGGGCTAACAGGCATAAACGCAAACCACACACATATGTGAATGTACATTCATCTAGTGGGGATACATAACTTCAGCATGCGTGGACCCGTAGTCATCCATCATCACAGGTGTCACGTGCAGAAGGGAGCACTCCTACATTACGCTGATGTTTAGGGAATAGAAGTTCCTCAAGTTTCAAATTCCTCCATTATCCCCGAGTAGGAAGTGCTCTCAGCTAAAGTTTGTTTCAGCGAACTGTTGTATACGGAGTTCCATCGAGAGAGTAGGGTTAATATCGGGCTGTTAATATTTCGAAGTTCTGTAACAGGATAAGTCTTGTGTTTTTCATGCGTAATGATTTATTATTAATTTGTATAGTGGTTGTATCAAAGGTTGGGAGAGAGAGAGTGGGTGTGCAATTGGAATTATGCTTGAGATATCAGTGAATAGGTTTTATTTTGATTGTTTAGAAATTGTATTTAAGTGGTTAGAGTGTAGTTATGACATGGCTATCTGATAATAGTTGATTACAAATATGTATTTATTTTTATCAAGAAGGGAATATATTGTTCATTCTACTCATGCAATGAATTGCTGTGCAAGTGAAATTATGATTGAAAGATCAAGGAATAGATTTTATTTTGATTGTTTGGAAATGGTATTTAAATGGATGGAGTGTAGTTATGACATGGTCATCTGAGAATGTTTGAATTTTAACAATGGTTTATTTTGATCAAGAGGGGATAATACTGTTCATATAACTCGTGTTCCGTTAACCTGAAACTGAGTATTCCGTTTTCATGCATGCTTTACGATTGGTACTATTCCGTTACCTAATATAAAGCACTTGGAGTTGAATTTAAACTGTTAGCATGTGGGCATAACGTGAACCGCTGAAAGTAATTGAATATAACATTTATATTTCGATAAAGGGGAAATAATGTTGCGCTTCGAAACTTAGTTTTGAACTGAGTCTTAAGTGTTTACGATTGTTTTTCATTATACTTGATTTGTTACCTAATATAAATTTTTATCTTAACCCTATAAATGGTTTCTGCAAAATATATCGTCCGTCAATATCTGACATATTTTGCGAATAACGAGATACATTATCATCAAAATAATGGCAATTTTTTTATGATGACGAGATCATAATATGGTCAATTATCTTTTAATTACGAGATATCTCGTACATCAATATCTGATGATTTTCTAATGACGAAATACCTCGATGAGACAATCTCCAGGAGGTTTAATACGTAAGATTACAGAATGCAATTTAAAATATGCATGAGAGACTATTGACCAGCTATTGTTTTGATTATTTATACACTTGGGCTTGAAATGGTTAAATGCATGGAAGTAGGAAAGATAATGGAAGTGCCTTTACTTTATAGTGTTGAAGCTAAACCATAACCGAGCCGCCATCTTGGTGCTTTAAAAACATTGTGCTCGTGCATGTTAATCAACGTGGTTATATCGTTTTTGAACTTCCATGTTTTTTTATTGACGATTTTAACCAAATGATCAGCACCATTTTCTTAGTTTTGATTTGAATATGACGTCTTGTGTCGCCTACGGGAGTACAAACCGAAATAAAAAGAAGATCCCTGGAACATCGTTTCATAAGTATGTTTAATTTGATGTATCTTTAGGCTGATAGCTTTTTGAGCTGTAACTTCTAAGTGTCCAATCAGCATTATATTCAAAATTACACGTATTTATAAACATTTAAAGAATTATTTTGAAAATTTGACTGATTTATCCAAAGATATTATTAATTTTTTTATAAATTAACAGAATTGTACAATTTTGATTTTTTTAACTTACCAGTTGTAATAAGAGTTAGAAACTGCTTTCTAGGAAAGTTTAACTTTTATTTAATGAAAAGTAATACAGTCAAATAAACAGTAGCGGTATTTTTAGTACATGGGTGAAAATATTACCTCATGTTGCATGATTTAGAATTGAAACAGCTTTAGCTAACAGTTATAAAATTCGAATCATAAAAATGGATTTTGGTTTTCTAAAACGCATTTTTTAGTTAGCTAAGTTCTTTTGCATTGAGCAACTAAGTAACTGCTTGAATGCTATTGAAACCTTGGACTGTGAGCAACTTGTTAATGAGTTTTTTAGAAGACAAGTAAATACCTAAAACATTGTAACTGTATGAAGTTTATCAAAACACGCATATTTATTTTTATTATCAAATTAAGTAATTGTAATGAAGTTTTATTTGTGGTTTTTTAGATTGAATTAGTTTACGTTTATAAAATTTTGTTTTAATAGTCTAAGATAAACAGTAAAAACTGTAATACAGTTGGGACTTGGTAAAATATTGGTTAGACAGGTTTATCATTAGACAGGATCAATATACATAGGTTTCAATGCATATATCAATTCATTGTATATAACTAAAATACTTTTCATTTCAGGTTTCCCAAAGACCCAGAACGTGGATACAATTAAAAAAACAAGAATGAGGGATACATAGTTTTAAGTTTCTTTATTGTAATTATATTATATCACATTCAATCAAAAAATTTAAAAGCAAACGGGGAAAAGGTTGTTAATTCTTTTTATATAGCATTATTAAATTATCATTTAAAAAACAAAATATTGCCAAAATCAGAAAAAAGTTCGTTTGCGTAGTATCTCTCAGTTACAGAATGAATAAACACATCTTAATATGAAAAAAAAATGCGCCTTATAAGAAGTTTTTAACAGCGCATGCGCGGCCGCCATCTTGGTGCCTTAAAACCATGGAAATATCGGCTTCAGTTAAACCGATAGCGAAACATTGTTGGGGCACTTCCTTATCTTTCCTACTTCCATGGTTAAATGTTACGAATTTTCTTCTCGGTAGCAAGTTCTTAATGTTTAATCTTTTAAAATATAATACATAAAATGTTTCCTTTAAGTGGAGTATGACATTCAGTCTTACTTTTGTACGAATTTGAAGGGACTGGTAACTGATATATTTATACATAAAACAGACGAGCCACTGCGTGACCAGCACAGCATTGCCCGTGACAGTTCTTTTCATGGGGTCAGGTGTGACAACTGCTCGATGACGCTTGTCGACCCCCGGTGATTGCTAGGTATTTACATTTGGTTTTCTTCGCAATCGAACTCCACAGGCAACGTAGTGGTGGCCTCGGAGTGGCTATTGTCAACAACGTAAAACTAAACACGCTTTAATTGGATAACTTGGCCTGGTTTCAAAGGCATTAGAACCAAAAACACTTGTGAAGTCAGTGGTCGAAAATCGCAAAATCTTCTCCTTCTACATTCAAGGTAGTATGACGTCACATTCCGGAAAGACGGAATAAAGGTAAAATAAGTTAATTTTAAAGTGTTCTAGATTAATTTTCAAAATTCATGCGCTTCACAGATATTGCAAAAAATTAGGACTACCTGTGCGCCGAATGTCATTAATGTAAGTGTCATAGATTTCTCAGGACACTGGTTACAGAGGAACAGACAGACAGAGAAACACAGACAAAGAAACGCTTCCTTTCATAATAGTAGATATTAGTGAGTTATGTTTCATAATTAGTTACAGAAATGTTTTTTAAATGTTATTAGTTAATAGTTTTTCATCTGAATGTCAGGTTATTCTCTTTGAAACGTAAATACAATTTTTTTTGTTTTATTCTGCTCCCACATCAAAATTTATTTGCTCAAATATCGTATCAATAATTGTGAATATGTTTTCATTAGACTTTGGAAAAATAATAATTTAAATGTGCATGTTTGTAATAAAAAATCACAATACCTGCATCATGTCCATTATGTAAATCGCTTTTAATATTTTTTTAAATTGTTTAAATAATTAGCATTAGAAAATGTGAATACTTGTTAACATTGCTCTAGACAAATGTCATTTTCATTGTCTTCAAAAAATTATATTACTTCTTCATAAATCACCAAATTTATTAAATTAAAAATTATGTTCAGTCAGGCAGAGATAAAATTTCAGGTCAATTTCTAGAGATCATATCAAATTTAGCGAGAATATTGGAGGTATTTATAAGTTTAATAGTAGTACGAATATACTGCTTTAAAGATCAATAAATAAATATATAGTGAAAAATTTAATTAAAAAAAATTTTCATTACCCAACCTACGATTAACCAAATGCCAGTTTTATCGGAATTGAATATAATACCAATGTGCCTCAAAGATTTAAATAAGTGGGTAAGTACTTTGTATTTGACTGGTTTCAACAAAATAGGTTTACAAATATCAGATTAATCAATAACCAGACTGACCTTAAAAGAATACAGCAGTTAAATATCTACATCAAAAGAAATACTTCAGAAGTATGAAAATTCATGCATTTAAGGCTTTTCAGGTATGTTTTCCAGTACTCTATGATTTTTTAAAGACGTAACTGACATTCTGGATTGCATTATATTGTATTCCAGAATGTCTCTTTGATATCAATAGCGATTTTTATTTTTATTTCACAGGTTACTTTAAAAGACATATTTTCAAATTAAAACAGTTAATCTGCAATTCCATAAAAATAAAGAAATATGTTTTGGTTTTCGATCCATGTGTGACATGGATATCGCCTCGAATCCTACGTTAATAATTTTTCAATCAATCACAAATTTCTTAAACAAACTCAGTTTGACGTATTTTTAGACAGCTACTTTGATATGCCATCATTGCTCTACCTAATTATCGCTGGATTATATCTCCACACTGAACAGAACAAGTCAAGTAAATATATCTAGAGAAAGTAAATAAAATTCATTAAGATGATTAATATAGCGCTTGAAATGGCGTGTAAATGCACGTGATTCAGCAGCAGTCAAGTCAAATCTTTCACGCATCAAATATGAAGATTCATCAATTTTAAAAGTGTCGATACGGATTTATTCATCCATGTTCAAAGAGCTCGAATTATTCTAACTAATCGAAAAATCCCCAAAGATGAACAAGTGATTTTTATGATGACGGATCATAAACAAGGAGCGAAAACCTTAAAAAGCAAAAAAACAAAAAAACAAAAAAAAAACACCAGTTCATGATTAATGATAAACCCACTGTCAAGCGCTTTCATCCTACACACATTTGACACCATTTATCATAACTTGTGTTGACATATTTCGCCACCAAACTGACAGGAACAAGGAAATCAAGCTTTTAGTACTTTATCACTTAGTCGTGAAAGGTTTTATTGGAATAGCTAGTCAGCTTTGTTCTCGGGCTTATAGTATACTAGGCAGCACAAAGTGAAAAATAGATGCTTTGATGTCAAAGCATCGGTGGCCGAAGGTCTTGTAACGAAATTGCGATTCCAAATTAAGAGCTCAGGTGACGCTGCAATAGCCAATCACCCTCAGATAGGATAATTCAATTTTCTTGTTTACAGCTTGTACGGACTTCAAAATGTTGTGAAAAGAAAGCTGATTGGATAAACAGTGATTTTGTAGATTACTGGTAATGGATCTTGGAATTCGGTCATTTTCATCAACCCATTAGGTGAGGAAAGACTTTTTGTGCCATTAAAAGCTTTGTCATTACAACGTGATAGGTTACTGATGGAGGCTTTGATGTTTTAAGCTGCAAATGATGGCACGTTTTTGTCGATAGTTATTTCTAGCTTTTAGTTTAATTCATTAGATTTATTTTGTGTTTTAGAGGATGCTAAAAATAATATATTTTGACTGTTAAGCAACACTTCCGAAATTTGTAAAAAACGATTTTGTGTTGAGAATGTTATAACTTTCAAAGATATTATCGTGCAAATTGTTTTAGTAATAAGATTGCATGCGTAAGTTTAGTAAAACGAACATTGCTCCTTTGCAAATGATATTTGCTCACATGTTTTGTTTCTTAGAATGATAGTAGTATCCACATAAGGTATTCATTCTTTTAGTAATTTAACGCCATAGTGTTTTTTTTCTTTTGTTTCTGCTATTGAGTAATTAATCAATAATATTGTACGTTAAATAAAAGTTTATTTCCATAGCGATTGTTTTATTGAATTTAGTACAGTAATACCGTTCACATACGCAATGTGATAGAATGCTCAATTTTTCATTATGATTACAGTTTTGAAAAAAATGTTTGTTCAAAATTACAGTGGGCACTCGATTGCTAATCATTGGCATTTACAAGGCCGGAAGCGATGGTTACTTTTGAAGAAGCACCCAGTTGAGACCATCTTTACTCTTAACTAAGGAGTGCAGCACAATAACATCCATGCTCTGACACCATATTCGAACCAGAACCTTCCAATCCAGAAGCCAAAACCTTAACCACTAGACCGGTTGGTAGAAAATAATAACATCAACCTTTCTGTAAAGTGAATTACACAATATACCCATCAACCTTTCTGTATAGGGGGAATTACACAGTCTACCCATCAACCTTTCTGTATAGTGAATTACACAATCTACCCATCAACCTTTCTGTATAGTGAATTACACAATCTACCCATCAACCTTTCTGTATAGTGAATTACACAATCTACCAATAAGTATTTGGAAACTGGGAGATAGAGACCGACGGGTGTTGTCCAGAGAAATTCGGAAAAACCGCACCCAACCGATTGCCCACATACTCAAGGAGTTTCAACAGGCATCCGGGAGAGTGTTGTTTTGATTAATACCATCCATAAGGAAGCACATTTGTTTGGTTTTAATGGTCGTGCTGCTAGCCCCATAAGCTTTTCATCACAAAGTCCAACCGCTCTGCTGGGATAATGTGGTGCAAAGCACGTCAGAAGTGGACCGAAGATCAGTGTAAAAGGATTCTCTGGAGCTATGAATAAAGGTTCACCCTCTACCGTTAAGATGGCTGTTTCTAGGTCTGGCGTCTGCCTGGAGAACGGCTCGTGCCAAATTGCATTGTACCCACAGTAAAGTTCGGCGGAGGTGGAATTATGGTCTGGAGGTATTTCTCCTGGTATGGACTGGGGCCCTTGGTCCAAATTCATGGTAAGCTCAACGCCGAGGTCAACTGCACTATTTTGGATGACAGTGTGCTTCCTACGTTTTGGCAGTTTTACGGGTTGGACCCATGTACTTCCAGGACGACAATACCAGCTGTCATGTTGCCAGGTCCAGCATGGATTGGTATGGTGAGAATTGGGTTAGAGGAATGGACTGACCTGCACAGAGCCCAGACCTGAACCCTATCCAGAATCTCTGGGACGAGTTGTATTGCCAAATTAAAGGTTGCAACAACCGTCCAAAATCGGTTAAGGAACATAAATTGCCTTCTCCAAGCCGTTGGGAAGAAAATACTACTAGTCTTCTATAGAACTAAAATCACAATGGGGATTAAAAGACGATCAAATTTTCTTATTATAATTATGTGTTCTCTGATTGATTGATATATGATTCGATATCACATTATTATTAGTCCTCTTAGAGGCTAAAGTAACTCAGTCTTGTGTGGAAGAAAACAATTCTCCCAAATAAGCAAGTTTGATTAAACTGTTGCATGGTTTATAAAGAGATACTTTTCCACCTCTGCATTTGTTTGAACACAGCAGGGTGTTATATAGACCACACTCAAGCAAAGTTACAACATAAGTAAACACATTTTCACCAATAACTTATACAAGTTTTTTATGAGAATAACTGCCTTTCCAATGGAGACTGCTATTTTTACGGGCAACCTGAAGTCTAGATATGCTAAACAATGATTCATCAATTTGAAATTCTTAAAACTTCTGATGGTCGTGTCGACGAGATATCTCGTCATTAGCTAAACTGATGAGATATTGATAGACGAGATATCTTTTCAGCAGAAGATATTCGTAATCGACTATGTCTTGATCTCGGTATCATTAAAAAATCAGCCTTGATTAAGAGATATCTAGTCGAAAACGCTTGGATGGTGAACATGACTTGGGGAAAGCAGTGAGTTGAAGAAATGAATTTCCATTGTTGTCCTTCCTTTAAGATTTCTCGCACAATTTGTCTCGAGCCCCTTACTCTAATTAGAGGACACATGAGGTCGATGAGCAAAAAAACATATGATTCCAGATCTTTGAGTTTGACTCATATGTACTTCCATTCATTAACAATCATCCGTTTCATTAACCCTACTTCCCGAGATATCTTGCTAACATATCAGCTTTGCCTATTTTCGGCAGGTAGGTATTTTAATTGACGACTTTCTGGAGCACCACAGTGCTATCCTCCACGTTCTGGGATCAATCCTCCAAGGGAAAGATTAGAGGACACCTCCCCGTAATTTTGAACCTCTTTACGCTTTTGGTGGTTTTACCAGTTGGTGTAAGACTACATTGATTTATTGAGAAGTAATCATGTTGACACTGCACTTCATCACTCTCTCGTTACGTTACTTATTTTTAAAATGATGTAACTTTTTAAGTAAGACGAACATCAGTGAAAATATTGGAATAAATGAGTACCATTTGTGTATACATAACAGTCTATAATCTGTTCTACGATGTATCTTAGAATATCAATCGTAATATCCTGCACATCCATTTCAGTGTTAATTAAAAATACTGGTATAGAAAAATTGATTCGAAATGAATTTATATTAATGAGTTAATTAGTAACTTAACTTAAAAATAACTGACAAAACAATACGCCTTATTTTTCTTTTTCGAAAAGACTGGTTCAGTGTTGAATATTGAATTATTAATACTGTGATCATTTCATTTTCAATCGTTATTTAAATTCAAGGGAAAAAATTCAGAAGCAGGAAAAGTATAATTCCAATAACACGCTTAAAAACCAGATGTTAGTGACATTAAAATAAATTCGTTTTCGATGTGCCTAATTTATGAATCATTCGAGACACCAGAAAATATATTCAAAAATAGAACGGTAAGTTTTCTGAAATGGGGTATTTAATGGTAGAATAACTGTTATTTATAGTTTTAGAAGATGTGAGACCATTCATCATGAAATCTTTTAATGGCTTTCTGTTTTTCGATTGTTTATTTTTTCAAATCCAATGGGCATCATTAGCAAATTCGTCAGCTTCAGAATTTTGTGGGGAAAGGCAAGGCTGGATGGTTAGGCATGTATAACAACAAAAAAATTTGATTCAGAAAATTAAAATTTGGGACTTTAATGGCTTTTAAACTAGTATTAGTTATGAAAAAAAATTTAAATGCTCAGTATAAAGTGAATTATGTAAAATTATTTTATTAAAAGATATATTTCATGATTAAAAATGGGAAGAGGATTGTGTACGGGTTCATAAGTGCAATCGTTTAAGGCCTGAATCACACAAGGTTTTAGTGCAATAAGAGGAAGGGCATAATGTAAAAGAATAAAGTCTTGGTGATTATAAGGGAATCATAATTTCATTTATTAAAGCAAATTACATGAAAAGTAAGATACATTTGGTATGGATTTAAACCGATATTTTTACAAAAACTTAAAACTATGTGCAAGTGCTCCCAGATTACTGAGTGGAGTATAAATGCAGTTCACGTTGGACTTATATTACGTTTAATATATAAACGAATTAATTTTAGTAACATCGATGTTGATATAACCTGAAAGCAAAATGGGTATATAAGTAAGTAGAATAATTTTGTTTACAAAAAAATTTGATGATATAATCTTTTAAAGTTTATATCCATCGGTTCAGGGGGTGGAACGTATGGGGAGTATTCGTGCCGGCATTGATACGCATTCTATACAATCTGCATTGTTTGGCATTAATAAATTTGAATTTCTCTAAATCCTTTAAAATTTTTATTTCTAATGAAATACGTTTATTACATTTCCGTTCAGATTTCGTTTGCAAATTTTTACTTTCCCATAGCTTGGTTCAAATTCCGAGGCGTTGTCCTTGGACCTTTTCCTTTTGGATTGATCTCTGACCGTTGTCATTAGCCTTTGTGTTGCTTTTGAGCGATCTTAATTAGCTACATGTCTACCTTTGCAGTTTTTGCGACAAAATGAAATTTTTCTTCAACTTTTAGTTACTAATAATTTTACAAACGCCATTTTATCATTATTGTTGATAAATAATATAGTGGATACTGTTATTCCCAACACATGGACATTAATTATAACGTCCTTTCTTCATGGAATCCAAAGTTTCACTACAAAAGCGCTGAGAGGCATCCACATTTTATATGTTCATGTAATACACTTTGCCTTCAACGCTACATATCACACTGATCAATCAGTATTTTAGGTAGGGACATAAGCCCCCTATCCAACAAAATTTAAATAACTGCACTTTTCTTTATAGTTTACAAGATAAAATCCTGAAAAAGCATGTCTCATTTTTCATAGCTTGTTTTAATGACTCCCCAATACCGAGCCAAATTCATAAACATATACACGGAATATCGACTACAAAGAGTACAATAAAAATAATTATATCTGTAGAATTCTTTAATTGGACTTGTACTTATAATAAATTATGTTATATGTTATAATATTATTTAAGACGTTCTCTACCAAAGCCGATATCGTGCCTTGATAGTTATTGCCCCACCGTTCGAACGGGATTTTCCAAGAAGTCCATAACAGCCATGCCACAACCAGAAGAGATTGACAAAACCTCAGCCAACAAATTTGCAATTTCATCATCTGTAAGATGCTTATTATATGACATTTTTCTTTTTTGGAGGCGTGAAGTCCCTGTTGAACTATCGCTCAACACACACACACACATATTACAAGAATATTTTTTTAATAACTAATAAAGCTATGTATAAAAGTTCGAACTTTACAACTAGCTTCTAACCCTTACTCCCAGCCAATACCACGCTATTGCCTAACATACAATGGCAAATGAAACGGAGAACAAATGTTGAGGAACAGCTCTTCCCGCGCGAATGCGTGACTGACAGATACATCCGTCCTCATCACGCACTGGCGCGTGATTAACTCTTTAGATTTGCTGCCGATTCACACGCTGGCGTGAGATTGGTAGGGAAAGTGTTAAGCGTTGCAGTAATACTTGAAAATAGAGCCGCTTTCATTGACTTATTGATGTGGCTTATGGTAATTTCGGGTGAGACGCCTCACCGATAGAGATACCCCGCATTATGTAATTTTGAAATTTTACGCTAGGTGCCACTACGAGTTCCATGAATATTTCAGTTAGATGTTGTTTTGCGCAGTGAAAGTTTTGTTACATCACCTTTAGTTTTATGCTATCACATAAACCTCTTAAGTACGAAACAATGTTTTTCTACTCCGTTATAAGATTGATGTTATAGTGTAAGGCTGACACAGGATAATTTAAATAAATTTTTTATGTAAGCATTCGAATCTGTTGTCAGGAGTTGATCAGTCGACTTCAAGCAGTTTACCGCCATTCTTTCTTCCTTGTACTTTGGACAGTAGCCGAGGCATCTCTCCTATACCATATATTTGGGAGATATGTCCCACATACATTTTCAGGGAGAGATGCCACGCATCCCACGTAAATTGTTATGATTTACTGAACTTTTCTGACAAGAATCCGATTATAATTGTGTGGCTGCTAAGCCATACAACACAGACTCTTCAGCCTCTTGACAGGTCTTTTTTTAAGCCATAAAACATTTCTTTAAAGTTGAAGCACGAAAATGGATTATTCATCAACCAGGAAGAACAATTGGAAGAATCTAAGCTTCAGAATTGATTAGTAGAGCGTGGCAAAGGGCGGCTTCTGTCGACACTGCTATCAATGGTTTTCGGGAAACGGGAATTTTCCCTCTAAACCAAGTAGCGATTTCGAACCGCTTCTTTGACATCAATGAAGATATGAACAAGACGGATAAAAAGTCCCTAAATTGTTCGCAATCATCAGTTTTTTGTGTTCAACAGACAACAACCCCGACAAAATTATTGCATCAGATTTCGCCTGTGCCCAGGCAAGAAAAAAGACCCAGAAAGAGAAAGAGAGAGTCTACTAAGATACTTACATCCCAAGAACACATCCAAGAAAAGTAGTTAAAATCCGCTAACAAACGTGACAAGGTATCAAAAAAGCTGATGGACAACAAAAGTGATCCTACGTGTGACTGCTTCGAATGTGTTGAAAACTATTATTCTACAAAATAATTGGTAGATTGGATTGAAAGTGTTCAGTGTACTAAATGGTTACATGAAGATAAGTTTATAGCGTGTTTTTATAGCATACGAAGTTTTTTCCTCGGAGCTTTTCCTTCGGAATGATCGGGACCGATACCAATAGCTCGTTACCTTTCTGTCAGTGTGACGTCAGTTAATTTTACCCACCTTTTAATGGAGAATATCGCGTTTCTCTTTCTGTGCAAGAAACCGGTTTTATAAGCCTTTTAAGTGTTATTAGTCTAAAAATGTAACTGAAACTTCACATTTATGTGTTAGAGAATATATACTTCGTCCAAATGGAATGCAAGCATAAAAATAAATTTTCTATATATTAAAGTGTATACTTTCGGCAGTTAAAAGGTAAATTATATCAACTGTGTAGTAAATTTAAAACGAAGTTCTTATTTTTACAAATGATTTGCAGAAAAACACTTCGGAACAAAAAACAAACATCATATTTTTTACAATTCTTTCCGTAATAAAAAGAAAAAAATTCTCTAGAGTTCTAAAATTACGTAGAACCCAGTAACAAATTATATTATACTAAGTAATTCTATTTACTGAAATCAACACATGTCTAATGGAAAAAAGTTTAAAGTCCCGAATATTGACCTTTAATGATGATACCTGAGAAAACAATTCTACAGTTCATGAGCTGTAACATTTACCCTAATGTTACTGTAGCTTTGTGCTACATCTATATTTGATGTTTAATTAAGTAAAAAAAATTAATCAAATTATCGCATTTATTTTAAATTTGAAATTATAAAACAATTTATTAGTTAACTCTTTAACTAACGAATAACCCATTATATCTAAAAAGAAAGGAATAAGCAAAATACTTGATTACACGAACCAATTATGCGTGATGAAAAGAAGCGATTTGTTAGATTTAATGAAATCATCGACATTAAAATAATTTTTTAAGTAACTCATTAATTTCTTTAATATTTTGTAGAAATATGCATAAAGAATTGTAACTTTTTAAAATATTTTTCTTCTCAACTAGTGATTTTGTTAGTCCTTACTCTTAATTGAACAAAATTTTTATGTATTTACTAGCAGAAATACCCGGCTTTGCTCGGGTTGAATAAATAATACGTTGATTGAAAAGTCATCATCAATTATTTTATAAAAATAATGTTAGCATCATTTAAGTGTACGGAAAAAATGTAATATCTTAACTTCTTAAAAATTTAATACTTTAACTTCTCCATCGCTTCTACAGTTTACTTCGGACGCAAATATGCATTCATGCTGTATCCATCCATATAATTCATTTCATATTCGTCGCACTTCTGCTGAAAACTGTTTTTCTAATGTGACTACTACAGAAGTTGATTTTGAGATTTCAGGTGACTACGAATATTCCCGTTCATTCATTTTCAGTAAAAATAGAGAATTTTTGGCGGATAGACTTGCTTTTAGTTTTCCTATGAATATGTTTTACTTGTGCCATTCTTGCACCTAGTATGCGATACTTTCGAATTTCATTGTTACGGCATTCGTTACTAATTTAGTTTTAAACAGACGCAATTTTTCTTGAAAATTCCATTCAGCGGCAGGTGGAATAAAGGAACTTTTGTTAGATATAGAAAGCAGATTTGACGTTTGTCTGTTCTCTGTACAAATCCACCTTTTGACCAATCTACACATTTGGTACACTTATGTTTTAAAACCCAGTGAGTATGATAGGCTACATATTAACCCGAGTTCTATTTGTCCAAGAAGGATAAAAATTTACAGCATTCGTGACTAACTAATTTGAAACAAACGCGCTTTTCCCTGAAAATTCCATTCAGCGCCATGTGGAATAACGGAGCTTGTGGTAGAAATAAAGATTTTATAGCGCTTTTACAAAACGAAAGCACTGCATTCAACAAATGATTTACATATCAGTTGGATAAGAACAGCTTAAATATGTTCAGTAAGCAACTTCGACTTTCTCACACTTAAGACAAAAAATTTCAATATTTAAAAATTATTAACTGTGATATTATTCCTATATCAACAAAGTCTTGTTTAAAAGTCCCGTTTTTTCAACAGACATGCAGTTTTAAATTAAACTATCATGGTACTTTTTAAATTCACAGAAATTCGGTTTCTAAATTGAAAGCAGGTACTTATTTAGAATGATAGATGTAGTTACTTGACTATGAAGTACAATTTTTAATAACACCAAATGAAACACGAAAAACAAGTGAATTTTTTTTAAATCGTGTTTAAATGCAAAGCTACATCAAAGTTTTGAAATATATTTGAGCTACAACGCTTGACTACCCATTTCAATTTAACGTAACACGTCTCATCTTAAAGTTATTTTTTATTTACTTTTTTTAAAAAGAAATTACACGCTTTAAAAATATTTTGATGAGTATATTTGATTTATTTTATAATCTAGCAATCTGCACACCATTACGTATTTAACCAAATATGTAAAGAAAGTTGGTGAAAATATATATTTACCTCCAAGGAATTATCAAGGTCTACTGATAGTAAGCAGGAAATACATAAATCATTAAAATCTAAGTCCAGAATAATATTTCTGCAATAGATAATTTACAGGAACACATAAGCAAACTGAAACATAGTTCCAATCCCTGAATAAAATGCAGAATTAAAGAAAAACAATTTTTTTCCAACGTGTTGTATTTCGACTTCCTGAATATATTCTGAAATAGAACAAAAGACGAAAAATGTTTTTAAAACAATAATGATTTACAAGCAGAAACAATCTTCAAATGTGACCGCATCATCTCGCTGTCAACTCAAATACACAAACAAAGAATTATAAATTAAATTAAAAAATGAAACATTAATTAAGATGTTGCCAGATACCGAAAACCAAAATTACGCTTTTATGATCAGTGAATTTTTCTTTTAGGCTTTCGTGTTCCACTACAAAAGGTTAGTTATGTAAATTTAAATACTTTAAATATTCTTTCTTCATCAATAAAATATTTATAAATATTATTTTCATCATGGGAAGAAGTAAAAAGTCAGTTCAAACATGAATATTATAATTTAATTTGTTCAAAAACATTCTTTTTCGATTAATACTGGTAACGCAATCTGAACTGTGTATAGCTCGAATATAGAACTGTTATACTCAATGTTATTTATATGGCGATTTGGAATTGCTTTTGGGTTAGGCTTTGGGTTAGTTTTAGACATCTTCCTATTAGATTTTTTCTAAATCCTTTCATAGTTCACCCCTACGGTATAAGAACAATCGCCCTGCAAAATATCAGCTTCTTAGAACTTGTAGTTCTTGAGATACAGTGATGAGTGAGTCTGTTAGTAAGTGAGTGATATTTGAATTTTATATATATTGAAATGTAAAGTTGTACCCCAACTTACGCGAATTAGTCGAACTTACTTATTGCGTAACTTTGGGGTATTACGGCAATATGTTTTCGGACAAGTAGATAGACGTACACTAAAAAAAAAATTCTGATGTAGAAACCAGAGAAGTTGCAAAACTCGAACTTCTTTCATCAACAGCTTTCAGGTTGACAAACAACGGGAGAGAGTTAACGCCATCTTGTGCAGTAAATTTTTATTTCGCCTCTTTAAATTTGAATTTAGATATATTTACTTATACAGCATGTAAAAACAGCCGCAGTACAGCAACACTTTGAATATAATAACATAGTAATTGAAACAGAGTAATATGAATAAGCATAAAAGTTCGGCCAAAATACTCCCATCAGTAGCAAACTAACTTTACTTTTATGTATTCCATTTCCCCTCATTCACTTTCTACATAATCCTAAGCTATTCAAAGCTTGTTCGCGTTATTTCTTTGTTACCTCCACTGATGTTTACAATACAACAAAGCCATAAAACCCTCCAGGCAGAGCATAAAATTACCACCGAACCTCAAACATCTTTCAACGAGGGCTCGCATGCATGGCAGAAATTCTAAAATTACCGAAACATTTTATCCTCTCCTCTCCTTCAGAACATATTAATAAAACCGGGGCTGAGTACAGCGGGCACTTCTTAAAGCTCTATGCTTCCAAAACCCAAGATACATTAATCTTATTTTCGTATCTAATGTGCTTGCTTTTATCCCATGCAATTCATCACTAATATAACCATAAATGCGTAGGACTTGCAGAAGTGGAGATATGGGCCGTTTGCAATTCGTGCATGTAATTCAATTTTTAATGTCATTCCTCATTTGCGTTTTACCACAGCTTTTAATGGCGGTACCTATTTTTAGGACGCGGTAGAGAAAACGGGATATAAATTTTATTACTCGGACAGGCTCCGGAAACTAATTTTTAACTCTCCTCCTCCTTGGAGAAGGAGTCAGGAGTAATCCTGGAGTGCTGCAACGACAATATCCTTCAAGCAATAACAATAATCCTGTTATCCGAGAAACCGGGCTTTGAGAAGAATTACAGCAGTTTCCATTTTTGAAGTTTCGGGAGAAGGCGCAATTTCAATTTTTGGGAGCTCAGAGATAATTGAATTATCCCGGTGCCCCGATCTGATGTTGCCACCGAAATTGATCTCCGACGTCTTTTCTCACGGTTGAAGAGGATATATCACGAAAAATAGGAGAACGGGATAAAAAAAATAGTATATTTGTAACTTCTAGCCTTACTGTCTGCAAAAATCAATTTTGATTTTAATAAACTATAGCATCGTGGATGAACGGTCTGTTCCCCTTCGCCATTTTTTGTTATGTTCTTGAAATCCATCTTGTCCGTCCTTAACAGTCTTTTTTTACGTAGATACTGTGTAAGGTAGTTGTTTTAAAATAATGATAAAAACTTTGAAATATGCGCATAGAGGCAGATTCTTTGGAAATTTGGGAATGCAAAAGCATCCTACCATAAATACTTCATTGCTTCTTTCCTTAATGGAGTGAGATTGAAATTCAGGAAGAAAATTAAATATATCATTCAGCTCATAGATTAAATACAAAAGTAGAGTGGAAAATGATAACCTTATTACGTGCCCTAAGATCATGTGACCAAATCTAAAAATGTAATTAACTGACTAATAGCAATGCGACTAAGATTAATTTCGTCTATCTGAAGGAAACGAGTATTCCTCGTCGAACTGGTGGGATAAAATATCAATTCATTGATTGATTATGGTATTGGTTCACTGGATATTATATTAGATTTTGGCGATGTCATCGCTTTTATCATTACTTTATAGAAATGCGTATTTTCGCATCTACATTTTCATGAGATGTTTTATAGTCAAATGAGATGATAAAATTTCAAATCAGCTGAAATATTCAATTTTTCACAGAACATTAACATGACTACACGTGACATATTGGTAAAACCATTAGTAGCTCTTCTAAATATGGATACTGATCTACTTATATTTCACTTCTATGGATAAATAAATGTAAATAAATAGTATTTCAGAATACTTTGTCCTATTCGTTGTATTATTTAATAGGTCTATTTTTATGAATATTATATCTCATTTACATAAAACACCTGCTTTTGCATCCAGTATTTTAATGTACTTTTACTCAAGAAGTAAATTTTCCTCAGAGCTGTCACGTACTGTGACTAACAAACCATTAGTGGACCTGTTAGTCACACATTTTGGAGTCCTTCTCACGAAGAAATGATCGGTCTATTTATATTCCATAACTCTGCTTCTGCTTCGCAAAGTGTATTTAAAAAGCTATCTTTCAAGTGTTTTTTTTCCAGTGGAATATTAAACTGTCATTTATGTTGAGCCTATATTAAAGATGATTACATGGAATATAGTATTACATGCACACAAAATCTCATATTTTTAACATGAGATTTAATCAAAGATTTAACTGGAAGAGAAACATGAAGAGATAAAATATTTATCTATCTTTTCACAGCTAATTATTTTACAATTATGAATTTAAAGTATAACCTATGCTTAGTAAATTTATTTTTCTAACTGTACATATACAGTGAACCATTTAATTTAAGTTTCTAAATCAAATAAAATTAGTGATGATATTCTTCATTCCAAAAGGCAACTCTGAAGAGAAATAATACACGAACAAAATGGGCATGAATATATTTTCTTATTTTAGAATTTCTTCATTTTTTTGCATGTTTTAAATATAAATGCTCTCAACACAACACTTATAATCTATTGCTTGAAAATTAATTTTAACTTAAACAATAAAAACAAAAATATAAAGAAAGTTATAAAAAAATCCCATATATCTATTTATGTATTACTCCCGTCTAATATTTGTAATATTGCTATGAACTGTAGAATACAACTGCACACAAAGTTTTTGTTATGGTCATTGCCTTACAGTTATTACTGCTCTCCTTCAATATCGCATAGAGTCATCTATGGACTGATGTAAACGTATATCTTAATGTCTTACGCAATGAAGATTCTAAAAGGCGACGGACAATTCTCTCCAGCTCTTTTGTAATTCTGGATCTTCACAAGGTGATTATCCACCGACCTTAATAACACACTTTCAATTATATTCTGTGATTAATGAGACCTATCAAAACCAGATTATTCTTTCTAGATATTTATGTTAAATGCAATTAATATTCTAGTAGATAGTACTGGTGAAAGTAGGAATATGCAATGGGATAAACTTTCTACAAAACTGGGTGGGTTGAATTAAAAAAAATATTCAAATACTTAACGACAGTCATTAACAAATAAAATGTTCAAATAATTGATACAAACATGTCCTATACATATTTTCCTCTATCAGATGCAAATATAGGGGTAAAGCGATGACCTTCTGATAACCTTCTTGGTAGTTGGCTCAACGAGGTTTATTTGTTTTTACTCTAACATAGCAAAGCTGCCATGTTAATCAAGGAGGTAGTTTACCAAATTTTGATTTCAGCGGTTTCCACCGAGTAAACACGGGATTCAAATCCAAGGGATATCCTAGAAAATTATGTTTTATTTTACCGTTGACAGCCCTTCAAATTATTTTGCTTTTTATTCATCCATGTGATTACTTCTTTGGAGGTCGGGGTGCACAGAAGTTTTTCACCACTTTTTGCAATCACTTCTTCTTGGGTATTGTATCACATATACCGTCTATCTTTCCTTGAAATTTTGTTTTAAGTTGCAACTCCTTCGATTTGGGACTTCACTTAGTTCAGTAGTTACTAAATCGTTTAAAAAACATCCAGAAAAACAGAACCCACCAATGTACGATTTTTAAGTTTTTAATTTTTTTTTAATCCGAGGAACCTTTTAGTAGAAAGCGTTAATTTATCACACCATATAAAAGCAAAACGCTACATACCATTTGTCCTCTAAAATAGCCACGCCAGTTTGCGATTACACACTCTAATCATCTTTAAAAACCGTTAAAACCATTAAACACCGATCTGTGATTCGTCATTCTTCTAAAACTCAAAATCCAAAATTAAAAAAAACAACATACAAAAAACCCTAACCATCTTAATTAGGCAGACTTTCGGAGGTTGATGATGAATTGTGGAATGCAGGGTCAATAAAATCCCTGACTGCGTACGTTTGTCTTCTCTGAAAACAATGACGTTAGGATCATTTTTTATCTGAAAGTGTCTTAGATTTCATAATGTGTTACATCACCACACAGTTCCTAATTCTAGATTACTACAAGTATACCTCCTGTGTTGCAAATCAGGAGATATATCTAAAGTCATTTGACTATTTCAGTTATTCGATGTTATTCTGAGTGATGATAAAAAACAATGACGGAACAGCTTCAGGATTGTTGCACTTTTCACTTATCATTCTTAGTCTAACTGTAGACATTCCTTCTCTAGCTAGCTTTTTTAAGGTTGTAAAAAACACTCAGTACAACTGTACAGGAAATGTCTGTAACAATACAAGCACATATAACGATTACATCTCTCTCTCTCTCTCTCTCTCTCTCTCTCTCTCTCTCTCTCTCATTAACATCCATTATTACCTTCTACCAACAAATCCTTACAAACATCGTGGATAAACTGTCAAATCCATTTATCATCATATTTGAATTTAATGATCATAGTGTGTGTTTTAAAAAGTATGGATGTCACACCCATGAACGAACCAGATATATCGAACACGATATATCGAATAGTTGACATCTAAAACCTCTAACTGCTCGAAAACAATGAGTTAACTACATCAATGAACTATCCTGAAGCTTTTACTATCTTGACCATACTATGTAATTATGACCATAGTATATAATAATAACGTCTATTTTATATTTTATCTCCTTTTTTTGGTGTGTTAACTTCCGAAAATAACTAATTCCCCCAAATAGGCACTCATATCGATGAATTGGGGATCTCAAATCTAGTATGCCCAAACGATCTTTAATTTCTTCTGTCCATCCTTTCTTTTCATTGTTACATGATATTGTTTGTCTAGTACAGCTAAATGTGTCATAAAATCCCAAACCAACCAAACATATAGGTGACAAAGATCCTGTTAGCCACTATCCCCGATACATTTTTGAAGTTGCCGACTGACCGTATTTTACATATCTCGCTATTGTTTCTTAAGAATAACATATTACAAGCAGTTCAAACAGTTACCGGTATAATGATTATATCTACTAATACTGCAATCCCCAAGACATGTCCATACTTTCATAAGTATTGTAAACCATAGTGGAACTCTAACTGTAGCGATTACGATCCAACGAAAGCAGGGGGGACCACAGATATCCCACATCTACAAGTTTAATAGCTTCTAAAGGTGTGAAAGCCAATGCTCGCGAAATACGCCGTTGATGTCAGGGGAATCATCCGAGAGGTATGTTTCAAGCATAAATTTCACCACTCCTTCGAACAGTTATGGAACAGGATTCGAAATGCGACGGGATTATATTCCGAACATTCTATCTCGTTTCGTAGAAGAGAAGTTACGTCATTTCCGGAAAGATGTCCAGATAGAAAATGCTTATTCGTGCGTTTCGTCTGAAGCCTCATGTGATACCCCACCTATTTAAAGGCTATTAAAGTCGTCAAACATCACGTGAAATCCTATCCATGACTATAATATCTTATAAAACACATCGCATTTTCTAAAGACGTTACAACAGTGGAACTTACGTTGGAGCACTGCAATAGAAACACAATAAAATAAACCCAGTACATCCAATAAAATTTAATCCTCTTTAAATTTGGATTGAATATTTCACCTTGTTCCTTATGATTAAGACCTCATTATTTTATAAATATGAATGGTTCCCTTATATTACAACGAAGTTCGTAGAATGTAACAAGCATTGCTCCACAAAAATTAAAACAATGTGGTATATTGATATTATTTAGTGAGAATTGTGAAAGTGGTTTCTCATTATTTTATATATGACAATGTGTATTCAGATTCACGTCGGAAGAGCAAATCTTCAAAAATCTGAAGAAAAAAAACGCTACAAAAAATGCTATTACATAACTATTTAAAAAGGACTCTCGATGTTTCACTAAATACATTACAGATACACATATAACATTACATGTCCAGAGCTATTAGTTTCAATTCAGTGGGGTATACTATAAATCAGTAGTAATCAAAAATAATATAACATGACATTTGGTAGAAATCTTGGTGGTCTGCCAATTGACATGTATTCTAAACACATCATATGTTCTATAAAAACAAATTGTGCTGTGTTTCCATAGTTTTTTATTACAATCGTTTATTTAATTGCATAAATATAATTATTTTATCATACACCGATCACTTGGAATTTTCAGATTAGAAGCATTTGCTGAGTTATGGCAAACGATGTTATATGTTTCGATTTAGATGGCATCTGATATAGTAAAAATGAATTAGGAATTTCGACTCAATTCCCCTCAAGGGTTTGGAACTGAACTACCTTTTCCTTACGTCTGAAGAAGCAGAAAGTTTTTGAGTTATAGCTGATAAACTTACAGTCAGTGTTGGTGAGGAAGAAATTGGCGTCCATAAATTTAAAAGATTTCCTGTCGATTAACGTCAAGGGCTTAAACTCGTTACTATTCCTAGAATAGTAGAACTGTGTTTCAATTTCTATGATTCTTAACCGAAGTATTTCGGATTGATTTTCCCAATACACAGAGAACACTAAGGCCCATTATCAAATTTTAATGGTTTAGCCATGGATATTTATTTTTTGTCTTTTGTATTACTGTCTGATAATAAAGTCTGATAATAAAGGTTACACTATATAATGTTCATTGGATGAGTTGGAATACATACATATACTGTAAATTTTGTCACGCTATAGACCACTAAAGCTCAGTACACAATTTTATTAGTTTTATCGTAGATATTTGTGTGTTTGGTTCCCATTACTGAAATCACGATGTAGAAAGGGCATTGATTTTTATATGAAGAGTTGGGGTAGATTTATTGGGAAACTTTGGAACTGGTACTGAATGCAGATGCAGCACCTATACATTTGCTAGTAAGCAATCCAGATCATACGATGAAGCTGGAATATCGGATAACTTAGTTATCTGTGAACCATCAGATACATTTCATCCATCGGTTTTAAGTACACTTACATGGTTTATTCGTTGACTTTGTTTAGTGCATGCTTAATTACAAACACTGACTATTGGCATATTTGTATCTTTATAAAAATAAACATGTAACTTATTCCAAAATCTTTATTAATTACGCAACTATGTATGCGATAGCTGTAATACTTAAAAACCCTATTTTAAAGAGGAAATCGTAACTCAAAGGTTTTTACTTCGCAGACAACGTGAAGGTTCGATTCCTGTAAGGAAGTGTGTTGCCTCGCTGAGTGTCTATCTCTCTCTACTGTGTCAGCAAAACTTTCATGTCTATGTATGTTACTTTATATTGTATATATTGTGTTTGGCGTAGCATATGACTACCCAACCAAACCTTGTTTCAATATTAAAATAAAAATTAAAAAGTAAGTTAAAGGTTACTGGACGATTGAATATTACAAATATCTCAAAACACTTTTCGATTCGTTGAAAAAATGAACCTATCCTTGCATATAAACTAATATTGCAAATACTTGTCTAAGTGAAATTCATCTTTTTTATTAAGTATTATTTTTTGGATTGACTTTTAAAGATTTAATGCATTCCATACTACGATATATGATATTACTAACCGATGTAACCTTATTTTTTAAAGTCATTTTTGAAACTTATTTTTATTAATACATACATAATGTAAATCATGTAGAACTCCACCTTGTCATGATTGATATAGGGAAACTCGCATTGAGACTATGTTTCTCTGGTGTTGTGTTATCGAAAATTAGAGACGGCTTTAATGAGGAACAGAGTTAGTCATACTAACATTCTAAAATATTAAAATGGGCAAAAGTTTTCCGTATTTCCTAAATGCACGAAATCGCATGATTCCCCAGCTCACACAATTTCTTGTGCAGGTTTTTATTGTCGTGGCCTTTTATAAAATCCATGAAGGTCTCGAACTTTTTAAGGACGAGAGGTTTCACGAGAGGTGATAGCGTATCGCAAACACCCAAGTAGTGCTGCCTACTTTACTCGTGTAAAGTTTTTATGTTATTAAAACAAGGTATTTTATCGAGTATTCGGGAAAAGATTGAGTTACTTGGATGAGTTTTTTAGATTTTGTTAAGCTTTAAAATGGGGTAGAAAATATGGAGCATTTTCGACGTATTATGCTCTATCATTTCCAAAATGGCAAATTTTTTGGACCTACGTCGCAGAACAAATAAAGTATTTACAGAACAATTTTTATTCTTAGTTTTATCAAACATTTGGCCTATTTTTTTTTTCAATCACAAGTTACGATGTTCTCCAGTGCAAAGCGCGTTGCTTGCCACACCTTTTATTTCTTTTCTAACTATGAAACAACCTCCCTACACTGCGCAAATTATCACAAACACTTTATAAACAACATATATTCTATGTCAATGACAAAATATTTAACTTCAAAAGTTATCAACTGAATTGAAAGTTCTGAAATTATGCCTTGGTTTTAAATAAAGTAAGTTAGTTAATTTTAATGTGTGTTTTGTTATAAACATGTAATACATATTTAGCCGATAATTGTGTTTTACGTCTGTTTTTGATTTTACTACAGTTTTCAAAATTCGAATAAAATGTCTGCATACTGATTACAATTGCTTGGAGTTGTGTTGTAGAACACTGAATAGAATTCTGCATCTAGTGGTGAGGTTTACGTTCACGATGATTCCTCGTGCCATAAGTGGGTCAGAGATTTATGTCACTTGGATCAGTACTTTAGCAAGAAGCCACAGAACATCTATGAGAGAGGTATTATGCAACGACTAGAGAGATGGGAAAGGTCAACTAACAGAATGGTGCAAACTGTATTAAGGAAATGTAAATTTTAGTAAGAAAAAAAATGTGTTCAATTTTTGTCAAAAACAATGGGACGAACTTTTGTATCAACGCAACCAAGCGAATAGAAAAAACACGGGATTTTTGTACTATGCGCACTAAAATTGTCGATGTTATGTTGCTCCAATGGTTCCAATCAGCACATTTGATAAGTGAATTGAAAACATTTAGATATTGAACTCAAATAGAATGCAATTAAAGGCATTTTATTGTTTGCTCGTACTAATGAAAGCGGAAAATACTAAGGTAAAAGTGCATAAGGAGGGCAAGAATCTGATTTGGGAGAAATTTACTTTCTCAAACTATGTAGATTTAGGCCCTCTTTTTGCTGGGCGTGACGATATTGGCTCTTCGCCAATGGAGATTTTGTCAAAGATCCTAAATGCTTATCTAAGTAGCGATAAAATGGTTCCTACGAACACATATCACGACTTATACATACAGGGTGGGGTATTCAAACTAAGTGCATTACTTTGTCGGGTTAAGCGAAAACACATTGCTCATACAAGATCTAGACAACTACATCTCTCTAAAACACTCAACTACGTCTTTCTTTTTACTAATGTCACAAGAGCAAGCTCCATTTTTACATTCAGCTTAGCTCTACTTATTCGTTAAGAGATTACTTTGTTTTTAGTTATAAATCTTTGATAATTTTTCTAGTGCCATTTTTAAAAAGTATTTAAAAAATAGTCTCTTTCACAGGTAATTTTACACAAACTATTGCACACATTTAGAATATAGCTGAGCCATTTCATTTTGAAATTTTCAATAAATTATAATGTTATCACATCTTAAATTAGTTAGAATTGTAGTTAGAATCTGTATGATTATTTCCTAAATATTGTAATCTATTCATAACAACAGTACTAAATAAAATGTATGTTTGCATTTTTGATAGTTAAGTTTTTTAAACAATATTATCATGTTAATTAATTTCCATGGCATCGCGATACGATATGCTGATCACTTTAAAATTCAATGATATTTTCCATATGATATGTTGTGGGGTTAGAATCGTATCACAATATCCGTGTATCGTCTATTGATTTTGCCCTACAACACATTTAACTATAATAACAACACGTACTGCTTAATAAATCTGAAAAATGTTTCTATTCAACAAAAAAATATAAAAATAGTTAGAAATCGTACGGGAAAACTGCAGGTTGCCTTTTGGAAAAATGCTGATGTGTCTCTGAGATTTAACAAATAGTTTATTTACAATTAGATGGTTGTTCTGGGAAATTTATCGAACATAATTTACCAAGACATAAGACAACTTAAAATGAAAAATGTCCTGAAAAGAAAGATGAAGATTGTGTAACAGAGTAGTGGAGTTAAAACTGGAAAGTATTGCTTGGGTGTATTCTGGGTGTGTTTAGTAAATGCAGTAAACATACATAAAAAGAAGATATCACTCATGTACCTAAGTATTCAAAATACACTGATAAATTTTAAAAAAATTATGGGACCTTTAATATTTAGGAATCTACATATACACCCTTAAACAAACATTAATAAAACTGCTAAACTAGATGATATTACCTTAATTTAAGTCATCCAAGCTATTTTTTGTTTAAACAGTTTGAGCAACTGAGTAGCTTAAATTTGTTCTTAGAAGGGTACCTTTTCATATGTTCACCGCATTTGGAATGGACATTCGTAAAGTGTTTAATTCTTATTCAAATATATATTCAGTTGTTTTCGAAACTCATTTTTAAAGCAACTAAATTTGACGAGTTGGCCACTTCTTGGCAAAACATTTCTACCCTTAAATTTTGCAAAGTTTTTTATTCCCGTTGAAATCCACCTGCCACTTATAACACGAGTGGGAGTTCTCCAGACTAAAAAAAGAACATTTCTAGAAGAAGACTAAAAAAAGAATTACTTTAATCCACAACGTTCCGATTTCAAGAAAGCGCATCACTGTTATTTTTCGCCGAAGGTCGCCAAGTTGTCAAATTTTTAGGGGTCATCATTTCTTGTAAGCGAATTTTCCAAAAAAAACTGATCTCATATTCTGAATCAGCCTTAAAAACCGTATCAAATTTGCCTAGTGTCAATTTCAAATGCGACGAGCATGTGAAAAGGTTATCTTATTGCGATTGGCCTCTCAGACTTTAGGTACTTTGTTAAGATATATAAGTATAGCAAATAGGACGAAATTAAACATGTAAAATACAAGTTGTACACCATTGCTGAATCGGAATCATCAAAATGTAATAACGTTCTTTGAGTAAACAATAACATAAAATGTGTCTGAACATGATAATTCAATTCTGCGTAGTTCAACATGGATGTATTTTTAAACAATGACTCTTGTAGGAAGAGCTTATTTTTCTTCTAAAAGTATTGACTTTTGAATGTTTCTGAGATGTTCCAAAATATTTAACAAGGTAGACCGAAATAAAAGTTTTAGACACTTAGATTAATGATGTCGATGCTTAAAAATAGTGTTAAAGTTAAGTGTTGTAGATACTTTTGAAAGCTGGGTACATGCTAAAACAAAATACCCTAATTACTGGTGCTCTAACTTCTTTTTAGTTCCTCACTTCTGCAAATTCCTTTAAAGAAGGTGGTAGGACAACAACCAGTTTATTTTGCAGTTTTAGTTAAACTCCTTTTACATAGTTCGTATTTAAAATATTTCGTGGAACTAGCTTTCTTATTCCTGAGAGAAAACACATTTGGATGCTTTCATACTCCAATGTAGTTAGTGTTGGTGACATAAAAAATTTCTAACGCTGGTTCTCTGTGAATAAAAGTAATTCATATGAGTTCTTATGTAAGGCATATTCTTGGGGAAAAGAGTTGATAACTAGCAATCACATTAAAGTAAATGCATAGTGTTAGTGAATTTATATCCAAATATTATATTTAGTACCATAGTGGATATAACGTGTAAAAGTGTACTAAAAAGATTTCTATAATCATGGACACGTTTTTGATTCCTTTTGTTTTCTTAAAAAAATCAACTATTTTTTTATCTACTTTCCTCTTTAATCTTTAATATTTGTACTATTTTTTTGCAACAAAATGTTATTTGTTGGACACGACGGAGAAAATATTGTTAATAAAATACACGAACACATTTGCCTACTTGTCAATTTAGTATAATCAGGCAAATCGAATCTTAAAAAATAGAAAAGTTCTATGTTGCTATGCATAAGTTTTTAATCAGGTATTATTCACATGAGACATACTTCAGAAGATCGTAAAGCAGAATTGTAAAAACTGTATTACATTTACAACTATTGCAAATAGTTTTCTGTTTGAACATATTACCACATTTTTATCAAACCTATTTTTAAATTGCTAAATAGGGGCATTTGACTGTTAGGAAATTATATCACTGGCTATCTAGTAATTTTTCCAAAAGGAACACACTTCCAAAAGATCAGCGTTTATAAAAAAATTTCCGGAGCTCAATAAAAAAATACGAAGTTTAAGTTAAGCCGTAAGGTATACACAGACACCGTTTTCACGATGACATATTTTTAAGTAGGTATATAACAAAACTCCCTGGCTAATGATAAACCCACTACATATTTGTACGCCCTGATCCCTTATAACTGAAACATGAAATATATCTTGAAACGTTTGGAATAATGTGTTTGGAACGTTTGGGCAAAGGTTTACTTTCCTCACATCGCTTACAAATTTATAGACACTAGTTTTATGATAATTAATAAAACTAATAATTGCTCAACTTTATATTACAGTGTACTAGCTATAATCCTTTTTTCATGAAATATTTTGATAGTGAAAAAATTATACTTTATTCGCAATTTCACAAATGATGATTTATAAATGTGATAAACAAATATACCGTAAAAATAACTACGTTCTCAATTTAAGTCTTTTAAAAGAAAATATATTTCCACTCTATACCACCAAGATTACTGGAATATAGGTAAATATCAAAACACTAAGAATATTACCGTACTGAAGGTTTTGTAATTCGAGTTCCAGATCGCTAATTTAAAGAAAAATGAGTTCATCAATGCATATTAACAAAATGCTGTAAATATGTATAATTCAATAATTATGAAGAAATATATTTTGGATAAGAATCAAACATTTCAATCGGTCAGCTTGTCATTTTTACATGTAAAATAAGTATTAAATTTATAAGATAAATTCTTTGGAAGATCGGATAGCTTACATTGGAGGAAGGGTGTCATTTGCTTCTTAGTTTTTTTCCCTCCCATTACTGCTTTCAGGTATATATGCTCAGGTCTTTGAAGACCAATAATGGATGACGAATGATTTATTCTCCACACCCTTTCTTCTACTTATTCAATGATTCCTAGATTAACTCTATATTTTTATCTATTTAAGCTGCTAACGTTTCCCAAAAGTTCCATTAGAACGTGATATTTATACCTTATTCCGTAAAAGAGACATTCTTCTTCGACTTAGAGTCTTATTGCGGAACATTAACAAATACTTCCATTCACTCTTGTTATGGACACATTAGAGCATGCCAAAAATGCCTAGTATCTTATTAATTTTTATTGAATTTGCAGTAAATATTAAACATCATTGGAAGAAATATATCTATAAAGCTAAAGTCATGTTGGTTTTACTTAAAATATAGTTCAATGCAGATTATTAAATGTATTAAACTACAGGATTATTAAATGAAGAAAACTAACTTTAATATGTGCTAATATTACTTCTGTTGAAATAAAAACACGATACTTATGATTTGAAGGTTTTAAAAAATAACATTAGGTACATTCACGTATTATAAACTCTGTGCTATTTGGAGAATGTTGAACCTTGTTATCATTATTTAAAATATTCTTTAGCATAGCAGGTTATATACTGTTGGGAAATTGGACGAACTCAAATAAAGATAGTAAACAGAAAAATGTATATGCAGTTTTGTGTTTTTATGAGATATGTCGTTAGAGATTTGATCAATTTTTAGAAAAATATGAATTTTTCAAATTATTGTCCTATTACTACAAACGGAATAAAGATTCAGGAAAGAAAAACAAATTGTCAACTGGTGATACCTTGGAACAGGTTTCTGCAGTAGAAGTGGTTGTTACAGGATTGTTTTTGACACAAAGATAAACACCCAGGTGGATCAACCTCTGCATGGTAAAAAATGTAATAATGGTAATATCAAAATACTTATGAAATAAATAATATAAATGGAATAAATCCTATTTTTCATGCCGCTTGATGTCTGAATCCGAAATTATCTTATATGTTCAGATGTGAAAGATGATAAACGTCTACTTAGATCATAGAAGGATTACAGATCTGCTAGAAGCTTATAATCCGTGGTCTTGTTACGTGCTTACTGCACATAAATCATGAAACATAGGGCAAGCTAAACAGAACTGATGCCCTTCAGTCGCACTGAATGGAAACGTGCTCTTGAGGAGGAATATATAAAGATACTCTTTAATTGAAAAGGTTCATATTAACTTAGATTATCATTTAAGTGGATACATTACTTATTATCATACCTATATTATTCTTGACAACTTTCATCTTCATTTTAAGTGCATCTACAGACATGCTAAGTAGAATAGTTCCTAACTTATAAAGTATCGCATTTAATATTTTCAACATTTTAAAACTACCTGGTGGATCGCCCGAAGATATATTTCGTCATTCAAAAAGCTGATGTGATCTAAAGGATCTTAACGGCCGATACTGTATATTTCGTTATTAGAAAAAAACTATCATATATTTACCTCGTCAGAAGCCATAGGTTTATCATTTGGAATTCAATAGACATTCGTGATGACGATATAAATCTCCATCAGCAAAATAGATTAGATATTGATGAACAAGGTAACTCGTTTAAATCACTTGCAGGGTTAAAAGTATTTCTCTTAGCAGAAATCATGTTTTACTTGCGTAAATGTAAATAGCTATTGATTTGTATGAATTAATTTCGTTTGTACGTAACATAATTTGAAACAAAGACACGTCATTCAGAAATGTACTTTTCATACGTCCACTTGTTTTTCGTACGTCCACTTTAATTTTGTTGCAACATAAATTTTCTCACATTTAAACGTTTCAATTTCACGCAATGCGCACTTCGTTATGTGCAGAAAAATTGTTCATTTTAATATTAAACGTTTTGACTTTTACATAGTAAAAAATTATAAATAAACGCAGAAAAAATGTATTATCGTATCTCGCAATTTCACTTTATTTCATCTATCTTAAAACATTATTTTTACATTATTTTTCTTCTTAAAGTTCACTGTGCAATTTAGATATAATCTTTAATTTCGTAAAGGCATATTATCGTCAAAGTCTGAATTCATCTCCATAATTATGCTTTTAAAAATATTTAAACATACCGAGAATCGACAATTAGCCTGGAAAATTCACATCAAAACAATTATAGTTACCGTTTATTTCTAAAAATGGATGGAATTAGGTTTAACAATCTGCAGCAATGCACATTTGGTAAAAAAATAAGTGTTCTGTTTACGGTATTTAATATAAATTAAACAATTCCATTAAGGTATAATGTTCCACTTATTAGAGTGAAAGAAAATACTCTGTTACATTTCTGGAAGAAAGATCACAAAAAATATCTTCCTTTTCCTTATCTTAACAGGATTACATGGAATGAAGTAATCCTAAAGACACTACAGATGCTTAATTGGAAAAGAATGGTTGGAATTAGTTTTCCTTCCGAATGCCCTCAAATGTAGAGCATCATACGATAGTGTTTTTTTATTTTCAGCTGTGCCTCCTAATACAAAATTAAATTTCTTGTGTAGTTGTGAATAAATGCTAGACAATAGTTGCATATTTAACTATGTTTAGTTTAGGTTATGTTAGGTTAAAAGTTAGACAGAGTTGATTAACGATATAAAATTTAACACATTCATCGGGGGATTATAGTAACAACATTAAAAATGATGCATTAATGGGGAATTTGTATAAATATTTTACACATGCATTTTACAAATAGCTGGAGAAACACAAAGGTAAGCGGTGCTGTTGTCTTGAATTTATAAATAAACTTATTAATGCCAATTATGATAATAAAATAATAATTATTTGATGAAAACAGGAATCCAAATACTGCTTTTAGAATTACGAAGAATTCGTCAAATTTTAGCATATACACAGCACTTACACTGCAACATATTTAAAAGTGTTATATTTCTAATGCATTTTAAATGTTAGTTACGCAATATTTATGCATTTGAAGTTAGTTGATTTGTTTGTAGACATTGTGCCCTTGCATGGTTCTGTATCTAAATAGACCAATGTCGAAAGAATGTGTTTCAGAGTACAAATCTACGAATTTCCAAGACATGTGGATTCTTATGAATAGCATCTTAAAAATATTTACAGTGACTCCCAAAAATGTTCATACACTTACGAATTTCAATGAAATACTGCTCTATCCATTTGTAGAAATGAATATATCAGAATGTGAATTTTTTCAATTATCTATAAAATTTGTTCTTAACAAAACTACATAAAATGATTTAAATACATTGTTACATTTTTTTTGAAAAGTAAATAATCAAAAAGCAATGAAATGTTACCTCACGAAAAAGTATTCGTACTATTTAAGAATTCTTATTGCAATATTATTACAATATTTCGGTAAATTACTATTTAGTAGGATATCCTATTGCATCTTCAATGGCTTTTAAACGTCTGGGAATAGAGTTCTCTAGTTGTTTTTTGTAATATCTGCATCAATGTTCCTACTAATGTTCCTTAAATCATTACTGATTTTAGTTCGAATTTCGTTTTAATGTCACGTCTGCGAACTCTAACCTCCAGTTTTCTCCAAATGTGTTCTATTGGGTTTCAATCCGGTGACTGAGGTGGTGTTTTTAGAACTAGTGGACTATTATAGAGACCCCAGAGTCAAACGTTGAGAACCGTTTAGTTCGGATCGTTATCTTGATAAAAAATAAAGTTTTTTCTAATAACATAACCAAATTTTGGACTGATGATTTTAAATTGTCTTTTAAAATATTTAAATAAAAGCATGATTCATCATGCCATCAATAAATACCAAAGTACCTAGTCCTGAAGCTGACATGCAACTCCACCGTCATGCTTTAGTGTTCCATCTAAGTTCTTGGAATAAGGTTCCTAATTTTTCTTCTCCATACAATTATTTGCTTATCGAAACCAAAAATTTAAATTTGCTTTCATCTACAAATAAGACATGATTCCAATACATTTCGCGCTTATTTATCATCAAGCAAAGACTATGCTTGATATTCTTCTCATTTACAAAAAATTTCTTCGAGCAGAACACCTATTTAATTCAGCTGATCTGAGCATTCGTCGAATAGTTTTAGATTAAATTGACGTAGAAAATATTTTAGGAAATTCTGTAGAAATGTTTACAGAACTCAAATATGGATTTTTCAAATATTTTCTAACTATAAATCTCTGATCACGTTGATCACTTGAAGGGACTAACTTTGACGGAGGGCAATTTCGTACCTTGTTTTCGTTCTTATTTTCTTCTATAAAGAGTTTTATCACATGCTACACTTTAGAATGGGATAAATTTACTAATTTAGCGATGTTCCGAAATGATTTACGACTACTATAATGAAAAATAACAAATTTGGAATGTTCTTCGTCGTGTCCTTACTACTACGGGCCAATTTAAATAATAAAGATATTATTACGAAGTAGGCAAGCTAAGTTTAAAGCCAGACGATTTTTAAATGTCATCACAATTCACATATAAAAAAAGGGATAGACGATAATTTTATTGATGAATTTATCTGAAAATGTTTCGGTGGACGATCACTTTTGTGACGCGTTCTTTCTCTGCCTCCTTGCAGTTTCATTTTTATAAAAATAAAGTGAGTAAGTACTAAAAAAATGTTTAGGTTTTATTCACGGAGAAGATGTGTAAAAATATCTAACTTAACGTTCGAATTCAATTCTAGGCTACATCACTTTTTCTTCAAATTTTTAGTGTACGAACATTTTTGTGATTCACTGTAGATATATTGCTTTACAGTTGAGTGAGACACTTACTAAGTAAAGTTAATTTTATTGATATGGATATGCATACAATTTGTTAAGTGAATTAAAATACTGACAGTAAGTGAAAAATTATAATTTACATGCGACCGACCAGATTAATAGATAATTTCGAGATAATTTCCAGATAATTTATCAAAACATTTGACCACGCCTTATGTGATAATTAACGAATAACTTTTCGAAAGTATCAGTCCGAACTTAAAAACGGCTTTTTAGTAGAAAACGAAGAGGCTGTGAAAATTTATTAACAATGGGATGATACCTACAGAAGATTATATTGAAAGTTTGCTATCCCGTTTATATTTCTGTTATTAGAACAAATGCAGTAAACACTTGTTTTTATGCTCCCGGTGGGTTATCTTCAAGTAGCAAAATCCTCTGCAGTGGTTAGTCTCTAATGCAAATGCTTTTTTTGTTTTGTTTTTTTAAACTGCCACTTGCTCTGGGTAGGGGTCAATATGTTTTTCGTACTTGGCAGTAATAGGGGAGTTTGGTCTCGTCGAGGTACCTTGCCATTAGCAAAAATGGTCGAATGTGGATGGACAAGTTAACTCGTTACTAGCAAAACTGGTTAATTCTCTGTGAACGAGATATCTAATCGATGACAAACTTTTTCTGATCTTTGTGGGAAAGATATCTCGTCCAAATCACTTTGTATGTTCAGTAAAGTACTAAAGTCATTTTAAAATATTGAACTCTAGTATTTATACATTTCTGGAACAATTTATTTAAAAACAACTTTCTAATGAAATCAAAATATACAATGGTATTTAATTTAATATTTGATTGGCGTGAGATAACTGCCATGCAAATTCACTGACGAATGAAGCGTAAATTTGAAAACTATGGCTTTTGAAGACCTAACACGCTGACAATAAAAACAGAACGATGTTGAACTGAATTAAACTGCAGCAATATTCAGATATTATAAAATTTAAAATATTCAGACTATAAAAATTAAATAAATTAAGCATTTTGAAATCCTTTTACAATTTTAAAACATCTAGGAAAGTTACGACACTCCATTCAGAGACAAATTTAATCAAGTATGTTTGCTAAAAATTGTGATTGAAAAGAGCGGAAAATGTACTTGAAGGGATTAAATCTGTTAAGTAACGTAAAATTATTTCTTCAATGTATTTTATTTAAATGGATTGCTGCAATTACTGATTTTGACGTCAATAAAACAATGCCTTTGGATAAAAGAAGTTTCAAAGATTCAATATTAATTAGCGTATAGTAATTACAAGCATATTATTTAAATATGAGTGTATGTTACATAAAATATAATAGCATTTATATTATAAATATAGGCAATTTTTAACATTAATTTCTACAATTTTACAAAATTAATGAAACATCCTCTATTTTTAAAATCAACAACAGTTTATATGCAAAAACACAAAGTGGATGGAACATTGAATATCTTCGCTACATTTAAAGATCTTTATCCGTCAATATTAACAAAAATCTAGTGGTTTCCACGTTTGGTGTCTGTCTAGCTTTATGTTTGTCTGTCCCGATTGTATGTGTTCCCTCACTGTGCCTAAACTGTATTTTCATAAAATGTTGTTACAGTATGTACTTACTGTAACTTAGAGTCTAAATTTTATTTTGTGAGACTGTCTTCACGTTTTATGTCTGATTTTGTAAAAATATCCCATACCACTTATTCAATATAATTTCAAATTTTGTGTTAACATGTGTAAACATAACATGTGTAAACATGTGTTAACATAAATTTTGTGTTTCATTGTGTAACATGTATTAGAGTAAAAAATTAATTACGTAGATTTTCTTTTCTGAATCTTTATGCAAGGCAATTCAAAATCTAAATATCTGTACTTAAATCAACTTTTTTTGGTAGTTCTGTAACAGATTGGACGTAAATCGATCATTCCATTACTCGGATTGATTTACCAATATATCTGGAAAAGGAAATATTTTTTTTAAAGTAATTTTTACAGAACTAAATTATTTTTCGCAAACATTTTCACCCTATTCCAAAGTATTGACAATCGTACATATAATTATTTAATAGTTCCTCATAATAACTACTAAATATACAAAAGATCGAAATTTCTGGTAGTTTAATTTGGTCAGTATTCCTCCAATTTTGTTCAAATATGCTTAATAAACTGAAGTAGCATAATATATTTTTTTTATTATCAATTTAAATTATACTGGAGATAATTCCAGACATACACTTTGACAAAATAAATGATTTTATCATGGTGTTCTGTGCACTAACTTTACACAAATAACAGTAGACTGGCTATTATAATGCCATTAATAATAAACTACCATATTTGAAATAGCATTTCAATAAGTCAAGGTAGTGGATTTCTATAACCCAGTTGTCTCAACCCGTAAACCCGTCAGCCCTTTAAACGTATTGTTTTAATCCATCCCAGCATGAGATCGCCGTTAGCAGTGTTTACAAATCGCACGTGCCGACGCATCTAAGTTTCAAATAAAGCTACTCACCCCGAATGGAACTCAAAGCAACAAACAGGATCCAGAACGGTATCATCGCTTCACATTTTCCGATTCCAAAAACCATTCCTTCAAAAATTAATCCTTCAGAAATCAGAACTATTTGGAAACCGTCATCCGTACACGGTAGCCGATCCGAACGTCCTCACCACTCGGAAAGGATATCCTGGAAACAGCGGTGCTACCGCTTCGCTGCCCAGCGCGCGTGTGCTGCCGGAAAAGCAATACTACCGTGGTTCAACAGAGTTTGGTAGGGGAGCAGGGGCATGCGCGGGCCACTGCCACGTGGTATCGCACTTGACAGAAGAGTTATTTTATTTCTTTATCCGTTTACCTGAGCTGGATCTTTTCGTCTTTGGAATCTGTTTCGCTTAAATGCTGGATTTGGAAGTTTTGGGGAATGCGCTCAAAACTAATTTTACGTCTGACAGGACGTTGCTCGCAGGTTTATCGGTTGTTAGGGCTTGAGAGAAAAGATGTTGGCTGTCAGGAGGGTGGGAACTTGGGATTGCAGGGTTTGGAAATAAAAGAATTGGGTCCAAATAAAGGATCCTGTAATGTATTTCTCTTTGAAATGCGATTTAGGGGAACGATACTGAATTCATTCAAACATTGGAGTTTCCCGAGTACTTTTAAAAGGATATTATGCTACTGAGTTTGAAACTATCTCTCTCTCTCTCGCTCTCTCTCTCTATCTATATATATATATATATATATATATATATATATATATATATATATATATACATGTAGACACATTCTAAATAAAATGACTAACCTATTTTGATAGTATTCCCGTTTAAAGAGAGTGTGTTTATGATGCGATACAAAAAAAAAATCAGTTATTCGATGTGATAGAGATAATTTCAAACTCAGTAGCATAATATCCTTTTAAAAGTAGTCGGGAAACTCGAATGTTTGAATGAATTCAGTACTGTCCCCCCAAATAGTCATTTTATTTAGAATGTATATAGATGTACATATGTGTGTGTGTTTATTAATTTTGTTAAAAACAGATATGTGCTGTATTAAGTTTCCTGGTGTTGTCTTTTAGCTGATCATACTATGTTTTCTTTTACTGTACTCCGCTTTTATTATTAGTCCCTCTAGGATTAATCAGCACCAACATACTCCAGATGGTGAACAATTCTTGACAGTTAATGCTATACCGCTGAATGGAAACAATCATGATGTATTTTCGAACAAGCAAGCAAATTGTAAGAAATGGTAATGCACCTTATATATAAAGCACAAATCTCTCTGAAACAAAATAACATAATTAACTCTGATCATTGTCATCATGTTTACTCAGATAATTTTGTCTTGAATTTAAAGGTCACAACAATATTTTAAGCTAGCTACGCTCTTTCCTTAGAACCATGTAAAATTTAATATAGAAGAACTGGCCAAATTTGAATCACACTTGGATCAAATAAACACTTCAAACTCTGTCACGAGCCGAGCAAAAGTAAGATGAAAGAACACAAGCACATGAGGCGGATTAAGCTCAAGAAGAAGTTCGACAAGTTCGACGACACAAGGAAATTTCCGAGGAACAGAGACGCAGTTTGTCTGAAGCATAAAAATCTATTGCGCGAAGCTGGGTAGTAAAACTAGTTGTGAATGAAATGCGCTAACTAAAAGTAACACTATATAGATACTGTAGTTAAATGTGCTAACATATTTAATTACTGTAATTTTCGAGATCATGCATTTGAAGTACTATGACAGAGTGTTGTCTAACGTTTACCATGATCATAGACTGAAAAATTTGAATTACAGATCATTAATTATGATTTTTTTGTCTGTACAAAAATGTTTAAAGTTAAATTCCAGTAACTTTGATACAATAAACTAAGTAAAATAGTTATAACATTTAGTGAAAGCAAAATTACTTTCTTTATTCCCTTACATCTTTATGAGCAAGTAGCGCAATTTAAAATTTGCATTACCTTACCTATAATTAAACACAAAGCATAAGATGGTGTCTAATGTTATTAAAAATCAAAATGATTGAATAAAAATGAATTTATATTAAAATATATTTTACAAATTTCACAATCAAATCTACAACTGTTCTCTATCCTCTGAATAACATTCCCAGCTCTCTGAAGAATTTATTTGTAGTGTATTCTTTTATGAAACTCTGAAATAGTTTTCCTATCTAAAAGAGAAGAACGATAAATACATAATGTCTTTTATCATTATTTTTATTTACATTTCATCTTGCTCCCGCTTTTTATTCGGAGAACCAGCACTTTTCGTTATATTTAAAACAACTCTCCGCATCGTAACAGATTCTTCTTCACATAAAGAACGTTATGGCCGAAGTTATGAGAAAGGAAACAAAAATCCAGCGATGCGGATAGTGCTACGGCTCTTTGGACGGTGCATTTACGGCTCCAACGGCTCATTGACTGTGTACTGGCAGTGGAGTGTTCACAACTGCTGACGCGAAATACATGTATGCGATGAGAGTCTGAGGGAGATTTTGCATATTTAGAACTTGAAGAAACTTCTCAATTCGATGGTACATTTGTTACTGAATATATTTGCACTCGCTAGTTTCTGGAATGAGAGTACTACTTGAAGTTTTGTATTTCTTTTCTAATTTAGCAATGTTGTTGGAGATTCTAATGTCTTTGTGCATTTGTACAAAATGTATCTGCTTACGCTATACTCTGGAATAGGATTACAATTGATAGATTTTTATCTTTTCTAAGATGTGTTATTGTTGAATGAATTTCCTAATTCAATGGTACATTTGCTACTGAATATTTTAGTATTGGGTAGTTCCTGGAATGTGGCTGCTACTTGAAGTTTTGTATATTTTTTAATATAGCATTGTTGGAGATTCTAAGCTCTTCGAACATTTGTACTATTTGTATCTTCTTATATTACTCTCTAGACTAGTGAAATTATTTTTTTCTAAAATGGTATTATTGAAGAAATTCGCAATTAAATAATACATGTGTTACTAAATATGTTTGTATTCGTTAGTTTTTGGAATGTAGCTACACTTGAAGTTTTGAATCTCTTTTCTAATTTAGCATTTGTTTTGGGGAATTCTTATTTATCTTGAGCATTTTAATTAAATGTATCGGTATGTGTTACACTCTGGAATGGGGTTACCATTGATAGATTTTTATCTTTAATAATTTGTTAATGTTCAAGAAATTTCCCAATTCGTTAGTACAATTGCTACAGAATATTTTAGTTTGCTAGTTCTTGGAAAATGACTATTACTTAGAAGTATAAGCCTGCAGTCGTGATAGTGTAGCAAGAGTGATCTAGGCAACCGGATGAGGGTGATCCATTGGATGGGAGTGTAACTCTGGTTCCACAAAAATAGATATAAATTATGTAACGAAATCTTTTTTCAATAACGATAATAACTGGGTGAAGGCTGTTGAGGGGCCGGAGCCCTGTACGGTTCTGTACTTTCCCATTCTAAGGGGATCATGGAAACATTGTATAGTTCAAAATGAATTCGCCAGAGGGATGAGGATTAAAAGAAAGACTATTGGACAGGGAATCTAGCAATAAATTTCATTGGTAGAGGTAGGGAGTTAAGCGAAAAGGTAATTTTATTTTCATGCGATTTGAGAGAAGTGGTCGTGGGAGGTCAGTCATACTGGGTATTCCGGAGGTCAAAGGTGAAAAGGGATGGCAAGATATGTGACCTATTGTACAAAAAAGACGAAAGACTGAGAGGAAAGTGCGGTGATTAAGGGACTGGTCTCTGATGATAATTGTATTAGGGGGTTATATATATACATATATAACCCCCTAATACAATTCTCATATATATATATATATATATATATATATATATATATATATATATATATATATATATATATATATATATATATATATATATATATATATAATTTTATGGCACATTTGTTTGTAAATATATTTTTTCATTCGCTAGTTTCTAGAATGTGGCAAATACTTGAAAATTCAGATATTTTTAAATTTAGGATTATCATCAAAAATTATAGTTTTGCTTAAAATTTTTACAAAATGCATTTGCTTACGCTACCCTCTAGAACAGGGGTCGGCAACCTATTGAAACGGAAGAGCCAAAAGTTACAATTTACAAAATTTCCTAGGTTTTAACGAGCCACTAAAATTTTTTTGTTTCAATATTATAGTATTTGCTTACATATATTTGATTTTTGATTTAAAATAAACGGCTTTAAAAACGGAATAATATTTATTCCTTTAAAAACGCAAGTATAGATAGTTACATCAAAGGGAGCATTGCCTTTGCATGCCTTTTGAAAGTTTGATTGAATCTGGCTTATAACTTGCTTTAAGTTTCAAGCACGACTCGAGATTTTAATTTGTTAGTTGACTTCTAACTTTACTTTTTATATATTCATGCAAGGTAACGCTTGCTCGCACTAATATGTCGACCCGAAGTTCGTCAGCACTCCATATGCCATTTTCTTCACCTCACTGTAGCATTCTGGAAGACTATTCCATGCGCCGAATATGAGGGCCTCAACTCGCGGGATTTTTGTTACAGCTATCCACTTGTTCTGCGCGATGTGCATGCATTTCTGGACCTCCAACTCTTCCAACTTGCTCTTGAGTTCTGTGAATTTGCCACTCCACAAGTCTTTGGATTTCAAATCTAGCAATTGCATTTGAAGCGATCCAGCATCAATTCAAAATGACTCAATGTTGATCTCATTTGTATTTGTGTTGAGAGGATTTACTATGAACGCGAGAGTACTTTTGTTTGTTTTGAATTGCTCAAATCTCTCAGCGAATCCATCCTTCATGTTTTTTAAAGCTATGCTGAAGTAATTCGTGTCAATAGTTGTATTTTTAAAATGAAGTAATTTACCGCTCTCCATGTCTTCAACAAAAAGAAGTATTTTTTTTTCGAAACAAACTATTTCTTCATGCAAGGCGTAGGCTGGGTTGCCCTTTCCTTGCAGTTTTAGATTTAGTTCATTTACTTTCATTGTGGTATCTACCATGAAGTTGAATTTTTGAAGCCATTTGTCTTCTTCCAGTTCGGGATAGTCAATGTTTTTTTCATTGAAGAATGTTTTTATTTCATTCAAGCACGAAGCAAAACGTTGCAATACGTTACCTCTGGAAAGCCATCGCACTTTATTGTGCAGAAGTAGGTAAAAAAAAAACTGGCTATCTATTTCTTCAAGGAAATCTTTAAACTGTCGAAGGTAGAGTGCTTTTGCCATGATGCTGTTAATAATCTTAATTACCAAGTTCATGATCTCAACTATTTGGGCCGGAAAAGTTTGGGCATAAAGCACTTCTTGATGAATTATGCAGTGAAATGTTAGAATTTCGTGGTTTATTTTTTTTCTGAAGAATTGATGTTACCTCTCTATGGGTATTCCCGTCACACTGCTGGCTCCATCAGTTGACATAGAAACGATTTTATTTATAAAGATTCCATTGTCTACCAGGCATTTTTGCAAAGCATTTGCTTTATCCTCTCCACGAGTTTGCCCTGAGAACGGTAGCAATCCTAGCAGTTCTTCTTTCGGACCTTGGTACGATATATACCTGACGAAAAGGGTAGCTTGTGCCGTGTCTTTTATGTCGCAAGACTCATCTATAGCAAGTGATAAGGCAGAAGCCAGTAGAATGTCTTCCACTTGCATATGTGTTACATTTAAAGACATTTCAGAAGTTCTATCTTGTACTGCTTTAGCAGTTAATGGCAAATCTTCGGTTTTTTTCATGATTTCTGCATTGTTTTTAAAATAACGAAACAGTTCTTCAGATAAACCTATAAAACAACCTTTGACGTACTCACCATCTGAGATCTCACCATCTCATCATCTAGACGTGTTGTCTAGACTCTAGACGGTGGCTGTTTGGGTGAGACGGAAATGGAATGCAATTGGCTGAAAGACAACATGGTCACGGATTCTCATCTCTAAGAACAAAACAATAGTTCAAATTTATCTCATTACGGTCATGTTAAGCTTAGATTTTTAATTAACAATTATGAAAATATAGGCTATTGAGAAATTAGGTACTTAAAAATATATTTTCTTATTTTTTAAGGGTTTTGATGATAATATTATTATTTTTTCGTATGGAATTGGAGAGCCGCATTTTTACATCAAAAGAGCCGCAGGTTGCCGACCCCTGCTCTAGAAGATGGCTACTGTTAAAAGTTTAGGTATTTCAAATTTAGCAAACTCTAGAAACCTTTCATTTTTATGGTTCTGAAACTGACATGATCAGAATGTTTTGATTTTACGAACATCACATCCCACACACGTTACAACGACAGAGAGACAAAGCACACTACTAGCATACAAAGAAGTAAGCGTTATACACAAATTCAAACTGAAACTAAAAGTAACCAATAGGAACGGTTTAAGAAATGAGAAGTGAAACTTAGGGGAGTGAGAGCTGAAACTGTAGTTCGCGATCCTTACCAGCAAGCCCGTTGAAAACTGCGGCGCTGTTTAATGCACCTCAGTAAATTTTGTTGTTGAATATATTTGCTCTCGCTATTTTTAAGAATGTGGGTACAGCTTGAAAATTTTATCATTTTTATTTTAGATTTGCACTGAAATCTAATTTTGTAGTTAATTTACTAAATTTATCTTCCTGAACTCTGGAATGTGGTTCCTATTGCTAGACCTTTTTAATATGTATTTGCCTACGCTTCACATCAATGTAGATACTCTTAAAACACTTTTTAAATTTATCATTGTAGTTAACACTTTTAATTCCTATGTAAGATTTGTTATTGAATATATTTGTACCCACTTATTTCTATAATGCGGCTACATATTCCAGAAAATTTGAGCTAACATGGTTGTTAAACGAGGCACTTAAGCTAACATTGTGTGATAAATACATGTGTAAATGCTCAACAATTGATAAATAATAGAATGAAAACATTGAAAACACCAGAACTACCGCAATGAAGTATTAAAAGTCTACCCAATACCTTGAAATATGTAAGAAACTTTAACTTCATCGTCAGCATAAAAATTATTATGTGCCGAATTTTAATATAAATTGTTGACCCATTTTAATTCATATTTATGATAAAATAACAATCTTTAAAGCAACTGCAACATTACAAATCTTTACAATCTAAAGTAATACTCTTCTATCTCGCTTACACATGCAATGAAACAATAATTGAAAAGGAATCTATATATTGATACATGCAAAATGTAGTTGTGTTTGGATTGTAAAGCGTCATATTTTGCTGTAAAGGGCCTAAACAGGGACCTGCAACTTAAAATTATAAAATGTTGGTTTTAATATTTTAAGAATTTCAACGTGAATGTTGTTAAAGTCTGATAAGGAATCACCTATAAATCGAGATGTATTAGGTACATACGAGTATATATTAAGGATGCGACATCGACAGCAAAACATCGATGTTTTGAAACATCGATGTTCAAAATTGAAACATCAATGTTGATAAAACATCGTTTCAAAAACATCGATGTTTTTAAAATTCAGTGTATTTAAACTTTTTTACCCATTTCTTAAAACTGGTTTAGCAACTAAGGTTGCAACATCGACAGCAAAACATCGATGTTGATAATACATCGTCCCAAAACCATCGATGTTTTTAAAATTCAGTGTATTTAAATTTTTTCCCCATTTCTTAAAATTGGTTTAGCACCTAGCGATGCTACATCGACAGCAAAACATAGATGTTCAAATTTGAAACAATGATGCTGATAATGCATCGTCCCCAAACTTTCGATGTTTTTAAAATTCAGTGCATTTAAACGTTTTACCCCATTTTTTATAACTGGTTTTGCAACTAGTGATGTGACATCCGCTCCAATACATCGATGTTCTTTATAAAACATCAATGTTTTGAAAACATCGACATAAATGTCGTATCCCTACTTTTCAGACCCTTCACCTTTGGTCACTCTGGTCTAAAAGTATGTTCAATTTGCTGATTATGAAAATTATTGTACTTGGTTATTTTTTAAATTTTTATAACGGTACTTTTTTATTTAAAAATAAAACATCGACAACGTAAAAACATCGACAAGTATAAACATCGATGTTACAAAAACATCGACTCCAATACATCGATGTAACAAAAACATCGACTCCAATACATCGATGTTAAAAACATCGACATCGATGTCGCATCTCTAGTATATATACGGATATAGATGAATATCTTAATAGGTTTCCAATTGTTCACTTAGAAAATCAATGGATGTCCATACGAACGTATACCAATCATTTTTAGAATTTATTATATATGGATTACAAGAAAAAACATAGCTCAGGATATATCACGATTACATGTATCCAATTTTGCTAATTTATTGACATAGTTGTACTTACGGTATCATATTCAATGACCTTACAGACATTACATATTTACATTTGTGTCATATTAAAATTTATTCAAATTTACAAACATAGTTGAGGTTAAATTAAAACCAATAGCAACCCTTCAAAATTTGGCATATATTCTTTATTTACACAAAGGCATTTAAATGTATTACATTTTACAATGTTCTACGAGTAATTGGTGAAGATGAAAAGCGAGCTGTGAATATTTTTAAGCTACATAGATAACACATCAAGTTTTATAAAACATATTAATACAAGAACATATACAATAAAATCTTCAATCATTCTGTATCAATATCTTGTAAGCCTTAAAGTAGTTTGGAAGAAAATGAAAGGCCACTTTATTATGTTATCGTTAGTTTTCTTGAAATTATATATCACTAAAGATTTCTATCAAGTATTTGTATAGATTTTTCGGCCATTAAGTGTTTTTTGGTGAAGACATGGAGATTTCAGTTGGTTGACTGCCAAAAAGGTGACCTTAGCTTTTTGGAATGTTGGTCATTGCAAGCAAACATTTGTCGAAATATTCTTTTTCTGCATTCTCCAAACATAAATAACATCTTCTTTAAGAGTATTTTCTCCGTTGTGCTCATTTTTTACAACTTATTTTGGAAATATTCTTCGATAGTCTGCTAAAGAGCTAAAAGAAAGAACATTTTGGCTTTTGTTATGCACGAAGCATCAACATATCAAGTACCACTGTTCATTTTTAAAAAGTTTACTCATTCAAGATTTAAATAAAATTCAAAAATGTAGATAACAAATGTTGATCCTCTGAGTACAAATAAGGAAACACATTCGATTTAGTATAAATGTGTTTGTTGTTTTTTATATTTAGTATTTTTGTTGTAATTTTGCAGTTTTTAAACCTCTTAGTGGTAGTCTGGACGAAATATCTCATCATTAGCAAGACAGACCAGATCTTAAAGGGCGAGATACCTCTTACTCATACGTTTAGCTCTCGTAGTCTAACGACATTAGAATAAATAAAATGTTGATCTCATCATAATTTAAAAATCACCAATATCATAATGAGGAGATATATCGTTCCTTGCAAAAGTGTTCAGATCTTGATGTACGAGATACCTCTTCGAAATCACTTGGATATTTAAGTATTAATAAAATTAGCACATTAAGTATTGTCATTTATTATTTTTTTTAATAAATGGCTTGCTTTATATTCGTGTATATGTATTCTAAAAAACGTAATGTATGTTGAAAGAAATAATTGCTCTAAAATGTTAGAACCCCAAAACTGTGAATAGTGGATAAAATTATGGGTAAAATACTCTTCAAAAGCGACATATTTTACGATATAAGCAAGTACGTTGTATGTTGTGAACCATAACATAATTCTTATATATATTGAGTGCAACATATCACATAGGTTATTGCGGTACAAAACTATGTCAGTCTATCGCATACTGTTCTTGATAGGCAAAATTTAATGATTGGGAGTAATGAATAATGATAGGAAAAATTGTATTTTATAAATGTAGGATTTAATTATTGAGAATGTTAGAATATGAAAACACACTTGGCTACCCGAATCTGACAGCCCTATTTTTTTACGATTTGCTTGGATTTCGAGAGGGTGCAAACATTCTGTCTTTAAAAAAAAGAAGGAAACATTCGGTGGTTATGCGGAGATTGGATTGATGTTGATAGTGGATTGCTTGCGAGGTTGTTGTGGTGATGATTTAAGTAGATTTATTGATACTTGTATTGATGCTAATAGTTGATTTATGCTGAAATTAGATTAGTACTAATATGCTGGTAGCTGATTGATGTAGCCTACTGTATTTGTTACTTTAATAATAAATGCTGTTTTGTGTTACGAGTGTTCCAGTTCTCGTTGTTGGTCATTGAAAAGACATAAAAACCTAGACGACCGAGCAGGCAGGACTTTCCTACAAATGGGGACTCTGGACGGGATTGAAACTGACAAGTTGTGAACTTCTAAGCCAACCGTGCAACATCATTGCCGATAGGTGAAAAATCTGGACAGTTCGTTCTCTTCTTCAGGTTCTTCAAAGACTCGCAAATGAACTTTTAAGTCAACCGTGTGACAACGTTCCCAAATATTTAAATATCGCTCCAATCTTGAGCTAAATGGAAATGCCACCCTGGTTTTACAGCAACTGTCGCCCTGTCAACTTTTTTGAAAATGGCATACTTAGGAAAAGGTCTTAGGAAAGACTGGGTAATGAATTATAATTCAAACGAACCCTAATTCAAAAGTCATAGATCTGTAGAAGACCATTCTTCAAAGTCTAGATTACTATCAGAGATTTAGCAAGTAAATGTTGAATAGTATTGTCGACACGAAGAAACGGAAATACGCTCGAGAAGAACAAAAACGAAAAGATGCAATGGACTTTGAGCTTGAAAAGATGAGGATTGAAGCCAAATTGAGATAAAATGGAAGTGACGTTATTCCAAGTAAGCAATTTAGAGACCTGATCCAAAAATGTGATATGAAGGGGAACATCAGTCTTTAATCAATACTTTTTGAGACACAATCTCATTATGTTTCACTACACAAGGAGAGTGGGTTGCACATCTTCTGGGACTCTTCCTATGAAATAAATTAAATAATAGCTCGTGAACTTGATCAAGTAGTTAAGCGATATGAACATGTAAAAGCAATGCTAATGAAGAGATTCAAGCTGACGTCAGAAAAGTTTCGTCAACTATTGCCTTCACATCAGAAAGATTAAGCCAACACCTGGATAGATTTTTATTATGAACTAACACTTCATGTAAATTCATTTAAACCTCATACAAATTTATTCCTATTCCTTTCAGACATTGGTTTTATAAACTGTATTTAGATTTTAAAACTTCACCGTATTCGAATTACTTTATGTCTTTATTTTGGCTCTTTTTAAGTATTTTAATAAAACCTATTTAACCAGCATGGCCAAATGTGGCCCTTGTGCCATAAAACACCAAACAACCAACTTTATGTAATTTAAAAGTTCTATTATGGCATTAAAAGTCACAACTTTGGATCAACTGAGGGTCTTGATCATCGCTGATCAAATGACAAAAATAGTTTCAGTTGATTTCAAGGACTTCTATTTGGGCGAGTAGAGCAACATTATACAGAGGCTGTTCGTACATTTTTTAGACGATTTTGGTTAGCGGTGATAAAAAATCGTTTGCTGCAAAAGAAATAATTGCAGTTGTACTATGTTTTTAAAAATAAAAATTATGGTCTGCGACTTGAGAGGTTTGTTTTAATTCAAAATGGCGTTTTTAACGAAGCAGTTGTTCGAAGGCTATATTTATACTCTTTCCGAAGAGAAATATTATATTCCGTTATCCAAAAACGATGTGAGAATCATGGTTTTGTGATATCTAAAGCGTCGATAGTTAATATCGTCAACAAGAAAGGAAAAAAACGTCAAAATAGAGCCTGAAGTGGGACAAAAATTCCGAAAAAGAAACGGACATCTTCGACTATTGCAAAGGTACGTTGTTTAGTGTTAAAATAAAATCCTCCTAGTCAAAGGACAGTTTCAAAATCATTAAAATGATCGGAGTCCACTGTAAACAAAATGATAAACGTTGATTTAAATCTTCAGAAAGCGAAAAAGCGCAATGTGCATCGTCTTTCTACAAAGCATACCGCTGAACGCAGGACACGCTGCCGAATGCTATAGGAAAAACACTTATACAAAGAAAAATGGAAAAAAATTGTCACAATAGATGTATCATGGATGTATTTAAATGATTGCTGCAAAAAAAAGAGACATTTATTATCATAAAAGGGGAGAAAAAATTTAAGTTCATGGTTCACAGAATGGAAAGAAAGTTTTTAAGGGCACCGGGAAGTCATCAAAGGCCAGAAATCATGAAAATTTGACCAATATTCGAATGCATATAAAATTTAAGCTATTATAAGTACCAATATAAATTTTTACACACATGTTTGTAATGCATTTTAATACTAATTTAAGCTAAAAATAAAAATTTTACAAGTCAAAATATTTTGTAGAGAGCTTTTATATAGAAATCGGTGAAAAAAAAAATTCAATACAGTGAGTTCACTTTGGGTGCACTCTGTAAAAAAACTTAAATATATATTGTGTTGCAACATCTTCCCCTGTCACAAGAAATGTTTCTTGAATTCATTAAAATATTTTTTGTTGAAAATAACCAGAAAAACATTTTTTTAGACCCAATTTAAGTCAATTCATGAAAAAGTTTTGATTTTATACCCAGTAATTACCCATTACAAAAAAATTTGTGTTCACATTTACTCAATAGTTTATACTTTAACATAATTGCCAAATAGAAATACATGTGTAAGTAAAATTTCAGACTGATATCTTTAATAGTTTTTTCACAGAGCGCACCTGAAGATGAAAATTTATCATTTTGAGAAAACGACAAAAAAGCATCTCCTTACCTTTTCGATAAGAAACTTTCCAAAGTACAAGTAAACAAAATTCTCGGTTAAATATAAAAACAGTCGCAGTTAAACCTGCACAAAATGCATATTCATACAAAAATATACTAAAAATATAAAATATTATAAAAAATATTATCCATCGTTGGCTATACCGAAACTTCAAACCTAAAACCGAAACCAAAAAGGATAATTTCAAATTTTAATTTTAGTAACTTAAAATGCATATTACATAATAAGTGATACATCAATCGATTCATATTTGTACCCTCTATTAAATGCAATTGAAATCAAAAATTCGATTTTTTGAAGAATTGTGACTTCCCAGTGCCCTTAAAAGGGATTCATGATTATTGCTGGTTTTCATATAATGGCAAGTTAAAAATAAAGAGAGTGGAAAAAATGTCAAGATTAACTCCAAATACTATCAGGAACATATTTTATCGACAAATATCATCGCTTTACCCACAGTACCATCAATCTGTGGAACTCCTTCAAGACAAAGCTAGCAGTCACACATCAAAATCCACTGTAGATTTCCTAAAAGAAATGGAACAAAAAACCGGTATCAAGGCCATACCCTTCACTGATATCCCTACTAAATCTCCCGATATATCACCTATGTATTTTTGTACTTTCGGACTTTTAAAATCTGCATTATCCAAACGTCGTCCCACAACCCTTACAGGACTCTGGAAATCTGTTCAGGAGGAATGGGGTAGAATACCTCTTCTGACACTTCAAAAGGCATTATTATCCTAGAAATTATGTTGCCGAAAGATAGTTCTGAATAAAGGCTATCAAATAGACCATTTAAAACACAAGAATTTTATGTAATTTAGTTTTGTGAATACAATATACATTGTCTAAAAAATGTGTGAACAGCCTCTGTATATCCTGAGGTTTAACAGAAAGGCTTGTATACTATGAAATCATCAAAAAGCCTGTAAGAGAATCTAATTAGGGGCAAACGACAACTATTGCCCAGACACTAAAGCTTTCAAAAGAATCGAAACCGATATAATCTCAAGATATTCGGTGGAAGAGAAGTGAACAGACCGACAGAGCTCTTCAACAGTTTAACACAAAAAAAAATTATGGGTGTGGTAACAATGAATACGTAGGGTCTCATTTCCCTAATTTCACAATACCATCAGTGGTTCAGCATCAGTAAAAGGAGCCAATGAGAGGTACAGGACATTATATGCTCACATCATCCAATCATCAAAAAATCTTGTAGACGGGAAGGTTCAAACCAGAGAGATCTGTGTGAACAATTTGACTGTTGTTCCTCTTTTTGACAACCTCTTTTAACAAGAAGTACTATTACCCTCATGAGTGAGGTCATTTCTATTAAGGTGAATAACTGTCCATATAAAAAAAATGAGTTTTTTTAGCATTCATGTATTCTGTATTCTAGTACAAAAATATTAGTATTCATGTTGATATTTGATCGACATATCCTGTATTTGTTGCATCTATATAAATAAGAATGGAGTGTTTGTTAGTACATTGAATATTTTCGACTCATTTCAAGTTTTCTGTCCGTTTTGGACAATACTTATGCCAAATTCGCTTTTTTCACGTTTGGTGTCTGTATGTGCCCTATACACGTCCACACGGTTTAATATATTTTCGTGAAAATTTGCATACAGTGAGTACTTATCTTCATTTAGTGAGCGAAAGTGGTTGCGAAAGTCTATCTGTATGTCTTTCCGTTCTATGTTCGATTTTGTGTTTGTGTAGACATCACATGAATTTTTTCTAGATACTTGAATGCAATCTGTTTTATTTTATACACTATCTATTCGTTTAGTGAATGCAATATTAAACATGTCTTTATCGCCATATTTAAATGAGTTTCAAGCTAAAAAAAATGAGTAGGTATACTTAAATCAACCATAATTACGTAGTTTTGGAAAAATTAGACTATATATTGAGTATTACGATTACTTTAATTTGCTTTACCAGTACTGCTGCAAAATCAATCATTTTTTAAAAATATTTTTCTTATGGAAGTTTAACTCTAATACTTCATTTTTTTTTTTGTTCTTTACGCAATGCGTGTTTACCGAATATTTAGGACAGACGATATTTTTCAACGAACAGGAATAAAACGGAAACTCGTGTTTACTTCGTTTTGAATAAATTTCGCCTTTCTAAATTTTGGGCATTTTTTGTTGCAAGTTGTGGCAACTGCGATATTAAGACATGTAAAGGAATCATAAATTAATATCTTTAGATCAACATATTCCTTACGTCTTTTATTTTGTTTTATGTCACTGTTTTCTTTTGCTTTCTGTTTAAAATATTTGTTATTTTAAAAATTGTGTTTCTTTTTCATCACACGCAACATCACCACATAGTATTCCACTTAAAGTGGTAGGTAAGTCAGAATGAAGAACATTTTAAGTGTAATTATGCCATTATTGAAAGAATAATACCGTTATTAAAAAAATAATAATGTTTAAAAAATTTGAGCTAGAAATTTTCAAACATTAAAATATTATTTGTCATAATGACAGGAGAAGATTGACAAGTTCCACAATGTCGCATGCAGTATGCAAGAATGCCACAAGTAAAAAATATTGTTTTGTTGACTATGAGTGCGAGAGCTCTAACTGTAAATCGTCGTTTTTATTACTTGAGTTGAAAAATGAAAAGAACTTGAGGGAATTCCAAATTTCTTTCAAAATTGTATTTTGTAGTAGTGACCTTAATGGCACCTTTCGTCATTTTTTAGCCTCATATATATATATATATATATATATATATATATATATATCATTACTTGTAGTAGTGACCTTATCTAGAGTAAACCAATACAAACCGAGTAAGGTCGGGTATTTTGCTAGTTAGTAATAAATGCGTTCCAGTTACCGTTGTATGTCAATAACAAGAAAAAAAAACCTTTTGAAACCTACTTAAATAAATATCATTAAATATTGTATAAGAGATAAGTATAAATTTGCCCGATTTTTATTATGTCTAATAAAATATATATTTTAAACTCACATGAAATTTACATCAAAAAGTAAATATGATATACCATGTGTCTATGCATTTGTGTCAACTCTTTTTGGATTTGGAGTATGGAAAGTTTAAACTTCAAATCGTAAATTTGTTTTCCATAGATTTATTCCTATCTTTCGAAATCATTTTCCTACCACTCTTTTAGTTTTGTATTATTATTTAAGAACCAAGAAAAATATATAATATTGCGTTTTCAAAAGTTTTATATGGAATCAATATTTGAAAATTTTAAATAGAAATATTCGTATCTTTTGTTGGAAATATATTTCGGGGTAACTTTTTTAATAAATATGCAAATTTCCAGCTTTTTCGTATTGTTGCTATTATAAAATTAAGACATGCATCTTTTTTAGCCATATTTTTGCACAAAAATGGCTATTATAAACTTCTTTTTAAATTATATAAAAAGTTGCATTTTGAACTAAGCTATACATTAAGCAGTTTTAAAAATATTTCGATTACATAAAATATTAAAAATGAATTTTGTGGTCACAATTTTATGTATGCATTTTTAAAAAGCAATACCTATAATTTATGCAACAATTAATTTCAATCATGTATTTTAAATGTATATTTTACAACAAAACACCCTTTTTAAAATGTTTATCGCGAATTATATTTTTAATTAAAGGAAATGATAAAATTTATGATTCTTATAAATAATGACATATTTTTCCTCTTACTGTTTGTTCATCAGTCAATATATTACTCGGTTTGAGTACTGATTTTCACTCACTTATCTACTAAAAATTTTAGTCACTTATTCTTGGCAGAAGTTATAAAAACTGAGAGAGAGAAGTTAAATCTTAAGATGAATGTTAACGTTAAAGAAATTACTGTCGTAAATCTTAAACACACACATAACTTAAGTTCAATTTTCAAGCAATATATCCGTTTTTTAATTTACAGTCTTAATCAGTTCGGTCACATTCAAAGGGTCTTTGTTGCTTGAAAATTATAGTGGTTATTTAAAGATAGTAAAAAATTAGTATATAATACGTGGAAAAATTTAAAAATATGCAATACACATTTATTATTTTAAGTGTTTCTTGAAACCTCCATACGTAGATCTATAATCGCTAAATTTTGCATTACATTAAATGTTTAAAGTATTTATTACTGCACCCAAGCATGTAATGCTTTTATTAAAATTTCCACAACGCTATTAATGTTTCATGGAAACAACTTTACTTGTATTGATATCCGTAGGTACTTTTTAAATAAAAATCACTTTAAAGCTGAAAATATATAAAGTCTATAGTAAGATATATTTTCTAAGTACGACATGAAAAATATATCGGAACTGAAGACGAAAATATATGGCTGGAGTTGAAGAACATATCAGGTTGAGCGAAGAGTTTCGACTTGATTTTCTTCTGACACATTTTCCTCGAGGGAGAAAATTGCGCTGTCAAAACATTTTGGTTACATATGTGGACTTCCATTTCCCAAAACATAAACTCTCCTCCAGCTCTCAACACCATTTTCAGTGAAAATCACAAGAAAATATTCAAAGCTACTTTTAAATTTTTGGTTTTTGTAAGTTTTTTAGATTATTTTTGCAATATTTCTTTAAACATATGAACGCGATAAAAAAATCTATCATAATATTGACATTTCAAGATTTTTACTTTCCAGTGGTATGAAATTTATTTAACCTTTAATTTATTTTAAGGACCTTTGAAGAATATCAGTATTCCGAGTATTATAGAATGCCATTTCATATACACAGTCCAGTCACATTAAAGTGACCACCACCTACTTTCGGCGTCAACGTGAAATAACCAATCACAAAAGTCAGGTGACAGCACATTGCAGTTGAGTGTATATAAAGCATGTCCTAGGGCATCGGAACGCATTTCAATCGTTGGAGTAATGCAGAAACGTAGTGATTTATCCGACGTCCAAAAGGGCATGATTATTGGCTTTCGGGCCAAGGGTGGAAGCATTTCGGAAACGGCTAATTTTGTGAACTGTTCTCGTGCCGCCGTGGTAAAAGTATACCATGCAAGGTAAAATGGCACCATCCAAAATCAGCGGCGTGGTACATGTGGTGCACCACGGGCTATAGAGGACAGAGGCGAACGAAGGCTACGGATATGCGTTCGGGAGAATAGACGTGCAACTGTTGAGCAACCTACCGCCCAGATGAACCAAGGGGCTATCAAAAATGTATCCTCAACAACGGTTCTGCGAAAGTTGCTACGCATGGACCTCCGCAGCAGACGCCTGGTTAATGCATATATGCTGAGTGCTGTTCATCGGCGACGAAGGCTGGAATTTGCACGCCAGTACCGCAACTGGACGTCCACAGAGTGGCGACAGATGGCTTTTTCCAATGAATCCCTTTTTATGCTCCATGCGACAGATGGACGTAGGCGTATACGGTGTGAAACGTCTGAACGCAAACACCCTGCAACAATTGCCGGAAGGATCCAGGCTGGAAGACAGAGCATTGTGGTTTGGATAATTTTATCCTGGAATTAACTGGGTGCACTCATCATTGTGGAAGGCACGATGGATCAGCACATGTACGCATTTGTCCTTGCTGACCTTGTCCACCCCTACATTCGAATTATTTTTCCTCAGAATGATGGCATCTACCAGCAGGACAATGCGAGATGTCATACAGCTCGCAGTGTATGTGCGTGGTTTGAAGAGCACCAGGATGAGTTTACCGTACTCCCCTGGCCAGCAAACTCACCGGATTTAATCCCAATCGATAATCTGTGGGACAACCTTGATCGGGTCGTTCGCGCCATGGATCCTCAGCCTCGTAATCTAGCGCAGCTGGTCACGGCACTGGAGTCGGCATGGCTCAACATCAAAGTGAACATCTTCAAAAACGTAATTGACTCTCGTCTCCCAGCGGTCCGCTCTGCCAAAAATGGTTATTCTGGCTTTTGACAGGTGGTCACATTAATGTGACTGGACTGTGTATTTTATAATTATCTTTCTTCATATCAGACCAAAAATTACAATGCGAATGAGGCAAGGATTACATGATGCACATGTATATACAAAAAGAGAAAATACTAAATTAATATCGTAAAAAAATGAGCAGATAGTGAAATATTATGTCTATACATGTATGTATTTAGATTATTCTGCAGCAATCAAACGTTCTTTTATTTTGTTTTTCCTCATATGATTTATGGTATTTTGCAATTTATCTCCCTTCATTCTGACAAAAAAAAGCCATATGAATCGAATATTAATTACCTAACGCACTATGCAAGAACAGAAAATACTGATTACAAATCATAAGAAAACATAAAGTAATTTTAAAATGATTTCATCCCTCTACCTTGATAAAAAAAAAAAATGTCCAGTTTAATTGATTTTCAGCTGTCTACATTCACTTTAGTGAAAAGAAAGTAATGAAAGAGAAATATAGAAATGCTCTCCTGTCCATACATTATGACCTAATACAAACATTGAAATGGTTTTCTTGTACGCTGAATTTAAAATTTTTGACATAGAAATTACTAAAACATTGTAAACAAAATTTTTAAAATTTGATCACACCCCTTTCTTATACAGTTACAGATTTAAAAAAAATTGCACCGTAAACAAATATTATTCATTTTAAGTAATTTTCACATATGATTAATGTTATTTCCTAAATTATCAATCTTCATGAAAATTAAAATAACCAAATGAATATATGAATGAAAGAGGTATTACTTAATGCTGTATACGAGATTCACGGATAATACTGATTTAATAGTGTAAAATAATGCATAAAATATTGAATATGATAGTTATATTCAAATTATTGTGAAACAATCAAATGTTAGTTTTCATTTTCTAAACTTTACTAAATATTGTTCCGTATTTGAAGTCAATAATTCGTTTTATTTCGTTAAAAAATTCAGTTAAAAAAATCCGATATTAAGCAGTAATACGGAAAAACAATAATAAAGAAGAATATAAGTATTATGGAATAAAGCTCATTATTATGATTTTTTACATGCAATGTGGTTAAAAATACTGAAAAAAAAACTTTTTTTTTATTTTCAGAAATTATAAAAACAAAAGATATAGCGATATTACAATTAAGTAACATCTTTTTGCTCACGTTCTCATAATACTTTCAAAAAGTGCAAACTGTTTAGGAGTAACTACTGTCGTACTTATTAAAAATCCGGATGACTTTTATCACATTTGTTCTTGTTTTTATGTTTAATCATGTACTTTCTTCGGAAGAAAAGACAAGTGTAAATTTAAACGGTTTTATATACCATCGTTAAAAAGAAATCAGAATATTTAAATATATATTTTTACATTACAAAGATGGTAAAAGAACTGCCGATAATTCAAGCCTTAGAGTTCGAATTTAGTTTTATTAAAGTAACATCATAAGTAAAGAGCGCACGTGAAATTATATTAAATTGAGTTTGTAGGAATGCATTAATAATTTTTAGATGTCAATAAATTAACCTAAATACAGTACTAAGTCTCAAATACGGACGTCCGATATATGGAATTGTCCATAATTTATGACTTTTGCAAAGAGGCGGTTTTTTTTTTTTCGTTTTTCTCTCATTTTTACATTTTTTTAAAGATTTATAAGAAAAATGGCGTTAAGTCTGGATTTAATTGTTGAAACAACGCAATATAACGGACATATTCAGAGTCCACAGAACATAGAAAAATTAGAAGATTGGCAAGTAAAATTTGGTTGCATTATATTAAACAGGTGTTTTCCTTTTTAAAAATGTATTCCTAATTATCAGCTACTTTACTATTGCAAACGCACAATTCGCGCGGAAGGGGGCAGATAACGCTTTTTTTCACAAACAATCCAAATAAACCAAAATCCGGAATGACCGAGGTTCGTAGGATTCTTGATTTTGGACTTTGTTCTCTACTAGTATTCAACACATTTTACCTCTCTAAAAATCACTACTTAAGACTAAAGGGGAGCACCACTCATATGAAAGTCTACAAAATACACTACTGGCCACCGTAAATGCAACACCCTGAAGGAAGCATGCAAATAATATGAAATTTACAACATGCATTAGCGGAGGTGAGATATGCAAATGATTATAATTTCAGCGCAGATGCACATCACGCGCGCCTGTGGTGCCACTTTAAAGCGCTAATTAAGGCTTGGAGATTTCGACGATTTCAAGTACGGCAATTGTGTTAGTCTTGTGGTTTTTTCAAAAAAACGATCAACTACGCCTCGAAGAAAACAGCGATCATCTTTTGATCAAGTATCCGAGTTCGACAGAGGAAGGATAGTGGCCTACCGAGATTGTGGATTATCTTTCAGGGAAATCGGTAGTCGTGTTGGACGAAACCAAACAACTGTAATGCGGATATGTGATCGTTGGATGCAGAAGGGTACGACGGACCGAAGTGTTCGATCGCATCCACCTCAGTGCACCACTTCATGTGATGACAGGCATATTGTGCGTATGGCAGTGACGGATCGCTCAACCACATCACGAACCATAGCACAACACATTCAGTCTGTAACGCATCATCCAGTGTCTGCGCGTACAATTCGACGCCATTCACAGCAGAGTGGTCTGTCCGCAAGACGTCCATTGCTTTGTCTAAACTTGACGAAGAACCACAGACGTCTCCGCCGCCAACGGTGCGATGAAAGAAGGATGTGGACGGCAGAATGGAATGAAATTGTCTTTACTGACGAGTCACGCTTCTGTCTGCAACACCACGATGGTCGGATTCGTGTCTGGACACACCGTGGAGAGGATGCTGAACAGTTAGCTGCGTTATGCAACGCCACACTGGTCCCGCACCGGGTATTATGGTATGGGGCGGTATTGGATATCACTCTCGCACTCCTCTAGTTGCCTCCATTGCCGGTATTTTAAACAGCCAGCGCTACATTTCCGAGGTGTTGGAGACAGTTGTCCTTCCTTACCTTCAGGGCTTGTACACAGCCATATTTCAACAGGATAATGCGCGACCACACGTGGCACGCATTGTCCAAGGGTTCTTCGTCAATCGCCAGATTGAATTGCTTCCTAGGCCAGCTCGCTCTTCGGATCTTTCGCCGATAGAAAACATGTTGTCCATGGTTGCTCAACGATTGACCCAGATTACATCCCCAGCTGCCACACCAGATCAACTTTGGCAACGTGTGAAAGCTGTTTGGTCTGCTGTACCCCAAGAACACATCCAAAGTCTCTTTGAATCAATGCCGAGGCGTGTGGCAGCAGTGGTCTCCAACAATAGCGGCTACTCTGGCTACTGATTTTGGCACTAACCACACTTCACAGAAGTCTATAAATTTAATCATTTGATATTTGGTCAACATGTTACCTACAAAATAAATGTTGTTGTGATATCTCTTGTCTTTCTTGGTGTTGCAATTTGGGTGGCCAGCAGTGTACTTTAATACAGTATTTTTTTAAATCAGATACAGAGTCCAGGTATTCACGTCGTCCACACGAAATTCTTGTTCATTACATAAATCTTTGTTTTAGGAAATACTAATTTAAATAATTACTCGTGACACTTGTGAACCAAGTTCTTTTAGCCCGCCTAAATTAAATTGTACAGATAATTTTAGGTAACAGATGTGATAGATTAGTATTCAAATTATAAATTTGTACCACATTAACATTTCTTTTTATTTACTTTCAGTACCACATTAGTTAAAGCATTAAGCACATCTCATTTTTCCACGGAAGGAATTTTAGTATACTGATTTTATGCATTCAAAGCCTACGATATTTTATGCCGATTCATTTAAAAGATCTTCATACCTTGCATTTTGACATTTTCTAATAACATATTTTGTACTGCATATGTTGAATCTTTCTGAAAGCAGCATCGTTAATACTTGGTGCCAGGTATTGACTACGAAGCTCCTTAAATAGTGGGCTAATTTGATTTCTCCGACTTCCCATAACTCTGCTGTACAAATTGAAATATTTACCTCAGATGCATTTAAAATATTGTAAAAATGCGTGCATAAGACTATGACAATTCCTTTTCCCTGTACGACTGGACACAGGTGTACCTACTTACTTCGTACATACTTCGTCTAGATATCTTTTCATCTCAAACCGCCTCTGATTCGTCCGTAAAAATTTTACTTTTAATATCTTTATTAGACGGAAAATATTCTCCGTTTTCAGAAGAACTACTTTCACTATTTCCCGGATCTATTTCAGACTATCTTTGCAATCCTTTCAAAAGCTCTCAGAGAGCGAAACCGTGTCTTTGAGTGCCATCTTCTATCACCTAGAAACGAAACTAATCGTATTACCATATTCAATGGGTTACATGAGTAAGGTAACAGACTTTCCAAACTTCTAGAAAAATAATTGCTAGTCCCCCCCCCCTCTCCCTCTCAACAGTCTGTCGCCCAAACGCAGTTCACGACTGTAGAAAGGGAACCAATGTTTCTAAACATATATGTTAAAAGGGGGAAAACAAAATCAAAATGGCTTTGAATGTCATTTCAATGCGGTGGTATCTCACTAAAGGAAATAATTTCGTAATATTGTTGCGCGAAATTCTGGTCCTCTAGAACCATCTTACCTTTCTAGACATAATGCCTTATATCTCCATTTATGGCAGCCAGGCAAAAATGGTAAAACGCAGATTAAGTGTGGATAGATTAAAACAAAATGTGTTAGAAAATAAAAGCATGTTCAATTCTTCAGTGAGACAATAAAATGGTAGAAAAGACGAACCACTCATACGAACCATCCATATTCACATATCAGATAATTAAATATTTTAACCTTATAGGAGATTATTTTGACGAGCTACTTATCTCTTCATTGCTAAAGCCATTAACAGAGTTTGTTGTCATACAATGAAACCTAAACAGATTTTGATCTCGTCTTCATTAAATTATAGACAACATATTGATTAGTATTTATCTCATCATTGGCATAAATGGTACTAGCTTGTGACATTCACAATATATTTGGCGCAGTTTGACATTTTTTGGACCTTGCCTCATGAAAACCAACTATCAATTAATCAATCACAAGATATCTGGTCGAAACGACGTGGAGGGTGAATTTAAACATTAGCGTTATGTGTGAAAGTATAAAGATTGCAAAAGTGGCTCTCCTTTATTAACTTAACAACTCGTATATTTGCCTATCTGTATATCACATCAATACAATGATTAAAAATGAAAGAAAGATAAACTCGCAAGTCTTACTTTTTATAAGTGATGAAAGTTCTTTATTTAAAACCAAAAATCAAATTTGCAGTTACCACAAATATTAAGTTCTTAATTTTGTAGCTCCCATTGAACCTAAATCCTGCTATTCTTCTGTATTTACATTTTACCATCTAACCATGTGTTAAAATTACGTGACATTGTCCTCGGAACATTCCCTTTGGTATCGATACCAAACTGTCGTCAATAGCCCTTTGTGTTGCTCTAGTACGACGTTAATTAAAATACCTAACGACCTAGCTGGTATTTACTTTAATTCAAGTTGTTCTGAAAATGCACTTAATTGTGTTGACTTAACTTAAGTTATTGCACCATCAATTACAATTAATATTTTTTCCTTTTGATTAATATAACCTATTGTTAAAATAATGTGTTAGTGATATTTTAAAACATACAAGTAAAGGTATACCACAACGATTAACAATCATACTCGAAGAATATATATTATAATTCATTTAAAATTCTAGAAAATCATTATTTTACGATACATGGAAAACATATTGCTGTATATCCGTCTAGTGTTTCCTAAATTTTCAACAAATTTTAAAGACAACAGTGAACGTTTTACGTACAGTTGTTCCACGATAAAACGATTCATTCAATAGAAATATTTAAATTTTATCATCAAGCAAACGAGGTTTTTTACACTTTCCCACCTCATCAATTTCATTCACTGTAACTGTCAAACTTCTTTGCAGATGACGAAAAGAGGCGATTCCAAAGAAAAAATATTCGTTTTAAAATAAAACAATGGAAAGCAAATGTACGAAGTATAATGAACGTGTGATTGGCTTTAGTAACTTTACACTTTTTCTTACAGAATGTATGGATAATAATCACTTTTTTCTTAACCAAGCAATGACTGATGACTCCATTAATTACAGCAGCAATGTCACATTTGATCGATGTTCGTTGTGTTCACTAGTGATCAGGATCTAACAGAGTGCTGTGCTTCTAGTCATTAAGATTTATTTTTGGGGTTCATTTTCCGTGTTAGACAAATAATGGGAACATTAGTTCTGACATTACGCTTTTTTCGATACAATTCTAAATCCGTTCACAACACTGTTGCCATCGATTACCCAGCTTTGACAGATAAAATTCGTCGAGTCGTCGACAGCTGTTTATCCCAAGAATATAAGGGATTAAACACTGCGTGGTCTTGATGAGGTTCTGTATTTGTTTTATTTTGATAAGCTATTTTTTAGAGTGAAAAAATAAACATTTGTTCTTAAACGTTAGTGAGGTTACTGAAGCATTTATGTTGCGTTTTATATCAGAATTTCTATATGGGCCCGAAAGGAGTAGAATATGTTATTTTATGCCAGTTTAACGTTGCATACATGGTAGAAGACCATGCTGACACATATTTTATTTAATACCATACTTCAAACAGTTAGTCCATAATATATGAGCTATAACAACACTCAAAGGTTTGAGTGGTACAATATTTCATAATAGGGTAGAATTATTTTCCCAACACAACTCACGTGGTATCTACATAACCACAAATATTTGTCGTTCTAGAAAATATTAAATTGGTAAAGGAGGACAAAACTTGTAAGAAGTCTTACAGGAAATAATTGAGAGTGCAGAAAATATATTAGTGCGGGTGATCTTCTCAATGGGTTAAAACGAGGTTTAACCTGAATAATTAAGGAACTAGAAGATGGATTCGTAAAAATGTGATGCTTACGTTTGAAGATTCTGGAATTTTCTACCCATACTTGAATTGATAGAAAATGAACGATTTGTTTGTTGTATAAGGTTTTAGATAAACGGGTCAATAGTCATACAGTGATTGTAACACATTGCAGAACCGATACATGCGTGTTCAGCTCTCAAAGTTTAAATGATTCCAATGAGCTAAATTAACGTGTTGTGAATTTGATGAGATGTGGCACACATTAAAGATGATTATAAACACATGTGTGTAAAAACTACACTGAATTCGTTTCAAGCAATGTCGTTTGATTACCATCATGTTTATCATGTTTGTGATAATGTCTTATATCGCAATACAGCGTACATAAACCCCGCCAAGGGTGCACATGAGCAAAATTGTGCTCAAGTGCGCAAATCAAACTCCTTACACGAACTCTTGGAAAATTTTGGTGAAATTTGATTGGTACGTTGCGAGACCTGGATTGGAACACAAGACCACCACATACCCTACTAAGATGAATTTAACAGCGAAAAATGTATTTCTTCATATCAAATAAAACCTACTATGTGTTCCTCTAAGCTTTCTCAGTTTATTTAATCCATAATATCAATTTGATGTGCACATGGATTATGGTTCATATTTTACTCCTCACAGTTTATGGAAAATTCATTTGTCATATGAAGTACTTCGGTAAAGGGAATCAAGTCGAATTTCAGAATCATCTATTTTCGGTATGGATTAGAATAACATATCAGGAAGGCTCATGTCCTCACCATAGCTAAAAGAAATAAGATAGATGATAGGGATAAGTATAAATCATATTTTCCATGGGTATGTCTCAGGTTAGGTGAAGTGTCAGCTTTTGGAAGGTTTAAAGCATTTCGAATAAAAGTAAAAATGTGGTAAGTTAAAAAGTATCAGATCTTCGACAGTTTTACTGAATATTACGCGAATTCCATTTCTAATAAAATGTTTGAAACTTTTAATTTTTTTATTGAGTCATAAAAGATAACAAAGCCTGTAGAAATTAAACCTTTTCGACATAATTGACATATTTTTAAATTTAAAGTACTCCATTTGCTATATTATGCCTATAATTTCCATTTACATAATTACCAGGAAATGTTTTAAGTTAACATTGTTTTACTTCTTTTAAACAAATAGATACTCGACTGTATGTGATTTCTACAAAGATTTAGGGTTTTAATTTCCTAGAGTGCTTAAAATTCTTCCTTTTCTGTATTCCCCAATGATAAAACCTAGCATTAAATAATTAAAAATGTGTTGTTTGTGACATCGCTTGTAGGAATCAATTTAAATTTGTTTGAAATAGCATAAATATAAGACAAAATCGCATATATCATGTAAGACAAGATTAGGTACCAATATTTAAACTATAAATAACCTACACATCATTCGATGGGATTTTAATAACATTTGTTCTGACTACTTTTATGTTGCAGGTAACACCATTGAATTAAACTAGTTGTTCGAAAAATGCGTTCTGAGACCTCATCTCTTTGTATCTCTACTATAACTAAAAACTGCAAGCATGAATTTATTGAGGTGGTTATAATATTGGAAATCCTGGAATAGTTCGTTGGTGGCTGACACAACTATTTTTGGGACTTGTCTAAGATTTAGCCAAATGTCTGTCAGTTACATACGAGCGTGAGTCTAATATAAACATGACTTTTGCTCCTCGTCTCTTCAGAGGACTTAGCGGGCTGGCATTTTGGGGTGTTCAAGGTCAATGTGCCATGAGTTGAGGAACAATATTGGTGGTCTGTTTCCTTCCGTTTCTTCTTCAGTACAGCCATGAGTGAGTAAGAAGTTCTGTCGTCCGTTATGCAACGGATTATAATAAAGTTTTTAATGAAGGAAAGCATTAAACCACCAGGAATTTTGACTAAGTTAAAGGAGCAGTAAACTGTCTTGGACAGTATTTGATTGGGCCAGCAAGTCTACGGGTGGAAGAGAAAGTGTCGAATATGAATGGCATGAACCTCCCTCAGCCTGAAAAGTCCTCTCGACCGTCTTTGACTGGACAGAAATTTTACAAATTAATTTTCTCCACGATCGACGTACAGTGAATACCGTCTACTATTGCCAGCTATTACAGTCAGTGAAAGCAGTCTAAAGAAACAAAAGACGGAATATGCCCTTTTCAGATGTCATCGTTCTCCATGAATAGGCCAGGCCTCACATAGCAGATTTGACTACATTGGGAAACCCTTGAACTCAGACTGTCCCCCTTGAACACCCTACAGCCCAGATTTGTCCCCATGGGATTATTTTTTGGTTACCGCCCTGAAAAAAGCGTTGGGACTAGAGCGCTAGGAGAATAATACAGTAGTTGAGGATCTCGTACACAATTGGTTAACGACTCAACCTCAACGTTTCTTTGACAAAAATATCTACAAGCTTTCGAACACAATTTTTTTTATATTCGATTTTTAAATAGAAATCGAAACACTCTCAGTCCTGAACAGCTAAACACAAACTGTATTCTTTTCGTATTATTTTTTTCAAAGCGATAAGTTTAACTGTGCCCGCAATATTGATATAATCCGTATTGGACGATTTGGATTAGGACATATTTGATGGCAATCTTCTAGCTAAGTATCACCGCTCTGACAGCTGCTATTGTAGTTCAGGTTTTGCAATCAATTAATTTTTTTAGGGTTTAAAATTGTGATTTTTCTTTATTCCTTTTTAGGGTTTAATAATTGTAAATTTTCTGATTATTTTTTATGGTTTGAAATTGCACAGTTTAGTCTGTTTAATTTTAATCTTTGTTATAGTAGGTAATTTCTAAGATTAAGGTGACGACAAATCCATAATAAATCCTTAAAAAAAAAGCTGGTTCTATTAAATAAATATCGCATAAAAATTAGATTATATTGTTCTTTTAAGTTTCAGCTCTTTTCTGAACGTTCAGATAAAAAATGAAAATCTAATAATTATTTTTATGCAGACAGATATGAATCATGCAACATAGTATCAGCAACTTATCGATTACACCTCAATAATATTTTTTTAAATCTTAAATGCAGAAATCCCCACGTGATCTCATTAAGTGATTATAATTCTAGATATACTAGCATTTTAAAGTGACGGAGATGATTTATGTGTGATGATAGTTTATAAAAAGAAGTCACTAAAAAAAATATTGTTCATATCTATTAAAAAGGTTTTATCATGTTTTATCATTCAATGTCCACGTCCCCCATAAGTTAACAGGCAATATTGTATTGATGTGTTTAGACTTGTGCTTGACACTAAATAACGACATAATCGCCCAAACCACTGATGATTGAGTGCATTTTTATTGTTTAAAAGCATTATAAAGCATGCATTAGTATATAGTTAGACAAAACAAAAACTTGAAGATTCCGCCTTTTTGACTAATACGACAACACCCATATGTAGTTTTTGCGAGAAATATACGAAACAAAGGAAGCCATGCATCCATCGATCAACCGAAGAAGAGAAGAATGAAGAGGTTTTCTCGAAGTCTCTTGAGACGACCCATCCCAAGATGAGAGTAACAAGATAAGATTCGTCTCTGTCTATGGTAATCATCCTGAGGAGGGTTGCATTATCGCTGCTCTTATGAAATTGTTTCAACATACTGTAGTGTGAATCAAAGGTAAATTCATACATATATTTTTCTTGGTAGGTAGGAATATATTGTAATTCATGTCGAACTGGAGCAACACATCGAAGCATTGGCGATTGTCTGGGATCAAACACAGTGGGAAAAGGACGAGGACTATGCTATGTAATTTGGAACAATGTTCAGATGACGAGTTCCCTCCTGAGATTGTACCCCACCTATCCGAACTCCCATACCACGCCAACGTATTGCAGTTCTGAAAGAGGCGAACAATTACAAAGCAACGATGTATAAATAATGTTTTAGATAAAATTCCTACAAGATAGCAAACAGACGCAGACAAGAAACCCCAAAATATTGACACGTATGTAAACTAGCTGGCATTGGGCAAAATATTAAAAAATCACGCTTGAGTTTGACAGTTTTCACTCAGACGTCAGTCAATTGATATTGGTTTATCGACCCCTTTCACTTGCATGTTTGTTGTCTTGTTGCAGTCATTGTGTTTACTACCACTATCTAACATTTTTGTCAATATGTTGGTACAAAGTACCAACAATATTCAATTTAGTTCATTTCTAAATTGTTCTGATCTTTGAATCATTTTGCTACGTAGTTCAAAAGACCAATGACATACGCACGTCTTAATATAACACGATCTCCTACGTTTTGATCTTTTCTTGTTCATTATATCGCGTCTGATATTCATCAATACGTATGCGTTAAGAACTTAATTACAATCACATTAGAGTAATACAACAGACAATTAGCAACAATACGGGATTAAACCCGAAAGGAAAGATCCGAGGGCAAGTCAACATTATGGCGTCTCACTCTCCAAACTTCCCCACCACTTCAACGTGAAGACTTGTGAGACCACGACAGATTTAAAGTGCACCATCCTCTTTGTACACGTCGATCAACCGGTCTATTAAAGTGTTAGTATCTAGATTGGAAGGTTCGCGGCTCTAATCCGGGTCAGTGCATGGCTATTTGTCAGCATATGGTGTAGAAGCGGCTGTTTTTCTTTAAATCTGTGGTGGCCGAAAGTCCCCACTTTGGGTTAGTGTGGAAGTTTGGAGAGTGGGATGCCAGCTCAGGTGTTACCTCGTCATCTGACCGTGGTTCAAGATTACGTGGTGTTGTCCTCGGTTATTTCACTTAGGGGATTGATCCATGACAGTCGACAATAGTACGTTGTGTTGCTCTAGTACGACGTTAAATAAAAATTACCCATTTACTACTTTGTACACGACGGTCTTTGGATGGATTCGAACTCTCCACCCTCCCGTTGCTTACCCGTTACTCTTCTAACAGGGTTACCATGGCCCCCAGTACATAGACGAAAATTGAATACTTATTTGAATCGTATAACTTATGGAATAGAGGGGTTATGTGTAACATAAATATAGAAAATGGTATTTATTCACATGAATTTAAATAGCAATGACATTAGCACTCCCTGTATAACTAAACATGGGTTGACGGAGAGTATGTGATAATTAATTGATTGACCTGCACAATATGTTATACGTTCAATCAATATTTTCGTTCATAAGTAGTTTATCTTTGCTTCAAAATATGCCCCGTAGTGGCTAGCCTCATGCAAAAACCTCTTTCAACTTGTCGCCTGTTACGAGGGGTAATTTGGTTTTACCAATTGGATTTCCGATCCCTTAAGCAGTTTTGTCTCGAGGATATATCTCGTTCTTGGTACAACTGATCATATATCTCAATGGAAAATATGACTTTGAGGATTAAATCGTTTTTTTTGTATTAGCAATCATACTGTATCACGTGTATACATTAAATGGACTTTTTTAACCATAAGTAATTGTTGGTGTTAAAATTGTAAACGTCAAATAAAATCAATTTTATTCCGATTTTAAGTCCCTTTAAAGTTACAAGCCTTGTGGAACTTCATTGAAACTGTACATTTCTCTGCATTTAATCATAAGTAGTTGTCATCTATATTGCATTAAATGATTTTAGAATAATTCAAAAGGACGCTAGACAATTAAACAGCTTCAACCTACAAGGGGGTATTATTCACCTACGTTGACATCGATTTCATACTTGGATTGTTAATGATTTTATTTCGCTGGATTATATTTTTGAAACATTTCGAAACACTTGCAAAAGGAATTCCTGTGTAATTACGATATTTAGGGAAACACACAAACTCACTCCACTATCACTTATGCCGTAATACGAATCAGGGAATTCTGAATTAAAGGGGGCATTCTGTGTGTGTGAAATACTCTTCCGCAGTAGCTCGAAGTATAATTGCCAAATGCTCATTAATTTAGCTGACAGGTTTGACAAGATTACCCTGTACTTTCGAAGCCAACACATATTCAGCGCCAATTATCATATTCGGCTTCTACAGAAGCATGTAATGAGTATTATGAATTACTATTGACATTCCAGGCGAATTTCAAAAGATGCATTTTAAAGGTGATGCCATTAGTTGAATTTCAAAAGAATCTCATTTAATTGAATAAATGCGAATTCTTTAATGTCAAATAAATGGAACATTGTGAGCATTTCTAGTTTCCTTACAAAATCCTTTATTACATTGCATCCTAATATTAAATGTTTAAAAAAGGTTCCTATTATTCCAATTTTACTTTCATTGCTGAAAGTAGAAAATTGATCTGCATCTTAGTATACTTAGTAATATTCTTAGGTAACAAAAATTATATTTATGCATAATCAATATTAAAACGCAAGCTCTTTTGGGGAACGTTATAAAATACAGGGTGTCCTAAAAGTTCCCGTTTTGACAATTCGTGAGTTTATGATACAAAAACATCAAACTTTAAAACAATTATTTTTATGCCAATGGTAAAAAGTACTTTTAACCTAACATAGGGAAAAAAATTGATCTTACATTTATAATAAATGTTCAAAATTTCAGCTCTTTTTTTTAGGCAAATCTGAAGTCATGTGTGCATATTTTTAAAAACGCATTTCAAGATGCTGGAAATGACTTCTTGTATCTTTTAAGTAATGGTAATTTTCAGATCACCTATTGTTTGGTAATTGTATTCATTAACTTTGTTCTTTAAATATCCCCACAGGAAAAAGTCAGGTATGCTCAGATCAGGGACACGAGGTGGCCAAATTTTTCTTGAGATGAGTCGATCGCCGAAAAAATCTTGAAGCATGGTTTCTTAACTTGTATGCAAGGTTGCAACGTCTTGTTGGAACGAAGTCTCGTTTATTCACTTCTAATAATGCAACAAATTGTTGAATAAGTTGATATAGCAAATCTTTACTCGGTATTGCATCATTTGGATATTTATGTCGCCAAAATTCTTTGCATCTTTCATATGATTTACATTCACAAAATGCCTCCAACCGCGCAATTCTTTGAATGCGTGATAAATTCATCTTAAAATGAAGAACAAAATAACTTGGAACTTTATTATCGTACTACGCGAGTGCGAAAAAAATCAAACGATAAAAATTACTTAGTCGATAAAACTATCAATAAACGATAAAATTGAAAAATTAAAAAAAAAAAACACGAGAAATATTTTGTTTTAAAATTGGAGTACGGGAACTTTTAGGAAACACTGTATTTAAAAAAAATAATTGGAGTAATGTGTTTATTTCTAATTTCTTATTAAATCATTTATTAGTGGATTCCGGTGCTAATAGCCATTAGGAGTAAGTTGGCATTCACTTTGTATTTTTACCACAGTGATTTCAAAGCGGTGACATCGTTACTACTTAAATACACTCTATAACAAAAAAATCGACGCACCGAGAAGGAGTTGTCAAATGGAGACAAAAATTGGTGGATAGGAAAATTATGTACAGAATAGAAAATGATTAAAATTTCAGAACAATTGAATGATTTATTTCAGAGTTACAGTAACGAGGTAAATAACGTGTTGACCCGCCTCTAGCCTGGATGCAAGCTGCCACACGGAGTGGCATAGACCGATAAAGCTCCCGGATAGTCTCCTGGGGTATTTCTTGCCAAATTTGCTCCAATTGTCGGACTACGTCATCAACATTCACTACCGGATGCACACGCCTTCCCATCATATCTCAGACATGCTCGATGGAAGAGAGATCTGGTGATCTGGCTGGCCAAGGAAGTGTTTGACAAGCTTGAAGACAGTTCATAGCAACACGTGCCGTATGTGGTCTAACATTGTCTTGCTGAAAAATAAGCCCAGGGTACTGCGATAGGAACTGTAGCAAAACAGGTCTCAGAATGTCGTCAATGTACCGCTGTGCAGTAAATGTACCTCTAATGACGACCAAAGGGGTCCGACTATCAAGGGAAATGGCACCCCAGACCATAACTCCTTGTTGAGGGCCCGTGTGGCGTGCAATAGTGTAATTCTATACAGTATTTCTATATTTTCACAATGGTGAAAACACACAAATTGTAGAGATTGCCAGAAGTCAAGGATACAATGTGGGACAACTGCAACCAAATTTTGCGAAAATTAAAGCCACTAATCCTTGCACCATCGCCCTAAATTTTTGGTGGACGTAAAACGTTAAGATTTCCATGTTCTTTTCGTTTCTTAGATTTTCTTATTTCATATTAAAATATAAATTAAAAATAATTACAATTATATGATATGCCAAACTTGCCTCGCAACAGGAGTAGATAAGTTGGCATAGTTTGAACACTTTCACATTTGAATATTTATTGAGTAAACGATAGTATTTTTAAAGATATTTTTTTTTATTAATTTGTATGTGCAAAAAAAAAAGAGAAGTTCCATTATAAGCAGTATTGGTTATATTAGCTGAAAGTATTACTAAAAATAAAGAAAATTCAAAAGCTAAGACTACACCAACTATCCCGGTATCTCCTGCATTACATATAACACGAAATACTTCAAAATATTTCATTTGACTAAAAATATTCGAAAAAATTAATTTTACTTTATAGTTACTGAAAGTGTAAAATCTGTGCAAAAATTACTATTCAAGTATAAGCAGTATTCCAAAAAGCTGTTTGATTAAATAGTAGTTATTGGATTTTTATATTATTCTTTTAATTATTTAAACGATGGAACTAATTGCAATTCGTTGATCCATGCTTATAATTTTCTAGCTTCAAATGACATTTCTAATTAGAAGAGGTAAGAAAATACGTATATGAATGGGAATATCTTGAGATCATGAAATTCAGAGATTAGATCATACGCTTTTGGGACAGAAATGAAGTGTTATGAAAAATATATCCATCTTGAACTGTTCAAGAAGTGGAATGCGATTATAATATAGGTTATGCTGGATTTAAAAATGTATTTACAAATCCTAAAATAAATTAAAACATAAATATAGTTATCTTTGAGGATCATATGAAATATAAAAGTTGTGTGTTATATTCTGAGTGAGATATCATGCAACGAATTACGAAACTAGGTTGATTCCATCCAGACATGTTAGAAAGATTAAGCCTGGCACACTAAATTAGTTTGTGAAAATGATAAAAATCATGGCGTGTGTCAAAGCCTTTATACGGCACAAGCTCTAATTAAAGAATTTGCATTTTGCTATCCCAAAACTTTTGGTGCTAGTTAATTATGCATTATTTAAAATATTTCCTAAATACTTAAAATAAGTTTCTCAAATTCAAAAAATATATAATCTGACAGAGATAATTGTATATGAGGAAAATAAACTGAAAAATATTCACGAAGTTCATCAAACTCAATATTAGCATATTCACAAGTTAATGCAGTAAATATTCGAATTTGAAGATAGGAGTTTACACAACATAAATCAATAAATTCTATTTGCATGTGACCGCACCAAAAATAATCTTTATCATTCCCAGTTCAGAATAAAAACATACTTTCTTTGAAAACTTGCTTTTAAAATCGAGAATTATATTCTTTGATGCATTTTTCTATTCCCGCAAAATCTATTTCCTTTCACCATTCCGAATTCATATGTTTACGGTTTTTTCTCTTTCACACTCATCTTCAAATTTCTCTTTCATCTTTATTTACATGTTTTAAACAATTTGCATTTATGAACCTGAACGTGCCATAACTTTCCGAATAGCGATATCCAAAATCAACTTTATTTTTGACTAAATAAACTTTAAAAAAATTGATTATAATTATTGATAAAAATGAAAAATTTGCCCGCGAAAAAATCCCAATTTGTTGGAGCCATAGATAAAAGTAATGTGAATGCTAGACTCTTAAGATTTTTGCCCTCACATTAGTTAGTCCTTGTCCTATGACTCGCGATACTTTCCCTACCCAATTGTTCACGACATAACTCTTGAAATATAATGAGTTACATTAGATTCCTTCCTACATACCCCATTAGAGATGGAGTTTATACTTTACATGTTGTTATGGATTTCCGCTTCAATCAATCGTTACTAAAAGCTTCAGTATTATGTCCTGCAATCAATGGTATAATAATGTTAAAGATTTATGAATTTGCTGCTCTGTATTTGTTAGAAAGGGAGTATTTATAGATTGAACACCAATTTTTATTATTTACAAATGGATACTAAAATAATTTGGATGCCGTTATATTGAATGGAGTTACCAGTAAATATTATGGGATTTCTTGTGCGTTTTAATTTGTTAAGAAAATGAGGAAAGTTGATGTGAATTTTAAAGTCTAGATCGTAGCAGCTTATTTTAGGTTAAAATATCTCTTTCTTACATACTGTATTTCGAGTTAGTAAAATATCGAAACAAAGTAGGAAACAATATTATAAAAGTTGAAATCGCGAGTTTATTAGGGATATGACTAAAGTTTGATCTTAATTGCACTAGGACATGGAACTAACCTATATGTTCCGTAATACGGTAGTATTTTCCAGTATAAGAAACTTATTTTAGCAGCTCCCTTTAATTCTGGCTTCGCTTGCTAGTAATTCATTCAATCATCGAATCGTATGACAGGTTTTTGCTGAGTAAAAAGCATCAGACAAAATAATTTAATGTGAATAGTTCAATGTGCTTAGAAAGAAAAACCAATATCTAGGATTTCAAGATACGCTATAAAACCTTTTTACTTGTGGTGGTTGCTCCTAATGCTTATCCAAAAATATGGTGGCCCGTTTCAAGTTTGGTTGTTGGGCGAACAACTGAAGCTAATGGCAAGTGTTTGGCAACACAAAGCAAAATATATTAGTATTAAATCACTGTTAAACACTTTCAGATGAAAATGACAAATTCAACACTTCCCCACCACGTAAATGCGTGGACATTTGAGTCCATGACATATTTAACATGCACTTCCCCCATACACGACTATGTATCGTTTGCATTTCGAATTCGCAACTCTTCAATTGCTAACCAGGGACAGTTCCAACTGGCATCCCGGATGACCTATGGAGGTAGGGTTTTTAAATAAAAGTCGCTCTGGAGAAATCACAAGGGGCTATTGGTCAATTCCTAACGGAAAGATCACAGGAAAACATTACGTAAATTTGTACCTTAGTAAAATGGCAAGGTAACAGGTGAGTGGCAACCCACTCTCCAAATTTCTACAACTCACCAAGCCACGACAAATTTCATGCACACCATCCCCGCCCCTTTGTATGCAACGATCTTTTGTTGAATTTCGAACTCGCAAAGCCTCCAGCTGCTAATCCTGTACTTTTCCAACTGGGATACCGCGTCTTCTAACCAATGGAGATAGAGTTCTTGAAGAATATTTTTTTTATTTATGAAATTATTTCCCGTTATGATAGAACTTTTTGTAACAACGAAATATTCCATTAAATTCAGTGGACCGCCATAGCCTAGCTTGAAAGAATAACGTATTAGCAACAGGTTGGTCGGGAGTTCAAATTGAGATTGTGCATGTAAAATCTGCCATGTAAAAAAATATACGCAAGTGAGAGTAGTGTAACAGTTTAGTGATTGGGGTTCCTGCTGAAGTATTACCTCGTCGTCTAACACTGTAGCTCAAAACTACGTGCAGTTCTTTCCATACCTTTGCCTTCGGGTGAGATACCTGATTGTTGACAATAGTCCGTTGTGTCGTTCCAGTGTGGCGTTAATTAAAAATACCATACATATCACACCTTAACATCAAGTTGTCAGGTCCCGAGAGTTTCCTCCGAGGCGTGTTTCAACCTTAAATGTTCTCATTATCGCACAGCATGCATACAATTTTGTCCTTCTAAATTTTCTTCAGTCATTTTTTTCTTTTCACTGTCGCAGCAATGTCTCGTGAAGTTTTTTATTACTGTATGTAATGAGAAATTGGAGAGGAGAACAATTTAAATTTACTTTAAAACCCCTTAAAATTCTGAGATTTCCAAGTTGTGTAACCATTACTTTTCTACTTTACATTTAACGACTAAATACCCACAGTTTTTTTAGTTGAAAGAGTCCCAGGAATAGTATTAGTCAAGATTGTTTAAACTGGTTAGAGAACTCACGCAGAGAAGACTTTAAGTTGCTAGACGGATATGGAATTGGGGGTCTCTTAGAGGACTTAAATGTAAATTTGAAATGAAACCATGTTGCTTGTTTTCATTTGCATTCCGTGAAAAATTTCTTTTAAAGGATTTGATATATGAGCGAAAGCACGAGACGCTTACTTTTCGCGGTGCAATACAAATTAGGTTAATTTTCGTTAAACGAAAACAAAAAACTTATTCTCGAGTTAACTAATATTGGACAGAGACTGTAACGACTCTTTAACTGTAAGGTACTATTTTCAAAGGAACCGTGCTTTATATTTAATGCGTTAATTAATTTGAAGTCTAACGAAACAAAATTAAAACTGTAGTTTACCCTCTGAAGATTCGCTCGCATATATCGGTTCTGCAAATGCAGTTTTTTCTTCATGACTTCGAATCAGTTTTGACGTCTTTGACCAATAAAGTGTCTCCTAGGATTTTTTCAACAAATAAGTGTGGTTATTTTTTCACCAGTTGTGTTTTGTAGAAAAAGGTATGCCGCAGAGTATTTGGAAATCTTGTGTAAGAGAGAGGGTTAAAAAATATTATTGATCCGAATAATTGAGGTGGATAGATATTTTAATTTGCGAATTACTGGAGCAAAACAACGATAATAATTATTTGATGAAAGATAAATATTTGCATCAAGTATGTTTTTTATTCGTTTTCCAAAATATTATTTCTGGGTAAACTTTTCGAGTCTGTTTAAGTATCATGAGACATTTTGTTAATTCAAAATACCAAAATTTAAAATTTTTCACTTAAAAAATATTTAATATTTTCTTGAAATTTTATTCTATAAAGTCATCACTAAGCACGCCAGTAGTTATGTTTATAATAGAGTTACCTAATTTTTGTTGTAATTTAAAAATATTACTTACATTTTATCCATACTGTCTGTCACCATGATAGTTTTCAGTGTAAATATAAACAAGCTGACAGAAGAAGTATAACTACTTAAAGTAAACCCTCCAAGTTGTTTTGCCCGAGATAAATCGTATGTAAACATCTACACCATTTAGCTTATTACGAGGTATCCCTTCATCAACATGCTGGCGATGATTTTATGATCACACAATCAATATATGGTTACAATTTTTCTATTAACAATATATCTTGTTCATCAAGATCCGATTACCATTTTTCTAATGACGATACATCTGATACATCAAGATATGGTAACCCTTTTTTTGCCGATATATCATATCCATCAAGATCTGTTTACCATTTTGCTAATGACGATATATCTCATACACCAAGATCTGGTCAGGTTTACTACTACCTCATCGAGTCAACCATCTAAAGGGGCAATAAGTAATTTAATCTATCATCGTTTTCACGAATTTAAGCATGCAGGTAGGTAGTTAACGCCCCATTGGATCAACTGAATGGGCTACTGTTGAAAGGCAGGGATCAATCCCGTAGGGAAAGAAGCAAGTGCTAGAACTCTTAATTTTGAACTAAAGTCAGATGACGAGATTGACCTTTGGGCTGGCACCCAATCTCTTAACTTCCACACTAGATCAACGCGAGGAAATTTAAGTCAAGACAGATTTTAGGTGCACGATCTCCCGTAAACATGACGGTCTTTGGTTGGAACTAGTTTGGTTGTAAATGTAAAGATATTGAAAGAGACGGCTGTGCTCTAATCTTCCAATTATAAAGAGTAAGACTTTATTCACAATCAACTAAATATATCAGATATAACTCTAATGTAATGCATGTTTGCAATTATCTATACCATGCGTGGCCAAACTTTTACATACCATGCGTCATAACAATCATATACCTATTCTACCTTTTTACGTTAATGATTGGGGTTGTAAAATAGAGACAAGGGTAACATCTACTTTTTTTAGGGGAAACTGAATTAATTAATTTACATCAGTTCATAATACACTTTTATTGTAGCACCATCATAAAAATAGTGAGAGAAGATATCTTGGACAAGAGGACGATCGTAATCGTGGAGGCCGCCGATGGTGCTACAGTTGCCGGAGAGTCACCTTTGGTGAAGATAACTCTAGGCCTAAGTTGTTGGATGTGATGAAAGAGAGAGAGATAGATAGAGTGAGATCTGAGCAGTATGGAGCTCCGAGAGCGAGATCAGGTTTAAACTGGAGTCATATATGTTCTATCTGCTCAGTAGAACCAGTCCTGATATATAATTTAACTTTTAATATAAGTATGTTGATAGACATAGTTAACCCTTTTAAATGATTTAATAATTGTATGTATTACATCATATAAACGTTTGTTACCATTAATAAGACTTTTGTCCCTGTGTCGATTTCGCTAGTCTTTTAATGTTTGGTGTTAAACTTGTTACTGAAAGCAGCAGTGAATTCTTCAAATTTAAATCAGTCATTCGCGAAATCCTTTTGCTTTCAATAAATTTCATGGATGAAAATGTTTGTTCATATCTGTATGGCGTTTCGCAACAACATATATAAGTTTTGCAAAATTTCTTAATTCTGAAAAATATTTGCAGTATGATGAACGCTAGAAATAATGAAGTCTAAAGCATTTAGATATGAAAAAGCTGATGATATTTCATTTTCAATAGTGAATTTGCTTTAAGAAATCCCGACGAACTGATGAGTAAGAAGGATGTATGAATTGAGCTGAGAGCCTTTCTGGTGTTGAAAATCTGAAGATGGATTCAGTTATAGCGCCTTCTTCAAAAGAATAAATAGGCGATCGGTTGCTATGTGCCACTTGTAATCATCCAATGCGCCACAGGTTGGTCACTCCTGATCTACGCCAATCACAAATTAGGGGCTGAGGTAGCCCGGTTGGAAGAGTATCAAATACCACGAAATACCGTGGTTTACAAAGGGGATCTGGTTCACGTTAAATCTTTCAAGGCCTCACATGTCCTCACATTGGCATGGTGTGGAGTTTGTTTCTTTTCCTCCGTGCTTGATCACTGATCGTTTCCAAAAGCGCGGTGTGTTCCTATAATGCAACGTTAATTAAGATCTGCCTAAAAATCAAAAATTAAAACTAGCCAATGAGAAAATAAAAATTTCTTTTAAGCTTATCGAAATAAAACAAAAATTAAACCCTGCTACAAATTTATTCCCAATAAACTATCCAATATTTCAAATTAAATTTGCAAGCTTGGATATTTTGAAAAATGATTTTTACAAACATTAAAATTTATATTTGAATGTATTTCAGATCTTTGCCTAAATTTGGAATTGGTTAGGAAAATCATTTCTGAGGGCAATTTCAGACTTTAGTATCTATCTGCAAAACTGTATTTCCCGATTTTAAATTAACTTTACATCATTCGTATTCAAGTATTATTGAAATTTGTTATTGTTATATTATGTTTACAACCCTTACGAAGAAACTTCTGTGGTTAATTCTGAATCCCAAAACCGCAGATGTATTAAAATACTTCTTCGTCTAAACTATTTTGATCAACTGTGGAATGAAGTATTTAATCAATTGAAGAAAATGTTTGGAACAAGCCCCTCAGAAAAACCCGCACTTAATTGCTTCGTTTTATTTTTGACAGATAAAACCCAGAGAGGAAATACCGCTGATGTTCAAAAAATAATAACTGTCGGTATCGCATTCAATTTGATAGATGGCACTGGTTTTTCATTTCTCATATCTGTAAGTAATTGCAGCAATTCTCGTAAAACACACTCGCTTTCTGACGAGAATCAGATAACGTCGGAAAAAAGCGGACTTTTTAAGGACGGGTGGTTTCTATTTCCCGCTATTGCTCCAGGAGCAGCGGGATTTATTTCCTTTATATTTAAGGAAATTCGGGAGTTCTTCTCATGCTCAAAAAGCTTTGCACTTCAATTAGAATAAATCCATGATTAAAAGTATTCCCGTTTTTGTTTTAATGAGTTCCCTTCTTCTTTATAAAACAATGAATTAAAATAGATTACAAGAATTTTTTGTGTTTTGAAAGTAATTCCTTAAAGGATATTTGTAGGTATGAAAGGAAATAAGTGTAAACCTTCTAGCGTTTTCAACAATATATCTCGTAAATCATTTTCCTACTGACGAGGTATATTGTCATCAAGGTATATAATTTGCCGATGACGACGATATATATATATTTTTTCAGTTTTTATCTAAGTACGAGGTATCTCTTCCATCAAGATCTGGTCAGTTTTGTTAATTCAAATGTATATCTTCCATCAAGATCTGATCAGTTTTGATAGTTGTCAAGATATATCTTCCATCAAGATCTGATCAGTTTTGTTAGTTGTCAAGATATCTCTTCCATTAAGATCTGATCAGTTTTGTGAATTAAAATGTATATCTTCCATTAAGATCTGATCAGTTTTGATAGTTGTCAAGATATATCTTCCATCAAGATCTGATCAGTTTTGTTAGTTGTCAAGATATCTCTTCCATCAATATCTGGTCAGTTTTGTTAATTCAAATGTATATCTTCCATCAAGATCTGATCAGTTTTGATAGTTGTCAAGATATCTCTTCCATCAAGATCTGGTCAGTTTTGTTAATTCAAATGTATATATTCCATCAAGATCTGATCAGTTTTGTTAGTTGTCAAGATATCTCTTCCATCAAGATCTATTTAGTTTTGTTAATGATAAGATATCTCTTCCATCAAGATCTGGTCAGTTTTGTAAGTGACAAGATCTCTCGTCATTCTTCTTTATAAAACAATTAATTAAAATAGATTACAATATTTTTTAGGGTCTGAAAGTAATTTCTTAATGGAAATTTGTGGGTAAGAAATGGAATAAGGTTAACCCTTCTAATGGTTTCGACGTGATACCTCGTCTATCATAATCTGACCAATTTTCCTAAAAAACAGGTTCATTGTCATCAATATATAAAAATTTCTGATTACGATCAGATATATAACTTTTCATTTTTTATCTAATGACGAGATTTATCTTTTAGTAGGCAAATTTGACCAGATGTCTCTTAAATCAAGATCCAGTCAGTTTTGCTAATGCCCAGATATCTCATCCATCAAGATCTAGTCATTTTTGCTAAGGACACGATATTTATTCCATCGAGGTCTGGTCAGTAATGCTAGTAACAAAATATTATTCCATCAAGCTCTGGTCAGTTTTGCTAAGTACAATATATGTCTTCCATCAAGATCTAAGATCTAGTCAGTTTTTCTAATGACGAGATACCACGTCGTGACAACCATAAGAAGGGTTTATAGAGATCATTACCAGTTGAGTTTAAAACAGATTAATTTTTCTTTAGTTTTTCCAATTATAAGCCCATTGTATAGTACAGCTTGAATCTGCAAGCCGTAATAAATTGAACATTTAATATATTGTACTGACAAGACATTTGTTCCCTCAAAATAAGTTCACATTGTTATTTTTTTTGTAATTTATTTTGTAATGTTTATTTAATGTTATAATATTAATTTTTATTTTATAATGTTATAATATTAATTCGTTGAAGTATTTATTGTTTGAATAGTTTAAATTAGTATATATTTAATATTACTTTTGTATTCTCTTTAATCTTCTTTAAGTAATCAAAGTTGATATGCTCTATGATTTACTTAATTAGTTTATTTCATATATTGTTATTAGGAAAGAATGGGATTAAGAAGGATATAAAAGCTTATAATAGTTTGCGTTCGTTTAAGAATTATTTGCTATAAACATACCAAATCGAAGTTTTGATTTTACTCCACTTTAATTTAATTTCATCGTTCTTTTTTAAAACAACAACGGAATGCATTAACTAATGTACTTTAATGCACAAATAATTAGCCTAAGGTCACCTTTGTTGGTAAACTGAAAATTTGTGAAATATTATTTATGAAATAATAATTACGATTACAAACCCCTGCATTTAATAATGTTGTCTTTGGATAAGAAATCATTTTTAATGAGCTGTAGAAATTTGTAAATAATAAATTCTCACAAAGTAATTTGAAAGCTGACTGTTTTATGATAAAATCAAAAACTTATTTAACATAATTTTTCCAAAATGGAAAATAATGCGATTTTTTTCAGATAATTTATCGCAGACACTTAAATAACCAATTAAGAAAATCCATTAGTGAAATACCATTTTAAATTATTTTTTTTCTAATGAGATGCCCTTTTTCTGTATCATGATATACATCCGGAGTGAGTTTTATAAACTAAATAGACAACAGTTGAAACCCATCACTTTAACAAGTCTTTAGTATAAAAACAATTCTTCATTAAGTATTTTTTTTTTCGTTTATACAGAATAAAGGCATTGCATTTGTCATTTGTACTGAAGGTATACATTTTTTTCTTAAAACATTTCTTCTTCATTTATTTATAAGACATTTCCTACTTTCAATATTATAGAAGGCAACTCCTTTTTAAACAGTTGGTTTTTCATTGATATAGACGTCGATGGTCTTTTCAGGGCACGCTGTCTGCTAGGCGGACAGTTGCTCCCCTCTTGTACAGCAGGTCATACCTAGGCTGGTGGAGGGGGTATTATGCTTTGTAGGACGTTCTCATGGGCGACACTGGGACCTGTAGATGTGGGATAACAGACCATGAACACTGCGAACTATTTGAACATCATTGCGAATCAGTAGCACCCTTACATGGCGTCTGTTTTCCCAACTGGAAATAGAATCTTCCAACAGGACAACACCCCATGTCACAAAGCTGGGATTGTGTTGGTGTGGTTCGAGAAGCATACTGATAAATTCTACTTAATGTCCTGACCACCTAACTCGCAGGATCTTAATCCAATAGAGCAGATTTGGGGTGTCATGGAGCAGCAGCTCAGAGCTCAAACACCACCATACCCGAATATCTTGACTTTGTGTGACCTTTGCTTAGACATTAGGTACAACCTGGCTCAAGTCATGTATAGGTGGTCAAAATGTTTTGGCTCTTCAGTGTACATTGTAGTTCTTCCTTTGTACTAGTACAGAAGACACTACATTTGCGTACATGTTGTTTGACATATTACAATGCATTCTTTCATTCGTACCAAAGACGTTTTGTTCCTTGATTTGTATAGAAGACATTTCGCTTCTTCATTTGCATAGAAGACATTTCATTTCATCATTTGTGTAGAAGACAATTCGATTCATTATTTGCATAGAAGACATTTCATTTCATCATTTGTGTAGAAGACAATTCGATTCATTATTTGTACAGAAGACATTTCGATCTTTCATTTGTTCAGTACGCACTGCATTTATTTGTGCGTATAGAAGACATTTTGTTGCTTTTTTTGTCCAGAATACATTTTGCTCCTTGATTTGTACTGAATACATTTTGATGCTTCCTTTGCATATAAGACACTTCATTTGTACAGAAGAAATGTCCCTCCTTCATTTGTATAGAAGACATTTCACTTCTTAATTTGTACAGAAGACATTTCATACCTTCATTTCTACAGAAGAAATGTCCCTCCTTCATTTGTATAGAAGACATTTCACTTCTTAATTGGTACAGAAGACATTTCATACCTTCATTTCTACAGAATAATACTAATTTCTTCATTTGTATAGAACAATTTTAAATTATTCATTTAAAAAAATAATACTTTATAATAACTTTATTTGTAAAAAATACTTTTAATATCTTTATTTGTATAGAATACTTTTAATATCTTTATTTGTGTAGAATACTTTTAATATCTTTATTTGTATAGAATACTTTCAATATCTTTATTTGTATAGAATACTGTTAATATCTTTATTTGTATAGAATACTTTTAATATCTTTATTTGTATAGAATACTTCCAATTCCTTCATTCTTCACTCTGAAGTCATTTTATTTCTTCATTTGTACTCTGAAAAAAAACCTTATCATTTCTTCATTTGTACAGAACCCATTTCATTCCCTCTATTTTCGACGGCAATCCCTTTTCTCTTTATAAATCTTATTCTCAAGTATTAAGTTAGTAAACCCATCCTAAACCAGAAGTCACCAGAATCACTGGCAATTTCCTCAGAAAAATCCCCAAACCACCCCACCATATGATACCCCTCCATCCAACATACGAGCGAGAAGCTACTTCTTTCCATGGCCCTTCTCACTGCATGAATGACGGGCTGTTGAGACCATCTCTTGGCTTAGCAGGTCTTCCCGTCATCCTCTGATAATCCCTCACGATTGCTATCTTCACAATAACAGATATTAGAGAAAAAGAGCAGTCCAGTCGGAATACTTCCAGGAAGAAACTGATGGAAGAAACACTCCCACTGCGCTTCTGTCTTTAGGGGAAGAGAAATAAAAGTGCGAAAAAGATTGCAGCAAGAAAAGGCAACGGGAGTAGTCTTTCTTAAAAGACCTTCCGTTCCTAAGTTTTGGTGGAAGTTTTCTTCTTCAGTTCATTGTTCGTGAGCTTCGGCGGGCATCGGAATCTTTCTGGAAATGGATGCTCAGTTTTGATGATCATCATTACTGGAAGTGAGTCTTTACGAGTGTTACGTCTGTTTTCTGATTTCCTTGGGAAATGGAAAGGATTTTAGGGGAAGCGTCGGAGGAATTGGAGATGCTGGTCGTGGCGGTCATAGTACATTAGCTTGACTTACAACTCATCCGGGAGCTGTATATAATTATTGAAACTATATTAGAACTTACCAACAATAAAACCTAGATTTGAGATTGTATAATACATAATGTTGATTTTGTAAATATTTAACCTTTACGCTGCGGCAGGTAGGTAATTGTTACCACTACAGTTTCGTTAACAACAGCAGCATGGTACAGATCTGTGTATGGTGGATGTTATCCACCTTTTATGGGTTCGCTGGCATCGATCACCATTTACGAGATCTCAGCGACTGACCTTGCAGAGGATCCCTCTTTTTGTCCGTTGGCCCCCAACCCTGCCGACCGTGAGGTGTGAACGCTTTGTGGGAAAGGCTGAAGGACGCTCTGGTGATATACGCCACACAATACTGTGAAAGCAAAGCGTAAGTCGTAAATGCCATTCAAGGCTCTATCGCTCAGGTTAGGTAATTAGGTAAGGGGGTTGGACATGCAGACGAAATAGCCGTTCCTGGAGAGGATTGAAAAGATCTAAGTGCCACAGCCGTAAAGGTTAAAATAATTTATTATTTTACTTATTTTGTTGTGTCATAGGCCAATTGATTGGATTATAATTTATTTACATAAGGTCATATAAAGTTCCAGACAAAAAGCAGTGCGGCACTGAAGTCTCTGGAGAATAATAATAAGAGTTCCAATACGAAGTGCGTATTACCTAAGTTTTTTAGGAGAGCTTATCGCACACATACGCGTCTAAACGCAGTTGGGGTACATTAAAAGGACGCCAAGTCGCATGCATCGAAAGGCTGCCAAGCGCCAACAAATCTCATAGACTGATTTCTTTATTTAATTTTGGGTGCGCAAAGGTAATTGTATTTAAATCGTACTAGAGCAACACAGCGGGCTACTGGCGACGGTCCAGGATCTATTACCTAATAGAAATATCCGAGGACAACACCACGTAATTTTGAACCACGGTCAGATGACGAGGAAACACCTGAGGTGGCACCCCTCTCTCCAAAATTCAACACCAACCAAACGTGAGGACTTTCGGCCACGATAAATTTAAAGTGCAACAGCCTCCTCTACAATATACGCTTACAAATAGCCATGTACTGACCCGGATGCAAACTAGAAATCTTCCGATATAGAGGTCAACAACGTAACCACCAGACCGGTTGGCCGGTTTAATTTTGAGTGGGACCTCTTCACTAGGTTTGCAGTTCACGCTGGCGTGGTGTTGCAGTTTGTAGAGGTGCCAATTCAAGTTTTGACCCCCTTTATCTGACCCTTGGAGTAAAATTACAAGGCGTCCTCGAATCATTCCCTTGGTAATCGATTACAATCCATTACCAATAGCCCCGTATTTCTACACTGCTGCTTAGTTATACTTTCCTTCTCTACTAGGGTAGTATTTTGGCAGAGGTATACATGCGATGCAAAGAGAAATATCAATTCATTCATTCATTGCTAATTAAGAATACATATAAAGTAAATTTATCGTTGAATTACAGAAAAGGTGCGGCACACAAACCTAGCTTAATTGAGTTCGACAATGTAATCATAAAAGCATTAAGTCCGTAAATAGTTCCCATTATACATTAAATTGGCATCGCGGGAGTGGCATAGATATTGATTGTGAGTTGTAGATGGAACAGGTTTGATTTATCCTTGAGTGTATTTCAATCTTTTGTTTAAGTAAAAGCGCTCTTCGTGTGTCTCCATTACTTGATATTGTTTTGGTATGGCCAAATATGGCCCTTGCTCCATAAAACCAAATACAACCCACCAATAACCATGGATATTGATAAAGTGAGGTCTCAATTGAAACCACGTGGGAAATTCAAGAGAAATGTTAGCACCGACTGGTCTAAGGCAATAAAAGTCAGGATGACGCTGATTCAGGGGATGCTGTTCAAGTCAATCGTACGGAGTCCAGGTTTCCTACGGGAGGTATAAATACTGTCGATTAGCTCGTTCTATCACTGGTCACGATCCCGCTGCATTTCCAAGGTATCTGTTTCCCAAAAGAAATTATTTCTGATTTGTCGGTTGCTTCACTCCAAATTAAATTCATCATCACACCAAATGCCCCAACTAATAACATCAAGTACACCCATCCCATATTTAAACGCTGTGGCTGCTTGAACCCTCCCTATCTTTGTGTCCACAAAGACGTAAGTTGTTCCATTTGGTATTACTTGTATCTTTTATGGGTAATAATTCACTTTTCAACTTGTCCTGATTTGGAGGAAAATATACGGGGAACAAATATAACTAGCATTCTTAGTAAATAGATGGATATTTCACAAAAATGGCATAGGGGAAATTTTGAATGTATAGTTAGACCTACCATCAAACTGATGTAGATTCATAGGGGGTATTCTAACTTAGGGGTATTTGTTATTAAGGAAGAACACTAAGCTTAAAGTCGCGAGTAGTTTTATAAAATTAAGGTTTATAATCATATTTTATTATAAACCTAACCATAAACTGACGTATATGTGCGATGAGCTCTCCTAAAAAACTTACGTAGCACTTGGGATTGGAACTCTTATTATTATTCTTGAGAGACTTCAGGGACGCACTGCTTTTTCTCTGGAACTTTATATGATCTTATGTAAATCAATTATAATCCATTAATTGGTCGATTTACTCTTTGATACAACAAAATAAGTAAATGAAATATCATTATAAACCTAATTTTTATATTATACAACTGCTATTATTTTCAATTTTATAGAAAATAAACTTAATCATACATTGTTCTTATGTACCAAGATTTATAACTTCGCTTCTGGATTGGAAATGTTAAAGAAATATATCGCCTCTGGCGTTATCTATAAAACAAATTATACTTAATTAAGATTTCAACTGCGGAGCCGACTATTTTAAAGAAATTATTGGGGGTCATTCTGGAACCTGTAGCAACCAAACCAATAATTAATTACCAGGCACGTTCGTTCAAAATAAAAGCACACTTCGAATTTATAACAATTTATAATTCCACAGGGTGAATGTTCTTGGACTCCCGTTGTCACGCTACGCATGTCGATAATACTATTTTGAAACTCCCTTCAGCAAACACATTAGACCTGCTATGAGCTGAGAGCTACAATGACTTCACACCAGCTTCTTGACGTGATTAAAACTTCATTCTTTCCAGCCTCCCAACAACAGGGGACTTTATTGGATTACTTTAATGCACTTTGATTAGGCATCAAAGCTTTCCTTAGCAAATTAATTAACTACAAAAGATAAAACATGTCCCGGGGCTTCAAAGGAAATTTTCTCCAGCGAACCGCGGAGGGTTCTGCGAACTGGCCCCGCGTCAAACGATTCCTGGCCCGGATTATTAAAACGTGACACGAACACGCCCGTATTATCGATATTAGAGTAGAGTTGTGTTTTCAGCCTGTGACAGTTGTTTAATTACAGCGTGCCGATTCTGCCGAGGGACTGCGGTTTCGAATTTCGTAAGCCATCCCGGTGAACTGTTGGAAAGTTTAATGAAGCTTAGTTCTTCAGTTTGGAAATTGTGGCGTGGTCCTAAAATGTATTTTTAGGTTTGGTTTAAATTAATTTTCTACTAATTAACGATGATGAGTACCTAGGAGCAGAATTATATTCAGTGTTCTACAACACGACTCCAAGCAATTGTAATTGTGCTACAGTCATTTTGTTCGAATTTGGAAAACTGCATTCAATTCAAAAACAAACGTAAAATACAATTATTGGCTAAGTATGTATTACACATATTTATAATAAAACACATATCAATATTAATTTATTTACTTTATTTAATACCAAGGTATACTTGCAGAATTTGCAATTTTATCGATAAATACTGTGTCATTGACATAGAAGATGTGTTATTTATAAAGTTTGTGGTAATTTGGGCGGTGTAGGGAGGTTTTTCCGTAGCTAGAAAGAAAATAAAAGGTGTGGCAATGAGCGCGCTTTGAACTGCAGAACATCGTACCTTATGATCAAAAAACATATCGGCCAAAATTTTTATAAAATTAAGGAAAAATTGTTCTGCAAAGACTTTGTTCTGCTACGTACGACGAGGAGCATACTGATTAATTCCACTTAATGTCATGGCCACCTAACTCACCTGTTATTAATGTAGGAGTGAAACTACTAACCTCCCCAGTCCTCACCAACAGCGCCCTCTACCTCCTATGGGCTGCGCGAGCAGCGAGCGACAGAGAAGGAAGTCAAACATTAAAGAGGAAGGTTATTCCTCGGATGTGCTGAAAGGACTTACTTGAATGAGCAAGACGTGCTCACCGATGTTTGTGGTTTGTGCCAGACGGGCATAAAGTATATTTTTCTGTATATATTCATCTGTAACTATTCATCAGCTTCACCTCAATCATTAATTAAATCTTATTTACCGGAACTGTGTGTGAACTCAATTATTACAAAATGGGGGTTCGACCGGGATGCACGGACATTCCGGTGTGAAGTAGGTGTTTTGATGATAGTTTTAAAACAGGTGAATTAAATGCTGAACTTTGTGTGCGTGTGCTCTGAACTGTTCTGTGGATTCTCTGAACTGTCTGAGTGATTCAGTGTGATTCTTCTGTGGATTAACCCCCTGGACAGCAATCATCATAAAAACGTGGATACAGTGAATATCACCTGGAACTCTGATCTTCCGGACAGCAATCCTGTAAGTACAATTTTTGAAAATGACATTCTTACAAAGAGCACGAAAGATTGATCTCCTAAATCTCAGCGATGAATTAGGATTAATTGTACAACCTGGTGCTAAAATCCCTGAGATAGTGGAACTTATTACTAAAGATGATAAGTACGAGGAAAGATTTGCGAAAATTCGCTTAGAAGTTATCTCTGCCGAACGACAGGAGACAGAAAATCGAGAATTTGAATTGAGAAAATTAGAACTTAAAGCGAAAGTAAAGACTGATAGTCATGTTTCTTCAACAGTCCCGAAAACGCAAAACTTGTTAAAATTAATGCCTCATTATAATATGGGTAGCGATATTAGTGTCTATCTGTCATTGTTTGAGAGACAGATAAATCGTATTGAAATTCTCAAGGAAGATTGGGTCACGCATTTACTCCCATTACTTCCATTAGAAATTATCAATATTGTTGCCAGAGAACCCGATCCAGATGCTAACGAATACAGTCATGTTAAAACATTGCTTCTAAAACGTTTCAAGTTAAGCCCTGAACAATTCCGACAAAAATTTGTTGCCCATAAAAAAGAACCGTCTGCCTCTTGGCGCGATTTTGCTTTTGAATTGGAAAATTATTTTGATGAATGGACACCCGGATTAAATGTCAAAACTTTCGAAGATTTAAAACAACTTTTGGTTTCGGACCAACTGAAACAGAAAATACCCTCAGAAGTACGTGAACACTTTATAGATGAGCTGCCAAAAATTAAAAATATCGAGGAACTAGTGAACAAATTAGATGATTATGAGACTGCGCGTCGTAATTTCAAAAAAGAAACTAACCGAAGCACGTATGAAAATATCAATAAAAAGCCATTTATCAAGGTTCATGAAAACGCAGCATCAGTCGTTCGTGCTCAACCAATTGATTGCAAATCAAAATATAAGTACAATTATGGTATTAAGCACGAAAATAGAGCAAAAATACGTTGTTTTAACTGTAATTTATACGGGCACAAAGCCTTTGAATGTTTAAATAAGAAAGAAGGTCCGAAATGCTCAAAATGTTTTAAGTTCGGACATATTTCTACTTTTTGTGACCAAACAGATGTAAATAAAGCTCTAATTACCAGCAATAATAATCGTAAAAGTAAAATCGAAACAACTGTGATAATTCAAGATTTTAAAATAAATGCTCTATTAGATACTGGATCAGAATTGTCCATGATCAGTTATGAATGTTATGTTAAAATTGGGTCTCCAAAATTATCCTTTAATAATGTATCATTAACAGGAATTGGAAGTGAAAATATTTCTCCGTTAGGATTTTTTCATACTAAGATATCTTTTGATAATTGTTCTGTTGAAAGTGATATTTATGTGCTAAAAAAACTGTGTACTAAAGCTATTATTGGGACTGATGTGCTCAACAAATTGAATATTTCCTTAAATGAGAACGGTGTAGAAATTAGGGGTATGAGAAATACATTTCATGTGAGCTATGTAGCAATAAAATCCGATCACACTTTCGTTTTATCAAACCCCAAGCCTCCCTGCATTCAAAAAAGAATATCCTCTGTGTTTAATGTCATGACCCCCCCGCACGATTCCAGCTGCGAGCATGTTATGACTAATCCGAACTCTGCACTTGAGAAAGATTTTTTGTTTTGTGTTAGCGATGCTATCCATTTGAACGAAATTGATCTATCTAACATTATGAGTAGTAAACACAGACATGAAGTGGTATCACAAATTCAAAATTACGAGCCGCGAAAAATAAATAAAACGGATTTCAAAATGAGTATAGTTCTGAATGATGAAATTCCAGTAACGGAAAGACCACGACGTTTTGGTTTTGCGGAGCAAAAAATAATAAACGATCAAGTTCAATCTTGGCTTTCTGAGGGAATTATTCAAAACAGTTTTTCAAATTATGCTGCACCTGTTGTACTGTGTAAAAAGAAAGACGGCTCGCATCGGCTCTGTATTGACTACAGAAAACTAAATAAGAAAGTCATTAAAGATAAATACCCTCTCCCTTTAATAGAAGACGTTCTAGATAAATTGGAAACATCGAATGTTTTTACTTCACTCGATCTCAAAAATGGATTCTTCCATGTGGAAATCGAAAAGGCTAGCAGAAAATACACCGCATTTGTTACTCATAACGGACAGTATGAATTTGTTAAAGCTCCATTTGGTCTGTGTACATCTCCAAATGTATTTATGCGATTCGTTAATAATGTCTTCAGAGAACTAATTCATGACAACACTGTCGTAGTTTACTTAGACGATATTATTATTCCTTCACAGGATGAAGCAGAAGGCTTAGAAAAACTGAAACGCGTTTTAAAAGTCGCCGCGGACAATGGTCTAGAACTTAATTTCAAAAAGTGCCAATTCTTAAAAAGAAAAATAGAATTTCTCGGATATGTAATTGAAAATGGTACAATTCAACCATCACCCAGTAAAACTTTGGCTGTAAAAAATTTTCCTATCCCTTAATCGGTAAAACAAGTGCAATCATTTCTAGGACTGACGGGATACTTCCGTAAATTTATCCCACAATACTCGTTAATCGCTAAGCCATTAAGCGACTTATTACGAAAAGAAAAAGTATTCACGATTGGAGTGGAACAATTAGAATCATTCAACAAATTGAAAGACATTTTGTCTCATAAACCTGTTTTACATATTTTTAAACAGGGAGTACCTCTGGAATTGCATACTGATGCAAGTAGTCTCGGATTTGGATCTGTATTGTTAATGAAAACCGATGATGGAAATTTACACCCGATACAATACATGAGCAAAAAAACAACACCCCAACAGGAAAAATATTGCAGTTACGAGCTCGAAGCGTTGGCAGTAATTGAATCTTTAAAGAAATTTAGGAACTATTTGTTAGGTTCAAAGTTCAGGATTGTAACTGACTGCGCTGCTTTCCAGAAAACACTATCAAAGAAAGAGCTTGCTCCAAAAGTAGCTCGTTGGGCTTTGTTCCTAGAAGAATTCGATTACGAAATTGTTCATAGATCAGGAACTTCCATGAAACATGTAGACGCTCTTAGTCGTAACGCCGTTTTGGTCGTTACACGAGCACAAGACGAATTAACAACTAAAATAATATCTGCTCAAAATGAAGACGAACAGATAAAATTAATAAAAACCTTAGTTGAGAAGGGTGAAGAAAAGGGTTACTTTGTTAAAAACGACATTTTGTATAAATTTGAAAACGGAAGAGATCTTGTAGTAGTACCAGAAGCACTACAAAACGAAATTATACGGAAAGTGCATAAAAATGGTCATTTTGCTACCGCAAAGACAGAAAAAATGCTAGAGCAAGAATTTTATATCCCTAAAGTACGAAACAAAATCGAAAGTGTAATAGCTAATTGTGTAGATTGTATTCTGTATAATAGAAAGCATGGTAAGGGTGAAGGCTTTTTGAATCCTATACCAAAAGAGAAAGCATTCCATTAAGTACTTACCATATAGATTTCATTGGACCCCTTCCGTCTACAAATAAACGATACCAACATATTTTTACTGTCGTAGATGCGTTTACAAAATTCACTTGGTTCTACCCTGTAAAATCGCCATCCTCACAGGAAGCTGTTGATAAATTAAAATTACAGCAAACGGTATTTGGAAATCCTGCCAGGATAATTACCGACAGAGGTTCTGCCTTTACTGCAAATGAGTTTGAAACTTACTGCACCGATGAAGGAATAGAACATGTTAAAATCACGACTGGAATCACCAGAGGAAATGGACAGATTGAACGAATGCACAGGATACTAATACCTGTTTTGGCAAAGCTTTCTCACGAAGATCCTGCCAAATGGTTCAGATATGTGTCCAACGTACAACGCGGGATCAACAGTACACCATCAAGAAGTACCAAGTACACCCCATTTGAACTGATGTTGGGAACGAGAATGAAAAACAAAGAAGACGTGAGAATCAACGAAGTACTGAATGAAGAGTATTTAAATCATCTGATGCTTGAACGTGATGAGATGAGGAACGACGCTAAAAGAAACATCCTACAGCTACAAGAAGAAAATAGAAGACAGTTTAACAAGAAGAGAAAGAAACCCCATCTCTACAAGCTGAATGACTTAGTTGCCATTCAAAGGACTCAGTATGGGACCGGCTTAAAACTGAGAGCCAAGTTTTACGGCCCTTACAAAGTCACATCTGTCAAACTCAACGACCGGTATGATGTAGAAAAGGTCGGATGCCATGACGGACCTAACCAGACATCTACCGCTGCCGACCATATGAAACCATGGTCGAATAACCTGCGCTAGTGAATGTACATAGAACAAGATACCTTCTTTCCTTTTTTTTTCTTTTGTATTTTTCAGGTTCATCTTTCTGTATACCTTTCATTTGATGTGTTGTGGAGTTGCCAGCCGAGGACGTCTGTACGCAGGACGGCCGAATCTGTAGGAGTGAAACTACTAACCTCCCCAGTCCTCACCAACAGCGCCCTCTACCTCCTATGGGCTGCGCGAGCAGCGAGCGACAGAGAAGGAAGTCAAACATTAAAGAGGAAGGTTATTCCTCGGATGTGCTGAAAGGACTTACTTGAATGAGCAAGACGTGCTCACCGATGTTTGTGGTTTGTGCCAGACGGGCATAAAGTATATTTTTCTGTATATATTCATCTGTAACTATTCATCAGCTTCACCTCAATCATTAATTAAATCTTATTTACCGGAACTATGTGTGAACTCAATTATTACATTAATCCAATAGAGAAAATTTGCTGTGTCATAGAGCGGCAGCTCAGAGCTCAAACAGCGCAATGTTCGAATATCTCCACTTTGCGTGAACGCTGCTTAGACATTTGGTACAACCTGTCTCCAGTCATGCACCAAGAACTTGTGGCATCTATGGTCAGACGAGTTGTAGATGTTTTGCAGACCAAAGGAGGCGTAACGCGTCATTGAGTAGGTGGTCATAATGTTTAGGCTCTTCATTATATATCAGAAAAAAAAACGTTCTAAAAAGTTTCTAAAGTTCTCTAAGTTTCATTAAAAAAAATTTATTTAAAGGATCATTACAGCCATAAAGCAGAAAATAAAAATAAAAGAAAAATATTATTAAAAAAACAGCAAAAAGATGAAATTATTTACAATTTCATTGAGAGGGTTGCTACATCACGTCTAAAATTAAGTAACGATCGACGCCTTCGCCATTTAATATCGATCGTACGAGTTTCCGGAACGTATACCTAGTTATGGTATTAATATTCTATTTGATAAATTCAGTTTATTTTCCTATAAAAACTATTAATCTGATGAAAAGAGATTGTAATTTATTTTTTATTTTTTGGGACATAGGCTCTTTTGTAATATAAATTAAATCGACCAAAAATATCGGCAATTCGATCGTTACGTAATTTTGACATTGCATTTTTAAAAATAAGAAAAGTATCTTTATGGCATAGAAAATTCACAAAAACATATAAAAATGCTTAAAATCGTATAAAAAGTTATTTTAAAGACAAATAAATACAGTTTACAGTACTTACTAAAACATATTTTGCTTCAGGAATAGAGTAGTCATCGTTACTTTTGTACAAATAGAAACATGCTATACGACTTTAGTATTGTTTCTTAGTTAATTCTTCAAAATTTTAAACTAATGATGCCATCTATTGATCAAGATATTAAAGAAACTATCGTCATGCTCAATTCATTTACTATTTTTTTCTGCAATTCTGGAAAACACATTAGAATTTATTTTCTTGGTATCAGTTAACATTCTACAAAGGGCGTTTCATAGAAACTGAGAGTAAAATCATAAAAAAAAACAAGAAATATATTTACAGAAAAAAAATACATTATTGTTTTTCAAAATACCTTCTCTCAGATGATATGCAACGGTCCCATCGTTCAACCCACATTTCAAAACAAGTAGGGAAGACTTTGTCTGGAAGCTGCTTCAAAGAACCATACAATGCTGAAATAACTTCAGAATCTGTATTAATTTTTTTACCACGGAGCTTCTCCTTCAACGTCGGAAACAGCCAGAAATCGCATGGTGCGAGATCTGAACTGTAAGGGGGATGTGGCATGATTGTAATATTGCATTTATGTTAGATATTGCTGAACAGAAATAGCGACATGCGGGCGAGCATTAACGTGATGTAATGTCCAATTCCCTATCAGTTCATGTCGCTTTCTCGATACGTGCTGTCGCAAAATTTTCAAAAGTGAAGTATAATATTCGCCATTTACAGTAGTTTTTGGAGGCACAGCATGCTGATTGATTACAATTTATGATCAAAGAAAATAATCATCATCACCTTTCCAGCATATATGGTTTGTCTAATTTTTTTCGGATGCGGAAAATCAGTGTATTTTCATACACTTGTTGCGGATTTGATAAGGGGATCAAAATGCTGCACCCAAGTTTCATCAACTGTTAAACTGTTATTACAGTCTTTAGGAAATTCGGAACATTTTTAAGCATCTGTTTCCACTCATAACATTCGTGAATTCTTGTTTGCATTTGTTCTTTAGTAAAGCGATGAGGGACCCATCTGGAACAAACATAGCGAAGCTGTAGAGTGTTGCGTAGAATGCAAAATACAGACATTTTCGAAATGTTATTTGATGCCGCTATCTGTTCACATGTCATTCGCCTATTTTCTTGCAATATTGACCACGCAGTGTTAACATTTCGATCTTTCACAACACTTTCTGGTCGTCCAGACTTGGGAGCCAGTCTCTGAACACTAACGTCCTTTTTTGAAATCCCCATGCCATATAAAAATCGTAGACTCACCAAAACATTTGTAAGTTTCTTTCATAAACTTAACTGTTATTGGAGCTGTTGTGCCCAAACTATAGCAAAATTTTATGGCAGAACGCATTTCGCTTCTTAACTTTGAATCACTCACCTCCATTTCTGAAGGGCAAATAAAAACAGTTCTTTAAACAAGCACGAATATAGGAAAATAAAATCGTCTGATTCATTAAGAATATTTATAATTGTACATTAAACAGTTTGAAAAAGTAACCTGCACTTTTATTTTTTAGTTTCACGGTGTTGCCTCTACGTAAAAAATTCACTCTCAGTTTTTATGGAATGCCCTTTGTAGATGTCAAAAATTGGACATTTGTAACTAAATAATTTAATTTTAAGGATGTACTTCCTTTATTAAAATTATAGTTTAATGACTCATCAGTGACGGCTAAGATGTGTTTATTCAATGCTAAGGCGTCAGTTATTTTAAACATATTTCTTTAAGTTTAAGGTGACCACTTCGAAAGCGGGCAAGAATAGTTTGGTCCTGCCTATTGAAACCTTGAGCCAGGGAGCCTTCAGGTCGTGAACAGTGATACCATGGGTTTTCTTTGGGGACAATAAAAGTGGTCTTATTCTTGTGTTTTATTTTTGAGAAGATCTCCAAGAAGGTGAGGGGTGCTGACGGCACAGAGGCCTCACAAGCACCAGCCTTGGCCAAAGTGTCCGCAATCTCATTTCCCTCAAGTATTAGGAAGGAATCCACTGCAGATGAATCCGATGCGATATGGAAAGCCGTTTTAACTTGTTGAGTATTGACACTCCAACACTATCTCTCACACTTTGCCAGTTGGTCAAGTGCTGTATTGCACTTCTACTATCAGACAGAATCCATATCTCGTTTCCATGGGGAAGAACCACAAGAGATTCAAGGGCTTCATCAATGGCTATTAGCTCACTGCGAAATACTGAACAGTAGTCCAGATTTCTCCTCTGAATTCTTAAGATATGAGTCACTCTTAGAGAGATGTGCATTTAGGACAGTGGTGGTAACGGTTAGTGTATATATTCTGATCTCTCGACTGCTGTAGATGGTTTGGTTTCGTTTTCTTATTATTATCTTTTGTTTTGTATGTTTACTTTGTAATGGTGTTTGGGGGAGTGTTTGACCTTTTTCTTAGCGTTTATCTACGTATAAAACACCAGTTTGTGTTGTATGGGTCAGGCTCTTCACTGACGACGCCCTGGTCCACCAACAGCTTCATTTTTAATAATTTCCTATTGGGTTTTATTTTTAATTTCCCCTTTTTTTGGAAATTATAATGCTTACTATGTTATATCTACAGCTATAAGCAAGCCTTAGCTTTTACTACCGTTTCCACTTTGCTTTCTTTCCAATTTATGTTGTATATATATATACATACACTCATTGTCATAAAAATTTGCACACAAAGAAAAAGTCGTCAAAATGAAAGAAATTTTACACATCTAAGTACTACTTTGAAATAAGTAAGTGATTAGAAAATCAAAGGAAAAAGATCATTTATTGCAGAAAAAATTACAAATAAACGGAAGTTTTAGTACTCTGTTGGATCCCCTCTATGCGCGAATGCACGATGCGATACGAATTGGCATTGATGTATACAAGTTCCGTATGATGTACTAAGACAGACTCCACAGTTGCTGGAAACGCGCCTCTAGTTCGACCATATTCGTAGAGCGTCCAACTTGCCATCCCAAATAATCATAGATATGCTCGATTGGTGACAAATCTGGGGATCGAGCAGGCCAAGGAAGGGTGGAAATGTGGCGGAGGCAGTCATGTGACATCCTTGCTGTGTTTGACCGATCATTGTCTTGTTAAAAAATGGCTCCTGGGAGACCTGCTATGAGTGGCATCACATGTGGCTGAAGGACCGCTGGGATGTCATTGTGCCATGGATCAATATTAGGGGTGACCGTGTATCGTAAGCAATGGCACCTCATACCATCACACCAGCTGTGGGAGCGGTGTGTCACTGTAAAGCGAAGGCAGGATAGAGGCGTTCACCACGAGGCCTCCACACACGAACACGATTGTCATCACTGCTGAAATTGAATCTAGATTTGTCGCTGAAGACGACCTGGTTCCATTCCGTTGCAGTCCAATCCCATTGTGCGCGACACCACTCCAAACGGAGGCGTCGGTGGGTGGGTGTCATAGGCAGCACACGTAATGGGCGCCGCGATACCAGATGTCCTTTAGCCAGGCGCTTTGCGATGGTTAGGGAAGACACAGGGGCCCTTAGTGAAGGTGCTGCTTGTGTCTGGATAGCGGCCAATGAGGCAGTTGGCTCTACGCGTGCGTTTCGTATTATATGACGGTCTCTACGACTGGCCTGTCGAGGGCTTCCTGAGCCTGGTTTCCATGTAAATAACGTCTCTTCTGTCAACTGGTCCCAACACCTCCTTACAGTAAAACCAGAACGTACTACTTGACGAGCTACTCGCCGAGCTGATCACCCAGCTTCCACCATCCCGATGATTATCCCCTCTCGAACTCTGACAACTGCTCATATTGTCTTCGATGGCGGCATGTCTACATCAGCGTTTCCTTTGCAAAAGATTAAGTACACTCAAACAAGCTCTGCTTACATGTTTTATACTCCAAGTAGAACGTAGTTCAACGCCCTCTAGTGGCACTACGCAATGCGCAATCACGCTGCATTTGTAATCATTTGCATATCTGGCCGACATCTACCTTCATGTTACGTTTCGTTACGATCCCACAATTATTTCTTGGTGCGCAAATTTTTATGTCTATATATATATATATATATATATATATATATATATATATATATATATATATATATATATATATATATATATATATATACTTGGCGAGATATGACATCACATGGCGTGAAACCTCTGGCTATATAAAGTTGAACTCGCTAAAATTCATTCTTGCTGTGCCTTGCCCTTACCTTGCTAGCTGCATTTTTCTTACGTTTTACTTTATTATGTGGCGTAAAACTATATTTCCCATCTAACAAACGTATCAGTTTCATGATCGTTGTTTAATCGATACCTGGTATCTCTTCGACTGCTAAAAACCGCTTAAGGGATACACCTTATCCGTTTACAAATTCAACAAGACATCAACCATATATATATATATATATATATATATATATATATATATATATATATATATATATATAAATCGACGCAGTAAAATCGTTTTAAAAGATGCCAGATTTGCTTATTGTTAAATAACTTGCATAAACAAATGCTGAAAGGACACTAGCGGAATTTATATAATTATTAACACTAGTACTTCCGTGCGCTTGCATATACCATATTGATTAGGTTACATAAATTATCTGTAGCTTGTAAAATGTTATGCGCGTAGCAACAAAGGAGTAATAATGTCTTTAAAATATTCTATTTACTTAGTCTTATTGAATATAAAACTCTCATAGTATATTCAGCAGTCTTATACAATCACTCTCAAGTAAATATGCATTAGTTAATTAGTGGAAAATGAGTTTCGCAAAAGCACATCTATTTTTGAATGAAATCCATTTCCTGTACAATCATAAAGTGTTTAGAAATTAGAAAACCTTTCAATATTCTATTCGTAGAAACCATTATAAGCTGTCTATAAATTTTCTTTTAGCGTCTGATTCTCTTCATTTAACTTAAAGTATTTTAATTTAATTAAAATACCATTATATGAAATGTTAATCTATAAATATTTAATACTTCACATAATTAAAGTGAAGACTGATTAACAGAAAGAAATTGGCTAAAATATTTAGCATTCTTGGAATCCTCTCAACTTTATAAATGAACAAAAATAACAAAATTGACACATATGGAAACTGTATATTTCAGGAATAAGTAAATTAATAACTTAACATGGAATGAACAATCATGAACAAGTGAATTATTAACTTAACCTTTAATGACCAATCATAATTATATTTGTATTAATAACAAACTTAAAGACTAATCATAATTTTAATTGCATTAACCCATTAACGACTGACGTTGCATTTTCGCAACATTAGTGAAAACATTTTTTTTTTCTTATTCTGTGTTGCGTTTTTTTTTTATATATTTTTCTGTATATTGTAGGCAAAGCTTCAATGTCTCCATGGAAAAAAATGTTTTTCTCTCAATGCAAGATTTTATAAAATAAATTTCTAAAATTGTCAGTTTTTTGCGATTTGTTTACTCTATTTTTGAAAAACTCTCACATATGGCAGAACAATTCAAATGACTTCATGAAGAGACGCTTGTGTTTTAGAAACATAAGTCTGCAAAAAAACATAAAAAAATAAGGTTACTATTTTGTCTTTGTTTGCATACATATGCATTTTTTGAAATGTTGCGAAAACGCAACGTCATTCCAAAGCAGTGTCTTTATGAACATTTATCCGAAATTAACGGATGTTAAAAAGAAAACGGTTTTTGACTGTGAATGAAGCGTTAGAATATATGAAAGAGTTAGATCATGAAGAGGTTTCTGAATTTTCATCGGATGAAGACTGTCAAGGTCAATCAGTTGTAGTAGTGATTCGCTCCTCCCCCTCCCCAGACCTCCTGACTTACTGACCGACGAGGAATGCATTGATGACGATATGTTAGGACAGGGGTCGGCAACCTATCGAAACGGAAGAGCCAAAAGTTACAATTTACAAAATTTCCCAGTTTTAAAAGAGCCACTCACAATTTCGTTTCAATATTATAGTATTTGCTTACATATATTTGATTTTTGATTTAAAATAAACGGCTTTATATACGGAATTAATATTTATTCATATAAAAACACAAATATAGATAGTTACATCAATGGGAGCATTGGCTTTGTATGCCTTTTGAAAGTTTGATTAAATCTGGCTTATAACTTGTTGTTTTAAGTTTCAAGCACGATTCTAGATTTTTATTTGTTAGTTGACTACTAACTTTACTTTTTATTATATTCATGCAAGAGAACGCTTGCTCACACGAATATGTCGACACGAAGATCGTCAGCACTCCATATACCAACTTCTTCACCTCACTGTAGCATTCTGGAAGACTATTCCATGCACCAAATATAAGGGCCTCAACTCTCAGAATTTCTTTTAGAGCTGTCCACTTGTGCTGCGCGATGTGCATGCATTTCTGGACCTCCAACTCTTCCAACTTGCTCTTGAGTTCTGTGAACTTGCCACTCCACGAGTCTGTTTTTCAAATCTAGAAATTGCATTTAAAGCTATCACAGCATCAATTCCAAATGGCTCAATGCTGGTCTCATTTGTATTTGTGTTGAGTGGATTTACTATGAACGCGAGAGTACTTTTGTTTGTTTTGAATTGCTCGAATCTGTCAGCGAATTCATCCCTCATGTTTTTTAAAGCTGTGCTGAAGTAATTCGTGTCAATAGTTGCATTGGTCTCATCGCGATATTGCTTCAGATTTTTAAATGAAGTAATTTACGGTTCTCCATGTCTTCAACAAAAAGAAGTAATTTTTTTCGAAACTAACTACTTCTTCAAGCAAGGCGTAGACTGGGTTGCCCTTTCCTTGCAATTTTAGATTTAGTTCATTTAGTTTCATTGTGGTATCTACCATGAAGTTGAATTTTTACAGCCATTTGTCTTCTCCCAATTCTGGATGGTCAATTATTTTTTCATTGAGGAATGTTTTTATTTCACTCAAGCACAAACCAATACGTTACCTCTGGAAAGCCATCGCACTTTATTGTGCAGAAGTAGGTCAGAAAACTGGCTATCTATTTCTTCAAGGAAATCTTTAAACTGGCGATGGTAGAGTGCTTTTGCCAAGATGCTGTTAATAATCTTAATTATCAAGTTCATGACCTCAACTATTTCGGCCGGAAATGTTTGGGCACAAAGCGCTTCTTGATTAATTATGCCGCGAAACGGTAGAATTTCGTGGTTTATTTTTTTCTGAAGAATTGATGTTACCCCTCTATGTATTCCTGTTATACTTCTGGCTAGATCAGTTGCTGAAACGATTTTATTTAAATCGATTCCATTGCCTTCCAGGAATTTTTGCACAGCATTTGCTATATCTTCTTCACGAGTTTGCCCTGAGAGCGGTAGCAATCCTAGCAGTTCTTCTTTTGGACCTTGGGACGACATATACCTGACGAAAAGGGTAACTTGTGCCGTGTCTTTTATGTCGCAAGACTCATCTATAGCAAGTGATAAGACAGAAGCCAGTTGAATGTCTTCCACTTGTAGTGTGTTACATTTGAAGACATTTTAACAGTTCTATCTTGTACTGTTTAAGCAGATAATGGCAAATCTTTGATTTTTTTTCATGATTTCTGCTTTGTTTTTAAAATCACGAAACAGTTCTTCAGATGCACGTATAAAACAATCTTTGACGTACTCACCATCTGTGAATGGTTTTCCTCTTTTTGCAATTTCTAATGAAACTGCAAAGCTTGCCAGATTTACATTATTATACGATTGAGCCCAGTTTCTTAGCATGGAACTTGACATTTTTTTTGGAGCTCTTCAACGGCTTTTATTTGTGCGTCACCGGTTGGATATTTACCAGCAAACTGGGTATGTTTTGTAGTGAAGTGTCTCTCCAAATTTGACTTCTTATTGTGTGCGAGTTTTTCGTGTCAAATGAGACATGTCGGAAGGCCATCTGTGTTGCATATGAATGCAAACGATTCCGTCCAATCCTGATTGAATTCTCGGTTTTCTTCTTCAGTTCTTTTTTTTTTTTTTTTTTTTTTACCAGATGCCATGCTGGCGGCGGAGTTGAAAAAATGATTTTTAAAAATTGTACTTGGCTATCTAAAACGGCAAACAATTTATTTACCAGTATTACTTCGTTAACACGATCCTCAGATTTATAATCCAATTCTGTTACTGATTTTATTATATTATGCGCGTACATACTTTGAGAAGATATAATTCGCTTCTCAATCGTATTCTTCTGTTGTTGTTGTTGTTTCTCATGGCAGACCATTCATTGGCAGACCAGAGGAGTGCCAGGCCCGTCGAAGACGGCAAGAGTCGAGGGGGTGCGCCTTTAATGTTATTGAGCCCCATTGGGAGGAAGTCCGACTTTTGCTCGACATACATGACACATTCGTTTTACAGGAAGGTCCCTTTCATACATCCATTCACTCTCACATATCGTAATTTAGATCCCAATCAGAGGCCGATAACCCCCTGATCAGGTACCCCCAGAGGTATTTATTTGGTATGGGAACATGGGGGACTTTGTGACCACGACCTATTTAACGTGCCCCAGTCACCATTAGCAAACACGACGGTCTTTAGCCAGGTCGAAGCGACGATCTCGCAATCATCAGAATTGCAGGCTCCGCCGAGGACAGAACCCACAACCCTTCTGATGCGAGCCCGACGCTCTACTGACTGAGCTACCGCGTATTCTTCTTGAAACAACAAGCGAATAGAAACGCAAAAACCGCAAGCGATTAAATTAATACACATGCAAAATAACGTCGACCGCGCTATCCGAGGATGACTACACTATCTAGACTCTAGACGGTCGCCGTTTGAGTGAGACAGAAATGGAATGCAATTGGCTGAAAGATAAACATGGTCACGGAGTCTCATCTCTAAGAACAAAACAATAGTTCAAATTTATCTCCTTGCGGTCATGTTAAAAGTAGAAATTTGTAATTAACGATTATAAAAATAGAAGCTATTGAGAAATTAGTTACTTAAAAATATATTTTCTTACTTTTTAAGGGTTTTGATAGTAAATTATTAATTTTTTTCGTATGCAGCTGGAGAGCCGCGACTTTACATCGAAAGAGCCGCATGTGGCTCGCGAGCCGCAGGTTGCCGACCCCTGTGTTAGGAGATAATTTGCCGAGACCGAAAGACATTTCTGGTGATATCGAACTTTTTTCTCCAAAAAACTTTAAAATTTACCGAATTCATAACAAAATGATAAACATTTGTCTAAATCACCTAAAATAAATATTTCTTCTAGAAATTTGCTTCCCGTATACACACTAATGCCTGCTGACAAAGAAACTGTAGAAAAAGCAAAAAGGGAAGTAATTATACAAAAATTGCATGATCTAGAGCCAGTAGATGTATTTTTAGAATTCTACAATCAGAATCTTTTGGAATATATTACTCAAGACAGTGTAAAATATGCACAACAGAAAATCTTCAACATTTTTCCTCTTTATGTTTCTATATTGAAGCGTTTTGTAGGATTTGTGCTTTACATTGGATATGTATGTCTTCCACAAGAGAGATTTCACTGTTCAGTTGCAGAAGATGTCAGTTGTCCATTAGTACGTACAGCACTAGAACGTTCTATACATGGTACTAATTTGCATTTTGCGGATAACAATGTGTATTTAAAACAGATAAAATGGCTAAAGTTCGTCCGTGTGTTAACATTTTAAGTGCCAATTTCATGCAGTGGTGTGTGTTGTTTCATCAAATATTTCTATAGATAAACAAATGATACCTTATTTCGGTAGACATTCGTGCAAAATGTTTCTGAAAGGAAAACCCGTTCGTTTCGGGTATAAAGTTTGGCGTTTGTGTTCTTCTGAAGGGTATTTATATAATTTTGATATATACTCAGGTAAATATGTAGATAAAACGACTGATCTGGGTTAAGTGGAAACGTCTTTTAATTGTAATCGAAGTTCCTTCAAACCACTATGTATACTTTGACAACTTTTTACATCACATACGTTGTAGTCGAAATTGAAAAGTCGTGCTTTTATGCCACTGGAATGATCCGTGACAACAGATTAGTAAAATGTCCTATTACACCTGTAATCAAAATGAAAAAAGAAGAACGTGGAACATATGACTTCGTCATTGATAAGGAGCACAGTATTGTAGTAGTTCGTTGGAACAAAAATTCCGTTGTTACTCTATGGCCGCTAACATTGATACAGTGAATCCATGTTCAATGGCCAAGAGACACTAAAAAAAATAAAGAAATCCGCATCTGTAAAGCAACCTAAACTCATCGGGGATTACAACAAACATATGGGTGGGGTGGACCTGCTTGATAATTTCGTTGCAATGTATAGAGTGCAAGTAAAGGGAAAGAAATGGTGGTGGCCTAGGATCCCAGAAGTCATATTATCGAGAAATATCCAACAAACAAAAGAAAAAGATGCAAAAACTATAGTAGCCAAACAATAAATGTATGTAAAAAATGTAATAAGCCGTTACATAGCAAGTTCTTCAAAGATTGTCATATTTCCTTAAAGTAGTTGGTTTTGACTGACGTTGCGTTTTCGTAACATTTTGTATCTTTTATACAAATAAATGTTTTTGTCATGTTTCTTTTTTTTGTGTCTTAATTAGACTCTTATACGTCTAAAAAATGATTTTTGTTCATTTCCTTCAAGCGAAAGGTAGTGCAGTCGTTAATGGGTTAATAACATAACTTTTAATGAATAATCATGAATCATTGTATTAACTTATAACTTACATTCAATATTTACTTGCTAATGATCGGAGATATTTTGAATCTTAGCCTTTTTCAGAGAAATTATTTACAAAATATGTCCTTCGTAATAAGAAATTATATCACATAGAAAAATCTTTCCTGTGTTTTTAAAATATTTGATAACTTTATTTCACTTCTCAAGTAAATTATATTTTTTTCCAAGAATTCTCTTGGTTATTTTAAATTTTCATACAGCAACATCTGTCCGGTTTTGAATGCTTTATCATCGATTAGTCAAATCCTCAAAATTAAGAAAGCTACAGGAAGTTTACAAATGAGAGAAAAGCAAAGGAATGGGCAGAATTTGGAAATACACAAAGATGTTTTCGCAAAAGACGATACAATGTCAAATTTCAAGTTGCCAGAGAGCTGATAGAATTTACTCAGAAAAGTGAGGGGAGGGTTAAACAATTAATGGATGGAATATATTCTGGTACAAGAACGTTTGAACGTATGTTTCGTTTTACTCGAACAAAATCATCAATGCTTAAAATTATTTGGGGGCTGTCAGAATAATACCATATTTTTTCTTATAAATGAATATTTAATACACTTTTGTCCATTTTCATTTTTTCTGTACGGTATACATTCTAAATTCCAAAACTTTACCAGAATAGCCATTTCATTAGCTTCAAAATATGTCCCTTTTCATAAAATTTCAAACGATTACAAGATCTTGTAAATATATAGAATATTTGTTCAAGTTACAATGGATATTTTTAAGAAACGCGTGCACACCTGTTTTCAAAACTTACAACTCAATTTCTGTAGAACAGTATTTTTCAAAATGTTGCTATGTTCAAACGGTGATAATTTAACATAAAGTATTAATCTATTACAATTATATTTATTTCAACATTATAATCGATATAACATAGTGGATGTTTTTTTTTTTTCATCAGAGTTGTTAGATAAGAAATTACTTTTTAATTGTTTTTCAAACGTTAAAATTAGTGAAAAATCTTTATTTTTACGCTTTGATAGTGAAAAAATTTAAGAAAACCTATTTTCCCTAGTAACTTGAATGAAAGTCAAAACATGAATAATATTTGAAAAAATTACCAAAATAACGTTTAGAATAATTTCCAACATGAATTGTCATTCTGAGCAAAGTAGATCTTCGGATGCCACTGTTCAGAAACATTCTAATTAGCTAATTATATCTAAATTACATATTTAATGATTAGCTTAAACTGATTTAGCACATTATTGTTTTTGTGTTCTTCACTGTTCATGATTAACAATACTGTGTAACATTTTTATATAAAAGTGGAAAGAAAAGTCTGAAAAATAAAACCTTACGATAAACTATTTCTTTGGAAAGATTTAATTGATGTGTATACAATTTGTGATTCATTTTAAAACAGACCACCAAACCTAAAAAAATTATATTAACATAGTGATCGTATGATTGTTTAAAAAATATTGTTTGCATATGGGTTTTATTTAATTAAAGAAAGTAGGGTACTTATTTCATAACATTACAAGATCGAACATTTTTTATGTTATTGAATTTCTTTCTCTAGAAATAAAAATATTTTGTTTTGAAGTATTTATATTTCTGATTTATACAGGAACTGAAATAAATCCATTTGTTAAATATAAAAGCAAAACCAAATTTTATTTGCAAAGTTGTTAGTATACTGTCTTCGAATACAAATGAAGGGACTCTCTTGATATTTTTCTAACGTTTCCAATATTTCTACTGATTACAGCTAAATGCAATGAATATAAGGATATAAATACTAATATGGTAACAGAGCATGCACGATCATAAATGCGTTTGTAAAGTGCTTTTAAAAATTTTTAAACTGGTGATTTTATTATACTTATTTAGTTCTGTCATTATATTTCATATTACTTTCCTAGTCTGCTGGATTGTTTGTTATGCATCAAGTAAAACAAGTTGCAAAACAAGTCTGTTTTCTGCAGTTCTTCTAACGAATTTTTTTTTAATGTTTTCCCCTTCACGTGCTTGTGTTCTTTTTTATTCAGATTTCTGAACTGGAGACTACACCGCTTGAATTTTTGTGTCGATTCGAGTTTGATTTAAAATTATATCTTATTTTACACTACTCTTTTTAATATGATTATAAGCAGCGAGCTAAAACTACTTACTTCGACTAGAAATTAGAGAGGAAATTGAGCAAATCTCATGTCGCCAGATCTTACCAGTCAAGAGTGTTTGCTGACGACGGTGAACACTTATAAGATATGTGTAATTTTCACATGCTTACGTTTTTTCCTATTTCGCCTGCTCGATTTAAGACAAATCTAGATATAATGTTTTATAGATATATATGAGATTGAAACATCTAGTGCTTCTTCTTACTTAAATATAACAATAATAAATGTTGGACTTCAACATAAAAGAGACGCTTGAAAACAAGTTTTAATATGTTCAATGCACTTCACTTTTTATGTTAACTATATATATTTGTAAGATCCGTGTTATTCTGTTTGGTAAGGTCTATATTAAAGACTTCGAATCTTACAGCACATTGACATTTAATGAATTAATATCCACAGTTATTATGTACAGTTGAGTTATATTTTAAAACAGTTCCGTCATTATCTGCAGCAGTCGTCTCTGCTCGGAAAAAATACGTCAGCTCTCAATGGCGTCCAGGGGAAAAAGTGTCTGTTCTATTAATTTTCTCGTAACTGAATACCGGAATGTGACTGGCTCCTGACAGTCTTGCCTTGCATTCCTACTACAATGCAACTGACTCCTACCAGTCTCGTTGCTCTTATAATGAGTTCTTTCCAGACTAGTAGACAACTACCGTTGTCTAGTATTCCTACAACCGGCCATCCTGATGATCTTTCGTCCTCGAAAGGAACACGACAAACCTAAAAAAAAAACCACAAAACAGTATCTGGGAATACATTGATTCAGTATTAGTTATTGAACCACGACTTCATATGGTCAGCTGCTGTCGACGGCAAGTTCGGTCCTTCATGGTTTCCAACTTTCTCAACGTCATAGCGATCATGGGGTTTCACTTTCTTCACTCGATATGGTCCTAAGAATTTCGGTCGTAATTTCATTCCGACACCAAATTGAGTCCGCTGAATAGCAATAAGATCGCCCTCTTTGTATTGATGAGGTTTCTTCCTCTTCTTATCATACGTTCTTTTATTCTCTTCCTGAATTTTTAGGATATTCTCTTTGGCATCGTCTCTTAATTTCTTCCTCTTCTCTAGAAAAACTTCAGTATATTCTTCTTCTAAAAGCTGGACTATCTTGAGATCTTCTTTGTTTCGCATTTTCACACCTGTCAAAAGTTCGAAGGGTGTCCATCTTGTGCTTCTGGAGGTTGTACTATTGAGTATTCTTTGTACGGCGTCAACGTGTTTGAACCATTTGATCGGTTCTTCAATTGAAAGTTTGGATAACACTGGAATCAGGGTTTTGTGCATTCTTTCTACTTGTCCATTGCCTCTTGGGATTCCTGTTGTGATTTTTAGGTGTTCAATCCCGTTTTCGCAACAAAAATCTGTAAATTATTTAGATGTAAAAGCGGATCCTCTATCCGAGTTTATCCTCGCATGATTTCCAAAACTATTTTGTTGTTGTTTGAGTTTATTTATTGCGTCACCTGATGTCGTAGATTTGGTAGGATATAACCAAGTGAATTTTGTGAATGCGTCTACTACCGTGAAGATATGCTGATAGTTCTTAGATGTTGAAGGTAACGGACCTATGAAATCAATGTGATAAGTGTATAATGGAACGTCCTCTTTAGGAATTGGATTTAGAAATTTGTTATCCTCTGCTATGGTTCGTTTTGTCTCCAACTTAGTGTTTGGTTCCAGACGATTAGTTACTTCGAGATGAGTTTCGGTTGGAATTTTAGTTGAATCTGAAGTGTTCGCTAAATTAACAATTCTTGCGTAATTCACTCGAAAATTATCGCGTCTGCTCAAAACATGAATTCCGCTCTCTGATAAAGTAAGATTTAACTTATTTATGCAATCGAACCCAAGAACAATATGATCAGGTAAATTTTTTAAAACATAAAAATCAGTAACAATAATGCATTCATCAATAATAATTTCAGTAGAAAAGAAACCTAGAGGAGAAATGTGTTCTCCTCCCCCTATACCCATTAAAGTCACATTATCAAAACTCAATTTTGGGGATCCAATTTCAACATAAAATTCATATTTTATCATTGACACATCACTCCCTGTGTCGATTAGCGCATTAGATCTTTTCCCGCACATTTCAACATATTTTCTTAGCTTAGTACGAGAATTAAAAGGGCTATTAATTAAAGTTCTATTTACATCTCTTTTGGGACACACGTCGGCCTTGTGCCCATAATTTTTACATTTAAAGCATCTCACACCCTCAGTTTTCTTTTCACAATTTATCGACCTATGTCCATATTCATTGCAGTTGTAACATTTTATATGATTGGTGTTAGTTTGTTCAGGGCGCACGAAATATCGAGGCTTTAATTTGTCAAAATCCCTATTGAAACGCTTCTTATATTTATCGTCTGATGTTTTCGAATCTCTATTGGTTTTTAAATGACATCGAGCCGCTTCATATTCGTCTAATTTATTGACGAGTTGGTCTATTTTCGTTATTTTCGGTAGCTCGTCTATAAAATGGTCTCGAACGTCATTGGGTATTTTTCGTTTTAGTTGATCGGTAATCATGAGTTCTTTAAGGTCTTGGTAATTTGATACTTCCAACCCACACATCCATTCTTCAAAGAAATTTTTCAGATCATGAGCAAAGTCATTCCAAGTAGAAGACGCTTCTTTTCTATGCGAAAGGAAATTTTGCCTAAATTGTTCCGGATTTAATTTAAAACGTTTCAACAATAATCTCTTGACATTTTCATAGTCATTAGCCTTTTCGTCAGGCTCACGCGTGATAAGATTAGCCAAATCCAATGGGAGTAAACCCAACAAATGTGTAACCCATTCCGTTTTTGGTATTTCGATACGACTAATCTGTCTTTCAAATAAAGTTAAATAACAGCTAATATCCTTATTCGTCTCGTAACGGTTAATCAATTTCAATAAATCGTTATTGTATAGGCTGGTAGTTTTACCATAACTGTTGCCTTGTCCGTTAGCAGTTTCGATTTCGAGTTTCCTTAATTCGAATTCGCGGTCTTGTTTTTCGGCTTCAATTTTCTTTGCCCGTTTTTCGGCTTCAATTCTCTCTGCGCGTATTTCGGCTTCAATTTTCTCTTCGCGTTCAGTTATAATAACGCTCAACAGATTTTTTGTTATCTCCTCGTCATAATTTTCAGAATCTATTATAAGTTTCGAGCACTGCGCTACTTTGGGATTCGCTGGCACTATCAGGCCTAATTCGTCAATCAATGTCAGCAAATCCGCTTTTCGGGCCTTAGTTAAATATGCCATGTCATCAAGTAAAACAAAATTCTGTACTCACAGTTTCGAAAGTTCCTTCTATCCGTCTTTTCGTCAACTCGTCTTTTTCGTCTACGCGTTTTTTCGTCTACGCGTTTTCTTTTTTGTCGTTTTAGTCTATCATCAGCACCACGTCAGGAGAAGTCATGAAACTGTTCTTGCAGATGATTAAAACACAAGTCCAGGTTTGCATAGGGAGTCAAAACATTCCGCCGGCCGGTTCAATCGTCACTGCTTTCGGGGTCTGCTAATCCGTCGTCGCTACCCTTAGTTGGAGCGGAAGGGGTTCACGCCCTCGTACGAAGGAGGAGAATCGTCGCGGTCGTCAACGGTTTTTCACATCGCGGTCGAACCCCCATTTTTTGTAAGATCCGTGTTGTTCTGTTTGGTAAGGTCTATATTAAAGACTTCGAATCTTACAGCACATTGACATTTAATGAATTAATATCCACAGTTATTATGTACAGTTGAGTTATATTTTAAAACAGTTCCGTCATTATCTGCAGCAGTCGTCTCTGCTCGGAAAAAATACGTCAGCTCTCAATGGCGTCCAGGGGAAAAAGTGTCTGTTCTATTAATTTTCTCGTAACTGAATACCGGAATGTGACTGGCTCCTGACAGTCTTGCCTTGCATTCCTACTACAATGCAACTGACTCCTACCAGTCTCGTTGCTCTTATAATGAGTTCTTTCCAGACTAGTAGACAACTACCGTTGTCTAGTATTCCTATATATATATATATATATATATATATATATATATATATATATATATATATATATATATATATATATATATATATATATATATATATAATAACATAAAATATGCAAAATAACATAACACACACAAAATAACAAAAAATAACCAAACAGCCGGTGTGCATTAACCAGAAGCAGAAACTCGTAACTACCCATGCAAGCGCGCTGAAGCTGCAGACATAGCATGGTAAGCAATATTATTTCAAGAACACAAGAATTTCCAAAAAAATTTAACAAAAGTCTTAAAAAATAATAAAAAATGAAGAAATGTTGGTGGATCAGGGCGTCATCAGGGAGGAGCCTGACCCAAACAACATAAAATGGTGTTTTCTACATATGAGCAGCATTAGGCTTAAAAAATTGCTCATACACTCCCCCAAACACCACCAAAACGCAAGTAAAACAAAAACAAAACAAAATACCAAAACAGAGCAGGAATAAAACGAAATGAAACTCGAAGCCGCAGCCGGGATATCAACAACAAGCCTATAAATTACCACCAAATGCCATCAATTACACAATATGCTAACATCATACTTCCCATGCAAAGAGTCCAAAAAAAAATAATAATAATAATATGAAAATCCCCAGCCCCTATTCAAAAATATATTCATAAATAGTAAAAAAAAAAATTGAAAAGCAATTCCCACGGCTCTGAGGAAATTGCGAAAAATAATTATTCATGGGTTGTGTGTAGGTGTTGATATTAATAAATCTTTCAAAAATATTATAAAAGAATGAATACATTTCTTCATTTTTTATTATTTTTTAAGACTTTTGTTACATTTTTTTTTGGAAATTCTTGTGTTCTTGAAATTATATATATATATATATATATATATATATATACGTTCTACAAACTGAAAACCTCCTTGCACTAACAGTTGCAAGTTTTAAGATGTGGCAAGTTCTGATGGTGGTTCTCTACTCATGTGTGTCACTGTGTAAGCACGTAACTACACCACTACTCGTAAAGATGATGACGCAAAGGGTTAAATGAATAATTAATATATGTGTGACTAGGAGGATCACCGTATATCCCCCTTCCCTGCTTGGGCCAAATTTTTCATACCGAAACTTCATATGAATCCAAATCATACTAAAAGAGAAACTTTCAGGATCAAAGCAGCATATCAGAAATCAATTCTACACCAGCAAATCCCATGAATTAATTCTGCATTTTGTAGAACGCCCCTCAATCAGTTGAACCAAAGCACATTATAAGGGAAGGTGACAAATTAGTTAGAGGGAACTAGTTGAAGATTCTCCAAGTAGATCCGGCATCTACGTAATTAGGGCGGCTGGTCCGACGAGTGTACATATAATTATTGTGCCTCACGCCACTCCATAAGCCCATTCTTCCGCTCACACATCTCGGTCATTTGACTGGGAATAGATAAATAGATTTCTGCTCGAACTATTGATGTTGAGTATTTAACTTTCGGACTAGATGAAGACTCGAAGTAATCTTTCTTTGTAAAAAGTTCCCAAACATGTACTGGAATTTCGGAAGGTGTTTAATACTCTAAGTGGTTTTGAGAAAATAGCTCGACCATCAATATATTATCAACTTTGCTAATGGCAGCATATCACGTCATTAAGATCTGATCAGTTTATTTCTGACATGATATCATCAAGATATATCCAATGAGGAACTTCCACCCTTGAGGAAAATGCTCATTTCTGTGTTACATTAAATGACTATCAGAAATACCCGGCTTTGCTCGGGTTGAATTAATAACATGTTGATTGAAAAGTCATCATCAATTCTTTTACATAAAAGAATGTTAGCATCATTTAAGTGTACGGGAAAAATCGCTTCTACAATTTACTTCGGACACAAATATGTACACATGTTGTATCGAACCATATAATTCATTTCATATTCGTCGAACTTCTAATGAAGGTTTTTCTTCTAAAGTGACTACTACCGAAGTTGATTTTAAGTTTTCGAGTGACTACGAATATTCCCGTGCATTCATTTTCAGTAAAAATGGCAAATTTTCGACGGATAGTATTGCACTTAGTTTTTTTATGAATATGCTTACTTGTGAAATTCTTACACCTAGTTTGCGATATTTTCGAATTTCTTAAGAGTAAGTGTTTTCTCTATTCTCTATACAAATCTACACCGGTTGATCAACCCACACATCTGGTACACCTATATTTTAGAACCATGTGGATATGATAGGCTAAATAATAACCAACGTTCTATTTGTCCAAGGGGGCTAAAAATTTACGGCATTCGTGACTATTTTAGTTTGAAGCAAACGCACTTTTTCCAAAAAATTCCATTCAGTGGCATATGGAACAACAGAGCTTTTGTTAGAAATACATGTCATCAGTGTAGACAAATTAAACTCTATCGATAACAAACTTTTAATATACAGAAGGTTGGTTTTAAAGCGATTTTACAAAAAGATAATTACTGCTTTCAACGAACGATTCACATATATCTAAGTTACGTAAGAACATGTCAATAAATAGAATAAGCAACCCCGACTTTCTGTCTCGTAAGACATAAAATTTCAATTTTTCGAAATTACAGTGTGATATTATTCCAAGATCAACAAATTCTTGCTAAAAATTTCCTTTTTTTCCAACACACGCTCATTTTTAAATTGAACCCTTATAGTACTTTTTAAGATCAGAAATTTGGTTTCTAAATGGAAAGCACGTACCTATTTATAATGATCGATGTAGTTATTTGAGAATATGGAATATAGCTTTCAATAACATCCATGAAAGACGAAAAACAAATGAAATTAAATTTATTTTAATTGTATTTCAATGAAAAGCTATATCAAAATTTTGAAATATATTTGAACTGCAACATATGACTACCCGTTTTATTTTAAAGTTAACCATCTTATTTTAAAGTTTTATTTAAATTTTTTTTGTAATTTTAAAATAACAAATTACGCATCAAAAAAATATTTTGATTTGTATATTTCATTTAGTTTTATTATCTACACACTATTACGTATTAGACCAAAGATTTAAAGAAAGTTGGTGGAAATATACATATACCACCATGAAAGTACCCATGTCTAGTGATATTTTGCAGGAAATAAAAAGATAAAATCCAACTCTTAAATCTGTGCTCAAATGGTAAAATGTTATAAGTCACTTTTTTAATTTTTCGTGCCATCAATTTTAAGATTCAAGATGTGGTTCTGTGGTTTTTGATTTATTACAATTTTCCAACTTTATTTTCTCATAAACTCTAAGAAAAATAATTACGACATTTTGTCACCTTCTAAACATTAACAAAAAAAGACTCCAGAGTGGGACTTAGTCAACATTTTACCATCTGAGCACAGAAATAATATTTCTGGAATAGGTAATATAGCGGAACACATAATGCAAACAAAAACAAAATTCCAATCCTTAAAAAAGGAAGAATTCTGAAAAATATATATATATGTTCTTGCGTGTTGAATTTCGACTTCCGGAATATATTCTGAAGTAAAACAGTTCGACAAAAAACTTGAACAATATTGATAAAGACAATAATGATTTATAAGCAAAAAAGAACACATATTTATAGTACTTATGAATCCTCAAATATGACCGCGACCATCTCGTTTTCAATTCAAGTACCCCAAAAAATAATTCTAAATGAAATTAAAAAATGAAGCATTAATTCTGAGTTTGCCAGATACGCTTGCCAGAGTAGAAAAATTACGCTTTTATGATCAATGAGCTTATCGTTTTGGCTTTTCGTGTTCCCATTACAAAATTTAACAAACATTAAATTAACTGGTCTAAATAATATTTCTCTATTTCTTCATCAATCAAATAAAGTATTTAAATCATAGGAAAAAATAAAAAGTGGGTTCAAAATTTAATTTCTTTAAAAAATAATTGTTTTTTGTTCAACGCTGTATAGTAATCTGAGCTGCGTACAACAATCGATTTATACTCAATGTTTGAGTTTATCGTTAGGGCTTTTCGTGTTCCGTTACAAAATTTAAGTAAATATAAAATTAAATGTTCGAAATATTCTTTCTTCATCAATCAAATATTTATAAATATTATTTTCGTCATGGGAAGAAGTAAAAAGTCTGTCTGTCCGTCTGTCTGTCTGTCTGCATGTTGTGCCCTATACACGTCCACGCGGTTTAAGATATTTTCATGAAAATTTGCACAGTGAGTACTTATCTTCATTTAGTGAGTGTCATTGGTTGCGAAAATCTGTCTGTCCGACTTTCTGTTCTATGCTCGATTATGTGTTTGTGTGTTTGTGTAGACATCACATGAATTGTTTTCCAGATATTTGATTGCATTGTATTTTATTTTATACATTATCTATGAGTTTAGTGAATGCAATATAAAACATTTCTTTATTGTTATATTTAGTTGAGTTTCATGCTAAAACACCTGAGTAAGTATACTTAAATCAACCATAATTTGGTAGTTTTGGAAAAATTGGAATGTCTATTGAATATTACGATTACTTCGATTGCTTTACCAGTACTGCTGAAAAAGTAATTATTCTTCAAAAAATTATAATTTTTAAATGGAATTTCATATCTGATACTTCATTTATTTCGAGTCTTATTTTTATTCTTTGCGCAATGAAAACGATTTCCGAATATTTGGGACAGACGATATTTTTCAATGAAACGAGAATGAACAAGATCGCGCGAGCAGTTATATTTTTTCTGATTCTTTAGCTCTGAATTAATTTCACATTTCTAAATTTTGTGCACGTTTAGTTGTAAGTTGTGGCAACTGTGCGGGATCAAGAGATAAAATTGAATCACAAATTAATATCTTTAGAACAATTTTTTGCGACATCTTTTATTTTGTTTTACTTCGCTGTTTCCTGTTTTAAATATTTATTATTTTAATAAATGTGTTTTCCTTCTCATCACAGGCAACAGCACCACAAAGTATTAGACCTAAAAATGTTAGGTAAGTCAGTATAAATTTTCAGTAAATTTAAAGTGTAGTTATGCCATTATTGAAAGAATAATGCCGTTATTTAAAGAATAATGCCGTTATTGAAAGAATAATAATGTTTATTAATCCAAACTGGAACTTTTTCCAACGTTAAAAAATTCGTTGAAGTAATGACAGGAGAAGATTGCAAAATTTCACAATGTCGCATACCGGAGGCAAGAGTGCCACAAGTAATAAAATATTGTTTTGTTGACTATGAGTGCGAGAGCACTCGCCGTAAATCGTAATTTTAATTAATTGAGTTGAACATGAAAAGAACTTAAGAAAGGGAATTCCAAATCTTCCTATAGATCGTATTTTATAGTAGTAACCTTATTATCACCTTTCGACATTTTGTAGCTTTGTCATACAGCAATTGTGCGATGTATGTGAAATGTATTACATGAATGGATATGCATGTGTAGGAATTGTGTCCAAAGTAAGTTGTAGAAAATATAAAGAATATAAAGATGGCGAAAGATGTTAAAATAAATTTTTATTCTACAAAAAACGTAAGTCATTATATAATTTGATTATCTCTTCAATCTAGAGTAAACCAATTCAAACCGAGTAAGGTCGGGTATTTTGCTAGTAAAACCTATAAAATGGACTTAATTAATTAAAATTTCAAGTTTTAAATTACCGAAAAGTACGGCAAAAGCACATGGCCTAAAAACGCTACGTGCTTGGTTTGACCTCATTGTGCTTCACGATATAATGTTTAAGTTTGTATAGAGCATTCAAATTTCACATTTCTTGCTCTTTTAAAATCAATTAAAATTTCCTTTTCTTGCTATTTTGTGTTGTTGTTTGGTTACGCTAATAAAACACTTATTCGGTGCTGTAATCGTTGCATTTGTGTAAGAAGCTACTAAACAATATTTAAAAGATGGTTTTCCAATCGGAGACATTTCGAAATCTTATTCGGTTTTCAAATCCTTTTTCGATCGACAAGAAAGAAATATCTCTTGCTATTCCAACGTCGCTATCAAAGTTAACAGACCATCATGGAGCACAGTGACGTCACAAGAAGTGACGTAGGAAAACTAGCGTTTTTGAGAAGAAGTAAAAACTTTAAATTTTATTTATTTTACCTTTTTGAGCTCTCTCTCTCTATCAAAGTAAAAAAGAAAGATAATTCCATCATATCTTTTCATTTTCTATATTATAAAAATGTAAACAAAACACGTACAAGTTCCTCATTGTCCATAAATATAGCATATTCCATTTTGCAAATGACTACACACTTCGACGAGGCGACCACCAGAATGGTTAAATATGTTTAAGTAAAGAACAAAGTTGTTGAAATGGTTTTATTAAACATATATTATAAAGAAGGTCGTTGCTATGGTATTAACATAAATACACCGTTTTTGATAGGTGTCCGACATTGATCTATTTATTCCGTGTTATATTTATCCACGGATTAAAAGTTTAATATCGACTCATCCTCTATTTTCAAAAACTATCTGCAACAGTTGAGGCATAATTAATTTTCCTCTTTCTATAATAATTTTGTTCTACTTGTTCCAAAAACAGCGTATGGAATTACTGAAAGATTTTACATAAATTATTTCCAAAGTTTGCAGAAATGTATTGATTGGTCAGTGACTGTTTCGGGGGTAAATATTTGGTTTATATAAGAACCTTCATACATTCTTTTGAGTTCGATTCTGAGATGAGATTGTGAGTATATCATGTTTTTTTTTCATTATTGTTCCATCGATTTTGCCATGGTATGTTTAAATTTTTTCTGGTAATTCTTTTAATATGCATATGAATAAATATTTTCAATAATTGTTGAGAAGTGCCATTTTTTCTTTGACTTTCTTTCAAAGACTCTTTGACTATTTGTTCAGCAACTTCATTCGGATAAATTCAACAAAATGTACTTATTTTATTTTAGAAATATCCTTTTTAAACTATGTTCTTATGTTATTTCTTTAAGGAGATTTTTAAATATTGTGGTTACATTAAAAAAGCTTTTAATGAATATGGATTAATTTTAATCTCTGAATTAAGCTACCAAAATTTCGTAAACCTTCAAAACAAAACTTTTCAGGAGCAACATAAAGCTGTATATCCAATTGTAGACAAATATGCAGTTCAGTTATGATATAACAAGCTTTAAAATTTATTGATAAGGGATTTTATAACTATAATTGAGAATTATAACTATAACTGATGGCTATAACCATAACTGATAATTATAACCTTAACTGATCATTATAACTATAACTGGTAATTATAACTATAACTGGTAATTATAACTATAACTGATAATTATAACTTATGTAGTTCTAGAAACTTTTGAAATAATTCTTGTCAACACGTATGGAACGAAATTATATTTAAGAACTCAAAACCACGAAAACTGGACCTAAGACGTTCCAATAGTAAAATGACGATATGCACATTGAACATCCCATTCAAGGCATTTATTACAGATATCAACATCTACAATTTTCCAAAAATCTTTACTGCTGGAAGTGTATATTCACCGAGTTTAGTAATGAAAGAGAGAGGCGCAACCTATTCTAGAGTTATCTTTTTAGACCCTTCAGATTAAAAGGTGGATCCAAAAAGACAATAAAATCACACTGTCGGTTAATCGAAATCTTGACAGCGTATTAATAACGCGAAGAACAACGAGCTGTCATATATGGCCCAGTAGAACATGGCATTTCAACGAGACTACGCGGAAGAATTGGTCAATTCGAGAGAATCGTGAGAGGCATTTTCGGAATTGGCCCAACGAATTTTTTCCTCTCTCTTTGCAACATTCCCGGTTCATCAGAGTAACGTCTACTGCATTAGACCAATTGAACATGCTACTAGTAAATGTCGCCATAACATTAACTGTTAGAAGTACGGCCATCAATATATCATTACGTATTGCCCAGAAAGCACACAAAAGTTCTTCCGAAAATATGGCCTTTGATTTATTTTCGCTGCCGGCTACTAATGCAACCACTCTCAGAAGCAGAATGCGGTTTATGGGGTGGTATAATACTCCGGGGCATGGCCTGCAATAGAAATTTCTTTCATAAATGTTAGGATCTGGAGGAATAGCGGAGAATGATGTGTTATTAGCCTGTGATCTTTGTATTGCTGCGGGACAGAAAAAGAAAGCATTATAAATCTACTCTGGATACAGTAACGGGTTTCTCGTAAAGCAGCAAGATGTTTTTAATAGATATTTTCAACTCAAAATCAATATTGTTTCACAGTACTGTCTTACTGAAATGATGTTTTGGAAGTATAAGTTTACTTTCCTCGTGTTTGCCTCGACGATGTATCTCGTCATTAGTAAAATTGACCAGGTATCTTGATAGACGGTATGCCTCATCGTAAGAGGAATAACTGACCATGTCTGAACCTCGTCGTTAAGGAAAAATTGGCAGTATCTTGATGACGAGATATCTCGTAATAAGCTAAATTGGTCAGTTACTGATAGATCAGATAGTTTAATGATATTCGCTTGTCTTTGTAAGTCATCTCTTGCTAAATTAGTACCAATTCAACTGAACCGTACAACTTTAAGTGGAAGTCAAGAAACAATTATATTCATTAATTTTGGTTTAACTGTAGCAGTTCACTTGGTAAAATGCCTAAATCTGGAAAAAAAAAATCAAATATTAGGGTCAGGCGGGATAATAGTAAACAAGGGGTAACAATAAGCTAAATTGGTCATTTACTGATAGATCAGATAGTTTAATGATATTCGCTTGTCTTTGTAAGCCATCTCCCGTTAAACTAGTACCAATTCAACTGAACCGTACAACTTTAAGTGGAAGTCAAGAAACAATTATATTCATTAATTTTCGTTTAATTGTAGCAGTTCACTTGGCAAAATGCCTAAATCTGGAAAAAAATTCAAATGTTAGGGTCAGGCGGGATAATTGTAAACAAGGGGTAATAGGGAATATGCACTATGTCACAAAACGTCCTAAAATGGTACTTATTTTACAAATTCGATCATGAAAAATCCGAAATTAACTTTTAAAATCACAATAGTTTTAATTTAAGCGTCATAAGCGACTAAAAAATGCGTCAAAGTCACGTGACTGAAACCGGGGTGGAGCTTGGTGTGACGTCATACTACATGAAATCTCTGGCTACATTCACCGGCTGCATGTTATTTCAGGTTGCTTTCATTGATTTTACGCTAATTTTATTTTTTAAATAATTGTGTTGAATTATAGTCTTTACATTATTATTATTATACAGATGTTTTCTTTAAAAATGACGACTGTAAAACAAGGCTTTGTAAAAGGCCAATCAGATAATCTACTCAAATTGGATGGTATATCCATGTTTTCTTTTCTGGGAAACCATCTATTCTCTTTTCCTTAATAAGTAACATAATTGATTCTGAAATAGATTTTTTTTATAGAAAATTAGAATAGTATATCAAATAAGAGCTTTATATTAGTAAAATAATTTCAAAGTAGATTAAAATTGTAGGGTATCAAAAAAGTGAATTTTGAAAGCTAACTTAAAATTAATTTTCTACTTTAATTTTGTAGCAAAATTATTTTTGTTAGTTAATGAACAGTAATTTTTAAAATATATTTAAGTGATAAAACGTAATGTACTAAAGTATGATCCAAAAATAACATGTGTAGATAAACTTGTTGCGAGAATTGAAACTGCATTAAATATTGAACACACAATTTGGCAGTCCAAAATTTTAAACCATGAAGAAGGTAATAGTGTGATAATTTGATTTAAATTGCAAGAATTTGAAGCCTTGCAGGTTTATAAAATTATGCACTTTTGAAACAAAATTCGTAATTCTTTAAAAATATTAGTTTTAATGCTAAACAAATGAGGTGAAAGCTATGTTGCTTCGTACTGCAAGAGAGACGATACTCCCAGTAGTTTTCCTTGTCATTCTCCAACTATAAAATAAAAAGAGTAATATATAAATTAAAAAATTTCACATGTAGCACTATTTATCAGAATTTGCACTAGTTTTTAACTTTAATTTCTTATTTTTTATAGAAATATTTGTACAATGCTTTTTTTTAATAAATTAATTTTACGTTTATTCTAACTTTTCACTTTTAAAATAATTATATTTATATACATTTATGTAACGTAAAAAAATATTAAAGTTTTAAATTCAAATTTAGAAGAAATATTTTTAAATTATAAATCTTATTTCTAATGACACTTATTCCATAATACTTATCATTTAGTTTAAAGAAACAGATGATTTAAACAGTTTATGACACAGTTTTACCAAGTGTATGAATAACTCCAAATTAATTATCATGAGTATAATAATTCAATGTTTATTGATGTTAACTCTCTCTATATTTTTTAACCAGTTTTGATTTATAAATACATAATATTCATATATTTATTTATTAAATTATTTTTCATGAAACAAGAAATTCTGCATTATGAGTAACTTGATACAGAAAGAATGTTTTCGTTTTAGCAAAAACACTAGTAGTCATCCACAAGATTAAATCACACAATTCTCATTTAAAAACAATTAAAAATAAAAATAATTTTTGGTATTTTCAACATACCGAAAAATGACCTCCACAGCAATGAAAGCAAAAAGTAGAAGACAGCTTTTTGTTTTTCTTTTCACCTCTTTTCATAACGCTGCACCATCTTCTACGAACTTGTTCAGATTTTGGTACAAGAAAACATACTTTTTTGGTGTTTTAATTGTTGAATTATGACACAAACGGAACAATACAATTTTTGTAAATCTTCTTTTTAACTATTTTCGAATCTTCCATTGCTGTGTGTGTGTGAATTAATCAAAAATCTGTAAAAATAAAACTACTAAAAAGATACCCATAGAGACAACACGGTTCAAGGAACGCTCGATGGGAAAATCGTTATACGATGACGTCACAAGCAAGAAATGTCAGCGACTGCAGTTTTTCGTTGAAAGTGACGTCAGAGCAATTTAAAAAGCGTTTTAAATGTAATTAATGTCGTCAGATTGCAGTTTAAGTGGTATTTTTCTACGTAGTTTTTCGTGCTCTTTCATTTTAAAATGAATTTGTAAATCATGCATATTTTCCATTGTTAACAAGCTACAAAAGCGCCCACGTGGGATTCCGAGAAACTAAAAAGTTGTGAAATATGAAAGCTGGCAACCCTGAGGATGCAATATGGTGATGCCGTATTTCTTTGAACCACAGCTGATAGCAATATGTTTAGTTAAAAAATTTGTGGTTGAAAAGTTTGGGTTTTAAAGTTTTTGTGTCCTGCATTTTCTGCCGCCTTCCAAAATATATTGAAAGGTATGTTGTTCCAATTATTTACTACGGTCAGTTATGTTTCTATGGAAAAGAAAATCATTGACTTTTGCTTCTGGAAACTTTAATGCATTTACTGTTGAATGTTTACAAGAACCATATATTTTTCAAGGGACGGGGTAGTTGTCAACATAACTTTGTGAATAGTTTCGTTCAATTTGGATGGAAAACCAATATGTTGTCACGTGTAATTTTGTATTTAATCGTATTTAGTTCGTTTGAATTGCGTTTTATTGCAATTTTCGTGTTCTTGGGGAGCAGGAAGACTGATGTACTAAAACTTCACACATATGGTTTTACTGTTCTTACAACTGACCAATTACTGTCACGCTTGAAGGAGGCAGAAGAAAAAAAGAACAAAATGAATTCTGGTTAGAAGATTGTGAAAGACCCAGAAGTCAGTAAGAAATCAAGAAAGAAGCAAATGGAAAGGAAAGCAGAACTCGAGTACAGCGAGGTTGAGGAACTATTGAAAGAATTGACTAACATTGACCATTGACAGTGAAGAGTTTGAAGTTCTCCAAACATTCAAGCACAATATAGAAGACTAGCTTGTAGGGGTAGTTAAATATTTTGGAGACATTCATGGAAGACATTGAAACGACTATGTTCCTACTTGTAGATGTTGAGGGGGGAAGAGAAGGAATACCCATTTTTGTATGTATGAAGGGTGGATGTTGTTTCAGAAGAGGAGTTTGAAATCACCGGACTCAAATGCATCGACTAAATTAGCTGTGGTTGAAAATTACTGATTCCGTGTTACCAAAGACCATGACAAAGCAATAACACTTACTCCAACCTGTAGCAAAGAAGGTCGTTAAGAAAATATCCAATTGAGGGCTCTGCTAATGTGTAAGAAATGTAATGTTTGTTTGTTTTTCGTACCTAAGTTCGTAATTTTCAATTTTTATTTATTTTTTAATCTTTAAGTTATTATTTTTTTTACTAAATACATTCTTCGTTCAGTAAATGTTCGAATTATTTATTATTTTTTTTATTCCTGGAAGTTCACCTCATTATCAATGCAACTTTCAAGTTTCACTATATTTTGCTAGGGTAAGAAGTGGGAGTATTTGGTAAATGTAAAGATCAAAATGGGGTTATCGTAAAAATGGTATTAGATGGGTAAAAATACCATTAGAGTTACTTCTACTGTGATGACTACTGCTCATGCTGTCACTTATTCAATATTCAATCTCACGAGAAAAATCGTTGTTTACAAGTACCCCTACTTTCAGGGGTAATTGTATACACGAGGGGTAGTTGTAAACAGCCGAGTACGCTGTTCAATTTATTCTCTGGAATATTCGTACTAATTTAATATAAAAGCAGAATAGTGACAAGTTGGTTTAGTTGGGTGAACAATGTTTAATGAATTTATGAAGACTTTGAAAATAGGAATTGAAAGTGAACTTACAAATTATGTTTACAATTCCCCCCCCCCTTACCCTATAATTATAATGAAATGGGAAGTTTTAAAGATACACATGATAGATTTAACCTAATATATTGAAAGTTTTCAGAGTTATATTGCAGACGTAGTCTATTCAGATATAGATTGATCATATCTCCAAGATCTACCCTTTAGTTAAATATTTAGGAAACACACATTTGAACGTAACTTGGAAGGTGTGTTTATGCAAATACAGTTGAAGGTGCTTTATCTTCACATGAATTTCACATGTTGAGATAGTTTTAAGTAATCTCACTTTTAGAGTTTGACAGTAAATGTACTCTTACATTTTGAAAGTAGGTACACAAATTTGAGGAAAGCAAAAATTAATGCACGTGTGACAGCATCGATAGTTCTACATCCTTAATAGTTTTTGTACAACGCATATAAGGGAAACGCACGAATACGGTTATAAATTAACGTTTTCTTTAGCAGCCTCTGTACAGTTGTCACAGCATCCGTAAAGTTATGTTATACATTCAAAATTAGCTTCTAAGAAAACGAGGGTCCACTATGGTAAACTACCGTGGTATCTAGTAGTGCCTAGAGTACCTGAATGGGGAGAGTGGCGTCAATTGAGTGACAAAATCTGATTGGTGGAAACCTAGATTTTATCGCCTCGGGCGTTTGGTAAAAAGTTCCCATAGGCGTAACACGTGAGTCGAGAGAAGTGCTTTGAAAACAGCAGGATTTAGACAATTAAAGGAATGTATGACTTTGAAACCTTTATTTTATCTTTCTTTTTATTTCATACTATTGCAAAATGCAAGATTTTGAAAGTTGTAAATAGAGTGCGAGTAACGGCTGTGTAATTACATTTGGCGTTGTATATTAATCGCCAATGTTTACTTTCGTTGGTAACGCATAGTTTGGGGAATGAAGGAAACATTTTTAAATGTTATTCTGGATATACAATATATATCTTTTGCAATCTAATTTTTCTGACTTAGATTGTTAGTTGCTTATAATCTGCAAATTTTTTAATCTAATGCAGTCTGAATTAACATTTTGCTTTTGACTAAGAAAAAAATAATATAAATAAAAAAGTTCAATTTGTGTTGTATTACAAAAGAATTTCCTCCAAAATTAAATAAATGCATCAGTGCAAATCAAATGCAAATGGATTACTAGATAGGGATACTGTTGAATTTAAACAGCTTTAAAAAATTAAAAAATCTAGGTAACTTTCCACGCCGAAGAATTCAAACGAATAGTTGGCCGATGATTTATAAGAAATGGATTTTTTAAAAAAATACTTTGAAAGGTAGTAGGTGGTCGTCCCTTTCTTCTTGTCCCTTCAATTTTGGAAAGAGTCACTTTTTTGGTAGTGTCAGCATCGGGATTTCTAAAGACATGGCTCAGCCATCTGATGCGTGACGCTTTAATTGTTCTCACTATGTGGGTCCCGCCGAATTTATCATATTTTTTGTATATTTCGTGGTTGTAAAGGATCCTTCTCACGTTGTTCTCTTGAGTAGGTCCAAATATTTTTCTTAAGATCTTCCTTTCAAAAATTAGTAGTTTTTCCTTCTCGGTTTAAAACATATTTAAGTATTTTAAATTGCTATGTTTACTAGGCAAAAAAGGGAGTGTTGAGTTTATAAAAGTATTTATTAGAAGCAGCTTAAAGGAAATAAAAATAGCTCCATGTGATAACATCATTCCGTCAAACTTCTTTAATTGATTTTAATTTTTAAATACTTTTAAAACTTCTTATTTTTACATCTTACTCCTTAAAAACTTAATCTTTGTTTCAACTTTTCACTTTCGAACATTCTGCCGCAAGATTGCACTAAAACTTGAAAAGCACCATTCAAACTCATTGAATACAGAAATTTCTTGCAGACTGCACACCTTATAAATATGTAATTTGGGTTTGAATAACACAACTTTAAATTATTAATGTATGAAACAGTTACTGTTAAGTTCTTAAATTATCAAAAAGTGATATAAATTTTTCATTTCGTACACTTGAAAATGTGAGTAAACCCCTTTTTCTCTCCTTAAAAATGTCAAACAACCCTGCTTAGTTTCAAAATTCTGTATCAACCTTGCAATACCAATTACAAATGGTACCGATAAAATAAACGTAAAGGATGCCTAAGGGGTGATAAAGATGCCAAGCAGTGCGAAATCTCACGAACAATTTTCTTTCCCTGGCAACCCGATTGAGTCTTAGCGCTTGCGCAGTCGAGTTTTCCTCTGAATTGTCGCCACTCTTCCCAATTCAGGCTCTCTAGGTGTGCCTAGTGATGCGACAAATATTTTTTCCTCCATTACTTAAAACTGGTGTAGCTACATCGTTTGCAAAACATCGATGTTTTGAAACTTTGATGTTAAAAAATAAAACATCAATGTTGAGAGGTATCTCTTTATTAGCAAACTCTACCAAAACTCAATGGACCAGATGCCTCGTCATTAGAAGAAATTCGACCAAATCTTGACGTATGAGAGATCTCACCAAAACCTTCTGGGTGAGTCCTTGCGGTTCATTGGGCTTGTCAAAGCACTGACAAACTGGTACAGGTTAACCTTTTGACTACGGCTATAGATATCACAAACGCGACTATTTCTTGGTGCGATTCCTATAACTTTCAAGATACACCTCTTGTAACTGCAGTAGTCTAAATTATTTCTTTTCGCAAATCTTATAACTTTTCAGGTACAACTGATGTACTGACCGTTGCCTAAATTCTTTCTTGCTGCGATCATGGTACACCAGCTGTACCGTCCGTGGTCTAAAGATTAAATTATTGTAACTAAAGCTATACTTTGTTTTTGACGGTAAAACTTTATATTCGTGTGTATGTCCATTACCTGGCCAAGTATGTCGCTTCCTTTCTAATACACAATAGAGTCCGACTTACATTTGTACGTTTTCAAACAACTAGCATCATAACAAGCTGTCTGAACTTTATATTACACTTTTCTTAACATACATATCAAACCGTCCCGCTCTAAGGCATACTGTGTAGTTTTGGGTTACGAGCAATCCTGCCCAACACATGCGTTGACGCCTTTATTTCTTAAAATACACTACTATTAGACTTACTATAATGGGATGGGCTATAATAGATATTCTAGTCTTATTTCAAGAAGTCGATTGGCTATGATCTTAAGGTCTAGACTTTTTACTTGGTCATAGTAGTTTTATTTCTACTTTTTTGTAGTCACGGGGAAATAGGTCCTTTCTTGTGTTTTTCCACAGTTTGCAGTCGCAAATTATGTGGTCAATACTTTGAATTCCTTCTCCACATTCGTATTTGTCTTCCTTATAGAACAAACGTTTCTGGTGCTGTCCAAATGTACCGTGACCAGTGAAAATTTGATTGATCTCAATAGATCCTAGTAGTCTCGTGTGTGATATGTCCTCGTATTCTATGTGGACTACTCTTCCCATCTCTGAGTAGTCTCATCGCCATTGCCACGCTTTTCTTAATTGTAAAGATAAACACTTTAAGTTTCGATTCATAAAATACGTGATACGTGAATATTATTTTTCACATATACCTGTCCCAATTCTCTGCACTCATGGAGTATCACAATTTCGGCAATATCTAAGCCTGAAGACTTAATAAGTTTTGCTTCCCTTAACTTTCGTCATCTCGTTTCCCTCGGAGAGAGATTGCGGACGAAAACAATCAATTTTAAAGAAAATTTCCTCCCTCTATTCAGGTGCTAGAAACACACTCTAAATGAATGCAGTGATGGATTACAGCTTTTTTTTTTCAATGTATCGCGAATACGGTTCTCAACTATTTCTTCTAAAACTATGCGCTTCTCCTAACACACATCACAGATAAAGACTGGGAGAAAAGCAAACTAAAAAAGTTTTCGTTTCGTTTTCCCGTTTGTACTTTTGCTGTGTTTTCCGTGTTGTTTTTTCTGAAACCATTAATTTAGTGTTTTTTCATCAGGCAGAGGGTGGGAAAAAACGACGCTTTTTCCATCGTGTTTTGCTTTTTTTTCCACCGATAGCTTGTTTTATACGTTGCATGAAAAACAAGACAAGACGAATAGGCTTCCTCTTGCTACTAGAAAAGTAGGGGATAAGTCTTGTTTCTGCGTAACTTTGATTACCCATGGGGATTTTTTTCGTTTAGTTACTCGTTTACGAAGTATCAAACGTGTTAGCTGGAAAGAAGTAAACAAATAATATTCAAAACGTTAATCTTTTGAAAGAAGAACGATCTTTTCATAATAACAAAAAAATATTCTCCAATTAGAATGCAACCATCTGAGATGATTTAAAATTAAGGCTTAGGAGATCAGTTTCAACTCCAGTTGCCAAATATTTATTTTTGAATTACGAAAGAATCGAAAAGAAAGTGTTCATTAAGTTTTGTTTAAAATTAATGTGCCGTACATAAAGTGTTTGCTTTTTCTTAAGTTTTAAACTCCTATAAATAAATCCTACTTAAACAAATTTAAGATTTAGAAAGCTCCTTAATCGTTAGATGTATTTATTCAACAGCTATTACATAATTTTAAGATTCAAAGTATAAAAAAACTGCTCCGACATAGATTTTACTTACACAGATTTCTGTAAACATATACAATTTTATGCAAATAATACTAGGCCATACTGAAAGTGAAATACATAAAAATGGCCACAGTTGTTTTTCAAAGCTTATAAATGTATACTAAAATATCGCCGTCAACTTCGATACATCCGCGGTATTAGAAAATTTTCAAATTTGCGTATTAATCTTAGTCTTACAAAATATGGAATATAATATTTAAAACAATATACGTATTCTGAAGTGGTTATTCGTGAAATGATCGACTATTTTCATTGATTATATGGGTGGTGGTGAATTGTTAAGAATATTAAATGAAAACTATTAATAGCTATCGGTTTAAAACTTTTATATATGTACCAATGAAATGAACTTTTAAATCTCCGAGGATCATGCACATATTATTCCATTAAGCAACCTGAAGTCCTTCCTCCATTACTTCGAACCGGTATTTGACATTTCGACCAATATAATCCTTAGAAGGATGCTTTCAGTTTATTTAATCTTTATATGGCATAACGTAATAGCCATAGTATGATACTTACTCATCTCGTGACTCATAGGCGTAAATTTACCAGTTTGTGAATAAATATATGTCTATTCCATTATATAGAGTTAACTGGATGTTTACACCACATAAATGGATTCTTACTGAAAATCCAAACATTTTTAAAATGCTGGTAATAATTGGTGATAGAATATGGGTTCAATGTTTGGCAATTATAGCGAGCAATAAACATATGTCTACAGTGACACCGATTCAATGTACATAGCTAATATATATATATATATATATATATATATAGCATAAAATGTACAAAATAACAGTTACATATATAACACACACAAAATAACAAAAAATATACCAAATATAACCTAACAGTGATTGAAAAATTGATGATTTAATTGTTTTTAATAGTAGCAACTTGTCTAATATTTGGAAATCCATCTATCCAGACGAACTTTCTTTAATTAAAACCAATCTGGATAACAATAACACTGATTTTCTAGATATAAAAATTTCTGTTTCATCCGGCAAAGTTGACATTAATGAATAGGATAAACGCAGCGATTTTAAATTTACTGTCATTAAATTAATATTTTGGGACTCCAATATCTCTAAAAGAATATACTACAACACGATAGCTGGTCAACTGGTACGTTTCAAAAAAATTTTTAATTCTGATTCAAATTTTTTATTACAATGTAAATATTTAAAAAACACACTTCTCAATAACAAATACCCGTATACTTTCTTTAATAATATTTTTGAAAGGTTTATCAATATCAACACATACACAACCCATGAATAATTATTTTTCGTAATTTCCTCAGAGCCATGGGAAATGCTTTTCAATTTTATTTTTTTTACTATTTATGAGTATATTTTTAAATAGGGGCTGGGGATTTTCATATTATTTATATTTTATTTTTCTGCTTTTTTTGGACTCGTTGCATTGGAAGTATGATGTTAGCATATGAGTTATATTGTTTAATTGATGGCATCTGATGTGGTAATTTTTAGGTTTGTTGTTGTTGATATCCCGGCTGCGGCTTCGGGTTTCATTTCGTTTTGTTCCTGCTCTGTTTTGGTATTTTGTTTTGTTTTTATTTTACTTGCTTTTGGTGTTGTTTGTGGGAGTGTATGAGCAATTTTTCAGCCTAATGCTGCTCATATGTAAAAAACACCATTTTATGTTGTTTGGGTCAGGCTCCTCCCTGATCCACCAACATTTCTTCATTTTTTAAGGCTTTTATTGGAATTTTTTTTGGAAATTCTTGCGTTCTTGAAATTTTATATATATATATATATATATATATATATATATATATATATATATATATATATATATATGTGTATATATATATATATATATATATATATATGTATATATATATATATATATATATATATATATATATATATATATATATATATATATATATGTATATATATATATATATATATATATATATATATATATATATATATATATATATATATATATATATATATATATATATATATATATATATATATATATATATATATATATATATGCGACGTCCATTATAATAGGGTCCCTTGATATGAGGTTCTACTGTATAATGTTTGAAATGTATGTTAAAAAATTTTACAGTTTTAACTGAAGCAACCATAATACTTATTTTTATTTTTATTTTAGTTTCACGGTATTCGAAGTGAGCTGTAGTTTTCGAAATATCACATTTTCGTGACATATATCCAGAAACGTCATGCATATGCTTCATTTATCCAACTGTAAAACATTTGTGTAGGGAACGGTTTTGTAACTAAATATATACATGCAATGTTGATGTTTATATAGTTAGGATTCAAAAATACTTAATATCATTTTTACACACAATTCAAATCTAATTGACTATTAAGATTCAGAAAGCTTAAATCCAGAATTTTAATTAGACCTTTAAAGAAAATATAACTCATATAAACTGAGAAACTACTGAAAATATGAGAAATTCTAGCAACAGCTAAAATTCTGATATTTTCATAAATAATTTTTTTATTTGTATAAAAAATTTGTACCAGTTTCTAAAAAGGTATTATTTTATTCAAACGATGTATTCAGTTTGTTTAAAGCTAATACAAGTCAATATTAGGTGTACTTATACATTACAAGAGGTGTTTTTAGTTTTGACTGTAAAAATGCATTTTTTTACAATAGATAATTCGCTTATGCCAAAAATCAATTCAGTGAGGAAAAAATATAGTATTATGTTAATATTTACGTACCTAATTTGGATATAATTAGCTAATTAGTATGTTTTGTCAATACTTCACATTCTAATTTGTTCAGACAGACAATTTTTGTTGGACATTATTAGATTTTTTTCGTGTCCTCAATAATGTTGCAAGAAGGAATAGGTTTTTTGTAATTTTTTCTAAAAGAAAACATGCAAAATTAAGATTTGTACAGGAATATTATTATTTAAAAACAACAAAATATTCACTGCTTAACTAGTAACATTGACTGAGGGTTAAAAAATATGACTGTTCATAGTGACATTTCTTGACGAAAAACCTTTGTAACTAGAATAATATTCCGAAAATCAACAAGATCTTGGTGTCATTTGAAAGATTATGAGTTTACATTTGTTTTCAGTAATTAAAAAAAAAACGGTATTGTGTCAATTTTTGTGATTTGTAGTGCATATATATCACTTAACGTACGTAAGTAATACTTTGAAAAATCAAAAAAAAAAGATTAAATTCCTATCAAACTAACCATACAGATAAAGAGAAATTCCTGAAAAAAATTCATTTTAAATTTCAAGATCCAATGTACTCTAACTAATAAAGAGAACTATTTTATGATTGTCACTTTTTCCAAATACTAATTTTCTCCCCTTAAGAAGTATTATTCTTTGGGAATTCCAATTCCGTAGTTTCTTTCGAAATGTCTGGTAAAAATTCTCAAATACTTCTGAGAATTCTTGCGAGTGACAACAAAACGTAGTAATGTGTCCTGACATTTTGAAAATGAAAAAAAAGAACCTCAAAAATACAACACGTTCAATCATGTGAAGTACCATCGGAATGAAGTATTTGCTTACAACCCAGAACATAATGATCCAATTTATTCTTTGCATTTTAAAAGATTTACAACCAAGAGAAAAATTTGAAACGCTCCCCAAGTTCAAGTAAGAGAAAAACACCCAAACTCGTTCGGTGTTCGGAATAAAGTAGATTTTTTCCCTTCTGGATTATTCATTGACACTCTTTTAAGCTAAAAAAGATTTCCAAACGCATATTTCGAAAAAAAAAAGTGGCAGAAATTAAATATTTAATAAGCTTCTTCAAATTTGAAATGCAAAGAAGAGTATTTAAGTGCCGTACGTTTTGGATTCCGACATGTAATATGTTGATTCCTTTTACAGCATTGCGAATTTTTTCTTCTCTTTACTTGAAATGTCTTGCACGTTTTCAATTAAACGTAATTGCCCGTAAAACGTCCTTACCTCTTCAAATATTCAGTAATTAAAACGTTTCTTTTGGAGTTCATTGCATATTTCTTCTTCTCGAAAGTAACGTTAAGCGCATATTAAAAATCGTTCTAAGAAACTTTTGGAAAAATTAGAAATATTTCACTCATATTAAGATGTTTGAAATGTTTCACTCTTAAATTTATTTTTAATAACTATCCAATGAAAACTTACTGTCATTTTTTGGAATAATTATAAACCAAGAATTAAATGTAAAGATTGATTCTAAATGTTTAAACGAAATATTCATTTAAGCAATGGGAAAATTAATCGATAATTATTTTCTTGTGTACTGGTGTAGATTTCATTAGTTATAGAGAACCATCAGATAAAAATGTTAAAGTGCACCATCTTACCATAAAAAAATTTATTTATGTACATAAACACATTCACTATTTACACAGATTGAAGGGATATTGTACAGCCTCTTTTATATTTGAAGCTAGGGGTTGCTAAACATGCCAGCATAATATGTTAACCTCCAAGTGGTTTCCACGAGATATCCCGTCCATAAGTATCTAACAAATTTAATAAATAACGAGATACCTCATCATCAATATATTAATTTTTTAAGGAGATGTAGATTACGGTCCGGTCAGTATATTTTACAATTTTTTCATTAACATCTAGGCAGCTTTGCTAATGAAAATATACCTTGTTGATATAGCCTCCAGGAGGGTAAAATGAGCGTTGATTAAAGTTACTTTACACAAACGTTTGGCTAGTTATTCATTGCAGCAAATTTCCTCTAGCTATATGGAATCACCTCGGTTTATCGACGAAAACATTTTAACCAACTTTCCGATATCCGGTTATTTCCTAGACTGTCTCGATAAGGCACTTAATGCCTTCCCTCGTGTCCAAGGGGTCCGCCACTGGTCGAATCTTCTTGACTCATGGTACTCCATTGCAAATAAAAGTGACTTGAATACTCTAAAAATCCTAGACCGTTCACAAATGTTATCAATAAACATAAGAATTTGAAGTTTTCCATGACAGATGATTTTGAAAAAGGATCTTCCAATACCTGTCAAGGGAGGTATTCAAATTCAGAGAGAATCATAAGAAATAAATTCAGAAACACTCCTTACCAAATTTAGATATATTCACCTCTAAAAATGAAGATTGATTTGTATGTTTTGCAAATACACGTATAGCTTTTATTTCGAAAAATAGCTATTGCGTAAGATAAGATTTAAAAACATTCAAACACATTTTTTAAATTGAGGTTTTGCTAATAACTAATATTTTAACACGTATTTTAGTAAAATTAAGGAATACTGATTTATTTTATTCTGTGAATTGGTGGAGGGCTGTCGTTGCTCAGTGTGTATGTCCACTGAGCAAGAAATCTTCAAGTTATAGGCGGCGCCGATTCGATTGCTGTTAGGTCGAACCTGCGTAGCGTACGCCGCATTCGTCCCAAGGTGTATTTCTCTATTTTGTGTCAGTATAATCTTCCTTTGTGTTTATGTCTATTAATTAACAGTGTATGTCTTGTGTCTCTACCTCACAATTAGGTTAGAAGAATTCTGAAAGGTTTATATATATATATACTCCTCGCCGAGTCCTACCATACATGACTTCAACCTAATGATCAAAAACAAGCTATTGAGCTCAATCAACAATATCCCTGGGATAAATCGAGGAAACTGCTGAAATTTAGCAGAAAAGAAATCAGGGTAGCTATTGGCCTTCTTACCTGCCACTGTACCCTAAATAGACACATCAATATTATGGGTGTTATACAGGGTGTCCCGGAATTTCGTGTAGAAACTTAGACGGGGAGGTAGTGTTAATAACCATGATTACATAGCAAAGCATGGCCGTAAATCGATAGGTGGCGCTGTACGGGAGCTCTCAAGGTACGTTCGTGTGTCTTCGTCATTTATAGACGCGCCGAGTGCGTGCGATCAACATGAATCGTTTCACAAACGCCGAGATGACGGCCGTCCACTTCATTTACGGCCTAGCCGACGGAAATGGAAGCGCTGGTGTTCGTTTGCATCGGGAAATATATCCAACGAGGCGCCAACTAAATCATCGGGTACATTAGAACCTTACGGAACGTGGATCCTTCACAGCCAAGATGCAGGATACTTGGTGGCCGCGAACAGCACGAACAGCCATATTCGAAGATGGTTTGTTGCATGCTGTGAACCAAAACTCTGGTACCAGTTTACTTGAGCTGGCCGCTGCCACCGGAATGTATCGATCAACTTTCCATCGAATACAGCTTTGTGAAGACTTACATCCCTCTCATCATTAGGGTGGGCCGAAAAACACTTTTTTTCGAAATCGATATTCTAATAGTGCGGAAAGGATTCTCTCTGTGTTCAATAAACACGGTGTAAAATATTTTTTTGATTGGATAATATCTTCTCCCCCCGCATCGCACTTGAATTTTGGAAATTTGGGTAAAAATTGGCAATTTTTACTCGGCGTAGCAAATATAATTATTTTTCAATATTGCTTTTCTAATAGTGCGGAAGAGGTGCCCACTGGGTTCAACAAGAAAGGTGTAAAACAATTTTTCGATCGAATAATTTTTTCTGTTCCCGAATTGCAATTGAAATTCTGCAATTTTTAAAGAAAAGTGCACTCTTTATGTGTTATAGAAATAAATCAAACATGAAAAATATATGGGAACAAACGCTGTTAATAGCTTTACTCTATTTTTTTTCCTAATGGCGGGCACATTTGACCGAAGTCATTGGCCACTACAAGGCCGGAAGAAATGGCCACTTATGAAGGAGCACCCAGTGGGAGGGCCATCATTGCCCCTAACAATTACTTCGTAATTTTAAACCATGTTCAGAGGACGAAGCCAACACCTGAGCTGGTATACGCTTACAAACATCCATGCCCGAACCCGGATTCGAACCGGGGACCTTCCGATCTAGAGGCTAACACCTTAACCACTATACCGGTTGGTCGGCGCTTTATTCTATTGTACAATTGATTAGATTGCCTGAAAATTATTAAATAATAGCTGAGTCACAATATATTAATATAATATGTGTTAAGAATACTGTAAGCATAGAAAAGTTATGGCATGCTAATACCAAAAGTTTACTTCCACTTAATCAGCAGGAAGAGGCTTGAAATCAGCCTTATGGTCGAATTCAGGCATAATTGATCGGGAAAAAAATGTGGATCGAATGAACCCGTCTCTATTTTCAAACCCATAAACCTTAGCGGATGCTTCTGTCACTAACTTGACACATCGTTCAACCGCCTGTGTGTGACATGGGAAGTGAACAAAGTCCCATTCTGGATTTTTCTTATCACGCACAATGGAACTCAATATGGTAGTGGATATATCACGGAGGATTGGTGGAGAAGTAATAGTAATTGATGACCAATCAATCATTTCCGTATAGTCAGCAGCTTCAAAATTCAGTTTTGGTGGGAGAAATACACGTTCTGACTTAACATTGGAAGATGACTCTCGAGACTTAATTATACGTCGTGCAGCAAGTTCTCTGATGTGCGGTCTTTCATCCTTCAACATACACAGCAAGATATTCTCAGGATGAGCAAAGAACGAATTTCGACAAATTACTCCATCAACGACATCCTTGAAGTCTTGAGATAAATACCTAGATCTAGAAATAGTATACCACATATGCTTATCTCCATCTTTCAGCGAGTGTTTGGACTTTATATTAAACCAGTTGGGAGTGTAAACTTTCATAACAAACTCAGCAATTTGTTTCAACTTCATAGAAGGATCTGGAGAACTAACATATAGTCTTAGAATTCTGTTCGCTGTTGTCAGCCAGCGTGAATGTGATAATGAACCAGGACTGCGTCTAGCCAGTTCATCAGAACAACTACCCAATCGCACCGCTTGATATATTTCTAGCAAGTACATTTGGTCCTTACTTAAGTCACGTGTATCAGTTGTTGGTAACTCACCGTCAATAATTTCGAAAGGTGTCACTGGCAAAGTTTCACATGTAAGGAGCGCCTTCCCAATAAGACCGGAATATGATTTTGGGCCATTTGTTGGTCCATCCAACGTTTCAAACAGATGCCTCAGAGAGAGTTCATTAAAATGCAGAAGGCATATTACCCACTGCAGAGGTTTTCCGAGTTTCAATTCCAAACACCGAATTACACCGGACTTCCATCCGGTATTAACATATGTGCCGTCACAGCCAATTGCCAGAAGCTGAGAAAGATCTCTTGCGATCCCTTCAAAATATCCAGTAATAGTCACGGAAATTTGTTTTGCGGTTCCAAATGATGGACTCAAATGAGTAATGTAACGTGAACCCTGTTCTTCAATAAGAGATAAATGTTCCTCTTTTGCTTTTCTCGTATATCTTTTAGTATCTACTATCTGCTCTATCAATGTCGAATCTTTACGACCATCGAAATACAGCCCCTTCAACTGTAATGCCTGAGCATCACTTAAAGCTTGACATTTTAAATTGCTTCTAATTTTTGCCTTTTCCCTTCGCAGTTTGTTTTTGTCGACCACCAAATCTGAGTTGTTGATAGTTATGAGACCGACATCGTGAAGAACACTTGAAGCAATTGCAGCCACAGCCCGGTCCGAGACTCTAAACCTGTCGGTAACCACAGCAGTTAAAGGGAGGCCAAGTCGCATTTGTGATGATTTAGATACAATCGGAGTTAATTGTTTGTAACTAGGATCAGTATGAGAGATTAAACGGTTCGATGTTGATGGTTTGTAAATGTCCAGATTTAAATCTACTTCAGATATATCTGAAGAACAATCCGTTTCTTCATAATCTACATACCCTACGTTAGGCGTTGCTTGTGGATGATTTAAATATAAATTGTGAGCCTTTCTATCAGCATTATCAGTAATATTCTGAAGTCGTTTTGTTTCTTTAATGTCAAGAGAGCCGATGAAGATAAGTCTCGTTGTCCGTTGATCTTTCAGGAAATTATGCTCATTTCGAGGTAATTTTCTAGTACTTTCGCATGTGCAATCTTCAAAAGTAATACATTTGCAGACCGCAATGTCAAATAACCTTGTACATGCTTCTTGTCGAAATGCTTTGATCTTTGTTTGGAAAGCCTTACTGGTCTTATCTCTTTTGTAAGACCTCTTAAAATTGGTATATTTTCCATGGTAGGTATGGATCATTTGCAGTATTCGAGAATGGGTCACAATGGGAATGGCGGTGCTTGCTTTGGCCCATACAGACTCGATTTTAGTTGCAAAATTTTCCGCAATTCTCGAGAAACTCGGTTCTTTGTTCCCAGTTTTGGGTGCAAGATTTAATCTCTCAAAGAAGCAGCAACACAACATATCTTCGTATGTAGGAAGATTTATTTGAGATATATCTTTGGGGCTTCCAAATATTGGACATTTAAATTTGTTCTGCGAACTGATTTTTGATGTCATGTCTATTAACAAATCAATCAAACCAAAAGATCGAAGAACCCAATTTAAAAACTCACACACTTCCGATTCCGTAGCGCGAACTAGTAGTAAAAGGCACCACGATGTCTCTTCCCAGGCGCCAGTCAGTAGCAACACGTGTCAATAAGTATAATGAAATTACCAGAACACTATAAACAAGTGGGGTAGAATGTGATTTGTGAATGTGAACCCCCCTCCACTCCTTTCACTTCCTGCCAGATACATGCAGTATGAAAACACAAGATAAATTGCGCTTTTCTTCAAAAATAGCAAAACTTTCAATTGCGATGTGGGAACAGAAGATATTATTCGATCAAAAAAATATTTTTCACCTTTCTTGTTGAACCCAGTGGGCACCTCTTCCGCACTATTAGAAAAGCAATATTGAAAAATATTTATACTTTCTACGCCGAGTAAAAATTGCAAATTTTTACCCAAATTTCCAAAATTCAAGTGCGATGCGGGGGCAGAAGATATTATCCAATCAAAAAAATATTTTACACCGTGTTTATTGAACCCTGAGAGAACCCTTTCCGCACTATTAGAATATCGATTTCGAAAAAAAGTGTTTTTCGGCCCACCCTACTCATCATCAGAGAGTTCAGTTATTGCAGCCGGATGATCCCCACCACGTGTCGCATTTCCGTAGTGGTTTCTACACCAAAGTGCGGTCGACACGCAATTTTTCAGTTGTGTTATGTTCAGTGATGGAACAACCTTTTCAAGAGAAGGGGTAATCGACACGCACGACGCGTACATGTGGGTTTTAGTCAACCCACGCGGAACCCGAACACTAGCCGCACAGCAGAGATTCACTGTTAATGTGTGGGCTGGTATAGTGGGAGACAATTTAGTTGTGCCATACATCTTACCAACTCCATTGGACGCTTACAAGTATCTCGTCTTTCTTCAGGAGGCACTTACACTTGTTCGGCGCAGAATGTGGTTTCAACATGATGGGGTTCCATCTCATTACGCTAGGTATGCACGTGACCATTTGGACCAGACATTTGGAAACATTTGGATTGGTCGTGGTGGACCCGTCGCATGGCCTCTCAGATCACCTGATTTATCTCATCTTGAGTATTTTCTCTCAGGGCTGTCAGAGCTCTGGTGCCATGAAGAGCATTGTGTACGACACGCCCGTAAATTCTGAAATGAACTTGGTGGCACGAATCTCCATCGCTGTTGCTACGATCAGCTAAACGCCAGGTATCTTTGAAAATGTTGCCCAATCCATGTTGCGTAGGTGTCGTGCGTACATCCATGCCAATGGGCTCAACTTCGAACACCTCCCGTGATGCTTGCAAGTCATACGTTGTACTCTTTTTTTTATGTAACAAAGCGTTTTACACTACATTCTGTGTTTTGGCCTTATTGTGTCTTTGTGTCGCTTTATCACTCGAGGGTGACGTTTCCGCCCATGCTTGTTATGTAATTACTGTTCTTAACGATGTTCTTTACCTCCCCTGCAAGTTTGTACACGGAGTTCAGGGACACCCTGTAGTTGACCCATTATGTAGAAGCTGGCGGGTGGTAGATGAGAGTTCTATACACGTTCTGTTTGAGTGTGACTATCACTCTGCACAAAGATTTGAATATCTGGTATACCTTTCTATTGAAACCTGGGAACTGTCAAGCATTCCAATCAAGTATAAGCTGAAATTTATTACGACAATATTGCTTTAGTGAATCAGTTCTCAGCACAATATATTATTAGTCGCGGTGCTGGTACTCTTCAGAGTCACCCCTTCAATTCGTATTAATCATGTCTTGTGTCTGGCATAGCTTGACCAAATTTGGCCATACAACGTATTGTGGTTTAGAGGAAAAATCAGAATCCAAATAGAACAAGGTTATCAAGATCTAGATCATGATTACAAATATTTTGTTTCTATCTGTGCTCAAGGCCTGCAATCATCGACTCGATTAAATAAGGGAATATCGTCATCATGATAAAATCGGTATCTTCATGACCTGTTATTTCGACATTATCAAAATTTGTCAGATCTGGATGAACGAGATGTATCGTCAAAACCACTTGATGTTAAAACATTGCTTAGAATTATACTTGTCTAACAATATTTTTTACTTAACTAAATATTATTCGTGTGTACCAATATAGCTTAACATTATACTTGTGTTACCATCTAGTATAATAAAGATTAATGTTATACTTGTGTGACAATACAGCTTACATAACTTAATATTATACATATGCTCACATTAAAATAGTATGTTGTAGCCTGTGCTTCAGTTGGAAGTTCTGTTGACTTTCTTTCGTGCCAGGTCCTTATGCGATGTAAAAGCATACATATTCTTATTGCAATATTCATTCAGCTGTAATAAGTCTGAAATTCGTTCTTAAAACTGTACAGCAAATCTAGTATTTATTTCAGAATAAAATTGATGCTGATAATACTGGGGTGTTTAGTATATTTCCTGAATTTCTAAATCCATTGAGTATTCGTATTTAACCTCTATGATGTAGGTTCTTAACATTTACCCTGTAGAGTCAATAGTTTGTAGATTTATATAATCAGTTAGTTGAATTTACACCAAGTTTAGTTAGGAAAACATTATGTGTGAATTGTAGATATGGTACTCAAATTCAAGCTACAATTATGTTATACACTATAATGCAGTTTAAATCCTATATCTCAATTTGCCTCAATAAACTCATTTGTATTGCATGCGCAGTACTAGATCAGTTAACACGTGTTGTCATATAACGGAATCGCACTATCTCTATCATATCTAGATCGTATTTACCATTAAATCTTTGGTTGTTCAATTCACATACAAATGACGTGATCAAATAGTCCTATTACTTGTAGAACAAAGGTGCAGAATGTGTTTTATGAAATATAGCGTCGATCAGTACACGACTTACCAAAGTATGATTACTGTAAAACATTTACATTTCAGAACTAAACTGTGCTTGAATTATTTAATGCACAGTAGAAATCCTGATGTTTTAAAGCCCAATAAGAGAGGATTTATATACCTGATCAGCCTAATATACATAGTCTTTAAAATTTGAAGGATATGGGATTACAGGTGTTTTATAAAATCTTGCATTTTATAAACATAACTTGAATACATGGATATGTTTACCAATTCTATCGCTTATGGTATCACCTTAACGTTTTGATACTTTTTTGTACACCGAGTGGTTCTGGATAAAAGCGAAGCCGCTTAGAAGTAACACCTTTATTAGGTTCGATCTAGTTGACGATGCATACAAATGCGCAGTCGATCTCTACACATGGCCCGCATTCTCGAACACATACAAAGCAATAATTACAGCTCATGCCCAGGCTTCCTTTTGTCATGAGCGCGTTGCCAGATTATATTTATATCATACATAACAGTTCTCTGGCACTAAATTTTAAGTAATTATAGATTATTAAATTGATAATATAAAAATAAAAGTAATATTTTAAAGTTCTTATTGGAAATTAAATCGAACCACAGGTTTCCGGATACGTGTAGAACGACGTAACTCCCGGTGACTAGAAAGTTGCTTCGGCTGGGTTCCTTGCTCATGACAGTGGGATTGCTGGGGACTGGAGTGGGGCAACTATGCTCTAAACTGCGGAACTTCCTTTTTTCATGAGCTCGTTGCCAGATTATATTTATATCATACATAACAGTTCTCTGGCACTAAATTTTAAGTAATTATAGATTATTAAATTGATAATATAAAAATAAAAGTAATATTTTAAAGTTCTTATTGGAAATTAAATCGAACCACAGGTTTCCGGATACGTGTAGAACGACGTAACTCCCGGTGACTAGAAAGTTGCTTCGGCTGGGCTCCTTGCTCATGACAGTGGGATTGCTGGGAACTGGAGTGGGGCAACTATGCTCTAAACTGCGGAACTGGAACTGAAATTTGGAACTGAAGTGGGGACTGGAGCGGGGCGATTGGCTTTGCATGGAACTTCTGAATTCCTGGCCACTGGAACATCGTCTTGGCAGCACAGATGATTCTGGAGTTACATAAAAATCAATCGTTGACTCCGTGTTTGCCCTTGATGGCGTTTCCATCTGGTCACTGAAGCTGATTCTGCTGCTCTTCCATGGAATAGGATCAGGCATTTTGATGTGTGGTTGGTGCTCCACTTGGCAAGAACGCAGTTGGTTTAAATGTCTCTTGATGATGTAGCTATCGTCAAGTTCTACCAGATAGTGAACTCTCTATAGTCTTGCGACTGCTGTACCATATTTCCATTGGCTTGATCTGGCATAATTACGTGTCTGTACGCGATCTCCCTCACGGTAATAGTTCTGAAATTCCAGTTAATGTGCTTTAGTTAATGGATAAGGTTGGGGTTTGATCATGTCTAATTAAGTACAAATATACCATCCTAACAGTTGTTCTACTGATGTCTTTTAATTGATAAAATCATTGCTCGATAACGAATAGAATTTCGCGTAATTACCTTTCCCATAATTACCTTTCGCATAATTACTGATGATTTCCTTGTAGAAATTTCATACATTTGAGTTTTTGTGTTCAAGATTTGGCGATATTTTTCAGCTTGTCCATTTGATGCTGGATGACCTGGTACTATTAGCTTTTGTCGAATGCCAGTTTTTTAACAAAATTTTGTAAACTCTTTGGATTTGAATATTGAAGCATTTCGCTAACAAGGATTTCAGGTATAAGCCATGATGACTAAATATTTCACGCAAATAATGAATCGTCACAGAAGAGCCAAGCGGTTTCGTGATAGTAAAAATTTCTAGCCGTTTTGATTTTGCATCAACAACTAGAAGAAAATAATGGTTTAAGAATGGTCCTGTATAGTCCAAGTGAACACGTTCAAAATTAAGGACGGAGTTTCCCAATTATGAAGTTGTGCTTCGATACGATTTTTTGTGATTCCACAACAGCCTTTGCAACTTTTAACCATGTTTTCGATATCAGAATCAATGTTTTTCCAAAACAATAATTTCTTGCAAGAGCTTTCATGCGAACTTGTCTAAATGAGTTGAATGCAATTATTGTAATATATCTGGCTGTAACTCCTTCGGTATTATAACTCTTTCTGCTAAAAATAAAATTCCTTCTTGGAGTGAAATTTCTGCATCGTATATATTTCCGTTGAGTATGTTTTCTTTTAGCTTCGAAAGGTCATCATCCATAGCTGTTTCTCTACGGATGTAACCGATTCGGAGGAAATATGTCGTATGCCAGCTTCTTGAAAAATGTATTCGCCAACGACAAAATCACTTCAAAACTGGTTAAAGGAAGTGAGTTTCTAGACAAATAATCAGCATTGATATGTTCATTAGATTTACGGTGCACAGTTGAATAATTAAAGTTCGACAAGAAATGTGCGTATCGAAGCATTCAAAGTTTTCACTAATAAACGCAATTTCGTAATCAGCAATCCAGTCGAAAGGTGCATCTTTCCTGAGTAATTTGTTTGAAGGAAAAAGCATGTTAGAAGCATTTTTTTTATAAATTTCGAAAATATACGAACATTTGTAGAAGTTTTATGAGTTGATCTACGCTCTTTGGTCGTGGTGCTTCGGAAACTGTCTTCATTTTATCTGATGATCCTTTTTGTCTATCACAACTAATTACGTGACCTAAATATTGAACTTCTTTTTCGAAAAATTTATATTTAAGCATATTTACATGTAGATTATGCACTCTAGACTTGTCTAATACTTTAATTAAGCGATACATAGATTTTCCTATGTTCTACCTTGGATAATAATGTCATCGAATTATGCTATCCTACCATCTAAATCTTGGAAAAATCTATATAAATAAGAGTGGAATGTTTGTTTGTACATTGAATATTTTCGACTCATTAATAGTTGTCTATCCGTTTTGGACCTTCTGATGCCAAATCGGCCTCTTGCGCGTTTGGTGTTTGTCTGTCTGTATGTATGTATTGTATGTGCCCTATACACGTCCATACGGTTTATTATATTTTCATGAAAATTTTCATACAGCAAGTACTTATCTTCATTTAGTAAGTGAACTTGATTGCGAAAGTCTGTCTGTCCGTCATTATGTTCTATGATCGATTTTGCGTTTGTGTGTTTTCACAGGCATCACATGAATTTTATTCCAGATATATGATTGCAATGTGTTTTATTTTATACATTATCATTTAGTTTAGTCAATGCAATATTAAGCATTTCTTTATTGATATATTTAGATAAGTTTCATGCTAAATCACCTAAGTAAATATACTTAAATCAACCATAAATTTTTAGTTTTGAAAAAAATTGGAATGAATATTGAGTATTATAATTACTTTGATTGTTTTACCATTACTGCTAAAAAAGCAATTATTTTTCAAAAAATTATTTTTGATGGAATTTTAGCCCTTATACTTCATTTATTTCGAGATTTATTTTTGTTATTAACGCAACGTAAACAATTTCCAAATATTTGGGCGAGACGACATTATTCAACGAACGGTAATGACATATTTCTTTTGTTCTGAATTAATTTCGCATTTCTAAATTGTTTGCACTTCTTAGCTGCAACTAGTGGCTGGCTATTGCGAGATAAAGAGATAAAAAGGAATCACAAATTAATATATTTCTGATAACTTTTTCCCCAACATCTTTTATATTGTTTATTACGCTGTTTTCTCTTCTTTTCTGTTTTACATATCTATTATTTTAATAAATTCTATTACTTTTTCATCACACGCAACACTACCAATATGTATTCCACTTAAATGGCAGGTAAGTCTGAATAAAGCAAATTTAAGTTGAAAGAATAATATAGCTATTGAAAGAATAATGTCGTTATTGAAAGAATAATGTCGTCATTGAAAGAATAATGTCGTTATTGAAAGAATGATGTCGTTATTGAAAGAGTAATGTCGTTATTGAAAGAATAATGTCGTTATTAAAAAAATAATAATGTTTAAAAAATTCGAACTAAAACTTTTTAAACATAAAAACAAATTTTGTCATAGAGACAGGATAAGATTTAGAAATTCCACAATGGTCGCATGCCGAATGCAAGAGTGCCACAAGTAAAAAATATTGTTTTGTTGACTACGAATGCGAGAGCACTCGCCGTAATTCGTCGCTTTTATTAATAGAGTTGAACATGAAAAGAACAAGGAAATTCCAAATATCCCTCAAAGTCGTCTTTTGTAGAAGTAACCTTAGTGTCACTCTATTTTGTAGCTTTTCCATGCAGCAAGAGTGTGAAATGTATTACATGAATGGCTATGCATGTGAAAGATTTGTGTCCAAAGTATGTTGTATCAGTTATAAGAATGGCGAAATGTGTCAAAATATTACTTAATTCTACGAAAAATGTAAGTAACTGTAAATTTTGATCATCTCTTCAATCTAGAGTAAACCAATTCAAACCGAGTAATGTCGGATATTTTGCTAGTTGATTAATAAATTACTGGAAATCGTTTGGTGCAGTTTTAATTTAAAAAAACCGTTTAGCTATATAACTATTACGATGAGTTGAAATGGTTTGAATCCAAGATGTTTCTTCGTGTATAGCCAAATGTAAATAAGCTTTGAAAGTATCTAACGTGCAATAATATGAACCGTTGAGTAATTTATTGAATATATCTTCGAGTTTTTTATTTACTGTGATCTTGCAATCAGCTCAAATCCGAATAGAACCATCAAACTTTGGAACTATAACAATAGGTATAACACATTCTGAATGATATACTTCTTCGATATTATCGTATTTTCAAGTTTATCTGATTCTAAATTTACTTTTTCTTTCTACGCATAGGGTAATGGACGTGGTTTTAAAAATACTAGTCTTACGTCTTCGCGTAATTTAAGTGAACACATGTAATTCTGTATTTGACCTACTTTCGGTTCGAAAACATCGGAATAGTCTTTACGAATTTCTCAATTGACTTATTTATACTACAGATAGGAATTTGTTCAACCTCATACGTTTGGTTAATTTCGTTGATATTAGTTTTGGGATAATGAATCCAATTTCTTAGTTGCTTCTTTTCTGAAATGAAGTAAATACAAATATTCTAAACCAGAGCAATTTTTATACGATACCTTTAATTTCACTACACCTGCGGTGTTAAAAATTTTGCCTGTATAGCTTCGAAACTGTACATTTGTTATGAAAATCGACGTGTCTATTTTTAAAGACTTGAAATCATCTATATTCATGGTACTTACACGACTACCGGAATCACATTCGAAACGAAATCTTATACCCTCTAATTGGATATTAACAAATATTCTATCATCATATTGAGTATAATTCACGAATACATCGAAAACTTGATTTATCGTTTAATCGTCCTCTTCATTGTAAGAATTTGATGTATATCATCCGTGAACGAATCTAGTTTCGGTTTAGGTTTCAATAGTTGCGAAATGCAAATTTCTTTGGCATGCCTATTGTTAAGGCTGTAGTTACTTTTAATTTGTGGATGTTGCGTTATATTTTAGTCTTGTGATTACTTTTACCACAATGTAAATATAAACCATCAATTCCAAGTTATTTAAAATCATTATACTTTGGATTAAGTTTATTGGAACGATCAATTCTAGGTTTAGTAGATGGTCTTGAACTTGATCTGGATTACCTTTACATTTTATATGCATTTTCATTACTTCGAATTTGATTGACATTGCTAGAATTAAAATTACTCTTGTACATTTCTTTATTTTCGATTTTTGAAGCTTCAATGTCTAATGCAATTTCTATAGTTTTTCAAAGGTAAAATCTGCATGTTGTAATATCTCACGAATATCAGAATCGTTCAAACCTCTAGTAAATTGTGCGCGTAACATTAGATTTATGACTGATTTAGAACTATCGGCCGAATTACATATTGATTGGAATTCAGTCTTCTTCGATAGTTCTTTGAGAGATGTAATATAATTCGAAATGACTCACCTTGGTTTTGGGTTCTGGATAACAACCGATGCTGCTTCAACAACAGATTGGGTTGTGGACATAAGTTGTCTTTTAAGAGGTACATAAGTTTATCATACATTTTTGAAATAGGAAGGTCAGGTACCGTAAGACTGCTGATGAGGTTGTAGAGTTTTGGCCCTAGACAATTTATCAGTATTTGGAGTTTTGCTTCTTTGACTTCAGCACTGTCTCCAATAATGCTTTTGATGTTAAAAACATCATACATTCTCTGGGCGTAATTTTCAAATGAGTCACTTTCTTCATCGTAGACTTCGAAAGTCAAATTTCGGAGTTGAAGAATCTCTTTCGTAGTTTGATTTGATTTCCATTGAGCTATCTAGGTGTTAGTCGCTCCATTAAGTTCGTCAATGTTGAAATTATTTATTGATTTTCGATCATGTTTCCTCGGTTTATCCTTGTTGCCAAATTGTTGTATACCGAATAGTTATTGATAAGAGCGAAGCAGCTTAGAAGTAACACCTTTATTAGGTTCGATCTAGTTGACGATATATACAAGTGCGCATTCGATCGTCATATGGCACGCATTCACGAACACATACAAATCAATGACTACAGCGCATGCGCAGACTTCTATATATATATATATATATATATATATATATATATATATATATATATATATATATATATATATATATAAGAACCCAATGTATTCATAATATGTTTGCTGAAAGTTGCATATTAGTTACACTCAGGGGTACGAAATGAGAAGATCCTTTTATTTTTTAAAGGCACTACATCTTCATCAACCGTAGATATATGAAGCTTATGTCGCAAAATGTGTCCTCAGGGGTTTGAGTACGATTGTCCATCACTCTATTTAACTTAGCTGAATCCAATTCTAAGACTTTCCATTGTACCACATGGAATTCTCTCTCAGGAGTGCCGATTTTAGTGATGTTGAGATGGCGAAGCCTGCAAGAGTTCAAACAAGTAATGGGTGCCATACGGTTAGACAGAGGAGAGCTCGTTAGGAAGTAATTGGTTTGAGCGAAAATGTCTTTTATTGAATATTAGGAAACAATTGGCTTAAAGTTCTAACGAGTAGCGATTAAATTGAATTTTATATCTCTCTTGAGATCTGTGAAGTAGTTTTGGTAGATCGATTATCGACAGATCGATCTTATTTGAAATGTCTCTTCTATATTGCCTTTGTAAAAGATGTACAGATTTATTGTCCGATTGCGTTATATGTATTTAAGAATACCACAGCGTAATACGAAAAAAGAAGGTTAAATTATCAGATTATGTTTATAAAATATGCCATATTTATTTTTTAAAGTTCATGTTTGCAATAAACTGTAATGTGTATTTTTTGAATGAATTTTCTTTAGCTACAGGTATATTCATATAACATGCAGGCTGCAGTATTTAAGAATTTTACTGTACTAGATAAGTACTGGAAGGTTCGTGAAAGTTTCGCGATATTATATGTAATCAGAGAAATGTGTTCACACACACACACACAAAGCATGTAATACCCTTAGCTTATTATTCAAATAATTTCTAGCTTTCACATTACCTCAATTTTCTCGAATTGCGATTAACTTCAATTCAGGTTGTGCATTAAAATAAGTTAAAAAAAGCCTCCTGACATCATAGTGTTTCATAATATGTCACTTTTATTGGTACTTCCATAGGATGTCAGTGCACCTTACACAACCCTATACACTCTTTTAGGCATACTTCGAATTCACTTTTATAAATTCATATACTGACAAGTATTTAATAATACAGAGTCATGCATTGACTGGTGCTTAGTACCATCCGGTCATACATTTGATAATTAGTCCTCATTAGAAATTTGGATGTGCTGGTAAGCAGTTATTTTAATGAGCGTCACACTGGAATAGCTTATGTGCTTGTAAGGTTCGTAAACAGGCATTCAAGTTCCACATAAATGTTTCAATTCGATACTTATAAGTATTCTGTAACGCTAGAGCACATTCTAAAGAGCTGATTTATAAAACCAGTGCTGAATAAACCCTTCAAAAACACGTTGCTTTATCATGTTGATAGTAGACGCATGTCTTCTTCCTTAGCAAGAACTTCTTTCTTAGACCACTGTCTAGAAACATGGCTTAAGAATGTTTAGTACCTTTTAATTGGGTAGAGCTGCTCAATCTCGTGTTGGCGTTCGCGACACCAGTTATAGGAAATAACGTTACCAAGCGCAAGTGTGATACATAGCTATTTTATCACTCAACCACCATCTAATTTCAGCGATTTATATATAGCAGATACAGAAAGAGGTATTCACAATATACGGGCTGTACGCAACAAAAGGTACCGTTAAAAAAGGTACCGTATAGAAATAATTAAATCAATGTGAAACGTGATTTGTTAATCTTTAAAATCGGTTTCCATTGATCAAAAGATCATTTCTAAGGAACTTTGAATCAGAAATACTTTTTTGTTCATTTTCAAAGTTATCGGTGTTTACTTGTACATGATAGGCCATGGACATTCACAACTTCGTACGAAATTACTTCTGCAAACAATAACATATTTCAAAGGAAATCTTGTAACCTCTTCTTTAGTTCCTGAAACGTTTGTTTAATCATTTTTGTGGTAGATCTTCGTGTTGAAAATTGTCTTGTAGTTCATAATCTAAGGTATAATATAAGGTGCACAAACCTGTTCTGGACAAGAGACTATTTGCATTTCCTACTTGGATTTTTTACACCCCTTCAAACAGGGCAATTTTACTTCGTTGAAATACCTAAAAACTAACTAAACTGGATCTAGATGATGTACTAGATATCTCGTCAGAACATTTGGAGCATTAAGGAAACTTTCCATTTCCTTAATGCTCCAAATGTTCCATTGCTAATTTCTCTTATCCCGTACTTGGATAAAGGAAAAATGGCATCAAGTGTTTCAAAACTCTTCGAACATTTTTGTCATTTTTTGTAGTCTGCTTGACCGTTTCTTGAATTTCATGACATCTTCATGCTACCGTTCATTAATTACAAACTGCACAGTTGATTTAGACTACTGTATTTTGCAAGCAATCGTACATGCAGATACGTTACTCAAACTAATTTCTATGAGGACAATCTCAGGATGTTAATTGACTTCGCAACCACTGAATATTTTCATCAATCTCAAAATGGAGACTTTCTCTGCAAATGCTCTAATATTCCCTTAGTACCCACCACCTGAACGGGAATTATGTCTTTCGTGAAGCAATCAGGTATTGGTGACGTCTTATATAATAGCGAGCAACATCGCTTATATCATACATACTTAATATTACTTAACCCACCAAGTGATTTCAACGTGATAGCTCTCCACCAAGCTCTAAAAAATTTTGTTAATGGCGCTATATCAATATAATGACAGTTCTTTTTATGATAACGTTATCACGATGTAGTGAATTTTTTTATTGGTGACGGGATATATCATCCATAAATATCTGGTCAATTTAATTTCAATGATTTTATCTATCGTCCATCAATGTCTGGTCAGTTCCATTTTATTGATGAGATATCTCGTCAGTCAAAAGCTGTTCCGTTTTGCTAATATTGGTGGTTGTATTCGCAAACTATCTAGTTGACACAACCATCATGAGGTTAGAGAACAAAACGTACTCATTTAGTAATCAGTAGTTTAATGATTGCGACGGAATAAGTCAAACACTACCATCATAAATGTTGAGAGATTGGGCAGAATTAATTATGTTTCCTATTGTTACTAGTAGGTACTTTTTACATAACGCATACAATCTAACCATAAAATGAGTTTCATTAAACAGATTTGAAATGCAAAAATCAGTGGAATTAAACATCACAAGAAGCAACAAAAAAAAAAAAAAAGCGAATTAATGCAAAAGAACAAGAATGAATATAACTATATTAATGACATAAAATTACGCTCAATAAAAATTCAAGCACTAATCTCAAACCAAAGAATATTTAAATGCGAACGAAATATTTTAACGCACGTACCTTGTCATATTTTGTATTAGATAATAAATTAAAAGCTTTCCTCACTAAGTACACGGATATAAATTTGTGAATGACAATTAATTAAATTAGAGTGTTTTTTCCTGCAAAATTCGTAACCCTGTTTTCTCTTTCTAAGAATCATAATGTTTCAGAGAAATATTCTCCTGTGTAATAACTTTTTGAAAAGCCTCCTTTTCGAGACTAGGAAAAAGAATCCGTTAATAATGCGTGACAGTTTCGAGAAGGTGACAGGAAATAAGACGTTGTCATTTCTTCGTACTTTGAATTGTTAAGTAACGTAAAAAGAAAGACGCCTGCGGGGTTTTCTGCCTTTTGACAGCATTCTCAAATTTTAAAAAGATTAAGGATCTCGAAGGAGAAGAAATTGGACAGCTTTTGTTTTTCGTTCTTTCAAAATTAGATTTGCAACAAATATAGAAGGCGATATGTTTGGTTTTCCTCTGTTCTCGACTTTCTTTGATATGTGTTTGCGCAAGGAATATTAGTCAGCTTCAATGTATGACCATTATCGGTTTTGCAGAGTACTGAAAAATATCTAGTTTTATGAGTCTAAGTATAAAATAAAGTTTTCCAAATATTTTATACACAAATAGACATACGTTTCTAGGGAATAAAATGACTGGAAGTTATGTGCATTTGTATATATAAATATCTTACTCTTACAAAACTTGCGTAGTAATCAAACGGTTTTATCATATATTTTTTGTTCCATCTGATTTTATGCTCGCTCATAAACTTGCATAAATAAAAAGGAAGCAATCTCTGGCAACAGATACTTCGAAATAAAATATGTGTTTTAAGTTAACTTTAATCTTTTTCAAACACTAAAAAATGTGTTTGTTAAATTTGTTGATTTATTTGTATAGGAATTTAACTTTGAATGTTAGCATTTTTATTCTCTGGTGGTATTTAACTCTTTGAACTCCATCGAACTTACAAAAATTTGCAATTAATGCATTAACTTTTATCAACCGTCTTGGTGACCCTTGTCTCGACGAGATATATCGTCATTAACAAAATTTACCATATCTGGATAGAAGAGATATCTCGTCATTGGAAGTAAACTGACTAGAGCTTAATCTTGTCATCGTTACAAAATCAGCAATACCGGGATGACGTGATATCTCGTCGTTAGAAAGGTTATTCAGATCTTGCTAAACGAGACGTCTAGACGAAAGTAATTTCGGGTAAAAACATTAACAGCAATGAATATGATAAAACGAGATCATATTTTTGTACTGCATAGTTCAATCAAAATATATCCTTTTTTTTATACAATGGAAAGAAAATGTGAGGTATTTCAAAACAAAAAGTTTCGAAAAGACAGTGAAAATTTTTATGGAATCAACTTTCAGCAAGTAAATGTCTCCTGTCAAAGCACATTTTTCAGCCTTTATAAGAAGGTATTTTTATTAAAATATCCACATCATAATTTCCAGTTTTCACTTTTTGACTCTCAGTCAGTAGTGACCTTATTGACCAATATAATCTTTCCTAGGATTTTACACTTCTCGGAAATTTCACTCAGACCGTTGAAAAACTACACCTAATTTTAATAATAGTGTTTGTTCAATATCATAGTTTAAATGGCTGTATAAAACGTGCTCGTTGACGTAAGAACTCCACATTAAGAAAATTTATGTGTTTGATAATATGTCGCGGTGGCTCAGATGGAAGCTTAACTGATTAGTAACCAGAGGGTTACGAATTTGAATCCTACCAAAGATCGTCGTGTACAAGAAGATGGATTCAATCTGTCGGGACCTCAAATGTCCTCGCGTTAGCGCGGTTTGAAAGTTTGGATAGTGGAATGTCAGCTCAGGTTTGACCTTGTCCTATGACCTTGGTTCCAAATTTTTTGGGGTGTCCTTGGATCTTTCCTTTGTTTTTGATCCCGGATCGTCTCCAATAGCCCTTTGTGTTGTGCCAGCATGAAGTTAACTGAAGTACTTTCCTACCTTGTTGGATAACATTTATTGACAGGCAGAAAATTACTTTGCTTTCATTGTTTTATAACGCAATTTATTAACTTACTTAACGCAATTTAATAACTCACACTTAATGGAATTTATTAACGAAATTAACAATTCTCATGTAATAGAAAAGTATTTGCTGGCCTCATTTGTGATTCAATACTTTAATTAATGTTAAAGCAGAGAATTGCATTTAGTGTGGCACTGAAACAAAAAAAGTTTTAAAATCTTATTTCATTATTTAACGAGGGTGGCTTTCGTTAGATTACTTCCGAGACATATTTTCTCTTCAGTATCCCTAAATTCCCCTTATGTATGCATGGGTATTTCTGGACACTCGGCAGCTCTCATAATACCCGGATTAATGCGTTTTCGTAAATTTACAGATTTGTTCGGGTAGAAAAATGGTATTTGAAAATTGAAAATTGCAGATAATACTAAGCCTGTAAAGTATGCAGTTTTTTATTAAATTCTAAACATATAATACTATATAATAAAATAATAAATTATAATAGGTAGGTAAATATCTAAATATTAAATTATAAACGTACCTATTAAAAATTTAAATATTAAATTATAAACGTACCTATTAAAAATTTAAATAATTTATTTTCCATGGGAGCCTTAAGATAGTGTCACAAGGCCCCGATATATTATATCCAGTTTCCAGTTAGTTAATACCCCCCCCCGTCTGTTGATAAAACTAAATATCTAAACTCAAAAGTTGATTGCAATCAAACACAACATGATGTTGAACAGAGTAAATGTAAATATACTACTATTTAAAGATATAAATAATAAACATCGTTGCACCACATGTTGGAAAAGCCTACAAATTTTGAAAATATACTTACTATTTTTACTTGATATCACAAATTCCTTCACGGCTCACCAATACTTTGAGCAAACAATAAGAAATTTCACAGGTAACTACATTGCTCTGCTATCACCACACCTAGTAGAGAATTCATGAAATAAATGTCACAGAAGCGAAATATTGAAGAATGTGTCAAGCCTCACTGCGTCTCAAGCCTACTCATTTTCCCCGTTAACCTTTATGCCGCGGCAGATTGTTACTACTACAATTTCGTTTACACCAGTAGCTCGGTATAGATCTGTGTACGGTGAATTTCATCCCCCTTTTAAGTGACCGTTGGCACCGATCACCATTTATGAGATGTCAGCGACTGACCTTCTAGAGGATCCCTAGTTTTGTTCGGTACTCTATCCTGTCGACCGTGAGATTCTAACGCTTTGAGGGAGAGGAAGAAGGTCGCTCACCACACGCCAATGAAAGGAAAACGTCAGTCGTAAATGCTACTCAAGACACTATCTCTCAAGTAGGTAATTAGTTGAGGGGGGATGGATACGCAGATGAAAGAGCCTTTCTTGTAGACGATTGAAAAAAATCTTACCGCTGCAGTGTAGCCCTCTGAATCCGGAGGCAGCCGAAAGCTCGGTACAGTTGTGTCCTGGGGTTTGTTTACTAACGAGTCTGTGAAATGGACTGGCCCGTTTTCACCACTTACATGGGTGGTCCTTAAAGCATCAATGGTCTATTGTGGTTCGAGTGCCAATTTGAATCCCTCCACCCCAAAGCAAGGGGGAAGCATAGAGAAGGGCAGAAGATGCAAGCTAGGGCGAAGGAAACGAAAGGGGGTTTATTGTGTCTGATTGGGTTGTTTCTTATATAGGGTTATTTTCCAAAGGTTGTTACCGCTTTTCGAAACTCTTTTGTGCCCGTTAAAGAGTGGTGAATTCCAATGAGAACAATACAACCTGTTTCCCAGGTACGAATACATACAAGCATTTGACTTAAAGGAACTCTGATCACCTGAAGATTCCTCACAGGTGGAATTTAGTTTCTCACGCTTTGCCTAAAACATTTATTACATCGTATAGAAAGCGGGAAGCTCTTGAAACTTCAAACGTATTGTGCGAGTTTCACTAATGCTTGTACTTCAGACTTTACTATGGACACAGCATACCTTCTTGCTAACTTGGTCTGTGGGATATAACATAATATCCCCTCCGCTACGACAATAGTAGAATGGCTTACAACACATCCCACGACAATTTGACTCGAGAGGGTTATTTGTGACCCTAGGGAAGATGTTTTTCTTTTCTAATGTTAAATCTTTCGTTGCTAAGTATTTAAAAAAAAATACTTTTCCCCTTAGTTTTTGTCTTTCAAATACTCTTTTACAATTTTGGGGATTCAATGAGTAATTTTGGCACGAATATAAGGTTCTCACGTTTACTACCTGAAGATATGTTCTTCTTATTGTTATAACCGCTTATTAAGGAATCGTTATAGCACTTTTACTTACGTACTTTACTCACCACTTACGTTTGATACTTTTGAATTGTTTGCGCTAGTTTCAATCTTCTTACTTTCAGTCGGTCTAATGTATAATAAGCCTTTGTGATATAAAAAATTATCGTACAGAGACGAATCAAATTATTAGATTTTCAGTGATATATATTGAGCAATAGTTTACAGATATTAAATCCGCTTATTGTTTGCAATATCATATCTAATAGTTATTGACCTAAATTGTAGGTTTCAACTGTTTCCATAAATTTAGACTCAATTTAACTAGACTTTAGACTTTTACAAGTAATAAATGTTGATAATCGCTATTCGATGTAAATTTTTCCAATAACTTTTAATATTTTACTCTAAAAATTACAAATTTTGTACTGGCTGATTTTTATCTGATTTACTTAAGAGAATCTATCAAAGATTGAGAAATCTTTCATTTTCTATGTATATAGAACATTAAAATTGCAGCATTCACGCTTCTTTAATCTTAATGAAGCCTTAACTCTTCACTGTCAAAACAAAATGTTAGAATGGAACAATGTTTTATTTATATATAATTAGTCTAAAATTATACGAGAGAAATATTCCAATAATTTATTTTTACAAACTTGATTGTAAACAATCTTTCAATAATAGATTTAGACAGACGAGTGAATTTCTATGTTCTTGGGCCAAAAGCTCTTTATCTTCAGATAGCCAAGTTTTAAGTTCAGATTACGATAAGGCCAACATAAAAACCTTTAGCGGTATAACAAAGTCTTGGGCGTCAGGTGATGAAAGGGGATTCAGTTAAAGTTGATGCTGTTAGAGAAGACCCTACAATGGCCATAGACAAGCCTATCATTTCAGAAAGATCTTAGAAAATACCCGAGTTCAAAATATCAGTGACTACGGAGTTTAAAAACGAACAAGAATTTAAAAAGTTAGAAGGTATTTTAAATTGCATGGCTTTCTAAACAAGAATTAGGAAAGGAAAAATTGTAAAACATAATAGATTAGATATCAAATATATATATTTTAATTATTATTTACATTTTTAGCACGTTAAGAATAGCAGTTGATCTGTTTTTGTTACTGGTCATATCTGGCGATTTGCTACAGCTGAAATTTTATTTCGATGGAGAGATCGGGAAAAGTTTTACTTCTAATTTTCAATCATCTTTCGACTCATGACCGATGACATTATCAATGTTTATGGGGAGTAAATATTCATATAGAAATTTATTATTTACAGTAACCAAAATGATTTTCTAAAATCAAATGGGAACTTCACTTTTATGCGAATACCAAAAGTAGGTAAAAAAAAATATATAGACTCGCGATATTAACCTCACTTGATAAAAAAATACGAGGGTTAGTTAATGTCTTCCTCTTATCTATTATAGAATCCTAAAACTGTGATTTTTAAAGTGAATTAAAATATTGGCAGCAAGAAAAAGAACAACCTATGTAACAAGTACTTTCTCTACAAGAATAATTTCCAATATGTTTCGTAAGGATTGACAGGGGTTTTATTCAGTTCAAAATATTATGAAAGCGGTAATGGTAATATTAGTTTACGTCGTACTAGAGCAACACAACGGGCTATTGACGACAGTCCGGGATCAATTCCTTAACGAAAAGTACCGAGGAAAACACCTCGTAATTTTGAACCACGGTCAGATGACGAAGCAACACCTAAGCTGGCACCCCACTCTCCAAACTTCCACACAAACCCAACGTGAGGACTTTCGGCCATGACAGATTTAAGGTGCACCAGCCGCTTCTACACCATACGCTTACAAACATCCATGCCCGGTCCCGGATTAGAAACAGGAACCATCCGATCTAGAGGCTAACATCTTAACCACTAATATCGGTTAGTCGGCTTTTTGAAAGCGGAGTATTAATATTTTTTTCATAATGTACTGAGCCTATTGAATTGTGTCGGAAAAGCAAATATTCATTTCTCACAAAGAATGCAAGACAAAAGTATTCATAAATTGTTATATTTTCTGAAGTCTGAGTTGCATGCTGATGAATATTCAGGACATATTTTTACTACAAAAAAAAAGATTTCAGATATTAGGAGTTACGTAAAATTATACCGTTTTCAGAAATATGTTCTAGAAAACACGTATTTTCCAAAAAATTATATCATAAATGTTGGTCTTATAATTTTTTCTATCATTCTTACTAGTGGAAAAATCCACCAATTTGAAAATAGAAGTGTGAAAGAATTTTTTCAGAATCGTTACTTCCACACTTTGAATGACTTCTCCAAATGCAAAAGGCACCGCTGCCCTTGTCGATGTTGGCCATTAAAACTATCCCCAAGCAACTTCACTACATCACTGTCAAGTGTCAATGGATTACCTTTGACCTCGAACCGTTCCCCGAAGGAACTGCAAGAGACCCCTCGTCTAACTACCTGCTTCCCTATTATGAAAGACAACCGCCCGGCTAAGTGCCCCACAGGACTCAGTCGAAGAATCTCTTTGGGTACGGATTGAGGTGGTTCAGAATTCAGAGAGGTAGAGGTTAATTACTCTCAAAAATGTATACAAAATTTTAAATTTTAAAATTTTAAACTTTACTAACTGTTTATAAACGTGACGAATTTTTTTCTGAAGTCTATACAAAATTAAATAAAGTTAAAATATTTTTGGTCATTACAGTTAGTGTACAAAATTCTGCTTTATTCAAAAAATCAAACACATTTATCACGAAAAATCATAAATTACCAATTTGGTCTACTATACCTGTATCAGTAATACAGAAGACAAACATTTATGTGACTTTTTGAGATCTACCTCTGAATTGTTTCTGACACTCTATGGAAATCGAATAAAAAGGAATATCGAAATACATTATAGCGATCGTTAGAAAATGCACTTATTAAGTACATTAAAAAACTAACAAATCTAATCATTTTGAATTAATAAAAAAATGGTGCATTTTGATTCTCAAAAGGTGTGGTTAGTTATTGCTGTCACACAAGTTTCTCATCAGCGTCTGAACTTCTTATCAGTTTGATAAAAGGGTCTGTAAGCAAAAGTATAAATATTGAAGAACGGTATGGAGACGTTTTATGTGGAGAGAGAGAATGTGATAATGATTCCTCAATCAATTCCCTAGTGAACCCCATGCTCTAGGATTCATATCAAAGAGCATTGCTGACCACGAAATGTGCTACTATTTGCAATTGAGAAATCTATTCCCCAGATGTCTCTGTCGAAACGTGATACATTGTCTGCGAAAATAAACGTGGCCCAGATTGTCTGTAACGTTTAGGGTTACGTTCAGTTCCAAAATTCTGTCTTTTTTGCAAACATTGCTAACATCTAAATTCTATTTCTGAAGTTGGGTATACTCATTTATCTGATTAACATATGTATATGATTAAGCCAGAAAATCAGACATTCTTGATAACCTTATAGCTAAAACGGGAGTTTATCGTTTGTTCCAGGCCGTGTTACTATAATCAGTTCACATTTTCTAAACCTATCATCGACGGCGCAATTCTTTTCTGAATCACAATGAGCTATTTCAATACAGGGTGATTCATAAGTAAGTATACAATTTCAACGTACTATATAAATGTGTAAGATATTTTATGTTACCTGTAACAGAAGTGTAGGTGAATGTTTCAAGTTTTTTTCGAGACAGTCACAAATGTTCTACGTGTTCTCTTTTAGTCACGCTACACACACAGAACCAGTAACCCATTTCTGCCCAGACGCGTGTTAGGGAATTTGAAACAAGTTCAATGATAGTAGTTTGAGATACGCCGTTTCAACTCCGCTGGAACAACAGGAAGAGGAGAGTTAAACACGTTATCCTTTATGTAGCCCTAAAGAAAAAGTCACATGGTGTTAATTCAGGGCATCTGGGTGGCCATTGGTTAGTGGTATGCTGTAGTCGGCGATTCGTCCAATCCATCGGTGAAGAAGATGTTATTAGAAGTAATTTCGCATGACACTTGACCAGTGTGGTGGTGCATCATCCAATTGGAGAATAAAGTCTGTCGACTTTGTGTTATCCAATGGATGATGATTTCTTGACGACATCTACCAATAGACTCGGTCGTCCTGGCTTTGGAACTGTGTGCAAACAGCCCATAGTTCCAAATTTTTTAAACCAAGCGTAAATTAATTTTCTGGTTGGAGGTTCTTTTCTAAATCATGATCGAAAATACCGATGCTCATCTGTAAAGAATTCCGTTTTGCTCAATTCAAGAACACGAAACGCCTTCTCCACTGCAGACGTAGCCTTTTCCACTGACTAGTCAATTGACACGTTCACTATCAACTACATCACTTCGTTTGGGAGGGGGGACACAAACCTTTTGAGAATAACTAGCTAACAGTTCGCATTTGGGAACCATGTCTTAGGTTGTTTCTATTTTCCAGCACCTGGAAAAACTGTATACGTACTTATGAATCACCCTGTACTTTAAATCTTGTTTATAAGCAAACCTTATACATGAGTATGCGATAATCGAGTTATCTATACCTCTCCAATAAAATGACTTAATCTTCAAGCCACTAATGTGACTAGGCTTTGAAATTAACAGGAACATTTTGTCCTTCAGAAAATATGTTGTTATGAAGGAAAAAATCTGGTTGTTAACGATAACAATGTTATGGAGTTAAGGTCTTTGCATGATTGATGATGATGTATGATATACGTTTATGGAAACCTGTGACTTTGACGAGATTCCTCGTCCACAAGATCTAACATTTTTTTAATGACAAGATACCATATCGATATAAAAACTGCTCTTTTCCTGTAATAGAACTAATATCCATGTATTAAAAACAAATTTGTCATTGCCCTTTAAATAGACCAAGAGCTTACTGCATATATGGAGCACCAGAAACAATTTTAATTAATGGCGTACTAGAGACGGACTATTGAAACCGACCATCCGGGATCAATCCCCTAATCCAAGGACAACACTATGTAATTTTGAACCACGATCAGATGACAAGGCAACACCTGAGCTGGCACCCCACTCTCCAAACTTCCACACCACGTCAGCGTGAGAACCTTTGAGACTATGATAGATTTAACGTGCACCAACCCATTTGTACACGATGGCGTTTGTTGGATTAAAAGTCTCGGGTTGTTAATTCGTTAATTTTTCAACCAGGTCACCTTCGCCCCTGTTTGTATGTTTGTAACGGTAATTTTTAATTAATATCGTACTAGAGCAATATACGTGCTATCAACGACGGTCCTGGATCAATTCCCAAAGGGAAAGATTCCAGGACAACACCACGGAATTTTACGGACGGAGATTACGAGGTAACACCTGAGGTGGCACCCCACTCTCTAGACTGCCACACCAACCCAATGTGAATATTCTCGGCCACGACTGATTTAAGATGCACCAGCCGCCTCTGCATCATTCGCTTACAAATATCCATGCACTGACCCGGATTCAAACCAGAAACCTTCCTATCTATAGTTTAATAGACCATCAGGAGGACAAACATTACAAAGCTATTGATTCACTTATTCCCAAACACCTTTTGAACAAACCAAGAGCATAACTTATATGTTCTAAAACAAACCCAAAATCTTAATCTAAATAGTGAAAATGAACGGACATAATCTAAGTTGCTCTGATAATCTTTTCGAGCTCCGAAAGCATAGTAAAGCAATAAAAGCGACAAACAATTATCTGATAAAGCGTGGTATGATACACACTCTCTTACGTCTATATAGTGTAGAGCATGATCATTTAGTTGACTTTTGAGACAAGCTTACCTACTTTTATTTCTCAAAAGATTTTTTTTTTCATAAATCAACTTAACCGGGAACAAAGAAACGGATACGCTCTTTCCGTTTCCATCATAAGTAAGTAAACAAAATGAAATAAAGAGAAGAGAGATAAAAGAAAAGAAAAAATGAAATAAAAAACAACTGCAATCAACCACTCACAGCGTTCAACTGAGCGCGCTGAAACCCTGAAATTGGTTTTACTCTCTTGAGAAATTACATCCATGCCCTTTTTATTCTTTATATTTATGTTTTTTCCCCTTCGAAAGAAAAGAAGATACTTTTGTGAGAGAAATGGGAGACAAAATGATAAATCTTTTTACTCTATGAGAAACATTTTTAAGATTTTTTTTCTCCTCTCAAATCTTTTTGTGATAGCACTTCTCAAAGCATCCACTATAAGCCTCTTAGTTTCAGAGCTGCGGTAATTGTTTTTAAAGTTTGGGCCTCAGCAATGAAGAAAGTATTAAAAAATCATAAGTCATATTTAAATATTGCATGATTTGTTTTACACCAGTGGAAGACTAAATCACACCCAGTGAGAGTTTTTGGTTTTTTGAGAGACTCGAGTGAGAATAAATTAATTTCATACCAAAATGCCATCGAAAAAGATAAATGTAATAACTTGCATATTTTAACTTTAGTTCAATTTGGATGAACTAAATAATAATTGCATCCTATTTTCCAGTAACAACAAGAAGAAGTATTGATTTTCGAAATAACTAAATCCTTTTCCCTTTATTATTTATTACTATCGAGTACCAAAAGGCAAATCAAACGGAAATATTTAGAAGAAGGACTTTAAATCTTGTCTTGTTCTTTATTTAGATATTGGATTCAGTTCATCCTTGAAGCGGAAAATAAATTATAATTCTAAATGTAGATACGTGAACATAAATGCTAGTTTTTTAAATCGGAAAGTTACAATTTTGAATGATATTAAAGTTCAAAAATAAGAGGGATATTAAGTCTTATAAAGGGAATTGAATTCCTCGTAAATTTGAATAATAGTAGTTAAAGTCAACACATTTTCTTACTTAAGATGCAGCAGCTTAAGTACAACTTGTGACAACGAAGTACTTTTATATACATATATATGTTCTGGTTGGATAAATCTAGGGGTGTTGAATGAAGATTCAATAATAACTCGGCTTCAAAACAATGGCATTGTATCCAATGGATTAATCATACATCTTTAGGCTGTTAAGTCTAACTAAAGGATACGTCACTACGAACGCGTCAATGAGCGCTTAGCAGCTGGTGAGTACGCTGTGACGTTTTGGGAATGGTAGTGTCGTCTACTAGAAGAGATCGTTCGCAGAGGTCTGGGATAATATATTTAATTTGTACAAGTATTAACAACCTTGTCGGGTATACATTTAGCGTATATATGTTGGCAGTGTATATATGTTGGCAATGTATATATGTTGGCAGTGTATATATGTTGACAGTGTTTCTATGTTGGCAGTGTCCAGGTGACTGAATTTGCCGAATGCGATGAATTGTAATTGGCCTCGGGACACCAAGTTGACTATCCGGCTCGGGTGAGCCCTTCTCCAGTCCTTAAGCGGGCGAGTAAGATTTCTAGCAAGGGTGAGCTTCTCAGAGGGTTCTCGCACGCGCGTGCGAGTTTCACTGTTCAGTTGAACTCGCTAAAATGGCACTCCGACTAGTGAATCACAGCTTCTGTGAGCCTAGCGACAGGTTTTATATACGCTCCAAATCAGCAGGAGCAGCAGCTCAGGTTTGAGCTTTCCTCACGTCTGATAGACGAAATCCCGGTTAAGGAAATTTCTCAGAATCAACAAACAACCGCCGTGATGCCTGATATGCCCCTTTTCCATTGCTCGAGCCGAGCACTTCTCGAGAACCGTGAACTGGTGTTTCCTTAGCCGGATCAGTTTTATTCCTAGCGTCTGTTGACCTTTCTCTTCGAAACTTTTCTCCCCGTCTCTCTCGATTCCGAAAGTTCCAGGAGGGTTCTTGGGGCCCCCTCTCTCGTTTCATTCGACACACTTGCAATATCTCCGTTGGCTTGTTCTAAATCGGGCTGTCCATTGGTGGTTAATTTTCCCCTTTCGGAACTTCATTATCCAGGTGGCGGCACAAAGGTCTCTGTGGTCTCCTCTGATCCTGGAAGCGGCGGAAATGAACTTCTGTCCCTGCGTCTTGCCGGGTATTGCAACAAAGACATCTCGCTTTCCCCTTACGGTGAAATTTAGTCTATTGACCTAGTCTAGCTCGTTAACTTTCGGTCCGGCGCTCTGGGTTCATGCGCGGCGTGACCTCTCGGTATCTAGTGTTTCCCTCCTTTCAACGTTTCCGCCGAGCGCTTGCTTTGCTTACGTCACAACGTTCTTTCTGTTGCGCCTTCGTTCCGCCTTATGTACTCCACGGCCCTGGCATCGCCACTGTACAGACAGGACTTTTCTGTGAAGTGAGGATCTGAAAATAATCAAACAGAAAGACAGGAAAAGGAAAAGCAAAAACTTACAAATTCTCACTTGCAGAACACAAAAAGCTTTCTTAAATGTTCACGCAGGAAAATGTCACTAAAATTGTTCATTTAATGTTAAAAACTGATGAGAGTTCACCTGGAAAAGTTTGCACTTGAAGTGAGAGTAAGAAAAAAACACAAAATGTAACTAATTTTTCTCCCAAGGATTCATAAAGTCCGCAATGGTTGACGTAACACGTGGACCTTTGTGGATTCCCACTTTTTCCACATCATATCTGTCATTAGGGCGAACATTCATCACTTGATATGGTCTGAAGAACCGTGGTCGAAGCTTTAGTCCGACACCAAATCGGGTTCTCTTGATAGTAACCTTGTCGCCTACACAGTATGTTTGAGTTGGTTTTCGTCGGTTGTCGTATTGTTGTTTACTTTTCAAAATGTTAGCCTTAGCTTCCACACGTATTTGTTGGACACTTTGTAGTGATATTTGTATATATTCATATTGAAGTGATTCCTTAATTTTATGTCATCCTTGTTTTTCATTTTAATTTCCGTCAAAAGTTCCAATGGGGTGTATTTGGTTGATGTTGATGTCGTATTGTTGATGACTTGTTGCACCGCGGATGTGTTCTTGAACCATTTGGTTGGGTCCTCAATTGAAAGTTTCGTTAAAACTGAGATTATTGCCGCATAAAGCTTTTCGACCTGTCCATTACCTCTACCTACACCTGTTGTTATTAGAATGTGTGTGATGTTTTCATCTTGGCAATATTTTTTAAAATCTGCTGATGTAAAAGCTGAACCTTTATCAGAAATTATACTCTATGGGTTCCCTAATGTGTCTTGCTGTTGTTTTAATTTTTCTAACGCATCATGCGATGAAGTAGATTTTACCGGATATATCCGAAGAAATTTTGCAAAGGCATCAACGATAGTGACTATGTATTTGTAGTTTTTAAGTGTTGATGGGAACGGTCCTAGAAAATCACTGTGATAAATGTCAAGTGGTAATCTCCCTTTGGGATAAAATGTACAAACCCTTCTTGTTTACTTGATTTTTTAGATGATAGTATGCATTGCTCACAATTGGAACTGATAGCCTTAACCACTTTCCTTATGTTGGAAAAAAAATTGTTTTTTAACCAAATTTTCAGTTTTGTTTATACGAAAATGGCCTTTCGAGTGTTCAAGCTGAACAATGTGTTTCTGCATGTCATCTAAAAATTCTTGGTCGTTGTCCATTTTATACAGCACGTCATGTTTCAAAATATACTCTGATGTTGAAAACTGTTTAAGCAGTTGTTTGATACTTTGTGTAAACTCGTCTTTCTTTCTTACATCTTTGATTTTTTGGGTTAGTTCATAATGTTGTATTACCAAAACTGGGTAACGACTTAGGGCATCGACGTGGCGCAAATGTTTAGCTGGCCAATGGAGTATTTCGTAGTCAAAATCTGCAAAGAAAAGGACCCATCTCGCTATTTTCGGTGTGAGATTGTTTCTTAAAACCCTCGACAGGCCTTAAAAATTTTAAATTGTATTCCTACTAGATTTTGTTGGAACTTTTTAAGGGCTTCGACTATCGCTAAAACTTCTAATTCAAAACTTGTTTTTTTTCCTCTTGGGGGGGGGGAGTTTTACGACTCATGTAGTGTATTGGATAAAATGTTTTATCCGAATCCATTTGAAAAGTATAGCTCCAAAGCATTTAGAGCTTGCATCGCAATGCAGTTGTAATGGTGATCCGTGTTCGTATAGTTTAAGTATGGGTTCTGATGACAGGGCTTGCTTCAAAGCAAAGAAAGCCTGTTTCTGCTCGTGATCAAAGTGAAATGGCATTTTGTTCCGTAAAAGGTCACTAAGAGATGTGGCTATTATTGCAAAATCTTTTATGATTTTTCGAAAATACGAACTTAGAAATTCCCGTTTCTAATTGTGTTCTGTCGACAACAGCATGCGAGACGTCCAGGGTAGCGTGGGGATTATGTCATTTCTATCGCACGCCAAGCATGCTCACAACAGGCGGTATGGTCTGGGGTACCCTCTCCTTTGATAGTTGGACCCCTTTGGTAGACATTTATGTCACACTTACACCACAGCGGTACAGAGACGACGTTCTACAACCGGTTCTGTTACACTTCCTTTTGCGACACACCGGACTTACTTTTCAACAAGATAACGCCAGACCGCACACGGCACATATTGCTATGAATTGTCTTCAAGCTTTCGTTTTATATTTTTGACGCTATGGGAAGACGATTGCAACCATCCCGAAATGTTGACCATTTAGCCTGACAATTGGAGACATTTTGTCAAGAAATTCCTCAGAACAACATCAGGGAATTTTTTCAGTCTATACCACGATGGATGACAGCTTGTATCCAGGCCAGATATGGACGTTCGCTTTATTGACTTCCTCCCCTTGTAACGGTCAAACCCTGATATAAATCATTCAATTGTTCTGAAAATTGTATCGTTTTTTTTCTATATATGTCTACTATCTACTTCTACTATTTACTTCTCGTCCACTAATTTTAATCGTAATAGGACAACTCTTTCTTGGTGCATTGTTTTTTTCGTTGTTGATATAGAGTGTATAATCGGTTCTTTCATTTAATAAAGCTATTCAACACAAACTACTAAATATATAGATTTAACATATTTTTCTTTTGTAGACATATCGTATTAATTACTAAATAAACAATTTTCTAAAAATTGTACTTCCCAAGTCTGTCAGGTCACTTATTTCTAATGAAGTGAAATCTCGTCCATCAAGATCTGTGCAGTTTTGCTAACTAGATTCAACTACCACGAGGTTTAACTTTCTTTTCTGCTAGGCATCGCAGACCTGTGTCGACGAAAACGGCACCTCAAAAAGGCAAGCTCTCTTTAAAAGTGTCTGAGTTGGGACAAAATAAGTGCATCTCTCTTCTTCGGTCAATTGGTCACAGCAGCAGACTATTTAGACCAGACCATCAAAGGAGAGCGATAACAGTGATAGATAGCAAAGCCAGAGGTTTACTTCCGTAATACTCTAAGTATAAGGATGATCTTGTCAAGGGAAATGTTCGGGGAAGTACTTTGAAATAGTGAAATATTTTAGAAGATCAAGATATTATCATACTCATTCATACAATTATTCTTACGCTTGTATGGAAAATAAATATTTACTTTAAAAATATGAAGCTTTAAATCTATAAATTTACATTTATATTTTGGGTAGAGTATAATTAACAGAACGTTTTTAATAGGTTTTTCTCTTAACAATAGATTATCATACCAAAATAATTGTTTCTGAATAATTTAAAACTTAAAGTACGGGTAAATTTTCATATTATCCTACAATCAAATTACCCAAAAATAGACTTAATGTCAATCGTTGTCCGAAATTAACTAGATCACAGTGTGAAAGCCTTATTAAAATTATTGTAATTTCTTAGGAAAATATTTTCGAGGTCAGGAGCTTACTATTTATTCACTTAAAGCATCCTGAGTTTATCTTTGTGAATTAAGAAGTCAAATTAAAGTTAATAGAAGTAAAGTTTTGACACTTTAATCCCTTGAAAACAGATTGGAATGATTAAATCACAATTATGTTCTGCTGTAGGGAATTCTCAACGCACTGTTTAAAACTGTAAACGTATAACCAGTACAACCCAGAATCGTACCGAGAAGTGACAAGATGAGTGTGAAAGTCTCTGTATTAAATATTATTTTTCAGAAAACTCTCGCAAGGGCAGCAATTCAATATTTCTTCACTTTTCGTATCCCGGGTTTACCTTTTTAAAGAAAGAAGACTGAAGCTAACAGAAGTAAAGATTTGATCAGATATATCTCATGAAAACACATAATATAAACCACAAGAATTTGCCGAACTTGTGATTTTAATAGTATGCTTATTATCAGTCTATCCTAGTATTATATTCCCCAATGAGAGTGTCAGTCTTATTATTAAAATAAATATTATTTCTCAGAAAAACAGTTTCAACGGCAGTAATGCATTATTTCTTCACTTGACGTATTCTGAGTTTACCTTTTTGAAATAAGAAAACTAAAGCTAACAGAAGTAAAGATTTGAAAATATTTATTTTATGAAACACATCGTATTAACCACAAAACTTTTCCGCACTTATGATTGTAATACTATGCGTATTACCAGTGTAGACAAGTATTACATTCACGAACGAAAGAGTCAGTCTTATTATTAAAATAAACATTATTTCTCAAGAAAATTTCTTCACTTTTCGTATCCCGGGTTTACCTTTTTAAAGAAAGAAGACTGAAGCTAACAGAAGTAAAGATTTGATCAGACTAGTTTCAATGGCAGCAATTCAATATTTTTACTTGAAGTATCCTGAGCTTACCTTTTTGAAATAAGAAGACTGAAGCTAACAGAAGTAAAGATTTTACCATAGTTATCTCCTGAAGACACATCGTACTAACCACAAGAACTTTCCACACTTGTGATTGTAATACTATGCTTATTAACAGTCTAGCCAAGTATTATCTTACTGAGGTATGAGAGTGGCAAAGTCTTATTACTAAAATTATTAAGAACACTTATAGTTAACAGATTAATCTCATGAAAACGATCGCAATAAATATACAGACGAATTTTCCGCCCTTGGATTTCACAACACACAGATAGTAACTCTATATGTATAGCCCAGTATAGTCCGAGTTACAAGATGAGAGTGTCAAAGCCATATTATTAAAATAAATGTAAATTGTCAGCAAAGCCTTTTAGGCACCATGTAAGTACGATAGCCTCATTACATTCCCTGACACGCTGCCTCCCCTTTCATCACACACCTCCTTTGCCTTTCAAGACTCGCGTGCGAGCTGCTTCTAAGGAGCTTTCTGCACTTAATCCTGTCCTGGCTAAAGGCGCATCATCCCTTTCTGAAACAGCCTCTTTTGTTAAGGTCACGCATTGTTAATTATCTTCCTCGGGTGCACGGGAAAGGCTAAAGACATTATGTGGGAGGTGGCGCAAGGATCAAAGATGTCAGCTTCGATCATTTATCACCTGTGTTCAAAGGGGATGAGCCAGGAAAGGGCGTAATTTATTGTCATGCGCCGAGTTGCCAAAGGGTGGTTGACTTCGGGATGCATTTCCATCGGTGGGGGGTTTCGCACTGTTGTGGGAACCTGGCATGTGAAAGTTGAGCTCGGCTTCTGAAAGGTTTTGACAGATGTATTTCAAATAGTGGCAGATGAAAGAATTCGGTTATAGATTTCCCCCTTTGTAAGGATGTTTATCAAGGGCATAAACCAAATTTAATGTCGCTTTTGTATATATAACCCAATTGGGTTTGTCTAGATACCTCGTCCATAAAGATCTTACCAAATTTCCTAGCAATGAAATATTTTGTCATCAAGACATTGCACATTTCTTAATGATAACGATATCAAGATCTCGTTAGTTATATTCTAATGACGAGATTTCTCATCTATCAGTATGGGGTTAGTTTTTCTAAAGACGCAGTATTAAGTTCGTCAGTACAACCTTTAGGAGGATTTATGATAGTTACATATTTACAGATAGGGATAAATTTAAAGGAGAGAAACAAGGACGTTTGAAAAAATTCAGTTTGAATGGATGTTTGATTTTTGAGGCACCAAGCAATTTTTTCTATACTGCCGAAAATATTTCTGTAGAAATATAAAAGCTTGTGCTGGGATAAAGAAACGATAAAAACAATAGTATGATAGTTATTACTGTTGTTGTTGTTTCTAATCCTCAGTGTCTGCCGGAGACAGACAAGGTCCGTAAGTCCATTGTCTCCCAGTATGATAGTTGATATGCTGATGTAAAATTCTGATCGTTTAATGCAAAAGTTTAATGACAGTTAGCATCTATAAATATTTGTAAATCATTGTACAAGACCAACATCAACGAATATCGTGGAAAGGTTTAAATAAGGTGCCTCTGCTAAAGCAACTCCAAATTCAAGCTAGGCTTTTAAAAACAAATGTTCTTTAATTATTAAAAGCTGAATCATGAGTAAAGTGTACATATCAGATTTATGCAGAAACATAAACAGTGTCAGAGATCAGTGATAATCTTTAAATGACGAGCACACAGAATACAGAAAGGAGAATCAAGGAACAAAGCATACAACCAATAAGAAAAAAAGTTTTTTTTTTTTTTAAATCTGACAGGTCAATCGAGATCTGGTCAATTTTTTTATTACAAAATACCTCGAAACAACGGTTAAGAAGGCTACCAGAAAACTAGACAAAAGATGGAGGTTTAACTTTCTGCTCTCTAATGAAATACACATAGGTCTTTCCGTAAAACTAATTTTATGAATTCCTAATTCATTCTTTGGAATTTCTTCTGGTTATGTGACAATCTTGGTATACTATTAGAAAATAGATCAAGTGACCCACCCGTAATACATACAGGAAGAACGTTTCAGTAGAAAAACACCTCCGCCGTCTTTAGTTGGCGGCATGGCAGAAAATAACTATCATACACAAGTATGTATTCCCATTTTCCTTAAAAAACGTTTTTGACACTAAATAACTGCTTTCAAGCGATACGAAATGGGTTGTCTTATTTTGATTTGTTTGAACAGGATACAACACAATCAAAGTATTTCTACGGTTTTTATTTAAGACCGTCTAAGTGGCTTAGACGATACACCTTGTCTATCCAGATGTGATAAAGTTTGCTAACTGCCAGAAATCACCGCATCCTGATATTTATGGTTTCTGGTAATGATGATATATGGATCATGTCAGTATTTCTTCTAATAACAAGAGAGGGACACAATGTAGTCCTGTTGGAAGTGTATCGGATTAGCAACCAGAGAGTTGAGGTTTCAAAACTCTATCAAACCAAATACAGTCCTGTACATGGTGGCAGGTGCACGTTAAATCAGAAATGATCTCAACTGTCTTATTAGAAATTTTGGTGGGTGCCAGCACAGGCGCTAAGCCTGTGCTGGCACCCGTCATCTGACCAAGGTTCAAAATTACGAAGTATTGCCTCTGATATTTTGTTTCGTAATTGATCCCAGACCATCGCCAATAGTCCATTGGGTTGCTCCAGTGCCACATTAATTTAACCACATGCATATGTCTAATGAAGAGTCCATCAAGATATAATCAGTTTTGCTGCTGACGAGTTACCTCTTCACGACAACCTGACAGGTGGGTGACTCTTTCAACAGCAGTCCCCTTAAATTTTATTTTATGTTTTTGTCAGCACTTGAGGTTCTGCTCGAATCCGAAGCTATTGGGTCCAGCTGTAACACTGGAAGACCTCTCATGCAATTTACATTTCGTACTTGAATCCATCAACTGCTTAGTTAAGTCTGTCGAGAGACTGAACTACTGAAACTACTTTTGCAATTCTAAACACGTTACGGGAAAGACGCATCCTTCTGATATTCTCATTAATCAGACAGGCTACGGAATATATGCCAGAAATTCATTTTGAAGCCAGGTTGCCTGCCATGAATTCTAGCATCTGGCTTTCGTTATAAATTCATGTCGTTCGTAACACATTCAACAGCTTGAAATTCCAGCAAGTATTCCATGTTATTTTTATATGAAGCTCCAAAGGCATACATGGGACAGTTGAGATGTATTTTTATCTTGGCTTTCGATGTAAGATAAATACGAGTAATAATAATTGGTTATTAATATCAAACATTATCGGAAAAGGTAGGTGTTTTAATTAACATCGCAATGAAGAAACATAGCGGGCTATTGCCAACGGTCTGGGATCAAACCTCATGGGATAGATACAAGGACAACACCACATAATTTTGAACCTTTTTTCTGATGGTGAGTTCACGCCTGAACTGGTAGCCCTTTCTCCAAACTCCAACACCACGTACGTCAAAGTAAGATATATGATGCCACAACACTTTTAACATGCACAATCCTCCCTTTGTACAGAAGGGTCATTCAATATGCAACTAAAGTATCGAAGATTGCAAACAAGCACGAATATTTCTCATAGATCAAATCAAATAAAATAATGAAGGGAATTTGAACTTAACTACACGTCAAATAAGTGGATTTCGGTGAATGATTATTGTGATTTTAAAGGAAAATATGGTCTATGATGTTATTTTACCTTTACAATAAAAATGAAGTTAATAGATAATGATTAAACATCTCGCTGGAGCACCACAACGGACTATTGGGGATCCCGGATCAGTTGACGGGAAAGATCCGTGGACAACGCCTCGTAATATTCAACCATGGTCAGATGGCGTGGACACACCTAAGCGCTCAAAATTTAACTGATATGTTTTGGTATTTGGCTTTTGCGTTGAATGGTAAAAGCAATAGATCACCTTTCTGAAATATCTTTCAGTGTTGATTGGTTAAACGGTTGATGTGAACTGCTACCTCTTGTCAAATCAAAAGCTATAATGACACCATAGCGTGAGAAATTGGAAGACAACGCACAAAAGCATCAACCATAACTAATTGGAACGATTTATTTCATTAGGAGGAGTTATTCCGCCAACAGTAATTGCATATGTGATTAGTGAACTCGCTGGCATTGGTTAGTGCATCAGGTATGCAACTGGATTTCATTGCGAGTGGGGCAACTGGCATACAGAAATTGGGATTATCTCAGGGGAGCATAGATATTTAAAAAATGATGAAAATGAAGTCGAATAGCGAGTTCCACGACATCTCCAGAAGAGAAATCGTTCTAAGTTGCCTCGGGAGCCGTAAAACTGTCGTTATCACAGCATGCCCTGAATAAACGACACCCCAGCAACCAAATTCTAGATCAGAGTAGCGTTAATACCATCCTATTTCTCTTCAAATCTATTGACATTCTAGCCCTCACCATACCTATCAATAACCATAATGCTCCCTCTACACCAATAAGGCATATGACTTGAACTATTCACTTGGTGCTTTTATGATCGCAGTGTGGAAATCAAACTAGATTTGTGTGCTGCACCTTTCATTCAATGCGATAATCATTTTTTTGTTACATAATTTGCAACAGAATGAATACATTGATTAACAACATTCCAAGTTGTCGATGTAATAGCTCGTCTTTCAAGGTCTGACCAATTTTGCAAATGACAAGATATCAATGAAGACGTCATCAAAAAATCCATTTAAATTCCAGATAATGAATATATTAGCCATTTTTATGACAATTAGATCAAGATCAGGAAACGTTTTCTAGGGTAGATGATTCGCCGATCAAGATCTGGTCTGTTTTACTGATGAGAAAGTACATCATAGAGACAACCAACAGGATAGTTAACGTTTACAAAACAGTGTACGCATTGTCTAACACAGTTTCGAATAAAAAATATTTAATATTATTATAGAACATAACCTCCAAAATAGTGTCTTCATAGAAAAAGTTTGGCATATATACCAAAAAAACAAATTATTTACTTCCTAAGAACCACACACAAAAAAAGAAACAACTATATGGATTAAAAACCGTGAAAAACCGTATTACTTAGCCACGTACTCCGCTAGAATTAAACACTTTTGGAAAATATGGCTTCCCTAATCTTGATGCCAGAAAATGCTTCTCGCGATACGAAAGATAATTTCTGAAAGTCAGGTATATTCAGTACGCAAATGCACTCTACCGGGCATAACCGAACCATCCCATGGGAGTCATTTTGCAGCGCACTGGTGCATTAAATTACTTCTGGTTGCAAATTCCAAGCGGTTTGAAAAATCTAAAGTATGATTATCAGGTGAGGAGAGGCGTTGCTACATGCTGAGTAAAATCAGAACAATGCTGCATGAGTTTTGGAAAAAGTGTCTCTGAGAAAACGAAATGCATTGAAGAAATTCATTCTTTGAACTTCTCTTAAATGCAATTGTTGCCAGCGTAGATGGTAAGTTTTGGATTCTTATCGAGGGAGATAAATACAAATCATAGTAACCTCTAGGCATATTGTGGCGAGAAACAATGGGTTTTTGAGGTTCATTGCACTAATTATTTTTGTGAATGTGGTTGTAGAGATTTTAATAAAATTAATTTTTGAGTGTATTTTTGTTGTAACTTATTTTACTTGGCCGACATAAAATAGGGCACCGTTTTCCAACCTTCGTGGTAGTTATATCGATAAGTAATTTTGTCATTAGCGAAAAAAAAAACAGACCGGATCTTCATGGACATGGTATCTCGTTGTAACTTATTTAGTATGTATATATATACAAATATTGGTAGACGAGATGACTCGCCAAATCAGTTCAAGGGTTGTAAGACTTCACCATTGAGGGATTCCTTAGGGCCGTAGCCTTGAAGAATACGCACAGGAGGAAGTAAAAACAAGCTTGATGGACAGCAATGACCGAAGATGTGATCGGGTGAGGTCTGAGCTGAATTTTATTTAATTTAAATTTGTTTTCTTTATTTCATTTAAATTTAAAGGTCACGCACACGCATCAAACAAAATTCACTTCCAAATATGGGAAATATGTAACAGAAAAATTAAATCAAAATATATTATAAAAAGTTGTTTCTTACATGGTGTATTGGCAGTGGCTTCGTAAATACACAACTTTGAACTCTTCAGTTTGAAATGGAGACAAGTATTTAAAATATATGAAAGTAAAATAAGAACTAATAAAACAAAAGAGAAAAAATGAGAAAGTAAAAAAAAAATATAATAAATGAATATAATAATAATGTAATGATTTGTAATTTTCCTTCGAAAATGAAAAGTTTCAAATTTAATCTAAGGTCATTTTGATCATCAAAATAGTTCAGTATAATTATTTCTAGAAAACATTATTTTAATAACTCAGTAAAATGTTTAATGAACGTCAGTAGTTAGAAGCTAACACGTCTGGGTCACCAGTGAAGCTGATATAAACAGAAGGTTTTTATTTTTATAAACATCCTAGCACATACACGTTAGACCGACAGAGAACTACTAGTACTTGAACACAAAGCACTCTACTAGCATACAAAGCAGACTAAGCACACTATTAGCATACACGAAGTAAGCGTTATATACATTTGTTAACTGATACTAAAAGTAACCAATAAGAACGGTTTAAGAAGGGAGAACTGAATCTAAGGCGAGTGAGAACTGAAGTTGAAGTTCGCGATTTGTCACCAGCAAGTCCGTCGAAAATGGTGGCGCTGTTCAAGGCACAGCAACTTCTTTGACTTTTTAAAATGGAAGTATGGTTTATAATTTGCTTTTCGAACATATATTTCTATCATTTTTATATTTCTATCTTTTTAGTCATTATTTAAATGACCATTATAAGGCAGTTTAACTGGAGTGTTATAAACATGTTTCTTGTATTCGATAAAATTATAAAACAGCACCACATTATTGAATGCCTTGTTGCTGTAGATCAGAGATGGGCAAACTTTTTCGGTCGCGGGCCAAAACTAGAAAAAAAAAAGTTTGGCGGGCCAAGATAAATTCTTCTAAAAATTTAAAAAATATATACAAGTATTACAATTTAAATATGTTAATGAGATGAATGAAATTGCGATTTCATTTTTAAAAGTTCCTTATATTGAGGTTCGAAGTGAGATGTACTGATTCTAAGGAACGGGGCTAAATGTTCATCTGTCATTCTACTTCTGAAATAATTCTTTCTAAGGTTCATAGTTGAAAATACTTGTTCACATATTTAAGATGAAGCAAACATAGCACTGATTTTCTGGGCGTGATATATTAAATTTGGGAAATTTACTTTCAATAATGATTTGTAAAACTCTAACTTTGGCATATTTAGAAACAACTGCTTGAGATGATTATTAGATTGCAACTCAATTAATTCAAGCTGCAAATCTGACCTCACTGCTTCACAATTTACGTTGAAAGGCATGGTAAAAATATTCAATTATGTTTGAATGGCATTGAAATCTGCGTTCGAACTCAAAATGCAGTTTTTTCAAGCCATCTTCATAATTCTTAAGTTTTTCTTCATTTACTGAGGGTATTGAATTTAACCTCAAGAAATGAGACAGGTCGTTCTTAGCTAGCTGCCCTGCAAACAGATTAAGTTTTAGTTTAAAAGCTTTGAGATGGGCCCAGATATAGTCGATAAATTGATTTTCCCCTTGCATCTTGGCATTCAAGTTACTCATACGACAAAGAAGATCTGTGAAAAATGTAAAGTCCGAAAGCCATTCTGTATCTTCTAACATTTCGCACTCATGGAGGAACGACACAATGTCGTCTTTCAGCTACCAAACTCGCTCGAAAACACATCCTGCACTAAGGCACCTTACTTTCGTGTAATTCAGTACATCAGAGTATTCAGATTGCCTCGATTGTATTAAGAAAATCTCGAAATTCTATCCGCGGGCCGGATAAAACATTCTGGGGGCCGGAGTTGGCCCGCGGGCCGTAGTTTGCCCATCCCTGCTGTAGATGATTTTTGATAGGCATGTGTCTCCATGCACAATAAATAGGAAAATGTGTCGTACCTTGGGACAGTTTAAAAGAAATATTTTTCCGTAGGCTATAATGTAGGTGCAGTTTGTTTTTTCCATAAACTATTTGCATCTGATTACTTTTGGAAGAATTTACCATTATTTATTTATTTGTATACCTCGAACACTAACTGTTTAATAAATTGTTTTGTTAATCTATTCAAATGTCTCAAGGTTGAACATGATGTTGTACCTTGGGAAACATGTTGTTTTGCCTTAGGATACATGTTGTTGTACCTTGGGAAACATGTTGTTTTGCCTTAGGATACATGTTGTTGTACCTTGGGAAACATGTTGTTTTGCCTTAGGATACATGTTGTTGTACTTTGGGATACATGTTGTTTTGCCTTAGGATACATGTTGTTTTGCCTTAGGATACATGTTGTTGTACCTTGGGATTCATGTTGTTGTACCTTGGGATACTGTTGATGTACCTTGGGATACATGTTGTACCTTGGGATACTGTTGATGTACCTTGGAATACATGTTGTACCTTGGGATACATGTTGTACCTTGGGATACATGTTGTACCTTGGGATCCATGTATCTTGAAATACAGAGTTTCAAACATTAAGTTTAGATTGTTTGAAGTAGACTACATTCAAAATAAATCAATTCCACACATACTAAGTTCCATATACATAAAAAATTACACACAGTTTCAATATTTTATCACTTGGCCGTTATTTTATTGTTTCTCTTGCTGTGATACGCTGTTATGCAGTGGGCCGAGTGGTGTGCCTGTCAACACAACGAAACAGCCTAATTTACGAATAACTTGTATTTAATTTTCAAAAAAACTATAAATAGACTATATTACAATAGAGATTTGCATCTCTGTGTCTTGGGCGCTGTAAAACAGGGGAAAATTCAACGGCCGGGGCCCATAAACAACCACTACAAAACAAACAAAACTGCTTAGCTCGAGCTCTCCAGCAGATCTCTCTGTGTCATCAGATTTTTCAGGAAATCAGTTAAAAATCACCTGCACTCAAAACCAATGGTACGACTGTCGAATACCATCTGCGCGCCCCTGCCAGATGAAAGGGGCTTAAAAATTTTAGAAATCATAGAATACAACTAAGCACGTGTTATAGAAACAAAGCAAGGAAAAAAAATATTAGTTTGCTACGAAGAAATTCCGCTTGAAAAAAAGAAGGCACTGTTTAGTATGTAAAAATAACTGCAATTTTACTAAACACTTTTCTTCTAAACAATTGTTTTTGTTAATCATTCATCTCAATTGAACATAACTTAAGCCCCGAAGTAAGCAAACTCGACTTACGCGATTTTCTAGCGGTTTCATCTATTGTGTAACTTTAGGGTATTAGTGTATTTGTCAATACAGACTGTTGTATCAAAAGACAAAATGAATGGTTGTACCTTGGGAAGTCCCAAGGTACTTTTTGAAAAATTTAATTATAATGGGTGAAAATACAAGAATCAAAATTGAAAAATCCAAAATATTTACTTTCTAGAGGACGTTTTCAATTAGATATTTAGCAAACACAACAAACTCCTGTGGAGTGCGAATCTTTGTGAGAAGGCTCTCTGGTAGTAAATAGTAAACTACATGTGATATTTTGCTACTTACTCAAAAGGAGGCAGCACAATATAAACTGTTTCAAGGTACAAGTGTCTCCCAAGGTACGATACCTTCCCTTACTCTAGTAGTAATGACATGCGCATAGTAAAAATTAAATTAACGGAGCACTTGGATATTCTCACATTAGTTTCACTGATTTCTTGTATAATTAACTTAGAAATGACTGTCACATTTTTGAGAACTCGTTAAGCCACCAATGAAGTTGACTATAACTCGGTCGCTAATCAGGCTATTTTAGAAGCTGCATAAATGATACAAGTTTGATTTAACAATTTTTAGGCGAGTTAAAAAGATTTACTAAGAGTGTATGGTTTGACAAAATAATTTTAATGCTCGTAAATAAATGCAAGAATAGTGTGATGTTATTTAATCATGCAGGTGTTAAAAGAATGTAGTAATATTATCCCATGTCAAAAATGCATACTTTTATACAACTAACAACCAGTTTTATTATATTTGATCCACATTCATTTGAAAAGGTACAAAAACTGAAATTATAGTTATTTGAATTATGTATATCTATTTAAGATTAGAAAACGTGTATCGATTACGATTATTTAAAACAGCTGACCTGTATGTGGAAGAGTTGCTGCCTATGAAATATTATTTCTCAAGAAAAATATAGAGGACACTTGCATTTTGTCATAATCTTTCATAATCTCTGAAGATATTTTCCATGCTACTCTAATGGAGCCAAATCTCTCTAATCAATGCCAAATTCTGATAACACATCGATAAAACCGGAAATACATAACCTCTGGTAGTTTGTTTATGCTTACGATGTTCAAACTCTTCGTATAATTCAGTATGATAGTATGGAAATTTGAAAACTCCGACTAATTTTTAAGATTTTTAAAGTTTGTAGATAATACTATGTATTTTTTGAATATCCCCATTCAATAAAAGGTATCAAATACTTTCAAATAAATGTGATTCTACAAAATATTTTAACATCTATGCTGCTGCGCTTATATGTTTTCAAGCGTCTCACAGAACGGCACTTTCGCCTGTATGTCCGAACCCCTTTACCTAATTACCTAACTTGAGCGATAGAGCCTTGAGTGCCATTTATGACTGACGCTTTCCTTTCATAGTATTGTGTGGCGTATCATTTGGCGTCGAATAGAGATCACAGCAGCTTAATTCAGCCATTCTCCCAAAGCAATCACACCTCACTGTCGACAGGGTAAGGTACCTTCCAAAAGGAGGAACCCTCGAGAAGGTAAGCAACTGACAGAACGTAAATGGTGATCTTTGCCAGCTGTAACTTAAAAGGGGGATAACACCCACCTTACACAGATATATACCACACCGTTGGTGTAAACGAAATATTAGCGGCAACAATTGTCTATCTACCGCAGCTTAAAGTTTAAAAATAGGGTATGAAGAAGGCAAATTATTTTACGAGTGTTACGTAATTAAAATGTGGACAATTGTTCAGGTTGTTCATATGGCGTTTGTTATTTAACCACCCTGAGTCAAACACTATAAATAAAACGTCTGGTGAGGGTTGTATATACAAGGAACGTTTATTGATACAGAAGAGAGAAAGTCAGCCAGGAAATTATTCTAAACTACGTCGCGAACAACTTGCAGTTTGCTAGCGTTATGTTCGAATTCATTTACAGCTGCGATTGTGAAATCTCAACTGTTGAATATAATTTAAATATTATAAAAATTAGATTTGAATAACAGTGAACAATTATGAGTGTTGCTGAGTTAAGAAGATGGGCATATTTTCCCAACAATTTTTAAAGTCCAAGGAGTTTAATTGACGCATTATTTAGTTTTTACTTAAAGGAAATCCTTCACCAAATTCCTTTGTAACTACAGATGAGGAATCCCCACTGCTGAATGTTTGAAAAATTGTTCACGTACTTTATCTTCTATTTGATCTATCGAAGTTTCACTTCGTCTAGATCGTAATTCACCACTTCGTCTCAAATTACTAGTTAGTTCTGATTCTCTGAACCTATCATTAGACGTCTGACTATAGGGTTTAGATAGACCAAGCACTTCTGATGTTAAAGTCGAGGATAACTTTAGGAAATGAACTACTTGAGATATCAATTGTTTTTGAAGCATTCACACCACATTCGCCATATTTCTTTCCTTTTTACTCACTAATAATAAATGGAGATATAAAGTGTAAATAGTTTGATTGAAGCTGTATTATAGGGAATGAAATATGCAACAATTATTGTAGTCTAAGATTATTGGATAAATATGTATTTTATTAGTATTCAACATTTTGTATTGGAAAATGTCTAATTAAATCTAAACTACACTCTATAACAGAAAAATCGACGCAACAAGAAGGAGTTGTCCGATGGAGACAAAAATTAGTGGATAGGAAAATTATTTACAGAATAGAAAATGATTAAAATTTCAGAATAATTGAATGATTTATTTCAGAGTTACAGTAACGAGCTTAATAAGGTGTTGACCCGCCTCTAGGCTGGATGCAAGCTGCCACACGGCGTGGAATAGACTGATAAAGCTCCCGGATGGTCTCCTGTGGTATTTCTTGCCAAATTTGCTCCAATTGTCGGACTACGTCATCAACATTCCCTACCGGACGCAGTCGCCTTCCCATTATATCACAGATATGCTCGATGGGAGAGAGATTTGTTGATCTGGCAGGCCAAGGAAGTGTTTGACAAGCTTGAAGACAGTTCATAGCAACACGTGCCGCATGTAGTCTGGCATTGTCTTGCTGAAAAATAAGCCCAGGGTACTGCGAAAGGAACAATAGCAAAACAGGTCTCAGAATGTCGTCAACGTACCGCTGTGCTGTAAGTGTACCTCTAATGACGATCAAAGAGGTCCGGCTATCAAGGGAAATGGCACCCCAGACCATAACTCCTTGTTGAGGGCCCGTGTGGCGTGCGGTAGTGAAAGCAGGATCGGCACGCTACCCTGGGCGTCTCCAGAAGCTTTTTCGATGACCGTCAGGACACAGTTGGAAGTGAGATTCGTCGCTAAAGACTATGCGTCCCCAGTCAGCATCATTCTAGCCTGATCGAGCCAAGCACCACTGTAATCTGGCTAGACAGTGTGCAGGCGTGAGTGGTAGTTGGCGTAACGGTCGGTACAAGCTTAGATTTCGCTCTCTCAGCCGTCTGTTAATGGTCATGGTGGGCACTCGTGTGTGGGTCGCACGACTGATGGTTGATAGAGATGAATCATGTGCTGTGACAACTGATCTGACAATCACTCTGTCCTCGCGATCTGTTGTGGCCCTACGTCGACCGCTACCATCATGACGCTGAAATCTGCCATTGTCCACCCACCCTTGCAAGCATCTTCTAATCGCCGCATCGCTTCGACTCGCATGACGAGCGATTCTTCGATTTGCCCAACCTGCCTCTTTCAATCCAATGATACGACCTCTTTCAAACTCTGAAAGTTGCTCGTAATGAGCTCGTTTACTGCGGCATTTTTTTCAGTCGTTGAAAGGTATCCTATATCGCAATGCAGCAGAACTTTTTAACAACAGTTCGAGAACAACTCCTTATATACATCTGCTGGATGCGCAGTTCCGATGCGCTGGAGATCGCACTATTCATTCATTGGACACCAAATTTTAATCATTTGCATATTTGGTCAAAACATATTTGCATACGAAATTTCAAAGCAATCGGATGATTCCTTCTTGGTGCGTCGATTTTTTTGTTATAGAGTGTATATGTGCGGTGAAAACTTGAAAGCATAAGCTATTTTCAAAGAGCATAAATTATCATTTAACTAATTATTAGCTAAAACGACTGCCTACAAACACTTGTAATAACAATAAACGTAATATGCGTTGCACTATGAGTTGCGTTGTCCATTATGAACAGTTTGCATAAAACATATTGCATGAAAATCAAAAGATGCAAAACTTATTTAAGTTAAAATATATGCATATTCATAAATAGAAATTTAACTTTTGGTTAGTACTGGGCCTTACGTTACTGAAGAATACAAGATATCTTATAAGGAATAACGGAAATTATGCTACGAATAGGGTTTTCGTTAAAGAATAAGGACTTCAGAATAGCACCTGAAAGTATTAATTTAATTTGTTTAAAGGTGATTATGGTTTGATGAAGGATATATCATGTCATCAATCAGTGTTTAATGAGTTGTTATCAGATCTTTTTTTAAGATGAACTTTCATTTTCACAATTATTAGAATTCTTTAAAAAATTGCTTACATACACTCCGTATTGAAATAATTCTAATTTAATTGTAAAATATTATGTATTCAAAGCTTACCGCATGGGTGATTTTGTCTGTAGGTGTTTATCAACAAAATATCATACTAATCACGATTATGCAATGCTGTCTTAAATATTTGTAATGTACTCAAAATGTTTTTGTACCGATTTGAAGAGATTTAGACTGTTTATTATACATCAGCAAAACGTATGAACTTCTATTTATTGTTAGTTACTTTTTCCGTGGATGATTCTTAGGCCACACCATTAAACTAAGCTGTTTACTGATTTATTGAAATATATAAATTACATACATAACTAGAATTAGGGTACGTTATAAATAGTTGTGTAATTTATATAGTAATTACTTTGCTCAGATGAAACATACGAAAAAGTTAATACTAATAATGGTGACATTAAAAATGAAATGTGGTAAGGGAAATTCTATACTTTATCCTTCTTAAATCAACTATAACCAAAAATTAAACTGATAAACTTAATTTTACTAGTATGGATAATTGATTTCCATGCTTCTAAAGGTATACTAGCTCCTAAAAGTTCTGTGTTTGTACTCATAAATTTCCTTTCCGCAGTATGTTACCAGAAATGACGTAAAAGTACTACCCTTTCCTGAAGATTACTTGAAAAGATTAAAAGTAATCAGAATAAAATTAAGATTTATCGTACCCAATTTAATAGGCGATTCCTTACACTGACATATCTTATGGACCATTATCATGCAAAACTAACACTCATCACTAATCCGCCTACCATTACTAAAAAAAGACTCCCTCCCCAAGATCCTTCCTTCCAAGTATTGTCTCATCTAATACGTGTTATTTGATAAGGATAAAATAGCTTTTCCCCTTAGGTGTCTGAAACAGAATCGTATATATCCTGCGAAGAAACGTATTACACTTCCTGTTAATTATTCCCACTATTCTGGGTGGTGCTGGAAAATCAAAAATGTCAGCCATCTCCATTTATCATGCTTAGAACTGTCCGTCGGACTAAGGGATAGAGGTAGAGATACTGATAGCTGGGCAAAGTTTTGGGACATGAATTATCGGCCAGAGGTACAAATTAGAGGTTAAGTGATCGCAGTAACATAATGATCGAAAGTACGCAGGGGTAAGAGGATGCTAAGGATAATATTTTCCCTTGATGTCATGTCAGACTACTTGATGGAGCTTGATGGGGAGAAGTAAGTGATGTATTGCCAGGGTGGGAGGCTTTCTAAAAGTAAGGGTTTTATTAATTACTTTGGTAAAACAGGTGTGTTTTGATACATTGGGTCGGAGTTCGGAAAGGTGAAATGTGGTGGAATATCAACTAAAAAAAATAATTTCCGACACATTTCGTTTTTAGCCTTATTTAATTATTCATTTGTATTCCTTATTTATTTTCGGGAGTTAATTAGGGAAGCGCTTTTATTGTAAAACAACCAATTGTAAATTCAGAACTTAACAATTTTGTTTTATGTTCAACTCAACTATTTGAAATAAGTTTTACTGACCCTAGAAATGCGATATATCATATAGCTATAGAAACATGTGATGCCTGATAAAAAATTACCGACCTTTTGAAAAATGCTTAGAAGATGTCCGTTATTAAAATGACATAAATTCGGGTTCTTATAACTACAATGTCGTAAATAATATAAATGTTTAGAATAAATGACTTACTAATCATATCTGATCAACTAAAAATATCTGATAATGTCATCTGTCTAGGATATGCATATTTGTGATCAGGGCATACGGTAGAATTAAGTCAAAATGGTCTAATAACATCCATTTGGCTGATATTTTATTAATATTAAGTTTTTTTATACAAAACAGTAAGAACGTACATAGAATAACGGAAGAACCGATATAACAATATTCGAAAGATATGAACTAGTGTGAAAATTGAAGACGACAGTTCTTAAAGTGACAGTCTTCTTAAATGTACGAATAAGCAAAGCATATATTTTAGAATCTATATAGATGCATTCTTGTCACTAAAATTCAAACATGCTCGATCTTTGTCACAACTGCGTTTTTGTGTTCTTTCCAACAGGGATATGGACGTTCAACATCAATTCCTTCATGAAATGAAAAAGAAATATCTTTAATCTCCGCTTTTATGCATTATAACCATCAAAGTACATGAATGAGAATGCGATACAGACTATTTATCATGTATACTATTTATTATATTGATATAAATACGAACTGAGTAATCAATTTGGAAATATTTAAATTGTTGAAAAGGGTTGTATATATATATATATATATATATACAGTTGCCATCAACTTGAGGATACTTGCCACAGGGGGTGGTGACCAAATCCAGGCAATGCTGCTTTACTCACTGAGTATTATATCATTTTCTTCCTGAAAGAATGTAGGTGAGACAGGCTAACTGTTAATCCTCCATGGGTTCGCATTCTTATAACTGTTTTTCGTGACTCTTCTGACGTGATTTGTAATACCTCTTAACCCTGCTGACGAATAGAAACCTTAGTAGAGTGGCTTTCTAGGTATAGGTAACTCTGATATATACTTCTTGGGTCTTCATTCCTCTTGAGTTTTAGGTCAGCTTCGTCTAGACGAGATGGCTGATCCATAGAAAAAGCGATCTGAACATAGACACGATATCTCGACGAAACATTTGGAGGGTAAAATGATATAATATTGACTGTTGTCGTGCGGGCCATATATGGCCCAATTGGGGATGCCATTGCCCCGGAGGGTTGGACTTCTTCATTCATGACACATCCGTTTCACAGGAAGGTCCCTCTTACACATCCATTCACTCACACACATATCGTTATTTAGATCCCAATCATAGGCCGATAACCCCATGATCAGGTACTCCCAGAGGTATTGATTTGGTATGGGAGACATGGGGGACTTTGTGACCACGACCTATTTAAGGTACCTCAGCTACCATAAGCGAACACGACGGTCTTTAGCCAGGTCTAAGCGCCGATATCGCAACCATCAGAACTGCAGGCTCCGCTGAGGACAGAACCCACAACCCTTCCGATGCGATCCTGACGCTCTACTGACTGAGCTACCGCGGCTCTATAATATTGATTATAAAGTTTTAAAACTAAACAGTTGTGTTTATGTAGTTTAGAGGAATTTGTACAATTCAGAAAGAATTATTGCATGCAATGTTTCTAAATTTTAAAATTTATCCCAAAATTGTCATTGCCTTCGTTCTAAACTAAAGAAAGCACTCTTTCAAAAGTTGGTCTTTTTGTGAGAGAGTTAACATCTGTTATTACAAATCGATGAAATAGTTTTTATATAATCTCCCCTTTTCAATGCTATTTCCATTAAAGTGGGAAGACAAAGCTATCTATTTTTGCCCCATGAAAGGCTGCTTGGTATTAGAAGGAAGAAAAAAATCCAAATTCTTAGATTTTTCTATGCATTACCTCCTCTTTCTTGGACTTCTTTTCATATTAGAAAAGTATTTCTTCTACAATCTATTGATTCTACATGGTAATAGTATTCTATCAAAGTGTATAATATATTTATTCTGAAATTTAAACTCAACTGTTGCAAATTAAGTGGTGATATACATTATTAAATATTCCCCTTAATAGGTTCTCTGATGATCCTGGTAGTACTTTGAACAAGGAAGTCAGATGAAGTTGTTTGTAAGAGTTGCATTTTGAGATTTATAGCCATTGCGTCGAGGTATTTTTGTTTACTAAAATATTTGCTCTATGTATATATTTCTCTCGCGTAGTGCAAAAATATTTATTTCATATATTCTGTTTAAAAATAAGCTGTTTAGCCGAATTTAAACTAAAATAAATGTGACGAAAGTTTTCAAATTCGTATTTTAATCCTTTTTAGTCGGGTTGACAAGTATTACATTCATTACAATTAAAGGCGTAGTCAATAAAAAATTATTATTTGAAGAAATATGCCAAATGATAGAACCAAAAATAATTAATATTTAAGGCAAATGCTTTAAGGATGCAGCATGTTTTAATGATGTCGTCATTGAAATATGACGTTGGTGTTAACTATGTGGTGTTTTCGCCTATTATACTCTTTAAAAAATTTCTGAATCCCATGTTGGTAAAGTATTTTCAAAATGACTGGTTTGTTTTGATATTTTATTTCATTTTATCATTATATATTGTATTCATAATCATAAACATAAATATTTAATATCATTACAATATAGAAAGTTGCTGATGTGTGAATTTGGGGTGAACAATATTTGATAAATTAATTTGGAACATTTTATTTATGGATCTATCAATAAATACCAAGTAATTAAAATGATCTTAATTTAACAGTCATCATGCCATTACACTACTTCTACCTTGACATCGACAGATAAATTTATCTAAATATTGTCACCAAAATAAAATTCCCTTGATTTACCGAATTCGTAACACTTTCTTCGGAGTGATACAATTCAAATAGGTCCATGTTATTCCATACTATCTATTTTCCACTCTAAGATATTAATTTAGACGTTCTGAACCCTCCAATTGGTTTTGAAGAGATATATCTTCCTTCAAGACATGACAAATGTTTATAATGATTTGGTATCTCGAAATAAAGATACTGTCGTTGTTTCTATGAACACGAGATCCAAATATCATCAGTTTTCTCTAATGACGATATATCGTATCCATTCTGGTCTAGATAATTTTTTTGATGGCTAGACACTTCTTCGAGACAAATACCAGGAGGATTAAATGTAGTCTTGTTTGTTAATTTTTGATATATAAGAAATTGACTAAAACTATCCAATAGCTGTTATACGCCATTACGTGTACATTTGTAGATGCTCTAATTTGTATTGCGTTTGTTTTATTATATGCTTTGATATATCGGGGTGTGGTTTATATATTTGTGGGAATAGTTCTGTATATTCCATATTCCACTCTGCTTTTTGTCAAAAATTTATTTTAATTACAGGATTTCCGCTCACGACAAGTTATTTCTTGATTACATTTTTCTCAATAAGTTCTCGATATTGTATTTGTAAATAGTTTCAGCTGATGATTAATGGGTTACTCAGTCCAGATCAGATCTCTGAGTCAATACATTATATCTAAACCTGATTAATCTAAGCCAGAACACATTGCTATGCAATTATAGTTGTACAATAGAGCTGAAAAATTTAGAAGCGAATATAAATAACACTATTATAAAAAGTGTGATTGCTCGTACATTTTAATTTGATTATTCTGTGTGTTGCTGTAATAATAGTATAAGTGACCAAAACTTGAAAGACAGCTTTTGTAACGAATGGACCGTCTGTAAGAAATATAGCATGACATTTGAATGTATTACCGTTAAAAACTAGATAAATATTTTATGTTAAACCCATTTTCAAAAAGTCTTGTAATTAAATAATTTGTTACGATATTTTATTTACAATGAACCTTTAAAAATTTTACAAAATTTTCAGTATTTTTATAAGTTGAGAGTAATATTAGGATATTTTTTATGCAAGTGTATAACGTACATTTGCTACACTAGAAACCATGTTAGTTAAAACTATCATAAGCCATGCATTCTACATAAGGTTCCAGAGATCAGTCGTTTTGCATGTGTGAACCATTCTTATGTCCTACGAGCTGCGATTAAAAGAACCAATCATGGGTTTTGTGAGATGCTATTAAATTTACTAATCACGTATCCTGAGAGATTAGAGTAAATGTACAGATTTGGTTTAAGATCCATTTGGTTAGATCATGTGTGAATAGCCTATATTAATTTAGTTAAACCTGTTAGAAGGTAATAGTTATCTCTTGTAACCTCAACAACGTTGTAATGGTACTCCTAAATATATCTGGAATGCAAGTATTATGAATGATTTGATCGGATCCTAAAAAAAACTAATAGCTGAAATACATTTGGTAAACATGGATATACTATTGCCACATTTCAAATGTTAAGTTTAATTACAAGATTTTGGTTGTACCACATACGTTTAAGAAGCCTTTTTTGTATCAGGGAGTCATAAACAAAAATAAATAAGTTTATAAACACCGAACAAGCTTTCTTGCATTTTCAGTGTATAGCAGAAAAATATAGTTATTTACATAACATATTTATATTACAAAAAACATATGACATTTCGTAGAAAGCAATCCAAAGTATTTGTCGGTCAGTGTCATGCCATGTGCTCGTTGTTATAAATATTAGAGATTAATCCACAATGCTAGTAAAACAAATAATAAACCCATCAAAATATTTGCGTAAATTAGTGAAGCTAAAATATTAGCAGATATTGAACATTAAATATAAATTAAATATAGTTAAAACATTTTATAGCCCCTTATTAAACATATTTTTGTAAGACATGAACTAACTCTCTCAAAAAGTGCATTTTATATGTACCTTTCAATTTCCTGCTAGTACATTTTTATTTATATTCTCTCCCCATAGCTGAAAACAAAATGTTAGGATTTATTATGAACTATATACGCTGACAAATACTAACGTCACCATTCATACAGAAAACTTAAAACAATTTCAATTCATTATAAGTTACTCTTTTATGAAGAAATACGCGAAAGAAGCAATACCTAATTGAACAAATCACCAAGTCATTTTCTTTTTGTTGACCTAGATTAAGCTGGGAAAAAGCCAAACACATTGCAATAACAATGTGAAAGTTCCCTTTCCTTTCATCGACCCCATACAAAAATGCCAGGCGGAAATATCTTAGGTATTTTTGAGAAAGAATTTCTTTGTTATTTGTTATTGTTTATTCGGACACATTACGAAAGAAACGAAAAACGACTGCAGGAATCGCCAAAGGGTCGGTGTGCTAGGAAACATAATATAAGCTAGTTAGTTAATTATCACAATCTCAGACGTAAAAGAATTTGTATCAAAGTGAATTAAATTGCTGCGAGGTACTTTTCTATACTTAAGAAAGATACAATATAAAGCAAAGCATCCTCTTTCGTAGTTAATGCTTTTTTAGTATAATTATATATATATATTATTGATAATGCACTGTATTATTTAACATACACTTCGAATTAAAATTTGTATTTGAGACGAACCATTTGTGCCATGTAGAAATGTAGGTTATATAAACTATACTCTATTTAGGGAACTAAAAAAGAAGATTAAAATGTTATATTTAGATTTTCAAGTTTCAGTTGTACGACTTATATCCATCGTTGTTCCGTTGAATTAGAAATTAAATGCGCTGTCAATAATTAGAGATATGAGAATACGTAGCAACACGGATAAAACATCCGATTTACAAATCTAAACTGACTAATCGTGTTTATCAATAATATTAATTTTTAAACATAGAAAAAGTGACCGAGTAGACTACGTCGTTACTACCACACCATATGCACCAATCTGCATTTTGGCGATTTTCAACTAATGTCATTTATGAATCAGCATTTGATGTTTTATACTATAAACAGAAAATAATCATATTTATTCCAGTGAAAATGCCGATTTTCATGAGAAAACGACTTTTGTGTCCTAACTCTATTTCCCCCGTAGCATCAAAACTTTCCATACGTTTTCATAGAACTGTGAATTTTGCAAATTGGTGTTCCTAGCGTGGTTGTAACGACATTACTGTGCGTGATCATATATGTGTGATTACCAGTATAAAGATCTCCACGACACATGTCTAAGCTAAAAAATCTAAAAAACTCAAATCTTGAAAATATTTTACCTCGTGTGTTTCAAATGTATGCTAAGACCTTTCAATTTGTGGAAATAACTCGGAGAAATTATTTCATTAACTTATTCTGAAAACTCAACTAAATTTGGTGTTTAGTATGTATGTTCAGCGTAAATCCGCCAGAGGGCGATACCTTTGAATTTATTTCCTCCTGGCTCTTCATACGCATTACAATTCCTGCTTATCTAATGGCAACAATCAGGACACAAGTGCTTCTGCATATCGTTTGTCCAAATTAATTATTTTGTTAACATTAAATATTGTGTTTGTTATACATCATGGCGTCAGTCTGAGTTCATTTCACTACGACAGAAACACTTGGGGTACAAATAAAATTGAAACTTAAAACGAAATGTTATAAAAAAGCAATTACAAATATATCAACATACTTATTTATATATAACTTTTTAGCGCTTTTCATATTTAAGACGCTCATTAAAGCAACAATCTTTCACTGAAGCATCTGTCTTCTCTGATGGTAAAGCACGATTTGGTTTATAAAGATGGATACCAATCTTATGTACGTCAAATCTTACTCTGTAAGCGCTAAAAAAACTTTATTATCTCACAAAAGATTCTCAAAAAATGCTTTATAAACTGGAAAAAAAATCTATGAATAAAGGACTACGAAAGAAAGCACCTTTTTATAGTAAATTTCTGACGCAGCTATTTTTTTAATCTCCTCCTTTGAAGAGAAATGCAAAATAAAAACTGAGAAAAATGTTATATCAGCTGCTAGAGGCAGTTTTTTGTTGATAACTCTTTTACTTTTTCCTCATTGTAGTTAAGAGGCTATTGTTTTATTTAATGGATGATGTGACACCCATTTCTAGTGGATCGTGCAGTTTGTTAATTAAACTTTTCCGGTAAGCTTGTTGAGGATTAAACTTTAACATTAGGTGATTTACATGGCGGGGGCATCGTAACAGATTAGTGATATATATATATATATATATATATATATATATATATATATTGTTATGTGAATTTTATATTATGAATTGTTAGGTGAATTACGAAATTTTTGTACCTTATAATTTCTTTGGAATAGTTCGTATACTCTACCATCAAAATCGCTCAGATTGACAGCTATGTGCACTGAATCAGAAGTACTCGGGTCAGTTCTTAAAAGTGTGTCAGCATCATCTGAGTCGTCTTCGGGAATCTCTTCTTTTAAAGTTGAAATATCCTCTTCTGAAGCAATAAACACACACACACACACACACACAAATAATTTTAATTTTATATTATCATAATAAACTTTATACCCATTGCACTTATTAGGAAATAAATTGTAATCATTTTACTAACCCATTTATATGTGATATTATCCAAGATGGATTTCCAATTTCAGAAACAATACTTGAAAAAGCGGCTGGGGTATTGGAGTTATTAGAGATGAAAGAGGATGAAAGCAATGCAAAGGCAGCACATATATACTTCTATAATTGGATTTTGGAGAAACTCGTTCCAGAATCAAAATATCCACGCTTAAAAAATGCTGCTTGTCAAATTTCAATTTTTGGTACAACATATTGCTGCGAATCTGTATTCTAGAGTGAAGTTCTTAAACTTGAAATTTCGATAAAAGTTGACAAATTCAGCTGCGGACGGATTTGACAGATATTACAACAAATTTCAAAGATTTGACCAAAAGTCTTCGTTAAATGTTTTATTTTTTATAATGAATTTTGTATGATATATATTATATAATTTTAAAATAATTATTTTCTATTTTCTTTCTTGTAATTACATTTTCTTTCTTGTATTTACATTTTCTTGTATATGTACATTACATAGCACTTAAGTCTTGTTTCGAAAATGCAATAATATTAATTAAATTATGTTGAATTTGTATTTGTGTATTGCATACTGTGTAACTATGATGTGACTCTTTATAATATGTGAAGAAAAACCGCAATGCGACTTTCATTGACCTCATGCTTGTCCACTCCTGATATACTATATTGCACAGTAATATTACTTATTAAAAAACTAAACAAAACTTGATCCCATCAACATCAAAGAATTGCAACATCGTAAGGACGAGATATTTCGTCATTAGAAAAGCAGGTCAGATCTTGATGGATTCAATATTTGTTGAAACCATTTGGAGGGTTAATTTACTATTTGCTTTTCATAGGTATTATTTACACTTCATAATCATTATACAGAACGATAGGTACTGTTTATTTTAAGTGTGGAAATAGAACCATGAAAAGACATCTTTTGAAAATGTGCATATGAGAAAGAAAGAACAAATACAAAGGTAAAGCTCGGAACTTTACTTACAAAAAAAACCAGAGAAAAGAACTTTTACAGACCTACTCGTTGCAACAAGAAAGACAATAATAGCATATTTCGTTCCACTTAACTCCCTTTATTTCACGTGATAGCACTGCATAGCTTGGCATTTGGTTTTGAACATACAACAAATGAATCATTGGTCGCTACCTGTAAACAGAGAAATAATAAATTGTCGGGAGCATTTTATACTTTGCAGTTTGCCTTTTGATACTTCCTACAACACATGGGAAATGTGTGAAAAGTTAGGAGTTCCATACTTTGACGCCCCATTTACGGTTGTCTTATCCTATCCATTTTTATGTCTTATGTCGTCGTGAGCATTTTGCTTTTTTGATTACTTTTTCCATAAATTTGTATAGGAAAGTTATGGATAGTTTGAAGAACAGGTACTATTACAGAGTGGTAAATATATGATTTGGTATCCGTTCAAAGCCAATCCAATGAAAAGCTTCTATTTTCTCTAAGCATATGTATTGATACAAAACTAAATGGGCACCTTGAGGTCATTTTGAGTTGTCTTTTTAAATTGCTTCTACGGTAAATCTGGAAACACTGAAGATGATTATTCAATTAATTTTGTGTGTTGATGAGAGATTTAAATATGTTTCCAGTAGTATCGATAGCTATGAGTTTAATGGTGAAATTTAAAAACGTTTCTCTAGTTTAATTACCCTAGATCTAGAAGAAAAGGAGAAATTTTATTCAATGTTTATAACAATCGGATATTACATGCAGAATTTGTTTTAAAGTAATTTGTGCTCTTATGCTGTCTATGAAAAAAATACGAAAATATTTGTAACTTTTTTTCCAGAAGTTTTTCCAGAGAAGCTTTGATTTGATCCAGTTATCACTCGTTCTCTATAGATGTGCATCTTTAGTGCTTCCTTTCGTCTGAACACGTGGGAATTGGTTAGTCTTGCAGGAAATTTTCAAATCTTGTTTATTTAGTGTATAGCAACCGACAGTCGAAGTAATTTTAAAATAAAAAGCATAGATTGGTTCTGTGATCAGCGTTGTCTTTTAAATAGCGGTTACTCCACCAAACAGCGTAATTTACCCAGGAAGTAAAACGTTATGGGACATCAAATTCAGCTTTAAAAGGTTCAAACCATGTTTATTTAGAAATATAAAATGTTTATTTTGCTAATAAAACGAAGTACGAAAACAGATTTTTCGTTTGAAAAATCTAAAGGGCATGTATAAAAAGTTACATTTTGTGTTTTATTCATGTTATCTCTTAAAGTATACATTCAACATACACGTAATTCCAGCATATGTTAATAAGTGATTGATTTGATTGTCGACCAAAAATAACTGAAGTGTCTTTTATTTATCTCCATATGCACACATTTTAGATTTACGAATACTTATTTGTATATTTTGTTTCCGATTTGAGAAATTAAGTTGTTCATAACACCTTTTTAAGCACAGTATTTAAGCTTTAGAAGTTCTATTATAATACATGTGATCGGTACTACACTACAGAATAATCTCTGTCATGTTTTATTCGATCTAAAAACATTTCGGGGCAGTTATTTGAAACTTCAAATTCCTATTATAGGTGTGTATATGCTCGCATGCAGCAACACGGTATGGTAGACCATTATTTCTTAAACAAATTAACATTACTAACCCAAGCCTACGGTGATTTTAAGTGTTTTTTTTTTTTTTTTGTAACATCATGCGTATATATGTTGACGAAAAAATAGCATGTTTGTCTATTTTTGTATACGAAATACAGTATACTTATCTAGTCGTGTATATGAAAGAGAGTATGATTGTATGTCCTTGTATATATAGAGAGAAAGCAAGAGAATATGCTTGTATATCCTTCTATATAGAGAGAAAGTAAGAGAATATGCTTGTCTATTCTTGAAAACAAAATTGAGTACACTTATATGTTCTTGTGCACTTAAAAGGGATATAATTGTCTATTCTTTAACACGAAAGAGAGTATGTTTACATATTGAATATTTACTATAAAATGCTTGTCTGTATTTGAACACGAAATATATTGTGTTTGTCTATTCTTGTACACTAAATAGAGTTTTCTCATATATTTTATATTTTTCAGACAATATGCTTGTTTATATTTGAACACCGCAAAGATAGTATACGTCTTTATTTTTGTATACAAAATAGAGTATGCTTGTATATTCTTTTATACGAATTAACTTCATGAATTCAATCATACAAAAAATCCTTTAATTTTTAATACTTACTTTTAAGCTACAAAAAAAATTCACCTCACTCATAACAGCGTAAAGAATTTTCACCTCTTTGTCTCCCACCGTGGTAAACTTTTCTTCCTCTAAGGATAAATACGACGCTAAAAAGGATAAGCAAGGATCCCTCTTCTGATCCCCTGTTGGTTCACGATAATAATTTTTTTATACTGTGTTACTTATTTTCTATATCTATATTCCTCTGCCCCTTCTTTCTTTCCTCATCAGTGACAGCTGCGACGCTATATTGTATTATGCCATCCTCTGCTACCGCCCGCATCAAATCTCAAAGGGATCTCAAAAGAAGTAAAAAAATAAGCAACACGAATAAAGGAGATAGGGAAAAAATACTAGTGGTTAGGGAAAAAACGGCAGCCAGAGAAGAAAATATGAGTAAAATAAATAAATCGATAAACATTGATAAAAAATCACCGGGTGGGTATATATATATATATATATATATATATATATATATATATATATATATATATGCAACGATACTCGAGCGAAATCTCTTCACCGTCCAGAGATGTCATAAAAGTGACTTGAGGTGCCAGGCACGGGGTGGGGGCCCCTTTCACTCTTCATTGGACTTTCATGAGGAAGAGTTTTGAAGCAATGCTTTTTATTTTGTTTCCGAGTTTGGCAACGAAGCCACATTTTCCCTTCTAACGTGTTCGTGTTGGGAATCGCATGCGAATGGACCCTAGAATCTTTGACGTTTTTCGCTTCAGGAATGCGAGGGGTTGTAAGGTTTTAGGGGGTGGCATGAGGGACTCCTTCTGATTGAGAAATGTAAAGGTAAGGGGTGGATTCAATACGATTTTTTTTAAGTGAGAGCTGGGATGCTTATGGAAACGTGACTGAGTTCTAATTCGCAATCTCCGCGTAGGTATCGGGAATATATTATATCTTGCCGAAGGTGGGAAATGTGTTTCAAGTGTTGAGGTTCGAGTTGTAGGTCCTACTGGGGAGAGTACTTTTGTTTGATACCCCCATCTTTCTGCACACGATATAGTCCAATCAATCTGAGAGGATGGAAAAAACTGTATCATACCTTGATGAATGTAGGAAAGGGGTTTGAAGTATTGAAGGACGAGTTCTGTGACTTATTGGAAAGACTACCTTTGTTTGATATTTCTTTCGTTCTGTGGACGAAATTGTTCTATAAATCCAAGAGATGGCCACAAACAAATATTTGTTATTGTACCTTGCAATTTATAAATTGTGTGTCCAATGTGTGATATTACGATTTATACAAAATGTATTGACAATGCAAAAAACTAAATTCAATACAGAAGAACTCCACTTATACGAATCAGATGGTACCAGACACCATCCGTATCATCGCATAACTGGTTAATTGGATAATGCATGTAAAAGAAGATAATTCGTGGTAAAAAACGAATTTTACTTTAATATGTAATGTAATTTCATGACTAGGAAAATAATTCTGCTTACATTTTGTACTTACATACTGTATTAAAATGAACCATTGATTGTACATATTGGTCAAAATGAGTTGTTCCGCTGTCCTTACTCATTTTCGTGCAGTCAAGTGTCGTATGAAATGACAGTGCGTAGCAGTAGATGGTCGCACCTAGGCTGCCGCTCTATCCATTTCAGTAACCCCCCCCCCACCGCTGCTTCAAGACACTAAACGCCTTACTAGCAGAAGGTCCCGCGTCTGGTTGAGTAGCAATGCCGTCACCAGGATGAAACAACAACTCATCAATGAGTTCTTCTATGGTCTTTTGAATGAGCTGAACTTCACTGAGAATTTGTAATTCCGAATCCAAAGAATCACACACCAGCTACTCCCCTACGTCCTATGCAATGCCCTCTAAATATCCTATAATGTTTCTTATGACCTCAATTGATACTTCGTCCACTTCTGTTTCGTCAATCACCGAAATAAACTTTTAAAATGCGGATTTTACTAAATTATTTCTTTCTCATAGCGATCTGGATAACTAGAGTTCGGATACTTGTAGTTCTACTGTTCTTAAGCTTTGGAAAATTAAAACAAAATTTGACAAATATACTTAACCTTGAAAAACTAAAATTGCATTTTGTACAACATATAACACATTATTGTATTTTATATATGAATATATATAACACTTTTTTAGTCGTATAAGATAAAACTTGTAATCTTAACCCACCAATTGGTTTTGACGAGATATTTCGAGGATTAAGATCTTAGCAAATTTGTTATTGATGAGATATCTCGTCATCAAAGTATTACTGAACTTTTATGATGACAAAATCAAGATTTGGTAAGATTTGTTAATGACGATATACCTGATCGTGATATCCACCAGCAGGTTTAATAAAAAATGCTGTCATAATTTAAAAATTCACCCTAGTCCTTACAATTTTCAAATCCTTCAAATGAATTAAATAAAAATGCAATAATCAATATTTTGCAAGAAACGCCAAGATTTGTTTTGCAAGCTTGGTTAAACTCACCAAAATATATTTCAAGACTGTAAAGATCGTGAAAATTGTTTACAGAGGGAAATTATCGTAAATATCATAAACCGTCTTTTTGTTTTTTAACACTCTTGGTGTTATACTTCCTGTTGACACTTCCTTGTAGAAGCAAGCTTCGGACGCAAAAACCTGCTCCAAACTGTCACCATTTCTAGACAAGAAATATTTTGGTATTCGTATTTATTTTCATTCCCTTAGAAGAAATAAATCAGTTTGTCTCGAAAAGTTATTTAGAAGAAGTTAAGGTTTAGACAAGTTAAGAGAATGAGGCTTGGAGAAAATGTAATTCATTTGTTTTTAAGCGGAATTACTATCTACATCGATTACACCGTTACTCCTACGAAAAAAAAACCCAACTCCAATTCGGTTTAGGTACCACTATCTGGAAATCAATACGACACCAAATATCGAAGCGATAGACGTCAAAAAACTCTGCCTCAAAAGTGCAAATGGGGCAGAAAAAGCTGAAACTCAGTTTAGTTCCTCAGAGATTGAAATCCCAGATCCTCGGACGAAGAGGGAGGGAAAGGATAAGAAATGGAAACGAGCAAGGAAATGGAATGATTCCGTCAGCAAGGAAATTGTGCGTCTCATTTAAATTGCACGCACGTATCTCTCGTACGGAGCGCGTCTCACTTTTCTGAAAGCTTAAATATTCCATTGTTCAGTAACACAATATTGGATTTGCAGTCGCCGCTCTTCTATTGTTTATGTAGCACATGAACAGAAGTGGCTTTTGGTGGAGTCCTGGTTTTGTTTACTCTGGTAATTTATGGAGAACGGGTTCGCATTCTTTGTGTATACATTGAAAGAAGCATCGCTTTAAATTTGGAACGTCATTTGACGTTGGGGGGAAAAAGTATCCAAGCTATTTTTTTAAACCGTGAGGTTGGTTTTGTTCATTGTTCGTGCGGATTGGAAAATGGGGAAATTTAAAGGAATTATGTTTCTGAGGTATGCAATGCTGGGTTTGGCATTATTTTTTCTTTAATAGACAACGAATATTTAAGGGAAAAGGTTGGGTAGATGTAGTATTGTGTAATCATGCATAGGAAGTATTACGAGTTATTGTGCGCAACCATATAAGATTAGTATTTAATAACAGCAAGTATAACTAATTATAAGTAATGAACTAAGTAGATAAATAAGAAAAAAAACAAGTTTTGTAAATGTAATTTCTTATTCCTCATAGGGTTGTATCGACTAGGTATATATTGCCATTAGAGAAAGTAAACAGGTCTTAATGAGATACAGTACCCTACAATAATGGACCGGACACCAGCGGATTTGCATAAAATCCGACTACTTGTTTGGGGTGTTTTTAGTGGTATGGCCTGGGCCCTTTGCATGTTGTTCATGGTAAACTGAACGCCGACGCCTACATTAAAATTTTGGACATTCCGGTTCTTTCTACGCTCTGGCAATTTTACGGAAAGGACGAATGTTAATTCTAGGACGACACCGCTGAATGTCATGTTGCAGCCTCTGTCAAGCAGTGGTATCAATATGTGGATGTGAAACGTCTTCCCTGACCTGCTCAGCGTCCCAATATAATCCCCGTAGAACATTTAGGGGACGATTTAGAGCGAAGATTAAGGACCAAAGAACCACGTCCGATATCTACAGCTGAGCTGGCGACATTCTTGTAGAACTAATGGACACAAAAACACATAGCGGTGTATCAAAATCTTTTTGAAAATATGATCAGAAGGGTTGCAAGTGTAATTGTAGCACGTGGCAAAACCGTCCCCTATTAAAGCTTAGGTGTGTAGTATGTGTTATAGCTTATGAATGTATTATTTCCCTTGCACCATCACATCTTTCTGTCCGGTCTCATTTTTGTAGGGTAGTGAATCTCCGTATTACACTCATGTCCATAAATTAAGGATAATTCAGAATCACACGGAAATCGAACTGTAAAGTAAAAATTTCACCTGTAGAATTATCGCACACATATTCAAAAATAATATCCAAATTTCAGGAAGCCATCAGATGACGCCGATAGTACGTCACAATGACGAGGGTGTAAGATATGTGTATATAAAGAATGGTAGCAAAGAAGTAAAATTGTTCACAAGCGTTCTGTAAGCCGCTCAGTGCCACATCCGAATAGTTATGGCACAGAGGACGCATGTCGATGATTTTCTTATGTGGTAGAATAATCGGCCGCTTGGAATGTGGGTGTAATCAGACACAAGTTTCAGTTCAACTTGGAATTGCCCAAAGTGTCATATCTAGGATTTGGCAACGATTCGAAAATGATGGAAATGTCAGTAGACGTTACAGTACAGGTCTCCCCCCCCCCGAGTTATAACACCGAATGAAGACCGGTATTTGGCAATAACTGCAAAAAGAAGAAGACGACGGAGCACAGCATCCGAATTTTCTTGTTATTTATCTTCAGCCACGGGTACGACAATTTCAAGGCAAAGCGTTTGCAGAAGTTTGGAACATGTTTACCTATATGCGGGCAGGGCTGGCAGATGTGTTCCGCTCACGGCAACTCACTGTCACCAGTGGTGGGCCTGGATTAGAGAAAATGCAATTTGGACATCGTCACAGTAGGCTTGTGTGATGTTTTCCGATGAGTCAAGGTTTAGCTTGCAGTCTGATTCACGGCGGACGTTCATATGGAGAACGCCAGGTACCCGCTACCACCAAGACAACATCATTGAAAGACACCGTTACGGTAGTGCAGGATTGCTCGTTTGGGGCGGAATTATATCGGGCTCCAGAACAGATCTACATGTTCAAATCGGAACGATTAGATGCTAGATTTATCGGGACATCATTCTGGAACAACAAGTAGGTTTGCTTAGGGGTGCCATTGGCGCAGAATTTGTGTTTATGGATGACAACTCCCGTCCTCACCGTGCAAACAATGTAAACGAATGCCTTGAATCTAAGGATATCACCAGTATGGAAAGGGCTAGCATTCTCACCTGAATTAAATCCGATAGATCATGTGTGGTACATGCTTGGCCGGCAAGTTGCAGCCCGTCAACTACCTCCTACATGTGTGCCGGAACTTTGCACAGCATTGCTTGCTGAGTGGAGCGATCTCTCTGAGTGGAAGATCAGCTCGATAATTTGATCCTCAGCATGCCTAGGACTGTATTTCATCGTCTGGTAGACATACAATGTATTAACCATCATAACAACCATGTCATGTTAAGTTTTTCTAAGGTCGATATTTTTTGTATTTGTTCCAGTGAGCAAAAATCGTTGTTTTTATTTATTGTATCATACATACACCATCTTTTTTGTTCCTTATCTTTTGTTTTATAAATGGGTTTTATGAATAAGTCACGTTCGTTTTGTTTCTGAATCTTTATTTGCCGGAGCTGGAATTATCCTTAATTTATGGACATGAGTATAGAAACACAGGACTGGTTTTGATATATCTTCATCATCAAAGAATGGTAATATAATCATCATTAGGAATGCAATTGGAATTATTGATGACTATATATACTGTCATTAGCAAAATTGGTCAAATTTTTATAGACAGTGTAATTCGTCGAATGGACGTGGATGGTTAAATTGCAAACAGGGTGTACAACAAGCATAATGCTTTGGTGGAAGGGATTTTCTTAGGGAGTTCTGGATATGTTTATACCAGTGATTTTTGTTAAACGAGTTCGCATTATTTGTGTATACATTAGTACATATATATATATATATATTTATATATATTTATGCCACGAATTATCTTGACTCTCAATGGAAACACCGAATTTTATGAGTATAAGACCTTCGAGTCTAATTTGATTTTTCGGGAAGCATCAAATACTTGAACGCCTTTATGTAATAACGTAAATTTTGAAGATTGGCACCTTCGAAGTGTTGGTAACGATATGCAACATTAATATTTGGTGATTCGAATTGAATATTATAGTAAATTAATTCTTAGTACTGATGGAAATATACTATAAAATTTAAACTTCTGAGCGGCAATAGATTTCCAAGAGGAATAGTATTAATGTTCCCTACAATCCAAATAATCAGTAAATAACTATATATATATATAGCAAGATTCGTAGAAAACATTATGCTGGTTAAAATAGCTGGTTAGAAGAAATGTATTGAAAAGTATTTATGAAGAGTATATAAAGTAGTATATAAAAAATATATTAGTAGTATTAAAAACACATTATAGTGTGTAACAAATACTTATTAAAATTTTATTTTAAGAGGTAGAAGGGATATTTTAAGTACGTATATATGTATTTCATAGTTAATGTAAATAAGGAAATATTTCTTGGAGCACTTTCAAACCTTTTTAAATAACGTTTTCCTCCACAAACATGTATTTTAAAAAGAATAGTATACCTTTAAAAGTAAAAATGTATAAAATATCGTTGTAATATTAAAGTATATTTTTGGAAACTGTATATTTTCTTAAATCATAACTAAAATGTGTATAGTGTTTTTTTGAGGTCCAAGTGGCATTTGCACGCATAAAATTATTTTTACAGATAGTAATTTTTTTTTCATTTTTCCAACACTTTTTTAATTTTTCTTTTAATACAGGTACTCAATTTTTTTTTGTAATACATAATAAATCATGTTTTGATAGTGCGTTCATGAAGGTTAGGTACTTTTTTTTTAATCTTAAAGATATAATATATTATGTTCTGTATCAGACAGAACTAATCAAATATTTCACTTCCCGAGAACTGTTATATAGTTCTCGGTAAGCTCAGAAATAAGTAAATATAATAAGCATCATAAGTAAGCATTTGTTTTCGTACGTCTATAGATCACTAGAAAAATTACAAGGGGTTGCTCGTGTTGAATCGGTTAAACAATAATTGAAACTGGTCAATATTGTGATTTTTCTACTGCAGAACAAAATGTAACACATGTTTGAAAAAAAAGTATTTTAAAACTTCCTTTTGATATTTTTAGTCTACAATTTACTTTGGACCAAAAGAGGGATACTTGCTTTTTTCATCTATATCACAACTTTTCACACACACCATACACTCGTGTAAGACAAAACTACAAATGTTTATATTAGTGGCTACTACAAAAGCTGAATATTAGTTTTTTAAAACTCAAAATCGACCAACTCTGCCTAATATATAGAGATAAACTTCGTACAAACCAAGTAATACATTATGCGAAAATAATTATATTTTATTGTCAAATATTGCTTCTTACAAACATGTTTTGTCGATTTGCACAAGTAACATAATTTATTTTTAGTCAATACAAGGTAAACAGTGCTTTCATAAAGTACCGTGTGTTCAGGAAAATACCTAAGGAACAAATAATTTTTTCGATTATCTACATTTTCCTAGAAACTTTATTTGTGACTCATAGCAAATATTACTATCCAAAGATCCGTCAAACAAACATACAAGACATGCTTTTATACGTCAAAGTAACTTTACTCAGCAAAAATCCTGAGCAAATATAGAACATTTATTGTTTAATCTCAAAGCAAAGAGAGACACCTGTCTGTGTAGTTTCAAATTGTTTTTTCCTATTGTATAAACTATTCTCAGGAGATGCTGTTGACTTAAACGAAAACATCACTACCGCAAAGCAAAAGTGAACCCCACGTGAAAGTCAATCTTAGCAAAGCACTGAAAAATGAAAACAGTGGCTCACAAAAATAAATGTTTCCCTACAAATGTAGAGACTGTACCTTTTCTGATTTGCAGTTGCTTTCGCCATGTTCCGTTTCGGCTTTTGTGACCTGTTGTTTTTATGTTCTTTGTTTCTTTCCGGATTTGATTTGTTTCAATTCAAACTTTCCTTTCATCTTGACTTAGACTTGGAGAAAAACACTAGGAAATAAATAGTATGCCCACGGGGAATTTAAGGAATGTAAGTAAACGTATAGTCACTGATATTATAAAATATATGTGATTATACGTTAGATCGACTATTAAAAGTAAGAGATGTGTTTTAATCTCGATATCATATTTCATAGCATAAAGTACATTTTTGTATTCTTCGTTAATTTTTTTTTTCATTTTATTTTTTATTTATTTTTTTATTTTTTAAAACCTTACACAGTTTTTAAAGATTTTTCTTGGTGCTATTTTTTACAGGATATTCTGCAAGTTTTGTGAATTATAGTTCTTAAATATGGAAAATATGTTTACAATCCTCCACAATTTCGAAGTAATTAAGGGAATTTAAAAGGCTTTATTCTTCAAAAAGCAATTAATCTGTTGATTTAATTAGAAAAAAGCAATTCCTGAATTGAGTTAGCTTTACTTATAGTCCCTACCTTTTCTATTTTCATAAATCCTATGTTCTTCATGTAACTTAACACTAGAACGTCCGTCGGTGTCGATTCGACACTGGAACCTGTTTATTTTGTTCTCCTTTACACTTTTATGTATTGAATTTGACAATTTTTTTGTGAATTTTAATCATTTTCCTAGATGAAAACACTGTAGAAATTTTGTTGGTCTAGATCAGGAATGGCGAACCTATGAACCTCGGGTAAGACACTGACCCAGGCTTTTTAAATGACCCACGCATTAATTTTTATAATCATTATCATCATTTCATCATATACATAAAGAATTTTAATTATTTTTCGATCCCCTCTTTTAAAAAATATGAAGAAAATATCAGTGTTAATAAAGAAAGTAAGCCGACCAACCGGTATAGTGGTTAAGATGTTAGCCTCTGGATCGGAAGGTCCCCGGTTCGAATCCGGGTTCGGGCATGGATGTTTGTAAACGTATACCAGCTCAGGTGTTGCTTCGTCATCTGAACATGGTTCAAAATTACGAAGTATAAATTGTTAGGGGCAATGATGGTCCTCCCACTGGGTGCTCCTTCACAAGTGGCCATCACTTCCGTCCTTGTAGTGGCCAATGATTTAGGTCAAATGTGCCCGCCATTAGAAGAAAAAAAATAAATAAAAATGAAAAAATAAATGCATAGATATTTTTTTAAATGTTTTCGATTTATTGATTATACATAATGCTGTTTTGAGATTTGTATTTAGGCCGATTGAGTAGAATATGTAAATTTATAAAATACCGCTTGGAGAATGAACAGGCCCCGTTACATGAGGCGGGTAAAAAGCGCTTTTGGCGAGAGTAGCGAGGTCCCGCTCTTTAAGTTCGTAAAGATAGATAGTAACTTGAATTATAGGAATATAAAAACATAATGAACGACATTTTGCAAAATTATTAGAGGAAGTGGAGTGCCATTATTCAGGGATTTGCACATACAGCTATGTTTCATGGATCAGTTCCGGTCAAGCTCTTAATGTTTGTCATTTTATTAGAAGAAATAACGCTCTCTTTGAATGAAAAAAACAATAATATTGACGAATTTTCAAATATAGATCGGTTAAAGGATTTTAAGTTTTTAAGCGACATCATTCAGCATTTTAATTAACTGAATAAAAAACTTCAAGGAAATGGACAAATTGTTTAATGATGTTTGAGAATATTAGGATATTTATGACGAAACTTGACATCTTTACTAGGAATTTGGACATGAAAATCATGAAATATTTTCCTCAATTACAAAATCATTTTCAAAACACAATAACAATGGAAAATACGCTTTACGTTCAAGAAAATACAGTACAAATATATTTAATGACTTTACAGTAAATAAAACAAGAGCCTTTGAGGAGAGATTTAATCTATTTAAAAGTATAGAAAATACATTTCACTTTATTTTATATCCATGCAAAACGAAACTCGAAATAATGGAGTTAAGCGAATTTAAGTGGCTAGGTATCCGTGATTTTAAAATGGAATTAGTTGAATTTCAAAGTAGCATAGTTTGGAAAAATAAATTTGATAACTTGATTTCTGACATAGAAGAAAAAATGTCTGAAATTAGTGCAAATTAGACTGATCCCACACTAATGTTATATTAAACGTATGGGATTCTTTATCAAATAATATTTTATATCAGTAACGAAACTTTCTAATTCTCTTTTAAAGATGTTGGGATCCACATATTCATGTGAAAAATTGTTTTCTTCGATGGATTTTGTTAAGTCTACCAATAGAAATAAACTCGGAAATGAATTGATTGCAAAATGCGTTAAACCAATGAATACTGAATATGAACATAATATTAAGAAATTATCTGACAAAAAAAACAACAGATTTCTCATTAAATATACTTTAACTGTATTGTACATATTGTACGCACTCCCCTAACGAATCCCTGAACTTGAGGAGAAACCAAGTTCATTACCCCTCGATTCCGAGAAAATGGAATGGGTGCGCTTTCACCCTTTACGCAATGGGGTTGATATCTGAAGTGGCGCAATGTCACTCGGCCAATAGACCCCTGGCAAGGTCAGGGTTTAGCACCCTGAATATTGGGGGAAGGTCAGACGGGGGAGAACGACAAGGAAAACACCAACGCTAAAAAAAGAGACGGAGGCTATTTCGGTTGTGGCCAGCCATTTTCCCAAAAATATGGTAACTCTACAGTAAAACGATGTACCATCGACGAATTGAAGGAATGAAAAATAAATGATTCTGTACTGGTTATTATACCCAATTTTGATCTGGATACCAATATCCAGTTTTGACCTCAGGTTCGATAGGAAATAACTGGAGTTCTCAATTGGTATCGGATAGAAATACGGACATACCTTTATATATGGTGATCGCCAGGTTGAAGTAAGGCATCGGGATATGAAGGTTCCTTCTTTTGGAATTAGATGGTTCTTTCCTTCTGGAATCTAGAGATTTCTATTATTGGTGAACAACTCTTTAAAGGCAGCAGTATTCTGTTAGGTAATTTCGTTTATTTTTCATTCCTTCAATTCGTCGATGGTACATCGTTTTACTGTAGAGTTACCATATTTTTGAAAAATGGCTGGCCACGACGGAAAAAGCCTCAGTGGCGTTTTCCTCGTAGTTCTCCCCGTCTGACCTTCCCCCAATATTCAGGGTGCTAAACTCTGACCTTGCCAGGGGGTCTATTGGCCGAATGACATTGCGCCACTTCAGATATCAATCCCATTGCGTGAAGGGTGAAAGCGCACCCGTTCCATTTTCTCGGAATCGAGAGGTGAGGAAATTGGTTTCTCCTCAAGTTCAGGGATTCGTTAGGGGACTGGACATTGAAACAAATAGCCTGCAGGTTGTGTTTACCTGCTTTTAGGGCAAAACAATATTTGATGTGATTGTCATATCACATAATACCCCATCAATAGACAAAAAAGAGAAAAAAAACTTCGAAAGTTCGGAGAACAATATATTGTCCCTCCGAGGAATGCTCAAAACTGATATAGAAGCCTAGAAGCACTATCCTGAACTCTCAGTAGTGGCCAGTGAACTATTTCCTTGCAGCATGGTAACAATGGTAGCACTGATAATGACATGAAAATATAGCCAGACAAATAATTATGATGATATGCATTCTGGATGACCTGCAGGAATTCAGTGAGTCCAAAGAAATATGCCCATATTTCACCAATATAGGATACCAACCAGCACAAACATTAAAAAAGAAAACATTGCAAAATAAAACAGATATGATATAAAAGCAACTTGTATTTATAAGTCTAACTACCCCGTAGGCGTGAGTAGAGAACGTTTAAGTACCCTATCGCGAGGAATAAATTATAATATCAATTGATATCGGGTTGTTTGCGTCCAACTTTCTCTCTTATCAGCTTAGCCAGCAATGTAACAACATTATCGAACACAAAAATAACAAAAATAATGCACACCATGTAGTGGATTATACAAAATGAAAAAAATTATAGAAAGATAATAAGCACATTATAACATGACTAAATTTCAATTATTAGATATATAATAATCAACGTTCACGACACATGATAACACATAATTTGAATACCTACAACAGAGCCGTCATCACCCATCTATGTTAGCGAATGAGTAATTTCTGCCAGCAGAATTATCCTAAATGGCTAATGCTGCTCCAATTTGGCGGAGGTCAAAGCATGTTAAAGAATTATCGCTATAAATGAAGTTAAATGAGAAGCACAAAAAGAGAAATCCTAATTGAGCAGTATAGTTATATAGTAATTTACACACTTCATCATAAATAATAAAGTAAGTAAGAAAGTTTCACAGATGTTTTTCTTCGTAAGAGTGTCAATGTTCACAAATGCTCCACATATAATTATAGCGTCCATGAGTTCATTATCACATCATCGAAGAAAACACAATATTAATTGATGATACGATTACGCAATTGATAACGAGGAGTAGACACCCGAAGAGAACACTGCAACTTTTTGCTCATACATTATTTTCTCTTTTAGCACAACAAATTATTGTTTTTCTGTCCTTTGAACATGGGAAAACATGGCACATTTTTCTTGAAGAATTATTGGGGGGTAATTTACAATTTTCTCTTTGGCTACAGTTTAGTTTTTCTTGCATTTCACGTGGAAGCATTGGTTAAAAACTTCTTTCTTGAAGGTGGTCCTTCAAACGTTCTAACGAAAGTTCTTTGATAAACAAACATTTTTTTCAAAGTGAATCGTCGGTGCTTTTGTTGACAACAACAGTACTCAGACATGTATGGTTGCAACATTTTATGTACTAAAAATACAATCATTGGATATTTTTTTGCTTATTCAAGAAGTAGAAGTATAGATTACATTTCATGTACTAGATCTACAGGACCCTTTGCGATCTTATAAAATGTTATTATATTTGATTTTTTGGCTTCTTCTGTCAGTTTATCAATTGGACTATCATTATGCTTTGTAAATAACGGGCCAACACATTTATTTTTCTTTGGCACATAAGAAACCAAAATCATGGGGTTTTTTATATACAAATAATGATTCGGGCCTCAAAAGCCCGAACACACTTTTACTACTCCATGCTTGCCAATTTTCATGGCTACAGATTGGTTTGAAGACAGGAAAGAAATAGCTTATGTTTTCCGCATTGTTCTAAATATAAGTGTACGAAATATGGTGTGGATTGGTCAAACGATCTAGAGATGCATAGAAAATACACACACATACACATTCCTTTTTATACATTACATAAAATGTTACGTTTTTAAAAGGTAAAATTACTCATTTTGTGTGAGCCTTAGTCACAGTGAAATATGTGACTTAATTCAATTACATTAGACAAAATACTAAGTAAACGATCCTGTAATGTATTCAATGCATTTCACATTCATGGAATTCTGAATGAGGCTTAAAATAGGGAGAATGAAATTTATTAGTTATTTCTTTAAAATGCAGTTTTGAGCTTTGTGGGACGACACTATGCTAAACATTCATTGAATTCAAGATACTCTCAGCTTAATGAAGTAGGAATACTAGCATTTTTTCTACCAACGACGAGGAAAAAGAATGCTTTGAATGGCATTCAGAAAAAAAACATGTCTCGCAAATTCCTGAGGGATCCATGTAAGAGCGCTTACCGAGAGCTCTTAAAGCAAATTGCTCCCAGAGTGAGAAGGTAAGGGATGTCAAAGAAGAATCTCGGTACTTGCAAGAGCAATTTTTCTAAGTAGGCAAGCACTTAGATGAGTATTATTTGATGGCTGCTAGTTAATCTATGATAATGTTTGTGAATAATAGTAACATTAATTTCGATTGCAAATAGTTTAAAAAGTATATTTTTGTATTTTTAACTTATTGTTGATGTATTATGGAGAGGACTTAACTGTGGAGACAATGTTTTAGTATTGTGTCTATTATTAAGGTAATGGGACTTCGTCTTTTGTAACTTTTTAATGTCTGAAAATATTTTTTATCTAAATAATTTTGTTTTATTTCTTTAGGTGTTAAAAATATGCAAAATATTGTTACTACCCAACATGCATTTAATGATGTACTCACTTCTTCTAAGAAAAGGAATGTTGTGAACTCAAAATTTAAGACTATGTCTAGTTTTTTAATGCTACAAGTGATTACGTCGAGATATCTCGTCCATCAAGATCTGATAAATATTGCAAATGACGAGAAATATCGTCATCTTTAACTTGCCGAATCTTTTATGATGGTATAATAAAGATTTGGTCAGCTTTATTCCAATCGGTAGATATCTGGTCCATCAAGATCTCATCTGTTTTAACTAATAACGAGATGTTTCATCGAAACAATTACGTTGAGCCATTTCTATTGTTATTTCTGGTATAATATTTATATTATGATTTCTGATGTCATATTTATATTATGATTTCTGATGTCATATTTATACTATGATTTCTGATGTCATATTCATATCATGATTTCTGATGTCATATTTATATTATGATTTCTGATGTCATATTTTGATTTCTAATGGCATATTTATATTATGATTTCTGATGTCATATTTATATTATGATTTCTGATGTCATATTTATATTATGATTTCTGATGTCATATTCATATCATGATTTCTGATGTCATATTTATATTATGATTTCTGATGTCATATTCATATCATGATTTCTGATGTCATATTTATATTATGATTTCTGATGTCATATTTATATTATGATTTCTGATGTCATATTTTGATTTCTAATGGCATATTCATATTATGATTTCTGGTGTCAGATTTATATTATGATTTATGATGCTGTATTTATATTATTATTAATGTTGTCATATTTATATTATGATTTATACTGTCATATTTTGATTTCTAATGGCATATTTATATTATGATTTCTGATGTCATATTTATATTATGATTTCTGATGTCATATTTATATTATGATTTCTGATGTGATATATCTGCTGGGATAGCTTGATTTCTTTTTCTGATAGGATATTTCTCTATCGATATCTGAAGAGATATTTGTAACGCTGTTTCTGGTGGAATGCTTCTATTGTGATTTACAATAGAATATTTCTATTGCCATCCATCTATAATATTTTATTGTGGTTTCTTATAGAACATTTTTAATGCAATCATCATATGATATTTAAATTGTGGTTTCTTATGGAACATTTCTATTATGGTTTATCATGTGACGTTTTTATGTCAATTTCTGATGTGATAATTATAGGCTATAAAAATTACTGTGAAAGAAATATAAATAAATGACCAAATATTGAATTCAGTGTTAAACAAAAAGTAACATAAATTATATCTAAAACATTTCATGCTGTATGGAACACGGGCAGAAATGTGATTTACTTTTACCCACTTCGATTGTTTTACTTCACAAACTCCAGTTCAGATCGAGTCACGCTATTTAGAATTGTTTGAAAATCCGAAATCCACTTTCCTGGAGAAAGAAATGCCATCCTGAGTCATTATCCCCGGGCATTTCTAAAATAACAAGCTTTAAAAGCGAAGCGTTTCTCTGCAGCACGATAAATTAGCTCGAATTTTAATCTCTTGAATAACATAAAATCGTTTTTGCGGGTGACTATTAGACTCCGGAACTAATTATAATAAAGTACAAGAACGCGTTTTTTCGCTTTACTTTAGATATCTGACTCAAAGCTCATTATTAACCGTAATTAGAGCTTAAATGTCTGGTAGTAATTAGAAAGTCCCTTTTATTCCACTTGTGAGCCAGTAAAAAGACTGTGGCGTTGTTATTAAAGGTAAATGCGCTCTTTGGGACAAAATGTTTTATTTACCATCCTTTTTTCGGGTAGCAAAGGGAATAATTATGTGTTGGCGTTGTAATTGAAAATAGATGGTTCAGTAAACTAAACCATCGCACGAAGAAAAATGTTCTGAAAATGCCTATAAACATACTTCGGGTAGGTAGTAAAAATTTTGATGAACCAACGTATAACATGTCAAGTACACCTTTCGAAACGCTCATTCATTTCGAGGATTTTTTATATGGGTACACTGAAAATTCGTTAATCTGCATCTGAGGACACCAAGGATACTGCTAGATTTTTGTATTAGCTTAATATGTGTGTGCGTGGATTATTAATCGCATTCTACATCGTTCCGACATATGTATTTGTGGATGTTCTTGAATCAATTATTAAGCATTAAAAACATGAAGGTTTATCAATGATCCATGTTGATAAGTTTTAAGTTATATGAACAACGTTAGATAATCTATTCAAAAAACGGATCTGACTGTGACGGGAAACGACTGCTAGGTTTAAGGCTTGAAATACATCAGTTAGTCCACAAGGTAAATTGAAAGTGAAAGAAATAAGTACTAGACTGTTTCAATTTCACATGCAGCATGCCTATCGCCTTGGTAGTAAGTTATACAGGCTATTTATGAAGTAATTCGACAGTCCATCCCATATTGCTAGAATTCTGTCACGTAGTTCCAGCTGGTTGCGCGGTACGGGTGAAGTGGTGGCATCCCGTCCAATGACACACCATACATTCTTGACCGTGCACAGTTCCGGTGAGTGTGCCGGCCATGGTAAGATATTGTTGTGTCATAAACAAGCTCCAGGGACAGTAGCGATAAGGTGTCAAGCATTATCTTTTTGGAAAAGCGGTGAACCTAGGAGTTCCGAAATGGGAGCGAAACTGATTGTACAATTTCTTTTACGTGACGCTAGTCCTGTCAAAGAGCCTTTAACGTATACAAAAGGTGCTTTAGCACCATATGCAATTGCACCTCATATCCTGATGCTAGGTTTTCTGGACTTGTGACGCTGCACAACAAAACCGTGAATCTTGGCGCTAACCACGTTGCCTCCACACAAGGATTCGATTGTTGTCTCCACACAGACGGAAGTGCCATTTGGGATTCGTCAATGAAGACCATTCAATGCCAATAGACGTCTCCTATTAGTATGGCATTACACCATTCCAGTCTTTAACGGCATGCAATACTGTTTATGGCAGCCGTCGTAACAGTCTGCTTGAGTTTAGTCCCACCACCAAATGAATCCACCGTCAAATGATCCATTCACTTATTAGATGACAAATGGAGGTTTCCACTGCCCAATGGATGTCTGCAACAGTGTCTGTTGGAATAGTACACGCATGTCTTGCAACAAGTCGATCCTCTCTTGATTAGATTTTTCTTGGTTTTCCTGACCATGGTTGTCGCTAACATGTTCCTTTTTGCCAGTCAATAACGTGCATCACTAATATAACTTCACCCAATATGTTGCGCAATCCGTTAATTAGACTATACACCTTCTCGTAGGTCAATTACTCGTCCCCTGTCAAACACTCTCATTTGCTTAATTTGTTTACGAACTTTTTAACGAGGCATAACTGAATGAGAAACGATGTAACCAAAACAACAGCATGTGTCGAATTTAATTTACTGCGCACTTCGATGTTATTTTATACCCCGGTATGCAGCGTGTTTGAGAGTATCCTTTCAAGTGTTGCATGCTCAAACCATTCTAAATATTTGATAATTTTACCATTCAACACATGTGTACCACTACTCCAAATTTTATTTTACCTGCCAGCTCATTCTACGAGTAACTACACTGAAGAGACAAAACATTGTGACCACCTACTCAATAACGTGTTGGGCCTCATTTGGCCTGCAAAACAGCTGTAACTCGCCTGGGCATACATGCCACAAGTTCTTGGTACACGACTGGAGACAGGTTGTAACAAATGTCTAAGCAGCGGTCACGCAAAGTCGAGATTTTCGGACATGGTGGTGTTTGTGCTCTGAGCTGCCGCTGCATGGCACCACAAATGTACTCTATCGGATTAAGATCCATAGAGTTAAGTGGCCAGGACATTAATTGGAATTAATCAGTATGCTCCTCGAACCACTCCAACACAATCCGAGCCTTGTGACATGGGGCGTTGTTCTGCTGGAAGATTCAATTTCCAGTTCGAAAGACAGACGCCATACAAGGGTCCAACTGATTCGCAATGATGTTCAGATAGTTCGTAGCGTTCATGGTTTGTTATCTCACATCTACAGGTCCCAGTGTCTCACATCTACAGGTCCCAGTGTCTCACATCTACAGGAACGTCCTCCAAAGCATAGTACCGCCACCACCAACCCGTGTATGACCTGCTGTACAAGAGGGGAGCAACTGTTCGCCTTACAGACTGCGTACCCTGACACGATCATCGACATGATGAATGAAAAATCGGGATTCATCTGACCAGCAATTCGTTTTTACTCATCCATGGTCGGTCCAGTCTCGATGTTCCCGGGCCCACTGTAGACGTAGTTGATGAGGAACACGAGTGATGAGGCACTGTGTGTTCCGAAACACTTGCGCTTGGACCTGCATTGTATTGGGCTGCCAGCTGAGCTACTGTATAGCGCCGATTTAGCTTTACCAAGCTGGACCGACGTCCTTTTTCTTTGATGAAGCGTGATCGACTAGCACCTTGGCGTGTATTGCTGGTGTCCCCGTCATTTTTCCAATTTGCATGAATACTAACATCGGCAAATCGTGAACAACTTACCAGTCGTGCAGTTTCGGTGATACTCGTTCCTAGTCTTCGGGCATTACGATATGCCCTCTATCAAATTCGCTTAGATCAGCAGCCTTTCCCATCACTCGCAAAAGTAAGTGCAAGAATGATTACTTACCTCCTCCAGCAGCAGTTAAATACCATTTTCATTTAATCACGTGCACTCTACATCATCCAGACGAGTTCAATGAAAAATGTGGGAATGGTCATAATGTTTTGACTCGTCTGTGTATTTTGTTTGTCATGGAGTGTATAAAAAGTAAAAACACCACCTCTCTAACAACATAGTATCAGCTCTGGAATATAACACTCAAACTCGGCTACATTCCGGCATACAATCACCTAACTCCAAAAATCGATGACTTGCATATATTTAATGCTTCGTCAGTACAATTTCATCAATATTAAAATCCATCAATTCAAATTCGAGTCATCGACCAGAGGACTAATTGCTGCCGGAGATAAGAAAAGACAGCATATACGTAGATTACAACCTTGACCTTCCAAAGTGGGATGAATTGTAGACTTCAAACTGCAGCGTAGAAATGCCGGATCGAACGATATAGCTTAGTATCTCGTGCAGGATTATAATATAACCGCAGGAAGTGCAATATAACCGCAGGAATATCTAGCAATGCTCAGAGCTACAATATAAAATATAAGCTTAGTACTGTAGCAGTGCTTCGAGAAACTTCTTAGATATGCACAGATATTAGGGTGGGCCGAAAAACACTTTTTTTCGAAATCGATATTATAATAGTGCGGAAAGGGTTCACTCTGGGTTCAATAAAGACGGTGTAAAATATTGTTTTGATTGGATAATATCTTCTGCCCCCGCATCGCACTTTAATTTTGGAAATTTAAGTAAAAATTGACAATTTTTATTCAGCGTAGGAAATGTAATTATTTTTCAATATTGCTATTATAATAGTGCGGAAGAGGTGCCCATTGGGTTCAACAAGAAAAGTGTAAAATATTTTTTCGATCAAATAATATCTTCTGTTCCCACATCGCAATTGAAATTTTGCTATTTTTGAAGAAAAGTGTCTTTTATCTTGTCTTTTCATACTACATGTATCTGGCAGGAAGTGAAAGGAGGGGAGGGGGATCACAATTCACATTCCACCGCACTTGTTTACAGTGTTCTGGTAATTTCATTATACGTATTGTTGTGACACTTGTTGCTATTGAGACTGGCGCCTGGGAAGAGACATCGTGGTGCCTTTTACTACTAGTTCGCGCTACGGAATCGGAAGTGTGTGAGTTTTTAAATTAGGTTCTTCGATCTTTTGGTTTGATTGATTTGTTAATAGACATGACATCAAAAATCAGTTCGCGGAACAAATTTAAATGTCCAATACTTGGAAGCCCCAAAGATATATCTCAAATAAATCTTCCTACATACGAAGATATGTTGTGTTGCTGCTTCTTTGATAGATTAAATCTTGCACCCAAAACTGGGATCAAAAAACCGAGTTTCTCGAGAATTGTGGAAAATGTCGCAACTAAAATTGAGTCTGTATGGGCAAAAGCAAGCACCGCCATTCCCACTGTGACCCATTCTCGAACATTGCAAATGATCCATACCTACCATGGAAAATATTATAATTTTAAGAGGTCTTACAAAAGAGATAAGACCAGTAAAGCTTTCCAAACAAAGATCAAAGCATTTCGACAAGAAGCATGCACAAGGTTATTTGACATTGCTGTCTCCAAATGTATTACTTTTGAAGATTGCACATGCGAACGTAATAGAAAATTACCTCAAAATGAGCATAATTTCCTGAAAGATCAACGGACAACCAGACTTCTTTACATCGGCTCACTTGACATTAAAGAAACAAAACGACTTCAGAATATTACTGATAATGCTGATAGAAAGGCTCACAATTTATATTTTAATCATCCACAAGCAACGCCTAACTTAGGGTATGTAGATTATGAAGAAACGGATTGTTCTGCAGATATATCTCAAATAGATTTAAATCTGGACATTTACAAACCATCAACATCGAACCGTATAATATCTCATACTGATCCTAGTTACAAACAATTAACCGATTGTATCTAAATCATCACAAATGCGACTTGGCCTCCCTTCAACTGCTGTGGTTGCCGACAGGTTTGGAACCTCGGACCGGGCTGTGGCTGCAATGGCTTCAAGTGTTCTTCACGATGTCGGTCTCATAACTATCGACACCTCAGATTTGGTGGTTGACAAAAACAAACTGCGAAGACAAAAGACTAAAGTTAGAAACAAATTAAAATGTCAAGCTTTAAGTAAAGTTTAGGCATTACCGTTGAAGGGGCTGTATTGCGATGGTCGTAAAGATTCTACATTGATAGAGGAAATAGTAGATACTAAAAGATACACGAGAAAAGCGAAAGAGAAACATTTTTCTTTTATTGAAGAACCGGGTTCACGTTACATTACTCATTTGAGTGCATCATTTGGCACCGAAAAACAAATTTCCGTGACTATTACTGGATATTTTGAAGGGATCACAAGAGATCTTTCTCAGCTTGTGGCAATTTTCTGTGACGGCACATCTGTTAATACCGGATGGAAGTCCGGTGTATTTTGGTGTTTGAAATTGAAACTCGGAAAACATCTGCAGTGGGTAATATGTCTCCTGCATTTTAATAAACTCTCTCTGAGGCATCTGTTTGAAACGCTGGATGGGCCAACAAATGGTCCAAAATCATATTTTGGTTTTATTGGGAAGGCGCTTCTTACGTGTAAAACTTTGCCAGTAACACTCTTCGAAATTATTGAAGGTGAGTTACCAACAACTGATAGACGTGACTTAAGTAAGGATAAAATGTACTTGCTAGAAATATCTCAAGCGGTGAGATTGGGTAGTTGTTCTGATGAACTAGCTAGACACAGTCCTGGTTCATTACCACATTCACGCTGGTGCCCCCAGGGGCATTCTTTCTTTAGGTTTGTACGGGCTTCACAACCCCGGGGTACCTGAGTGATCTTCCCTCCCTTTCGTTCTTCTTCTCCTCTACCCTTTGCTTTTTGCTTTTTCTTCCTCCCTCGTTGTGGTTGCCTCTTCGGAGGTGAGGGCTCCCCTTGAGAAGCTTTTCGCCAGTCTGTGCATTTAGCTCCTCTTGGGGATTATATCACCCACGTGTTTGCCGTCCGTGGAGACCTGTGTCTTCGGAAAGGGTGATCCTGGTGATTGAGGGACAACATAACGCCCCAATACATTGCTTCGGCTCCTGCTTCGGACAAACAGGAGGTGTACTATGGTCCCAGTACATCAATCGGCTGGTGGGAATACCCTGCTAGGATTAAGGACCTGCTCACCAACTAGCTCCTTAGGGCAGTCATAGGGGTGAGTTGGGTCCGTATAGTCCCTGGCTAGCACCGGTGCAGGAACCTGTATCCCCTCGTTGGACTCCTTGGTGGGTGGTGCCGCCGGGGACTGAATATTTAATTTTCAATCATGGAAAACTCAAAACCTACTTCTCCTTCAGTGGAGCACTTATCTGATAAACATAATGACAAAAATATACCAGAACAAAAAAATTTTATAATAAAGAGTAACCAGGGAAATTTAAAAAACTTATCCGCTATTCTGCTTCACAAAACAATATTAGGAATGGTTGGAGAGACCAAAAATATTAAAAAAAAAACACTAGCAGGTGATGTACTCGTTGAAGTATCCAATAGAGAGAGAGAGAGAACCCAGGCAATAAACATCCTAAAAATAAAAACCGTTGGTCCAATAGAAGTTACTGTTTCACCTCACAGAACTTTGAATTCATCCAGAGGTGTTATCTCTGAATCGGACCTAGTTCATGACACCGAACAAGACATCCTTGAATCCCTATCTGAACAATATGTTATTAACGTCAAAAGAATAACAATTACAAAAAATGGTCAAAAAATACCCACCAAACACTTAATATTAACTTTCAACACTCCAACTATACCAAAACACGTCAAAATAGCTTATATGAATTGCCCAGTTAGACATTTTATACCTAATCCTGTTCGTTGCTTTAAATGCCAGAGATTCGGACACTCTTTCATAGCTTGCCGTGGCAAAGAAAAACCTGCGCAAAATGCTGTAGTACAGACCATAAGACCGATGTCTGTACGTCATCGTCCCTTTGCTGTGTGAACTGCAAAGGTGACCATCCAGCTTTTGCCAGGTCTTGCCCTAAATTTCAAATAGAAAAGGAAATTCAAACAATTAAAGTCCAACAAAACATTTCATTTCCGGAAGCACGAAAAATTGTTAATGATCGCACCCCAAAACCTGGAATATCATACTCTTCAATAGTTAAAAAAACCTTCAAAACTATCGGTACTCAAACCGATGTAACTGTGTCTAAGCCACCTGACCAACATAAAACTTCAACGACACAACCCATAACGCCTCTTTTTTCTAAAGCATCAGCTACAACCTCATCAAATACAAAAATCATAAACCAATCAAATCGATCTATAAATACTTCTTTAAAAAGAGCCATATCATCTGAACAAAGTAACATTAAAGTACCAAAAAATTCTTCTCAAACATCTCTTCAACCTCATGTTTCATCCAGAAACATAGCAACTGATCCTTCTACCAGTGACCTCATAAATTTATACAACAGCGAAAGTGATATCTCCTCTGTAGAAGGTGATGACTTGGAGACTTCGCCACCCAAGTCCAAGAAAGATCTTCGGCAAGACAAACCTCGTCCTAGGACGAAAAGGCACAAGTAGTTTTTCTTTTCCTTTATCCTTTATTTTTATGGCTTCCTTTCTTTCCTGGAACTGCCGGGGTTTTCGACAAAAAATTGATGATGTTAAAGACATCATAAACAAACACAAACCAGCTGCAATCGCCCTCCAGGAGACCTATCTAAAAAACAATGATACCACCAACATCCGTCATTTCACTATATTCAGAAAAGATTACGATGAAGGCCAAAGAGCATGTGGAGGTGTTGCATTGGTTACCTCCCATGACTTACCAGTTACTCAAATTAATCTCAAAACAAATCTCCAAGCTGTTGCTGTAAGACTTCATGTCAATATTCTAATTACAATATGTAACTTATACCTACCTCCTAATACCCATATCGCCACTTCTGACTTAAATAATATAATAGATCAACTTCCGCAACCATTCATCATACTTGGTGACCTAAATGGCCATCATATTCTCTGGGGCAGTTCAGATATTAATTCTAGAGGCAAGCAAATTGAAAAAGTAATAACAGATAATGATTTATGTATTATGAATGATGGCCAACCTACTTACTTTCACTCACCTTCACTTACTTACCATTCAATAGATCTGGCAATTTGCACTCCTTCAATTTTGCCATTTTGGACTTTTTCTGTGGATCCTTACCTTTACAATAGCGACCATTATCCAATTAAACTAAAATATGCAGGCCAATACCAACCTCACACTGACAGCCAATCCAATTATATTTTTGAAACTGCCAATTGGCCACTTTTTACCAGCCTCGCAGATATTTCAAACGCAGTAGAAATTGGTGACATCGATGAAGTAACTTTAAAAATAACAGATATAATAATAGCAAGTGCTGACGCTTCCATTAAAAAAGTTATTAATAGGCCTAAAAAACAAAGGAAACCGTGGTGGAATGAGGATTGTAGCGATGCCTATCGGAAACAGAGGAAAGCCTGGAATATCTTCAATAGATACCCGACGAGTGAAAACTATATTTTTTATAAAAACACAAAAGCTGCCTTTCGAAAAATACAACGACGTAGTAAGAGGGATTCTTGGATGAATTATATCAATAATATAAATAGTAAAGTCACAAGTAAACAATTATGGAACAGGATTAAAAGAATTTCTGGTGTTTACCCAAATAGACAAATTCCTATTCTTGAAAATAATAATGTAATACTATCGGCACCCAAAGACATAGCAAACACAATTGCTTCATGTCTTTCCGAAATATCCAGCTCCAACAACTACACTGAAAGTTTTAAGAAAATTAAAGTCGCATCTGAAAAGAATAAAGTTAATTTTACCTCAAACCGTATACTATCTTATAATTGTGATTTTACTTTTCCCGAATTGACAAAGGCTTTATCCTTGGTTCACAAATCAACCCCTGGCCCAGATAATATTAGTTACACCATGCTCAAACATCTATCCAATAGTTCTTTAAATTATCTCCTGAAATTTTATAACAGAATTTGGACCGAGCACACTTTTCCGCAGTCATGGCGATATGCTACTATAATACCCATACTGAAACCGAACAAAGACCCCAAGAATCTTTCGAACTATCGTCCAATAGCCTTGACAAGCTGCGTATGCAAAGTTCTTGAAAAGATGGTCAACGCAAGGCTAATGTATATTTTAGAAAAAGATAAATGTCTCTCCCCTCTTCAAAGTGGCTTCAGAAAAAACCGTTCTACTATTGACAATCTTGTTGCTTTCGAATCTGAAATCAGAAATGCATTTGTAGAAAATAAACATCTCGTCTCAATTTTCTTCGACATCGAAAAAGCTTATGATCGAACGTGGAGACATGGAATTTTAAAAGACATTTTTAAAAATGACATAAGAGGAAATCTGCCTATTTTTATCCAAAATTTTTTAGAAAAAAGATATTTTAAAGTACGGATTGGATCAATTTTTTCAGATGTTTTTATTCAAGAGGAGGGAGTGCCACAGGGCAGTGTTTTAAGTGTGACTCTATTTATTTTAAAGATTAATGATATTGTTTCTAATTTGCCTCCGTCTGTAAAAGGTCTTATTTATGTTGACGATCTGCAAATTTCATGCGCAGCTAAAGACATTCGTTTAATAGAGAGACAACTTCAACAGGCCGTTAACAAAATCACTAATTGGACTAACGAAAATGGTTTCAGCTTTTCACCTTCAAAAACTGCATGTGTTCATTTCTGCAGAAAACGAAATCTTCATCTTGACCCTGAAATATTTTTCAAAGATATTTTAATTAATGTTGTGGACAATTTTAAATTTTTAGGTATCATATTTGACAAGAAGTTGACTTTTCAACCGCATATTTTAAATCTACGCAAACGTTGCGAAAAGGCTCTTAACATCTTACGCGTTTTATCAAAATTATCATGGGGATCTGATCGAATTTGTCTTCTAAAAATATATAGAGCATTAATAAGATCTAAATTAGATTACGGCTGCGTGGTGTATGGCTCAGCCAGAAAATCTGCTCTACAAACACTGAACACTATCCATCACACAGCTTTACGTTTATGTTCTGGTGCCTTCAGGACTTCACCCGTAAGCAGCTTATATGTGGACAATTTTGAACCTTCTCTGGACTTAGGCGACATTTGTTGTCCTTAGAATATTATTTTAGAATATCCTCAATCCCTCATCACCCATTGCATACCATTCATCACAGTCCGTATTTAAAACGCCTCTATCAAGCTAAAACATCCTTCATCCCTACATTTCACATAAGAATGCTGGATTTGATGAACGGATCCGAACTTTCTTCACTTGACGTCACCCAGAAAAAACTGTATTATTTCTCTCCTTGGTTTAATCATTATTTTGAATTTCAAAACCCGTTCCAAAATTTTAATAAAGCAGATACCTCTGATATTATTTACAAACAGCTTTTTCAAAACCATATAGAAAAATACACAAATTTTATACAAGTTTACACGGACGGATCGAAAAGGGCAAACTATGTTGGAGCTGCGTTCACTATTAATGATTCCATTCACAGTTTTAAACTTCATTCTTCATGTTCTGTTTTTACTGCTGAAATAATGGCCATTTTTAAAGCATTAGAAAATATATCTGATCATTGTCATAAAAAGTGTATCATTTTCACAGACTCATTAAGCGTTTTACAATCATTGAAACATCCTGATCATGACAGTCATCCCATTGTTTTAGAGTCATTAAAAATAATTTATCATCTAACATCCAAAAATTTTGAATTAATATTTTGCTGGATTCCATCTCACGTTGGGATATCAGGAAATGAGATTGTCGACAAAGCTGCTAAATCGGCTGTAAATAATATTAACCATACTATCCCTTATCGTGACATGAAATCTAGCATTTACAATTTTTTAGAAGACAAATGGCAGAACTTATGGTCCGAACAAACTGAAAACAAACTCCACGCTTTAAAACCAAATATAACGCAATGGCAGTCACCAGCTCAAAGACGACATCAGGTAGTACTAACACGTCTCCGTATTGGGCATACTCGAATCACCCATAGACACCTCCTCCTCGGAGAAGATCATCCCATTTGTAACTACTGCATTTGCCCACTAACCGTAAAACATATTTTAATAGAGTGTTCTCATTTTAATAGGCAACGACTTAAACATTTTAATTCGTATACCTTGGTTTTAGATGACATGATCGGAGAGAATCCTCATCCAAATATTTTTAGCTTTTTACATGACATTGGTTTTATCTATCACATATAATTTTATGTAGTATTCATTCATTATGTTTTGACTCATTTTACTTTTTTATTATATTATATATTTGTTTTTTATCTTGAGTTTGGCATAATATGTCCCAAGAGGACCCAATGCCATAAAATCATATCCAATCCATACATTCACGCTGGCTGACAACAGCGAACAGAATATGTACAGTAAGTGAGTTATAAGCGCAACATAAATGCAACATTCTGCATAAATACAACCACCTGTAACTTTTTTAAAATATAGCTTAAAATTAATTAATATCAAATTACAATTTCATTTTTTGCTCTCTGAATCAATCCTTTGATCACGTGTGTCTGATCTAGCGACCGCCGAAGTATTGCGATCAAACAAGTTCATGGTAAGGTGTTCGTCCCAAGATAAAAGTGAAATAAATGGCAAGAAGTACTTTAACACATTGGTTGGCACTCTTAATAATCCAGAGGAAACTTGCGTAATCGACTGTAGAGTTTGCGAGGTAAGTGTCGATCATCAATATGTTCGACTTGTAGATGACGTTTTAAAATCTCTAAATGTTGAGCGAAATGATTTTGCGCTTCTACTATCCGATACAGCACTTTATATGACTGCGGCTGGCGAAGGTTTTCAATGTTAAAGTAATTACTGGCCAAGGATCCTCCATTCAACGTTCTTTTGTATTGCAGTTTGTATTATAATACTGTTGTTCACGACTAAAATTGTCAACATATTTCGATTTTTTTAAAATTTTTTACGAATAATTTTTTTTAGAATTTAGTGTATCCAAAATAAATACAACTTTAGTTTCATAAATACAACTTTAGGGAATGATAAATGCAGCTTTTCCCATTTTTATTGCAACAAAAAAGTTGCCCTAGTAATGATAAGCGTTTTCCCTGTAGGTTTAGAGTTATTGATAAAGTCTTCACATTTTAAAATTATATAGACGTCTTTCGCTTTACGAGCAAACGCTTGGAACTAATGGATCTTAAAGGAGCACAGACTGTCAGATGCGTGCTCTTCCTTTAAAATAACTTTGGATAAAAACTTAAATTCCTCCATGGATGTAAAGTGGTACAAAGTCCCATTATTCTAATACTAATGAAAGAATGCTTTCAGATCGTCTACCATATTATTCATGGGGTTAGAAAGCGAGTGGAGTTTAATCGTGGGGTTTAAAGACTTAAAACTTTGCGATTGTCCCTGGTATCAGGAGCATAAGTGATTACTTTTAATTTATTTAAGAAAGCTTAAGGAGTCTGAATAAATTATGCACAATTTATACTCCAAATGGAGCCTACGAATATGCATTCAAGTAGTCGTCCGCGAGATATGGACTACTCGTAATGGGAGTTCAAAAGCAAGACGGTCAGTTCCTACCCATTTTCTTGAAAAGTAAAATATTTAAGTAATGATGATGATGAGTAAATGAGACTAACCAACGTTTTGAAAGAAAACCGGGTCTTGAGTGTGTACGTGATAAAAGGGGTGTTTAGAAAATGTTCCAGCGTTTCGCGAAAATGCGGAATAAATTACAGTTAAATCTAAGAGATTTTCGGGTTTCTAAAAATGCTTGTATTATGAGATGTTTGGAAACAATTTATTTTTCAAATTAGTATTTCTTTCAGTGTAAAAATCGAAAACATAAAAGTTGTTAAACTGTGGAGCAGACTCATTAACTGACAAAAATATTTTTTTATAGTATGTCTGTTTTAAAGACTAAATTTTTATGTTTGGGTTAAACTATTAAAACTACAAGTATTTTAATAGTACTATATACCCTTTTCACAATATATTACAATATGTCCATGCATTCAACATCAACGTGAAACTAGGGATTTAGTGTCTCTTAGAATTTGTGAGGTTATGAATATTTGTTCTAAGCCGACGATATTTTATTTCCCCATTCATTACTTTAAAAATATATATATCAGTTTTATCACATCTTTACTTATTGCTATTTCAATAATATGTTTACTTATTTACTCTTTGTTGGAGTTTTTTTTTTTTTTTTTCTTGGATATCATTAAAATCAAGCTAGAACCTAAAAAACTTTAACCAGTTAAGAAAATTTGGCATTCTAAGAGTGAAATGAACTACGATATCTATGAAGTCTCAAAATTATGTAAATAATAATATGCTCTAATATTATATTGAAGCAAATATATAAAATTAAATTAAAGTGGATAAGAGAGTGTCTCACTATAAATAGGAAAAACTGATTAAGTTCATGATCATAGTGAAATTATTTACTTTGTACTTCAAACATTACTGGATCCACAAAGCTTCTTGTTCGGAATATATTCTTTAAACCTACTGTTATTTTGAATTGCTGAATACTCACGGATAATAAACACCAATATAATTGAAATTCTGCAAACAGCGAGCAGTGAACTGATGTGGCTGGGAGCGCAACCATAATGCCGTTACATATAAATCCACGATCCAGCAACTAATGACCATTCCTTCATCTGTGTATCAGAAGAGATGAATGCGGTTGTGACTTTAATTCTCTTTAAAGAGTCTCCATAAATCCCGTTTGATAAATTCCCTCTGCATAATTTCCCTAAAGCGACTGTGATGAGAGAATGCCGCATAAATATGCAATGATATGGAAGGCTGTCAGTGTAACCATATCTCCATGTAATGATTTTGTTATATCACTGATAATGCTGCAGCCTTATTGTTATTGGTTCTGCATAGACATGGCATGAATATTTAACATTGAGATGATAAGCTACTTCAAATTTTAAAATGCTCCTCTGTAGAAAGATTGTGTGTGATTGGTAGAATATCTATATCTATAATAAATATGCATGAGCTAGTATTGATGTATTAGATTTGGGATGGGTTTCTTAGGGTTCATAAATTTTGATTATGAAACTGAATACAAGAGATTAAAATAAAAACACACACGAATAGTATTTTTAACTTTGGGATTTTAAATATTAAATTTACAGAGTAGCATTTTTGTGAAAGTTTTTATATATAGTTACGTTTTAAATTGCAGTGATGATAGGGTCATTCCATATCAATTCAACATAGCATTATATTCAACCCTTATGTCTCCAATTTAAACTAAAATTGGTGAGAAAATATTATGCAGGTATAAAACAAAAATACAAATTTTTTAAACAGTTATTTGATTTGTTAAAAATTTGCACACATTAAAAATGTGAATGCATGTGTATTCTTTAAACTTTTGTAACAACTCTGCTTTTAATATATTGGGATATTTGTACGTTTTAATGTTATTTTTGGTGTCTAATAAAATTTTATTAAACTGGTTTTAACATTTTATGAAGCTTAACAAAAAATTTTTAACATAAAAATAACTTTAAAAATTGTGTTGCAAAACTATTTCAAAATTAAAAAAAAAAAAACATTACATGAATTCATATTAGGTTTTTAAACGTTCCAAGTTGGAACACTGAAACCATTTTAAAATATTAATTAAGAACGTGAAAAAGTGACAAAATTTGGATTACAAACTGATCATCACTTCGGAACCATGTTAAGTTTTCTTCACCTTCCGTCTCTTCTGAATTTCATAGGAATGCGTTGCAAATAGATTTTAAATTTATTTTTTCGTTTCCGTATTTATTTTGTGCGGATGAATGATTTCCCAGCAGACAATAAACAACAAGTAAACTTTTAACTGGAGTTATGTAGTTCTTTTTTCAATTTCCTAGATCGTTAAAGATAGAGTAAAAAGTTCAATGGTTTTGAAATCTGCTGAAAATGTTACAACAGATCGATACCTAATAAGTTTGATTTTCTTTTAATTAAATAATTTATCAATTATAAATCTTTATTTTCACAAGATATGTGACGTCACGCCGATTGGATATCTTGTAAATTCCAATTTGGCCGTGATGGGTGTTACCGAATAGGCAACGAATGGGAATTCGCAGCAATCACCGGGGGTCAGCGAGCAGTGGTCACACCTGACTCCAATAAAAGAACTGTCACGGGCAACGCCGTGCCGTCTACGCAGTGGCTTATCAATTATAAGCTTAGTTTGTTTCATGAGCGTTAAAATAATAGCATGTTCAGTTTTTTAACTTGTGGAACTCGATAATTTTACGAAATTCGTTACCGAATATGACCCAAATTTTCGTTTTTTTTTTTTAATATTTTCAGTGATCTGTTATTCCAAAAATCATTTAGATACGCATCTTTCATGTTTCATACAAATTCATTTCTTATTAAAGGCTACTTATACAATAAATTTCATTGAAATTATGTTAGGTCTGACCGATGATTTGCATTGACATGGATTTGACTTTACAATACAATATAGACAGCAGAATGAAACGTTTATAACCCAGGAATGCAAGAAAAAACAATCTCTATATTAGCTCATAAGTATTCAACAATACATCTCAAGGTCGTAACACACACACACATCCAAGTAAACCCTGTCTCCCCCTATTATTCCCCGATAAAAAAAATTTAATTTGACAAAGTGTGAATAACTAAAACCTGGTGTCAAAAGCGATATAAATATATTGTTTCTATTTGAAAGTAACATCCCACACAGATTTAAGACGTTTTAAAAAAAATCTGATTGAAATGTCAATTACAAATTTCAATGTACTTAACTCCACCACTAGAAGCCAACTAAGTAGATACCCGATAATTTCAGCTTCTAATGATTTCTGTATATTGTGAAACAACAGCTTGGCGTCATTTGGTGATTTGTCGTGCTCTAAGCATTCTCATACTGAACTAACTTCCTTGTTCCCCGCTCATGGTATAGTCCATAGTGAACTGCAGTTTCAGTAACTTGTACCATCTCATTGGAGCTAATTGTTCAGCTCATTGGAGCTAATTGTTCATCTCATTGGAGCTAATTGTTCAGCTCACTGGAGCTAATTGTTCAGCTCATTGGAGCTAATTGTTCAGCCCATTGTAGTTAATTGTTTAGCTCATTGGAGCTAATTGTTCAGCTCATTGGAGCTAATTGTTCAGCTCATTGGAGCTAATTGTTCAGCTCATTGGAGCTAATTGTTCAGCTCATTGGAGCTAATTGTTCAGCTCATTGGAGCTAATTGTTCAGCTCATTGGAGCTAATTGTTCAGCTCATTGGAGCTAATTGTTTAGCTCACTGTACCTAATTTTTCAGCTCATTATAGCTAATTGTTTAGCTCATTGTACCTAATTGTTCAGCTCATTGGAGCTAATTTTTCAGCTGATTGGAGCTAATTGTTCAGCTCATTGGAGCTAATTGTTCAGCTCATTAGAGCTAATTGTTCGGCTCATTGGAGCTAATTGTTCAGCTTATTGGAGCTAATTGTTCAGCTGATTGGAGCTAATTGTTCAGCTCATTGTAGCTAATTGTTCAGCTCATTAGAGCTAATTGTTCAGCTCATTGTAGCTAATTGTTCAGCTCATTGGAGCTAATTGTTCAGCTCGTTTGAGCTAATTGCACCAGGTCATTGGAACAGCTTTGTTGTGCTTCTAGACAAATATAAAAATTAATTCGATCTCTTGTTAGCCATTATAAACATTTTATATGATTGTTTAATGGCGTTCTTGACAAGTGTGCAGTGGATAACTTCATGGCAATTTTCTTATCTTCCTCATATGGATGTTATTATCCAATCAAGAGTTGGTTCATTGAATATCGTTGTCAGCCACGTGTATTCTAGGTGCTTTTGCGTCTGGAAAAGAAAATTAAATGATCTGGAAATGATTATACTTGTCATAACCCAAAAGATCGTTCTCTTCCGTTAGAACTTCCGAAGATTAGGTGGTTTATGAAATTAAGTTTAATCATATTATTTGTTAAACAAGAAAGTGCGTGACGTTTCTAGGTTTGGTTATTTTTAAACTAAACATGCTCTAAATGTACCAACCAAAAGTCTAGTTATGTAGGCTTACTCAAAGCTTATTTAACAGAATCTTTACTGACAAACGCCTACAAAAAAAAAACCTAATGTTTTGAAAAGCGATCTCCTTACACTGTGTCAAAGGTAATTTTTTGGGGCTTGTTTACTGAATGAAATCATGCTGGGTACTAGGGCTTGAAGGGCTCTAATTAGTGTATTTAAAATTATAATTTTTTCTAAGCTATATATGGACCGGTTAAAGTTACAGAGGTGTAAGTCACTTTTTCTTCGTTTTCCAGAAATTAACGTAACTCAAAAGGTACTGTAGTAAATTCGAGAAAAAAAAATGTCAGGTGACTTGCATGACTTACTTCACGTTTTCTATTAACAGATTGTCTTATCTAGACCTGGTTTATGTCTGTTTTTTAAAGTGACTAACACCACTGTAACTTAAATTCTTTCATATAAGAACATGAATGACGCTTACATAAAGACGATAACTACATTATTAAAGACTAAAATCCCTGAACAACATGCTATCTACAATTCCTGGTATTCAGGTATAACAATACAACCTAGCTCAAAAATACCCCACTTGTTCCTTGAAAATGTTAATGCATTATCAAATACTCCCTAAGAATTTTCTGATAAAGTACAGAAAGACACATCCATGTAATACGCTACGTCCTTTTATAACCCTGGCATCCACGCGTATCCTATTTTCCACATGCCCAGCAACACCAGGATAGAAATGTTTCCTGAAGCGACAGATCATCTCATCCCAGAAACTGAGAGGAACAAAAGACTTCGCTGTAATGTATTCTGTTTAAACTCGACTCAGTAGTAGCAAAACGGGGGTTCCGGATCAGGAGGGGAGGGTTTCGATATTAGCGTGTAGGGGAGCTGTCAGTTGCATCTGCCATGCTCTGTTTGTGAGCGGCTTGCGGCTCTTGATGGTGTCTTGGGAAGACATGTACAGATGTCTCAGTTGTGACGAAGGTTTTGATAAGATTATTATGGCGTTTGGGGGTTGGGTGGGTGGATAGGGGAAGCTTAGATGATTGATAAAGGACGACGAAGGAATAATGCGAGAAGATTTATATAAATTAGATTTTATCCAAGATTCTAGAGATAAGAAATATATCCTTTCAGATATGTTAGAAAATGAAGTTTCTAATGCAAACTAGGTAATGATTCTTTAGAAATTATTTTATTTCCTTTTTAAAGCTGAATAGGTTTACTTGATAGAAAAGGACAAACGTGTTTAGCTCAGAGTAAGAATTTAAAATTTTTGTTGGCACATGAATTTCAAATATATTTAATCGCATTTTGATACCATACTAGGTTCGATAAATTTCATAAATTTACATTAAGAGGACGACGCAATTAAATTCTGCTGGGTTTCACTGTTTTAAGCAGAGGTCAAAGTTTAGCTAGATTTTTCTTTGTTTGCGTTCCTTAGACATTTGAAGTGAGCATTGTAGCAGGTGCCACAAAATAAAAAAGGAATTCGGTTCAACGATAAAACGTCTTCCTTTAGAGAAGCAGATGGGCATGCAATATTCACCAAACATAGTTCCATGCGACTTTTCAGCAAATTGTGTAGCTTTCATTTGTGACTATAACTGACAAAGTCATTATTTACCTCAAAACTGTGTTTAATTTACTTTTCACCATACTCATCAAACGCCCCTCGTAAATCTGTTGATCTAGCCCCCTGAGCGAAACGAGATTTCCTAGTAGATTGCAGTTACTTTTACACTGTAACACACATAATGACTAAATTGCCACATTTTTTGGTAGAAAAATAACTAGAAAGGATTATATTCGTCAAGAAAAGTCTAAAGCTGTTTTCAAACAATCAATATAAAATGTAGTTTGCATGGCATAACTATGCATGTATAACCCGCCAAGAACTAGAATTAAAGTCTGGCCAAAGCCCTTATAAAAAGACTAAATATTCATATTTTATAAAATTTAAAGAAGTGTCTCTAAGTGTTGGAATCAATTTTACTGAACTTAATGAATTCAGATTTCAATTAATCTTTACACAACGGCCGGTACAACAGTTGTACCGTGATTGCGTCAAGAAAGAATTTAAACATCGATCAATACATTAGCTGTATCTTAACAATTATAAGAATCGCGCCAAGAAATAATTTAGACTACAACCGTTACAGCATTTCTACCCTGAAATTCATAAGAATCATGCTAAGAAAGAATCGCGCTTGTTTTATCAATAGTGTGTCGCGTAGGACACAAGGATCTTGGTATAACCGGATACCATCCGGGGCCAAGTACAATTAATTATCTAAAATTTCCTTTTATCAATCTAAAGTGATCGCAGAGGCAACACTGATCTAAGAGTATGAATGAGTCACTTACCTCGGGATACAGGGTAGCTGTTTCTATGGTTGGTTTCTCCTCCAAATGCTTGTAAAGCTAACACTATCACAGGTAGATGTTCGGTTATAATATTTATTTTCTGGACTAACTATTTATACATATACATACAAGCATTAATTTTACGCCGCGAAAGGGGACACAACCTCTTACAACGCGGACGACGTGAAAAACTACCCCAAAAGCCAGTCCCCCTGACCCCCAAGAGAGAACGATAGGGATTGGGCGACTGATCCCTCGATGACCGCTCTGCTGCCATCTAGTGACCACCAACCCAAAACCCAACATCCTCCCACCTTTAATTTGGGGACAAGGGACAAATTAAACACAAACATCACAAAATTCCTCCAATATAAAAAATCCAAAATAAAACAAATTCTATAGTATCGGACATACGAAAACACACAAATAACAGTAATTGATATCCTTGCACACAAAACAGTGAATCAACATATCCTGGAAAATAAAAGAAAAAATTAAGTGTTCACACGACAAACTTGCTGCCGCTCCGCAAAACCTTGTGAGTACCCTGTGGCTGTTTTGATTCGAACAGGTCATCACAATTTTTAACCTCCAACGGGAAGAGTTTCTTCACGGGTCTCACAAATTGTCCTGAGTCCGTCTTCACTCTCACCACTCTAGGATGACCGTCTCGACTAGGAAATATTTCCATTACTCTAGCGAGTGGCCACAACAGTCTCTTTTTTCCCTCTAGCTGCATTAGAAGGACGTCCCCGACCTGTATAGGACGTGAACTCCTTCCCGGTCGCTGAGCCAACAGTCCTAGGTATTCCTTGCGGAATCTACTGCGTAGCTCATCCCGCAGTTTTTTGCAATATAGGACTCTCTTATTCAAACTGTGATGATCGATAGAGTCGAGGTCAGGCACTCCCACCTCTCTCACCTCCGTCAGGAACATTGAAGGCGAAAGAGGAAGAAACTCTTCCGGGTCCGTGGAGAGGTAAGTCAAGGGTCTCTGATTAACGGTCGCCTCGATATCACACAGCACGGTATAAAGTTCCTCGTGTTTGAGTGTCGAGCGCCCTAACACCCTCACCAGCAGTTCCTTCACAGTTCGGATAATCCTCTCCCACCAACCACCCCACCAAGCTGCAGTTGGCGGTATAAACTTCCATGCGATGGGAGACAGCTTTCCATGGTGAATGATCGCCTCCCAATCCACTGCCTTCAACGAATTACTCGTTCCTCGGAAGTTAGTGCCGTTGTCGGAGTAGACCGTTGATGGCCGTCCACGTCGTGCCACGAACCTGCGGAAGCTGCACAAAAACTCATCTGTACTGAGGCTGGAAACAAGCTCCAAGTGTACAGCTCGGTAGACGGCGCACGTGAAGACGACAATCCACACCTTTGCCCTAGACTTCAAGTAAAGAGGGCCGCATAGGTCTATACCCACTATCTCGAAGACGCAGGCATCTCTAACGCGGTCCAAAGGAAGCTGTATGGGTGGGGTTGCAAATGCCTCAGCCTTGTGACGTCTGCAGATAATACACTTCGAAACGACGTTCCGGATAGCTCGTTTGGCAGAAACTATCCAAAAACGTTCCCTCAATATAGCAGAGAGAATCTGGACTCCAGCGTGACTGTGCTGAACATGCCACTGCCGGATCAAACTCTCCACCACGTGATGTTTCGCAGGTAATAAAATCGGGTATAAGAAGCCGAACTCATCTTCTCGATCTATTATCTTCGTCTTGACTCGAATGAGATCATCCTGATCTCTCACCGTCACGAGTCTTCCCACACAATTGTCGACCCTGGCGAAAGACTCTCGTTGAACAATGGACCACAGGCTCTTCTCCGCAGCCTGTGTCTCGTCAGCCGTCAGCTTCTGGTCTGGAACACTGCTCTTTTGCGTCCTGGTGATAAATCTTTTCACCCACGCAAGAACCCGGACCATCCGAGTGAACACAGACATCCTCTCAAAACAAATATTGCCCCTATCGTCACTCTTCAAATTTAGGTTAATTAAACTAGTCTTTCTCCTTTCAAAATTTACTAAAGACTCATTTGGGGCCGCCTCCGAATTAGGCCAACTGCTCCCTTTGAGCCATAGAGGGCCCTCCCACCACTTACATCTTACCAGCTGGGAAGCATGACAACCTCTAGAAGGTAAGTCGGCAGGATTCAAATCTCCAGGGACATGAAACCATTCCTTCGCGCATGTTAAGCTGCAAATCTCTTTTACTCGGTTACCGACAAAGGTTCCCCATTGATCGTTACGCTTGATCCAGGCTAAACAGGTAGTGGAATCAGTCCAAAAGTATGTGCGAACATGTGAGATATGTAGTGAGTCTTTCACAAACCCACTTAATCGTGCACCAATTACACACGCAAGCAACTCTAACCTAGGTATTGTAGTTTGTTTCAAAGGCGCAAGTCTGCACTTAGAGGCTATCAATTGAACAGATACTTCATCTCCTTTCCCACATCTCAAAAATATGGCAGTCGCATAAGCGCATTGGCTCGCATCACAAAATACATGGAGAGACCAATCTTTCTGACTCCCAAATCCCACACGTCGAGGGATCTTCAACTTAGTCAACCCTTCCAGTTCACTATGCCATTTTTTGAAATTCGTCATTAAATTATGAGTCAAAGGGGAGTCCCAATCTGATTTAATAACCCAAGCCTGCTGTATTAATAGCTTAGCTGGTAACAAAACAGGTGTCAAAAATCCTAGGGGGTCAAATAGACTCTGGGTGATTGACAGAATCTCTCTCTTAGTTGGCGTCTCAATTAAACTATCAGTTTTAATTGAGAAAGAAAGAGTGTCCTGAACCTTATCCCACTTCATCCCCAGTACATTTACAGGCTTTTCTAACTCTCCCTCCTCTGATTCCTTTATGCAGTCCTTTGCCTCGTTCATAGGTCCAAATTCCCACGACCTCAAATCCATTCTGGCTTCACCCAAAATGTTGGAGGCCTTTGTAACGAAATCCTTTAACTCGCTAGAGTCGTCCACCGAAGCCACACAATTATCCACATAAAAGGAATTCCGTAGTTTCTTGGCGACCTTCTCATCTGCCCCTTCAACGTTTGATAGATGGGATATTAACACAGCTCCCAATAAAAAGGGGCTGCTACTTACTCCAAACACAACCCTCTGGTGACGAAAAGTCACCACTCTCTTATTGTTATCCCACCAGAGAAACCTTAGAAAATCCCTATCTCCATCGCTTACTTCTATCTGCAAAAATGCGCGACGAATATCAGAAGTTACGCCTATAGCCTTTTCTCTGAAACGCATTAATATGGCTGGAATTTCCTCAATTAAATTTGGTCCCTTTAACAAACACTCGTTCAAAGACGGATTTCGTCCCGTTTTGCAAGATGCATCAAATACCGGCCTGATTTTGAAAGTCTCGCTATCTAACTTTACAACGGGATGGTGTGGTAGATAATGACCTTTAGCAGTCATATCTTTTTCCATGACACGCTCTATTATGCCCTCTTTTTCCCATTCCGAGAAGACCTTATTGTACTCTTCAAACATCCCATTTTCCTTTAGTTTTCTTGTGGCACTAAACAACCTTTTTTCAGCTATATGCCGATTGGACGGAATATCTAATGGTTTATCCATCCAGGGGAGTCCTACACTATATCTCCCATCCTCTTTTCTTCTTAATGAACCTTTAAAATGTTCTTCTGCAACCTCTTCTTCTCCCACCTTATTAAAACCCTTTCCTCGGTCTGATATTCCCAAGAGTTCCAAGTCCCACAGATCCGAAACCTTAAGCTGCCGAATAAGGAGGCTTATGGTAGCCGTGCACACATTGGATGATTCTGGTTTGGCAGCACTTTCCCCACAAACTGTCCACCCAAGTTTAGTTTCAATCGCGGTCCATCCGCCCTCCAATTGTCGAATTTTCCCTGTTAACAGTTTCCCATAGAGGTCTGCCCCGATTAGCATCTCAATGTCGGGTGACTCCTTTCCTACATCCGTCAACCAGATTTTATGCCTTTTTAATTCCTTTAGGGGAAAATCCTCCACCCTTAAACGAGGAATAATTCCGCAAATCTTTTCCTGACTGAGGAATTCACCTTCTAATACCTCTTTGTTGAATCTACTCGTTGAGCCCACCCCAACGCTATACCTTTTGTGAGGTTTCGATGCCGTCACAGTCCCTCCAAATAAAGCATGTGTAATGCTCTCCGAGCCACTGCTTCTTGCCCCAATTTCGTCGGCGGTAGACTGTTTTATATACGATCGTTGGGAACCACAATCCAGGATAGCCCTCACCTTCTTTGTACGTTCCCCAGAGACATTTAATTCTAACACCATTAAGGCTATTTTGGTGTGTACACCCTTTTGAGCCAACGCTGCATTGGCTATGCTGGGCCTAACTCCTTCTCCACCCCCTCTAACTCCCGGGCAGAGTAAAATATGATGGGCTTTCCTGCACATCTGACACTGTACGTTAGCCTTGCAAAATTTTGCACGATGTCCGGCCCGATAACATTTTAAACATGCCCTACTATCCCGGACTTTTTCCGTTCTTTCCTCTAGAGAAAGAGACATAGCACTAGTGCATTCCTTACTATCGTGTGAAGAACCACCACAGAAAACGCAATTCGTTCTGTAGGCAGAATGCAAGCCAAGAGCAGTTGGAAAGGGTTTTCTCTCTTTCGTTTGTTTCTCCCTCTCCCTTTCAGAGGTTGAATGATCTTTTGTTCGCGCGAGTCCAAACCCCCCTCTAGCCAAGGTCAAGCGTTCCTGGTTTTCCACTTCTCCATGGAGAAAGGTCATGAGGTTGGTCAGTCTAGATAACCGGGGGGAATTGACATCACTTAGGTTTGCTGACGACACCGATGCAGGTGCTGAAAGAAGCCCCTCCGTAGGGGTGAAAGCTCTGAAACCCCCCTCGCTATCTGCAGAGAATGCGAACTGGGTAGCATGCCTTTGCCAGGCTAACAAAACATCTTCTGATAAGCAACTTTCCACCATTGGATATAACCACGCGCTATTCTCACTCCCCTCTAAGCCTAATGATTGCAGAGCTCGCAAATGCGCTTCCATTTTATCAACCAGCTTTTCCAACGGCAACTTTTGTTGATCTCTACCAACATTTGTTATTATTAATTTTAGAAGTTCCCTTACGTATACTTCTATCAGTAAATCCTTTTTTCCGAACCTTTTTTTCAATGCCTCCACCGCCCTTTGGTAATTTTCTGCCGTTACCGGGTAGGCCTGAATGAATTCCTGTGCTTTTGAACCAGGTTTCATCGCCTGGTTTAGGTAATAGAATTTATTGACCTCACTTATACCTTTGTTATCATGGATTTGCTTAAATTGACTCCAAAATGGTAAATAGTTTATAAGAGCTCCATCGAAATGTTTTAACTCTATCTCTGGGAGCTTAAAACTGTTATTATTCGCACATACATTCGGCCTATCATTCCCTGTACCTCCGAACTTAGCCTCTAACATCTCTTTCACCTGACGCTCAATTGTAATGAACTCGTCTCTATACACATCTCTTCCTTCCATTTCCTTTTGGATGTCCTCATCCGAACAAACCTCTTCGTCTACAAGCAACTCAAATATTTCCTCATCTAATTTAACAATGCTATCGATCCCATTTTTGAGTTTAGCAAATTTGTCCGATAAGACCCCTCTATCCAATTCTTTGTCTAAGAGAATATCTCTAATCCCTCGAGCATTTTTAGTAAATTGCGTTCTATGAGGTATTCTCCTTCTTATTAACTTATCCATTTTTAAATAACACAACAATAACCGAACATAAATAACACTACCAAACTAAATTACTAACAGGCGTTACTATCCTGGCTGGCTCGCCACTATGTGTCGCGTAGGACACAAGGATCTTGGTATAACCGGATACCATCCGGGGCCAAGTACAATTAATTATCTAAAATTTCCTTTTATCAATCTAAAGTGATCGCAGAGGCAACACTGATCTAAGAGTATGAATGAGTCACTTACCTCGGGATACAGGGTAGCTGTTTCTATGGTTGGTTTCTCCTCCAAATGCTTGTAAAGCTAACACTATCACAGGTAGATGTTCGGTTATAATATTTATTTTCTGGACTAACTATTTATACATATACATACAAGCATTAATTTTACGCCGCGAAAGGGGACACAACCTCTTACAACGCGGACGACGTGAAAAACTACCCCAAAAGCCAGTCCCCCTGACCCCCAAGAGAGAACGATAGGGATTGGGCGACTGATCCCTCGATGACCGCTCTGCTGCCATCTAGTGACCACCAACCCAAAACCCAACAAATAGCGTAGCCAAAAGGTCAAAATACTAATTACAAACAACAATTTATCTGCTATTCCGTTCATGGAGAAAATGTCCTTAAATAGGCATCTCTACAACCTCTGCTGCTCAAATGCATATTTAATAACTTATGAATTTAAAACAGTTACATACTAAATTGCTAACGAATTCAGCAATTTAAATAAATTATAAACCTTCCATAGAAAAATTTTTAATCGTCTCTTGAATTATAATTCTCCTGGGAGTCATTTGAAGATTAAAGAATCAGTTAATAATATTTCCTACGAAGGAGATGTGTTAAATTAATTTATCTTTTGGGGCATGAACTTTAATTATATGATAAAATGGAAAATCAAATAAAATGTCGATGAATGCGATTCTAAGAAAAATAATTAACTACATTTAAACATTAAAAGCTGAAAGTGAAATTTGATTTCTCAAATGAAACGAGATTATGAATATCCAGAATCGTGTAGTGGTGTCACAAATAACTTTTGAACAATTTGAGATTTTTAATTTATTGAGCACCTATCACTATTGTTACTTTTCTTTATTTCAAGAAGTCTATTAACTTAATTAGTTTGACTTAAAAATCCTGCTCAAGACATATGTTTTCATATTCATTCAGTAATGAAAATACAACCTTAAGAGAACCAATATGATATATACAATATGGGTAAATTATAGTATATATTACTATTTCTAAGCAACTGAATGTAAAATTGATATTGTGATAGGAGAAATTATTTACGATATGTTTAACTTAATATATGTTGATGTACTAGTAGTTACTATTTAAATACTCCTATCGTACAGTATCATGAATTATTTAGTACATCTGCAACGAAAATTTTATGAGTCGAACATTCCTCTTCATTTCAGTATATTCCTAGACCATAATTGATTTGAATCAATGGAAATCGAAGCTAGGGTGTTGCAGTCCATATGATCGTGATTCAAAATTACACGGTGTTGTCCTTGAATCTTTCCCATGGAGATATGATCCCGGACCGTCATCATTATCCCGTGCTGCTCTAGTACGACGCTAGTTAAAATACCTACCGATCGATCGAAATCGAATGATATCATTGAATCTAGTTCAAGAAAAAACTCTGTTCAAAATTCTAACTCTGGAAATTATTGCTGTTCTAATTTCAAGGGCATAATTGCAGATTCCATTCGATTTTCATTGAATGGTATCTTAGAATATGCACTGGATGTAGGTATTGCCGTTCGCAATTCTAGTTTGTGTGCAATTTAAAATGGCTCGTAAACATATTCTAAGCACATCTACTTATAGAAGACATTATTCAAAAAATGAAATAGTATATTTAAAAAAACTCTTCTGTGAACAATGCAAATTCAAGAGGTGGTAAGGTTTTTTTTTCAGCTGTACTTTTGAAAATTTTGATTTACATGTAGTCCAATATTTTTTACTGGGTAACTCTTACTTGCTGCTCAGTATCCCTGTTGGTAGAATCGTTTTCTTATTAAAATATTGGAGTAGTCATTGATACATCAGTAACAGAAATATGTGAATCAAAAATATTTGAGTCCATAAAGTCACTACTTATGTTTTTGCATATCTTTCACATGAAAATATAAAAACTTTTCATATATCCTAAACCATACGAATTACAAAATAGGTCATAGTTCCCCAATAGGTCATAGTTTCCTATATATATATAATAGGTTATAATTCCCCAATACTTGCTCTTAGATATGTTCTCTATATGGGGATTTAGCTGGTTACTGAATCAGTTGGGAACTTACTGGGTACTTGGAAATCAAAATGCATGAAAATTATGAACTATTATAAAGAACATCACCTAGTAATAGTTTTAAGCTATATATAAAAACTTACATTACATTTTAAATTTGCACAAATATGTTTCATTCCAGCTTTTAAATTGATTACTTTCTAATCTCTAATATTATGAAAGGAAGTGTTTGACTGTCTATTTGTTTGTTTGTTTCTTGCACGCAAAGTCCTGACAAATCTATGACACTTACAGTAATGTGATTTTGCACACAGGTAGTCCAAATTGTTTTCAATTTTAGGGTCGCTGTGAATTTTAAAATTCAATCTAGAACATTTATAATTGATTTAATGATATTTAATTAGTATTATATTCTTTGGAATGGCAACACCATAAAGAGATGACAGATTCTAAATTCATTTTTTCCGTTTCCATTTTGCGAGGAGGAATGATTATCCAGCAGACGATAAAAAACAGTTTTAACTGGAGTTATGTATTTCTTTTTTTCTATTTCCTATAACGTTAAAGATAAAGTAAAAATGTCAGAGGATTTAAAATCTGCTGAAAATTTTAGATTAGATCGATACCTAAAATTATGATTTTTATTAAATAAATAATTTTTAAATTGAATATTTATTTTATATTTTCGTAAGATATTGTGAACTATCGGAACTCCGTTATGGCTGTTATCTAATAAGCTACAAATTCGGAAACCAAATGGTTATCCGTGATGGCTGTTATCCAATAGGCTACGAATTTCCATTTGATTTACGAAGCAAACCAATAACCCCTCAAAAGCAACTGGCACGGGCAACGCCTGGCTAGCCACGCAGTGGCTAGTGGCCAAATAAATGTAAAAATAATTTAATTCTTATAAATATTAACCCTTCAGATCTGTTTCTAACCATCCCTTGATTATTTCGCCAATGCATTTCATCATTAACAAAGTGACTAAATGTTTATGGACCTGATATATCGACATTATAAAAAAACTGTTCTTGTTCCCTTCATCATATCTCTTCAAACCAGTCCTTGATCTCTTCGTCGTAAAAACTCCACAATATAGATCGTGATCATCATTATCATCTCATCATTATCAAAATTGATCAGATCTTGATAGACGATTTGTCTCGTAGAACCATTTTAAAATTTAAAAGTGCTTTTCCTAAACACACTTGTTATTATACTGCAATGCAGTTCCTGTGACATAATTATCTAACCACGCAAACATAATTTCGTAATAGATTTCTGAGAAACCTCTTGAATGGTTTAAAAACTTTTTACTCTGCCACCAGTTGATCACTCAAATCTGATATCAGTAATACTCTTCCTGGATAAAAATCGTATTCAGATATTGTTCTGAGCTCGAAGCCCTATGTACTTTCTGAATTTTTCAACATATCTCACGCTCATGATGTCTCGTAAGGATTTCCAACCAACGAGACACAGACAGAGAAATTTAAAAACTATTTCCAGAAGTACCGAACATTCTAACCCACCCAGCATGCCAGGCTGTAGAAGACTTGCACTAAAACTAAATTATGAAAGGAAACTGAATTTCCCTTCCAGGAAAAAAAATGCAAGCAAGCTGTGTGACACTTGTCTTGACAGAGTGAATTACAAAATGGGAATTGAGATCTCCCGACCTGAAGATATTTCGGGTTTTTCCGTCTCCTGTAATCTCTCTTTCCCTGCCTCGCTCTCCCCTTGCCCCGCTTCTGTGGTTCGAAGAGGATGCCTTGGTCTCTTTTACAACGTTCTTTCATTTGTCAGAAATGTCTTTCAAGATAGATTATTTTCCTGGGTCTGGTATTTGCTTTCTTCTCATGAAATTCAGAATACCCTGAACCTTTCAGGAACCTTGCCAGGAAGAGATGAAGTAAAGAGGAAAAATCACGTTTCGTATATATTCATTTTTGTGTTCCCTGGAAATGTTTTCATATAAAACGAAACCCTCTCACTGAAATGAAATTCCGACGTATTAATTTATTTTATTGCTTTATTTCACTTCCTGTTAGTGATATAGAATTTATTTGGGAAAATACGCGATTCTTAAGAAGCTTAGGTGATTTTTTGAATGTCAAGAAAAGGTCTTCAAACAGTCCACGGAAATCAACGATGTAAAAGCAGCTGAAATTTCATAGAAGTTTGCGTAATTATAAGTCTAATTGAAAACATTCGGAGAAAAATAACAAAATACTGTATTAGTTTCCAAACTTATGTTTTAAGAGCAAGAGACAAAATCTTTTACACTGTACATTTTTATGCAGCTTTTAGACAACTATTGGATGTTTATGATTCATCTAAGAACATCAAAACACTGGTAACACAGGTCATGTCACAAACAAAAATATAATCTCCAACTTATATGTCTTCTATATGTTTTGCATCAGTTCATAGGTGCGAAGGCTACATTTAACCAATCCACGCCAAACACAAAACAGAAAAAAAAATTAAATAATAAAATTATGAAACACTGATGGAAGAAATACACCCTTGATAAACTCATGTCATATAACCCGGATGAACTTCCATGGACAATTAAAACGCATTGCGACACTGTAGCACATCCTATATATGAAAACATTACGTTGAGTAGCTTAGACTAAGGTTAGTGACTAAGATTATCGTAGGACGACTACATTAAGAAAAAACCATTACAATGATCTTGTATTGCTGTCAAATGTACATTAAATCAAATTGGTGAATCCCAAATACACTCTATAACACAAAAAAAACGACGCACCAAGAAAGAATCATCCGATTGCTTTGAAATTTCGTATGCAAAAATGTTTTGACCAAATATGCAAATGATTAAAATGTGGTGTCCAAAGCATGAATAGTGCCATCTCCAGCGCATCGGAACTACGCATCCAGCAAATGTATATAAGGAGTTGTACTTGAACTGTTGTTAAAAATTTCTGCTGCATTGCGATTTAGGATACCTTTCAACAACTAAAACAAATGCCTCGCCGCAGGATTCGAGCTTATTACGAGCAACTTTCAGAGTTTGAAAGAGGTCGTATCATTGGATTGAAAGAGGCAAGTTGGGCAAATCGGAGAATCGCTCGTCATGTGAGTCGAAGCGATGCGGCGATTAGAAGATGCTGGCAAGAGTGGGTGGACAGTGGCAGATTTCAGCGTCATGATGGCAGCTGTCGACGTAGGGCCACAACAGATCGCGAGGACAGAGTGATTGTCAAATCAGTTGTCACAGCACCTGATTCATCTCTATCAACCATCAGTCGTGCGACCCACACACGAGTGCCCACCATGACCATTAACAGACGGCTGAGAGAGCGAAATCTACGTTCCTACCGACTGTTACGCCACCTGCCACTCACGCCTGCACACTGTCGAGTTAGATTACAGCGGTGCTTGCCTTGATCAGGCTAGAATGACGATGAATGGGGACGTATAGTCTTTAGCGACGAATCCCGCTTCTAACTATTTCCTGATGATCATCGAAGACGTGTCTGGAGACGCCCAGGGCAGGGTGCCGATCCTGCTTTCACTATTGCACGCCACACGGGCCCTCAACAAGGAGTTATGGTCAAGGGTGCCATTTTTCTTGATAGCCGGACCCCTTTGGTCGTAATTAGAGGTACACTTACTGCACAGCGGTACGTTGACGACATTCTGAGACCTGTTTTGCTACCGTTCCTTTCGCAGTACATTGGGCTTATTTTTCAGCAAGACAATGCCAGACCACATACGGCACGTGTTGCTATGAACTGTCTTCAAGCTTGTCAAACACTTCCTTGGTCAGCCAGATCACCAGATCTATCTCCCATCGAGCATGTCTGGCATATGATGGGAAGGCGACTGCATCCGGTAGGGAATGTTGATAACGAAGTCCGACAATTGGAGAAAATTTGGCAAGAAATACCGCAGGAGACCATCCGGGAGCTTTATTGGTCTATGCCACGCCGTGTGGTAGCTTGCATCCAGGCTATAGGCGGGTCAACACCTTATTGAGCTCATTACTGTAACTCGGAAATAAATCATTCAATTGTTCAGAAATTTTAATCTTTTTCTATTCTGTACATAATTTTCCTATCCACCAATTTTTGTCTCCATCGGACAACTCCTTCTTGGTTATATTATCGATTTTTTGTTATAGACTGTATAATCTTATCAGTAGATGAACTAATAATTATTTTATTACAAAAGCATTTGCAATTAACAAAATTGTTTTTTCTGGTTTAAACGTTTAAGTTTGCCGTACAAACCACTATGTCATATGATTTAGGTTTATTATAATATATGCTGCATATGTCTTCTTTTTCACAGATTATTCTGTTCCAATCTCTTGTTATTTTATCCTTAACACAGGAAGTATTTGCATTTGTGTGTCAGTCATAACATATAATAAGTCAATAATTCAGAACACTTGATGTGTTCGAGTTATGTCCATGCTGGTTGCTACGCAATGCCGTCTTCATCAAATGAATCTTCACGTACAAGGACAATGCTAAAGTTTAAAAGTAAAATTTGATTAGGTTCCGGGATAAAGAAGCAGTATTTTATGCACTAATGTTCAAGGTATTTCCTTGTCTCTTTTTTAATTCCGTTGGCTTCGATTTCCCTTACGCACTGATCAGGTACTATTTGTTGCACATATGTACTTCTGGGGCAAATACCAATCGAAATTTTCCAAGTTCATATTGAAAATATTACTATTTGGTCTCATAATTTGAAAAAAAAAAGGCATTTTTTCCGCACAATCCCAGAAAATATACTATTTTAATTCGTTTAAACTTGGCGCGGATATAATTTAAAAAACATTGTGAAGTATTCCTAGGATCTCTCTTGTCCCATTTTATGGGGCTAGTACACACCATAGTAAGTTTAAATTTTCGACATGCGATATTGTGAATGGTGAAATAATTTTTCTTTTGTGTACCTGTCCTTTGGTCTGCGAACTTCCTTGTTGAACCTCAGAAGCGCAAATCTTTTCAAATCTGAAAATCTCAAATTTAAAACAAAGCTTACATTCAGTGACCGCACATACCGCACAAAAGCACTTTCCTTACCCTAATCCTTTATGAAAGTTACATCTTTTCGACTACATTAAAATCACACAAAACGTTTGTTTTGTTTCGCCTCCAATCCTTACCTCATTAAATGCGTAGAAATGAGAAGACGAAAATAAATATGAACACAAATTGACACATTTTGAGATATTCAAGTAATGTCAAGAGCAATACACGTACGGAAAATATTAGCTTTTTTAAATGCCTTTTTACATTATAGTTATTATCTGAAGTTATTATCTGATTTTAAATGACTTTTGTATTACATTTAGCTATTATTTGGTTATAAATTAGATTGATTATTGATTTTATTTAACTATATTAGAGTCAACTTATCAGTACTACATTTTATATTTATTTAGGTCTTCGAAAATTGAGTATATATTGGTTGAGAGATTGAAGAGAAAGCTTGTCTGAGAAGCAACCGTCAAGTAGCCTTCATTCAAATGTGATTGAACGATTTGGTCGCGCTATTTTTTTACCATCAGTTAATAGAAAAGAAGGTGAAAGAAATTAATTATTCATTAAGGTTTATTTACAGTATAGTTTTGCTTACATAAATTTAAAAGGGGTGAATACTTAAAACTTAAGAATTAGTTAAAGCATAAACTATTAACCAAGAGCAATGTCTTGTACACAAGGATGTGCTGGTCATTCCCAATTCTTAAAAACGTACACTGTTTTTCGGCAACTTTTCAAGGGGACGTACAGAAATCACCTACTGGCCATATTTAAAATTTCCTTCAGGTCGAACTTTTATTATTGAACTATTTGTTATTAATCCGTCGGTTGAGGTTTTGTAAATCTAGGTACTAAAACGGGTAAGCAATGACTCTGGATATTTAGGATACATATTTGGAAGACAATTGGATTGTGATTCACGAATAGAAAATGTTATTTGTTTTGAAGAAGGCATATTTATTACGTATGCCATGTACTGGTTTTCCCCCAATATGTTACTTACAAAAAGTGCCTCAACACCTTGTTGACGAATATCTCCACGAAGTAATATATTCATATTATTACGCTCGAAATTGGACATGAGTTTTGCTATTAACCATCCAAGTTGTTTCGACAAGATATATCTTCTATTACGATCTGATCAATTTTGCTACTGATGTGATAGTTCTTCATCAATATATTTTATGTGCGTTGAGGAGATAAGGATCTGATCAGTTTTCCTTCTAATAAAGATATATTGTTCATAAACATCTAGGAAATTTTATTAATGATGATACACCTTTTTAAGAAAATCCCCAGGATGTATAATGTGGAGGGATACATATGAGAAAACGCTACATAATAACTGTCCTAACACATAATTATGCATGGATCAATAATACTTAGTTTAACAAAATGGAAACAAATAAAACTACAATTTCCATGAATTACATCTGTATTCTTCAATAAAACTACATTGATCCGCTATAGGTTTGATTACCACACAGTTTTTTGTTCCAATGACAATATTTCTTGTCCATCAAGATCAGGTCGGTTTTGTTAAAGTGACGAGAAATGTCTTGGAGACAACCATCAAGAGGTTCAAAGTAGGTGAGGCATACACTACGACTATCCTTTCCACATAATCATGCGTGGATCAATAGTAAAATTACCATTACAAATCGGAAACAAATATAACTACATCTTCCATCGATTCCACCTGTATTCTTCGATAATCCTACAATGCCCCGTTATATGATTTTAAAAACCTATGATGCGCAAAACGGTTATTTCAGCCCGCCATTAGTGTTAAATTGAGTAAAAATGCACTTTATGATGACGAGGTACTCTCGATAAAATAGTAATAATGAAGAAAAACGACGCCCAGAGATTCTGGTTAAATCGATGCTTCAGATCTAACCCCCTCCTCCCACTGGAACATTATATTCCCTCGCATCGACATTTCCCGCATTTTTTTCCTGTTTCCCTTCTCCCGATTTATCTCATTCTTCCCGAAACCGGGCCAGAACCCATCACATCGTTATCGAAAGGGAGATCGAAATTTTATATCTCTATGCTTTAGTGCAAGGCAGAACTGGAAAACAAAATTGAATGATTGAAACCTTAACTTCTTCCAATCGCCGCTCCGGGAATTTTTTGTCCAGGATCGAAAACGAAATTGGGATATTCGTAACTCAGGATTCCTGGTTTCGAGAGAGGTCCGGGGGCTGAAAGGAAAATGGTAGGGTAAGAGAAGAGGTAAAAAAATAATAATCGGGAAAGATAAATGGAAATTCAGATCCGGTTCTGGGGTAAGATTTGGTTAATCTTGTCAATCTCCCGCAATATTCCGGAAAAGGAATTTGTCTGCACTGTTTCGTATGACCAGGCAGCCGCATTGAGTTTTATTTTCAGAAGTTAGAAGTGGTGAAACGCCCCCAGAGAAAGATATAATGCATTTTATAACAAAGATGAATAGATGTCCATGCTCAATCTATTGACATCAAACTTAAAATGTTGGCATATATAGGTTACAATACAATGTTCCGTATTTTTGATTCGAGGAAATATATTATTTTCCCTAGTAGGATCATTATCCTCATTGGAGTAGTAGGGCAAGTTTAGTTTCGTCGAGATTTCTCGTCCTTCACAAAATCGACCATTTATTGAATTCGATGTCTCGTTATTGAAACAATTGGAGGTTTAAGTTGTAGTCAAATGTTGTTTCCATCAGCTTAGGTTAATTTTCAATACAAAAATATATGTCCCTTTCTCAGATATTGGGACACTTTGAAACAGGTTTTTGCACCAGATACTGATAAATACAGGACAGTATTCAACACGAAGAAAAACTTCCGAGAAGTTTATTCTTTGCCATTTTTGGTATGTCTTTAAACTTGTAATTCAAAGTCATATTATCCCTTGGATACTTGCATTTCAAGTAAGAAATGATACTGGTTTTCCAAGTAAGAAATGGTATTTGTGTTCCATTTAAGAAATGGTACTTGCAGGTCACAGAAGATACATATGAGATTTTGGGTGTTATTGGGATTAGAGTTGTCCAGTAAAAAAATAACTCTAATGATGGTAAGGTATTTCTGGTTCCAAGATATATGTAATATACAGCTGACTATCCGTAGTACCAGCAACCCATATAACATTAGCGTGAATGAATAATTTTAGCCAAATACTTATGCAATTTGTATCTCTAGAATAGTAATAAAATAAATTTCATTTTTAATCTGGGTTCCAAAGTCTCTGCTATTGGCACTATTAAAGCATCTGACGTCAATAGTATAGAATTAAAATCAATGTAACAGACTTTGAGATGAGTCTATAAATATTACGGTCAGCTGCGCTGGCAGTTATATAGCCTGATTTCACATGACTACAACGTTTTGCTAATGTTGTGGATTGTCATTGTACGTTTCGTCCCTGTCCATGCGCAGCAAGTGCTGATATCTGACCTCTGTCGTAGTCATCGGTGCTCCATATCCTTCTTGACTATCTGTAGAATCTTCTATTCACTGTATAAAAGCGCACAGATTTCTACTAGTGCGTCACCCATATTTTTGTACAGCAATACCAACCAAATAAACCAGTTTAAAAATTCCTTTAAGGGTCCATATATAATGAGATTTGCAGTCACAATTCTGGAACTTTGATTCATTCTTGATGTGATTTGTAATTCTTGACCCTTGAATCTAGAAACTGTAGGCGTTTTTAACTGCCCTTAATATAAAGACTAGTCTCAATAGATATTAAGTACCAGATCCGTGTGCAGTTTAAAAAAATATTACATTTATTTATTTAATTAATATATGTTTGAATGTTTCGCATTTTATAATATCTTATTGAAAATTCACAACATTCGCGTATCTAATATAAATTAAATTATGCTGATAAGATAGAGGGATTTATCGATAACAATAGCAATATTTCAATAAACATTTGGGTTTATTTTTTGGAACCTTTTTTATATGAATTAAGCATGAGTTCAAAAGGAAATGCTGTATATAATATAAAATATTTCGCGCTATCCTGTAGTGTACATATTTTGCATTTAAACATTTAAAAAACAACTACCAAAATTATGGAAACAATGAAATACAATATTGCGTTTATGTATTTAGAATATTAATAATTTTAATGCAAGACTGTACACACACTTAAATTCATAAAATTTATATGTATATCGGTTCTGTTGCTTCCAAATTATACAAATTGTTCCTTCGGTAAAAAGTATTGAGTAAATTTATAAATTTACTTGTTCAAGATAAAATTATGTTTTATGTAATATGAGTTCAATCTGTCATCTAACCACTTGATTAAATGAAAAATCTCGTTGAAGTAGTTTTCGTAGAAACTATCTTAAGCTTTTTGAATTGAATTAATGATATGATAACCTGAAACTAAACGCGTCGCAGCAGAAAAATGATGCCTAAAACTTTTCCTTGGATTAGTGCCAAACACATTCTCTGCAGAACAGATTGATGAGTCCCATGCAATATCAGGGTAATATCGAGGGAAAAAAATTGTGTTGCTCATCAAACCTGAAATTCATCGCTTATTTGACATAGGTATCAAACTCCTTTGAAGCACAGGATATCTAAATTATAAAAGGATTTCAATCTGCGCCCTGACAGTGGTGATATATCACCGGAGATCATCAAGAGTAACGTCATTGTCTACAGAATATCTTCAACAAACTATGATTTTATTTTAGTTCTTTCTGTTCTTCTTCGGGACTTTGATATGAAGTCTGTCGTTGCTCCTCAGTTAATGATTATGCTTTTCGAAGCCATCATCAACCCCTGAGGATTGTTGGCACTGAGCCCGGAAGGGACGAAATGGGTTACATACCAGCGTGAATCCATCTCACAGAAGAAAGGGGAGCACAAGGCAAGAAAAAATATCATATATATTGAACCTGCCTTTTCAGATGTCAACTTTGAAGCAATTCCTGTGCCTTTAAATGGATATTCTCCTTGTTAAATGTAAGTCCGGTATTTGTAAAGTGCTTGTTTGGGGCATTTGCCTGAGGTTGGAAACGTAACTCATCCGTTTTTGTCAGGCTTTTGTGAGAAGTAAAATGCTCTGGATAAAGAGTTCTATGGATGGATCATGAATTTGGACCCTTCCATTTGGTTTTTGATGGTAGCCAGTGGTATTACACTGTGTTTGATTTATTATATGGTAATCATTGGTATTATGATGTACTTGATTTACGATATGGTAATCATGGGTATTATGACATACTTGATTTATGATATGGCAATCGTCAGTTTTATATATAGTATATATGCGTCACATAGTTTCGTATGCGAATACAGAAGTTTGCTTGAAACATAAATTGAAGCATCATTTCAACAAGCATTACTGTTCGTTCAAATATATTTTCGAAAAAGGTCGAGTCAAGAGCACCTTTTCGTACTCTTAGAAATGTGGGTTATTTAGAGGTTAATAAACAACGTATAGTATGTTTAATATTGCATCTTTTGATTAAAATTGATGTTACAGAAATATATTATAATAATAAAATAATCTCATGAACGGAATCATGAAAAAGAAACACAAACTTTTTTAGACATCCAGCACTGACTTCCAAAAGATGCATTTTATATGATGCATAACCAAACAAGTACAAAGTAATATTAAATAAATATTAATTATTATTAATATAAAGTAACTTATAATTAATTTAAAACTGACAAACACTTCAGATAGTTATTAAATAAAAACTCATGTAAACAGAAAATATGTCATTTCATAACAACCATACTTAGCGTTAGAAAAGAAAGATGCAGAATAGCCACTTGCAGCTCATTCAAATTTTGCAAAAACAAAGACTTGAGTGACAACAATGAAATTCATTTGACTGATGACATGGGATATAATGCATACCTAATTAAAATTCCAGTACTGTAATTCAAAAGGAACTTGCCAAATTCAGTAAAATCTGTGTCCGCATTTATAAGTTGTAGATTCTTATACTTTACAAGACATTGATGAACAACGAATTTAGGTGGCTGCTTTCTCTGAACCTAATTATTCTCCCTCTCCTCACTGAAACTCCTTCAGCTATTCTTAACGTTATCTCGCTTTGCGACGAGACATGTTTACGGACTCGTAGAGAAATACCAAATGAATTCACCCAGACAATGCTTAGGATTTGGTTTTTTAGGCTTTCTTTTACATCTTCCTGCACATAACATCCTACATAGGCACACATCCGATACGCATAGTCAGATTAGGGTGATGGTTAAGTGAATTTTAGTCGACTTGGATGTAAACAATGGGCTACTATCGACGGCCCAGGATCCTTCACAAAGTTGAAGATCCATGTGAAACGCCTCGCAATTTTGAACCACGGTCAGATATAGCGGTCCACACTTGAGATGTCATCCCAATCTTCAAACTTTCTCAACACGTATATATTGAGATCATTTTAGGCCACCAGCCTCCACTAACACGACGGTATGTTAGCTGAATCTAGTTTCGACCTCACAACCCTTCGGTTGCTAATCCGTGAGAAAACCAACTGGGCCACATAAACACCCTACTCGAAAGTTTTTATTTTTTTTTGTTTTTTATTTCTAATGGCAAGGCAGGGTACAATTGCAAAGACAATACGATACCACAAAAACAGAGTTGACCGAAGTCATTGCAGCCTTAAGCCCTGTGTCCACGAGCGAGAAAAATTGCGCGAGTCTCGCGCGAGATACTTGCTTGACTGTGTCCACGACGCGCCGATAATGCTGCAACTTTTCTCGCCAAAAGGAGGCGCGAGTTTTCTCGCGCGGAAATCACGCTTAGCTGTGTCCACGGAAGCCAACGGCAACCGCGCGAGAAATTTGTTACTTGCGCGCCCAAACTAGGAAATCACTTATCACTATCAAACATGGATTCTCGCAAACAAAAGGCTACGGCCAATTTCTGCTATCTTTCGTATTTATTTACAGTAGGGAAGAATGGGGATAGTGTAGACAATTTTTATGAATTTGGCAAAAAGTATACTAAATAACGTTTTTGACATAGATGAACTATTTTTTTTTTACAATAATGTGCTTTTATTTTGGTTCATATTGAAAGCATTTAGCAATATAGTTGTTTAATAATCTTTTTTTATTTAAAAAATAGTGTTTTTGGACAATTTAAAATTCTGATTATACAATGTAAATACAACTCTTGAAAGTATGTGTAAAACCATAATGAAATTAATTTTAACCAAACAGTATAGTTCACTATAAGTGTTTATCTTAAAGCATATTTAATGAATGTTAAGCCCAGTATATTCTTAATTAGGAACTGCATTATATTATAGAATATACTTCAAAGACAAATCAACATTAGCTATTTTTAAGTTTTATTTAGTGGGAAAATGATTTTAATATAGAAATGGAATTGTCGTATTTTGCAATGTAGTTAGATAAATCCAAATTAAATGTCAACTGAGATGCAGTGCGAATTATGCTACCAGCAACATCTGGTAATGGTAATAATTACAATTTCATTTCTTGAGATTTGTGATATGTCCTTTACATCTGGGAAAAGAAAGATTCACTCTGCCTCAAGGAGTTGCTATGTGTGTAAAAACAATAAATTTCCTTGGAAATTAATTTAACATTTTCACGAAAATTAATTTAATTTTATACACAAAAGCCTCAGAGTAAAAAATAGAATTATTTGTGACCAAATTTTTTTCACACAAACAATCTTATTTAATAATTAAGTAGCCTAAAATGTAATATTTAACCCATGGTTTTACCACTGAAAGCTAAATGGAGCTAGTGTGGACATGTCCACAGTAGCCCCATGGAGCTATTTGTTTATTTAGGCCTACTCCTTTTAATAATCATGTAGAACAAAAGCGAATATCAAAATAGAGCTATTGAATAAGTATTCATTTCTTTCTTAATTGGAGGAACACCCCATTGGTCTCACCACTCTTTTGGGATGTAATATATATACATTTAAACATACTATCACCTTTTTTAAAAAATTTGAATTAAAATAGTCTAAACTAGTAATTAAAAAATGAATCAGGAACTTACTTTTCCACCATGAAAACCTTGTTTTATATATTGTTACTCGACTATCAAGTGAGTTGTCATGCAACTGCATATGGGAGTTTATATCAATGTTGCTATTTTGCAAAAACTTGCAGAAATTTGGACTCGTAAATAGCAGAATTATTCAAGTTGTCCACAGTAGCCCTTTCTCCCCTATTGTTATAAAAATTGACACGACTTTAAATAAAAATGTTTTTTTTTTAAAGCTTATTTTTTATAGATTTCACGAGATTGAATCGCGCGATTCTTATTGACACATTTTGAGTTCTGCAGTTATTCGTGACAATATAAAAATTATACTTTGAGTTGCTGCGTGTTTTCTGATTTATGTTGCTTTTCTTGATAACATTCTGGTTGATTCTATGAATTAGATAACTTTTAACTAATCTGTAGATAAAATGTTTTTGTTTTTTTTTGCCAAATATTAATCCTTGAACCCATACACTCACTATGTATCCAATTAATTAGTTATTCATTTTTTAAAGTTCTCTTTAGGAAAACCAAATACTAAATAATGAATTAAACTGTTATACTTAACAAATATGGTTATTATTGTTTTCATGTATTTTGAGCTGAAGTAAAGGGTTATGCGCCTTCTTAAGAACAACCAAACTTGGCAGTACAACAGCACTAATTGAAAAAAAAAATGCATGATTGATGTTTACTCAGCATTTTTCTAGAACTTGCAACTTTGTATAAGAGACTAGATAAATTTTATACAAATTTATGTTAATTTTCCTTGTAATATAATTATAACTAACTTGTAAATACAATTATCACATTTCTTATAAATATACAGAGTACCAAACTTAGCTAACTCCATAAAGCTCAGTACTCATTTGAGGTGTCAAATTATGATTAATTTATAAATATTCAGTCATTGGAAATATGCATGTAAAATTTTATGAAAAAGCAAACTTTATTAGCAAAAAGATTTAAGCCACATATTTTTATACTAAAGTTGTGTCAAAACAGAATTTTTGCAAAATTGATTTACATAAAAAAAATTTAAAAAAACCTTTGTTCAAAAAATTCAAATTAATACTTGAAAAAATTAAACTTGTCGAATAACACTTACTTTTATTTTTCATCTACCGTTATCCAAGATAAATAAAGCACACACAACTATAGCTCTTGCTTACAAATATTAGTCTCCTTTAAAAGTAACAATTACTCTGATTGCACAACATATTTATACCGAAAACTAGAATTATAACACTGAAATTACAATTAATTTAACCATCAATAGTTGAGGAATATGCATGATGTAATTGATAATCTGAATGAAATTTTTAAGAATAACGTATAATTTTTTTGACTTCATTTTGGCCAGAAACTCGTTAAGGGATATCTATATACTATTATACCTACTACATGCAAAATAAAAGTAGGTAACAGAATATTAGTAGAGAAACACCAATATCCTTATACAGAATTTATTTTATATGTTCTATTATAGTACAATTTTTATCATTTTCACTGGCTTCCAGCAGCAGTCTCTAAAAATTGCGCTTGTTGCACTCCACAGCATTGGAGATTGTATCTGTCGCAACTCTGAAGCAACAAAATGTCTGAAAATTTCCCAGTTATCTGCAGTTGCAGCTTTTCGGTGCATCTTGTCTATCAACGTTTGTAAGGCGGTCCTCGTCTTCTTTCTGGGGGGAAGGCATTTTCTCTTGTGGTTTCTGGAGAAAAGAATAATGTACTTTCAGAAATTTTAATGAACACGATTAAGCATACAGTCATTGTTCATATTTCGACCATTTTAAACTATATCTCAAAACAGGTATTCTAGCTCATTTAATTTTATAGACAAATTATTACTTTTGAGGCATGAATTTGATCAAAAGAATAATTGGTTTTGCTGCCAAGACAGATGTACCAAAAAGTTTAAAGATTCTTTCTGTTAAATTAATTTTTTTTATCTTTCATTTCTTCGTCTCGTCAAATTTTGCTTTTACGAATAAGTGAAATTGAGACAGCCCTGAATGTATAACCTACATCAATTTTTGTATACGATTCTTCTGGTATTCTATTATTTGACATATGTCCTCCTTTGTGATTTTCAGTTTATTTACTTAAGTAATTATTTAGTGTAACAATTCAGGTATTGACATGAAAAATGTTGTAAATAGCACAACAAATTGATTCCATTAAAAAGATAGCAAACACGAGCTGTGATAAATATATTAGTGAATGAAAAAAAATTGAACAAACTTATTTCAATGGATCATTTAAAAAATTTTGTCATAAATTTCTTTACTTAAAAAAACTTTTTTCTATAAAATTTGATAAGACTGATGGGGTGATGAAAATAACTTTGAAAAGAGAACAATGTCCAAAACATTTGACAAAACAATTATAACCTAGTTTACAAAAAATAAAACACAAAACTTACCACTCTGTCATCTGTATTTATCGCTTCTTTGGGCATCATGAATGGCACAAGAAACATCATTGCTGCATAATAGGCCCATCGTGGACGGAATCCGCACCAACACAGTTTTTCTTGGATTCGGATTACATAATTCAGGTTGGCCCTCGTTTCCAACAAGATCCCCACACGAACAATTCATTGAAAACGGATATGGAAGTCATTTTAGCGGCCGAAAACTCGCAGCAACAAGAGGAAATATTTCCAACTGACTGGAACTCGGCGAGAAAAGTCGCACAGCTTGTGTACACGGGAAATTTTATGTCTCGCGCGAGCGTTGCTGCGAGATCCGAGAATTTCTCGCCAGGGGACTTGCAAGGCTGTGTACACGTGCGAGATTGGATCTCGCAGGAAACTCGCGCAAGTTTTCTCGCTCGTGGACACAGGCCTTTAGGCGTTCTCTAGCTCTCCAGTACAGGGTGGTCTCGGAGTCGGCAGAACCTCAAAATGCCCCACGTCGACGCAGATGAGCTCTATTCAAGGTTTTCTTCAGATCGCATAATGAACAACGAGGGGAGTCGAAAATGCCAATTCTATGAAGATGTTCACTCAAGCAATCATGTCCCGTCACCAACCGGAATAATGCCACTGCCTCACGTCATGGGTAATCTGGTATATTAGCAAGATTTTCGCAACTCCAGGTCTTGGATTTAATCCTATCCTGCATTTGTGTTTCCAATTTTAACTTCAAAACTTGTTTTCGGTAGAGTTTTTTTGAGTGAAATGACAGTCCAGAGTCCCTTGATTGCTGTACAGCGGCACCCATTCGTGCAAGAAGGTCTGCCTGATCGTTCCCATGAATACCGCAATGACCAGGGATCCATTGTAACTTTATTCGTTTGTCTTCAAGTCTAAAAAGACGTATTAACTCCCGGCACTGCAGGACCTCAACAGAAGCTGGTGCCTCAGCGGAACCAATGGCCTGTATAGCTGCCTGCGAGTCCGAGAGTAGAACAACCTTTTCAAATTCATGTCGAAAGTCCAGAAGTTGCCTACTCGAAAGTGAGTTGAATCATTTGCATATGCTATGAAAAACTACCCGTTTGCTAAATGTCCGGTCAGTTCAACAAATCTTTGTTGCATGTCCAATCAATATGTTTGTGTTGTCTAATACGCATAGAATAACTTACTACCTGTGATAACGGTCCATAATATTTTTTTTTCAGTTTCAGTTAGTTCCACTTTCTGTTGCTATAAGAGTACTTGTAAACGTTGTTTTATCTTGATATTATATAAAACACTCGAAGACTATGATATAAGTAAATGTATTTTTGTATGCATGCACAAACTGTAATCGTGATGTATGTAATGCAAAATAAATTTGGAGTTTACAAGAAATAGAGATGTAGTGGGAAAAGTGTTAATACGTGTTAAGAATTTTTCATTGTTCTTGCTTTTACAATAAATATTTTTACGTGGTTTTGTCCTGGGATCTTTCCCTTAGAGTATTGATCCAAGACCGTCGTTAATAGCCCGTAATATTGCTCTAATACGACGTTAATTTTTAAAAAATTACAAAATTCACTAAATTTTTAAATTATTTTAGCAAGCGTTGTATAAGGCCGAAAATCTATTCTAAAATTATTTATTGCAATCTTACTGATACTTTGATCACCCGAAAATAGACTAACGGGTTTCTTCATCTCCAAGGTGAATCAGAAGTAGACTTTCGGAATACAACGCTATATCCCGACATTAAATGGTGGTAGCGGTGGGATTGGTTCAATATTCCAGCACCAAAAAAACAATTGAATGAATTATTATGTCGTAATCACATCTTATACTACTCGATCTGGGAATTATTTTTTACACTTCAGCCATATAATTTACTTGCATTGTAACGGCGTCATAAACTTTGGTAACTAAAACCTGTACATTATCTACTGCACTTGGCAGATAGTTATTTCCCCTACAAACCAATTAGGATTAAGAACATAGATATTAAGGATTGTAAAATTTATGGGTTGTATAAAAGGAACTAAGATTAATGTAATTAGCTACGTTTGATTAGTATTTTGCCACTGCAACTTTCTTAATTATGGGCTTTACTTTAATTGAGTGTTTGATTATTTGACGAAAACGAAATTCCTCTTTTATAAAACTTGAAGCAAGATTAATGAAATCCATAAGAAATAAATAGTGTATTGTTGTATGTGTAGTGAATTAGTTTACAAAATAATCTTAGCATTGCACAGAAGAACTTCAATTCTCATCTAAGCAGGAACGTGTGACTTGTAATTATTTTATGAAACATATTTGGCTCGTAAATTGTTTTGGTGTGTCCAAAAATATCATACAAAAAATTTACACTAATATATACATACACATTGTTAATGATCAATTTAAATTACATTGTTCGATAGTGACTAAGACAAGTTAGTATCCTTTTTTAATTTTGAGCAATTGTCGAAACATAGTGTATTTTAAGGACACGAGTACTAACAAGTAAAAAGCACTATCAGTTATAAATTTTTAATGACGTATTATAAGCTAGGAATATAAAATCAACTAAACTATGCTAAGAGAAAGGAACTAAAGGCTACGATTAGAAAATTATTTTCTAAAAATATTATAAAAATCGTATATTGTAATAATTAAGTTATTGAGATACCATAAAAACAAAATTAAAAAGAACAAAATGGCTTACGAATGTCCAGCCATCTGTTTTAAGTTAATTACATTTTTTGAAGCTGAAATAAGGCTTTTTACAACAGAACACGAAATCACCTTTTTTATATATTGGAGAAATGAGAATACGTTTTAAACCTTAAAAATAGCATTGATAGTCTGGAAAGTAAACGGAGAATATCAAAATTCGTTCATTCATTTACAAAGTTAATTGCTTCAAAGTTGTTAAAAAGTACTGTCGTGTACAACAATAGATCCAGTGTTTCATCAGTCAAATAAAATAAATGGCATCCATTACAAAAAGCACATTCAGATAAGGCTTTGGCAGAATATCTGTAAAGGAAAGGATCCTCTAATTTAAATATATATATCTCTGTACGACGAGATAAGGACACATTGCCAAATTAATCTCAAACCAGAGACGGAAAGTAAAAGTAAATGAAAAAACTTCGAAAAGAGTGCAAAAAAACCTTTTAGTTTTCTACTCATGGAATCAATTAATTCTGATACTGGCTTTTTGTTTTAAGTTTCTCCCCCTTTTTTAGCTTTTTTCGTTAAAAAAGACAAAAAAGTTGCAAATCCCGTCAGCACTAATGAATGCACCAATGGGCAATGGAGATAAACTAATTATACTTTAATTAATTGAAACACGCGGGGTTTTAATGTAATTATATTGATGTAAACATGTCTCAGAAATCTGTGTTCTTAAGTTAAAATCCGCAGCTGTTAGCGATAGAAAATCTGATTTCAATGTCTTCTTCATTTCTCTAGCTTTGTTTGCACATTAGTTTAGTGGTTAGAAATGGATTTCTATGCTGATGCTTTGTTGGATAATATTCTGGCTACCACCTTTGCAATTAATTTTTCTTTTGATGTTAGCAATTATAAATCCGTTTTGAAAGGAAATATATTCATCATCATTAATTTTAATAGAGATCTGATGTAAGCATTTTATGTTTTCACAAATATATGATTCAGTTTAGCGGATATTCTTACAAATCAAACATTTTAAATAGAAAAGTTTCTCGTTATTTTATTTTTAAATAAATTTCATTTTAATGTTTTGAGGTTAGAAACTTGTTCTTGGATTCTATTTTGTATGTCCCACTACGATGAGGATTTAGTTAGATCATATATTTTGATGTATATTTAAGTACATTGAAGAGAAAATGTTGAATGCTCAGTAAAATAATACTTAAAATACAGTTTAAAAATTAAATAGAAGTATCTTTATGAATATTATCATTAAAATTGAACAGATCAATAACGGTAAACTTCTCTGTAAACACTTCAGAGAGATGGTAAATAGTTTGATCCGAAAAGAATAAATATCTGGTCAGCACAGAGTACTGAATATATATTCTAACACTCATTTAAAATAAATTGCAATAAAGGTATAGGAATTTACGTCGAACTGAAGCCACACAACGGGTTGTTGGAGAGGGTCCGAGATGAATTGTAAAGGGACAAATCCGAGGACAGCATTTCGTAACTTTGGTACAGCTGCAGTATACTTTTATAGTGGTGGCAACGGCCTTGGCGCTTTTTTTTTTTGGCGCACTTCAAAAATTGCAAAGGAAACATTTGTTTTTAATTATTTTCATTTTAAAACGAGAAGTAATAAGCTTCAGAAACACATTTGTGAACTTTTTAAAAATATATGTATCAAACAACAGTTTAACGGATTTTGAAAGAATATTCTAGAATATTTAAAATGAAAATTTAAACTTTCCGCTTACCTAGGTTGCAAAAATAACCGAAACAACCGTAATGCAGGTGGGTTGCCTTAACTTGCCAAAATTCGTAACTAGAAGTGCGCCAAAAAAAGCGCCAAAGCCGTTGCCACCGCTTTAAACGTAGACTGCAGCAGTACCTTAATTTTGAACCTCGATCATATGACGAAGTCAACTCTTGAGATAGCAGATCCAAACGTCCATACAAATAAAATGTTCTGATAAGGTATAATTTCTTTTGTAGAATTAATTACAAGATGTATTAGAAAAGAAAGTATGCGTACTAGATTACTGTCAATCAAAATGCAGTATTTTTAAATATATTGTATGTGGATCTTAATGAAAATCATTAATTTAAAATTATACTTGAATTTATGCATTGTGACTATGTAAAATAAATTGATAAGTTAATTCCTTGTCGTTATAATATCGAATTATTTAGAACGCTAGATTATCCTGTGTTTCCTTGGCTATTAAAGTTTTGATTGGTTGTGTGACGTCACGTGTAGGTGGAAATCCTAATTGATTGGTTGTGTGATGACAGGAGGTACGAAATATCAAAAATCTTTGTATTCGAAATCTCCATGGAAATAACGCTGAGTATACAACGATTGCAGTACTCAGTTCATTCTTTCACCAGTGTTGATAAAAAATTAAGTTTTGCAATGATATTATTTTACCAGTATTGCTCTAAAAACAATACCATGCGAAAGCAAGGAAAATTGACAGATAAAGGTGAAACAAGATTAATACTTTGAACAAAGTAAATATATTTTGTTATGCACCTGTCTTAAGAAGGTCTATTCATTCTAGTAGTACGTAAAATGTTTTATTCACTGTTATACAATTACTGATTTCTTGGCAACCTAATGCATAAGTGTCTTTTTGTTAAAGCAGTGAAAAATTGATGGTCTTAAGAATTTTATGACTCATTATTTGAATGCAAGTAATGCTTTATTTCTTAATTCATACTTAAATGCGTTTATATTATCCTTTCTTGATATATTTCTCATTGAATTAATCTGTTTTATAACATTCTTTTTTTGCATTTGTTCTGCAAACGGTTGATTGCCCACACACAGTCATACACGCAAACTTAGTCTACTGCTCCATCTCGCTTCTGAAACGTTAACAAACAGACGAAAAGATTTCTGGAGAGTGTCCAACATCTTGCACAGTTCCGGTATGAAGTCACACTTCGTGTGGAAGTGACATGACAACTATAAATTTCACAACACAGGTTCTGTTTATCACCATTATCTTAATAGCTGTCAGCGAATTTGTTGTGGTTTGTTTAGCACAGTAGTGTTTAGAATTTATGTACACTTTGCAAAACTTTTCTCTTCTCCCACCAACGCAATTAATTTTGTTGAGATGTGTTGGTGATTACGCCCTCATAAACTTGATGTAGTGTGCTTCTTTCGTTTGTTTCCTTTATTTCCTTCCGTGTAGAAGAATTTGGATTTAAAAGAAAGTTTTTTAGGTAAGATATGGCAACTTATTTCAGAGTTATAAGAAACAAGATTTCCAATCATTGCTTCATTTGTATGTTTGCTTAACAACAGTGTTATGTTTCAAATGTCATTTTTATAACCGATACCATAGTAGTATTTCCTAAATCTGTATTTATTTAATATTTCCTTTATCTGTATTTATTTAGTATTTCCTAAATATGTATTTATTTAATATTTCCTTTATCTGTATTTATTTTGTATTTCCTAAATCTGTATTTATTTAATATTTCCTTTATCTGTATTTATTTAGTATTTCCTAAATCTATTTATTTAATATTTCCTTTATCTGTATTTATTTAGTATTTCCTAAATCTGTATTTATTTAATATTTCCTTTATCTGTATTTATTTAGTATTTCCTAAATATGTAGGTATTTATTTAGTATTTCTTACTACGGAATTTATTCAGTATTTCTTACTACTGAATTTATTTAGTATTTCTTACAACTGAATTTATTTAGTATTTCCTCTTAAATCTGTATTTATTTAATTTTTCCTAAATATATATTTATTTTAACTTTAAATGTCTACAAACTTATTCCGGATCAAAATACCGTGTGATAAAATATGCCTAGTGACATAGCGCATTACAAATAAATGTATCTACCCTTTCTCTGAATCTAATCTATGCATGACCTCTTACAGGTTGAAGGAGAATTGTTTTCAGGAAGCTATTCCCGTTTATAGCTGAAAAAAGTTGTGAGATATTGCAATTTTTGTCAGAAACTGTCTGCATTTATTTTAAGAATTTATCTGTAATTTACAGTAATAATTTATCTGAAAGTGCACCTCATTTTCTTCCCTCACAGGTTCTTCAAATTTGCAGATTGTGGCTTTGAAACATATAATCCAATGTAAAGCTTCGTCTAATTATTAATAATAATATTTGAATTTAAAAGATATTGGGGATAATTCAACGAGCTATTTGCAAAGATCTCAGATCAAGCCCAATAATGAAAGATTTAAACATCTATAAGTATCCATGATACAAATATTTTATAATATTCGACTTAATATTGTTTAAATTTCCAGAGTTTAAAGAAACGATTTGTACTCAAAATTTATGAAAAAATGCGATAAATTAAGATGAAAATTGGCATTAAGAATAAAATTAAAAGAATATTGTACGAATTGATCTGGTTCAATATATTAGAATATTGCGTGATACCTGCAACGATTATTTGGAAATTCAGAAAACAATAACTATTTAATAATCATTAGCATAAATTTAGCTTTATTAACAACTCTCAATCAATTCGGTACATTAATTATAAACGACTCAGTCGTTTATGGCCACGCATGCCCATACATGTACTGTGACGTATACAAAATCATTTTTGTTTATTGGCACAATTTCTCGGAGTCAGTTTTTCAGTATTCCCCATCAATTCTCAATTGAGCTTCATCCAACGACTTTGCCATACAGAAAAGTATGTTGATTTGGATCTTTGAATCAGTGGATAATTGACTTTTAAGTATGACAATAAGCTAACTCCTGCTAAAAGAAATCACCGTCGCATAATTCTCTCGAGACTGGCACCAGCATACTATACCGCCATTATGTATACGACACAAATCTTCCTAGAGCTTTCTATGGTCCTGCAATCGCATACCATTAATCTGACTACAAATTTCATGGGATGGTTCAGGCATTCTTGGTTTAATTTTCTCGTTGCATTGTCCAACTAGTGTCGAACAAGACACCAAACAACTAGGCACTGAAACATCCTTCTTTTACTCCATAGCACGTTAATCCATTTCTTATTAATATTCGAACGTAATGGTATGAGATTGCCGAACCAAAACAGCATTTTGTTTCCTATTTAATGAAATCTTGCAAACAATATATAAAAGCCATATATATTGCTATTCACAATTTAGGGCACATATATCCACGTACATACAAACTTCGAGACGAATAATGTCTTAAATTTAAGAGATCAATTGATATTAAATTTCACAAATACATTTGCAGTCAGACAGGTAAAATGGTTATTTAAATACACAGTTCAATTAATTCAATTATATTTCTTATACACTTAAATGTAGAGTGGTATGTTTACTTATGCCATACCGGAGAAGCAAATATGATTTTAATGACGGTCCAGTATCAATCCGGAATGGCCCGTGAATATTAGAGATGCGACATCGATGTCGATGTTTTCAAAAAATCGATGTTTTATAACTACATCGATGTATTTACCATCGATTTATTGGAGCCTGTTTAACATCGATGTTTTAACATTGTCGAAGTTCTTACGTTGTCGATGTTTTATTTTTTAATGAAAAAAGTACCATAGTGAAAATTAAGAATTATAACCATGCCACTAAATACTTGTCGGTTTTGGCGAACTCCTTCCTGTCAGAAAGAGTTAGTTTTTCCCTACTGGTGGGATAGTTAGTAAAATAATCAAGTCGCTCTACGGAGCAGAAAGTTAACAAACCTCCTTTTATACAAACTGCAAATAACAAATATTGGAGCATATAATAATTATAGGCCCCAATATATATATATATATATATATATATATATATATATATATATAACAACATAACATATACAAAATAACATAACACACACAAAATAACAAAAAATAACCAAACAGCCGGGGTGCATTAACCAGAAACCGAAACTCGAAACTACCCATGTAAGCGAAATTATATATATATATATATATATATATATATATATATATATATATATATATATAGCAATTATTATAGGCCCCAATATTTTTATTTAAGGTAAATAAAAAATAAGTTTGTTATGTTTTCCCCATAAGTTGATAAATGATTAATAATTACTGACAATAATTATTGCTCGGTACCTATCTAATTATACTTATTGTTAAGAGTACAAATGTCAAATTGTTGTAAATATTATTTTCTTCCATATTATTCAATTTGAAAATAAAAGATTTGTTTATTATTCTTATTAATTATTTTGATTTTGTTTTAACAGAGTTTTAAAAAAAGATCTTAGCTATAAAGTAATAAACACAGCAAATGACAAATTAAATCTCCCCGCTCCCCGGCGAACTCATTAATGTTTAAGGTTACTAGCTCAGTTTTAAAGAATAGGGAAAACATTTAAATACGATGATGCTTAAAACATCGATGTTTAAAAGCATCGATGGTTTTTAGGCGATGTATTATCAACATCGACGTTTAAAAACATCGATTGTTTTAGGGAGATGTATTATCAGCATCGATGTTTTAATTTTGAGAATTGATGTTTTGTTGTTGGTTTCGCATCCCTAGTGGATAGCACCTCGTAATTTTTAATGACTGCCGTAAAACTAGGTCAACACTTGTGTGTGATCTGGAATCCAACTTCTCCAAACTTCCACCATCACGGAGAAGACGACTTAAACATAAAAATATTAATTAAATAACAAATAGTGAGTATCCTTATTTTGTTTCGCATAATCCAAGTGAACACAATTATTCAATACATGCATTCCATGTAGAAAATTTACGTCACAAAGAATTCATTGATATGATTCATAGGCTTTTAGAGAAACGACTAATGCTTTCCGACGTGATTAATATTCCATTATTGAAAAATGGAGAACAGTGTCCATTGTATTTTCACGGAAAGTTGAAAAAGTTAATAGGTGATAATCCGTTTACGCATAGTATATTTTAAAGTATTCCTGAGTTGGAGAGTTGTTTTTGTTCAAGAATTTTTACAAATTATATACACATAGAACATTAGTATTAGATGTACTATTATATTATGCTTAAAAGCTTTTACTAATTTTTAGGGTAAATAAATATTTGCATCGCATTAAGAAGGAATCTGAGTAAAAACTAGAGACGAGTTTGTTCTTCTGACATTATCTACGGATTAAATACACGTATTAAATAATATTATTGTCAAACTAAATAATATTAATAGTTATAAGTATTTAGTTCGCTCTCTGGTGGCTATTCCGTTTAAAAGCTTTCCAACTGTGGATGTTTGACACGTAGAATACTTTTGGGTATTTTCATGTATTTTATTCAAATTATTATGCATTTAGCACATTTACTTGCTTTTAATCTCTACCAAACGTGTAATTGCACATTTATTAATCTGATTTTTCTTCTGGTCAGAATAATTACTACTGTGTGCAGAGTGTATGCTGTTAATTGATGATGAATCCTCCATGTGTAAAGTGCATCATGAACATATCCCCGTGGCTCACCACGGTTTCTGGTGCGAGTTTTGGTTTCTAAGCGAGTTTTTCTTCACCATCAAAAGGTTCGAAATTTCACCCTGGTATTCCGAAATGATGACTAAAGTACTTCTAACAAGTTCAAACTGTCCGGACATTGTAAAAAAAATAATGCGAACTGCTCAACAAGTCCCAACAGTATTCTACTACAATAGTGTCTACCATAAGCAATCAAGTGTATAATATGACTGCAAAAATACACAGTTTGAAAATAAAAATCGACGTCTTTTGTGAGAAACTACATATATCTAATACATTGATCGTTTGTTTCGCCCTCAATTGAAAACGGCAACTTGCCCAAGCATCTCTCAAATTACATTTTATCAGTAGTAACACACATCAAAGACCATTTCCCTCGCTGAAAGTGTAAGTAACCACGCAAAATCCCTTACTATCCTACTAACAGGTTTTTTCATCGCTTTCGCCGAGACAAGTTTAGGGATTTTTTTTCCCCTCTCGGTAACTCGGCTCCCCGGAAACACTTTCCCTAAGATGGTCAAGTTACCCAAGAGTAAAAGTTGCTCCTGACGTCCTTCCGCATTAGCTTTCCTTTCAGGAGCAGTGCAGGAATCAATATTATGAGAAATGACAGGTCCACTTTGAGCCCGGGTTGCCTGAGCACTTAGCTGCCTTTTGTGGCACGTCAAAATGTCAGGTGAGGGATCAATTCCGACTGAGTTTCCTGGGTCCCCTTACCAGAAAACTTCTTAAAACTGTCAACACGTCTCGAATGAGTTCCGGGGCCTAGAAGGAGGAGATTATTTTCTTGCAACGTTTAGTCTAGGTGAGGAGAGAAGTGTCGAATTGAGCGATAATAAATCAGCACTCGGGTTTACTTTGATAGGAGTTTTGGGGTGGAACGGCGAAATAGATATGCAGTATTGAAATCCAGAGCTTTATTTGGAAAACAAAACTGCTGAAGCAGATTTTTTTGTCAAGTACTAAGCGAGTCTGGTGAAACAAATACGGTATTGGTATGTTTACAGTAATCGGAATTACTATTTCCCAACTGTGTGTATAGGCATAGGTATGGAAGTTTGGATAGAGATGTGCGACTCAGGTGTAGGCCTCGTTTTTTTACCATGTTTTAAAATTAAGTAGTTAAGCCGTCTAATCTGTTCTTTTGGGACTGAGCCTTTTTTTAATTTGGGACACAAAAATCCTTCGTGTTTCTCCATTACGACGTTAATTCAACTACCTATCGAATTATTTGTACAGTTCAGTAGTGTGAAATTTTAGTTCATAGGTTAATCATGTAGCATTTCGAAATAAAAATATACAAAAATTCGTCTTTTGCTTAAGTATTTTAGAAATAAGGCTTAACTGCATCTTTGTCACATGCCAAAGTGTCTTGTGAAGGATCAATTTCTAGTTTTATGGGTCTCTTATTTGCAGTAAACTTCTTGAGCATGTTAACAGGTCTGGAATCAAGAAAGAGGATCTTATATTTTGGCAAGTTTTAGACTAGGTGCTGAGAGGTTTCTGGGGTTACGAGATAATAACTCAGATGTTTGGTTAGCTGATACGAGTTTTGTAGTGTAACGAGAAAACACACACAAACAGCACTGGAATCCAGAGATTAGTTTTCGGAAATCAATGAAAAGAAACTATTGAAGCCAAAATTTTTAGTAAAATATTGAACAATGCTGATAAAATTATTTTGTAGTTCGTGTATTTATGATAAACAAAATTATTTTATCCGAATTAAATGTGGAGCTTCGAAAATTACAGTTTAGTACATATTAACATTTAATATTTGCCTATCCAATGGTCTCAGCGTGGCAAAAGAGTACAATGAAACGGGTAGGAAAGGCAAAGTACATCAGAAACACTCCTGTAAGATTACCTAAGGCTGTATCGTATGTGCTGCTTTACGTGTCTAACATAGAAAGGCCAACATGTGGCTTAGTCGGACTGCTTCATAGATGGCTCCAGGACGTTATGATGAATAGCAGACATACTTTAACCATTCAAAAATGGGATCAGAAAGAAGATAGGTATTTTAATTAACGTCATCTAAAGGAACACAATGGGTTATTGACGACTGTCCGGGATCATTCCCCCAAGGAAAAGTTCCGAGGACATCACCACGTAATTTTAAACCACGGTCAGATGAAGTGGAAACACCTGAGCTGACACCCCAATCTCCAAACTCTCATACCACGCCAACGTGAGGACATTCTATGCCCCGGCAGATTTGATGTGCACCCGTTTCCTTTCAAAACAACGGTTTTTGGTAGGCTACCGTGGCCCAAGAAAGAAGAAAGATTCAATGTTTACCAAATTTAAATATTCAAAGATTAATGTTTGGTTTGAATCATTAAAATACCAGCCTTATTTACCTTTTGTGTAATACAAAAATGTTAGGTAAGGGATTACTTTCGACATAGTTTCTTGTGTCCATCTTATCAGAAAACTTCAAACCATCAACTCGTCTCGAATGAACAAAAGGAGATTATTTGCTTTAAACGTTTACTCAATGTAAATTGTTGAGAGTTAACAGATAATAAATAAGTACTCATTTTTTGTGATAAAAGTTTTGTGGTGGAATGATAAACTGCAAATACACCATTGAAATCCACTTGAGGGATCTGAAAATAAAATTTTAAAAAGTCCTTGGAGTACACTTTCTTGGTCAAATATTGAGGGAATTTGGTTATACATTGTTATGGAATTGATATATTTACGATGAGTAAATACATCAAGTCCGAATTATGTGTACCACTACAGAAATTTACTTCTCATACGAATACAGAACCCAAAATATACATGTTCCTTCTTTATATTTTAGTACCCTGTGTTTATGTTGCATTTAAAAGTCGAAAATAGCAACATACTGCAAAACTTAAAAGCGAATACACTTAATATCTCACTTTTGTGAAGGGAACTAAGAACTTTCTAACCTGTCCATGCTATTTAACCCCAACTCTTGTGTGGCTACAGATCTTGGATATACAACAGTAATTGTGTGACTTCAAAAACATAGTCCTTTGTGTTGGGCGATAGCTAGTATTTATTTAATATTTATAAAAGAATAATTCTAAATAAAAATAACAGATATTATATAAGAATAACAGATATTATTAACAGGATATTATGTATGTTTTTCTAGTAAAACGTACCTCCCAAAGTGAAAAAATTAAATAAGCCATGTTTAATTGATGCAAAAGCTTTTATTAGGAGGTAGTAAACACATAACATTATTCAAATCCAAATTAACTAAATCTGTGTGGAATATTCTCAATTTTCAAGAATATTTTGTCGTATTGCCTCAGCATTTAACTGGTCTTTAACCCTAGTCAAATGATAAGATGAAGGATGAAGAACTGATTGCGAAAGAGTTTATGGATCCCTTACCAGAAAACTTGAACATCTCAACACGTCTCGAATGATTCCTGATCTAGTAAAATGATATTATTTAATTGACCCACTTAGTTTCGTTTAATTGAAAGCTGTATCCGGTTAACCAATGATAAATCAGAGGCTAAGTTTACGATTAGATGCTATTGAGGTGGAACATGGAAATATCAACTAAGCCACTTCAACATTGGAATTAAAGCATTACTACAGCATTCGAGATTGATTGAGTACAAGTGTATACCGACTTGTGTATTTCGTCTCACAAATGCACCGTCATCAACTAATAGACATGCAAAGTTGTATACGGTCTGAAGCATAGTGAGTTTGCATCAAATGATGATAAATCGAAACTTGCTCGAAAAATAAATTTTAATAAATAATAAATAACTAACGCTATGTAAAGCAAAATGAATTTGACAAAACTAAAATATGCTTGAACTCACAAAATATAACAAACCCTTAAGACGTAATCATAAGTGTATGTTTGTATTTAACGTCACACTGTGTGTGTGTGTGTGTGTGTGTGTGTGTGTGTGTGTGTGTGTGTGTGTGTGTGTGTGTAGTAGAACACAATGGGCTGTTAGCGCAACTCCCAGTTATTCAATAGGCAAAATACAAAAATGATTAGCCAATAAAACTCAAATATAGAAAGACGTATAAATTTTTTAATGCCAATTTTGTCAAAAAAAAATATCACATTTCAAGTGTAAGTGAAACAAATATTTGAAAATATGAGTAATTATTTTTAGTGAACATGATTGCGACAAAAAATAAAGTTAACTTCTTTAAATAACTAATTTATCAAATTTGAAAATTTATTACCCATCTAGTCTTAAGTGAACAGTTAAATTGTTTTTTTTTTTCGTATTTTATTATTACATAACATATTTTTATCTTTAAGAGATACCACTTAGTTTGTATATCATATTAGCATGCTGTTCTGTTACTATTTGTAGTCAGTATTTAGTAATCAAAAATGACAATATTCCATGTAACAAACGTCATCCAATAATTTTCCATAGCTTCCTTTCATTAACATTTATTTACTTTCAGTTGTTTGACAAAGGAAATAATGAAACCCACCAAAACAAATATGTATTATATTTGCTCTTTATTTTATGTTTAACTGATTAGGCTCTGAATATGTTTGGTCAAGTCATCGGATATTTAAACACAGTTCATCTGTCAACATTTAAAAACACAAAAATACATTCGAGAAATTATTTTATTTACATTTAGTAGACTCAGTAGACTCACTAGTGAAATTTGTGTCATATTTGTGAAAGTTGTGTCACATTATATCATCGTTTGAAGAATTGAAACTTTAAAAAATGAGTTTGAGAATTTTACAACAAATATGACCTCAGAATATCTTCAAGATTTTTTTTTCAGTTTTTTGTTACTATCGAGGAATAATTGAGAAAGTTTAGAAGTAAACTGTGTGATATTAAGACTTTATTACTATTTCCGTTATCAAAGGTTCGAGGGCGTCATCTTTTCATGACAATTGGGAAAGATGACGCATTTTTGCCAGGGTAATATGACGTCCAGATACTTATTTCATTTTCTGTCGCAATATCTATTATAATACTTTATTCTCATTCAATTGATCAAAACAGTTATTTTCACACCATACCGTGCTAAATTTCTGTAAACATAATTTTAAATTAATAAAAACGTGCGATTTCCTACTTCGTTAAATGAATTTTAACCTGTCACAAATTTATTCTCCGAAATTTTCCGAGTTACCTAGAACTACGTAGTCAAAAACGCTTTAAAGCAAACTATTTTTGGCATAAGTTCTTGAAAAATCGGTATCCTTGAAGCATAAAGATTTTTAGTGAACTATAAACAACACAGACGAAGAGACGATACGGCCATATTGTCAAGGGTTTATGGAGGATCATAGCCAATTCAGTTCTCTCTTTCTTCTTGTCTCTGTAATTAAAGTAAACAGCTTCTTTTGTTTGTTATCAAGGTATCCTGGGAGTAGAGAATACAACATTACTTTAAAAAAATCTGCCGAAAAGGGTTTTACCTAGATGTGTAGACAGTTAAGAATGCTTGTAATGTTTCAGAAATTTGGGCATTAAAAACCCATTTACCCCAGAGCTATAATTAAAGAAAATGGCAATTATGATAATTTAAGATGAATCAAGAACCCACAAAAATGTATATGAATTTAATTCTAACAGATGCACTTTATGTAGGGAAGAGTACATTTTTACGAGAAAGATCTGGAATTGTGACTTGACTGGGTAGATTGAAAATTAAATCTCATGATACTTGCATTTTATGTAAAAAAATGGAACGGTATAGGAAGAGAGTGCAAGTAAAAGGGGGGAGGGGGGTTATAAAAATTTAAACCTTAATATCAGATTTTCATTGTATTATTCAAATGTATATTATTTATTCATGTTTTGAGTCTCAAAATGTGTGTACGAGCCATCTTACCTCCAATTACATGGAAGAGATGTTACACTGACATGTCTCTTTCAAAAGCTTTTTAAACTATTATTCTAATTTTTACAAATATCATTTTTACGTGTTTCAATTGTAAAATAATGTAATTTTGAATAAAACAGTCTGCAAGTATTTGTCTCTTGAATGCATATGCGTCTATTTTCTTCACAGCGTGGCATCAGTCCTTCATTGCTTATATTTAATGAATAAATAAAGATAGCTATCAACAGTATCCATAAAAATGTATCCAACTTTATAATAATTTTTAAGGTGTTTAATGACAGAACATTTTTATTCTTTTGCGAATAAAAATGCATTTAACTATAAATGAATTGGTATTTCCCATTTTAGCTTGTGCACTATAAGAGTCTACATAAATTATCCATCTGATTTTTATTCTATTTCTGAGATTTTGTTTTAAAATTAAAATTATTTTGCAAAAAGAAATGTTCTTTGAAAGTAGATATAATAATGTCAAACTCGATTTTCATCTACGTCTAAGTGTTTTGCATCCTTTTGAAAAATGGCGATAATAATAAACTAATCGCTTTCAAAATGCACCATTTTACAAGCGAATAAGGAGCGGACATAAAAAACCATATATAAAACCCTATCAAAACCACAAAGCAAACTAGCTCCCTAGTGCATTTCATACCCAAACACGAATAAAGAGACTTTTAAATGTATTGGATTTTGAATTGGAACAACCTCAGATGATTTCAAAAGTGGACGGCTGAACGAAAACAAAAAGCAATGTAAACTTTTTCTCCCGAAACAGAAAAAATGACGCTAGCATATCTATGACGTCTACTTTTTTAGGCCCAAAAAATGTCTTGTTTCTTCATTACTCTGATAGAGAAATCTTATATCTTTCAGAGATAACGTTCTTTTTCTCCCCAAGAGAAACCATTTTGAAGGAAGAAAAACATTATGTAATTTTTATTTGATTGTTTGTTTGCTTGTGAATTTTATCTTTGACCTCTGTATATCTGAAGATTAGACACTTGGAACAAAAAAAAAACCAAATTAGAATGGGGAGAGAAAAAATGTCAGCCGTAATTACATTCCCTTTTTTGGGAAACAAGAAAAAATTGTTTTTTATTCTTAATGTCTGACACGTTTTATTTAAGTGTAAACAAATGTTTCTCTGCTAACATTTAATTTAGATTAGGAAATGCTCTTCTTTCGAGATATTTTTAAAATTGGAAAACTGAAGCATTTTCTTTTATCTGGCAAGCTGAAGTCGTAGTTTCTCTTTCTTTTACGATCCCAAGATATTTAGTTCTTTGGAATCCTTGTAGTCTTGGAATCTAATTAAAAAGAAAGCAAATTCGCAATTATTCACTCTAGCAGATGCGTTTTTATGACATTTGTTGTTTACCATACCTTAAATTTAATTACGTTTCCAGGATAAATACTTACGTAGTAAAATATTTTAGTTAAGGTTTACTTAATATAAAATGTGGACATTAGGTTTTGGATATGGGAGTTGTAAGGATTCTATGTCAAAAAGGTAGGTTGAATATTAACCAAGATGGCAAATTTCCAAGCTAGATGACAGTCCTCATTGTACTTTCAATTTCCTTCCTTATCTGTGAATACATATAAAAAATCATATGCCGCAAGTCGGAATATTTTTGATATTATCATACATACATATTCTCATACAAACTTATCGTCTTCGAATTAACCTTATAGTATTACAGGTATGAGGAGTATATAAACAGAGAGAGACTTGTGTATTAATTAACGCAACTGATAATCTAATGAAAAAATATGTAGGAACATGCAGACAATTCACAAACGAATTGATGTAGTTCCAATCAATGTTGATAGTCGCTAACTCATAGTCTATTCGAACTTTCATGTACCTCCTTGGACGTCATCGTACCTGCTTAGTACTCCGGCCGGAAGTCATAAATGCCCCTGCGCGTGCTCCGCTCATTCATTCATTAGTCACATGTCCACAATACAGGTGTTGCTAAAGACGCGTTCTCACAAATCAAGTGAAATTGACCAATTATAATTGATCAACAAAAATTAAATCAAAATTATGTTGAGAACCTTTGTTTCAACAGAGGTGATCAACTTCTTATTGGATCAAGAAACGTTTGACGCATTCAAACTTCATCGTTGAAGTGATGAAACATCCGCCATTTTTTTTCGAGTTATTTCCACGCAAACGATCTATCGTGGTTTATTTTATTCGAGAAACAAATGAAAAGTGCTTTTTTTATTCTCTAGGCCAAGTTTGTATCTTCGCGAACGTTAAAGATCGAGTGAAAATTTCAACGGTTTTGAAATCTACGGAAACTTTTACACCAGTTAGATACCTTAAATGTGATTTTCTATAAATAAATAATTTTTTAGTTGTAATTTTTATGTTTTCGCTTATTGAACTGTTGATCAGTTTCTATTGAAATATGTGAACAAAAACTGATTCAAGTCATATTCAATTTTTATCGATCAACTATAATCGGTCAATTAAACTTGACTCACGAGAACGCGTCTTAAGTGTCTAACACGCAGTTCAGTGTTTTCGAGCCTCCTGAGAGTCATGAGATTTCCAAGAAGTGCAATACTGATTTTACACACCGACATACATGATGTCACCATACCTATTGGTTAAATAATGCTAAGAACGATTCTATTGGTTGAAATAATGCTAGGAAGGGTTATATTGGTTGAAATAATGCTAAAAAGGATTATATTGGTTAAAATAATGCTAGGAAGGATTATATTGGTCATGACTACTAAGACTGATTGGAAGTCATGTTTGAAAATTTTCAGACTGCATGATGAAAAAATAGTTGCAGGACTCTCGAAGGGTTAGATAAGTCTACCAGAATACTCTTCACTTCAAATTTAAGTAAATGAATATGCTAACCACTGGAGTAGCGTCTACATTTAGTTCTAGTGACACTATATTACAGAATTAAAAACGTCTATAAATACTGTCACGTAGTAAAAAACCTTATCCGGCTGCTAAAGCTATATTTTGGCTTTTATTTTAGATGACTTAATAAAAGTAGATTCAGTCAAGCGACAGATTAGTATCACTTGACTAAATAATAATCATTATATTGAACTGGGGTATATATCACATAGTAAATTTAACAAATACCTAGAATCAATACATGGACGATAGGATTGTGACTAAAGACCTATTTTCCTGTTTCCTCATTTAGGTTAAACCTGTACAACAATTTATGATGTAGGTATGTATTTAATTAGCATCGCACTGGAGCAACACAACGGGCTATTAACGACAGTCCAGAATCAATGCCAAAGGGAAAACACCCGAGGGTAATATAACGTAATTTTGAACCACGGTCAGATGACGAGGTCATATCTGAGCTGGCACCCCACTCTCTAAAATTCCACACAAAGCCCATTATAGGAAAGTTGCTGCCATGACATATTTAAAGTGCACCAGCCCCCCTTTAAACACGACGGTCATTTGTTGGATTTGAACTTGCAACTCTCGGGTTGCTAATCCATTACTCTTCCAACCTTGCTACTGTGACGCTACAATTTATGAATATTTACAAGCTACAGTCTGTTTTTGTCTCATTCCTGCCTTATAATAAAATGCACTGGCATTGTTTATGAATTTAAAATATTATCTGAGCTTTCTCCAAAATAATGAAAATTAAGTAACCAATTATGTCCAAAAGCAAACCATTATATGTTATGAAGAAACATCAATCGTAATCAGTTCATCAATGTAAAAGATATTGGAAGTCTTGGTTGATACCAATATTTATTGACAACACATATTCCGTTAGTTCTTAGTAGCCATTCATTCGTGTATGAGTGGGACAGCCACTGAATAATCAGGATTGGGTCGTTGTGTAACGTGCAACTAGGTCTTTTGGACATAAATTGGTTATACCTTGACCAAGGGTATTAAAGACAACAGCAGTTATTGTACCACACATGAGTTAAAAGTTTAACATGAGTTAAGTTCAAACTGAGCCATATCCTAAAAATCTACAAGAAAGATATTTTACTTTATGTGTCTCTACAGCAGGGCACGAAATACCCGGGTGCACAGGTGCACTGTGCACATGAAAATAAAACTGTGCACCTAATTTTTCCCGCTAGGCGCACATGTGCACCTAATTTAAAAACTTAGGTGCACCTTGTGCACCTGTATTAAAAAATATATTTCGAGGCCTGCTCTACAGCACATATGGTATTTATCTTCCCATATATATTCTAATATAGAATTTATATTTTTATATATATTTCAATATGGAATTTATCTGCATCAAAAGCAAAAATGTCCAAGTTAACAAAAATTGATTTGCTACAATACAGATCCTTATGTTTCATAAACTGAGTTATTTAACTCATAAACTGAGTTATTTTTCAATTACACTATATAACAAAAAAATCGACTCACCACGAAGGAATCATCCGATTGATTTCAAATTTCGTATGCAAAAATATTTTGACCAAATATGCAAATGATTAAAATTTGGTGTCCAATGAATGAATAGAGCGATCCCCAGCTCATCGGAACTGCGCATCCCGCAGATGTAAATAATGAGTTGTTCTTGAACTGTTGTTAAAATTTTCTGCTGCATTGCGATTTAGGATACCTTTCAACGACTGAAAAAATGCCTTCGACGTAGGATTCTTGCTCATTACGAGCAACTTTCAGAGTTTGAAAGAGGTCGTATCATTGGATTGAAAGAGGCAAGTTGAGCAAATTGGAGAATCGCTCGTCATGTGAGTCGAAGCGATGCGGCGATTAGAAGATGCTGGCAAGAGTGGGTGGACAATGACAGATTTCAGCGTCATGATTTTAGCGGTCGACGTAGGGCCACAACAGATCGCGAGGATAGAGTGATTGTTAGATCAGCTGTCGCAGCGCCTGATTCATCGCTATCAACCATCAGTCGTGCGACCCACACACGAGTGTCCACCATGAGCATTCACAGACCACTGAGAGAGTGAAATCTACGCTCGTACCGACCGTTACGCCACCTGCCACTCACGCCTGCACACTGTCGAGCCAGATTAGAGTGGTGGTTGACTCGATCAGGCTGGAATGATGCTGACTGGGGACGTATAGTCTTTAGCGACGAATCCCGCTTCCAACTGTGTCCTGACGATCATCGTACACGTGTCTGGAGACGCCTACGTGCCGATCCTGCTTTCACTATTGCACGCCATACGGGCCCTCAACAAGGTGTTATGGTTTGGGGTACCATTTCCTTTGATAGCCGGACCCTTTGGTCGTCATAAGAGGTACACTTACTGCAAAGCGGTACGCTGACAACATTCTGAGACCTGTTTTGCTACCGTTCCTTTCGCAGTATCCTGGGCTTATTTTTCAGCAAGACAATGCCAGACCACATACGGCACGTGTTGCTATGAACTGTCTTCAAGCTTGTCAAACGCTTCTTTGGCCAACCAGATCATCAGATCTCTCTCCCATCGAGCATCTCTGGGATATGATGGGAAGGTGACTGTATCCGGTAGGGAATGTTGATGCCGTAATCCGACAATTGGAGCAAATTTGGCAAGAAATACCGCAGGAGACCTTCGGGAGCTTTATCGGTCTATGCCACGCCGTGTGACAGCTTGCATCCAGGCTACAGGCGGGTCAACACCTTATTGAGCTCGTTACTGTAACTCTGAAATAAATCATTCCATTGTTCTGAAATTTTAATCATTTTCGATTCTGTACATAATTTTCCTATCCACCAATTTTAGTCTCTATCGGACAATTCCTTCTTTTAGCATCGATTTTTTTGTTAGAGAGTGTAGTTTATCCCATGTAGTGGTTTATAAATTACACATCTCAACAATCAATGACTAAACAATTAAAAAAGGTTCGAATACATCTGAAACAGCTGTAGATCTCTATCAATGAGTTCTAAAATTTCAAACATATGCACTGCATGCATATAAGGTTGTTAACATATATGACATAAGCATTTATTGGTAAAGGGGATCTAAAAACCTTATATTTTTAAAGGATTAATAACACTGGGCAAAAAAAATTTAAAAACGTTTCTGCTACCGTGATGAGAACAGTCATTTCCTAATTAATTTCAATGTGCTAAATACGAATATGACAAAAAAAAAGCTGAATGAGCTATGTTTTTTTTTTTTTTTGTAATGTGTACACATTATTGATAAAAATGTAGAATTAGTATATGTAAATATTATGAAACGTGTTAAGAGTACCTGAATCTTCTTCGGAATTTTGCTCTATTTTGGACTGTCGTTTATGATGGACGAGGGGTGTATCTTGTCCAAAAACAGTAAGCAAGCAATGACGTGGATCATTTGCCCTGGTACCGCTTCCCCATCTTGGCAATGTTTTGAGGAAAACGTTCGCCGTGCTTATCACTGACCTCCCCGTAGCCATATTTGCTGTAGTTAATCCTCTCCAATAGCAGCCTTTGATTGTTGTACGTATCCTTCATGTAGACTGCATGTCCGATAGGTATGGCTGAAAGCTGGTTCCCGTTATACAGCAAAACAGCCTAGATACACAGTTTTGACGCGTCAATAAACTTCCGCCATTCATGGGGGTTCATGTGCAATGCCGAGTTCTTGTAGTAAACCATCAATATAGCAGCAAAACACAAGACGTTCTTCTATTTCAAACAAGAATTCGAAGGACTGATGACGATGGCGAAATGAAGACACTTGGACATTTTGTTCAAAAAGATTCCACTGTCGAAGTCTTGTTGCCAGTAATTCCGTTTAAATTTTGGACATATCCAAATCTCGAAGAAGATCGTTCAGTTCATCCGAGCTAAGTTTATGTGGCTCAGATATTTCATCAAAACACAAAAAGTCATCATCGATAGTTCCACTACGTGCTGGCATTGACGGTTTAGGAGATTTCACGGACGAAAGGCGATCATCCTCGTTTGAACTGATATAAAATTCTGTAGGATGCTCATAAATAGAGAGTCCTTGGCCTTGCAAGACAGGATGCAGAGCAGATGGTATGTTATGGTATTCAGCTGTCTACTTTTTCTTGGTGATGGCTTCAGAAACTGATGATACCATGCAGAAATAACAGTTATCAACGTGATGGGTCGGCTCCCAACCAAATCATGGACGCAGCAAATGGCATTGCCTTTCTTTTGCTATTAATTAATCCAATGTGAAATATTTGCTACACAAGTGCAGCAACATACGTGTGCGTTCCAGTCTTCGTCCTGTTCGCCTATCTTGCAACCGAAATACAAATGATACTCTTTCTTAACTATTGCACTGATGGTCTTTTTCTGTGCATAAAATGTCTCTCCGCAAATACAACAGAAGTTATCAACACTATTTACTACTTGACTTGGTGTGTATGATGCAATATCTTCTTTGTGTAAGAGGATCATGAAATATGCCGCAACAATTTCGTCTCTACATACCAGGGCTGTTCAATAAAGAATGATCATAATTCCTTCAAAGGTGATTAAAAAATTCAAGAAAAATAAAATTCATATTGAATGTGTTGCGGGATAAGTGGAGATTAGATAACGAAAGTTTCACGGTCATGTCGCCATTGCTGAAGCTTTGACTGCCTTCCAAGAACGGCTAGTTTTGCTTTCGCATGCGGCATAATGGATGTGACACAGGAAGTGCAATACACTGCATTGAAATTTTGTTTTTGCCTTCAAAATTCGTCAGATCTTTCAAAAACCAATTTCATGCGTTTTCCTCATCCTCCATTTAGTCCTGATGTAGCACCATGCGATTTTTTTTTTCTTTTCACGAATTTGAAAAAACATCTCCGGGAAAAGCCGTTTTCATCATCACAGGCAGAGATAAAAGTTGTGTTGATTTTTTTGAAGGACCTATCAAAAAATGACTTCCAGCTTGTGTTTGAAGACTGGAAAAGAGGTGGGATAAGTGCATTGTATGTAATGGGGAGTATTTTGAGAAACACCATAAAAATTTGGAGGATTAGTATAGAAAATTATTATTTTTTAAATTTTATGATCATTCTTTATTGAACAGACTTCGTATTTATCTTACTAAATTGCACTGTATTACGCGATAGCACTTATATAACGCGGACAAATTGTCTATATATCTGCAACGAGAGCCAGTCAACTTTTTTAGGTGATATTCGTGTTCAGCATGTTGAAGTCATTCAGGATTGGTTTCTTTCATCTAAGAAGCAATTTCACAGTTGACCAGTGTAATCACAGCACTCTACTTTGTGATAGCATCATTTTACCATCTAAACAAAATTTACTACAGTACAAACGAAGAGATAAAACCAAATTTACTCGTTAAAATATTTCCTGAAAACATATTTAAATCTGAAATTCATAAAAAATGTTTATATGTTCTGCCAAAACTAAAATTATTGACTATATAAAACTAAACATCGTATACTTCAGTTTTCTAAACATGACATAAGTATTGACCCTTAAAAGAAACGCAGATTTAAAAATAGCAGCTCAGTGGAGACCTCTGAGTATGTGTTTTGGCAAGAGTTGCACAATTTACTCTTAAGACATCTCCAAGCAAATCGCTTTTTTAGAAAAAAAAACCGTAAGTATTATTGTTATAACATAGTGAGTGAGACACAAAACTTAATACATTTGACACCTAACGTCATTGTCAGCTTCAAAAACAACATTTATAGCTACAGTGTCCGAATCAAGTTCCTTGTGCCAAGAATACGTGAAACTCTTGTCCAAAGTCCAGGACATTCTGTTAATTAGTCAGGCCGAACTAATGAGTTCCTTTTAAACAAGGCCAAGGGTAAAATAAGTCTTTTGGAAGTGCTCCAAAATTTTCCTTTTCATCCATTTACAAATTATCTCTGCCTTTCTACGCATAATAAACACTTTTGTAAAGTTTTATCATCTTAGAAACTGGTTTCTCTCCTTAATGCACAAATTAAATGCTTTGTGTAACGGAAAAAGTATATTTTTCTTGGCCGGAGTTCTAGATAAAGCTCCGTGGAAAGATTTTTGTTGAAATTTCAACTCGAGAAATGGTTCTTATAGTCTGCAATAAAGCTCCCGGAATCATTCTTGCATGTTTTGAAATTTCTTTTCAGTTCCGTGAGTTGTGATAACGGGTGGTCTCTTTAACAGTAAGTGTGCGCATTTGAGAAAATACGCGGACAAATGTGTGAACTTCTAACTTAAACACGACCGTTTCAATTCTTTTATTCATTGTTGAAATGTTACGTGGTTTGGAGAGTGCATGGGGGGCAGTTTTGGAAGTCCCATATAAACGAAGTACCTTATATTCTTTGTTCAGATAGTAAATAAATTACTTTTCAAGTTCTGTAACGTTGAAAATAAGATTTTAGACAACTTACTTCATGATTATGGGATTGTGCTTCTTTTATAAGCGCTAAATGTTTTTGAAGTTAAGTGTTAAGAAATTCCCTTGTCCAATTACTTTGAACTGTGATTTTAAATAAGTCACTGCATGCTGTGAGTCAAATTCCAATTAAGATCTTGGCTGTACGTTCAGATTGTGGTGTTTAGATACATTGGTGTTTAATTTCAAAGAGAGGGCCAATTAAATTATCAAGATCATAAATTGGAATTGAGACAGTCATTTGGTATTGGATTACCAAAACATTGGAAAGTGGAAATGAAAATAAAATCGAGAAAATTTTCAATGTATACTCTATAACGAAAAAAAAATCGACCTACGAAGACGGTGCAGAATTACAGTGTTGCAGGGTTTAATCAACTTGTAACGACGCTGACTGTGGTCGTATACTCTTTAGTGACGAGTCCTGTTTCCAACTGTGTCCTGACGACAACCGAAGATGCGTCTGGACACATCCAGGGCAACGTGGGGATCCTACCCTTACTATCGCACGCCACACATGCCCATAACAGCGGTACATAGGCGACATTCTACAACCGGTTGTATTACCGTTCCTTTTGCGATACCCCTGACTTATTCTACAGCAAGATAATTCCAGGCCGCACACGGAACCTGTTGCTATGTATTGTCTTCAAGCTTTTCCAACACTTCCTTGGCCTGCAGCCCTCAGGGGCATTCCTTCTTTAGGTTTGTACGGGCTTCACAACCCCGGGGTACCTGAGTGATCTTTTCTCCCTTTCCTTTTCCCTCTCTTCTACCCTTCTGCTTTTTGCTTTTTCTTCCTCCCTCGTTGTGGTTGCCTCTCCGGAGGTGAGGGCTCCCCTTGAGAAGCTTTTCGCCTGTCTGTGCTTTCAGCTCCTCTTGGGGATTATATCACCCACGTGTTTGCCGTGCGTGGAGACCTTGTCTTCGGAAAGGGTGATCCTGGTGATTGAGGGACAACATAACGTCCCAATACATTGCTTCGGCTCCTGCTTCGGATAAACAGGAAGTGTACCTTGGTCCCAGTACATTGATCGGCTGGTGGGTATATCCTGCTAGGACTAAGGACCTGCTCACCAACTAGCTCCTTAGGGCAGTCATAGAGGTGAGTTGGGTCCGTATAGTCCCTGGTTAGCACCGGTACAGGAACCTGTATCCCCTTGTTGAACTCCATGGTGGGTGGTGCCGCCGGGGACTGAACATCTTTTTTCAAACATGGAAAACAAAAATTCAACTTATCCTTTAGTGGAGCACCTATGTAACGAAAATACTAACAAAAATACACCAGTACAAAAAATTTTTATTATGAAAAGTAACGCGGACAATTTAAAAAACATATCGGCTATTTTACTTCACAAAACTATATTGGGAATGGTAGGAGATACAAAAAACATTAAAAAAAACCTAGCAGGAGATGTACTTATAGAAGTAACAAATAATACACAGGCTTCAAACATCCAAAAAATAAAATTTGTCGGTCCAATAGCAGTAACTATAACACCCCATAAAACTTTAAATTCGTCAAGAGGCGTGATTTCCGAATCCGATTTGACTCATGATACTGAACAAGACATCCTAGAATCCCTGTCCGATCAAAATGTAATTAATGTAAAAAGAATCACTATATCAAGAAATGGCCAAAGAATACCCACCAAACATATTACAATAACTTTCAACACACCAACAATACCAAAACATGTTAAAATAGCTTATACCAATTACCCGGTTCGACCGTTCATACCTAAATTGGTCCGTTGTTTTAAATGTCAAAGATTCGGCCACTCTTTCCTAGCTTGCCGTGGCAAAGAAACCTGCGCAAAATGCTGTAGTACAGAGCATAAGACCGATGTCTGTACGTCATCGTCCCTTTGATGTGTGAACTGCAAAGGTGACCATCCAGCTTTTGCCAGGTCTTGCCCTAAATTTCTAACATAAAAAGAAATACAAACTATTAAAGTGCAGCAAAACATTTCATTTCCTGAGGCCAGAAAAATTGTAAATGATCGCACCCCGAAACCAGGAATATAGTACTCTTCAATAGTAAAAAAAACTTTTAAAACTAACGGAACTCAAACCGATGTAACTATTTTTAAGCCATCTGCCCAACATAAAACTTCAATGAACCAACCTATAACGCCTCTTTTTTCTAAAGCATCAGCTACAACATCAACAAATACAAAACACATAAATCAACCAAATCGATCTATAAATACTTCTTTAAAAAGAGCCATATCATCTGAACAAAGTAATATCAAAATAGCTAAAAGTACTTCTCAAACCTTTCTTCAGCCTGATGTTACATCCAGAAACTTGATAATTAATCCTTCTACCAGCGACCTTATAAATCTATACAACACCGAAAGTGATATTTCCTCTGTTGGAGAGTGATGGCTTGGAGACTTCGCCACCCAAGTCCAAAAAGGATCTTCGGCAAGACAGATCTCGTCCTAGGACGAGAAAACACAAGTAGTTTCTTCCTTTCTTTTATCCTTTATTTTTATGGCTTCCTTTCTTTCCTGGAACTGCCGGGGTTTTCGTCAAAAAATTGATGACGTGAAAGATATCATAAATAAACACAAGCCAGCTGCAATCGCCCTCCAGGAGATCTATTTAAGAAAGAATGATACCACCAACATTCGTCGTTTCAGTATATTCCGAAAAGATTACGATGATGGTCAAAGAGCGTGTGGAGGTGTAGCATTGCTTACCTCCCATGACTTTCCAGTAACTCAAATTAACCTAAAAACAAATCCGCAAGCTCTTGCTGTTAGACTTCATGTCAATATTTTGATAACAATATGCAACTTATACTTACCTCCTAACACCCGTATTGCCACTTCTGACTTAAATAATTTAATAGATCAACTTCCGAAACCATTCATTATACTTGGTGACCTAAATGGCCATCATATTCTCTGGGGCAGTTCAGACACTAATAGTAGAGGCAAACAAATTGAAAAAATAATAACAGACAATGATTTATGTGTTATGAATAACGGCCAACCTACTTACTTTCACTCACCCTCACTTACTTACCATTCAATAGATCTGGCAATTTGCACTCCTTCAATTTTACCATTTTGGAACTTTTCTGTGGATACTTACCTATACAATAGTGACCATTATCCTATAAAACTAAAACATACAGGCCAATACCAACCTCACACTGACAACCAATCCAATTATATTTTTGAAACTGCCAACTAGCCTCTTTTTACTGGCCTTGCAGATATTTCTTATACGGTAGAAATTGGTGACATCGATGAAGTTACTGTAAAAATAACTGAAATAATTATGGCAAGTGCAAACGCTTCCATTAAAAAAGTGATTAATAAACCTAAAAAACGAAAGAAACCGTGGTGGAATGAGGATTGTAGCTGTGCTTATCGGAAACAGAGGAAAGCCTGGAATATCTTTAATAGATATCCAACAAGTGAAAACTATATTATTTATAAAAAAGCAAAAGCAGCATTTCGAAAAATACAAAGATGTAGTCAGAGGGATTCTTGGATGAATTATATCAATAGTATTAATAGTAAAGTCTCAAGCAAACAACTATGGAATAGAATTAAAAGAATTTCCGGTGTTTACCCCAATAGACAAATTCCTATTCTAGAACATAACAACCAAATACTATCGGCACCCAAAGACATAGCAAACACAATTGCTTCATGCCTTTCCGAAATATCCAGCTCCAATAACTACTCCGATACTTTAAAAAAAATTAAAATTGCATCTGAAAAGAAAAAAGTTAATTTTTCTTCAAACCGTTTATTATCTTATAATTGTGATTTTACTTTTTCCGAATTGGTGAAGGCTCTGTCTTTAGTCCACAAATCAACTCCTGGCCCAGATAATATTAGTTACATCATGCTCAAACATCTTTCAAATAGTTCTCTAAATAATCTCCTGAAATTTTACAACAGAATTTGGAACGAGTACTCCTTTCCGCAGTCATGGAGGTATGCTACCATAATACCAATACTGAAACCGAATAAAGACCCCAAGAATCCTTCGAACTACCGTCCAATAGCCCTGACAAGCTGCTTATACAAGATCTTAGAAAAGATGGTCAACGCGAGGTTAGTTTTTATTTTAGAAACAGATAAATGTCTCTCTCCACTTCAAAGTGGTTTCCGAAAAGGTCGATCCACTGTTGATAATATAGTCGCTCTCGAGACCGAAATACCAAACGCTTTTGTACAAAATACGCATATCGTCTCGATTTTCTTCGATATACAAAAGGCCTACGATAGAACATGGCGACATGGAATTTTAAAGGATATTTTTAACAATGACATAAGAGGAAATCTGCCAATATTTTTATTCAAAATTTTTTAGAAAAAAGATATTTTAAAGTAAGGATTGGAACTATTTTCTCGGATGTTTTTATACAAGAAGAGGGAGTGCCACAGGGCAGTGTTTTAAGTGTGACTCTATTTATTTTAGAGATAATGATATTGTTTCTAATTTGCCTCTCCATCTGTAAAAGGTCTTATTTACGTTGACGATCTGCAAATTTCATGCGCAGCTAAAGACATTCGTTTAATAGAGAGACAACTTCAACAGGCAGTTAACAAAATCACTCATTGGACTAACGAAAATGGTTTCAGTTTCTCACCTTCAAAAACTGCGTGTGTTCATTTTTGTAAGAAACGAAATCTTCATCTTGACCCTGAAATATTTTTCAAAGATATTTTAATTAATGTTGTGGACAATTTTAAATTTTTAGGCATCATATTTGACAAGAAGTTGACTTTTCAACCGCATATTTTAAATCTACGCAAACGTTGTGAAAAAGCTCTTAACATCTTACGAGTTTTATCTGTTATCATGGGGATCTGATCGAGCTTGTCTTTTAAAAATATACAGAGCTTTAATACGATCTAAATTAGATTACGGCTGCGTGGTGTATGGTTCAGCCAGAAAATCTGCTCTACAAACACTGAACACTATCCATCACACAGCTTTGAGTTTATGTTCTGGTGCCTTTAAGACTTCACCCGTTAACAGCTTGTATGTAGACTCTTTTGAACCTTCCCTGGAATTAAGACGACAGTTGTTATCACTGGAGTACTATTTTAGAATTTCCTCAATCCCTCATCACCCATTGCATACTATTCATCACAGCCTATATTTGAAACGCCTCTATCAAGCTAAAACATCCTTCATTCCTACATTCCACTTAAGAATACCAGATTTGATGAAAGGATCCGAAATTTCTTCACTTGACTTCACCCAGGAAAAACTTTATTATTTCTCTCCTTGGTTTAATCATGATTTTGAATTTCAAAACCCTTTCCAGGATTTTTATAAAGCACATACCCTCTGATATTATTTACAAACAACTCTTTTTAAAGCATTTAGAAAAATACTCTAATTTTATACATATTTATACTGACGGGTCTAAAAGGGCAAACTATGTTGGAGCTGCGTTCACTATTAATGATTCCCTTCACAGTTTTAAACTTCATTCTTCATGTTCTGTTTTTACCGCTGAAATCATGGCCATCTATAAAGCTCTAGAAAATATATCTGATCATTGTCATAAAAAATATATCATTTTCACAGATTCATTAAGTGTTTTACAGTCATTGAAACATCCTGATCATGACAGTCATCCCATTGTTTTAGAGTCATTAAAAAGAATTTATCATCTCTCATCCAAAAATTTTAACTTAATATTTTGTTGGATTCCATCTCATGTTGGGATAGCAGGAAATGAGACTGTCGACAAAGCCGCCAAATCGGCCGTAAATAATATTAACCATACCATCGCTTATCGTGACATAAAATCTTGCATTTATAAATTTTTAGAGGAAAAATGGCAGCACGATTGGGACGAACAAACCGAGAACAAACTTCATGCTATTAAACCAAATATATCTGAATGGAAATCGCTACCTATAAGAAGACAAAATGTTATATTGACACGCCTCCGTATTGGACATACTCGTATAACCCACAGACACCTCCTCCTTGGAGAAGATCATCCTATTTGTAATCATTGTATTTGTCCACTAACGGTAAAACATATTTTAATAGAATGTTCTCATTTTAATTATCAACGTCTTAAATATTTTAATTCTTATACCTTGGCTTTAGAAGACATGGTTGGGGAGAATCCTCATCCAAATATTTTTAGCTTTTTACATGACATTGGTTTTATCCATCACATATAATTTTATGTAGCATTCATTCATTATGTTTTGACTCATTTCACATTATTATTATATTATATATTTGATTTTTTTTTATCTTGAGTTTGGCATAATATGTCCCAAGAGGCATAATATGATCAATTTTTATCTCAATTGGACAACTCTTTCTTGGTGCGTCGATTTTTTTAGTTAACTAATTTATTACTAGCTTATACATTTTAAATTACAATTGAGGTTCTGACAATATTAAAACGCTGCATATAATTTGCAGTTCTTGTGTTGCATAAATTAATATTAAACAAAACATTTTACTATCATCTTCTTGACATTATTACAAACTAAATTCAATGAACAATTTATATAAATTACAAAAGTAATTTCAAAGGAATTGTTAATATATCTTGCTAAATGTCAACGATTCAAAGATTAATAGATAAATCTAAATTGTAGGCATGAATTACGTACGAGCTCCTCAAATAAATGTATTTATGTTAAACAATGCTTCAATATTTATAAGAAATATTGTGTTTTTTTTATTTTAATATAATAGATTTAACCCCCCTTGTCTTGACTATGAATCTCGTCATTGGAAGAAAACTGCCCAGATATTGATCTCGTTATCATAAAATAACAGGCAATATTTTGATGACGAGATATCTCGTCAGCAGCAAAATTGGTCAGATCTTGGTGGACGAGATATCGCGTTAAAACCAATTGGTTTAACTCGGAAATAAAAACTAAAATTAAGTCAAATTGTTAATTTTATCATTATGAATTTCAATTCAGCGATTACTTGCATCAAAAACTCAACATAGTAAGCTACACACGATTGCTACTATGCATTTTACAGTAAAATATCGCTAAATTTTCACCCATTAATAAGCAATTGTGATTTCAAAAAATCGATATCAGTATTCTATAGGTCCTGAACGTTCTTATTCGAAACCTAATCATTATTACAAGAATTCCAGGACCCATTGTGAAGACTGAATAGCCCACTCAGCAAAAGGGTAAGGAGTCAAAGGATTTTTGCAAATGCTCCACAGAAGAAAAGACAAAAAAAATCTTTCAATTACGATTGATCTTCCCCCACTTAATTGCCCCATCTGATTGTTCCCGGCGATACCTTCGACCTAAATTACAACCTCCCATTCCAGAGGAAGCCATTTTATTACGTGGCAGCAATTTCCAGTGCTTTGTTCTTCGGGGCAAGCGGCAACGTAGGCGAAAAGGAAAGAAGAAGCGAAGAAAAAAAATAAGTGTTTCAGAGAGGGTGGAACCTGTTAGAGGCACCAGGCACGAATGGTTTGAACGGCGTGACTCTTCTAACATTAATGGGAACACGTTCATCTTTGACCAGTTATCCCGTAATCTCGGGATAGAAGGAAGAGATACGAGGGATACTTTTTCCTTGCCTCAACGTCCTCGTTAGAGAGGGGAATTGAGATGCTGGGTTACTCCACCTGCGACATGTTTGGACATTCGGGGCACTTAATGCGTCGCAAGAATTAAAGTGACTGCGTTGATGCATAGCAAGAATTAAAGTGTATATATTGCTGATTGATTGAAAGGACTTAAGTGATGCACAACCAGGATTGAAGTAACGGTTTTACAGTGTCACAGAATGCTTAACTAGGATATAAGTGGCGGTGTTATTGTGATACGTAGTGTATAACAAAGAAAATAATGACTGTGTTAAAGCATAAATGCGTAGCAATTAATCGAATGATTCTGCTATTACATAGCAGAGATCGAAGCATAAGAGTACTTGGTTAATTTTAAACGAATTGATGGATTCTTGTTCAGAAGATTGATGATGTTATATATTTATCAATATTAAATTTATTTTATGAACTCGTCATAAAATTGGTGTCCAAAATGCATAAATCTAATGACTGACTTAGGTACCGAAATGAAATAACTTAACGAACAACGCTTTAATGTAGTATTGAACGAAGCGACTTCAGAATTCATAGTTCTCTACTTTTGATGCTTTGCGTATCTGCACAGGATATTGTGACACTATAATATTGATTCCGTTTCCAATTACAATTGCATTTGTATAGCAAATTATTTCAAAATGTTAACCCTTCCAAGGGTAACGCAACAAAATTTTTATCTCTTGAAACAAGCAGTTTAGGACAAAAGTGAATATATTTTATGCTTTATATAATTTTTTTTTTAATTTTTAAGGTGCTGTTTGGTTTGTATATAGCATCTAGAGCAATTTCTGGTATAACAATTGCCAACTGAGAGAAAATTGACACTTTAAGTTTCTTATTAAACCTTGAATATAAACTTATCTACAACCTTAACCATTTCGAGGAGGCAATTTCAAGTCATCCCTGTTGTTGTACCTTTGTAATCTCTACTATTATAAAGAGAAGTGATTATGTGTGTTTGGGGACTGTTGTGATGAATCTATGGCACTGACAGTAATGAGATTTGACACACAGGTAGTTCGAAATTTTTGCAATTTTTGTGCGAAGCCCGAATTTTTAAATTTAATCTAGGGATATTTTAAATGGATTTAATTAGTATTTTTTCTATAGAATGGCAACAGCATAAAAGATCGCAGATTCTAAATTTATTTCTTCCGCTTCCGTTTGATTCTCCCAGGAGTCAGCAGACTGAAAAACAAAGTTTTAACTGAGTTCTTCTTTCTATCTCATAGATCGTTAAATATAGAGTAAAAATTTCAACGGATTTGAAATCTGCGGGAAATTACACATTAGATCGATACCTAAAAATATTATTTTCTTTAAATAAATAATTTTTAAATTGAATTTTTTATATTTTTTCCAATACGAACGCCGTTGCGCATAATGACCTTCTTTTGTTTCGAGATTCGATAAATCAGATATAATTTCTTGCTCCAAGCACAATAAATTAAAACATTTTGAGTTGCATTGCTTAGTTTTTTTTTTACAGTCAGGATCGTTAAAGATAGATTGAAAATTTCAACGGATTTGAAATCTGTGGGAAATTTTACTCCAGATCGATACCTTGCATTTGATTTTCTTTCAATAAATAATTTTTCAATTAAATATTTGTATTTTTGAAAGACATTGTGAAGCCACGTCGATTGGATCGCTTCGTAATTGGAATTTGACAGAATTTGATAATGACGAGGCCATCACGGCATTGCCCGGGGTGTTGGTTTGCGAAGTGAGCCATAGTTAATAACATTCATTATTTGGTTTGCGAAGCAAGCCAAAATGGAATTCGCAGAGAATTATTTCCAATAGGCTACGAATTTCCAAACTAAATCTGTCACGGCTTCAGATTTCCCACGTTGTCTTTGTGTGGAAGTTAAGAGATTTCACTGTGTCAGCTCGTTTGTTGACCTCCTCAACTGACCGTAGTTCAGAATTCACAAGATTATGAGGAATTAGCCTATTTTTCTCCAAGTCTATCTATCTCTCTGCATATGTTTAACCATATATATAATATATTTCAATTTATAGATGGTTTACAGAAAATTTTGGTTCAAACAAGAATTAAAACAGAAATAAACACTAAATTTCTATTACTTTTCAGCCTTTAATATATAATGTATAATTCACACAATTTTATGAACAGCAATTTCTTTATTTTTCGTAGAGTGTAAGGTAAGGAAAGGTAATTTTTAGATGACGTCCTACTAGAGCTACACAACGGGCTATTGACGATTTTGTAGAGGGTTATTAAAAATGTACTTTCAAGGGTAGGCGAAAGAAATCCCACCAAATAGTCAGGAAGAGAAATTCATTTTTCATTTTCAATACTTCCTTGAGCTCTAAAAAGTCCGGATCAAAAATGGCGGTTGGTTCATCCCGTTATTTTAGAGAGATCCCAACAAAGACCAGACGTAACGCTTTATAATGGCCTAAGGAAACTTCCAGATAACAATCTTACGTTTTCCTTTGTTCTCTAGATCTCATAGCCCAAGTTATAACGATATCAGCGGTACGTTAAAAGAAATATATCCCTATGAATACAAAAAATGATATTGAAAAGGGCAGAAGTTTTTTTATATTTGACAGTGCTACATTTTGTACATTCCTTTCCTATGTTGGCATAGTGTGGAAGTTTCGAGAGTTAGGTGCCAGATCACAGGTGTTGACTATGGCATATGACTGTGGCTCAAAATTACGAGGTGTTGTCCTACGGTCTTTCCCTTCAGGTTTGTTCCCTGACCATCTCTAATAACATATGTGTTGCTCCTAGTGCGAATTATATTTAAATAACTACGAAAAACAAAAATGGATAAACCCTTAGTATTCACTCCATGCTATTTGAAATACACTGATGACTATTTAGAAATATATATCAAGAATACTTTCTATGTTTGGGCCAGTTGTAAAAGACAAGAAGACAGGTGATTCTAAAATTATGTTATTACTTTGTAAAATAAACTAAACGATCCATAAAATATTATTTGGTGATTTCATCATACTTGATATAGATGGCTGTATAAACAGAACTTGCAATTTTGATAAGCATATATCTTATCAGATATTAGATACACGTACGTTGAAAGTTTAAATTAAATATTTATGATCATAAATGTCAGTTGATGCAAAAAAAAAATACTTATAAACAAGCATAAGACAATTTGAAACATTAAACACAGTCAGAAAAGGTTTCCAATTCCACATTTGCCACATTATTCCTCATTACATAGTGAATGCAGAATATTTTGTACTGATAGAAGTATTGCTCAGTACAATTGCATATTTAGTCTCACATTCTTTATGAAAATGAAAATTTTGAAAGTCAATAAAGTGTAAAATCTTAAAGCGAAGCTTGAAGCAAATAAAATTTGCGAATAGTTAAAAATGCACTAATTGAATTCATTTCAAACCTGTGAGGCTTAATTTAAAGTTTAGGCTGTTTTATACAGTTTTACCAATGTTCAAACATTGAAACTTTCATCATAGAAATGCAGATCTAATAGATTTCGAACAAAATGATAAAATGCAGAAAAAATCCTTAGTTTTGTACAATGGTATACACTTTGTCATAAATACTGTTCCCAGAAAAACTTTGTATTTGTGTGCATCTAACAAATGTATTTCCATCAAAACAGACGTATAAAACTTACCAATAAAATTACACAAAATGGAAAACATACACAATACATCTATATTTAAAAATAAATTTTGATAGAGGCATAGAAGTTAGAGGTAGTATGGTAAAAAATAGAATATACTGATTTTAAAGTATAACCAACAACAAAGTGTACGGAGATATAAAAAAGTAGTTGACTATATATAATTATAAGGAGAAATGAATTTTAGTAATACACTATGGAGAACGCGGAATAAAATAAACATAATAACATAAATCAATAAAATAATCTATCAATCAAAGTGTAAAGTAAATAAAATTCGCGAATTGTTAAAAATCACTAATTGAATTTATTTCATAGGTGTAATTTTGCAATCATACAGATGGCAGTAAAATCGTGTTAGAAATGTATAACTGCGCAGTGCATTGTAATGGTTCTCATTTGTACCTTAACTCCCAATATGTACTACGCAGTGGCCGATCGCGTCTACTTAATGACCGACACCACTGTTGTGAGCGTAGAGTATTAGTGTTAGCAGACAAGCAAGAATGCCAAATAACAACAACAATCAATGTGGGACGTGTGACAAATGTGTCCGTGAGGACAGTGTAGCGAAATTTAGCGTTGATGGTATATGTCAGCAGAAGAACGACTGGAATGCCCTTACTAAAACCTGCAGCAACTCTACTTGGCTCGTGAACATAGATGCCTGAAAAACGTTCTTGGCCATATGAGTCGCGATTCCAGTTCTTAAGAGCTGATGGGAGGGTTCAAGTGTGGGGCAGACTCAACAAGGCTATGGGCCCGAGTTGTCAACAAGGCACTGTGGAATTTGGTGGTGACTCCATAATGGTGTGGGCTTATTTTACATGACTTGGACTGGGTCCTTTATTCAAACTCAACTAATCATTGACTGGAAATTGTTATGTTCAGCTACTTGGAGACCAATTGTAGCCATTCATGGACTTCATGTACCCAAACAACGATGGGATTTTCCCGGTTAACAATGCGCCGTGTCACCAGGCAGATTGGTTTGAGAAACATTCCGGACAAGTCCAGAGAAGGATTTGGCCACCCAGATCGCCATACATGAATCCCATCGAACATATATAACTTTCGCAATTATGAACGACTCTAGAAGCAGCGTGCTGATTATTTCTTTAGGTACAGTCCGGAAAGTTCCTTCTGACGACTTGTTGAGTCAATGCCACGTCGAGTTGCTACACTTCATTGAGCAAAAGGAGATCCCACACAATATTAGGAGGTATCGCATGACTTTTGGAACTTAAGCGTACTAACGCACAAAGCTGAAGAGTCAAAACAGATACAACATTTTGACATCCGCAAAAAACCACACAAAACAGAAAGGCACATCTTAGTAGAGTGTCTGTACTTCAATTTCCATTCCATTGCTATTGTCCTTTACACATACGACATTTTACATATTCGAAACATTTTAATATACGTTCTATTGATGTTTTCTCTGGAAAAGAATAATATACATTTATTCCAACTTACTAAACCTCATTATGTTGCTTGTTTAATTTATTTTCAAAAATATTCCATGCAATACAATCACTTTGAAATGGGTTTGACTTACTAAGCTTTTGTTCTCAGTGTGTTTATAACACTGATACCCGGAATCTGCGTAAAGGACAATAAATTGTGGGCATTCAGTAATTTGTTTACTCTAACTTCTCGGGTTTTGTGCATTCTAAACTGGGTAAATAGAAAATCAGGACATGCATGAATGTATTCAGATCACGCGCATACACAACGCTGAACCTAAGGCTGTGTATATTCCCATCCTATAACCGTGTGCCTAAAAAAACAAGCCTCCCTTAATATTCCGCTTTGAAAATCACGATCTATTTATTGGAACTGCCAGTTGCAGAATTAATACATACAACCATTTTCCACTTCAGCAAGCGACGAACGTACCCTGCAAATAAATGACGTAACACCGTTTACGATAAACCCAAAGCGATTTCTTACGTTCTCTGGTCTGGAAAATGCATCTGCCTGAAAAATAAAATATTTTCACGCATGTTTAAAACTCAAACAGTTTTAAACCGCTAGCAAACTTCATCGATTTATCGATGTTTACTCTAGGGGCAACAGTGGGGTAAGAAATAAATGTTGTGTATTCGAAATATGCGGCTGCGGAAAGATTTCAGAATTACTTGGTTTTTAGCGAAAGATGAATTCGGATGGAGTTTTGAAGTTCCGTTAAGTAGATTTGTTTAATTACATCAGATAGTTTTGTGCGTTTTCAGGAAATTTGCCTATGGTAATGGAAAAAAAAAACATTAGTAAAAAAACTTTTTTTTAAATAGTGCGAAAGTTAGATTTGAGCAGTAGTTTTTAAAAGAAGGCTAAAATAATCCCACAACTTGGGTTCTGTTAAAGATGAATTTGGATTTATGATAGAAAAATTAAATTATATGTTCAATTATATCTAACATGTTTTGTGGATTTTCAGGAACATTTGCCAATGGTAAAGCAGAGAGAAACATAAGTTTAAAAATTATATTAAAAACACTTCTAAAGCTAGACTAATCAGTATGTTGTAAAATAAAAATATAAAATTGCGGTACTTTTGGTTTTTGTTAAAGAGGGATTTAGATTTAATTTGTCGTTTTGAAGTTGTATTGTTAAACATGTTTGTTGTGTTTTCATGGAAATGTGTCGATGGTAACGGAACAAAACATTAGTTTTAAGTTTTATTTAACAAATACTCCACGAACTAGATTTAAGATGTAAAGAAAACCTACAGACATTTGTGCTATTTGGTTTCGTAACAAGTAAATTATGATAGATTAATAGAAGTTTTCAAATTGAACTTAAAAAATTTGATTGATTATCATCAAAAATGTTTTGTTCGCTTTAAGAAAATTTGCTTTTGGTAAAGGAGCATAATTAGTTTGAAAATATTTTTATCCGATTTCCAAAAATCTATTTTCGAGCAGCATGTTTTAAAACAATATTATAGAATTGCTTGTTATAATTTTCGTTAAAGTTAGTTAAATTTGGATGGATAGTTGGAATTTTCTGAAGTTGGAATTAGATGATATATTTTAATTATATTAAACATATTTTATGCGTTAGCAACACTATTTGCATAAAGTAATAGAGCGAAATATTTCTTAATTTTTTAAATAGTTCATTACTGCAATAAAATAATTCTAAAAGAATAGTAAAAATACTGAACGGTTAAGTTTTAAAGATGAATATATTTTGGTGTCTTTAAGAAAAGTTATTAAGTTCTATGTTATGGGATAAATGCATTCAAAATGTTTCAAGGCATTTTTTCGAGAACCAAACTTGTTTCATAGGTTTGCCCCAAGGAAAATAAGTATAAAATAATTATATTAAATTAATTAAAAAGTCATTGATTATGTTATTTTGACTTCGCCACCACCGCTAAGTTTCGCTGTCGCTGCTTTTTGAAGTTGAGTGTCAAGTAAAAAACAGTATATGCCTATAATAGATTGCTTGAATTTTGCTAATATTGATTTCAAACATTCGCCTATGCAATCGCCGAAAGCAATTGAACTGCGAATGTTATATTTGCAAGTTGCTCGAATATGAAATGTACATAACATTTTGCATGTCAAAAAATATTAAGAAAACAGTTGATCTCCCACTGATTTTTACCATAAAGTCTTTATAAAAGGATGTGTATAATTCTAAAGTAGCAAAACAGATTTCTCGGACAAACACAATTCACTTGTTGCACGCGTTTAGTAAAACGAAGCACCGCGACATAGTGGTTTAAAAATTGTAATGAATTTATATTTAATTAATATATCAAAACATTTACTTGATCTAGAATGAAATGGTTGTCAAACACGTAAAATCATTGACGTATAAGTAACTTCGAGAGCAATAAAAGTAGTTTTCGGTTGTTTTTCAACATTTAAAAACCAGCCTTAAGCCTCTATCTGGGGTGAATATATTACATACCATACGCATGCGATATTAATAAACAATTCAAACCTCAATTTAAAAAAAATTCCTTTTCAAGAACACAAAATGTGTCAAATATGTGACCATCCCCATGTGTGTGTGTGTGGATTTTTAATGTATAGACAAATTATAAATCCTGGATATATTTCGATTGTTTTGATCTTAATTGCTGTAAGCTAATTGAATCAAAATAATATGTTCTATTAGCTATGCAAGTAGCTACTTTATAATTACTTACATCTAGTTACCGATATTAGGGTTTCTTCACACATTTATCTTATGACTTTTGATTTCATGCAGCTCTGATACCGCATCCTAGGATCCAAAAGGCTTCATCATAGTGTTCTCTCATATTAATGTTATGTGAAAATGCCATCGTATCAATAATGACCTATTCCTTTAAAACATTAAATTAATAACGTAAAAAATGTTGAAAAAATCCTTACACTGAAGTACGGGTAAAAATATATTAAGTACTTACCTTTACGATATTATTTAAGCTATCAATTCACGCCATTCAAAGTAACACATTCTCATTTCATTTCAACATATATTCATGAAACGTAATTAAATATGTCACGGGATGCTTGAATAAATTGAAAAATACTTTCTGTAGTAAAAAGTATTAATTTTAACATTGTTATACTTAAAATATGATATAAACAATTAATACGAATAAATTGTGATTTCTTTGCATTATGAATTTCGACTGCTGGGCTGATATCAGCACATTTGGGACTTTCACATTTACATATATTCATTATTCTAGAACCCCATTAATGACATTGCTGTTCCCAGTAACAAACTTTAGGTTGGGCCCACTCATGAATTAAAAATATATATTTAAATAATACTGTAGAACATGCATACATGAGATTTTTCTCTTTTTTCGGACACATATACTGTAGAAGTCTCGTCGAAGCCCATTTAATTAAATTAAGTAGTTCACACACACGATTAGTGATAATGGACTGTATGAATTTTATCGTTGAATCATGAATTCTATCACCGCATGGACAATTCTTTCCTGTGAAGAATATAAACCAAAATGGTATTAAACCCCAAGGCAAAATCCCTCAATGATTGTGGAGCACGCTGATGTTTCTCCACACACTCGGAATACAAATCCAACAAGAACGAATTTGGAGCCTAAAAAACTAAGATATAACCTGACCTTTGAGCTGAATGTAAAAATGAACATTGTTCAGCTATTGTTACTCATTACTACACATTTCTGCGTGATCCATCTAGAATATTCCACGTAGAACATTCCACCTAGAATATTCTACGTAGAACATTCCACCTAGAATATTCCTTACAGAACATCCCATGCAAAATTGATTCATATGAAAAATAAACAGACTACAAAAGGCGAAGAGGATGTGATGAAGGATTCCTAACACATACGTACATATATACTTCTTATGATTATAATTGTAACTCTCTTAATTTTATTTTAACACATTAAACTTTAAGAAATTTTAAACTTCTTAACCGTAGAAAGGTTTTTGAAATCCACAACATTTTTAACATTGCAAACTCAAATTCACAACTTAAAAATAATTGAATTTCTTATTCCAGTACAAATGTTTTTCTTTTTCCCCAGACGTTCAAATTTCTGATCACACCACTTAAGGTACCGATGAATTGTCTTCTTTTGTGTTGGGGCCCCCTTAGCATACAAGTACAATCTATTAGTTTCTTACACAATATTTTTCCATTCTTCATTGAACCTTATCTTATACCACTATTCTTCCAATGAAATATTTAATCGCACCGAGGAAGCTCGATATGGATCCAGTGAATTTGTTTATGCATAGTTATAAAAATTGCACCTCCGCATCTGTCCGATACATTAATCTGAATTGACGGCTTAAGACGGATTGATGAATGTGGTGGTGCATGAAGAAAAAAAGCTTTTTTGAAAATAAACGACATGAAATGTTCAAAGTATGATTTGGAATTTGTATTTTAAAAAATGGAAATGTTTTCGGGGTACAGACAAATAATCTTTTAAGCTCGTTTGCTTTTGAATAATGATGGGTATGATAGCTTGAGAAATTAATCATTCATATAGTTGTATGCATTTATGTGTGTATAGGATAATGGCATTGGTCTTGTAAATATTAGCGATGTTGTATAAGTTCCTAGAAAATGTTAATCATTGAACATCAGAGATCGTATGCAAGCAAATACAGTCTGAAGTATGTCACAGAGAAGAACTTAAGATTCCGTTTATTTTACTTTTTAAGTATGTTGTAAATAAATCGCATTTTTTATCGCATCGGTGGTTAAATAGCATATCTCACGTAAGTCTAATAAAAGAAGTTAAACAAATACTAAGGGGCATTGACTTTTCGAAATATATAAACGCAAAACTTTAAACAAGTATAAGGCTTGATGCTAGGTCCCAGGATACATGTTAAAAAAAACCGCCAAAGTAATATTTCACATGAATTGAGAGCAATATCGACAACTATAATAATAGTAGCAATACTAAAAGTTATTCATTGAGTTTTTCAAATTCTTATTTTTGTAACGAAACTTTTGAAACAAAATATTTTTAAATGTGCGGTAAATGTTTGATTAAAATGAAATTTTTTACACGTTTTTAGAGATTTTTTTTCATGTCGATGAGAAATTAAATATAGAAAAGAGTTGTTTTAGTTCTAAAGAAATATAGCATGTTCTAACAATTGAATTTATAGGGTTTTATTATCTACCTAATATTTAAAAACGACTTAATTTTTAATCTGTAACGACTTTGTTTTGGGAAGATAAGCTTAGTTTTAGAGCATAATTATTGTTGAATAATAAAATATTATCCATTCATTCAAAATATCGTCGATTCACAAATTTTAGCATTTAGGCATGAAAATAACAATTTTCTTAATGTATTACATGATCAGACAGCTAGGATGGATTCAGGAAAATTACATGGTTTATATGATTTAAATTAGCTGAAAAAATTATTACTATTATCTGTAGTAATTATTATAGCATTTTATAATTTGTGTATTGTTTTATAGTTTATTTTTATGATATATTATTTTTTAGTTCATTATAGTACAAAACTTTTACTATAGTAATATCATCCGAACATTTGAGGAAAAATATAGAAGTAATTTGAGATATTGAAAGATGAAGTAATGGTGATACTTCAACAAGTACATACAATACTTAAGCTAACATGGTCCATTTTAATTTTATGTAACTTTGAAATAAGATGCCTTACAGTGTAGTTAAATTTACTAAGCAAAATAATAGTTAATCTACAAGTATATATATTTCACTAACGTAAGTGGAATTGAAAATGACTCTATAATCGAATGGCAGCAGAATGTATAAGCAATGCAAATTCCACCGTCACAGAATTCATTCGCCAGATAGTCGCAAAGTTTAAATATGCACAAATTGAGCTATGGAGCTGCATACTATACCCAAACCTACACTGTCTAATAAAATTCTTTAGCATTCTTATTACAGAAAGCAAAGAGAAAGCTGGAAGAAATTTACTGTAGATTCAAAGAATACTGAACTGCCTTTGAACTATAGAATACGAGGGAATTGATGTAGACATTCAGAATCCAAATGCTGTAACAAGCCTGAAGTGTGCTTTTTGCCATTCATTTCATTGAAATAAGAATTAACAATGGTACAGGTAGACTAAATATTATTAAAATTTTTTAATTTATTTAGAAATATTTTATGCATGCCTCTACGAGCTACATACATTAATGGATCCTACATTCATTATAAATGGATTGAAATAAGATTAGAAAACTGAGAAGTGATACTTTGTCATCAATAGATCTAAGCAATTGAAAGTTTAGCACATGTAGTATTCCTATTTACAAGGAATTTGCATATAACCCTATTTAAATATTTTCCTTCTCGTTCCTGTATAGTACTTGTTCCCTTAATTTTTAAAGGCATTGTGTATTTTCGTTCCCGTTTTACTTTTGATTGTATTCCTTTAATTTTATATTATCTGTTATATAAGCAAATTGAATATAAGAGATAATACAAGACATACAACCTTAGATAGCAACAACAGATAATACATACAACCTTACGTGTATAATCCTCCTGGTTGTCGTCATTAATAAAATTAATCAGATTTTGAAGACTAGGTATATCGTTCCGATACAGCTTCAATCAACGTTTATAGCGGTGGCAATGGTATTGTCGATATTTTGGCGCATTTCTTCTAGTGAGTTATAATAGGTTAGGTAACTCATATGTATTATGGTTATTGCGGTTTTATTGGCAACATTGGCAAGAGGAAAGTTTAAATTTTTAATTTGAATATTCTAAAGAGTTCTTTCAAAATACGTTAAACTGTCGTTTCATTTCATAATTATTTCCTTGGCGACTTTAGAAGTGCGCCAACATAAAACGCCAAGGTCTTTGTCACCACTATCAACGCAGACTGAAGCGTTACCCTCGTTCCTCAATATTTCTTGTTATTAGAAGAAAAACTGACCAGACTGTTTGATGATAAGATATCTCGTCATTCAAAAAAGTAGCCATATCTTAATGGACGGATACATCTCCTCGAAAACCTCCTTAGAGGGTTGAGTTAATTTTCTGATAGTCATAATATTTTTTGGCAATGTAGTATTGTTTTCACCCACATAAAATGACTAAATAAACCATATATTCGATAAAATAATACCTGAAAATTTTTATTAATGAAGAAGGAAGAAGCTGGTTATAATTTATGCAGAGAACGATGCAATTTTCAGAAAAAAAATACATGCTTGATTTTTGCCTATTATCTTAAGACTTTCTTTCTTCATGTATATTACCTTCATATTAAAATGAACATAAGCAATAATGTAACATACGAGGGCTGTTCAATAAAGAATGATTATTAATTAATAAAAAATATTTTCCTGTACTAATCCTCCAAATTTTTATGGTCTTTCTCAAAATACTCTCCATTACATGCGATGCACTTATCCCACCTATTTAAAGTCGTCAAACACATGCTGGAAGCCATTTTTTGACAGGTCCTTCGAAATCACCTACGCAACTTTTACCACTGCCTCTGATGATGAAAACCGCTTTTCCGGAGGTGTTTCTTCAAATTCTGAAAAAGAAAAAATTCGCATGGGGATACATCAAGACTATATGGAGGATAGGGAACACACATGACATTGGTTTTAGAAAGATCTGGCGTTTTTAAGGCGAAAACAAAGTTTGAATGCAGTGTATTGCACTTAGCGTGTCACATGCATTTTTGCCTTGGTCGAAAGTTAAACTAGTCGTTCTTGGCCAGCTGCCAAGGCATCAGCAATGACGTCATGACCGTGAAACCATCGACCTTATAATGAAATAGACGGATCATGTGGGCGGAGTCGATGTCGTAAGATCTCTGAAGGGTAAATCACAAATGGACTTATCCGATTGGCTATGGAAGCGCAGACTAGTGTTTTTAATAACGGTGGATAGACACGTTAACCAATTAATAGCTTAGCATTCATGCTTTTACCCACAACCACATGACACATCTTCAAACCAAGCAACTGGAAGAAATAACTTGAAACTGCGGTCGCATGCTCCGTCTATTTCATTTTAAGGTCGATGCGTGAAACATACGCTATATATTATCCACTTATACCGATACACATTTAATAGTAATTTTATTTTTCTTGATTTTTTTAATCACCTTTAAAAAAAATAAGATCATTCTTTATAGAACAGCCACCGCAAATATCTATCCACTAACATTTGACACAACGAATACCGCAGAACCCGCAGAAATGTTAGCTTAAGCACAAAAGGAATGTTATCAAGCTATCCCTCATATAAGATACACCACACGAGGAAAAACAATTTAATTTCCCCAGCTTCGAATCCGCTGATAAAAAGACGTCTGCCCGCAATTAATTTCCCCGAGTTCGCCAAGACACCCCACTCTTATCTTCACCCCCTAAGCGCCACCTTAATCCCTCATTCCCTATCCTGCGAATTCCCGAACACCCCTCCTCTAACCTCGAGTTCACTTTCCTATTGCCAAGCACGTTCCCGACAGGAAGGCGTGAGGGGTGCAGGGGGGAGATTTCGGCTTCTTTTAAGTGGCATCGTTCGAATAAGATCTTTTGGTCTTGTTCTCCTATCACGTTTGGTCGTAGTCAGCCTTCCCCAAAAAGCAATATCCCAGTCCTTTTTGGACGCTTTCTTTTTTTGCCATCCGTTCTAGCTCTTCTTTCTATCTAGCTGGAAGAGTTGAGGTAGGTAGGCAAGGCGACAACAGAAACTAAGGGTCATTAATCGATCCGGGAAGGGTAGAAAGAAAGTTTTCTTCGGGAAGCATTATTTGGAGTGGCAAACAACTGGGGATTCCGTTGCCTTCCTGTTACCACTGAGTTACTAAGTCGTATTTTGCGGTGGGCATTTGTAATCATGGAATGAATGAGTAACTAAAACTACGGATGTAATTCATGGAAAACTGTCTCGAAACATTGTTATGGACGTTTATGAATAGAATTTTAGGTGTGTTTCATGAGTGGAATTTTATCAATATTTCACATGGATCGAATTTTAATAGTATTTTTTTCATTGAATTTTAAAGGATATATTTTATGCATTGAATTTTAAAGGATATATTTTATGCATTGAATTTTAAAGGATATATTTTATGCATTGAATTTTAAAGGATATATTTTATGTATTGAATTTTAAAGGATATATTTTATGCATTGAATTTTAAAGGATATATTTTATGCATTGAATTTAAAGGATACATTTTATGCATTGGATTTTAAGGATATTTTGTGGATTTAATTTTAGGATATTTTGTGCATATGCTTTTCAAAATATATCATGGATAGAAATTTAGTAATATTCTGCATTCGATTTTATGTATATTTTGAGTATAGAATTTTAAGGATGCTTTGTGTATACAATTTTGTGAATATCAGATGAATAGAATTTTAGTATTTTTTCGCATGGAATTTTAAGCATATTTTTAGCTTTGAATTTAAAAAGAGTCATTCAGAGCTTAACAGCAGTTATTCGGTTAATATTTGAGAATAGATGTGCTGTTGTGTATCATGATAAATTTATTGAGTTATATGTATACAATTTTAACTAGTCACAAAAGGCAAATGTGGGTGACAAACACAACTACTGATAAGAATTAAATTAACAGGTGGCTAATTTTCTAGAAATCGGGGTTAAGCAAGGGATTGGGGTCATAAAATGACTAATGCGCGTCCTGTTGGCGATATTTCATCGATATACTTTTAAGAATGTTTAATGGATAAAATTTTAAATATCATTTTAGGGATAAATATTAAGGACATTTTTTGGATAGATTTTTAAGGATATTTTTTGGATAGATTTTTAAGGATATTTCATAGATATGTTTAGTGATACTTTAATATTCTGAATTTTAAACGTATTTTGTGTATCTGTTTTTACGGATATTTTGTGAATAGAATTTAGACAAACATCTGAGCGATTCCGTTTATTGTTTTACAATAAAATTATTAACATTGTAAAATATATGTGTACTGCTAAAAGTTACTTTATATATAGTGTACGAATTTTACTATATTAACAAAATAATATGATTTAAATATTATTCTGAGGTCAAACAACTATAGATTTCATTGCATTCTTCGTACCTGGAGTAACTATGACCCAGTCCTCATACCGATTTGATATGGTGAGTTGAATGAGTGACATAATTTTTAGAATATTTTATAGATAAAACCGTAAAGATATTTTGTGAATAGAATTTAGACAAAAAACTAAGCTTTCCCTTTCTTGTTTTACACCCAGATACTAATTAAACATTGTAGAAAAGGTGTGCAGTGGTAACTTGATAAACCAGGAAATTTATAACGATAAAATTCAAGGATGCATAGTTCAAAATTGTTTTCCTAATTAAATACAATAATTAAAAATATGAAGCATCGTTTTCTTCCCTGATTATTGCTATTAATTTTCACTTCTAATTAATTTTCACTTCTAATTCAGATAATGACAACATATCCACACCAGCAGTAATTTATCAACATGCACTTTCTTCGTTCAAATGGGATTTGGAATTTGTAAATTTAAGGGGGGGGGGGGCCTGGACACAAAAAAAACCTTCAAAAAGTCCTTTTTATGTTTATTTTCTCTAAAAATTTGTAATTTAATTCTCTTTCGTTTGACACCAATTTTGTACTGACATCTTGAGTAGAACCGAAGATATAAACAAAAGAATGTTTTATCAGCTGTTTTTGTTTTAATGTTTTAAAACGAAAAATATGTTGACATATCCTAAAAGATTCTAGCAAAAGTGCAGTTGCATACAAATTGTACCGTAGAAAGGCACTATTAGCCAAAATAAACCTTAATAAAAGATCTAAAGACAGTAATGGATTTACTTACATACCCGAAGGTTTCTAAGGTACTAAAATTTCACTTTAGTAACTGATTTTCAATCGTAAAACTTAAAAGTAATTTTTCTCCATGATGGATTTTTTACACTTTTCCCAACTTTAAAATAATATAACTCAAAATCTATTCAAGATAATTGTATGAAATTTGATATACATATTCTTCATACATATTTAAGTGATTTGTCTTCAGGCATTTTAAAAATTAGTGATATGTTTCAAAATAAAAGTGCTTTATAAATTATAAATTCAAAAAATGCTCATTTCAAATTAAAAATTTTTAGTACTTTCTTATATGCATGTATTAAAAAACTGTGAAGACAAATTTTTAAATATACTATCTGCTCGTAGAAAATGTTAATACTATGTCTTTTCATAAGTAATTTCTCAAGTTATAGCAAAAGTGCAATGTCTTCTTTAAAAATTTCAATGAAATATCTTTATTAGCAAAAAAAAAAAATAGAAAACTGTGCCCCGTCTTTTCTCAAAATCTATTTTCGCGTTCACTCAATTTCTTTCCTTTCGCTGATTTTCATCTTGCAGATTATTATTACCTTCAGACGTATGACTAATAAACTTCGTCAGAGCAATGTGATCGTTCACGTAGTTTTATCAATAATAATTTACAGCTCCGTAACTCAAATTATGCAAATTTAAACTAAGCGACAACATCTATGAATGAATCAGTAACGACTGGTTTTACATTATTTATATTCGTTGGTTTTCCATTCGCAAGTATACAATTAAAAGTGTAGTGGTGACTTAACTTCCAAATAATATTGCTTTGTTTATTCATGTAATTCGCAATACTTGATATAAATTAATTTTAGATTTTAAACACATCATTTACTAGTACAATTTATACAAATCGTAGTTATATGTCATAACCACAAAATAAGCATGAGAGCTGAAATAAAAAAATATATAAAAAAAAGCTATAAAAACGTGAATAGAAGTGAATAAAATATTCCACGTACCCACGATGCAAACAAAGCATATTCAATTCTTTCCACAAGCTAAAGAAGTATTTACTGTCAGTTTGAAGCCCGTCTGAATCTGAGATTTACGGGCAGATGTTTTGGTTTTTGAGGTATGAAATGTCAGTTACAGGAATTCTTATAGGACAAGAAATATTCGCACTCGTTACTTCTAAAAATTTAAATACTGAAAACAGAAAAAAATATTGAATAGAATATTTTTATGAGGAAAATCTTTAAATAGCATGTTTAAATATAAATCAACAAAATTTCAAAATTTGTTTTTTGTTTGTTTTCGAAACACAATTATCTCTTAACATGTTACATAAAACTGAATTATGTTAAACATAAACCATGTAATTATATCCTTCTTTGTTTTATACATATGTTCACATAGTACTTTCTTGCAATATAGCAGTATATTCTCTCTGAGGCTTACATCTATAAATTATAATGTAACTTAGCCAATCAGATTATAAAATAATTTTACTAAATATAAAGTATTCTATGATAGTTGTGTACTGTATTAATATAAATATTATTATTATTTTATTATTATTTAATGGTACCTTCTCCAAAACAAAGAAGTACGTAGTTTTGTAAACTGTGTGAGTTGCTGTGCGTTTGTTGCAAAACACGTTTTGACAGTTTTCATAAGGATTAAGAATTTAAGTGCAGTTGCACTTATTTTTTTATCTTATGTAATTGTCTATTTCAATAGTTATATTCCCGTGCCTAAACGGAATAAACTTAGTAACCAATATTTTTTTTAAATATGTTTTGAATAACATTTTTAAACTATTGGTAGACTAAGGCTTACCGTACAACGTACTGCTTGCCAGTTACGAAAATGGAACAGAAAACTAAAAGGTTTTTTTACGAACCAAAGCAAAAACATTTCCTGAATGATCACTGAAAAATACGGAGTTCTGATGGCAGATTCAGTAAAGCGGCGAATACATTTTCCATTCTACATTCAAATTCTTTTGGAATGTTCACGATAACGAAATAGAAAGAACTAAAATAAATATATAAGTGCATTTATGGATTTTTGGCAACGAATTTCCAACAAGTAAGATTGTGATTCCTACGAAAAAATATAAACAACTTGGTTTAGAAATGCAGAATTGAATGTTCCTGTGTTTCCAGATTTTTCGTGTTTCGCAATGTTTTATGATTGAATTTTTAGCATCAAAAAGTAATGTATGGAAGTATTTGAACTCTAATATTTGGAATAATTAAACTTCTGTCGGTGTTTCAACACAGCACTGTAAAAATGACACAATATTTCCAAAAAAAAATGACTTATTTATTGCCAAAATGTATGACAAATTACAAATAACTACATATTATAATGAGCATTTGATATAAACACATACTTGTTGAAAGGTTTTATGTTTTAAAAGAAACTTATTTTTCATGAGAAATTAAAACCTACTTTTTCAATATCAAATTAATTGACAAATAAAAACAATTCAAAAGGAACCTAATTTGTTTTTTCTTATTAAGTTAACATGGTAGCAAAAATAACTTATGCGATGAATTTCATTAGTTAGCAAATCATATTTAATATAATACACAAGTTATTTAATATAAATTTAATTTTAAAAAAGAAATAAAACTAAGTAGATCAGTAGATTGAGTGGAAAATAAAATTATAATAATATATATATATATATATATATATATATATATATATATTTATTTATTTATTTATTTATTTATTTACTTATTTTGATCGTTCATTTATTTACGTATTTGAATGATATAAATATTTACAAGTCAGATGTAGTTGCAGCTTTGGAGCACTCCTCAGTTGGATACACTCACTGTGTGTCATAGTTATATATATTTTTTTATTGTTGTGTGTGTATCTAACTTTCTTAAAAACATTTTTAAATTTTGTTTGCAATAAATATTTACTTGTCAGAGGTAGTTGCAGCTTTTGCGAATTTTCACGAATAAATCCTTGAAGAAAAGGAATTGGTAATTTTGTAGTTAACATCGTACTAGAGCAACACAACGGGCTATTGACGACGGTCCGGGATCAGTCCCTTAAGGGAAAGAGACGAGGACAACGCCTCGTAATTTTGAACCACTGTCAGATGACGAAGCAACACCTGAGCTGGCACCCCACTCTCCAAACTTCCACGCCAACCCAAAGTGAGGACTTTCGGCCACGACAGATTTAAGGTGCACCAGCCGCCTCTACACCATACGTTTACAAACATCCATGCCCGGGCCCGGATTCGAACCAGGAACCTTTCGATCTAGAGGCTAACACCTAAACCACTATACCGGTTGGTCGGCTTGAAGAAAAGGAATAAAGTAAGATGTAGCGGATTTGACACTATCAACAATTACGCATTTTGTTGAACTAAGTGGTTAGCGGCATTTGTTCGATCTTATGGCTCGTTGTTGTCGGTCTCCCGACTGCTGCTGCTGGTTTCATTTAAATTTTCTTATTTCAATCTTTTGTTTTGTATATTTGCTTTTAATGGGGTTTAGGGAGTTTATGAGCAATATCTTAGCGTTTTGCGGCTCATATTCCTAGAAAACACCATATTGTGTTGTGTGGGTCAAACTCCTCCCTGATGACGCCCTGATCCACCAACATTTTCATTTTCAATAAATTCCTTTTGGTTTTTATTTTTTGAATTTCCTCTTGTTGTAGAAATTATATCCCTTACCATGCTATGTCTGCAGCTTTCAGCGCTCTTGCATGGTTCGTTTCAACTTTCGTTTTCTGGTTGAATTCCCTTGCTTTTTATTTTGATCTTTCATTAATTTACGTATTTGAATGATATATATATATATATATATATATATATATATATATATATATATATATATATATATATATTGTTTTTTTTCTTTTTAATGGTGTTTGGGAGAGTATATGAGCAATTTTCAGCCTAATGCTGCTCGTATGTAGAAAACACTATTTTGTTGTCTGGGTCAGGCTCCTCTCTGATGACGTCAAGTTTCGCCAACATTTTTTCAAATTTACCACCTTCGTTGCAAAACTTTTAATTATATCATGTGTTCTTGAATACATATATATATATATATATATATATATGTATTACACTGCTGATATATATATATATGATGATATATATGATATACACTGGTGTTTATAAAAAATGTAACACCATGAAGGAATCATCCGAATAAAATGAAATTTGTAGCAAATATCAATTATATGATGTTATGCAAAGTAGTAAAGTTTCAGAGCCACCACCCATACGTGGTGTGAGCATCGTAATCTGCACTGATGCTAAAATCGTATAAATAGGGGGCTGTAGCGGGAAGTTGAAAATAGTGCATGGTTATATTTTAGTGGCGAACGTTTAGTGAGACCTAAGTATGCCTCCACGACCAAATAGGGTGAAATTTCAACAACTTATGGAGTTTAAACGGGGGAGAATCATCGGCCTTCGTAAAAGAGGAAAAGAGAAAGAGAGGAGGAGGAAGAGGACGTAAAAGAGGAGAGGTAATAGCAGCTCGTGTGCAGCGGAACATTTCCACAGTAATTCGAGTTTGGAAGCAGTGGACCGACGAGTAACAGACAGCTCGAAAAACTGGGAGTGGTCTACGGAAAGTGACGTCAGCGCGCGATGATAGACACCTGGTCCACATGGAAGTGAATGACCGTACAGCTTCATCCAGGCAGTTGGCAGCACTTTGGTCTATTGCTACAGGTGTACTAATGTCGGCTTCATCAATTCGCCGACGTCAACTGCACCGTGGACTGCATGCAAGGATTCCTTTATACAGGATGCCCCTCACCCCAAACCATCTACGGCTACGGCTGCAATGGGCTCATGAGCACAGAGCCTGGCGGGTTGATTGGCAACAAGTTGTCTTTTCTGACTAATCTCGCTTTAATTTGTGAACCATGATGTCAGCATTCGTGTTAGACGTTATGCCGGTGAACGCTGCCTTCTTGAGTGCGTTATCGAACGTCATAGTGGCCGAACACCCGCAGTTATGGTCTGGGGTGCGATTTCGAATCAAGGACAATCTCAGCTGCTACGAATTGAGGGTAATCTCAATAGCAACAGGTACGACCGTAAAGTGCTAGATCCCGAAGTCGTTCATTTTCTTCAATGCATCTCTGGAGCTAACTTTCAACAGGATAATGTACGCCCACATGTTGCAAGGAATGTTCGAGACTTCTTTTCAGCCCAACACATGCAACTTCTTCATTGAACTGCTTATTCGCCGGATATGTCGCCTATTCAACACGTGTGGGATTTTAATTGGTCAGCTCGGGCTCCGCGTCCTACAGTTTCAAAAGACGAACTTTGGGTGGGCATACAAACAATATGGAATTATCTTCCACAAGCAGACATTCAACATATGTTTCACTCCATGCCATGTCGTATAGCAGCACTTATTGCAACGCGTGGTGGCTACATCGAATACTGATTTCGGACACTTAATATTGTTTTTTTGCTTTTTTGCTTAAAACATTTATTCATTTATTTGTACTTATACAAGCCGTTTGTGTATTATATTTCATTTAATTCTGATGACTCCTTCATGGTGTTGCATTTTGTATAAGCAGAAGTATATGTGTATATATATATATATATATATATATATATATATATATATATATATATATAACTTTTTGAAACGTTCGAAGACGAAATTTTGGAATCACTTATGTAAGGTAGGTTTAGAGGAGAAACTCAGCAACTTTGACATTTTTTGCTTGTACTCTTGTTAAAGCTTTGTTTTTATTGACCAGTTCGATTACTCTCACCGTATCTTTTGCATCCTTTTCCCTCAGTGCAAAGCATCAATTGAAGTAGTTAGATAGTTAGCTAACGTGCACTGGATCAACACAACGGGTTATTAACGACGGTTCGGAATCTTTCCCTCAGGAATTGATCCAAAGATAACGTCTCGTAATTTTGAACCTTGAGCAAATGACCAAATCAACACCTGATATGATACTCCACTCTCCAAACTTTCACACCACTCGAACGTGATGTCATTTTAGGTCAAGACTGAATTAACATGCACCAGCCCCATTGTGCACGACGATCTTTGACTGATCCTAGTATTACTCTTCCAACTTGTCTATCACGGCCAAAGTACCAGTTGAAAACCTCACTACACATTGAGCTACGCACGCAAGTGTAAATACAATAAAATTTGCTAACATATAAACGTGCTTATTACCTATGAATAACTGGTGAAACTTTTATACTTTAAAGCTTTTTATTCAATTGTATCCACCTTACGATTTCATATCAGAACCAGACTCGGCAATAAAAGTCAATGTTTTAAAAGTTACAAGAAAACCTGGTGGAATAATTCTCACAGGAAATGCTCGAAGTTATAGGATTTTGTTCCTAGCACAAGTGGCATCGCGGCGGAGGATATGTGTTGATGGAAAGACTTCCTGAAATCGTGGTAAGAGGGAATTCAAAGAAATCTTGTACTTGTAAACTTTCTTTGTTCAGGATTTTTCTCCAGGGATAAAAAAAAGACAAATTCTATATCTGATACTACCTGTGTGGAAAATGAAAACTAACACGCCGTGAAATACAATCTCGTTCCCCGGAATTCGTTTTAGTCTCAGTGTTTTTTTTATCAAAAACTCCCCAACATTCGTATGTTGTGCTTTTTTTTTAATATCTGCGTTGCGTTTTCCGCAATAGCTATTTCTTTTGATTATTTCATCGTTTCATGGGATTTCTCGTTTCTTTTGTACCTAGGTTGAATCAGAATGGAATTTTTTTCATATTTCCCATCGAACGTTTCTGTGTTGTGCAATATTGTAACACATTATCAATTATTTTGAGTGGAACTAATCGGCATTTACTCAAGAGTATTGTTTGATTTGAAGTTGTATAATTCACTGTTATATCACTCTTGCACCGTTTGCTTATATGCTCACGAGTTGTCTGCAGCAACTCAGACCTAAGCTGGCATTTGTCCGATAATATCTATATATCTTTTGAGGCATTGACATCTAGACACTCAACATTCCAAGTGGTTTCGATGAGATATTGCCTCCATCAAGATATGGCCAGTTTTGCCCATAATAAGATATATCTTGATCAAGATAATGCCGATTGTTTGATGATGACGAAATCAGTATCATGTCAGTTTTCTACTAGTGACGAGATACCTCGTCCATCAAGATCTGACTACCTTTTTTATAGTGACGAGATATCTCATCCATCAAGGTATTACCAGCTTTCTTATAGCGACAAGATACCTCGTCCGTCAAGATCTGACCAGCTTTCTTTTAGTGACGAGATACCTCGTCCATCAAGATATGATCAGCTTTCTGCTAGTGGCGAGATACCTCGTCCATTAAGATAAGACCAGCCTTCTTCTAGTGACGAGATAGCTCGTTCATCAAGATAAGACCAGCTTTCTTCTAGTGACGAGATACCTCGTCCATCAAGATAAGACCAGCTTTCTTCTAGTGATCAGATACCTCGTCGATCAAGATAAGACCAGCTTTCTTCTTGTGACGAGATACCTCGTCCATCAAGATATGATCAGCTTTTTTCTAGCGATGAGATACCTCGTCCATCAAGATAAGACCAGCTTTCTTCTAGTGACGCGATAACTCGTCCATCAAGATATGACCAGCTTTCTTCTAGTGACGAGATAACTCTTTCATCTATATATGACCAACTATCTTCTAGTGACGAGATAACTCGTCCATCAATATATGGCCAGCTTTCTTCTAATGACGAGATACCTCTTTCATCTATATATGACCAGCTTTCTTCTAGTGACGAGATACCTTGTCCTTCTAGATCTGGTCAGTTTGATATTTACGGGATACTTCGTCGAGATTGCTACTAGGAACGTCGTTTTTTAAATTCAATTATTTAAACATATAAACAGCTTTGGATGTTTAATACACTACATTTTTTTTGTTTCATGATTAAGTACCATTATAAACCTTCCATCATACACACACGCACACACACACATACACGCACACACAAACTTCTAATAGGGGAATCACCAACATTCATGCGTTGACAAATCAGGATGGTTCGGACCCGGCATCTAATCGTTGGCAAACAAACACTATGACTTACGTACCAATTACGTGAACTTTTTAAATATCCAACCCTGTTTTTTTTAATTATTTTAAAATGTCTTAACAGCAATTATGTGGTCAAATTGGAGTCTTACACCATACCAATACTAAATAAACAATGGGTTGGTCTTTAATATATGCACTTTAATATATATTTGCTCTTAAGCCACAGCATACTTAATAACTAAATAAATACATCCATGGATTGAAAGAATTCGTCCATTCTTTCAACATTGAGATATATTATATTTGCACTTTACTTAGAATAGGATAATTTAAAACAATGATCTAGATTTTTTTGAATAAAATCATTTCGAACTATTACATTGAACCTTTCTGTAGAAAATAATCCTTTGGAAAGATTACATTGGTCCATTATGTGAATAGAATCTTTGAAACCATTATATTAGCCCAATCTGTAAATTAAAATCCTTCCAAAAGATTATTTTGCTCCTTTCCTTAAAAAAAATTAATTGTAGAACATAATTCTTTGTAACGATTATATTGTTCTTTTACTTAGTGTAGTATCATTTTGCAAAAATTGCATTGATCCATTATGTCGAATAAAATCCTTAGAAGAACTATATTGGTTAAGTAGATCAAAGTGTTTACTAGTCTTACAGGAAAGACTACGGTAGTTAGGTAAAATTATAAATGTGAAACTTACACAGATTAAAACTATTGAATAATGTTTTCTTTCTCTATTATTAAATTTATGATATAAGTTAAACAACTAATAATTAGGTGTTGTATTGCAGTGATTTTGGCAGTTGAAACAAAATTTATTGAAAAATTTGTATTATTGTGTACCTACTAAACAAAAATGTTTTTATTTTGCAACCATTTCTAGAATGATGTTCCGCTTTTAATATCAATGAACCGCTAGTAATATTAATGAAATTATTTATAAAATACACATACTCAAACAAATTTTCAACGAACTTTTTTATTTTTAAGCAATAAAGTAATCGACACGTTTCAATTTTAGTTAATCAATTCAAAGCTAATCAATTTTTAAAAGCATGAATTGAAATTAACTTGCATAATAACTGTATTTCACTTTATTAATTGATAACTTTAGTTTTTTTAGAAATAAAAACTTTCTAAACATTTTATGTGCTTATTACCTCATATATATTGATTATTTCACTAAAGAAAATTATTTCCTTAGAAATACATTCCTTGAAAATATGTATAACTGGAAATATGTATACAAAAAAATAAAACTTCCATATTTAGTTCAAAAGCTATGTATTAATTTATCTCAAGAAGTATGTAACAAATTGCAGATATAGATGTTTTGTTAGGGTTCTTTCTTATAAGGCATTGACTGATGTTCTTAATAAGCACAAAAAGAGAACTTGATTATATAGAAATATATGACACAGAAAAATAGCTTTACTGATTGCGCCGGGAAATATAATGACAGGGAAAAGTGTTTTTTGACATTTATTATCCAAAAGAGAGAATATTGCCAACCATAGAAAGACCATTTATTCTACAAAAATTGGAGAGTAGTCATTTGAACATAGGAAGTGTATGTTTTTATATATCTTATCTCATATATCATCAAAGCCATACTTGTTATTAAGCTCATGTTATAAGTTATTTATCTGTCATGAGAATGAAAGGAAAGCGGCAAAAAAGCTGTATAGCGTAGAGGTTAATAAGAGAATAGTTATAATGTTAAAAATGAATCAATGTTATACACATATATCATTGTCCCAAGACATTATTCCTGTACTTTTTATGTTAGAATTTCAAATAATTCACTTGAACAATTGTTTATATTAACATGTAGGCTTATCCAAATGAAAGGTACTCAAATATAATATATTTGAGTACCTTTGATACTTATATATAGTAAAGACTATACTAACCTAGAACAGGTATATTAACTCTTTAAGGCGAAATTTTTATATTATTTCTAATGAAGTTCGTATAATGTGTCTGCGATACTTAGCGTAATTATCATACATTTGAATTGTCTTGAAAATATTATTTAAGGCCCACAATGAATTTTATTATAGAATATAATAAGACACTACAGTGAATTTTTTCAATTTCCAATCAGTGAAATTTAGAAATTTCATTCTAAGTACATGTTATGAAACACAGTCTCAGACTTAAACTTTCTAAACGTTATGTTCTCTTCAAAGTTTTTATACCCTGGTTGCCTAGTTGGTAGAGTCGTGGATAGCATCTGGAGGGACATAGTTTCCGTAGCGTATGTTTAAAATAATTTAGCTTTTTATCTTGACATTAAGTAACTTATTTTGAACTCACATCCATGGAAATTTACTGTCACACTTTAATATATAATGACGTTTCAATCAAAGGTGATAATATTTACTATTAAAACAGCAGCAATTCGTGTAAATAAATTTTTTGAAAGCTAGGTTCTTTTAAAATAACCAGTAAAATAATTAGTTAAGCTACAACCCAGAAGTTGTATACAAATTTGTTGTGTTGAACACATCTTAAGATGAACGCAAGGTTTTTTGTTTGAATGAAATTACTCCTAAATAAACATTAAATAGCTTTCAGTACAGTTAACAGATGAAAATATAAAAATTCTAAAATATTATCAAATGAATTTGCAGAACTTTAAATTTAACTACGTCAGATCAAAAGAATAAAAAAATATCAAGAAATGGTATCAGTCCAGAAACATATGTTACACACACGTCCGATGAACCTTACGACTTTTAAAGAAAAAGTTTTAAGTCAGGTTCTATGTAAACATTTCAGATTCTTCTAATGCTTTGAAACACAAAATCCAAAGCATAAAAGTCTTCATTCGAAATAAATGCAAATTAAACAAACCGAAAAACGAAACTCAGCCATCAATACAGAATTGCATATACCCCTAGAAACCCAAACTCAGCTCAATGCATCTACTATAACCATTTTACCTCACACATATAAATATGTATTTATTTATCACTCATAACCAAGTATATTATGCATGCGTGGTTATACACCGTTAGTTCGCACATGCCAATTCCTAGCACCTGACACTGGGATTTCATACTTAAGATTCCGGGGACAAACTTCGTTGAAAGATGCCGCGGAGTAACATAGCATTGAATTCGTTTTATAACCTCTTCTTCAAGCGGAAAAAGGAGAGTTCTGAACCCTACGTGACTGGAAAGATAGGCGCAACGTGGAATTCGAGAACTTGGCTGGTTTGCTTCTTTTTGAGATATAAGAGCGAAACTAGAGTGTATGCATATTTCAGGGTGGGAAGCGAGCGATTCTTTTATGTTATGGTGGGAACTCTCTTGTGGGACACAGGAACGTAAGTGTCCTGATATATTTAAACTAAGATTTCAGTTTCAAAATTCCAATGTTCAATATTCATTTTGATTAGTTTTGGATTGAAATGTATTAAACCTCGAAGTAGATCTCATCCATCAAGATATATCCTATATTTTGTAATCATGACATCAAGATTTTGTCAGTTTCCTTCGAAATACTACAAGATCGTGTTGGACAAGATGTATCGTCCCTGATGTTCTGGTCAGTTTTGATAAAGACCAGATATTTTTATGATCATCAGTATGTCTTGATACCACGTCAATATGTCACTATGTATTGATACCTCGTCATACCACCCACTAGGCGGGCTTATAATGAATTTGAAAGTAATGTTGGAGGGTACATATTGCCTACAAAGCATAGGTAGGGGAAATAATAGTCATTCATCCACGCCAGGGATGGCCAACCCGCTGCACGCGTGCCACAGTGTGTCACGGCGGAGTTTTAACAGTGACACGTTAAGACTTATTGAAGAATTAAAACATTTGAAAAAATAATAATGTCGTCTTCAGTAAATTAGTCAAAATCCTTCAAAAACCCTACTCATACGCTACTGAATACAACCATGCCGGAAAGCGGCACTGCTTGACACTAGTACAACGACGTGGTAAGACAGCGTGGTCATGGGACGAGCCAAATGGTTTGAGTTGGCTCCGTTGTGTCTTGCTATGTATAGTTGTCCGTTCTCGAGCGAGAGTGAGTGCGACATATTGGTTGTCTGGCGCAGTTGATTTTTAACTGCCAAGCAAGACGTTAAGATTTTTTTAATCTGTTTTTAGATTTTGAGGTCGAGCGTCGTTGTTTTAAAAAATGTAATTTTTACTAAGTCCATGAGTAAACCTTCGACATCGAAAAGAAAATATGAAGAGGATATTGCAATTCGGGATTTTAAAACTGTCTAGGGAGAACAATTTTTGTTTACGCATCAAAATATACTTCCAAGCCTGTTTGTTTGATATGTGGAATTTGTGTAGCAGTGCCGAAAAAATTTAACCTGGACCGATATTTCAAAAGAACTGCATAGTGATTTCAACAGCAAATATCCTGTCGGATAACACTTGCCAACGGAATTTATCAATAAAAAAAAACTTTAGCCGGTCAACAATCCTTGTTCCAGAAGAGAAATGACGAAATGGAAACTATGGTGAAGGCTTCTTATGAACTTTCTCTGTTGTTAGCTCTCAAGAAAAAAACTTATTCTGACGGAGAGGAAATAAAAAATAACCTTTTGCTCAAACGTCAAAAATATGGTTGATAAAATAGCTTTGTCTAGAAATATCGTCATGCGTCGTATAGATGACATTGGCCAGAATGTTGGTACAAAAATTGTCTCTGGACTACAATATTGCAAATACTATTCATTAACTTTTGATGAAAGCTGTGACATTACAGACAACGCGCAGTTAAGCATTATTGTACTTTACACGAACGATAATTTTGATATTGTGGAAGAACTTCGTGATTTGCGCCAAATAGTTTTAACTACAGGTGAGGACATTTTTAAAGAAGATAAAAATGTAATTGAAGTTAACAAAGTAGAGAGTGGACAAAATTATATTGTGTTTGCACAGATGGAGCATCTTGCATGGTTGGCAGGATAAAAGGTTTTGCTACATTACTTGAAAATTATTTGGGAAGAAAAGCTTTTAAGTATCATTGTATTATCCATCAAGACGCTCTTTGTGCCAAGGACTTAAACCTGTCTTCTGATGTTGACCCTGGAGCGCGCTGTATCAACAAAATACGAGCTCGAGCTCTGAATTGGCGACGATTTCGTGAGCTTTTCCAGGAAGAAACGGAAGAGGATGGCGAGTTACGCCTTCATTGTAGTTCCCACTGGCTTTTCAAGGAATGCACTCGCTAGATTTTGGAATTTGAGGGAGTGTGTTTTAAAATGTCTTGAAGAAAACAATGAACTGTCCAGTGAGTGCTTGCTATTCACGAATAAAAATTAGCTATGGGATTTAGCTTTTCTCTAAATAATTTAAATTTAAGATTACAGGGAAAAGATTCTATTATTCAGGATTAACACATTTTCATAAATGCGGGAACTAGCTACCAAAGTCAATAATGCTCGGAACTATGATAGATTTAAAAATTAATTTTCAATTTTGCAGGATTCATTTAGTGCTTGGTTTGATGATTTTCAAGATGTCAAAAAAAAAATTGCGATCTTTTCAAGAATACCTTTTTAATTTCTCTAAAAGACGTTGATTGTTACCCACCTGAAATCTAAATCGAAATTATTGACCTAGAGCACCATACTACACTATAAAGCAAATATAAGGAACTTGTTTCAACTGCAAGTGATAAATTTGAACCAACAAGCAATTTTCCAAATTTACGCGTATTGTCTGTCAGATATTGTTGTAGGTTTGGATAAACATATGTTTGTGAACAAATGTTTTCTATTTTGAACATAATAAAATAAAAATATCGTTCAAGATTAAATGATATGCACATGAAACACCTAATTTTGTTAGCATCTTCAAGAACTAATCCTAATATAGATGACTTGGTAAAAAAACTAAAAATTCAGAAGCCACATTAGTTAACTACTGTTTAATAAATATTTATTATAATACTGTTTTATAAATAATAAATATTAATGTGTTTTAAGTTATTCACTTTTATTTTATACATAACCTAACTGACTGTACCTTTAAAATTTATTTTAAAGGTACAGTCAAGAATTAGGTAGTAAATTAGGTTTATTAACAATAAAACCTAAGTTTATACCTTTGTTTTATCTATATATATAATTATCTTACGTGGCAAGCAAAAAAGACGTTATTTGCTATCGCGTTTTGGCAACATTGTACGATTGTTTGTTTACCACGAAGCCTCGCGCCACAATTGAATTAATAGTGTTATCGGATAAAATTTTTTTGAAACAAATCAATATTAGTCGAGTTGTTGCTGCTTACAAAACGACATGTAGGGTATTCGATTTCCAAAGTAGTGCTCACATTTCGCATCAAAATTTGCTCAAAGTTTTCGTTTGAATACCAAATTATACGAGTTCTGATTCCAGAGGTACTGTTTAATGTTTTCTGTATACAACAAATTTATATTTGAAAAATATTTTTTTGGAATATCATATTTGTAAACAGTGTCTTCATTGATGCGAGCGAAGCGAACCAAGGAAGATTGCAAAGCAATCTTTCGGGGGTTGGCGAGTGTTAGCGAGCAGGTGGCGGGCCCCCTAGTTTATTACATTATTTTTTAAATCTCCACTACTCAGACTTACACGAAAAAAGTGTACTATTTGAGCAAAATCCCATAATCAGCCTATAAATAACATATTTTCATCTTTTAATATTTTTTAGTATTGTAATATTTTTTAACATTGGAAAAGTTGTAAATGGCACGGAGAATTTTTTTTCTTCAGATAGTGGCACTCTTCCCAGAAAGGTTGGCCCCCCCAGATCTACGCAATGGAATTGGGTATTGCATTGTGACATATATTTGGTGACAAATTTCTTCGGACACAAATATTTTTGTTGAACAACAACAGTTTGTGCTATAACCAAATAGATACTTTTTCAACGATTACAATTTTTTTATGATACAAAAACATTATTTTATTTTTGAACATGAAAAGATTAAATGAGGTATACCCATATAAAAGACTAGAGAACCTTTCTTTTGGTATGGTGGGAACTCAGTGGTGGTAATGGTGAAAGTACAACATAAGTGTCCTGTATGTGTCTCTCTCTCTGAACTAAGATTTAAGTTTCAAGTATAAATAGCCAGCATTAGGTTTGATTGTTTTTAAGTAAAATAATATTAAAATGTGAATTCATTTTAAGTAAATAATTACATATCACCTCTAAAGTTCATAGGTAGTTGAAATAATACACTGCCTATCTTTATATGTGGTTTGTACATTGCACTTGCATTACATTAAGGATTTACCACTTGAACGATTTTTGTCGGACACAAAAGTAAAAAACTTGTTTGGCAACAAAATTTTTTGTTGAACCCAAAGACAGAATTTTTTTGAGTAATTGAAACTACAAGTCTTTTGTTGAAAAAAATAGTTAATTATTTTTGGACACAGATACATCAAAATAATGTACATTCATATTTGAAGAAAGACGAGCACGTTGATATTGTTATTGTATAAACTCTGTAGAGGGAGGGGAGTCGAGGTTTCTGAACGAAGATTTTTAAGTTTCAAAAGTTTTAGCAACGAATACTAAATTGGATTATTTTTGGGACACAGGTTAATTAAAATAAATTTAACACTACTGTATAAAAGTAATATCACTAGAAAAGCATGGCGGTGGTTCATGTAACATATATTTCCGGATTCCTACCGTTACGAATGCGATTAAGCTTTCGAAAGAGAATATCTGCATGCTACAAAACATATCATAAACAAATACTTATTGCTAGAATAAAGCTTCACATTCTTAACAAATAATTGAATATACCATTGCATAAGTGAGTCAGAGATACCGTAAGAGACAAAGTGGTTTCAATGTGCTATAGTATGTTTCTAAACATACTTTGCCTCCCCCTTTAAGCAAATTCATCTCATTCAGAGCAAAAATTATTTTATGCCTAAACAATGACCGATCACAGTCTTTCATTCTTCAAAAAAACAATAATTTTTTCTTTTATAAACATAATATCATTACACATAAAAGTGACACATAGAAGAGATCAATACATGAAACAGAATGGAAATTCAGAGAATAATCTAACCTATTTCAGACTTGGCAGTTAATCTATATATATGAGCCGCGGTAGCTCAGTCAGTAGAGCGTAGGGCTCGCATCAAAAGGAATGTGGGTTCTGTCCTCGGCGGAGCCTGCAATTCTGATGGTTGCGAGATCGGCGCTTGGACCTGGCTAAAGACCGTCGTGTTCGCTAATGGTGGCTGGGGCACGTGAAATAGGTCGTGGTCACCAAGTCCCCCATGTTCCCATACAAATCAATGCCTCTGGGGGTACCTGCTCAGGGGGTTATCGGCCTCTGACTGGGATCTAAATTACGATATGTGTGAGTGAATGGATGTGTGAAAGGGACCTTCCTGTAAAACGGATGTGTCATGCATGAAGAAGTCCAACCCTTCGGGGCAATGGCACCCCCAATTAGGCTACATATGGTCCGCACGATAACAACAACAACAATCTATATATATATAAAATTCAAATCCTACTCACTCCTCATCAATGTAACCCAAGAACTACAAAATCTAGGAAGGTGCGATTTTGTAGGGTGAGTCCTCTTATACCGTAGGGGTGCACTAAGAAAGGATTTTGAAAGATTCGACTCCTAAGATGCCTAAAATTGACCTAAGGACTTATCCAAAAGCAATTACGAAATGCGATAGAAATAATATTGAGTATTAAACTGTTGCTGTACGCAGCTCAGATTGCTTTACCAGTGTTGATCAAAAAACAATTTTTTTTAAACAAAAAAAAATTAGAATAATATTTATATTTGAACTGACTTTTTACTTCTTCCCATGATGAAAATAATATTTATAAATATTTGATGGACGAAGAAAGAATATTTAAAGCATTTAATTTTACATAACTTACATTTTGTAATGGAACACGAAAGCCCAAAATAAAATCTCATTGATCATAAATGAGTAGTTTTGATTTTTGGTATCTGGACACGTCAGAATTAAGTTGACAGCGAGATGTTGCGTGAGATCATATTTGAGGATTGCAAAGTATTATAAATATATGTTATTTTTGCTTATAAATCATAGTTGTTTTTATCAATATTGCTCAAGTTTTTGTCGAATTGTTCTAATTCATACCGGTATAGTGGTTAAGATGTTAACCTCTAGATCGGAAGGTTCCTAGTGCGAATCCAGGTCAGGGCATGGATGTTTGTAAGTGTATGGTGTAGGGGCTGGTGGTGAAATCTGTCTTCGCCGAAATGGTTGGTTTGGAAGCTTGGTGAGTAGGTTCCCATCTCAGATGTTGTCTCGTCATCTGTCTTATAAGGGTTCAAAATTACGTTTTCATACACCTCCTTGGACAAATAGAACCCGGGTTAATATGCAGATTATCATACCCACAGGGTTTTAAAATGTAAGTGTTCCAAATGTGGTGTAGATTGGTCAAAAAGTGGATTTGAATAGAGAGCAAACAAACGTCAACTCTGCTTTATATATCTGACAGAAGTTCCGTTATTCCAGCTGCCGCTGAATGGAATTTTCATGAAAAATTGCGTCCGCTTAAGCTAAATTAGCCACGAATGCCGTAAAAATTTAATTTACATTCATCTCATGTCGATCATTAAATTCGAAAATATCGCATACTAGTTGCAAGAATGGCACAAGTAAAACAAATTCATAAGAAAATGTAGTGCTTATCCGGCAAAAATTCGCTATTTTTACTGAATATCAATACACGGGAATATTCGTAGTCGCTCGAAAACTAAAAATCAAGTTCTGTAGTAGTCACATTAGAAAAAAAACTTTTAACAGAAGTGCGACAAATGTGAAATTGATTACATGGCTGGATACAACATGTATGTATATTTGCGCTCGAAGTAATTTGTAGAAGCGATATAGAAGTTAAGATGGATGATAAAAAAAATTCGTACACTTAAATGATGCTAGCATTTTTTTTAGGAAAAATAATTGATGATGACTTTATAATCAAAGTATTATTAATTCAACCCGAGCAAAGCCTGGTATTTCTGCAAGTTCAAGCACACAAGACGGGAGCCTTGTGTGGCTTGTGATAGATTTGCTAACAATGTAGGTAGGATATAGCTTTATGATAGATTGCGTTGTAAGGCAGACATATATGCTAGCAAACTTAGTTTGACATATTTGACATTGATGTGCTACGTCAGTTCCGAAAATAAAATATATTGTGAGCTTAATATTTATTATTTCCACTTTGGATATTAACCTTCCAAAGGGTTTAGAAGAGATATCTATCTAACAAGTAGTGACAAATTTTGCTAATGATGTAATATCTCGCTATCCAAATATAGCCAATCTTTTGATGGTGCCGACATCAACATCTCGCCAGTTTTCCAACTATGATGTATCTAGTCCTTCCAAATCTGATCTGCTCCAATGCCGAGGCACTTCATCGATGTATTATATTCCTATTGACCTCTACGCTACGGAACATAGACAATTCTTACCACTAAAATTTTGTTTACACAAGCGTTATGGCATATATCTGTGTACTGTGGATGTTATCTCTCTTTTAAGTGACCACGGGTTTCGATCACCGTTTACGAGCCTTCAGTGACTGACCTTCTACAGGGTTCATTCTTTTGTTCGGTACCCTACTCTGTCGACCGTGTGGTATAACCGCTTTGGTGGAAAGGCAGAATATCGCTCCGGTGATATCTATCTCACGCCAAACGATACGCCACACAATACTATGAAAGTAAACCGTCAGTCGTAAACGCCAATCAAGGCTCTATCTGTCGCGGAAGTAGGTAATTAGGTAAAGGGGGTCGGACAGGCAGGCCAAAGAGTCGTTCCTGAAGACAATTGAAAACATTTATAAACCGCACAGCGTGAAGGTTAAGATAAAATATTCTGAACGGACAAAAAACGATGAAAGCAACATTTGCTGAATTTAAAGAAAATATATAGGTATATAGAATATACAATTTTTGTAAAGGGTAATTTCGATACGATAGAAAGTAAGGAATATTGTGAATTTAGCTCAGAAAATTAGCATTTATTAATACTTTAAATTGCTTATGCAATGCGAAAACGCTAGCAAAAGTTTAAATCACACATTGCAATCTATTTCAATTATGAATACCCCTTGCCTTATGGGAATAAAAACAGTTGAACATGGAATCAACGTAATCTCAAAACAACGCAGGATTGTTTCCTCTCTACGGAAACACCTGTTTTTACCCCACTGTTCTCCAGATGTGCTATGATCCTCATTAGCATAGAAACCGCTGATGTTCTCAACGGGAATGGAGCTTTTCCGAAGGTTAAGTTTGATGTGTGTGTGCGGGGCCTAACACAAAAGATTAACCAGGGAAAATCTATGCCTCTCCAGACGGTAGTTGTCTTCGGGCTCAAGTTCTAACGTATTGCTTCGGGGAATAATATCCGGCCTTTACGGCGCCAGTGTTTCCTCTGGAAACGTTGAATGGCGATGATATATTTCCTTGAGAAAAAAAAAAGGAGCTGGATGAATTTACTGAATGTAATTTGGGCAAACAAATTTCTGGAGAATTTACGTTGGTTATTTTATTTTCTGGCACCAGTAAAACTGTATATGAAAGATACGATATTTTTTGTTTCAAAAGGTATATTCAATATTCCATAAAATACACATTTGTCTTTTGTTCGTAGCTGTATGCAATAATGGGGTTTGTGAGTTTGAAGTCTTAAAAGTATTTTTATTATTAAAAATACAGGGTGTCTATAATTAAAGTTTACCTATTCTAAGCAGTCTGCAGCAAAAACTACGTATCAAAATGCTATTTCGCACTTTTTACTCTTCAAGTTTTTTGATCAGATACTTATTCAAATTATCTATATATATAAAACGGTTATGCGTGGCGGAAAAAGGGTCTTTATTTCTTTTTTCCCGTTGGCAACGATCATATTATTTACAAATCCATATTTATGATGGTTACCATACCAAGTGTCTCGTTCCTTCGTTGCTTTGCTCCTCTTATAATACATAATAACATTTACTGACGTTGCTATGGTAACGAGGTCTCTCTTATGTTTTTGAATTGAAAGTAAAGGGGCTTCTTATCGCAGGGAGCCTCTGATTTTTACGTATTGGTAAGAAGCCGCCTTTTTCTAATGATTGACACCTTTGATTTATTTTTAACATTTTTTCCCAATGACTTTTTCGCACATATCTAAAATTGTATTTATTTTATTTTAGTCACCATAATTATAATATTTTAATTATTATTTTTCTTTTGATACCCCAAGACTTTGTGTACCTTAGAGTATTTTTGTTTTTTATTTCTACTAATTAGATATTTTTTAATTAATTTTTTATTGTTTATGTGTTTTTTTCCCTAGAAATCCATGGCATTTGTTTTTTTCTGTTGCATTAAAAAAAATTTTAATGTTAGGCTTGGTATATCTCACATATTATATTTTTCACTTTATCTATAAATTCTTTAATTCAGTGCTTTTTAAGTATTTTTATATATAAAACACTTATGCGTGGCTGAAAAAGGGTGTTTATTTCTTTCTTGCCTTTGTCAGCTACTCGCTTACGCATTATAGGAACATTCGTTATTCAAAATGAGTTTTTTGCTGAGCAGCGTGCTAGAATATCTCTTGATGAAAGATTTCAACGAAGATCGACCAGAAATACTGCACACAGGTTGAGGCGAGCAACAAATGGCTAATAGGGTGAATTCCCAAGTCGAAACGAACGTTTCCGAGTGTTATAAGTTGGATTAGGAATGATTTTACATCAGAAAGGTTTACGCCTGCTCACTGCTCCCATAGAATGACAAAAATTACTTACTCTTTGCAACGTGTAAATACTATAGGTTTGATTTTTTTTTTGGCACCGTGTTTGTACATACTATATTATCCCAGATGTATTTTTACTGAAAATGAATTCACTTAATGATGTTATTCTTTCTGTGATAGTGACAAAGCTAGACTAAAATATATTAGTTTCCGACATATTTAATGATATGCTAAATTCTTGAAATGTATAATTGGGGTTCATATTTTAAAATTTATGCCGAGTAAATAAGTTTAAATTAAGGAAATAACAGTAGTTCCATACAGGCTCGGGAGCAGAAAGTGCTTAAAATTTCGATGTACGTCTCAGAACAAAGTCTTTGCGGAAGAATTTGTCCTTAATTTTTTCAAAATTCTGGCTGATTTATTTTTTAATCATAAGTTATTATTTAATATAAGTATATATTTTTAATCCGCATTTCAAAGTGATTTTTCAACACTTTTTTTTATTTTCTATCTACTGAACAACTTCCCTACACCGACCAAATTACAACAAAAACTTAATAAATAGCACATTCTAGTTTAATGACAAAATATTTAACTTCAAACGTTATCGACAGAAGTGCGAATTCTGAAAGTATGCCTTGGTTTTAAATTAATTAATTTAATTAGTTTTGATATATTTAAAGATAAATATGCAATACATGTTTAGCCGATAATTGTACTTTACGTCTGTGTTTTATTTTACTGTAGTTTTCAAAATTCGGACAAAATGCCTGCAAACAATAGCAATTGCTTGGATTTGTGTTGCAGAACACTGAATATAATTCTGTACCTGGGCATGTATGCATTATATCATTTATTAAAAAATGCATTAATCATACCTTACGCATATTTTAGTGTTTTTAAACACATTAAAAAATATATAAAAGGGCGAAGCATCTCGTATCATCTTCTGCTCATGATTTCTTCTCATAGATTTTATTATTATAATTCGAACGAAATCCTTATTAAACTGTGTATGTATATATTTAGTTCCTTAATTTATCAGTTAACTATTCCTTTTACTTTGAAGATATAAAACAAATACTATTTTAACGTGGTCAAAAAAAATATTATTTTTTATGGAAATAAACAAATTGTGAAACGATGTTTAAATAATTTTTTAATAAATGTGGATAAATTATTTGATGAAAATCCATAAAAGGAAGGAAATCTTCAAAAGGAAACTTTTTCTGATAACATATTGAGGGCATATATTTTAGCAAACAATCTCAAGAAACTATAACTATTTTTCATTAAATACTACAACTAACAATAACGAATGTATTTTGAGCATAATTTAAGTACTAGATTAAAATACTCCCCTTCTAGTTTCTTAATTGCCCTCATATAAAGGAGTTCTTAAATTATTCAGAGAAGAACATAAGAGAATATATGCTTGTAAGGAATATATAAGTTTAAGCAACGTTTATTAAAAAGAATATATTCATCAAATAACAAGTGAAATGGGCTAAGACAAAAATTGCAATTATTGTATTTAAATTTCCGACATATTCTCAAGAGGTAATATTCAGACTGAAGTCCACGAAGTTACTTTTTTGTGGGAACTCAAGATCTTTCCATGAGAAACAAATTTGAGAATGATGCTTAGAGAATAGAGCATACCACCTCCATTTTCTTAGAACTGTTTTTTTACATAATGTGCTTTACTTACGACGTTTAACAAAAGCTTAAATGAAAACTAAAACTGAGGAAACCAAATTAGAGGTCGATACATTTTTACGAACGGGAATATCCTAAACGAAAGGAGTGGTAAATGATGCAAGGTCCGAAGTTGGAAACGCTTAATAATTATTTAAACTAAAATAACTGCACCAAATTTAAAAAAAGACAATCAGACTCCTGTGCTCATCCATAAATTGTTACATAACGCTGTTTTTCGAAAAGAAGGGCTCGACATTACTGGCAAAAGTATTAATCTACTTAAGGCACATTAATGTAATTAAAGTAGGAATAGATAAAAATGCTCTCCACATCTGCTGCTTCCTTTGGAAATAAACAGGACCAACGAGAAATGTGATTTTTCTTCATTCCTACTGAAGAATCATGCAGCCTCTTTATTTCTTTAATTAAGTAATTCTCCATCTTAAACAATTGCTCCGGCAATCGCATTAAGAAATTAAATTGATTGCTTTCCAAAGATCTCCGTTAAGAAGATTAACTTGTCTCCACCTCTGAGTGGAAAACTAAGAGACTCGAGTAATTAATTTTACTTTAAAGTAAACGCTAATTAAAGTGACAATGTCTCAGAATGAACTGTTAATTTTTTTTAATTGCCTTCAGAGTATTAGTAAGTTAATTTTACAGAGCATATATATATAGAGTAGCTAAAACTGTACGTTTTGTCAACGTTAATCGTTATTTGTATGGATCATTCCTTCCGCTATAAGGAAGTACGTTTTGCTTTCACATGTAAATTATATATGAATTGAAAAGTGCAAGGCATTAATTATTTTTAAACGTAAATTTAACTAAAAAAGACATTTTTTTTTCGTTTTTACATCCGAGATTCAGTCTAAAGATAATACAGAGATAAAGAAGATGCTAAAGATTAAACTGTCTTAAAGATAATGCAAACACTTTATTACTTTTCGTCTATGGGTAACCGAACACATGCTTATGTATTAGCATCAAGTATTGCGAGTTTATTCTTTTCTCAAACACTTTATCGATTATTATCTCATAATCCTGTCTGTAACATTTGATAATTGTAATCAATGCGACACGATGTATTCAATTCTATACTGATTATGAATGAAATAGGCATTTATGGAAGTTTATATTATTGGAAATATGTAAACCTTTCAAAAATATACTAGAATTTCAGTTGTAAAAGACTATTGTGCAAACATTTTATGAATTCAAATTTATGCAAATTGAGTCAATTATATGCATAGTATACTTATACATATCTTATACTTTATACCTAAATAATGGTGCCTTTCAATTTTTCGAGAAATTCTTGTGAAAGCCTTATTCAACTTTTCTTGAAATTCTTGTGTAAACCTATTCAGCTTTTCAAGAAATTCCTGTGAAAGCCTTATTCAACTTTTCAAGAAATTCTTGTGAAAGCCTTGTTTAACTTTTCGAGTAGTTCTTATGAAATTGGTCTGATCGCGACGGACAACTTATCTCGTGGAAGCCGATTGGTGAGCTGTACATTAACTTTTAATTATAGCTATCATGCATGAAAATAAAACATATTTACATAAGTTAATAAAAAAAATTGCATTTCAATACATGCATACAGTGTGTGAAAAATGAACCACGTTAAAAATAGCATGTGCTCTGCTTTACCATAACTGATATCTTTATTTCTGTATTTATGTGTTTGTGTCTCTTTGAAACATTAATTTTAGGTTGAATATAAACAATATATGCATTATAAAAATTTATCTTGACCCTCAGATGGTTGTTTCAGCGAGCTATCCACTCACTATCAAAACTTACCAGATATAATACCAGATATAATTATAGATTTACCAGATATCAAATATGTTCATCAGAAGAAAATTGACCATATTTGATCTATTTCTAAAAAATTGCGATAGTTTGATGACCAGCAATCTCGTTATTAGCAACATTTGTCAGGTTTGGATGGACGAGATATCTCGTCATACTGACCATACCTTGTTTAAAGATATATCTCGTTATCAGAAGAAAATGTACCTCATTTTATGTATTCCTAAAAATTGATATAGTTTGATTACGAGTTATCTCGTCATTAGCAACATTTGTCAGATTTGGATGGACGAGGTATCTCGTCACTAACAACACATGTAAGATCTTGACGTACGACGTATCTCGTTAGAACCACTAGCAGCATTTGCAGGGTAGTCTCTTGATGCTGTGTAATATTTTAAAACCATTGCTAACAAATACCACTTTAAACATAATTCTTTGTCAAGCACCACAACCATTTATTTTGAACTCTCTCTCTCTCTCTCTCTCTCTCTCTCTCTTCTAGACAAACTGTAGTCCATATAAACAATATAACACACTTTTAAAAATTATTTTAGTATGTAAATGCGATGAAATAAAGTGAAACATATATACTTATGCAGAAAACTACTTGATTTCTGTAGTATTACTCAAGGTAATCTATGATGGTATCACAATTTCTTTTTTTTAAGAAACATGAATTCTCAGACGTGAATAGAACATTTCCCATGCTTTATCATCATCAGGAAGCTACCCATGTACATAGCAGAATTTCCGGGGACTAGAGCCAAAAGTGCAGCTCCATTTGCAATGCATGAATTTATAAAAAAAAGAGTATGAAGATTTATGTATAAACTTTCAAAAGTCGGTTTAGAAAGAAGATATATGAGAAATATATTTACATTTCAAACATTTCTATCAAGTAAAGTTAGCATCATTTCTTAGATCTTCTTGAGTTATGTTGAAAACACATGGATTGTACTACTTTATATTCTGGGCACTATAAATGTGACTAAGATATATTTTAAGTCGTTAATATATCTTACATTTTAACTCCCTATTTTACTTGTAAGTTGTAGAATAAATAATGTATTCTTACTTACTTTCTATCTATCTTTATGTTAAATTTAATAAGCAGAGAGTAAATTTTTATTAAACAATTGTACATTTCTATCTGCAATATTTCTTTACTATTCCTTCTATTACAAAATTGTAACACATTTGTGATTCTTTATAAATACATTAAATATTATCATATGTCTCTCCTCATAATAGTATCCTTTGTCTATCCTCTTAATATTATCATCTTTATATTATACTACGTAACCAATAATTTTAAAATTAATTCACGAACTATCAATACGGCCACGATAGCATAGTGGGTTAATGTCGTGAAATAGTAAACGGAGTTTAAAACTCAGTCCGTGCAAAAAACCATCGCGTACATGATGGCTGGTGCCCAATGAATCTATTGTAACACAAAATGTCATCACTTTGGAGTGGTGTGGAAGCTTCAAAGGTGCGGCTCAGCTCAATCGATGATCTCGTCAACTGACTATGGTACATAAGTACGAGGTGTTTCCCTCGTGTATTTTCTTCGATCTTATTCCGGAATTTCACCAATAGCCAATTTTGCTGCTCCTTTGCAACACATTTTCAATTACCAAACAAATAATCCAAACTTGCAAAACATGTTCATACATGTGTAAAAAATTTGCTTATTCATAAATTATTGATAAATTATTTTTATACAAAATGTGTGTGAATTGATATATTAGGTATAAAAATAATGTAAAACGGCATAAAATTGACCAAGAAAATCCATAAAACCATTGAGGGAGCGTATAAATGTTCGGAGTTCAATCATTATAAATATTAATAAAGACGTTTATTGGCCGTCGCAGTCAATGACCTGTTGCAGGCGTCTTGGTATGGAGTCCATTAAGATGGGGACAAATTCAGAATCCATTCTGATTGAATCCCAAGATTACGGCTGTACGTCCTACATTGGACAAACTAGGAAGGTTTCGATCCAAAAGGTAGCATCCTCGAGAGAAGACCAATTTGTTGGTTCAACCACATAAACGTAGTAAAAATAATAATTTTTATTTGATACTGTGATGACGAATAAAATATCTTTCTAAAAAAGAAATAGATTTGAAGTAAACATGAACACAATCAGTCAACATTCAATGAAAGACTTGTAGATAGATAAATTAATTTTAATGCCTCCTTTCTCAGTGTTTATCATTTTTTTCTATACTTAAAATGAGATTTTCAAGGTAAGCTATCATTAATTAATATGTGTGTTTGGAGAATCCTTTTAAAGAACTTTATTTAAATAAATATTCATTTATAAATAATTATCTTCAAATAAAATTTCTTTAGAATTAAAATCGTCTACAAGTATTGTATAAAACTTAAGAAAAACTCATTTTGATCAGAAGCCTTATATTTGGACAACTTTACACTTAATAATTTTAAATATATAATATTTTTCCATTATTTCTATTGCCGGTAAAGGTAGCGTTTCCATCACTTAGAAATCTAGTCTAGGCACGAAATAAAAATCCTGAGATAGCATTTAGAGTAGAAAGGAAGTTCGCCTCCTGAAACCAAAATAAAATCTTCACCATCTTCGCATTTTTCTAGTCCTGCATACTGATAGCATGGGAGGAAATGGCCATGGTAGAATAAAATCAAATCCGTAATGCATATAAATTGATAGATAAGTAGTTTCATATCGAAATTCCTGCAGGAACGATGGTGAACGGAAAAAATTACGCAAGACGGCAAAATATATTAACCTTTATGTGCAGAAAATTCTTCTAAGGTTTGGATGTTTGGGATGTGTTCACAACGGTGCTAAAAGTCGGAAATATCGCGAATGAGTGAAGTTGTAACACTTAAATTTATACAATTATACCAGATATTTACAGAGCGGCAGTTCTATCTCTAAAGCTAAGAGTATAAATGTGAAATATACTTTAAAACCCATCTGTTTTGGAATTCTTTATTTTCAATTCTTTGTTAACTCTCCAAGCGGCACGGCCGAGAAATGCGGTCACACTTTTCTGTACAGAAATAGACAGGAACGAGTTATCTCGGAAACCAAATTGCAAGCGTAAATGTCAACCACAAGAATCTTGGATCGAACATTTTTCTATTCCCACGACCATCTGTGTCCTCTAATGAGAGGGATTGGTCTTTGATCTATTGTGCAAGGGGTCCTGATGAGAATGAACGATCTTGAAAAGTCGCTTCACGATATCATGTTACGAGTATCATAACAAGGCATTCCTATTTTGTTGTTTAAAATATTAAGGGAATCAATATTTATTTATAACATGTTGATGTATTTGAAGTTAGTACATTATAAAATGTAGTGATTTTACCAGTTGTTTAATCTAATCTAAATGTATACATGTTACAGTGAGGAATGGTGATTTTTGTTACTTTTAATAGCTTAAACGATGTGTGTATGCAAAACGCACATACACACATATATTTGCTGAATACCCTGTAACAAAAACGTTATTCTTACATCTCTTCAAAGTCCTTGCGGTTTAATACCATTCCTCAAAAGTACTGATACGAAGAACCTATAATTATGAGTGAATCCGGAAGAATATATTTATTTCTTACGAACAGGATAAAGTAACAAAAAGTAGAGAAAAACAATTGCTGTAAGTGCGATGTTTTATGCATTATTTTTATTTTGTTTGCCAAATTTCTATCATGAAAATTTGTTTTCTTCAACACTGTAGTTGAGCCTTTTATTCTCATATTCCATTAAGCATTTCTGTGTAGATAGAGAAACGTAGGAAATAGTAATTCAATTACAAATTACATAGGATTGAAATTGAACACAGGATTTCGTAAAATGATGCATCAATCGACAAAACTCAATTTAAATCAATTTAAAACATCTAAAATATTCACATTATATTTACTAAAAATGCATATTTCTCCCCTTTATTTTACTCTAACAATTTTAAGAATTTAAAAAATAATCGTCAGTTAAATACCATTAAACATTTGTAATATCCAATCTCCACAATTATTTATGGAATAATTACATACTTCTACTTACATACTTATATGGAAATTACATACTAATAAAAATTGCATACAGAATAATTACATACAGAATAATTACATACAGAACAGGAAATTACATACAGAACAGGAAATTACATACAGAATAATTACATACTAATATGGAATAATTACATATATAATTCTCAAAACGAAACCAAGTATTGAAGCATGCGTTCCGATTTTAAAGCAACAAATAACCAGCCTTCCGTTTTCCAAATATTACTTCTAATAAGCAGAATTATAGATAGGAATAGTATTAAAGCAGTGGGCAATTACGTGTGTTTAAAGCTGGAATCAAATCAGAAAACATTGCACTTACTGAAAATGTATTTTTACCCCATTATTTTACAATAATACTTTTGAAAATTTGAAAAGTAAGCATCAATTGGATCTTAGTAAACATTCGGAACATCCAACCACCACGGCTATTTATATATTAATTACATACATTCCCAGAATGGGACCCTGTACTGAAGCGTGCGATCCGATATTAAAGTAACAAATACCCAGCATTCCGTATGTCAAATATTACCTCTAATAAGCACAATTACAGATCGGAATCCTATTAGAGCAGTGGGCAAATTACGTGTGTTCTAAGCTCTCATGCTGCTCAGTTGTCCATTCTACCAAAACATTCCTCTCTAGGCCCATAGTAACCAGGGAATCCAAGTAAACCTTGTCCAATTGGGACAGCGCTAGCAAATAATGTCATCATTACATTCTCTCAGGACTTGACCGGTCGGCACCTGGATCAAGACTACCTAACCACTGTTTAAGGAAATGTTTAGTGAATGATTAGTTGTTCCGAGGATCTTATGTAATTTGTATGATAATCATTCGTCCAATGAGTTACATAACTGTTCACGGTGCGTTGATTATGATGGTATTTAAAGGAATCGTATTTGATTGAGCGCGGTGATTTATAAATGAATTATTAATTTCTACGTACATTTCGATTAGGGTCCGGAGATGTTCTGGAATTAATTCCATCGCATTCAGATTTCCGAATAGTTGTGATTCTTCTGCAATGTTCTTTGTGTGTAATTATTAGGATAGTTTTCGAAGTCATTACAATAATTACGGTCATTTAATTATCGATCTGTTTACAATGGCCTCCTGATTACTCTGTTTTCTTGTTTGTTTTGTGGTCCCTCTTAACCTTAATATGAATAAATAAAGCAAAGACGTTATTGTTTTCCATTTCTGAATAAAACCAACTTTATAAGTTTTGAAGCATCCTCATCATAAAGTAAAAATAGTCCAATAAGGTAAGGAAATATAAAAACACATGAAGGTGGTAGTCATCCACGGAAAATGAAAATAGCTTTGAAAGAGTTTTTAACTGAGCGTTGCGATGTTTTCGAGCAGTGTATTGTTATTTTCATCGTTGAAAAATTCTAACGGTCATTTCCTTAGAATAGACACCTTTGGAACGATTCACTTGACCCATTCCTTAAAATAGAATCTCTAGGAAAGGCTATATTGGTCATAATGCTATATTGGGAAAGATTCGATTGCTCATTTGCTTAGATTAGAATGTTTTAAAAGAATTGGATTGCTGATTTTCCTCATTCTTTGAAATTTTTTTTGCAAAAGTTCGATTGGTTAACCATGTCAAAATAGGTTAGAAGTGATGCAAGGAAGAATGCAGATTTAAGAGTAAAATTATGGGTATGAACAACTCAAAATGTAAAACTTATTAGAGACGATAAACTAAGAATTGAAAACATGATTACATATAGAGGAATGGCTCAAAACACAACATCACAATATGAGCATCCTATAATAAATATTTAGATTTACACACTTTTATTTTTGCAATTACATTGCAGAAGTAAGTATTGTTTCGTACTCTGTGATTGAAAATCGTTGTATTCAATACTCTTTTTGTAAGTCGTGAAACACATGTTTATACGCTACTGTTTGTGAAAATTGCAACACTATGAAAGAATCATCAAAAATAAATGAAATTTACTCTACTATGGTTACTTAGTTATAGAGGTTTAAATAAAGGATCAAAATTATTAGCAAGCAAAAAACAAACAAAATTAATGCCGAAAACAATTATAAAATATCTTGTGCATCCACCACGCGCCGCGAAGAGAGCCCGTACACTCCGTGGCATTGAATCACACAGATTCTGAATGTCACGCTGAGGAATTGCTTCCCAGATGACCTAAATCTAATGTCAAAGTACATCCGTACTCTCTATCCGACGAGCAGTACGAGCGAGTCGTCGACTGATGTAATCCCGACATGCTCAATGGGTGACATATCCGGTGAGCGTGTAGGCCATGGAAGAAGCGGAACCTGAAGCACTGAAGAATGCTTGTGCATTCCAAGCAACATGTGGCAGGCATTGTCTTGCTGAAATACAGCTCCAGGAATGCGTTGCAGGAGGGGTAGGACCTCGTACTTCACAACTTCCCTTATGTAGCGTTCGCTGTTCAGGGTACCCATATTTTTGAGAAGGTGTATCGCTCATGATATGCAATAGTGCCCCATACCATAAGACCAGGCATTCATCCAGTATTACGCTGAATTCGACACTCCGCCAGAAAGATTTCGCCTCTGTAGCGTCTGACGAGTATAGTCGTTATAGTCCAGATTGTAACGAGACTTATCTAAGAAGAGGACTTCTTTTCAATCTCCACGATATTGGCTATGTTAATGAACCCATTGTAACCTGAGGCGTCGGTGGTTCAGGGTCAAGGAAACTCTGCGCAGAGCAATATTTGCATGTAGCCCATGGCGCAGCAGACGACGTCAAAGAATCGTGGGGGCCAACAATGACACACATGTAGACATGCTCTAATGTTGTGCGGGACGCACGAGAAATCTATGAAGAAAACTTTTCCGGCTCAAAACGGACCTAAGGTTGACTGATATCATTGAGCCGGACCACATATCTTCAGCGCACACATTCCGGGGTCGACCACGTCCACGCCCTATCGTGTTCATCCTGGGCAGATAAGGGTTTTTCGGACGGCGTGTCACTAGGCCCACTTCTAATATTTCTCATTAGAGGCTTTCCCTAGCTTCGGCTAATCCGCTGTGGGTTTTCAGTAACTCGGTACGGAGGGGTCTGCTTCCATTCGAAGGAAGGAAGGGACGCACGAGAGAATGCTGTACGGTTCACCACCGACATTCGAATGAGGTGTGTGTCGTCCCGTGAAGACGTCATATTGCGTGGCCCACTGTCTGGGTTTCAGCTTGTCCAGTTCTTCATGGTCAATCTCTTCCACACAAGCATCAATTTTGTGGCATTATGCCCCTTTACGAGTGGCAATTTCATGATACGAAAGTCCACCCCCACGGAGGCTGATCATGCGGCCTCGGTCGAACCACGTTACTTGCTCGTATAGCACCTGCGTGTTTGGTGGGGCATATTGACTTCTAATCATTCATTTACAGCAGTCAAAAGAAGATACACACATTTCAGTGCATCTTTATAATGCTTTTTAAACACGGCTTACTTGGAAATTTAGAAGATTTTTCTCGGTTCACCAACATGCGTGATCGTTTTGTAATTCTAATGACTTGTATATTATAACCAGTGTTGCATTTCATACCAGTTTCGTTTAATTTGCAGGATTCCATCATGGTACATCACCACCATGGTACATTACACGCATTAGGGTATTTTAAATTCGCTCGAAGTTTTCTCGGTTCACACACATGCGTGATCGGTTTGGAATTCTAATCACTTGCATATCATAACCAGTGTTTCATTTCATACAAGTTTCGTTTAATTTTCAGGATTCCTTCATGTTACATCGCCACCATGGTACATCACATGCATTAGGGTATTTTAAATTCGTTTGGATATTTCTCGATTCATACTCATGCGTGATCGCTTTTTAACTCTAATCACTTGCATTTCATAACTAGTTTTGCATTTCAAACAAGTTTTGTTTAATTTGCAGGATTCCTTCATGGTACAGCACCACCATGGTGCATTTTATGCATTAGGGTATTTTAAATTCGGTCGACAGTGCTTTAATTAATTTTTATACAAGAGAGGAGGTAGGCTAATCCCATTTTTAGATCATTTTTATGTCATTAACACTATTATCCCTTAAATAATGAAAGAACCGCAGTTTTTAATGTAAAGACGAATATTAACTTATTGATTATGAAGAATTCCCACAAACTAAGCATTTTCACATGAATAATATCTTGTTCTACTAAAGTTGTGTATAAAATAATAATTCTTTGTAAATTTGATATTTTGTGTAAGATAATTTATTCTATCTTTTATTTATATCGCGAATGCTTGAGGAATCATGCAGTGAAAAACTGAGGTTGCAACAACAAGCTGCTTCCAAGAAACTTAATTAGCTGCTCGAATATTACTAACTTAACTGAAGTTAAAAGAATCAAATTTTCAAGTGAAAAATATTCTTATAAAAAATAACATTTGCGCACAAAAGAAGAATCATAATAATATGATCAACATAAAATGGGGAACACACAACGGAATTCTTTGAACACATATTTTTAGAAGAAGAGATTAGCTTAAATGTTAATATTTTGATTAGATTTCTCTCTAAAAAATAATTATGAATAGCACCGTGTTCCTCTTTTTCATTAGAACCATTAAATGGTGTTTCAAAGTAAATCACGTTAGAAATGAAAAGAAGATGAAGGAAAATTTTTAGATAGAAGCTAAAAGACATTTTTTCTAAGGCTCTTACAAAAGAAGGCTTTGTTTCATATCAAAGGTATTTTTTAGACACAATTTTGTTTAGAAATATGTATCTAGAAATGTTGTATAAGGTTGCACACAGAGTATTTTTAAAACGACGATATTTTGAGGAATTCTTCATTCAATTAGAAAGATATTAAAAAATAAAAAACTTCTTTGCAAGTGATGCACATACAATTAGAAATCCGAACTAAAAAAATTTACAATTTCTTTTAGAATTTGTGTGTGTGAACTAAACTAGAATATAACAAAACATTTCCTAAATCCTTTTCGATTGAATCATAATTTATTTTGATCCATTCGAAAACTATTATTTTATAAATTATCATAAATGTCTGTTCACACATGAAATATATAAAGTATGGTCCAAATTCAATTGTTGATTTGCTTTAGTAAAGTTTGAACAAATTAATTTCCAATTTCCAAAATATAGTGATACGTAGTGATGTAAAATATTAATTTCTTAAAACTATTAACATTTACAAGTACATTTCATGAACGGAAGTTATGAAATGTACTTGTAAATTTACATTTCATTCATTTCAATGTTCATTTCATTGCATTGGAAACCAAAAATGTCACTTATATTTTAAGTTACAATAAATGAAGGAAATTAAAAATGCAAATTTTTAATCTTTAAATTACTTTAACTATGAAACAAAATGTTATTATATACATGAAATATCAGTTTCGTGAGATTGTTCTAAAATTTCTAACGATACGTTACAAAAAAAGAATCCAATAAATTAAAAAAAAATCGAACTATAAACAATGTAAAACAAATAATGTCTACGTTCAGTGTTGAATTTTAAGATCAAAACATTAGTGTTAGTAGTCAAAAAGGAGAAAATATTCGTTTTGATGATGATGACTACAGTTTGCAATTTAAACCCCAAAGGAATTGGTGGATTATAAGTTCCCCTAAAATATAAAACAAACTCTGCAAATTATTTATAAAATTATCATTATTTGAAAGACTCAGTTCGTGCTAGTACTCGATTCCAGTTAAATATCATATCTACTCTTAATGCTTTCGAAACAGATACAGTTGGGAGGTATTGGATTCATGTTAAAACATCCATTGCTGTCTGAAAGGCTATAGAAGCCCTCCAATTCTCTTCGTCCGTGTATTGAACCATCAGAATACCGACTTGCGCCATTTGCGATCTGAAGTGTAAAGAGTTTCCAAGTACTCCATCCTTTTGACACGCTTGGGCAACCCTTTTATCATAGGTTCGCGTTGAGTGGCAACGCTCTTCCTAACCGACGTTCCTCCCAGAAGTTTGAAATTGAATTCCAGTTACTAGAACAATTGAAGATGCTCGTCGAGATATTTGTTCAGTAGGGGGAAGATGGCTGGTCATTGAGAGAACAAGAGAACTTATTCGAACATTCTGTTTGTAAAGATCTCTCGTGTTCTGTAGTGTCTCGTTAAAATTGTTTATGCGGTTAGACGGGTATGGGGACAAAAAATTATTCCCCACGATGTATTTGTTCAATCCCTCTAGTAGTTTGGCAGTGGGTGTTTGACTAATAATTCTATTTAGTGGGAGTTTTTTGTTTTATCGTAATCTAAGCAAGCTCTTTGGTATCTTTATAATCTGAATTATTTGAACGTTTATTGGGGAACAGAACAATTTCATTGGAATCTCTCTATATTAAAAAAAAGTTACCGCCGCCGCCGCCGCCGCCGCCGCCGAAGAATTGAAATTTTTGTTGTTTAGCTCCATTCTTAGACGGTTTCCCGAGAAAGTACTGATCGGAAAAATATGAAATTAACATGCTTTGTTCTTCATCGTATTCCCTGGATAATTATTAAGATTTTTTTCCGATGCGGCTATTAGTTTAGGTTTTATTAAGTGTTAAAGTTGAAGAAGTGAAATTTCTTCCGCGAGTGAGCAAAACACATTCAAAATTTCAGTCTTTAGTCGTGAGTTTTTTTTAAAGAGTACCTCTCAACGTAAATTTTTGCAGCTCGTCGAGTTTTTTTTGAAATTTAAATGTGGTTCTTGATAATATTTTTTTGAAATTCGGGAAAAATCGGGACATTTTTGTTACTTTTTTTTAAAACTGCCGTATCTATATCTAATTACTATTAGTTTTTAATTTTTAAAATATCGCAGTATACCTCAGAATATACTCTTTCTTACGGTACTATTATTTTTGAAATCGGTTAATAATTAAATTGGATGCGATCAAAAGTTCGTGATACAAAATTCGGAATCTTCGGATATTTTCGCTACGTTTTGTTAAAACCGTTATGTCTACGGCAAAAACCATTATTTTTTAAATTTGAGAACATCACTGAATACACTACATTACACTCTTTCTTATGGTACAATTATTTTTCAAATTGGTTAATAAACAAAATCGATGCAATTAAAAGTAGGTCATACAATTTTCGGAACTTTCAGATCGTAACTTCCGATACAAAACTAAAATGGTCATATCTATATAGTATTACTGTTAGTTTTTAATTTTAAAAATATTGCAGTATACCTCACAATGTACTCTTTCTTACGGTACAATTATTTTTAAAATTGGTTCATAAATAAATTCGATGCAATCAAAAGTTGGTGACACAAATTTCGTATTTTTCAGTTCGCATAGCTGGTTCGGCAAACAGCAGTGGGTTGCATTTTCTACTATCGGGTTTGCCAGATATCAAATTTATCGTAGCAACAATTGCCATAAAAACGATTTCTTTTTATTTGGCGAGGAAAAAGGCTCGCTTTTTTCCCTCTGTTCTCAAGACAGTTTACCGACAAAGTACAATGTATTGATATTAACACTGTTTACTTAAAATTGTACAGGGAACAAGATACAGAAGATTTTTTACTGATGCGGCTATTAGTTTAGGGTGCATTAAGTGTTAAAGCAAAAAAAAGTGAAATCAATTGCGAAAGAAGTATTGGTTTGAGAAAGCAAACCAAACGGGATTGCGTGTCAATCCCCGGGGTCGGCGAGCGTAAGCGAGCAGGGCGCGAAGCCCTCGCTGTGACGTCATGTACCGGAAAGTGAAATCAGCATAATACGAATTATTCAGATAGTTTCACTCTGTGAAAGGAATGTTGGTTTGCGAAGCAAACCAAATGACATCTGTGAAAGGAGTGTTGGTTTGCGAAGCAAACCAAATGGGATTGCGCAGCAATCCCCGGGGGTTGGCGAGCGTAAGCGAGCAGGGGGCGGAGCCCCCTAGTATTGTAAAAGATGAAGGAGATTTTTGCAATCAAATATTTATGATTCCATTTTATGATTCCATTGAACTTGCATGTGTGTGATCTTTTTATTAACACTTGTGTTTTAAAATTAATTTTAGAAAGTGCTGGTCAAAAATAATAATTATTTTATTGCATTCTGTAGCGTATGTGAATATTTCTAATTCGTAATAAAAATGTGCCACAGTTGTACGTTTTGTGGAAACGAACATTGAACAAATTGCCAGCATTAAAAAATATTTGCCATATCCTTTCATTGTATTAATGGCAATTTTTCTATGAATATCCTATCCAATTTTTCTATCAATGTCCTAATATTTATGTATGAAAATGTAGCTTTTAGTTGAAAACTTACCTTTATTGGGTTGTCCTGTTTAGAGAATTTTATTTGGTGTGCTTATATCAATTAAACTTTCCCCTTAAAGTACATTCGACGGAATTTTAATTTTTACATTCTATTATAATACGTAACTAAGGAATTAAGAATGAAGTAAGAGATAAAAAATTATAACCATCAACTTCTTAAACATTTTATGACTTTCAAATGAGTAGATTGTTTTGAATTTCCGTATAAAACACCCATAAAAGAAAATAAATGTTTTCACAAAGAAATAAAAAAAATTTCAATTTACTGACTTTAGGCTCAAACAGGTGTCATAGTTACCCTGTATATTGTTTGATGTAAGATAATGATTGATTTATGTGTTAATTCGATGCTTGGTAGTACCACCTTTTGGACAGTTGTTTTCAATAAATCGCTGAAGATATGCATTTCCAATGTACATTTCATGTGTTTGTTGATTTTTTTTATTTTTATAATACGTAGTTAATTAACATTACTTTCAAGGATACACCTAAAATATTATTTAGGTATACGCAGTAGAAATGGAAGAAGTAAAAGCATGCTATTTTACCAAGCTCATGTTTTCTCACTAACTACTTGAAATTAAGCCTAAATATTGGCGTATTTATCGACGCTGGATGCGTAATCCTTCTCACCTATCTTAACCAGTACAATATCTAAATTCGTCTCAATTACATTTCAAGCTTTTTGAGCTTGAACTTCCAGTTATGCAAAAAATATTAACAATAACACTAATCAACAGAAACTATTGTAATTTAATGTAATGAATTTTTATGTGTAAAAGTGTATTTTGCATACAGTATTTTATATTTACCAATGAAAGTGTATTTTACATAAAGCCCATTATGTATCCTTATAGAGTCCACAGTCGTCAAGAGCCCATTGTGTTGCTACTATACGACTTTAATTAAAATTCCTACTTTGTAGAGTCAGCAATATAAATTTCTAGATTTTATTGAAATATTTCAAGCATACAATATTCCAGACAAATTCCATTCTCTGAGTTTGAAAAATAAAATGAGTTTAAACTTACTTAAACCCTCTATAACATGACAATGTCATGATTTTCTCAAAATAAAATTCAGAGTATGAAAAATGCAAGCCTGTTTCATGTTGAAAAGAAGTTCCATATTTCTAAGTGTTTCAGTGGAAAAGTTACATTTGTTTTATGAAAGCAAATTTAGCATAAATTAGTATTTAACATTCATGAACAAGCCTAATTTATAAAAAATGACTCAATAAAAGGCTTGTCGTGTCCTTATTTCCTCTGAAATTGTTTGAGTTTTTAAATAACTTCAAAAGTTTGGCGTTGAAGTTGCATGAATGATATCACGATAAATACTGAATGTTTATTTAAACACCAGCGATTAAAACCAGGTGAATAACTTAGAAGAAACATATGATTATTTCCTTAAATATTGACTAAAAAACTTAGTTGGAATTGGATTCGTAGTATAGGCTGGAGTTCATTCATACAAGGACGATATGCTGGAGTGAGAAGCAATGTTGAGAAAGATTGAACTGGCGAGCTCCTTTTATTCCCAATGAAGCTCAGGCGTACGTAGAGGCTAAATGATAAATTTGCATATAGTTAATTTGCATACGCTGTTAAGCTTCTTCACTTTACGGATAAAAATTAGTGAGATGTGTGACGTCAGAACGACACACAAGCATTTTCAACTCGAAGTATGAAAATATTTCTATTTAAAATACGAATTTTCGACAGACGTTTAAAATAGAATATGACTTTCTTCTATATACTAGGGTGGGCCGAAAAACACTTTTTTTCGAAATTGCTATTCTAATAGTGCGGAAAGGGTTCTCTCTGGGTTCAATAAACACGGTGTAAAATATTTTTTTGATTGGATAATATCTTCTGCTCCCGCATCGCACTGGAATTTTGGAAATTTGGGTAAAAATTGGCAATTTTTACTCGGTGTTGGAAATATAATTATTTTTCGATATTGCTGTTACAATAGTGCGGAAGAGGTGCCCACTGGGTTTAATAAGAATGGTGTAAAATATTTTTTCGATCGAATAATATCTTCTGTAGCCGCATCACAATTGAAATTTTGCTATTTTTTTAAAGAAAAATGCACTTTTTCTTGTATTTTCATGCTATCTGTATCTGACAGGAAATGAGAGGGGAGGGGGTTTCACAATTCATATAATTCCGCAGATATATCTGAAGTAGATTTAAATCTGGACATTTACAAACCATCGACATAGAACCGTTTAAACTATCTTACTGATCCTAAGTACAGACAAATAACTCCGTTTGTATCTAAATCATCACAAATGCGACTTGGCCTCATTTAAACTGCTGTGGTTGCCAACAGGTTTGGAGTCTTGGACCAGTCTGTGTTTGCAATTGCTTCAAGAGTTCTTCACGATGTCGATCTCATAACTAGCAACAACTCAGATTTGGTGGTTTACAAAAACAAGTGAAAAGGCTAAAGTTAGAAAGGATTTAAAATTTCAAGCTTTAAAGTGAAGCTTAGGCATTGCTGTTGAAGGGGATGTATTTCGATGGTCGTAAAAATTCTACATTGATAGAGGAGGTAGTAGATACTAAAAGATACACGAGAAAAGCAAAAGAGAACATTTATCTCCTATTGAAGAATCAAGTTCATGCTAAATTACTCATTTGTGTCCAGCAAAACAGATTTCCGCGACTATTATCGGATATTTGAAGGGATCACAAGAGATCTTTCTCAGCTTCTGGCAATTGGCTGTGACTGCACATTTGTTAATACCGGATGTAAATCTGGTGTAATTCGGTGTTAGGAAATGAAACTTGATAAGCTTCTGCAATGGGTAATATGTCTCCTGCATTTTAAAGAACTAACTCTGAAGCATCTGTTTGAAACGTTGGATGGGCCAGCAAATGGTCCAAAATCATGTTTGGATAATATTGACTAGGCGCTCCTTACATGTGAAACTTTGCCAGTGACAACTTTCAAAATTACTGTCGGCGAGTTACCAATAACTGATAGACGTGACTTAAGCAAGATCAAATGTACTTAATAGAAATATCTCAAGAAGTACGATTGGGTAATTGTCCTGATGAACTTTCTAGACGCAGTCCTGGTCCATTATCATTATTTGGCTATATGTTAGAATGTGTTAATATGTGTTCTAAGACTATATGTTAGTTCTCCAGATCCTTCTTTAAAGTTGAAACAAATCGCTGAGTTTGTTATGAAAGTTTACACTCCAAACTGGTTTGATATAAAGTCTAAACACTTGCTGAAAGATGGAGCTTAGCATGTGTGGAATAGTATTTCTAGATCCAGGTATTTATCTCAAAACCTCAAGGACGTCGTTGATGGAGTAATTTGTCGAAATTCGTTCTTTGCTCATCCCGAGAATATCTTGATGTGTATGTTGAAGGATGAAAGACCGCACATCGGAAAACTTGCTGCACTGCGTATAATTAAGTCTAGGGAGTCATCTTCCAATGTAAAGTCAGTACGTGTATTTCTCCCACCAAAACTGAATTTTGAAGCTGCTGACTATACTAAATTGATTGACTGGTCATCAATTACTATTACTTCTCCACCAATCTTCCGTGATATATCTACTGCCGTATTTAGTTCCATTGTGCGTGATAAAAAAATCATCAATGGGACTTTGTTCACTTCCCATGTCACACGCAGGCCGTTGAACGGTGTGTCAAGTTAGTGACAGAAGCGTCCACTAAAATTTATGGGTTTCAAAGTAGAGACGGGTTCATTAGATCCACATTCTTTTCCCGATCAATTATATGTCTGAATTCGACCATAAGGCTGATTTCAAGCCTCTTCCTGCTGATTAAGTGTAAGTAAGCTTTTGATATTGGCATGTCATAACATTCTATGGTTACAATATTCTTAACAAATATTATATTAATATAATGTGACTAAAATACTATTTAATAACTTTTAGGCAATATAATCAAATGTGCAGTACAATACAGCAATTAATATTGCTTGAACTCCATCTATTTTTCATGTTTTATTTATTTCTATAACACATAAAAAAGTGCACTTCTTTCAAAAACTGCATAATTTCAATTGCGATGCGGGACTAGAAGATATAATTCGATCGAAAAAATATCTTACACCTTTCTTATTTAACCCAGTGGGCACTTATTCCGCACAGTTAGAACAGCAATATTGAAAAAGAATTACATTTCCTACGCCGAGTAAAAATTGCAATTTTTACCCAAATTTCCAAAATTCAAGTACGATGCGGGGGCAGAAGATATTATCCAATCAAAAAAATATTTTACACCATGTTTATTGAACCCAGAGAAAACCCTTTCCGCACTATTAGAATAGCGATTTCGAAAAAAAGTGTTTTTCGGCCCACCCTACTATATACCCTTTAACTGGAAAAAAATGAGTGAAGCCTTTCATGCTTCAATGGACACTACAACACTACTGAATGCTTTGTAAATTTCCAAACACCGAATTCCATTTCTTCAATGATTCACACCTTTGATAAGTACACTTTGGACTTCAAATTCTTCTTATAACAATCTAATGTAAATATTTATACAATTTTACGCACATAATACATAGACAAATCTGAATGAATTTCGCTGAGTACAGCAAACTTCACATTTTCTTGTAGCAATGTGTTATAAAATCTTTCTAAAATTTTAGACACATAATACGTAGATAATTATAAATGAATTTTGCTAAATTTCCGGTCCTTTAATAATCTTTTCAAGTTGGCGCCTCTAGAAAACAATCTTAAGCGCTCAACGGGAAACTTATTATCTCTAAAAATGTAAAATATTTTTTCAATTTTACGCACATAATACATAGACAATTCTGAATGAATTTCGCTGAGTACAGCAAACTTCACATTTTCTTGTAGCAATGTGTTATAAAATCTTTCTAAAATTTTAGACACATAATACTTAGATAATTCTAAATGAATTTTGGCTAAATTTCCGGTCCTTTAATAATCTTTTCAAGTTGGCGCCTCTAGAAAACAATCTTAAGCGCTCAACGGGAAACTTATTATCTCTAAAAATGTAAAATATTTTTTCAATTTTACGCACATAATACATAGACAATTCTGAATGAATTTCGCTGAGTACAGCAAACTTCACATTTTCTTGTAGCAATGTGTTATAAAATCTCTCTAAAATTTTAGACACATAATACTTAGATAATTCTAAATGAATTTTGGCTAAATTTCCGGTCCTTTAATAATCTTTTCAAGTTGGCGCCTCTAGAAAACAATCTTAAGCGCTCAACGGGAAACTTATTATCTCTAAAAATGTAAAATATTTTTTCAATTTTACGCACATAATACATAGACAATTCTGAATGAATTTCGCTGAGTACAGCAAACTTCACATTTTCTTGTAGCAATGTGTTATAAAATCTTTCTAAAATTTTAGACACATAATACTTAGATAATTCTAAATGAATTTTGGCTAAATTTCCGGTCCTTTAATAATCTTTTCAAGTCAACGCCTCTGGAAAACAATCTTAAGCGCTCAACGGGAATCTTATTATTTCTAAAAATGTAAAATATTTTTACAATTTTACGCACATAATACATAGATAAATCTGAATGAATTTCGCTGAGTACAGCAAACTTCACATTTTCTTGTTGCAATGTATTATAAAATCTTTCTAAAATTTTAGAAACATAATACTTAGATAATTCTAAATGAATTTTGGCTAAATTTCCGGTCCTTTAATAATCTTTTCAAGTCGACGCCTCTAGAAAATAATCTTAAGCGCTCAACGGGAATCTTATTATCTCTAAAAATGTAAAATATTTTTACAATTTTACGCACATAATACATAGATAAATCTGAATGAATTTCGCTGAGTACAACAAACTTCACATTTTCTTGTAGCAATGTGTTATAAAATCTTTCTAAAATTTTAGACACATAATACTTAGATAATTCTAAACGAATTTCGCTAAATTTCCGGTCCTTTAATAATCTTTTCAAGTTGACGCCTCTAGAAAACAATCTTAAGCGCTCAACGGAAATCTTATTATCTCTAAAAATGTAAAATATTTTTACAATTTTATGCACATAATACATAGACAATTCTGAATGAATTTCGCTGAGTACAGCAAACTTCACATTTTCTTGTAGCAATGTATTATAAAATCTTTCTAAAATTTTAGACACATAATACTTGATAATTCTAAATGAATTTCGTTAAATTTCCGGTCCTTTAATAATCTTTTCAAGTCGACGCCTCTAGAAAACAATCTTATGCGCTCAACGGGAATCTTATTATCTCAGAGAACTCCTCCTTTTACGACCGAGTTCCTTTTGAATCATGGGCCGTTTAAGCCATCCAAAGATAAACGATGACTTTGAAATGCAAATAAAACCTCAATAGGCAGCTCGTCGCGAGCCATACAGAAGAACGTAAATTTCTCACTCAACGATCGTTCAGAGCACTCCTTAAAGAGGCGCATTCATGCCTGTTTACAGCGGAATTATAAACAAGGCAAGGCCGCCTCAAAGCCTATAACAATTCCCATGCACTATGTGGTCGAAACAAGGGGAACGAGGCAATAATTTCGTTATCCGTCGATCCAACTAATTTCGTCCCGATATTTACATACATAATACGCGTCTGCAGCGGAAATTATATGCGAAATCACGACTGGAAGACTTGCCCTCGAAATATATTCATTATTCAGAAGACGATGCTATCAAGAAGTAATTTATTTCGGCGATTTCCGTAGACCGTGTCCCGGGTATTATGGTCTCATTAAGCCTGCCAGATAATCAACTTGCCGTGTGAAAAGTCTCGGCTCGATCGTTAAGTTTGCTCGGGACGTGGAAGACAACAAATTACGTCGCATAACATTTTTTTTTGCCCTACCCGCTTGTGTTTGTTGATTAGTTTAACAGGAGAAAAAGCTTTTTTAGGATTTGATCCCCTAAATTGAAGAGGTCTTTTTTCTGGAACAATGAGGCATAGTTTAGAGGTGTTTGGGATATTATCTTCGTTGGTGGGAGGGGGGTGAAAAAGTAAGCAAGTCTGCTTAAGCTTTAGAAGATTGTTTTACACCTTGGAGTGTTATTTTCTATTAGGTTTGAAAATATTTTCTTTTATACTTATGTTCCGTTTTCTCGTCTTTATGTTAAAAAAGTGTGTTTTCGTAAATAAAGTTTACTTTAGTGTTTATTGTTAAATCCCTTGTATTAAGACACGTGTTTTAGTCAGCTAAGAGAAAACAATTCAAGTAAGCCCTATTCCTATTACTGCCCTAATAATCTACATATTGTCCTATTACTCTACATTATTATCTTATTATTGCCCTATAATTCTACAGTATTATCCTTTTATTGCCCCATTGCTCTATATTTTTCTCCTATTACTCTACATTATCCACTATTACTGCCCTATAACTCTACTGTATTATCCTATTAATGACCTATAACTTTACATTATTATCCTACTGACCTATTATGCTACAGTATTCTCCTATTACTACCACGTTACTCTATATTTTTATCCTAGTACTCTACATTATACACCATTAATGCCCTATTACTCTACATTATCCTATTATTCTACAGTATTATCCTATTACTGACCCATTACTCTATACTTTTCTCTTGTTACTCTATATTACTCACTATTACTGCCCCATTACTCTATACTTTTCTCCTATTACTCTACATTATCCACTATTACTGCCTTATTACTCTACATTATCCACTATTACTGCCCTATTACTCTGCATTATCCACTATTACTGCCTTATCACTCTACATATTTCTCCTATTATTCCAAATAGAAAACAGAACTGGTGACAATTTAGAATAGGTTTTGCATCAGAATCACGTTACTATAGATTACGTTTCAACGTGAATATAAGCCATCAGGGTTAATGTCAACCTTTGACCAATAGTTGACTAAAAATATCAGGAATAATTTTATATATTAATCTACAAACAACTACCAGCTGTGTCAGAGTTTCATCCCCGAAAATGTTCCCCCTTTTTAATTTGTGAAGATTTTCATATTTTCCAAAATGGACTTTATAGTCATTTTCTTAAAGCCCACACCCGGCATGTTCTGAATTTTTATTCCAATTAAATAGGGGATTAATTTATTTATATATAACAGAACATATACGTATATGTATTGATAGGTGAACCTTATTTGATGTTAAGGCACGAATAAAATGAAATGAAATTTTCCAAATAAAGCTTTTGACAGATATGAAAGAACCTCTGAAAAATGAGCCTAATATTAAAAATTTATTTGTGTTCAAAATTTAATTATATTTTTGTACCTTCCTTTTTGAGATCTAAATCCCACATATTTACTAAATTTAGACTGCATGATCCCAGAATGGTAGTAATTGTTATTCGTAGGCCTTTTAAAAGGTGTTGTCAACACTATAACGAATTGTAATAAGATTTAAATTCGTAGCTTGCACAAAATTTGCTTGTCTAGTAACAGTTTTTGTTTTTCTCTGAAATGAAATCCTGATTATACTACTAATCAGCGACACTAGGTCGCAGAAAGGACAACTCTCTCTGTTCCTCGCCGAGTACATGGGATGAGATTTAAGTCTCTATAACTGCTTCAACCGTTAACTTTTGTTGCTTTGGAATTTCACATTTTGTTTTTCAGATTTTACTGCTTATCGTATTTAAATTACATGTCCTGATTTTCATCATCCCCCAAACTCTGCCACATTTCTCGACGAGGACATTAAAAAAATAACTTCAAAATTTTGCTTTCAAATTGAATGTTTAATTTTAGCTTTATATAAGACTTACAGAAAACTTAAATGGACCATAGATTAAGGCACAACAAAATAATCCATTCAAGATATACCTTTCTTATAAAAAAATCATTTCTGTGTTCGTAATGAATAATTTCGTACAAATACGGGATATTCGTATTGCGAAAATATTAGTTACAATTTAAATATTATTTATTTAAGGAAAGCACATTTGAGAAATCGATCTGATGTAAAATTTTCAGCATATTTCAAACCCTTTGAAATTTTCTTTCTTTCTTTAACGATTGCGAAGATAGAAACTTGGACAACAGAATAAAAAAGCAACGCTGGTGATCACGTAGCGAAAGAAACTCGTGGGATCGGAACTACAGCAATTTGTTGTTTTTGGAACAACTCGTGAAGCGACATGTTGTAAATTTAAATGACCTTTCAAAATTACTTGACAGGAACCAAATGATATAAGAACTTGTTCAATAATGTATCTTATTGTTTAATGACGATCACTAAAGGCACGTTCTCACGAATCAAGCTTAATTGAAGGATTATATTTGATCGATAAAAGTTGAATATGACCCTAATCAGTTTTTATTCACACATTTCAAAAGCAATCGATCAACAGTTTAATAAAAGGAAATATAAAAGTTACAATTGAAAAATTATTTATTTATAGAAAATCACATTTAAATGTATCGAACTAGTGTTCAATTTTCCGCAGATTCAAACCGTCGAAATTTTTACTCTTTCTTTAACGATCGGGAAGATACAAACTTGGCCTAGAGAATAAAGAAACACTTTTGTTTTGTTTCTCGAATAAAATAAACCGCGACAGATCGTTTGGGCGGAAATAACTCGAAAACAGATGGCGGATCACTCGTCACTTGAACGATAAAGTTTGGATTAGTCAAACTTCCTTGATCCACTAAAATGTTGATCAACTCTATTGAAACAAACGTTCTCACTAAAGTTTTCATTCAACTTTTGTTGATTAACTATAAACGGTCAACTAAAGTTGATTCGTGAGAACGCGCCTTAAGGGGTCCGGGACACCAAAATCGTCAAATTTTCGAAACTTTTTATTATTTCAAGAAATTTGCTGTGTTTTTCTGCTTAAAATGACGTCTAAATCATGTTTCTAGCTTAATTAGATCTAGAGATATTGCAATTTTTGTGGTGCGTTGTTTTGAAAATCTAACATCTTGACAGTTGTTGTCATGGCAACAACACCTGTCTTTAAAACTTTAAATGCGTTTTTCTCCATGATACTTTTTTTCAAGACTTCCTGTATTCAAATTGCTATAAGTCGAAAACCGATAAAGTTTAAGGGTTAAAATATGGAATACATATTTTTCAAACATTATACTTTAATTTTGATTCAGCAAATTTGAAACAAATATTTAGTTTTAAAAATAGGACTTAAAAAAAAATGCCTTAAAATTTTCAAAATTTTATATTTAAATATATTTTATTTTTTATTAAATTATTATGTTTTAAATTGCTGAATCAAACTAAAGTTTATAAATTTGTGAATAATTTACAGCAAGAATTTTGAAAATTGATCAAGAATATTTTGAGTTTTAGCAATTTAAAATGACACCTCTTTTTTTCAAAAAAAAATTTTAATTTAAAATTTTTAAAAAAACTTTTGGAAAAATTTTGTGTTGTGTTTTTGCTTATTAGTTAGATGGGTAATCAGTGCAAAAAAATTCAAATTTATAAAACAATTAATAAAAAAATTTTTAATGTGTCCCGGACCCCTCTAAGCACTGATTATTTGACTCTATTGACATGTTGATCATTAGTCGAAGTGGATGGTCTACAAGATCACGAATCATCTACGATAGAATCTCTACCTGCTTTAAACTTTTTATTCCAATCAAATACTGTTGTTTTTGATAAACAGCCGTCGGTAAAAGCTTTTAGCAACACTTGACATGTGTTTTTAGCAGTCATTCTACTGCGGAAACTAAATTTAATGCATGTTCTTTGCTCAGTTATATTCAACATTTTGGTATATTGACGAAGTGAAAATTCTTCTCTTAAGGCGTGTCCTCACGAATAAAGTTTAATTGACCGATTATAGTTGATCGTTGAAAGTTAAATACGACGAATCAGTTTTTGTTCACATATTTTAATAGAAATTGATCAACTGTTTAATAATCGAAATTATAAAAGTTACAATTGAAAAATTATTTCTTTATAGAAAATAACATTTAAGGTATCGAAATGGTGTAAAATTTTCCGCAGATTTTAAATCCGTTGAAATTTGTAATCTATCTCTAACGATCGTGAAGATACAAACTGGGACTAGTGAATATAAAAGCACTTTTGGTTGTTTTTTTCTCTAATAAAATAAACCACGACAGATCCTTTGTGTAAAAAAAAACTCGAAAGCAGATGGCGGATAACTCATCACTTGAACGGTAAAGTTTGGATGGGTCAAATTTTTCTTGATCCACTAAAAAGTTGACTAACGCTATTGTAACAAATGTTCTCACTATAGTTTTCATTCAACTTTTGTTGATCAAGTATAATCGGTCAATTAAACTTGATTCGTGAAAACGCGCCTTTATTAAAAAGAAATTTATTTTCAGATGATAAAATTAAATAAATCTCTGATAGTCGCCACATGTTTATATAAGTCGCAAAAATATATGATAAAAGTATTCTACTACGATATATACTAAATACATATTTTAAAGGAAGCATTCCGGGATACTTTTTAATCACAGTATACATCGAAAACCCGATTTAAAGTATTTCAAGCGAACGGAAAGAAATAACGTTATATGCGGGAAAATATTGCATTGGGAGTCGGAGAAAAACATAACATCGAGCATGAAATGAAGATTAATTTAAGTAACATGCCTATTATTTCTTCCTTTACAAGTTTATTGTTTAAACAAACCTCTTATTTTGGTTTGCCTTTTGACTTTACTAGCAAAATAATTAACATCATTCTCCACAGGTATGAGTTTTTTATACTCCTTCTCTACTCTAGAGAAATTCTTTTACTACAATTAGAGTCTGAATGATTTCCACTGAAGACGGAATTTTATTTATCTCTTTCATCATCTTCGTCGCATGAACTATTCTTTTCTGAGTATCAAATCACTTAGATTCGGAATCTCTGAAGTCACAACGTTCGTATCACAAGCTAGATATTTCTCGAAATCTATATCTTAGGTAGTGAATAACTTTACTATTTCAATAAAATCCTTAGTTCCATAGTTAACTTTAAATGATCCTATGATTGATAAATCCCAAGGTTGAACTTTGCTTGTACTATCGGTAAGGAAAAATTTCTTTCGCACTCTTGTAAACTTTAAATTAGCAATATGAGTCGTGAATTGATCAAACAACAAAATAATCTTGCGTTTATTTATCTGCAGTCTGTCCAATTTTAGTATAAAATTTTCAAAAATTGCTCTTATCATCCAAGATATTTTGCTTGAGTCGTATTCTGTATGAAAGCTCTTCACATTTTGAAACATCTTGTTTATTTTTTAATTTTACAATAAGTAGTGGGATTAACTTTTTAGTCCCATCTGAGTAAGTACAAAGCAAAACGTTAAATCTCTTTTTCGATAGTTTACCACCTGACTGTTCTTTCCCTTTGCTGTAAAAGTTTTCTCAGGAAGAAGATTGTAAAGTAAACCAGTCTCAACAGCATTAAATATGTTTTTAAGAGCATATTCTTTTAACCAGAACCCCAATGATTCTTCAATTCATTCTTTAACAGTCTCAGCATCAAATCCAGAAGACTCGCCACAAATGGACTTGTACGATAATTGTACCTCTTGTTAAAGTGGTCCATCTAACTGTTTGAAGCTGTGAATCCTTGTATTCGTAGTTTAGTAGCAATTTCTATTGCTTTTTCGCTCATAACGGGGCCATTCACTGGAATGGTTGTTACACGAACTTCGTTGAACCCTTGTAAAAGACATTTTCTATATCCTCAAACGGTGGTGATTTCACAGTTTTCACTTTTTAGCCAGTTTTATACTTTCTGAATTTGTTCCACAACATCTTATTGCTGTAAAATTGTTTGTTAAGTGGAAAACGGAATTCCAATAGAGTTTTAGCAAAATCATGTTTAGTAAGACTCCATTTTTTCCAGCAAAGAAATTCCCCCGCTTTCTTTTGAAGCTATATTTATACTTTCAAGAGCGATAACAAATTCTCTACGTATAGCTACAACTCTAGATCGTTCACGAAGGAAACCTGTCAATGGGCGAGTTCATTGTAGTACTGGATAAGAACAGGGGAATTTCCTAAATGAATACTGTAACTGTTTTGAATACTGCACCAGTTTGTGATGGGCAGAGAAACAAAGGGAGAAAAATTCCGAAATTGTCCTTTTTGCAGGATTTTTTTTATCACAATCTTTTTTACTGTAAAAGGAAGTGTCTACATGCTTGCGAAGTCCATATTAATCCATAATACTTACAGTTATCAAATTTGGCACAGGGGTAATCCTAATTTTAAGCAAATTTTGTACGAAGTCCAAATTTTAGAACTTAATCTAGAATATTTTTAATTAATTTATTGACTTTTATTTATTGTTTGTTTTCCTTAGAATGGCAACATAGTGAAGAGATCACAGATTCCAAATATATTTTTTCCTTTCATTTCCAGCGCAAAATTGAATCCTACGAAGAAAAACAAAACAAATAAAAAAATTTGACGCAGTTTATATCTTTATAATCATTAAAGATAGTCAAAATTTCAATTGAATTGATATCTGCGGAAAATTGTACACCAGATTGATACCTTAAATGTAATTTTCAAATAATTAATTTTTCAATGTTACTTTTATATCTTCGCATTACCAATTGAGCTGTATTTGACGAAGATATTCATTACACAATCAAAAAGGACTATTTGAGTTTTTCTATCTTCACGATCGTTAAAGATAGAGTTATTTGACTCACTTCGTGTCTCCACCTACCTAAAATAATCTACCATTGTCATTGGAGCATCACCCCTCCACTTTTCTACGGTACAAATACACGTATCTAACATCATTTTTTACAGTTGTTGTCGACATTTAGAAGGAGATGGACATGCTTTAGGATAAGGTTCTTCAGCCCGCGAATTATTTTCCTCTCCTTTCGATCTAATAAAAATTTCAACGGATTTGAAATCTGCTTAAAATTTTACCCCAGAACGATACTTCAGGCAGTCCGAATTTTATGGGACTATGCGACATGCCCGTGTCATGTCGGGTGTAGGTAGGATTCATTTTTAAAATTATTATTTTTTAATTTTAATGTTTTCACTATCAGACACGAAACAACTGTCGCGGGTAAAGCCTTGCTGGCCTGTCAGTATCTTATTATTTTATAAAAATCGCTTTGAGTTCTCGCCGCTAAAAAAAAACCGTTAAATTCGGGAAACATTTCGCAGTGATAACGGTAAATACGGGATTTTTTAGTTTTGAAAGTATAGGCAAATTTGGTACTATTGAAAAATGACGTTATATGCCACAAAGTTAAATAGGGGTTTCACTGAATATAGATATATATGATATAACTTCATAATGCATTTAAATCCATCGCTAAAATGAATCAGTAGAAACATTAGTTTCGAAGCCCATAAGTAAACTTTGATGGGAATTTTATGGGAATATGCGACATGCCCGTGTCATGTCGGGTGTAGGTAGGATTCATTATTAAAATTATTATTTTTTAATTTTAATGTTTTCACTATCAGACACGAAAAAACTGTCGCGGGTAAAGCCTTGCTGGCCTGTCAGTTTCTTATTATTTTATAGAAATCGCTTTGAGTTCTCGCCGCTAAAAAAAACCGTTAAATTCGGGAAACATTTCGCAGTAATAACGGTAAATACGGGATTTTTTAGTTTTGAAAGTATAGGCAAATTTGGTACTATTGAAAAATGACGTTCTATGCCGGCAAAGTTAAATAGAGGTTTCACTGAATGTAGATATATATGATATAACTTCATAATGCATTTAAATCCATCGCTAAAATGAATCAGTAGGAACATTAGTTTCGAAGCCCATAAGTAAACTTTGATGGGAATTTTATGGGAATATGCGATATGCCCGTGTCATGTCGGGTGTAGGTAGGATTCATTATTAAATTTATTGCTTTTAATTTTAATGTTTTCACTATCAATAAGGACACGAAAAAACTGTCGCGGGAAAAGGCAAATTTGGTACTAATGAAAAATGACGCTATATGCGGGCAACGTTAAATAGGGGTTTCACTGCATATAGATATTTATGATTTAACATCATAATGCATTTAAATCCATCGCTAAAATGAATGGGTAGAAACATTAATTTCGAAGCCCATAAGTAAAATTTGATGGGCATTTTATGGGAATATGCGACATGCCCGTGTCATGTCTGGTGTAGGTAGGATTCATTATTAAAATTATTGTTTTTAGTTTTAATGTTTTCACTATCAGTAAGAACACGAAAAAACTGTCGCGTGTAAAGCCTTGCTGGCCTGTCAGTATCTTATTATTTTATGAAAATCGCTTTGAGTTCTCCCCGCTAAAATAAACCCCTTAAATTCGGGAAACAATTCGCAGTGATAACGGTAAATACGGGATTTTTTAGTTTTGAAAGTATAGTCAAATTTGGTACTAATAAAAATGACGTTATATGCGGGCAAAGTTAAATACGGGTTTCACTGTATATATATATATATATATATATATTATTTAAATCCATCGCTAAAATGAATCAGTAGAAACATTAGTTTCGAAGCCCATAAGTAAAATTTCTATGAGCTGTAGGATGGAACTGACACCCTCAACTAGGACTAAAAGTGTTCCTGTCGTACGAAGGTTTCTAGATAAGGTGGAAGTGAATCCCGTAGGCGAGGTGTAGCCAAATGGGAAAAAGGAAGTTTTCAATCGATTTCAATTCCACTTCGTCACATCGCAACTAAGCCTATCCATCCCTCCAATCAACGCGATAGTCCTGCAGCAAATGACGACCCTTACGTTTCGCAGAACTTTCCCATTGGCCGAGCGGTGCCTTTGAATTACTGGGACGGTTGGAATTGCATCAAAAAGTAATTACCTGGCAGATTTCTTTCCCCGAAAACTTTTATTCAGATTTTTTTTTAAATTAGTGATCCGGGGGGGGGGGGGTTTTACTGATTCAATTTATAGTTCACCGAAGCGTCGGCCGAATTTGATTGAAAGACGCATCGGCATCTTTTACTCTTCAGGGGGGAGAAGTTTTCTTTTATTTTTGATTCCGGAGGTTCCGATTACAATTCCAACTTGTGCATGTGGTTGAATTACGAAGCTATTTTGTGAGTGTCTTATTTGCACGTTTCTAAGGATGCCAAGAAATCAGAGGAGTTTAATGAGTTATTGATTTTTTGCCCGACATTCTGCGCGGCTAAGACCCCCTTCTTCTGTTTTCAACTTAATTAACTGATTTCTCGGTAAGTTCTAACGATATTATTAGGAAGAAAAAAATACCTGGGAAATAATTACCTAGGTATCGGTGCTCGCCCGAAGGAAATTGAGAGGATTTTATCTTAATAGTGTTCCAGATTCATAAATTGCGTTAAAATTAAAAATGGTCGCAAAATGTTTTTAGTTTAATTTCGAAATTATAGTGTTGAAATACATTTATATAGTATTTGTCAAAGTTGTGGGAAATGGCCATAGGCTTATTGGTAAAGTTTTGGTTTTTTTTAAACAGAATTATACATTAATCTTCCAATTGGTTTCATCGAGATATCTCATCCATAAAAATCTTATTTATTTGGATAATCTATATATATAATTCTCTTACGTGGCACGCAAAAAAGACGTTATTTGATATCGCATTTTGGCAACATTGTACGATTGTTTGTTTATCGCGAAGCCTCGCGCTTCAATTGCATTTATAGCGTTATCGGATGAAATTTTATTGAAAAAAAATGGAATTTTAGTCGATCTGTTGCAGTTAATAATAGAAATCAAAGAAAGCGGAGGATCTTTTCAGAGCCATTTAAAAAAAGGTCCTTTTCAGGGCCAATAATTATAGTTCAACAAGACGCTTGCACTACAACTTTCGACAACAAACTCAATGAAAAAGTGTGGGTGGCTCGACTGCAGGTGTACATGTACACACAAACAACATGCTGGGTATTCAATTTCCAAATCGCACACATTTCGAGTCAAAATTTGCTCGAAGTTTTCATTTGAATTTTGATTTCAGAGGTACTGTATACTTCCTTTATGAAATACAGCAAAAAATTTAGATTTGAAAAATATTTTTTTTGGAATATTATATTTTGTAAACAATTCCTTCTGCTAGGACACATGTCTTCATTAATGCGATCGAAGCGAGCATAGATTCGCGCAGTGAATCAAAATGAGGATTGCAAAGCAATCCTCCGGGGGTTGGCGAGCGTTAGCGAGCAGGGGGCGGGCCCCCTAGTGAAGTGATATATCTTTACCAAGACATCGATGCATTTTTTATGATGACGAGATCAAGATCTAATCTTTTTTTTTTCTTGTGACGAGATATCTCGTCTCAAAATCTGGTCAGTTCTTTTCTTGTATCTGGTCAGCTTTGCTAATGATGAGATTCCTTGCAGAGACAACCACCAGCAGAGTTAAGATATAATATACATAATGAGTATACAAAGAATAGAGGATTAAATTGTGATATGTGTAAAAGTGTGAGAGAAAGATTTGCAAGCAGTGGTTACAGTAAGAGAGAGAGAGAGAGAGAAGAATGCATTGAATGCTCGAGGAAATGGTTGAGGTAGGAAAGGGTGCGAACGGTGCACAGTCAGCAAATGCTTTGATTCGGTTGGAGGTGTCAGTGGTATGAATTTTACGTTTTGAATTGATGATCATTCATTGGCAGCGATCTCGGTTGGGAAATTAAGGGGGTCCGGGACACATTGAAAAAAAATTTTATTAATTAATTTAGAATTTTGAATTTTTTTGTACTGATTATCCATTTAACTAATAAGCAAAATCACAACACAAAATTTTTCCAAAAGTTTTTTTTAAATTTTTTGATAAAAAGAGGGGTCTTTTTTAAATTAGTAAAACTCAAAATATTCTTGATCAATTTTCAAATTTTTTGCAGTAAATTATTCACAAATTTATAAACTTTAATTTAGATTCAGCAATTTAAAAAATATTAATTTAATAAAAAATAAAAAATATATTTGAATGAAAATTTTTGAAAATTTTAAGGTACTTTTTTTTAAAAGTCATATTTTTGAAAGTAAATATTTGTTTTAAATTTGCTGAATCAAAATTAAAGTATAATGTTTGAAAAAGATATATTCCAAATTTCAACCCTTAAACTTTATCGGGTTTCAACTTATAGCAACTTGAATACAGGAAATCTGAAAAAAATGTATCATGGAGAAAAACGCATTTAAAGTTTTAAAGACAGATGTTGTTGCCATGACAACAATTGTCAAGAGTGTTAGATTTTCAAAACAACACACCGCAAAAATTATTACATCTATAATTCTAATTAAGATAGAAACATGATATAGACGTCATTTTAAGCAAAAAAACACAGAGAATTTCTTAAAATAACAAAAAAAAAATTCGAAAATTTGGCGATTTTTGTGTCTCGGACCCCCTTAAAAGGGGATATAAATAAAGCGTTTTAAAAAAAAGTGTTTCGGGATTTCACCTAGTATCCATTTTAACCCGATCTTTTGTCCATACCTTAGTTTTAATTGTCTGCTAAATATTTATGTGACTTAGTTGAAATATATGTCTAAACAACTTCCTTAAAATACAACATTTTTTCTACTCCATCATTACGTTCTATGAAGAATATTTAAAAAATTTCGAATATTGAGGCGATTAAAAACTTAATGGACATCCAAATATTTTTGATGACTAAGGTTACCGATACTTTTCATGATTGTTACTTTCATTTCAGTTTAAAAAACATATTGCTAAATTTAATCTGAAATTTCCAATTCAATGAATGCTGATCATGTAAATAAAATTGTTTTTTTACTGTCGTAAAGGAAATAATTGCAACGATTCAATTGAAAACACTTTATAAATTTTTAATACATCCAGAACAAAGTCATGAAATGAAGCAGGTAGGATTAAGGCAGTGATTCTCAACCTGTGGGGCGCGCCCCCCTAAGGGGGCGCGAGCACACTAGAAGGGGGGCGCAAGAATATCCAAGAGAAAATATCATTTAAAAAAATTGATTAACTGACCTAACGGAAAGCACACATACACATAGAAAACAAAATACATTTCGACATATTTAGTAATTAACATATTAAAGTAAAACAACTTCTAAATAAAAACTTACTTAATCAAAACATACCAAATAAAAACAAATTTAATAATTATTAGTGACTTCCTTGGGCCTGTCTTGCCAAGCAAAGTTTTTCGGAGGAAGGCTTAATATTAGAAATAGCCACTCTCAGTTCTGTTTCTATTTTTAGCCGATATCTATATTTTGTCTTCAAAGAAGCCACAGCAGAAAATCCAGTTTCACAAAGGTAGAATGTTGAAAATGGTAATAGAATGCGAAATGCCCTTCTTTTTAGTGCAGAAAAATATAATCCTCCACTCTTGACCAAAATTAAACTAGTGATTTATTACTAAATTGTCTTTTGGATTCGACACTTGCCGTGAAGTCTATGAACTTTTCTTCCTCATCAATTGAGAGTCCTTCGGGAGTCTTATGAAATGGATCTCTAACCCACTCGTAACTTGCTAGCAGTTTGTCGTCAGCAAGAAAATACTTTTTAAAATTCTTTGCCAGCATGAAAATACTTTTTAAAATTCTTTGCCAGCATGGCTAAATATTTTTAATGGTTACCAAAACAACTTTTACATGTTCTTCTTCTTCCTTGTAAACTTTAGAACAATCATTCATATTTGCAAATATTGTTAGGTTTTTTTTGTTCTAAATTTCTTCTCCATTTTGTCCATGTTTGGCTTTCATTTCAAATATAATATTTAAATTTTCCCCGTTTCCATTCGCTTCATCTGTTCACCGCCCGCTTGGCAAAATGCCAGATGTGGTTTCTCGCCAACGTTGGCTCGCTTTTACTCTTGTTTTGGCAGTTAGTAAAAAAAAATTCAAAAACAGAAATCAAAATACTCAATATATATTATTGTTGTATACATTTTATTGTATGCGGGTGAGGGAGGGGGGGGGGTTGCGCGATGAAAATTATGATTGAAAACTGGGCCGCGAATAATGAAAAGTTGAGAAACGCTGGATTAAGGCATAAAGGTAGGATTATATAATATCAATGTTGGTCAGTGTTCTACAAATATTTGTATTTATCTATATTATATGCATAGCATATGTGTAACTCTCAGGTATGTTTTCTAAAGTAAAGATGCAAACAAAATTTATACTAACTTTAACACAGTAATGTTACTACATTTTGTATTACCATAAACAAATTTCACTGTTTATCCCCAACATGATTCGCTCCCACCATAAATCATCCGTCTATTTCTGTAGAATCAGGCATTATACCATTTTCATAAGGTATACTTGGAAAGATGCTTTCAAGTTTGCCGTAGTCCATTTAACGACAGATTGAAAATTTATGTGAAGTATTTTTAAATCTTAAACTGATAACAATGTATTTGTCCACTTTATGGCACCCAATTTATGATTATGTAACAAGTCTGACCTGTTATAGAGGATCATTGACTTGAGAGAAGTGTATGTGACACTAGTAGGTTGCATCCATTTATGATAGGCCTAACTAGTGGTACCGAGTGACATTCGGATGTGGACAGGAATTATGAGCCTTAGCTTTGTTAAATAAACTTAAATATTCCTATAAACGTTTGATTTATTGAAAAATTAATCTTTAAAAAGACCTACATACCCTACACATACATAATTATTTTTTATTTGTCCCGAAAATCTTTACAAATAAACTACTTCTTTCCACACGTCAAGCAATATAAAATTAATTAAATTAAATTAAAATAAATTAATGCAAAAATAAATTAAGTGAATCCATATCCCACATATTATCCTAATTGAAAATGAACGAAAGCAATGCCTGCATTAAAAGTCCCCACCGAAATCGGTAATAGTTATCGTGGTACGCAGACAGTACCTGCTCATAACAACTCAATTTCTTCTCGTTTCCTTAGTACGAGATAAATGTTTTATTGATTACATTAAGTCAGATAGAATCCTAAATAGATTTGTGAAATCTGGATCGTATCTATCTTGAAAACAAACTTATATATGGATGGTGCTGTTCAAAATATGACAGCTGCATTTATCTAATTCCCTGATCGCCAAGATATAAAAATTGGATATTCCTTACAGTACATGCGAAAAAATATATATTGTATGCGACGAAATAAATATATTCTTGCAAGCCGTACATATATTACGAGAAGGAATATGAAAAAGTTTATATATAGCTTATGTTTCAACACAGTACATGTGAAAAGTAATGTAATAAAATATAGTTGTTTAAGCAATCCCCAACAAGCATCGTTTAAATGATAGAAATCTGCAGACAACCTATTCTTCGGGAATTCTTTTGAATACCCCTATTTCTACTTCAATCATAGAATCATATCCCCTAGAGTTTTGGATGTAGCCAAAGTATTAACAATTACGCTATTCGAAATTTTGCATTTTTTGGAGACGTAATAAAATATTCCTCAAAGCGTCGTAAGCTGATGTAGAACTGCAAAATACAGCTCAATTTGGATACATTAATATTCTCTAAATCAAATAAGAAAAATACTTATAAAGTGCTTATATAATGCCTCATTAGTTTCTTCTCTGACCACGCTCTAAATCAGTGTTTCTCAACCTTTTTTGGTTGCCGGCCCATTAAAAATATCTGGAATTATTTGCGGCACAAATGAATATAAAAAATGTAAAAGTTGTATGACACTACAAAAATTAATTTATTTACAAAACTTATTCAATGAGAGGGCTGTGCCTGTTTTCTCAAACAAATTAAATCAAAACGAGGTTCCAAAATCCCTAGACAAGTTAGCAGTATTCGTCAACTGAAAGCGAAGAAAAGTAGCTTTTAAGTGAGGTTTGAAGATCGTAAATGTTGCTTATAATTTCGTCTGCAATTTCTTTTCGTCTGAGAGAACCCGGAAAGAAGTCAAAATTTGATTTTGAAATTTCAGATTTCTAAAGCGTTAATTTTTCTTCAAATTACTTCAGTTTTGATGTTGATGTGGCAATATTCTCGAATGGAGCTTAACGATTTAAATTCAGAGAATTTAACTTTTTAAACAAGTCCGAGAGGAATTGAACTTTAAGCCAAATCTCGTCACGAAAAGAAAATCCCAAAGATGTTTTTATGACCTCCAAGAGCAAAATCACCTCTGCTTTCTGGTGTATGAGTCGTTTCCAAACCTTTTCATTCGAAAGCCAACGCATTTCGGTGTGATATAAAAGACTTTTGTAGTTGGAATCCATTGCGTCGCAAATCTGAGAGAAAATTCGGGATTTAAGAGATCTACTCTCGATGAAATTGACCACTTGGATAACTTGGTTCATAATAATCAACATATCTGGAGTTAAGGATTTTGAAACGAGAGATTATCTGTGAATCATGCAATGGATGCTTATAATACTTCGATTTTCGTGGCGCACAAGTATGATATATCCTTTTTTTCCTAACATTGATGGTCATCCGTCTGTGCAAACATAAACACAGTTTTTCCACAGCAGACCAAAGCACGAAATATTTTCTTTTACAACTCAAATATGTCTTTTCTGCCGTCGTGCTCTTCAAATATTTGCAGAAAAGATATTCATTCAAGAATTTGTCATCTTTAACAAATCAAATGAAAGCAAAAAAACTGTGCTTTTCCACTGATATCTGTCAACTCATCAATCTTGAAATTACCAGAGTTCACTGTTGTGTGGCTCGAAATGCTCGACAAATTGTGTTTTAAGTCTGAAAATAAATCTTCGATTCTGCGTGATATTGTGTCATTGGAAAATGGTATTTTCTCGACCTTCCCTGTCACTTCCTTTCCCCGCATTGTTTCGACAATGATAGTAATACTGGTACAATGATGAAATCAGCATCGATGTGTGCCTTTTTTGTGTTGTTCTATTAATTGTGCAACCTTGTAGCTTGCAATCGACCCATTTTCTGGCATCTTCATATAGTTTTAAAATCTTGTTTGCTGTTTTACTTTGCTAAGCTTCCAGGTTTTCAAAATATATTCTTTTGTTTTGTTATGACCTCTGGGTGTGAAGAGAGTGTTTTCAGATGTCTTTTCAGTTTACTAGGAACGATAGCTTCATTTGCAAGTTTCGTTTTGCAGACTATACAGAATGGTATTTGAAGGCCTTCGGTTTCAATTGCCGAGTTCGATGTAGTCATTTTTATACTTCCGTCTGTTTCTTTGTTTATCTTCTCTTTGTGAGGTACTAGATTTTATTAAATATGTGTTCATTATGGCTAAATCAATAAAATATATTTTAATTACACTGGTGTCCAAAATTATCTTTACACACATAGAATCACGGATTTCTCAGAAACTGTGAAATATAATTTTATGAATTTGTCAGGAATGAGACATAACATTATAACACATAAATACACAGGAAAAAAGTTAAGAACACTGCATATGATATGAAACCATAAAAATGGACGGAACCAACTATCAGAGATTTGACGGAACCAACTTTCGGCGATTGGACAGAACCAAATTTCGGTAATAAGTCGGAACCAACTTTTGGTAATATGCCGGAGCCAACTTTCCAAAAATGGATGAAACCATCTTTTAACGATTGGAAGAAACAAACTATCAGCAATCGATCGGAACCAGCTTTTTACAGTTGGTCGGAACCAGCTTTTGACAATAGATCGGAACCAGTTTTAGACAATGGGACGTAATTAACTTTCGGCAATTGGAATGTATATTTCTTACGTTGTATACATTACTCCACTCTGCAAGAGCTCTTAACATCCCTTTCTCTTACCCATACCAAAACTATCAAGCGTTTGAAGACATCAGACAGAAGCTCATCGAGAGATAGTCAGAGAGATTGCAAGACAGAATACATCAGACAAGGCTCATCGTTAAAAGCCTACATCCGACATAACCGGGAGCTGAAACAAAAGAAAACAATTAAATGGATATCAGAATAATTTGCTCCTATTTTTGAACGATGCTCGAGCACTTCAAACAAGTCGGAGAATTGAGAGAGTGGTTGCAAATTCACAATCTGCGCTTCAGTGGACGAATCCACAGCATCAATTTCGTAATCCACTGTCAGAGCTCTACCACTTACGACTGCTAACATAATACATAGTTCACAGCAATGCAACCACATTAAATAAATTAAAAGAAATACTTACTTTTTCCACAAATGATTTGAATTTAAGAGCCAATTTGAATCAATGTCAATTACAATTGTGAAATAAATAATATCAAATAAAAACGTGGAGAAACTAAATTTAAATTTATTAAAATTAATTTTTTTAGTAACCGTTGAGGTAATAGCAAATACTTTTTCAAGAGTTTTCGATTTACAAAACCCACATGCAATTTTAATTATTTCTCAAAAACCCTCGATACACATTTTACGATCTTTCGTGGCACACTGGTGTGTCGCGGCTGTAGAGAAACACTGCTCTAAATACTAAATTATTCATTTCAGAAACGTATTTTGCACCTTTCTGGAGAATTTGATTTACATTAGATTACAAATATTATTATCCAGCTATGGGACTCTTCTGAGTAGTGCTTGGTAAATAAGAATCTCTATCCTGGATAGAACCATTAACCCTATAAGCTTCGCAATATTTCTGGGTGGAATAGGACTCCTTTTATCTCACAATACGTATGTATGATGACGAAATAAAGACATATATTGTTTGAAATAATCCCAGGAAAGATTTGTTGAACGAAAAGGTTAAAAACTAAGAAGTCAAACAGGGAATTCTGGATGTTGCAGAAGGGATGTATGAGAGTGACCTTCCATGGGACTAAAATTGAGGTACACGAGATTTAGAGCTGACATAATACATATGCTTTAAAAACCTTAATATACTACACAGAAATTCATATTAGACTATTAACATTAGTGCATTCAGAAACTGTTTGGGTATAGGTATACCAAAGAGGTATCTTAAATTTTTCAAGTCGTAACATTAAAAGACTAGAAGCATAGCTAAAAAAGCTTTAGAATACTACCTTAGTTTGTTACTTTTCAGCTTTTAACTTTTACTTCATGTAACTACATTATAAATTTGTTTAATTATGCAAAAACTGTTTAGAAATTAACAGTAAATATAACGAACGTATCCGTTACGGAGACCTAACGTATATAAGCGTGCATACACGTCACAAATATATATTTTTTAGTTCATTAACTATCGTTATAAAAGAAAGAAGAGAAAAAAAAAGTGAAGTTAGTCGCTTGAATAATAGGAAGATAAGTAATATAAGGTATAAGGGGGAATTTAATGAAATTGACACAGTTAGGAGTCATTGCAGTCTGAATATACCCAAATAAATAAGGACATTACTCCATGAATATATTTTAATTCTAGAATAATCAATTCAAGAGACAAGAAACGATTCACTACCCTATCATCTTTCAAAATTGAAAGTTCACAAAAAGAAAGGACTATCAAAAACATAGGCAATTCAAAAATCTGAATCGGAAACAATATTATTTTTTGAAATTCCAAACCTTGAATAATAAATAAGTATGTTCGTCTATTCCATTCCAACTTAAATACATTATCGTTCATACAAATCTAATAAATTCAATGCTGTCTAAATACAAATAACTAAACGAAATCACATCAGTACTTTGCAAATAACATTCTATTGAGACACAATTTATGTATTCACAACTCTTTTTCATTCAGAATTTTTTTTTCAACAATGTAATACTAACAGCCGAAGTATCTACTTTGTGAACTATGACGACAAGAATGAAAGTGAATCCTTAAAAAGCACGTAACAAATACAGGCTTACTATAATTTAAAGCTTTTGAGAGAAATTCACGCAGCTCGTTTGAGTTCTCTCTTCAATATCTATCTTCGGAAGTATGTTTCTCTAGGGAAACATTTTAGGAAACGCATCATTTACAGCGAAGCAGTAAAACCCCTCATTTATACAGTTAAATTCGAAGCTTCTTGGTGATGCGTTATTTATTTGGAATTGGTTACACTGTTTATGTTTCGAACGGGGGCGGTTTCCTTACTTTCTGAGCCAAAGAATAGTTTTTTCGACTAACGATTGAAAAATAAATGGCGTGTGATTGCTGGTTGATACTTCTTCATAACATATAATGTAATAAATCTTCTTACGTAGAAAAATTGCAGGTAATTTTAATTGCATATATTTAAAATACAAGTTACTATGAACTTATCTGCTCCTAGCCTTTAAAAATTGCATTTATTTAAATGTTATTTTATTAAAATGTTTATTCCATCTTTCCAATGTACCAGAAAAGTATTACATGTATGTGCATTTGATAGCAAGCATACGAGCTGTGTTGAAATATCATTCAGAGTACATGATGTATAGATGTTATTACTTATTTACACCGTTTATTAGATCCAACCCTCTGAAGTATTCACACGCATATATCCGTTCTGCAACCTGAAATTTTCCCAACATGCCTTTCAACCATTTTTGACTTCCTTTACGAATACAATATATTCAATTCTTTAGGTTTAGATATGTCCGTAATACCTTTAGTTTACCTCTTTTTCTACTAAAATTTTGCAGTGCAGAATATAATAATTATTACATATCTTAACAACATGAAAAATAAAACTAAAATATTTTTGAAACAATATTTTAACTTATTAAATTTTATTAAAAGTATATCTTAAAGTAAAAATATTAAGTTTGATCGTTCTTAATTATAAGTGGTAACGTTAGGTTAGAAGTTAAAGTAATCAATGAATAAACAGGCGGTACAGCTGTAGTCTACGTTTAAAGTGGTGGCAACGGCCTTGGCAATTTTTTGGCTCACTTCTAGTAGCGAAATATGGTAAGTTAAGGCAACCCATCTGTATTTACGGTTATTGCGGTATTCTTCTCAACCTCAACAAACGGAAAGTTTACATTTTCATTTTGATTAATCTAGAAAATTCTTTCAAAATCGTTTAATTTCATTGGTTCGTTTGAAATTTAATCTCTGATTCCATAGGTTATTTCAATTTGAAAATATTTTTGATGGCATTGTTCCTTTAAATGTTTTTTTTCTTTTATTTCATTGGATCATTTAATGGTTTATCGCCAGTTGTATTTTACTATAATGATTTTCACGGTACAGCTCTGACGTATCAGGTTGCATTATTTCTTGCTTTTTTTCTTTTGAAAATTTTTTTCATTTGAATATGCTCACTGTATTTACTATAATTGATACGTTTCAGGATATTCTTACCCATAATTCGCAGCTTTGTTTTTCTACTAGTTCACAAATGTGTTTTGGACCTTTCATTTTCCGTTGTAAAAAGAAATTTCTTTTATAAAAAAATTTCAGTTTATGCTTATTACATTCTTGAAAGGTTTTAAAAAATTTATTTTTTAAAACGTTTTTAAATGTGTTTTGAAACTTTCAATTTTCGTTGTAAAAAAAGAAAATTGTGAAAAAAAAATATTTTTGAAATAATTCTTTCCTTGGCGATTTTTGAAGTTCGACAAAAATAATCGACAAGGCCGTTGCCACTGCTATAAACGAAGACTAGCTGTACCAAACAGGCAACCAGCCTTATTGAAACCATGATAGACATTTTATGCAAACGAAATATACGTAGTGGTAGTGTTTCAGGGTTGGCATAAGGTTATTCCTGTAATAATACTAACTAGTAGTATATTGCTTGTTTTTCGAAGACTCCTACAGCTCTTCGGCAATAAAAATTCCAAAGAATGATTTTCGAATCGGTATATGACGGTTGATTTGTCAACGCATGTTAAATTAAACATTAAACGTTGCCAAACAGCAAAAAATATATTTTAAGATTATCCCAATAACATCATTTGAGAGCATGTTGGAAGCGGAAATAAAATATTTACTTTCCATGTAGTATGTTTATTTACACTGAAAGTATATCTCATAAGAGTAACAAATGATTTTTGAAGAGTAGAATGGTAATTAAAGGGTAGAGGTTATATGAGGTTTATGAAAAGTAAATGATTTATGAAAAATAGGAGGTTTTTGAAAATACAATTGTTTTTTAAATGTAAACAGTTTTTGAAAAATAAATGGTTTTTGAAAAGTAAATGTTTTTTGAAAAGTAAATAGCTAAGAAAAATAGGATGTTTTTGGAAAAGTAAATAGCTATGAAAAATAGGATGTTTTTGGAAAAGTAAAAGGTTGTTTATCAAAAGTTGCAGGTTAAATTGAACCAATGAGAGAGAGAGAGAGAGAGAGAGAGAGAGAGAGAAGGTTGTGGTACTGTTCTTATCTAGAAACGTTCGTTGAAAGTATTTGACTAAAGTATATAAAATCATATAAGAATAAAGTCAATATTTTTAAACTGAATAACCTATATGTCAGCAGTTCTAAAAAGTATAATCGAAAAAGTCATTAAATTTGAAAATCCTCTTTATAAGACAAGAAGGTAAGATTGAGCAAACAAACCGTGGCAATGATAAACACGCGAATGAAAATTAGCCGATTACGTAAACAGTCAATCTATCTTAACTGGTAGATTTCTTCGACGAACTATAAACTGCGTTCTGCAGTTTTCACCGACAAATTGTTCCGACCCCAAGAGTAAAATAGAAAATAACTCCAACTTGCGATTCGAAATCCTGCCTCCTCCCCGAATCTTAAGACCGCATGTGTATTTCCGAAGACTGCAATGTGTTTAGCGTTGTTAATCCATTCCAATTTCGTTAATGAGGAAATAATTTAAGCACACGTGGTCAAATTTTGAAAGGAAACATTTCCAGTCGAGCGGTTTAATGAAATTACGAATAATTAACGCGGGCAAAGATATCAAAGGCGTTTCCTTCGATACCAAAACGGTTTTGGTGAAAACCATTAAGATAATTGTGTTTGTGTAGGAAGGGGAATATTAAGTGATGGAAACGATGAGAAACTCTGATAGATATATATTTATGAAGCAATCTTACATTGCGTATTCCAGTTTCCTCGCTTTATTCAATAAAATAGCATGCGGTTAATTCTACTGGGGGTAGGATGTCGTAGTAAGATTCAAAACAGATTTCGCAGAGGATTAGTTTCGTGATAGCAGCAGTGCTATTAATAAATACTTACTTATATAAGGAACATCTTAATTGGATTTTGGTGGTGAACGCTTGTTTTAGTTGTTTTAGAGGGTTGCGTCTTATGGCGGATTGGTCATGTATAACCTAGCTATGCCAAAAGCAAGGCAGGAAATATCACATAAAATGCGGTAAAAGGATAAAAAAATAGGGATTTGGGAATAGAATAATGGGATAAAAGCATAAAAATATATATCGGGTTTCCCGCGGGATAGGAACTGCTCATTTTATTTTTTAAATGGGAGCTCTTTGATTTCTGGGTGTTGATGGGAATTTCAGAATGTAAAGTACTGAACTTTGAAAGACTATATCAGACATTTATTTATCCTCTTTACTACCAACCATATAAAAATTGTTTAAAAATCAGTTTTTTTTTCTGATAAATGTTATGAAATACTTTAAATTTCTCAAGTAAATTCCTCTTTTAGATGGTTGGCATCATAGGGGACTAAACATTTTAGGTACATATACAGTACCTACAATAATGGACCGGACGCCAGCGGATATGCATAAAATTCCACTGCTTGTTTGGGGGTGTTTTTCGTAGTATAGCCTGGGACCTTTGCATGTTGTTCTTGGTAAAGTGGACGCCAACGCCTACATGAACATTTTGGACAGTTTGGTTCTTCCTACGCTCTGGCAATTTTATGGAATGGACGAATGTTACCTCCAGGACGACAAAGCTCCATGTCATGTTGCAGCCTCTTTCAAGCAGTGGTATCAAGATATTAATGTAAGAAGCCTTCCCTGGCCTGCTCAGAGTCCCGACCTAAACCCCATAGAAGATTTGCGAGAAGAGTTAGAGCGACGCTTACGGACCAGGGAACCACGTCCGAATTCTACAGCTGAGCTGGTGACATTCACGCAGCAGGAATGGACACAAATACCCATAGCTGTGTATCAAAACCTTTTTGAAATGTGCCCAGAAAGGTTGCTAGTGTAATTGCAGAACGTGGGGGGACCATCCCCTATTAAAGCATGTATTCTTTCCCTGATACCATCACCAGTCCATTATTGTAGGGTAATGTACCTGCACTTCGAGTCTCAATTATGCTGAAAACAATTTTTTTTTCAAATTATAAGATATTTATTAGGTCAGAAAAACTATATAATCCTATATTTTAAGAAATTGTCAACTAAAACACATTAACTAAAGTATCTAAAACAAATGAAATTTACTTACTTTTACGAGCACGTTGAGCTGACGTCATTTCTTCCAAATTGCTTTTGAATAATAAACATTCCACATGAACTGCAGATTTAAACCGCCATTTATTGCTGTTAATCTGAGACTTTGGCATCCACGCAGGTGTTCCCGAGGTCTTAACTACCAATTTTTTCAGAAAGATTATGTTGAACATTTACGCTGCGGCATATATAGAATCTTTACAACTAAAATTTCGTTCACACCATCGGCATGGTTTAAGATCTGTGTACGGTGGATGATATCCCCTTTAATTGTGACCGCTGACATCGATCACCATTTACGAGCTGTCATCGACTGACCTTCTAGAGGGACCTTCCTTTTCTTTGGTACCCTACCCTGTCAACCGTGAGGTGTGAACGCTTTAGGGGAAAGGCAGAAGGTCGCTTAGGTGATATTTGTCTATCGCCAAATGATACGCCACACAATACTATTAAAGGAAAGCGTCAGTCGTAAATGCCACTGAAGGATCTATCGCTCAAGTTATGTAATTACGTAAGAGGGGTCGGAAATGCAGGCAAAAGAGCCGTTCTTGGAGACAATAGACAAAATCTAAGCGCATAAGCGTAAAGGTTAAGGCGAAAGAGTAGAGGTGAACGCATGTGGACCTAGGTAGCGAAGAGGAAACTAAAGTAAAATATATTTTATTATTTACCTCAGGAAACTAAAGTAAAATATATGTTATACATTATTTACCTTAGGAAACTAAAGTAAAATATATGTTTTTTATTATTTACTTTAGGAAACTAAAGTAAAATATATGTTCTATGTATTAACCTTAGGAAACCAAAGTCAAATATATTTTATTATTTACCTTAGGAAACGAAAGTAAAATATATTTTATTATTTACCTTAGGAATTTAAAGTGAAATTTATATTTTATTATTATTTACCTTAGGAAACTGAAGTAAAATATATTTTATTATTTACCTTAGGAATTTAAAGTAAAATATATTTTATTATTTACCTTAGGAATTTAAAGTCAAATATATTTTATTACTAGCAAAATACCCGACCTTACTCGGTTTGAATTGGTTTACTCTAGATTGAAAAGATAATCAAAATATATAATGACTTACGTTTTTTATAGAATAAAAATTTATTTTAACACCTTTCGACATCTTTATATTTTCTACAACTTACTTTGGGCACAAATCCTACACATGCATATCCATTCATGTAATACATTTCACATACATCGCACAATTGCTGTGTGACAAAGCTACAAAATGACGAAAGTTGTTACTAATGTTACTTCTATAAAAGACGATTTTTAGGGATTTTGGAATTCCCTTTATTAAGTTTTTTTCATGTTCAAGTCAATTAATTAAAATTACGATTTACGGCGAGTGCTCTCGCACTCATAGTCAACAAAACAATATTTTTTTACTTGTGGCACTCTTGCCTCCGGTATGCGACATTGTGAAATTTTGCAATGTTTTCCTGTCATTATTACAACGAATTTTTTATTGTTGGAAAAAGTTCTAGTTTGGATTTTTAAACATTATTATTCTTTCAATAACGGCATTATTCTTTAAATAACGGCATTATTCTTTAAATAACGGCATTATCCTTTAAATAACGGCATTATTCTTTAAATAACGGCATTATTCTTTCAATAACGGCATAACTACACTTAAAATTTACTGAAAATTTATACTGACTTACCTAACATTTTAAGTCTAATAATTTGTAGTGCTGTTGCGTGTGATGAGAAGGAAAACACATTTATTAAAATAATAAATATTTAAAACACAAAACAGTGAAATGGAACAAAATAAAAGATGTCGGAAAAATTGTTCTAAAGATATTAATTTGTGATTCATTTTTATCTCTTGATCTCGCACTGTTGCCACAGTTTACAACTAAAAGTGCACAAAATTTAGAAATGTGAAATTAATTCAGAGCGAAAGAAACAGAAAATATCACTGCTCACGCGATCTTCTTCATTCTCGTTTCGTTGAAAAATATCGTCTATCTCAAATATTCCGAAATCGTTTTCATTGCGCAAAGAACAAAAATAAGACTCGAAATAAATGAAGTATCAGAGCTGAAATTCCATTAAAAAATATAATTTTTTGCAGAATAGTTACTTTTTTAGCAGTACTGGTAAAGCAATCGAAGTAATCGTAATATTCAATAGACATTCCAATTTTTTCAAAACTACCAAATTATGGTAATAAAATACACTGCAATCAAATATCTTGAGTACAATTTATGTAATGCCTACACAAACACACAAACACAAAATCGAGCATAGAACAGAAAGACGGTCAGACAGACTTTCGCAACCAATTCTACTCAGTAAATGAAGATAAGTACTCACTGTACGCAAATTTCCATGAAAATATCTTAAACCGCGTGGACGTGTATAGGGCACAACATACATACAGACAGACGGACAGACAGACAGACAGACACCAAACGAGAAAAAGGCGGATTCGGCATCAGAAGGGTCCAAAACGGATAGAAAACTTGAAATAGGTCGAAAATATTTAATGTACAAACAAACACTCCATTCTTATTTATATAGATTTACGTTAGGAAACTAAAGTAAAAAAAAAAATTTACCTTAGGAAACTAAAGTAAAATGTATTTTATTATTTACCTTAGGAAACTAAAGTAAAATATATTTTATTATTTACCTTAGGAAACTAAAGTAAAATATATTGTTTTACCTTAGGAAACTAGAGTAAAATATATTTTACTCCAACGCAAGTTACATGAAATCCTTTGTTGGTATATAAAAACCATTATATGTTCATGTTATTTTCATTATCTGAACCGTGCAAGTAGTTACGACGAGATATCTCTTCCATCAAGATCTGACCAATTTTGCAATTTTGAGATACCTAACGATCTGACTAGTTTTGTTAATGTCGAGATATTTCATCATCAAGATTTGAATAGTTCTGTTAATGTCAAGATATTTCATCATCAAGATCTGAATAGTTCTGTTGATGTCAAGATATCTCTTCATCAACAAACTGTCGATGTTTTTATGACTTTATCAAGATACGGTCCGTTGTCTTATAATGACGAGCTAACTCGTGGAATCAAGACCTGATGAGTTTTTCTGATGACGAGATATCTCCTGGAATCACGACCTGATGAGTTTTGCTTATGACGAGATACCTCGTCGAGACAACCAACAAAAGGGTTAGATTGATATACACACAAAAAGAAAAATTACGTTAAAGATCAGAATATTGCAACTGATTGCTTGCATCATTTTACCAAGTAGGATTTTGTGCATGGTAGGGTTTTTACACTGCGTTTAACCTAAAAGTTAGTGAATTTTGTAGGTCAGCGTTTGGAAAACATACCATAATAAGAAAAAGGAATCAATATTATAAAGTATTGAGCCTTTTTGGGTTAACTTATATTGAATTATGTGCCGACTAACCGGTATAGTGGTTAAGGTGTTACCCTCTAAATCGGAAGTTCCCCGGTTCGAATCCGGGTTCGGGCATGGATGTTTGTAAGCGTATACCAGCTCAGGTGTTGCTTCGTCATCTGAACATGGTTCAAAATTACGAAGTATAAATTGTTTGGGGCAATGATGGTCCTCCCACCGAGTGCTCCTTCACAAGTGGCCATCACTTCCGGCCTTGTAGTGGCCAATGACTTACCTAAAAATGTGAACGCTATTAGAAAAAAAAATATTGAATTATGTAGTGCCTATTTGAATTTCTCCATAACAAACATTCTGAATAAATAACCATAGTATAAATAAATCTATTTGTTGATATAATCCTTCTAAATATATATTGCTCCTGATTTCAAAAAGAGTTAGAAGTGCAGGGAAGACTACATTTCACAGCGAGGGTACATGCGCTTCAGCTCTTCAGATGATTCCATGGCTATTTAATTAATAGAATTCAATTTGCCCTTAGACCCTATTTAAGATCATGGAGTGATGTGAACACTGAGTGGAAAGTAAACCTAGAAATGAGAGGAACGTAGATCTAGAAAAAGTGGGTGTTTTATTTTGTTTTTCCTATTGACTTTTACGGATCGAAATTATCTTCCCGATATATTGTTGTAAGTTATCATTCATTCCTTTCATATACAACCTAGACATGGTAAGTTCAGGAAGTATCCATCTGTCTTTGAATAGTTAAAATCAAATGTAAGGATTGGTTTTAGTGTTATAATGTGCATTTTATAAGAATAGAACTAACCTCAATCCTCCAAGTATTTTCAAATATATATCGCGTCCATCAAAATCAAGCCAATTTTTCTAATTACAAGATATCTTGTTATCAATAAACTGTCATCAATAAACTGTCTGTGCAAGACCTGGTCAGTTTTCGAATACTGACGATGTATCTAATCCATTAATATCTGGACAGTTTTTTTAATGCAGTGATACCTTGTAGAGATAATCACCAGGAGAGTTGATGATTTATTACAACAAATCGCATTAAGTCACAATTTTTACTTGGTCAGCTATATATATATATATATATATATATATATATATATATATATATATATATATATATATATATATATATATATATATATATATATAACATTATTACCTAACGCATGTATAACGTCATTCCCTAAGCGTATTCTTCCACGCTTATGAGCATGTTGAGTCCAATGAAATCTCAAACTAAAGAACTTATGGTCTGTTAGGCTGCACATTACACTTAATTTATGAGGACGTATATTCATGTATGCCCAATTAACCATCTCTATACTAGCTTTTAATTTAGTTTCAATATTGATTAAAATGAGTATAATAATAAGTAGCATGCGTTGAATTTTAAACTTTCTATCTCTTAGGTACAGCAGTCCACTTAAAATTCGTTTTCATAACGAAATATAACCGACACAAAATTTTCCAAAAACTAACCCACATAAGAATGTATGAACACTTATTCTCCATTACCTGATGCTTAAAACTAATGGATAAAATTCAACATTAACCAACGGTAAATTATTTATCTTAGCACCGCTCTTCGTTCTCAAGTGTTCAATTTCCGCGATGAATTTTATTTACAACCGCACTAAACTATTTCTCCCCAGAACTCGCTAATTCCCCCAAACTTCCCAGAAAGGAAATTTTATCTTTCAAGTGGAGAGCAATTAAAGCGGTTTCTTGAAAGCATCGTTTTATCACCCGCCCTTTCGTAACAAACCAGTCTGCAATTTTCCGCTATCAAACTGAAACTGGATTTTGTTTGCCGAAATGGGATCTAACTCCGGGCCTTTTGTCTCAAACAAATAATGTAAGCTCAGGAGGAAAGTGGCCCATTTAATGGGATCCCTGGTCTCAGTTTCAGTTGTCGCCATGACACTGGGGAAATTATTTAAACGGGGTTAGGGAGTGTTGACTCATTTTTTCCGAATGGTTGTGATGGGAATGGGGCTCGGGCCAGTTTTCGAGTGTTGAGTTCATCTTGAGGGATGGTAAATGGGAATTTTATTTAAACTCTGACGAAAATGAAATGAGTATTTTCTTGATAAATACTATGCCTCATCACAAATTCTTAACGAATAATAAATAGCATCCAGTTCACCTTTGTGGCTAATCGTAACATATGGATGTATTGTAAAGAAATATTTGAATCACAGTTATGTTAATTACGATCTTAACTCTCTGAAACTATAGCTTTGTCATCTGGCCGTGATTCGAAATTAGGTAATGTTGTCTTTTCCTTTGGGTTTGATCGTAGACGGTCGCCAATATCCTGTTGTGTTTATCCAGTTTGAGGTTAGTTAAATACTTACTTACTTAGTACTGTAGCTAGTTGTACTAACTTCGCACTGGGGCAACACAAAGGGGCATTTGGATCAATCCCGAAGGAAAAGATCCGATGACAACAACTCGTAATTTTTGATACACGGTCGGATGACCTGATTAACCCACCTGGGCTGTCCACCCAACAAGGCTCGAAATAAGATTTTAAAGCTAGCAGCATAAACTATTCAGCTCATGGCAAAACCTAAAATTTCTTTAATAACTGTAAATTGTAGTTGCAAGTTTCTCGCTAAACTTTAAAACAATTGAATAAATAATGCAATGAGAAGGAAACAATACTTAACTTTTCTTATAAGCTTTCTTTAATTACATGTGAAACCCTAAAATACATCTGAGGTAAAAAAAGAAACTCTCAAATAATATACTGTAGACACACGTTTACTTCTTTATAATAAAGTTTACGAAGTCATAAATGAATAAATAGACAAGAGAAAATTGCAGTTGTTTCATAACTACATAACTAAAAGCGAGGTCTGCTATCACATGCACAAAACCGTTTCTGAACTGATCGATCAGCCTTAAAATCTGAAACCGAAGGACCATCCGCACTTATCCTCATCAAGGTACGACGTTTTTCTTTAAAAATTTTTTTAATAGATGGTATTTGAAAGAAAAATAATGAAACAGTCGGTTTCAAATACTTGCAGCAAAACTTGCAGTGAGGACCGTTGATCGTCTGGAGATTTGAGCTGAGCTCACGGCATTTGTCGTGGTTGCCACGACTTATTTCCAGCCCTGCACCCTGTTTTATTCAAACTTTTATTCCACCTTAATATGGGGACATCTAATCTAAAGCTAGGACAAAATCAATATATGTCTGTCCTCACGTTCATGATGGTCTTGTTGGATTGTTTCGAACTCGCAACACAAAATGCTACTCTTCTAACCGGGCTACTGCGAGATATACTCTCTAGTACTATATACTTCAGTAAATTATCAGACAAATACCAAAAAAATCAAATATGCTTTGTTCCTATTGAACTGTTAGTTTGTAACGTATGAAACCACTTTTAAATGTTAAGTTCAAACCACCATAGCTTCGTATGTTTTAACAGATATTCGGGAGCTTTAAAACAAGCCAACCAATCGCGTTCCACTCACGATTTTCCAGATAAACCGAGATGTGATCAAAAGCATTCACCGGTTCACTAGTGAACAATTTCATAAATGTTCAACTCTAGTCACTTGGAAATGTATATCATATTTGTATAGATATTTTCTAGAGCTGAAAAGCGGTAGTACGCATAGTCGTGTGGCGTTCATGATTTTCCAGATAAATCAGGATGCGTTCAAGTAAACAATTTTTTCAATGTTAAATTATAATCACTGCGAACTATATATGATATTTGTATAGATATTTTTAGAGCTGAAAAGAGAGCGATAGTACGCATTGTCGTGTGGCGTTCTTGATTTTCTAGATAAATCAGGATGTGTTCAAGTAAACAATTTTTTAAATGTTCACTTCAAACCATTGCGAAATATTCCTATTGAATATATATTGTCTAGAGCTGAAAGCAATTACCATTAATTAAATCTATAACCGTTCATTAATTATTGATAACAATACTGATATTTTTAAAATTAAGTTATAATGTGCATTATTAATGTAAAAAACTAAGTTGACACATAAATAAATAAGTAACAACAAATCTTAAGAACACGAAAAATAGTGAGAAAACAAATAACACAAACAGATAAGAGTAACATCAATGTATGGAGTAAACAAAAACAAGCGTAGTAGTATAGTAAACAAGAGAAATACACAATATTATAATTTGTACATAAAATAAATCAATGGTCGCATTATAGAAAGTCATACATTTTACAAATGTGAAAAGTGATTTCGATGTAATCCAAAAACCTTATGACCTTCCCATTCATTGTAACCTCGTGTATCTAAATATAAATATTAAGGCACATAAAAACTTATTTATATGATTCCAATTAATATAAAAAATGGCTTCAAAATACACTCATTTACAGTTTACAATATTCAATATTTCCTACAAAACGTGGGAATATCGTGCATTTATTAAAATTACTATTATTAATAGGCTTCCTATTACAAGCCCTACAAAATGTTGCTTAAAATAAATTATACCTATCATAGGTTTGAATTTATCTAAAAATTTCATGACGTGATTTAATTCAATATTGAGCAAAATGAAATCATCTGAAATATTATTCTCATACGACTTAGTAATAATCATAAAAGCATTTTTTCTTCTTGTATGGGATACGTTCATGAAATCAAGTTTATTTTTTCTGAGTATTGATTATTTCTTTATGATAGGATAATACCCTGCGAATATTTCGTCAATTTATTTATACTATAAGAATCCTTGAAACGAATTCAGAATGCATTGAAAGATAATACATGTTTTAGTAAGCTATGAAACAAGTACAGTAGTATTTACTTTTAACAAGAAAAAAGGTAAAATTAATCTAAACTTGGTTTAACAAGGAAATTAAATTGTTTTTAACACTAAATTGAAAAAAATTTATTCGTGTGATTTCAAAAACAATAAAGTTTTACAAATCAACTGAATTTTTTTATTTTGTTTTAGTATATAAATCGCATTATCTATTACTTCTAATTTTTTAAAATTGTGTTTTATTACATCCTTTTCTATCAGTTATATTTCTATCATACGACAACATGTAGACTTTGATCTTACGTGCACAATACTTCTATTTACAATCATTTTCTACTTTCTCTTTCAAGGAGACTTTTAAATTCAGAATCTATTATTTTCCCCTGCCAAACAATCCAGTTCTCTCAATTAAAGGCAGGTGTTTAAAGTGTTCGAAATCGACAGAAGGAAAAGCAGATGGTAGAACAAGGCTCCACGCCTTTCACCTGCTAGCCCTCAAACCTTCCCCAAAATCGTAAATTGAAAAGATTCACTGTGCCATAAAATAGATTGTAAGCCTTTCGAATTAGTTCGATTTAAAACGGTAGAGGTTCTGTTTATTTTCTTTTAATTAGTTTCAGCTCGATGGCATCAGGCGCAATAGTTAATTGGGAAAGGAGGAAGTTGTATCCATCGAGGAAGAAGCGCTCGCAGCAAGTTTGTATGTTACCATTTTATTACTGTCTAGTTAGTTACTACGATGAGAATCGAATTAATTATATTTATTTCCCAGCTCAAACGCTTTCCGTGATTGAGTTCGCTTGCTGTCGATATGATCAAAGTAAAAGTTTCCCTCGTGAGATATACGTGAAAATTAGTTCGTTCACGAGGTGTGTGTTAAGAGTGACATCATTCGCTTTAAAGAAAGTGTAGGTTGCTTGGGAGACTAAAAGCTTTTTGAGGATTTTGTAAATTGATGACATCGAGTCAGCAATCTTTCCGATATACTTTATTTTCCCCCAATCCGCAAGTTTTAAAATTATGTCAGTAGCGTTGACACTTTCTCGATAGTTTATATTAATCTAAGCGAAAAATTAGTTACATGGTAGATAAAGTAAAATGAAGTTTCCCCCACCACTAAAGGCTTCAGCGATAGAATACATTAATGGAACAAAAGACAAAGTCACCCACAGCACTAATGCAGGTAACACTTCTTAGCAATTATTACTTTATGAACTTTAAAATTGATGATATATCTTATCATTTTTAAAGTTGGTCAGTTACTAATGGACGAGATATCTAGGGTTAAGACAGCTGTTTTTAACCTTTTTTATCTCTTGGCACACATAAAATAATTACTAAAATTCTGTGGAACACCAAAAAATTCAATTTATTTTTGACTGGTATTGCAAGAAAAGTTATAATTTTGCTCGATTTACCAAACGAAGAACAGTAACTTAGCCATTTTGATCCAAGGTGACTCTAAAAACTCTTTTTGAGACATTTTCATAATTTTCGTAATAAAAAAAACTATTCATGCCGAGGTTACTTGGAATTACATTTGCAAACACTTGTGAATATTTTAAATTTTACCATTGAAATGAAATTAATCAGATACAGTTCAAACTGTTTCACCGTAGTTTCTAACTATGTAGGCAGCAGTGGCATTCTTGCTGAACACCAATATGCCTCAAACGCCTTTTGAAAACGTACGAATTAACAACATGAAATTTCTTGTTAAAAATAGTTTAAAAAGGTAAATTGCAGTTTATTGATTGATTCCGTTGTCTCTTTTTCACTTTGATTCATCACTTTGTGACAAAATATAGTTGAAAAGACTTCAATCTGAAATGAAAAATAGGTGTTTTAACACAAAAAAACAATTAAATGATTTTTTTTGTGAATAAGTAAATAAACAAACTTTTATGTACAGAAATATATTGTTTATTAATTTATAATTGCATGCATAGGCACACTATATATTGTCAATAAAAATTGTTCCGAAACATTTTCGTGTTGATTTGTGCCCTTTTAGCCACTTAGAGGATTATCCGTGGAATTCGCTTATCCGTGTTATTCGCGCCACTCAATTCCTCTGATAATTGAGAGTGCACTGTATTTTCGAATAATTAATATGTCGATATAAGCTATACATTCATTAATTTCACACAAAAAAAATTCGTTTCAAGCAAGTATTTTGTTTTTAGTGCTGCAGTTTACAATTATATGTTGAAAGCACTTCAGTTACCTGTGCAGTATCCATCATAATCTCGAGGCAATCCATCATAACCAATATTTTTAGAAGAAAGTATACTACCTTCCAGTTGGTTTATCTGAAATTATCTATATTTCCTTTTCTAATTATTTCCAAAAAGTACATTTTTTAATTTTTAAAAATTGTTTTTCATTGTTGGATACGCAGTTGTAGTAAAAGATACAAAAAAAAGTTCTCTTCAATTTCTAATAATATTAGAAATAGCGTACGACAAAGTCATTCATAATATTCTCAATTTAATTGACAGAAAACTTCTAAAAATATGTTTAATTTTGTTCAATTAGCTTACATAGTTATAGTTTAATTTCCAATCAATTTATCTTAACACCAAAGTATCCTTCTACCACTTTTTAATATGAAAATCGTCGATTTAATAGTGGATTTCAAAGTCCTCATCTGTTCATGTGTTAATAAAAGTTGTTAGAACATAAAAAGTGAATAATTCATGTTCATAACATCGTTATTCATAAGTCATAATAATGTCGTTTTACGTAATTCCTCTTCATAACATTGTTCTTCATATTTCATTATGCTCACGGTAGTTTGTTATGTCTTAATTAATCAACACTCATGTCATAACTATAAGGATTATGACTCTCTGTTTTAACATGACACATAATAACATGAAAAACTTATTTTGTAAAACGGCACTATGTAAACCTTGTACTAAATGCATTAAAAGAAATATGAAACTACCACAGAAGAGGTTATTTTTAAATACAACACAAACAGTATAAAATAAAACCAGATGGCAAACTTTACACAGTTCCAATTAAATTCCAAACTGCAGGTAAATCGGAAACCTGAAGAATAGTCGGTCTTTCCCTGATAACATGTATTGGCGACACCTGAGTCCAGATACGTCGAAATCCTCAGAGATCGGTTTAGTTCTTTCCTTTACACCAAACAACAGGATAATTTACAGTCCACTAAGACATTCAGTCCCTTGACGACTAACGTATCCGTAAAATGAGAGTGATTTCTGTTTTTTAACAAAGTAAAAAGTGAATTACGCATGCTTGTCTTAAAGCTAACATAAACAATAAAATACTCTTGCAAAAATTATAGTTCTGCTATTCCTAAATATCGCAGTATAGTTTTATAACCGAGTACTATTTTTCAGGGAAAGTGTTGCTAATTTCTCTTTCTTACGTTAACAAAATAGCTATACACAATTAAATTATTCGCGTTCGTGTGACTTAAAGGTACTTCACATTTTTAGAGAGAGAGGCACGTATAATTGCTAAAATATGGGATGCAAATTAAAATATGCGGTAAAGTGATTTAAGTATGAATAAGAAAACAAAATTTTGTGAACAAAACATGTTATAGAATGATGTCGTTATTTATTTATGATAGAAATGTATTGTTTATTGCACTGAAGTAAAATTGTAGAGTGAAGAAAAATATTTTATGTTGTTGGTGTTTATGAGTTCGGATAAAAATATAATGGATAATTTAAACAAAATATGTTATACAGTTGATATTTTTTTAAAGTTTTAGTGAAAAGAAGTGTTTAGTTGGTGGTTTAAAGTTAGGTTTTTTGTTTTGGAAAGGTAACACATGTAACACATAGTTGAAATATGGGATGACAATAAAAAATTTGCGTTAAAATATTTTAATTTCAAAAAGTTAAACTAAACATTTTTGTACATAAAAAATGTTTTGCAGTTGATATGATTTATGAGTTTTGATAAAAAATGTAGTGTTAATTATAAACTATTAGTGTGAAATAATAGATGCTATATAGTTGATATTGTTTTTGAGTTTTAATAAAAAAGTAGTGTTTTTATCTTTTGCTGAAACAGTTTATTCATGTAATTTGATTTTAAGACATTGTTATGATTATAAGGAAGTACACGATGAACAAGCAAAAGACTAATATTACTAAAACAATAATTTTATAAAATGATGAAACATGATGTTTGGCCATTTCGTGGAGAGAATAAATCTACAATTGTTCGTTCACACATGAATAAATACAACAATTAATTTAAGCAACAAATATTTCAATCCAAATGTTTATTTTAACGAATTTTCTTTGCTGAAAACGTTTCCAAACGCGGAAAAACCAAACTAACAAGCGCTTTGCTTTGTTTACCAGAAATAATATAATTGAATATTTCAGATTAAATAGATTTACTGGGTAATTCTATACCCCAATACAGTGCTTAGTGCTTCTTTTATTGAGTCAAACTACTTCAAATAATGAATTTGAAATTTAAATCTATTCTTTTGAAATTTCGGAGATTGTAATTGAAAACATTAACTCACAATTCAATAAATATACTCAATCCTCTTTCATCGTACATGTTTAAAACCTTTTTAATGAATCTTTCCAATCCTTTTATTTTACTCCCCCATTTCGAAAGAGTTTTTTCCTTCTTAATGTATTACGGTCTTCATCATGGCCATTTTCGATTTCTGATCCAATAACATCTCTATAAAATACATTATTTCTAAAAACAATGTATTTGTTATTCGGTTTTTTAATGTATATAATTCTATTACGTTTTTTATATAATTTACAGCATATTTTCCTTTCTGAAACATATATTTCTCTTCGGAAGTGATCCAATAACGACCCCAATAGCCTGGTTTATTGTATCAGTGCAAGGTTAATTCAAACACCTATAAGGCGTCGATCTTTGAAATTTTATTAACATTGATAAATTCCAAGAAATTATTTATATTTAGTTCCTGACAGTCTTAGGTAAATCTTTGAAACTTTCGTCTTTTTACTACATGCAGAAATAAAAGTAAGCAATGTTAAACTTTTTTATGTGTCCAGAATCATGTGACTAAAACTAGTATTAAAATAATCCTTAGATTACTTTCATCAAGGATGGAAACGAGCATTCATCATCTGATTGGTCCATGGTATGGTGAAAGACGCCCATCCATTGTTTCATAATGTGAATGCTCAGCGTGACATAAATTTTAATAATCCCACCATTTTTGTTACCACTATAGAAATGCGCATTCATACTTCTTTATTGTCAGAACATGGTATATCGTCCAACGGAGCGATAAAATACCAAATTGGTCAATCCAGTCAATCATTCAAAGAACATGCACGAGACTATTAGTCGTCATGGTAAACACACTTTTTGAAACTCCTCTCAATTACAATACTGGTCTACTATATTTCACGTCTACAGACTGGATGATTTTTTAGTGATTATTTGTCTTTTCTGTTAATATGATTGCTCAGCAAATGGTAAACACACTTTTTGAAACTCCTCTCAATTACAATACTTATCTACTATATTTCACGTCTACAGACTGGATGACTTTCGAGTGATTATTTGTCTTTTCTGTTAATATGATTGCTCAGCAAAAGGTAAACACACTTTTTGAAACTCCTCTCAATTACAATACTTGTCTACTATATTTTACGTCTATAGACTGGATGACTTGCGAGTGATTATTTGTCTTTTCTGTTAATATGATTGCTCACAGCAAATGGTAAACACACTTTTTGAAACTCCTCTCAATTACAATACTTGTCTACTATATTTCACGTCTACAGACTGGATGACTTTCCAGTTATTATGTGTCTTTTCTGTTAATATCATTGCTCAGCAGACTTAGATTTCATTACTTTCACCATTTTTGTTGCCACTAGAAATGCGCATTTTTACTTCTATACTGTCAGAACATGGTATATCGTCCAACGGAGCGATAAAATGCCAAAATTGGTCAACTCAGTCAATATTTCAAAGAACAGACACGAGACTATTTGTCGACATGGTAAACACACTTTTTGAAACTCGTCTCAATTACAAGACTTGTCTACTATATTTCACGTCTATAGACTGGATGACTTTCTAGTGATTATTTGTCTTTTCTGTTAATATGATTGCTCAGCAACTGGTAAACACACATTTTGAAACTCCTCTCAATTACAATACTTGTTTACTATATTTCACGTCTATAGACTGGATGACTTTCCAGTCATTATTTGTCTTTTCTGTGAAATATTGGCTATACATAAACATTTTCCTGTGATTCTAGCGTATTTGGTAGTATGGGAGTAAGGAGGACACAGAGACACATCGATATGGATCAACATTACTTTAACTTTTATGATGCGGTAGATTGAGTTTTATAACCACTGAAATATCGCATACACCAGCGACATGTTGGCGGTGGTTGTTATCCCCTTTTAAGTGAACGCTGACATCGAGCACAATTTACGATCTCTCTGCGACTGACCTTCTAGTGGATCCCTTCTTTGGTTCGTTGGCCCACTACCCTGTCGAACGTGAGGTGTGAACGCTTTGGAGGAAGTAGAAAGTCCTCAGGTGATATCTCTCCTCAAACCAAACGATTCTATGAAAGGAAACTGTCAGTCGTAAATGCCACTCACGGTATATCGCTCAAGCTAGGTAATTTGGTATGCGGGCTCGGATAATCAAGAGAATAGCCGCTCTGTGAGATGATTAAAAAATATGAACGCAGTAGCGTTAAGTTTAATGATTTAATCAAAAAGTGCATGGTATATTATTAATTGTAGCGGTTATTTAGACTAATTTATTTGCTATCAAATTTTCTAAACATCATTCGCATTTACTTACATTAGTGAATTGGATATACTATTTTCATCTCAATTGAAATGTATAATGCTGAATTATGCAGCTGTTAATACACACTGCTTTATATATAATCTTGAATCCCATTTTTCCTTAGACCAAGATCAGACATGTAAGGTTCTGCTACGTAGTATCCTTTTAGTATCGATACTTCTACTTACTATAACAAAAACCTCTCGAAAAGATACAGTTGAACCCTGAGATTTATTTGGTCGATACTCTTTACGTTGTTTATGTGTCGATATTTTACAAATTTCATACCAAAGTGCGGAATTTAAGACTCCTAACTTTTCAGACTTTCCTGGGATCAAAGAGAGCAAATTCAGAGATCGTAAATCGTGAAGAAAATACTGCGTTTTCTGCTTTTGTGAAATATAGGATCTCTCGCTTTTTCGACTTTCGGAGTTTACTTTGCACTCACAATTTTGCCTACATTTTTATTGCATTTTTCTTTTATAATGTGCGTAAATATTATCGGAAGAGGAAAAATGCATTTATTCAAGATGTGTAAATAAGAATAATAAATACCAGCGAATAAAATATACTATTTGCTGAACGACTTTTCTGGAAAGAAGAGTTATTTTGGCGGTACATTCGATTTATTCGGCAAATAATTGAATTTGAGTAAATGTCTGTACGTGTATTTATATTCAAGGAATTGTATTATAAATCTCAAAATGCCATAACTGAAACCTTGTTACGAAACTTTGGGCGTGGTCAGAAATTAGGACTTGTATGTGTAGTCTTTCGAGACTCGTCATTACTATTTTGCTTATTTATAAGCCATTTCTTACCACTTTTATTTCTGAATTAAATATGAGTCAGAGCCCATAGTTATTTTTAAATAATTTTGAGGTATATTTCAATCAGTCATTTAACCTTCCTGTTTGTTGTCTTGAAAATGTATCTTATCATTAGCAAAAACTGATCAGATTTTGATATATTAGATTTCTCGTCGTTAAACGAAAGCTCACCAGAGTTCCTGATTGCGTCATCACCAAAAATCCCCAATATCTTCATGACGAGATACATCGTCTGAAGCAAAATTGTTCCGATCTTGATGGACGATATATCTATTACGATATACAAAATCATTGCTCGGACTCGATGCTCGGGTTTTTTTCAACTCAATTGCTCCAAACGCAAGCCGAGGAGCCACTCCCGTATGGAGGTTTCGCTATCATGTTGCTCTTGGATTGGATTGGACGCCGTAGGCGGACACTGTTTCACCTGTGCGGCTTTCAGCTGTATAGTCCGCCTTACGGATGAGATTCTGGGATAAGGGAGAGCTAAGCAATCCTCAATATATACATAAACAATTAAGTACACAGAAGGGGAAAGTCAAGTGAAGGGCAATACATGTAAGCACAAAAATACAAAATGACAAAAGAAGGGACGACAAAGCTTGAAAAATTGACACAGAACAAAATGAGAAAACAAAAACAAAAAAAAGGACATAATCATAAACAAAAAACAAAATCAGAGCCAAAAAATAAATAAAATCAATCATTTTCAGAAGAAAAAAAAATAATATTGTTAAATACAAAAGTCAGAACGTTAAATACAGATGTCAGACAGCCGAAATGACCTATAAAAGTTTTCGAAAGAAAAACAGAGCTATTTTGAGAACTTTCGACTTAGACTTCTCAGATCTCACAGATATAATCAATGTTGGAGCTGTGAAATTCCATTACTTTAAGGATTTTGTGGTGGTAGTGTATGTTCTTTGCAGTATTTTGGCACCAATGAGAGTAGTGTTGCAGAGAAGGTTTCAACAAATGCCACTGACTTGTGAGATCACAGTCAAAAAGGTAATCATGTTACTCTTAAGGTCAATGTTCGCTGGTGGAGGCCTCACTGGTGTGCAGCTGCGAATCAGCTGGACAAGAGGGTTCAAATGTATGTCCGCAAGCGCCACTTGCAATTGCTAGATGGCAGAGAGATATTAGTGCAGTATGTACGGTAACCCATAGATTTACACCGTTCATCGGTATTATTTTTGGCGCTTAATACTTTGTTTACTGTGAAACTGTTCGTGCAAGAATACTTTCGAATCGTGAAATCAGACGGATAAAAAATGGTGGGTTATATCGAAGACACACACCATAGTTTAAAGCGAATATTTGAGCTTTGTCTTGGATTGTGGAATAAATTAAGCAAATAGGAAATTTGAACGAATGTTTATTGAGAATATTCAACAACTAATTTAGTGTGGACGGTTAAAATGTACTTTGATATGAATATTGAAATATACTTTAATTGATTCAAGACTTGTGATTAAGTCATGGTTCAGTAGTTTTCGGATTCCATTTTCGCAGTGCGCACTCCAAACACTCCGAATATACACTAGTCCAATGATCGTTCAGCACCTCATTGTTTTCACATATTGCTGACCCAGTCCCCGTGCTTAGTCTGCCAGCGTACTAGGTCTAAAGGTCATGTCAATTACGGACATCCTTTGATCCTATACGACGTTATATTTAACTTATGAATGTTTATTATAGTTCTCTCTCTTAAATCATGATATTTTATATTTATGTTCTACTTAACCATCATCTAATTTTCCTCATGCACGATTGTTGTTATTCAATATTAATTGAAACTAGTTTAGTAGCTTTCAAATGGCAGCACATACTCAATCCTCACATTACGCAGTTCGAAGTAATACTGGCACAAAATTCTCCCAGCAACGTAGAATTTCGACATATTGCAGATCCCGCTTCAGATGTATATACTAGAACTATAAACATCACTCAACTTTTCATGTGTGGCCCCTCCCAATACTTTTCTGTTTTTATTCTTTCCTATTCATGTTAAATATAATGTTCACATATCGCATCCCGGCAAGAAAAGTGACACAAGTCAAAAAATAAAAAATTTGATGTTATGTCATTGAAAAATATGTATGAGGTGCCCCAGCTTGTTACATTACTATTCTATAGAATATAATACGTTATCACCATAAATACCTAAATTTAAAGGATGCTTATACAATTTTAATATAAGTTTTATAGTATCCGTTAAGTTGGTGTTGCTCAAATTCTGCAATTTTGAGTTGTGTCACTTTTCTTTACGGGGTTCGATATCTTGCTTCATGTGCTCTGTAACTCATCCGAGATACTACATCCAATACGATAACGGTTTAATTTTACTTCAAGATTCGTACAAGCAGTTTTGAAACATTCTGTAGCGTATCGATTTGAATTCGGAGTGTGGCGTATTCTGTAACTATTGATCGCACATGTTCAGTCTCATAATTTAATTACATTGCAGATTTAATAACCGCTTAGTTTGACAAGTCAGTGTTTATAAGTGACAGTAATTATTTTGGTGAAATGCGCTCGTCACCTCATGATTCAATCGCATATGCTTAACAAGATAATATGCGAGATTTATTCCATTCTCTAATTAACTTTAAAATTAGTTCTTGACTTTAGATTTGGTGCATCAGAAATATAAATTATGAAATAAAAAGTTCATTGTAACTGATTCGCATTAGAATTCACTTTAAATATGCGACGTGTTAAATTCTAAAGAAGATGCTTTCAAAAGATATATATTATTTACTTTGGTACAAAAGGAACAGTTACCATAATTTTAATACGATTTGTAAATGGTATTTGTAAATGTAAAGTACCTTTTAAATGAAATTTGTTGGTATTAACTTACGATGACACAAAATTGATATGTTCATAGAAATAGTCGAAAAACTTTCTAATATGTGTATACGTATTAGTCTATTCAGGTTGGAAAATAACGAATTTTTCCAAAAATTTATAAGTTAAACATGACTTAGTTCTTATTTAATTTTACAACCAAAATTATTGTAATATATTTCAATGTATCGAGGTATCAAACTATTAGTGTAATAATTTTGAAGTATAAATTTACAGCTTCATATGCAAATTAAACATTAACTTTGGTTACTTTTTTTTTCTTACTTGGTTACTTGTCTTCCCTTCAACGATTTTATGATTTAAATACTATCCTCAGAAACTTTCAAATCTAAATTAATAGTGGAACTTAAATCTTTTGAAAGACAAAAGATTAATTTAAACAGTTGTAGTAAAACAATTAATAATTGTTTCGATGATAATATACAGCTAATATTCACAATGCATGTAATCCATTTAAGAATATTATTTTATTGCTCCCAGATGGCAGCATGAGGCATAAATCAAATCAAATGGTTTACGAACATGCGAAGATCCAATATGTTACAGAAAATTATCAGGATAAACATCGAGAAACATTTCGTAACCTAATGCTAAACTTTATGTTACATAAATATTTTCCTCAGTTTCTGTTCAAAAAATTATGCGAAAATTTTAAACAAAAAGTTTACAGCAATATTCACGAAATTAAATAATCATAATTGCTTTTCCCGTTTTACTTTTGGTTTACTCATTACTTAAAATACAGGAGTGTTCTCTTCTTTTCTACGCTATACTTAGCAGCTTCCAGATTTCGATTAAGAGTGGATCTATAATCCTTAAGAAAACAATAATATTTTTAAGCAAATGTTATAAAACAATTATATTTATTTCGATGAGAATATAGCTTATATTCTCAAGCATGCGATCCATTTAAATACATTATTTTATTTCTCGCAGATGGCAGCACGAGGCTCAATTCATTTGATTTACAGACAAAAGATAGAACAAATTTGATTTAAAGAAAACTATCACGAAAAGTATCCAGAAACAATTTGTAACTTAATGCTTGAATTACTAATCCATGCATTGTTCTAGACTACCTTTCAAAACAATTTATGTATATGATTTTTTTAAATTATACAGTTTTCTATAACGACGAAATCGTTGTCTATATATCATAAAGACGATGGGAAAATCTTTTCTATTGCAGCGTAAAAATAAGGAGTATCGGGAAGAATAAATATACCTTTTTTTAATTTCTGAGCCATTCATTTGGATTATTCTTGTCGGTATTGATCCCGAACCCTCGCCGATGTTGTGATGTTCCTAGTGTGACGTAATATCAACTACCTACCCCAATTATTAATTTTTCCACATCTATTTTTTTTCAATTGCAGCATTCGGTTTTCATCGATTGTTCTCTGAAATTCGAAACATTTGTTACATTTTACTTCAAATTTAAATATTTTTTTGAAAGATGATTTTTATATATTTATGAAGTTCTACCCCCGTTCTACGACCATTAAAATAAGGAATTGATTAAATTAAGAAAAATTAAAATCTATCTACACATACGTATTTATCTTAAAACGATATCTGCATTTCACGTGATGTTTCGTCCGATGTTTTCTGGGAAAATCAAAGCGTGTGTATGTAGTTTTAAGTAAAAGCAGTGGGTATACGGAATTTGCTGGAAAACTAGAAGGTATACGGCGAATACCGCCGTGTACCCTCCACAACAGCCCTGGTTACGACCACCGTGGAAGATCGATATATTGCTGTTGTAGCGAAGCGGAATCGAAGAGAAACTTCCACACGTGTGACATCTATAGTTGCAGCGTCTATTGGTAGGACAATATCTACCACTACTGTGCGACGAAGGCTACACATGAATTGATTGTAAGCCCGGGTACCACGAGTTTTTTTTTTTTTTTGCATCCGTTCAATCCAGAGGGGCACGATTAAAGTGATGTCGGTAGCATGGGAATTGAACTGTGTCTGATTGGCCAAATGTTATGTTCACGGATGAGTCGAGATTTGCCCTGAAGCCAGATTACAAAAGTGTAGGGGTCTGGAGAGAACAAGACGCGTATAATCGGCCCTAAAATGTAATCGAGCATCACGCATTCCGAGGTGGAAGCATCATGGTGTGGGCCGGAATTTCTTTGGGATATTGCACCGATCCGGTATCGGTATGAAGTCCTATAACCCACTATGCAGCTGTTTGTCCTTTTTTCGTTGTATTGGATGATAATGCTCGTACCCATAGAGCTGGCATAGTCGACGGCTACCTTGAGAGTGAGAGGATTGCGCGTATGGTTTGGACAGCGTACTCGCCTCGGCCATGCTGTGTCTGCATGTTTCCTATCCCTAGATTCTCTCACAGAATTGCAAACTGCTGTACATTACGAATGGCGATTACTTGATTCTGGTGTGGTTGATCACCTCATGGAAAGCATAGTCACACGCTGTAAACTTTGTATGAGGATGAGGGTTGGTCACATACCCTATTAATATCAGTTTTGTTTATTTGTTTTTAATTAAAAAATAATTTATTTTGTTAATGACTCCAATATGACTTTATCTTATAATTTATGAAAATGCAATATTGTTTTCATCTTTGTATTTAATTCTTTGTTTTGTTTCATGCATAATTCTATTTGCTACTTTCCTGCCACATTTCGTTTCAATCAAAGCTTTACTTGTCGTTTCTTTCGCATTTTACATTTCGTTCTTAACTTTTGACTGCGTATACATTAGGGTGGAGCGAAAAACACGAATTTCGTAAATTGAAAACGCCTATGGTGGGAATAGTTTGGGACTACTATGCTTATTAATAATACAAAATATGAGCTAAATCAATTAATATCTTCAAGTGCCAAAATCACTTTGAAATTTCGAAATTTGCCAATTTCTTCACAAAAACAATAATAACTCATTTAAAAAATTTAATGCATTTGATTTGAAGTCATGGGTGGGTGAAATAAACATCCCTGCTTGTAAAAAAAGTGTTACACCTAACATTATCCCGGAAATTTAAAAAATTCCCCTATTTTTAGAGCGCTATATCAAGCACGTCTTCACTCCTCTCAATAGACTCATCATTGCGTTCCTCGCTACTAGGGTGCACGGACGCTTCCCTTTCTTTGCTTGTTTATAAGGGATAAATAACTCGTATTTCACCATATTGAGTGGAGGTGTCTGGGTTTCTTTAAATATCCACCCACTTTTTTTGTAAATATCTAGAAGGTGTATGCTCCTGCAAATGCCCTACCGATCTATCTCATCGAGAAAAACTAAGTCTATTGTTCAAATTGATTCGCTTTCGTTTCTTGGTGCGTATTTTACTGTTGATTTTTACTTATTTTAGATATTTTTTTATAGAATTTTAATCGTTAAGTTCAGTTTGTTTGGGTTTGGTTTGCTTTGTGTGTTAAGGATACACGGTTCTGTGAATTAGTTGATATGCCTAGGACACGATAAGTAGATGTATGTCCCGTGTTTGGAATGGCTGAAATAATGAAGCCTAACATGCTTCCAATATATGCAGATGTTATGAAGTATTATCTTTACATACAGAAAGATTATAAAAGAGATGTTAGTATGTGGCTGATGTATGTTCAATTTTAATTAAAGAGCTTAAAGTATTATGGGGGAAAAGTTCGGTTCCAACTGTAACAAACCAACAAATAATATATCTGCTGAAAAATACCATAAAGCATATAGAAATATTAAGAAACTATTAAAAAATACTGGCAAACTAGATTTCTCGTAAAAGGTTGTGTCCTTCAGGGAATCAGCAGAAAAAAAAAATATATTTGATATTAGCATAAGTATATGTAAGGACTTTCGCAGTTGTACTTTCAAAATGAAAGTACCTATTGCTGAAAGAGCTTTTTTTTAACAGATAAAAGGATATTTCGAAATATGGTCAGTGGAAATGTCGACATTAAAACCAGCAAAATGCTTGAAGAAAAGATTGCAGCGCAAAAAAAGAGAAGCAGAGAGCCAAAACGTTCAGCTCAAAGATTGTAAAGGAAAACAATCCAAAATATTCTCGTCCTCTATTACGGGAGCTACTTTGAGTTTTAATTTTCTTAAGAATTCTAATGAGACCATAAACACAATCATTAATAATTCTCCTGCAACTTCACAAACGAGAAAAAAACTTCCAGATGTAGCCAGGCTTGTGACAGAACTGTTGTTTCCGATAGATCAGCAGAAATTCTAACAAATGCTGCTTTGAAGGATATGGGAAAAATATCCAAGGATGATTCTTCAAACATAGTTGATCGTAGTAAAATTAGAAGAGAAAGGACAAAGACCCGCATCTACCTGAAGGGAAAAATGAGGAAACTACCTCTTTAACAGAATATGGAATATACTTTTATGAGCGAAAGGATTAAACTTTAGTAATGATTAAAGAAAGAGAAAGGATTGAAGTTAACAGAAGAACGTATCGTTCTAATACTAGAACCAGGATCAAAATATATGAGACATGTCACTCCTACCAACTGGCTCTTCTCAAAATATTAAAACAAGTATTTTAACTTTTTTGGAGAAAAATATCGAACTTTCTAAGATGCAAGTGGTTGGTTGTGATGGTACAGTGGTAAATACAGGTTTGAAAAATGGAGTCATTCGACATATCCAGCTATTTTTATGACGTCCTGTGAATTGGTTTATTTGTTTATTACATACAAATGAGCTACCCAGCTAATTTTACGTCATTTTTTGTAACATTTAGAAGGGAAAACCACTGGACCAAATGTATATAGCGGAGAAATTAGAAAAAAGTTAGAATCTTGTGAAAAATTGCCTTTAACACACTTTGAAAGATAGAAGTAACTTTGCCAGATATTGTCCTATCTTAGCACTGATCAACGATACCTTTACGAAATGAGCACGGGGATATCAAATAAATATATTCCATTAAGCTGTCGCAAAAAGATCCAGGAAAATTGAATCATTCCAGATGGTTGACAACGACAAATAGAATTTTAAACTTATATGTTTCCACAGAAGATCCAAACCATAACTTGAAAATATTAACTAAGTATGTTGTGAAGTACACTCATATGTGTTGTTTACAGTTAAAAGTCAGTCATCATGTCGGTACGGGAGTTTTTATTTTTACAATATTTTAAATAAATCGAGATTTTTGCCTGAGAATTTAAAAATTGTAGTAGATATAACTTTGCAAAGAAATGCTTAGTATGCCCATCCAGAAAATATTATTTTGGCAATGTTAGCTAATGATCGAAAACACGTCAGAGAATTAAGCCTTAGAAAAATTAAAAATTAAGACAAAAAAATAAATAAAATTGAAAAGAGAATATTCGAGAGTTTGAAATTCCAAAGTTAAACTTCGAAGTAGAAGATTACATAAATCTAATTGAATGGCAATCCTATTCCATTATAGATCCAAGTCTACAGTATCTCTTTCTGATGATCAAATCAAGTTCATGATTCTAGACATTCAAACCAAACAATAGTAACATTTTTAACTTTCCATGCCATTCACAAACAGTAGAACGTTGCGTTAAACTAGTAACTGTGGCATAACGTACAGTATGTGGTACAGAGACACGAGATGGATTTATTCTTTCAAGAATTGCTTCTAGACTTGCTTTTTCCAGATTTGAAACCAAAAGCCAATATCAACCACTTTTATGCTAAACTCCTTGACAGTAGCTTCATTTAAATTTTTTAGGGTAAGCTAGTAACTTAAATTGAAATTTTTAGGGGTGGGGGTGGAACTCGATATGCAGCCACCTCCTCGTGCTGAGTTCTGGTTTGTTTTCATAATGCAAAAGCATCGAAAAGCTGCAAGGGGAGGCGCCCGTGTAAACGCGTGGTCTCAATGATGAGTCTATTGAGAGGAGTGGAGACGCGCGTGATGGCGCTCTAAAAAAAGGGGAAATTTTACATTTTCCGGGATAATGTTAGATCTAACACTTTTTTTTACACGCAGGGAAGTTCATTTCACCCACCCATGGCTTTAAATAAGATGTATTAAATTTTTTAAGTGCTTTCTTGTTATTTTTGTGAAAAAATTGGCAAAATTTCGAAATTTCAAAGTGATTTTGGCACCTGAAGATATTAATTGATTTAGCTCATTTTTTGTACTATTAATAAGCATAGTAGTCCCCAACTATTCCCACCATAGGCGTTTTCAATTTTCGGAATTCGTGTTTTTCGCTCCACCCTAGTGTACATAGACGGAACATTAGAACAAAACATTACGAATATAAGATGAATCATAGTTTTTTTAAATATAATTCTATAAATGTTTTCTCCGGTTTAATCGAACACGGTATGCTGAAAAGTCTCTTCATATTCATTAAAGATTCAAGTTGGTCTGTTTGTGAATTTCAATTAAGTTTTCAATCAAATTTTCAAAGCTTAGATATGTTTTTATTACTTCGAAACTAAACATTTAAGTTATTGGCTTCCGATGCTTGGATTGGATTGTACGACATTTTTTTAACTGGTGAGAATAAGGAAAAATATGCGTTACTTAGGAGATTAATTTCTCGTTGTAAAAGTTTTCTTCAGGATGGTAATATATTGTTTGAAGAGGAAATGCTATAGCAGGGAAGGTAAATAGATTAATAGGGGTGAGTACAACACCCAGAGAACTGTTACAATGTGAACAATCTTCAGGTTCCATTGTTGCTTATTTTCATGCCTTCACAAAATGTCCTAATCTCAGTCAGCATGTGTGGTGGTAGTTTTTCTATCGGTGTTCATTTCACTTTTTTTGCGAGATATGAGTTTGGATTTATTGGTTTTTTTCAGCATTTATTTATCTAGCGTCCTTTGCGAACCGATCTGCAATTTCATTTCCTTAACTTTTATGATTCGGCATATTGACTTTTGTTACCACTAAAATATCGCTTGCACCAGCGGCATGGTAGCGTTGGATGGTATCCCCCTTTTAAGTGACCGCTGGCATCGATCACCATTTACGAGCTGTCAGCGACTGACCTTCTAGAGGATCCCTTCTTTTGTTCGTAGGTCCCCTACTCTGCTTACCTTGAGTTGTGATTGCTTTGGGGAAAGCAGAAACTCGTCAGGTGATATCTCTTCACACGCCAAACAATACTATGAAAGGACAGCGTCAGTCGTAAATGCCACTCACGGCCCTATCGCTCAAGTTAGGTAATTAGGTATGGGGGCAGTAGAATCGGGTGAAAAGCCGTTCCTGGATACAATTGAAAAATCTAAGCGCCACAGAGTAAATACTAATAGTCCACATGTGCGGGAATTCACTGAACAGTGTTCCATTTTCCAAGCTTATGGGTTTATGTAGAAGTGAATGAATATCTTGGAAAACATTTTGACATGTGTGAGATTTTTTAAACAATTAAATACTGTACATCATTCATGTTTCAATCTTTGGTCGAATATACAATGCGCGACAGTAAAGCTTTGATACCATTCTGTTCTTAAAATTTAATATATTTACATATGAAAAAAACTACATCCATTTATATAAAAACTACACTTACCCACTGCGTATCATAGGAAAGTCAAATTAATCATTCAAATTAATGTAAAATTTTGAATTGTACTGTGAAGGACATCCTGTAATAGCTTAATTTTGAACAGAAATATAATACACCGTAATACTATTACATTAAATAAACCACTTGATTGGCGTGTAGTATTTCCATATGATTGTCCGAACATTTAGTTTGTACTTCAAATATGTTATAGAATTGTTTTAATCTATACGTAATCTATGTAATATAGTTTACTATATTTATAAATATATAAGAACAGAGTGATATTTCTGTTGAAATATATAAATGACTTTTATTCAATTAAGCTACAAAAATGATCCAACTCTGCATTTTTAAAGAACATACATTTGTAATACTCTTTAATATTTAATTTTTATAAAGTATTTCAAATGAAAACATAATTACATAAGTCTGTTTATATCTACTGCACCCTCTTTTAAATTCAACAAAAATAAACAATTTGTACTGCGTAGTAGTAATATTTATTTCTACCAACATTTTGTCGGGATTTCAAGCTGCCACTTAGAAGGGAAGAACATTTATTGTCTCTCGTTTCGTGCTGCCATCTGCATGTAACTTAAACAATCATTTTTACATTTACTAACAGACTTACCCTATCTTACTCGGGTTGATTTCGTTAACAGACGAAGACTATTTGACCGAAGACTATCAAGAGAAGCTTATCGAGGCCATTCAAGAAATTGAGCTACGTCTGATAGAAAAAGATTCGACAAAGGAAGGAAACAGCACCTTTTCATCAGCCAACGAAGGAAGGAGGGAACCAACTGCCCGATTACCAAAGATTGATTTACCTGTGTTCAACGGTGACATTAGTACGTGGAATTCCTTCATACAGATTTCTTAAGCGAACATTAACCGACGTGATGATATTTCTACTATTGAGAAGATGTCCTATCTGGTTTCTCTCTTGCGGGAGGAACCAGCAAGACTAGTGTCCAATTTTACAATGACTGAGGAAAATTATGCAGACGTCCTCACCACATTGAAACAACACTATGGAAATACGAATCGGATCGTAGGACTTATAGTAAGAAAAATGCGTCCTCTGCCACACTCGCATAACCCAGAGAGTACAACACCCAGAGAGTTGTTACAATGTGAACAATCTTCAGGTTCCATTGTTGCTTATTTTCATGCCTTCACAAAATGTCCTAATCTCAATCAGCATGTGTGGTGGTAGTTTTTCTATCGGTGTCCATTTCACTTTTTTTGCGAGATATGAGTTTGGATTTATTGGTTTTTTTCAGCATTTATTTATCTAGCGTCCTTTGCAAACCGATCTGAAATTTCATTTCCTTAACTTTTCCCACCATACTCCAGACATGCTTGATGGGAGAAAGATCTGGTGATCTGGCTGGCCAAGGAAGTGTTTGACAAGCTTGAAGACAGTTCATAGCAACACGTGGTCTGGCATTGTCTTGCTGAAAAATAAGCCCAGGGTACTGCGAAAGGAACAGTAGCAAAACAGGTCTCAGAATGTCGTCAACGTACCGCTGTACAGTAAGTGTACCTGTAATGATGAACAAAGAGGTCCGGCTATCAACGGGAATGGCACCCCAGACCATAACTCCTTGTTGAGAGCCCGTGTGAGTTGCAACAGTGACAGCAGGATCGACACGCTGCCCTGGGCGCAGGGACGTGCCAACGTTTTGAATAGAGGGGGGCGAGCGTACGTGTAACTAGGGTTATTGAATTGGGAGGGGGGTCCTCCCGAAAAGTACCCCTGTAAAAAATGGGAAGAATAAATTAATTATATTAATATTGATTAATTATTAATAATAAATTATAAACAGTTAATTAATTTACATAAAAATATATTCATCAATTAACACTTGATTTTTAAAAATCATATATTTTTTCTTTATACAATATTTACTAATGACTTTAAGGTGAATTTTAAAACTTACAATACATTTAAATTAGAAATTAAAACGTCGATTTTTTCGTAAACGTCTCGATTTTTCTGAACTTTTTAGATTTATATTTGATTTGCTTGAAGCACATAGGTAAAAATTATCTCGATTCTGACTCTGCCGCCTATGAATGCTGATAATTTTTTAAACAGAATCTATATTTAAAAATTCGGTTTCAATGAAGCATAGTAGGCAATATTTTTAAAAACCACAATGAAATAAGATAAACATTAATTTTAAAAACTAATAACAATAATTAAAATATAAAATGTATTTGAAAATTTGGTTTAAAAAAGCACAATTGACAATAATAAAAAATTCCATTTTTAATCGAAAAATTTTCCTTCAACCTTTTATTTTGCATAATCTTGTATGAGTTCTTTAAAACAGAATTGATCACAAAACTCATTTTCGATAGTTATAGTCAATCTACTTAGTCTATGTAGAGTGATTGTGGATCTGAAATAATTTTTGATGATTTTTAATTTGGAAAAACTTTGTTCACCACTTGCAACTTACATAGGCAAAGTTTTAAAATTCGAAGTGCAATATTAATATTAATATGATAGATAATAATAAACCCCTGCGGAAAATTATATTGAAAATTCCTCGTTTTTTCGAGAATGGGGAAATTTTCTATTAAATAAATTTTAAGGCTCATATGTCGGTAATTGGTAATTATTAGTTAATATCGTATTTGAGCAACACAACGGGCTATTGACGACAGTCCGGGATTAATCCTTTAAGGAAAAGATCCGAGGACAACACCTCGTAATTTTGAACCACGGTCAGATGACGAAACAACACCTGAGCTAGCACCCCACTCTCCAAACTTTCACACCAACCCAACGTGAGGTCGACAGATTTAAGGTGCACCAGCCGCCTCTACGCCATACGCTTACAAACATCCATGCCCCGACCCGGATTCGAACCTGGAACCTTCCGATCTAGATGCTAACATCTTAACCACTATATCGGTTGGTCGGCGGCTCATATATCGGACGAAAGTTTGGAATATAATGGTTCAGGTAGCCAATTTATTAGATTTATTATTGTCTAACATTTATCAAAAATTAATTTTTACTGCTTAGCGACCGCAAATTTTGTTCATACTACTTACATGTAAAAAGAATGTTTTTGTTAACTACAACTTGGAATAGGTATTTTTATTGGAAACCCGTTTTTCAATAATTGGGTATTACTGTTGTTTTAAGTTAGAAATATTTAAGAATCTCTCAATATTAAAAAGAGTTACCACAGCCGCTGTCGCAGGATTGAAAACTGGGTTATTTCACTCGGTTCTCAAGATGATTTGTCGATTGAGTACAGATCAGAATATTACGAGATTAACATGGTTTATTCAAAATTGTACTGGGAACAAAATGGAGATGGTTTTTTTACTGATGCGGCTATCAGTTTAGGGTGCATTAAGTGTTAAAGTAAGAAAAAGCGAAATCACTTACGACAGGAGTGTTGGTTTGCAAAGCAACAAGTTTTAACAATGCACTGTTCTCACGTTTCCGTCACTTAATTACTTCACAAATTCATGTGTTCACTTTCAAAACATTATTCTCGGAACCTCACTCGTCAAGGAAATCCGTAAGACTAAATAATCCATCGTGCAAAAATTCAGAACAGTTCACTTGTAGGCAGTTTCTCGTATTTACTTCAAATAAGAAAGCCGACAATTTAAATGACCCTATATTGTAAATCATCAAAATAAGCAATGGCAGATTTGCTGTGATTTCCTAAATACCCTTAACTTCAAACGACATTTCCGTCAGTTGGTCAGACGTTTCTAGTCCAGTTTCTTCTAGAAATTCAGTAAAGTCAGAATATTCGAAAACAACATGTAATCGATGTAAAAAAGGACTAGTTACAGTATTTTATTAATTTAATGATAAAAATTATTTTAAACTGTTATTTATTTAATATTTAATGACAATTTATCTCACACGGAGTAATGTTCAACGCTACAATTTCAATTTTGTGCGAACTATGACAATTGATAAAAAGGACAGTTTTTTATGCAGAATGACGGAAAACAAGATGCACATATATGAAACATAAAAAAAATGCATACAAATTTACATAAAATATGTATAAATTCTTTGGTTTGGTATGATATATGGGGAAACGAGGAATGCAGAATTAATGCGTTCAGAATTTGTTGCCAAAGCAACAGATTTATTGTCTTTACATCTGACTATTAAAATTTAATTTTCCTTATCAAATTTATGCTCATAAAACCCTCTAGTTTCTTTTTCTATTTTTTTCAGAGATTTCAGAGGACATCCTGCCATTCTGTTGTATCTTATAGTGCCACAATTTTAGTTTTTGAATACAATTCTAGTCACAGAGTTTAGTTTCAAAGGAATTTGGATCTTGGGAGATTTCGATTTCTGCTTTTCCTGTAATATCACATACTTCAGCTAAAGCTGTACTTTCATCGTCAAGGTCCTCTAAATCAGTAAGCTCATCTACGTTAGGTGGAATTCCGATGATGTCAGTTTCAATTTGTTCGGAAAATAAATATTCATGAGCTTCTGAAATCGTTAAGAACCTACGAGCCATTATAATTACTCATACTTTGTTTTGTTTTGTTTTATGAAAGTAATGACTATTTACCATATAAAAGTCGAAAGTTAATTTTTTATTCAATTATTACACGAAAAAATACAATGACTCTTGAAATTTGAATAAAAGTTGGCTGTAACGCCCAGCGTCCTCAATTGAGGACAGCAAAATTGGATGTCATTTTTAAAAACGAAATTTTTTTCAAATTAAATTAATTTTCTATTATAAGGTTATATAGTACTCTAATTTGAAATACTAGTAAAAATAAAATGCTTTACCTAGAATTTAGGCGATGTAGCTAGACAGAAAGCAAATGCAAGTGTGATACATGAAAACACATGAAATAGCGATCCATGTCACGGAGTTCTAAACAACCACATATACTTGGTAATTTGTGGGATTCTTTCTGCTAATACCATCTACCGTCGTGCAGAACAAACAATCGTTTCCGGAAAATGTAAAGATTATACACTCTCTTATATCCACTGTCCTCAAATGAGGAAGCTGGGCGTTAATGGGTTAATGTTACTTTTGAAGTTAAAATATTAATAAGGTTCCTTGATAGTAGGAGGGCTAAATATGGCATTCGCCCCTTCTGCTCAGTGACAGGAGGGACCAAATACCCCCTGCCCCCCTGTTGCACGTGCCTGTTTGCCCTCCTCTAGATCTGGGCCTGCATCTATTGACAGGAAATGAAATTAGAATCCAAATTTGCTTTAACGGTACTGTTCAATGTTACTTTTGAAGTTAAATGTTAATAATGTTCTTTGATAGTATGTGTGTGTGTGGAGGGGCGAAATATGGCTTTCGCCCCTTCTCCTCAGTGACAGGAGGGGCCAAATACCCCCCGGCCAACCCTGTTGGCACGTGCCTGCCCGCTTTCACTTTCCAGGGTTTTTTTTTAATGACCTACCCGATATCACAATCTTTTATGTGAGATCTCTACCTTTAGTTCACAGTAAAATAATTTAAGTTTTTTAATACAGCACATACTAACATCAGGACAAGAAAGATAAGGAAAACAGACAAGGAAGAAGATAACGCTCTGAAAGTGCGAACTGAAACCAGCAGATGAGGCAGAACCAAAATCTAAGAACTGGATCTTCCTAGTTCACTTCACTTCATAAGACATCGACAGAACGTTTCAGACTGAAACACCTTTCCTCCAAGATATCTCTGGCATTGACTCGAATCGAGGATTGGAGAGAGTGAACTTTTATTTTCTTTATACCTTCCTGTTTGGACTCTTTATTTTTTAATTAATGCGTCGCAAGGGGCGAAATATAGTTCGTTGGCTCCATCTGGTATTTCGAGATTATATAATACACATTTTCGTATTGAAGTAGTTGGTAATTTTTAATTAACTTCGTACTAGAGCAACACAACGGGCTATTCATGACGGTCCTAGATCTATTCTCTAAGGGAAAGATACGAGGACAACACCAAGTAATTTTTAAACACGGTCAGATGACGAGGCAAAATCTGAGCTGGCACCCCGATCTCCATACTTCTATACCTACCCTTCGTGATGACTTTCGGCCGCGATAGAATTAAGGTACACCACAACCGTATTGTAACCGTATTGAGAGAGATGCTTTGGAGATATTTTGCCCCCCCCCCCCTCCCTGTGCATTTTTTTACAAAAAAATGTCCAAAACTATCATTTAAACAATTTTAAATAAATCTATTTAACAACGCGCTGGAGAAAAGTCATAAACCTTTCTGATAAAACCTTCGTAAAAAGTTTTTTATGTTTATGGATATGGATATTGAGGCATGTGTGTGTGGAGATGTACTGCGGTAGTTGTTTTGTTTTAATTAAATGGTTTGCAGTAATTTGTCAATGTCGTCCAAGGGTCACCCAACTATCTTGAGTACATAGAGAGTGTTGACAATGTACGAAAATCTTCATGTACTATAATTTTTTATTTGTTTTCATAGATTATACATTTTTTTTTTCACTAATTTTGCGCCTCACCCACGAAATCGGCTGTCCAGAGCAAATGCCAAGTTTGCACTCCTCTAGATCTGGGCCTGCATCTATTGACAGGAAATGAAATCAGAGTCCAAATTTGCTTTAACGGTACTTTTTAGTGTTAATTTCGAAGATAAAATGTAAATAATGTTCCCTGATAGTGTGTGTGTGTGGAGGGGCGAAATATGGCTTTCGCCCCTTCTCCTCATTGACGGGACCAAATACCCTCTACCCACTGCCCCCCCCCTGTTGGCAAATACCTGTTTGCCCTCCTCCAGATCTGGGTCTGCATCTATTGACAGGAAATGATATTAGTCCAAATTTGCTTCAACGGTACTGTTTAATGTTATTTTTGAAGTTACAATGTTAATAATGTTCTTTGATATTGTGGAGGGGCGAAATATGGCTTTCGCCCCTTCTCCTCAGTGACAGGAGGGGTTTCGTCCTTTGAGGTTTCGTCCAATGTCACCGGTGTAAGATGTGGTGCCAGATGACTTGCCGTCTATGGACAGAAATAGGTATCGTAATGGCAACTTATTGAAATGAAGTAAGCAGATAATCCATTGGACTGGTCTCTGAAGTTTCAATTCAAGTCTTCGAATTACACCATTAAACACTCCTGTGTTCACAACAGTGCCGTCACACCCGAGACAATAAGGTTGCTAAAATCATCCAATAAAGCATTTGTTACGTATTCGTAAATGCTATTAGATATATCAAGGCTAGATCCGCTTTCAGGTGTAACATATCCCATGTACGCAGAACTAGGCTCCGATACAATACAGTAATGCACTTTTATAATTGTTCTTTCGAACTTATTGTCGTTAAGTGTTTCTGATGTTAAAGTTTTAGCATACCGTCCATCAAAATAAAGGCAGATAGAGTGGAACGATTTTCATTTGTTTATGAGATTAATTTTTTGTAAATTCTCGATTTTTTTCTCCATGTTTTATTTTTGTCTGTGACGAGGCTGGTATCTGATTCCGGTATTAAACCGAAATCTTGCATAACACTCGATATAATAGCATCCGTGGCTCTGTTGGATACACTATATCGTTTACTGACAAGAACTGTGTTATCCAGTTTTAATTAAACGCATTTGAACACTTCTTGTGGGTTGCTGAAGAGACGCTGTGTAAGGCGCGTGTTTGATGCCCACCTTGTCTTCCACCTGTTCCTTTTGCTGTGACGTTTCAGGAGCCGCTTTGTTTGTGGAAACATCAACACTTCCAATGAACATGTTTCTTTCCTTTCTTTGGTCAATCAGGAACACTTGCTCATTTGCAGGAACTTTGTTTTCATTCGGACTGATACACTGCTTAAAAACTGGCGCATTTGCAGGCAGATATGTCAAATAGTTTTTTTTATTTCATTTTAAAGTCCACAACATTTTCCCGAGTAATATTTTCCATGGTATACGAGTATCATATCACAAACACGTTTATGTGCAAGCAATAAACAATTGTACAGAGAAGTAGCAAAATGTGTCAAAATTTCAAAATTCGATACCGATTAAGCGATAGAAGATATTAACCTATAATTCTTAAATATTTTATTGTTGTGGTTTAAAAATAGTAACTTTTAAGCACTATCCCAAACCGATAAACGAAATCTGTGATTATTTATTATTTTTTGTATTTTAATTATTTTTAGTCCCATTTTCGGAACTTTCGACCCACCGCACGCTTTTTAATGTTAATGGACATATGAAGTTCATATGTCCTTATATGAATTGTAAATTTACGTCTGCTGCTTACATCAACTGTTTGACGTAGAAGACGTTTACATTCAATTTTGAAGCTTTTAATTAAAGTTTAAAGCGCTGTACTCTTCCCCCACTAGCAAACTATCAACATTATCCCTAGTTTTATTTCGCGTCAATATTTCATTTCATAAAATCTAGATGGCAACACTACTGATTGATTGTAAAATACTTATGCAAGTGCTGCCATCTACTATTAGGAACTAAATGCAATTGAGTAACGGATCATATTATATTTTAAAAATCGAAAATTTTCTGTTCACCTTTAATAATGATAGGTTTAAATTTTGAGACATAATTCTCATGATTTTTTTTATTTTTATGAATCTGGCTATTATTTTATAATTCATAATTTTAAATAAAGTATTCAAATTGTAGAAAAAACACTTTATTTCCCAAGAAAGTATTTTTCACCTCATGTTGTTTCTTTTTAAAAATTTGGGATCGTCATGTCTCAGTGGGTTTACTCACGGCACTAGGAACGTGCGAGTTGTAGGCAGAACAAGTTTGGTTACGTCGTGGGTGTATTTTTGTAAATTATGTCAGGAAACATTCTCATTCTGATGCCTGTTACTTACTTGACTTTACTTTCCTTGTTTTGCCAGGTTCAAGATCCTGTTTTAGTAGTACGTATTAAATAAATACTTAAATTTATTTTAGAACTAACTAACATAGCAGCTTAAAAAATTAAATTTATTTTTGTTGTGATTTATTTATATTTAAATTTTTTCGTTAACAACATAATCATCTTAAATTGGTGCATTCAGCTTATATTATTGTGGGTGTAGACAGTCGTTTTTAAGCATAAAAAAGTACTTTCAACTTTTTCTTTTCAAAGGTTGATTCAATTTGATACTGATGTACACCTTTTATCAATTGTTTGATCTAGGAATGTCACTGAAAATTGTTAGGTTAAAATTTATTTCTGTTTATCTTTACTAACATCCATGTATGGTTAATTTCATTATTACTAATAACCTCACATTGCTTGTTTCATAATTACTAACACAAATGTATAGTTCGTTTCACATACAATATAATGAAAAAAATTGCCATACACCTGGAGTACAAAACATAGCTTTTATTTTTTGATGTAATAAACTGAAGTACCAGAAAAATTGGTACAGGCGAGTGTATGGAAACAAGAGAGAAATGCAGTCTTCAACATATGTCGATGCGATCAGCATCGCTTTTTCAAGACAAAATGCGTCTAGGGAAGTTGTAAGATCAATTTATGCTGATACAATAGAAGGTTATCACATTTTAACCATTACGCTGCGGCGCTTAGA